>CM066731.1:44266428-45511071 GCA_033961575.1 Aselliscus stoliczkanus
AAATATCTTCACCTATTCAGTAGGTTGCCTTTTCTTTTGCATGGTGATTTCCGTTGTTGTGTATAAGGTTTTTAGTTTGATGTAGTCCCATTTGTTTATATTTGCTTTTGTTTCCTTTGCCTTTGGATTCAGATGCACAAACATGTCACTAAAACCAATGTCAAGGAGCATACTGCTTAAGTTTTCTTCTAAGAATTTTATGGTTTCAGATACTACTTTCAAAATGTTAATCCATTTTTTGTTAGGTTTTGTGTATGGTGTAAAATAGTGGTGTACTTTAATTCTTTTGCATGTATCTGTCCAGTTTTCTCAACATTATTTATTGAAGAGACTGTCCTTTCTTTATTGTATGTTCTTGGCTCTTTTGTCATCAATTTGTCACTGATATATATACATGAAGATTTCTTTTGGGGCTCTCTATTCTGTTTCATTGATCTGTGTATGTTTTGTGTCAGTATCATACAGGTTGGATTACTATAGCTTTGTAGTATAGTTTGAAGCCAGGGAGCACACTACCTCCAGCTTTGTTCTTTCATTAAAAAATGTTTTTGCTCTTTGGGATCTTTTATATTCCACAAATTTTAAATTATTTGTTTTAGTTCTTTAAAATATGCCATTAGAATTTTGAAGGGGGTTGTGTTGAATCTGTAGCTTTTTTGGAGGTAGTATGAACATTTTAATAATTATTCTTCTAATACATGAACGCAGAATGTCTTTCCATGTATTTGTGTATTCTTTAATTTCTTTCATCAGAGTCTTATGGTTTTCTGTGTAAAGGAATCTCACTTCCTTGGTTATTCCAGGTATTTTATACTTTATTAATGCAACTGTAAATGGTGTTTTGTTTCCTTAATTTATTTTTCTGATAGATTGTTAGTGTATAGGAACACCACAGATTTTCTGTATTGATTTTGTATCCTGAGATTTTACTGAACTTACTTATTAGTTTTAATAGTTTTTTGGTGGCATCTTTAGAGTTTTCTATACATAGTATCATGTCATCTGCAAATAATGACCGTTTTACTTCTTCCTTTTTGAATTGGATACCTTTTATTTCTTTTTCTTGCCTAATTCTTTGTTTAGGACTTCTAATAATATGTCAAATAAAAGTGGTGAGACTGGGCATCCTTGTCTTGCTCCTGATTTCACAGGACAAACTTTCAGCATTTCACTATTGAGTATGTTTGCTGTGGAATTGCCATATGTGACATTTACTATTTTAAGGTACATTCCTTCTATATCCACTTTGTTAACAGTTTTTATCATAACTAAATATGGAACTTTCTCAAATGCTTTTTATGAATCTATTGAGATGATAATCAGATTTTTATCCTTTGTTTTGTTAGTGTATTGTGTTGATTAATTTGCATGTTGAACCACTCTTTCATCCCTAGAATAAATCCCACTTGATCATACTATATGATCATTTTAATATATTTTTAAATTTGGTCCACTAATATTTTGTTGAGGATTTTTACATATATGAGGTGAATAATCAAAGAATTTTGTGAATATTTCAATAAAATAATTATTACAGTAAAAGACACATTGCTACTAATACCCCTTAAAATACTCCCCCTCACATCCAACACACTTATCCCATCATTGTTGCCACTTTATGAAGCAGTTCTGGAAGTCCTCTTTCCTGAGGGTCTTTAGGTGCACTGTTGTGGCTGCCTCGATGTCCTGAATCAATTCAAAACATTTACCTTTCATGGTCAGTTGACTTTGGGGAAGAGCCAGAAGTTGCACAGTCCCAGATCCAGTGAATAAGGTGGGTGAAGACACAAGCAATGTTTTTATTTAACAGAAATTGCAATAATAGAAGTGATGTGTGACATAGAGCATTGTCATGATGGAGGAAAAACCATTTGCCCATTTCTTATGCTGTTTTCTATGCACATTCTTTCTTAAATGCCCTAATAAATTCTTATAATATTCAGTGTTCACAGTAGTGTTCCTGGATATAAACTCAGCTTGCACAATTCCACCAAAATAAAAAAATACAAGAACATCACCTTGATGTTACTTGTAGATATTGATTGACACTCTTTTTACTCACAAGGAGAACTGGGTGACTTCTACCGAGAAATCTGAACCTTGGTCTCAGGATCATAACCATAGACACAAACTTCATCTCCCAACATGACATGTCTTAAAAAGCTGGAATCTGAGTGATACACAATCACAAACTCCAACAAAATTGACAAACATTATTGCTTTTGTTCAACAGTCAAAAATGTGTGGAACAAATTTTGCACTCTCTAGCCTCATGTTAAAATCTATTGTTAAAATGCTTTGAATGGAACCATAAAAGATGTTCCAATTCTAAGAAATTTCCCTAATAGTCAATTGCCTCTTTGATCAAATCATTTCACTTTCCTCTTTCAACGTTCTCTTGTGTTTCTGATGTTGAAGGACCCCCTTATCACTCCTTGTCTTCAATGGATTCAAAAATATTATGAGGGCTGGCCATGGCTCAGTTGGTTAAGAGCCACTTGGTCGGCCCTGTTTGGTATTTTCTTATATTTTTTCCTTTGTATTTCAATTTGAGAATTTTCTATTGACAGGTTTTCAACCTTACTTGTTTTTTCCTTGCCCTGTCTAAGCTTCTAATGAGTCCATCAAAGTTACTCTTCTATTATAGGGCTTTTTATTCTAGCATTTGCTTTTGATTATTTTTTAGAGCTTCTGTTCTCTGTTTACATTGCCCATCTGTTCTTGCATACTATCTACCTTTTCTAATAGAGTTCAGTTTATGAATCCTGCAGCATCTCGTCTGTTAAGCTGATCTCAGCTCTTTCTTTGTATCTACCTGTCGCTACAGATTTCAGGGTGGCTGTTTGCTCTGAGATCTTAGTTCTCTAATGGGTTCAATAAAAGTTGTTGACTTTTAGTTTGTTAGTTCTTTTTTCTTGTTGTAAAGATGGAAGTGACTATTTTCAAGTGTTTACTCATTAGAGCTGAAACCAAAAGCTTACTGTTTCTTAAATAGCAGTAGTCAGACTTTATTTGATGGTTTTACTCTGTGTGCAGAAAAATCATGCAGCAAACAATGTGAAATGTATGCCTCTTAATTGTGAATTCTGAATAGTTCTTGGGACCAGAGAGAGAGTGTCATCATGCAGTTAATGCAAAAGTCCATCCATTGACAGGTCATGTTGTTAGGTGGACTTTTAAAAAGCACATGTATTGGTAATAAAATATGGTTATATTTGTAAGGAAGAATAATGTAAAACTTCTAGTTTAAAAAATAAGAAGTCATAAAAGGAATGTAGGATGATCAGAAATAGCTAGGTAATGTCAATAAAAGTTTTGCAACAAAAATGTAATATTTAAACTTAATAATGCTGTTGTTATCGATGGATTCAGTAAAGGGCAGACCTTTCAGTTTATACGGCTATGAAAACACACACTAATATTCCCTTAAAAAATGTAGTAGACATAATTTGTGTACAGACAGATTTTAATCTAGAGTTAACAATTTACTAATGCATTAAAACAGGTACAGGAATGTTTGATTTCTTCAAGTTGGGTGACTGATAGCCTAGACATCAACCTTGCAAACTTCAAGTATATATCAATGTGAGATTTGTTTATTAATTCTTTTTATTTTAAATTGTCTCTATAAAACCTATATATCTCTACTAGACATATTTTATTGACTAATTAATGTAGCATTGAAATAAATGAAGTTTATATTTGATTATCTGGGCATGAGTTGTGTTCACAGTGGATTCTCCTGACAGTGGTTTTCTGTCTTTTCCTTGCTAGCCAAAATTGTTTTGGTCTACATTGCTTTGAAGTAAACTGCAAATATATTCAACCTAGAAATAACATAAATGTGAAAATAAATTTGTTGGAAATCAATTTAATTTATCCTACAACCTAACAGAAATAATTTAGTGATAGTGCTTTCATTGGTAAATAGAGTTGGACTACAATTAAAACAGCAAAGTGATTCCAACCATTTGATTTGTAACACTCAAGGATTTAATCAAATATCTCAAAGGAGTATTGTAATACCAACAAATTTTTAAACAAGATCAGTTTCATAGTACTTTAATTCTTAGAAGTGGCAGGGTAAAAAAAATGAACCAGAATAGAATCTAATCTTAGTTGTACAATAACTTTGTATTAATTAAATTTGCTCTTAGCCAAGTCATGTAATATTCCCAGACACTGTCTGCAATAGAAAAGACTCACAATCACTGAAACCATGCATCAGTAATTTCTGATTGTTTCTTTTAAGTCTAGCTTTTTAAAAATCAATGTTATTTAACAATACTGAGAAAACAAAGTTTACAAAATCAGACTAGAAGAAAATGTAATACAATCAGTACAAAAATATATTGACTCTAGAAGCTACTCACAATGAATATTTTTTTATTATGACATGGTGATATTCAGAAAACTTTCATAACAAGTATAAGGTATCTAGAGGCTTATTGCTTAGTACCACTAGGAGAATGTAAGAAATCAATTTGATGCAATAAGCAAATGTTTAAACAATATATTTTTATTTTATTCCATATGTGCACTCTCTAAAAATGAAAACTGTTATCGACATCTGAATAGATTTTGATAAGATCTTTATTATAAGAAAAATATTATATAAATGAAATAATTATCAATGAAATGATCTATAAGATTGAATCTCTTTTTTTAAATGTCATATTTTCATAAGAAATGCTGCAATTACCAATATAAAATAATTTTGTTTTCATGGGACAAAATAATTTATACACTATTTATGTCATATACCTAATTTCAAAATTTATTTTCCTTTTACTTTATGCCTTTAATTCCTAAGATATGAGTTCACCTCTGTGGACAAGATTAACAATGTATCTCCTCTCAAGATGCTCACATTTCAAAAGGGGAAATGGAAAACTAGGACAGACTGGATTTGTGAACTTCAGTAAATTTCTGAATTCTTTCCGGGATTTCAATAATTTTAATGAATATAAATATATTGCTATAAAATACAAACAACATTGAGAGAAGTCCAGAAATTTTTTATCTTTCTCATAAAAGTAGTAGTTTTTTCTCTTATTCTATTTTTCAGCACACTTATTACTACAAGCTTAGCAATTTCTCCTCCTTCTCCTTCTCCTTCTCCTCTCCTTCTTCTTCTCCTCCTTCTCCTCCTCCACCTCCCCCTTTTTCCTCCTCCTCCTCCTTCTTCTTCTCCTTTTTTGAATTCATTTATGAAGCCCTCTGATCCTTAGCTTCCCTTTATTGAGATGTTTTTGATTAGTGATGCAGTCTTATTTGCTATGGGTCTGTTCAGATTTTCCATTTCTTCATGATTTAGACTTGGTAGGTTGTATGCTGCTAAGAATTCATCAATTTTTTAAATAGGTTTTTCAATTTGTTGGCTTAAATTGTTTAGTGTAATCTCTTATACTTTTGTTTATTTATGTGTTATCAATTGTAATGTCTCCTTTTTCATTCTAATTTTATTTGATGCATCTCTTTTTTGGGAGGGAAATCTAGTTAAATGTTTGTCAATTTTGTTTATACTTTAAAAACAACTCTTTGTTTTGTTGATTTTTCTAATATTTTCCCACTCTCAATTTCATTTGTTTCTGTTCTGCCTTTGATATTGCTTCCTTGTGCTAACTTTGAGCATAGTTTGTTCTATTTTATTCTTCCTAGTTTCTAGAAATGTAAAAGTTAGGTTGTTTATTTGAGATCCTCAGTTTTTCTTAATGTAAGCATTCATTAAAATAAACTTACATCTTAGATCTGCTTTTGCTACATCCCATAAGTTTTAGTCTTCATTTGTTTCAATATATTGTTTAATTTACCTTTTCATTTTTATTTGACAGCCTGGTTGTTCAGAGGTGTGGAGTTTAATTTTCACATATTTGTGAATTTTTCAGCTTTTGTCCTGTTATTGATTTCTACTTTCAAAGTATTGTACTCAGAAAAAAATATTTGGTATGATTTCAAAATTTTTATTGTTGCTGGCTGTTGGTGTAGATACCAAACTAAAGTGGGAAGAGGTTAAGGGAACATGGAGTGACTCAGGCATCTGGTGTCTGGAAACAAAGAAACTCATTGGCAAAAACCTTATCAGCAAAATCTTCATGGGGTCCATGAGAGCTCAGCTGGCCATTGGTTTCTTCAGTGGTGAAAGCCAATGGGAATCTCTGTAAAGCAATCTTTCAGGGTCCGTGAAGATATTCTCAGTGATGAATGCTGGAGGACTCTGTAGCATCTGCAATGGCTGTAGAGGTCCTCAGTTATGAAGGCTGCTGGGATCTTCTACAGAGCAGGCCACTGGCAATTGTAGTTGCTCCAGCCATGTGGTTGATACTAGTAGCCCCTGAACTTCTTCTTTGTTCTTAGCCATCTCTAGACATCTCAGTACCCTGAAATGCTGGGGAAGCTGGTCACTCACCCCACTCTATTTTTCCCAAAGAAGGGAACTCTGTCAAGCAGAGGAGTTTAAATTCCATCTTTGGGCTCTGCAGTGCTGGCTTGGTGGGTGTGATAATGCAGACCAAAATGAAAATGTTCTTCCTACACTTTTTGTGCAATTATTCTTTTATTTTGCTCCACTGTTTTGCTGAATCTTCTTAATTGGACTCCTGAGCTCTCCTAGATCTATTCTTATTTGTGGACAGGTGTCAAATTATTGTTCTTTGTGGGGGACAGAGGCTGGGGTTTCCTATTCTGCCATCTTATGGCATAACCACCCCAAGATCATTTCAATCTAACAGAATTTTACAGAGTACAAAAATGAAAGAAAACCTCTAATACAGTATATTCATTCTACTCATATATGTCTAGTATAATTACATAGAAAAATAAGCAAAAGATAGCATAAAATGGAGAAAATGCTAATTTTATGCAAATAAAGAGATTAAAGAAATTAAATTAAAATTAGCAAATGGGATACAGGACAAAAAAATATAATAATTATTACCTCATCAGGTATATTATAGGAGAGAAAAGTTTATTCAACATTAGAAAACCTATTAATGAAATTCACCTAAAGACATTTAAGGAGAAAACCACCTTTAAATGCAAAAGATAATCATTTCATAAAAGGCAAATTCATGAAAGAATAAAATGTAAAAACAAATTAACAAAATAAAACAATTTTAAAAATTTAGTTCATGAATGAAAAGGAGCATCTTCACCAAGATTGAGTATATATTTTCAAAAAAGCTTCAGCAAATATTCTCATCAATGAAGAGATGAGAATTAAAAAATATGTGTTTTAAAAGCATGACAGAAATGTTTAATTTCAATACTTCTTTTAATATAGCACTTATGCCCTTGCCACATAAAAATAGTAGTAATATAAAAATACAGTAATACCTCGGTTTGGGAGAATAATTTGTTCCGGAATCAAACTATTCGTATTCCAAGACATTGCTCATTTACCAAGTTAAAATGTATTATTAGGTTGGTGCAAAAGGCAAAAACTGCTATTACTTTTGCACCAACCTAACAGAAATGTTTGTTCGTCTTGCGGAACACTTGTAAACCAAGTTACTCGAAATCCATGGCTTTACTTTAAAAGGAATAAAGAAGTAGAACAAATACTGTTTCTGTTTGCATCTGAGGTGTTTATTTCTCTACATAGAAAACCCCAAGAATTTGAAATTGTTAGAACTAACATGAGACTAACAAACTTGTTATATATATTAATAATGATGTCTTTTCACTAATAAGGACATTTCTATATAGCAAAGAAAAGCATTTCAAAAATAATATAAAATAAAGTACAAATTTCTTAAAATGCCAACACTATAAAATATGCATTGTAATAAATGAACAAAGATATATAAGACCTGTATGTAAAATTATATAAAGCAAATGAAATATGTTACAGAAAACCTAAGCAGTTGAGAGGCATATCATATTAAAAGAACTGCTACTATTTTAAACGTATTGATTCTACTTCAATTGATTTAAATATTTAAAGCAAGGGAAAGTGATGTATAGTGCACACAGAGATTTTCAAACCGTACCATACTTAGACTCAGGCAAGAAAGAAGTTTCGCTCCATGTACCCCCCTGCCTTTATAGAACTCAACAAATCACAAATAAAAATACTTTTATTAAGGAATACAGCACTTCTATCAAGCAAGATCCAAAACTTGAGAACACAGTGAGACTCATGACCCTAAGTATTGAGGCTTGTAACTAATACCACTCAGGACCTAGGAAATGCATCTCAATAGCTAATGTTTCACATTCTTAAAACAAAATAAATTTTTTTCTGAATGGCATGAACATTGGGTGTTCAAAATACTTAAAAACAAAACAGTGAGAATTTTGAATAATAAAGTGCTTGGGGAAGAGAAAGATAAATTACTTAATATGTCAAATATATCTCAGGCACATGAATGCAATATGTTCTTGCATAATGAACGATGGTAGCTCAGTAGGGCTGGAGATTCATTTTGTTTCATTTGTGTTTTAACTTATAGTTGCAGAACTATTGACAATTAGCTTAATATTAGCAACAGTTATAGTTGGAAGCTAAAAATATTTTGCAATATTAAAAAATTTATATTACTATTAAATATGTTCATATGTAGATCTAGGTATGTATGCCTGAAACATGGTACGAATTCACTCTTTGAAAAAATGAACATTGAAGAATAAAATTATAAGTGATTATTTTATTTAAATATGCTAATGTTTAAAGGTTTCAAATGTTAATTTAAGATTTTTATTTAAATAATTTAATGTAAATTTTATATGTATTCATTATAAAACAATACTTTACCATTTAATTCAATAAATGGCTTCCAAAAACAATTAAAAGTATCTTTGAAGGGGAAGTTTGGTTTCATGTGAAGTGCCAACATTTTGGAAGTTGTTATTTCAGTCTTTACAACAAAATAAAACTGAACAAACTGAAAATCAATGACTTTTATTGTACTCAGGAAAGAATTGGGATTGTAGAGTATATCATCACTTCAAAATTTGGAGATAGACAAATTCAGAAAGTGATATCCAAGATCTGCTTATGTGGAGCAGAAGGCTGTACAGCTATAAACTGGTAGGAACAATTAAATGGCAACACAATAAAATTGATGAAGACTAAATGTGGATTAAGATGAGAGTGAGAAGCTCATGATCCCCAGACTTCATTTTTACTTCTAGTAACCCACAAGGTTCTGATTGTGAAAACCCAAGGAAGATGCTCCCTTGGTTCTGAAAAGGGGAGGGGAAGAGTATTTATTGTGAAATAGGTCCAGATAAATTTTCTTTAAAAAGATTTACTTGCCAGAGTTTTATTCCAGCTGGGAATGGTATTTCTCCCATGCCAGCTTACTCTTAAACTTCCTGTCCATAAGGGCAAAATAAAAAGCTATATCTTTGAGAGAAACTTATGAATATCACAGCCCAGAAACAGAGGCCCTCTAAAAGAATGTGTTTTCAACAGTAGATTGTAGAATATTACACCTACACCAATAGAAGTCTAGTAAAGTAACATTAGATTTAAGTTGAAAAAGCTTCAAGACATAAACTCTGAGGGTAAAGTAACATTAGATTTAAGTTGAAAAAGCTTCAAGACATAAACTCTGAGGAGGAGTATTTAGGGAAGAGGGGAGAGGGAGAAAGGAGAGAGGAGAGAGGAGAGAGGAGAGGGAGAGAGAGAGAGAGAGAGAGAGAGAGAGAGAGAGAGAGAGAGAGAGAGAGAGAAGGAATGAGGGAAGGAAAGAAAAACAAGAGGAAAGGAAGAAAGAAAGAAAGAAAGAGAGAGAGAGAGAGAGAGAGAGAGAGAGAGAGAGAGAGAGAGAGAGAGAGAAAGAAGAAAACTATAAAAACTGAAGTCTCTGTCAACTACAGCTAACTAAAGATAATATTGTAAAAGCCCAATTATTAGACACACACACACACACACACACACACACACACACACACACACACACACACATGAGGTTGCCAGTTAAGTTCATGAACTCATTCCTGAAACCTACAAAAAGTGCTACATACCTCATTGCTGAATATCACTATGATAACCTTTGAAGTACTGCCCTTGGGAAGCTATCCAGCAATGCCAGCACCTAGTCCACCCTTCAAAGCAATTTTGGAATTCTCTAAAATGGCCATCAGAACTGTCATTGTATTACCCTTGATGTCCTGAATGTCATCAAAATGTCTTCCTTTCAATATTTCCTTATCTTCAAGAAAAGAAAGAAGTCATTGGGGGCCAGATCAGGTGAGTAGGGAAGGTGTTCTAATATTGTTATTTGTTTGCTTGCTGAAACCTCCCTCACAGACCGTGCCACGTGAGCTGGTACCATTGTCATAATGCAAGAGCCATGAATTGTTGGTTAAAAAGTTCAGGTCATCTAACTTTTCATGCAGCATTTTCAGCACTTCCAGGTAGTAAACTTGTTTAACTGTTTGTCCATTTGATACAAATTGATCATGAATAATCCTTCTGATATCAAAGAAGGTTAGCAACATCATTGCAAAGAATTCACAAACTTAATTGTCAGGCCTCGTATATATGTACCACCTCCTCTTTATTGATCCTTCTATGGACAAACACCCACATCTTGGCAATTGTAAACAATGTTGCAATGAACATATAGATGCATACATGCCCTCAAGCTAGTATTGTGGTTTGTTCAGATAAAAACCCTGAAGTGGGATTACTTGGTCCTTCTGTCTCTTGTTACAGTCTTTGTTTTAAAGTCCATTTTGCCTGGTATAAGTATTATTAAGTATTGTTATAGTTTTTCTTTTTGTTTTCATGAAACATCTTTTTCTCATCCCTTTACTTTCATTGTGTGTGTCTTCCAATCTGAAGTGAGGTTCTTGTAGACAGCATATGTAATGGTCTTTTTTTCTTATCCATTCAACCATCCTTTGCCTTTCAAATGAAGCATTTAATACATTTCCATTGAAAGTAATTTTTGAAAGATATGTAGCTATTGCCATTTTATTATTAATAATTTTGATTTTTTTTTCATCTTAAAGTAATCCCTCTAACATTCTTTGTAATACTGGTTTGGTGATGATAAACTCCTTTAGCTTTTTCTTGTCTAGGAAGCTTTTTGACCTTCAATACTAACTGAGGGCTTTGCTGGGTAGATTATCTTGGTTATAGGTCCTTGCTTTTCATTGCGTTGAATATTTTGTGCCAATCCCATTTGACCTGCAAAGTTTCTGTTGAGAAATCAGCTGACAATCTTATGGAAGCTCTTTGTTAAATTGCTAGTTGCCTTTGTCTTGCTTCTTTTAGAATTCTCTGTCTTTAACCTTTGGCATTATAATTATGGTATGTCTTGGTGTTGGCCTCTCTAGGTTCTTCTTGTTTGGGACTTTTTGGGCTGCTTGAGCTTGTATATCTCTTTCCTTCACCCGGTTAAAGAAGTTTTCAGTCATTATTTCTTCAAATAGGTTTTCAATTCCTTGCTCTCTCTTTTCTCCTTCTGCTTCCCCTATAGTACAAATGTTGGTATGCTTGAGGTTATCCCAGAGCTCCCTTTAACTCTCCTCAGCTTTTTGGGTTCCTTTTCCTTTTTGCTGTTCTGATGAGGTGTTTTCTGCTACCTTCTCTTCTAAATCAATAATTTGATCCTCTGCTTTATTTAATCTACTATTGATTCTCTATAATGGATTCTTAATTTCCATTATTGTATTCTTTATTTCTGATTGGTTCTTAATTAGGTTTTCTATCTCCTATTTTAAGTTTCCTATTTCTTTGTTGAAGTTCTCACTGAGATCACTGAGCATCCTTATAACCAATGTTTGGAACACTGCATCTGGTATATAACTTGTCTCCATTTTGTTTAGTTCTTTTTCTGGAGTTTTGTTCTGTTCTTTTATTTGCAACATGTTTTTTTGTCTCCCCATTTTGGCTGCCTCCTTGTGTTTAGTTCTATGTATTAGGTATGCCTGCTATGTCTCCTGGTGTTAATAGAGTGGCCTTATATAATAGGTGTGCTGTGGGGCTCAGTGGTGCAGTCCTCCTGGTCACTTGAGCCATGCACTTCCAGGTGTGTCTCTTCTGTGAGTTGTGTGTGCCCTCTCCTATAGTTGAAGCTTGGATGCTACTTGTACATCAATGGGATGATTGACCATTAGGCTCACTGGTTTTGAGGACTGGCCTTGACTACAGTGGAGGAGTTGTGGTACAGAGGCTGACCCTACAGGCAGAATCTACTTCAGCAGGTGTCATCCTTGGAGGTGACTGTGTTGTGCTCCAACTCATTTTGAAGGTGGCCTCTGTGGGTACCAGTCCCGGGGTGACCTGGGATGGGACAAGCTGCAGGTCAATTTCAGTCACAGCCTGTGCCCTTCCAATAACAAAATTTCTAAGTTTTTATAAATATGGCAATTTCCTTGTTTTTCCTTCATTTCTGAAAGCTAATTTCATTTGATATAAAATTTTTGGCTCATAATTCTTTCAGGATTTCAGATACGCATTTACATTTCATTCTGTTCTTCATAACTTATGCTGAGAAATAAGCTGTTAATCTTATTGTGGTCCTCTTGTATCTTACTGCTTTCAAGATTTTTCCTTTGACTTTCAGCATTTTTACTATGATGTGTCTGAATGAAGACCTCTCTTTATCTTTCCTAATTTGGAGTGTGTTGAGGTTCTCCACAACCTCTCCAACACTTGTTATTATTTGTCTTGTTAATGATAGCCATTCTAACTGGTGTGAGGTGATATCTCATTGTGGTTTTTATTTGCATTTCTCTGATGATTAGTGATGTTCAGCATCTTTTCATATGTCTATTGGCCATTTGTATGATCTCGTTGGAGAAATGTGTATTCAGGCCTTGTACCCATTTTTAAACTGGATTTTGTTGTTGTTGTTAAGTTATATGAGTTCCTCATATATTTTGGATATTACCCCCTTATTGGAGGTGTTGTTTGCAAATATTTTCTCCCATTCATTTGGTTGCCTCTTTATTTTTCAGTAGTTTCTTTTGCTGTGCAGATTATATCTAATTTGATATAGTCCATTTCATTCATTTTAGCTTTTACTCTCCTTGCCTTTGAAGTCAAATTCATAAAATCCTCTTTGAATCCAAGTCCATAAGTTTAGTACCCATGTTTTTTTTCTATGCAGTATATTGTTTCAGGTTTTATGTTTAGGTCTTTGACCCATTTTGAGTTCATTTTGGTACATGGTGACAGAGAGCAGTTTAGTTTCATCCTTTTGCACATGGCTTTTCAATTCTCCCAGCACCATTTATTGAAGAAGCTCTCTTTTTTCCATTTAAGTTTATGGCTCCTTTGTCGAAAATTATCTGCCATATTTATGTGGGTAGGTTTCTGGGTTCTCAATTCTATTCCATTGTCCTGTGTGCTTGTTTTTCTGCCAATACCATACTGTTTTGATTATTGTTGCTCTGTAATACAAGCTGAAGTCAGGGAGTGTGATACCTCCAGCATTGTTTCTTTTTTCTTAGGATTCCTTTGGCTATTCAGAATGTTTTCTGGTTCCATACAAACTTGATGATTTTTTGTTCTATTTCTTTAAGAAATACCACTGGGATTTCGATGAAGATTGCATTCAATCTGTATATTGCTTTGGAAAATATGGCCATTTTAACTATGTTGACTCCGCCAATCCATGGACATGGATTCCTTTCTATTTATCTCTGTCATCTTCAATTTCTTTAAAAAAATGTCTTATAGTTCCCAATGTGTAGGTCTTAGTATCCTTGGTTAAGTGTACTTTATTTTTATTTCTCTGATGAATAGTAACATTGAGCATCTTTTCATATGCCTATTGGCTATCTGTGTGTCTTCTTTGGGGAAATGTCTATTCAGACCCTATTCAGTGATGAATGTGATTTTTTTCAAACTCTGAAATGTTTATTTCCATGATTTCCATATTAACCTTCTGGCTGCTCTGCCTCTATTGGTTTCATACCCAGCTGTCAGCATTCATTAATTGTTGTTCCTCAGGAAGATTTCTGCCTTGGGTTTTTATTCAAGTAAGTTGTTATTAGCTGGGTACTTTTCCTTTTTCTTTTGGTAAGACTCTATGGCATAAATTCCTCCACAATTTTTTTTCAATGGAGTTGAGCCCAATTTTAGGGACAGTTCATCTCTAAGCTTGCTTCGGACCTATGTATATTTCTCTTAGCTGTCTTTTCATCCTGGTTCTGCCTCTTAAAATTTTAACTAGCATACCTTTCTACCCCTTCTTACTTACTCACCAGAAAAACCTCTATTGTATTCCATAACACCCTTAGAAAGTAGTTTCAAAGCACCCTGAGGGAGAGCTGTGATGTTCTCTGTTTGTATATTCCCCCTTCTCATACTTGGCAGAAACTCTCTACAACTGCATTAGAGATGAGGACATCCTTCTTCTGTCAAAATTATACCTGTACTCTATAAGCAGGGTGCTGGAAGAGAATGGTAGACTGTTTTTATTTTTGGCTTTCCCCTTCTGGCATGTAATATATGAGTGGACTCAATTGGAAACCATAAGGACCATTATTCTCTGCCTGCCATGCCTTAGATAGAGCTTCTGTTCTGACTAGTGTGGGTTCAGTGAAAGAAAAAATTTTTAATTTCTACCATACCTCCCTCTAATAGAGTTCCTGTCACAGAAGTTGGGGCAAGGGCTGATGAAAAATACTGATAATGTTACCCCTGTTGGGATTAAACTTTATTCATAACAAGGGATCTGGGAAGAATTCCTGTCTTCTTTGCCATATTCACCCAGAATAAGTCTTCCATCATATGGAGTTAGGAGTGAGTTGGGTAGAAGTGTGGCTTAAATACCATAATTCTTGCTATTCTGATTAAGATTGAATAGAGTTTCTTGAACAAATGGTTCTCCATTTGTTGCATACCATTAAGATAATGTCCAAATCTCTCTCTCTCTCTCTCTCTCTCTCTCTCTCTCTCTCTCTCTCTCTCTCTCTCTCACACACACACACACACACATACACACACACACCACACACTCCAGTTAAGTAGTTAAATGGTTGTGGACAAGATCCAACATCTGACCTCTTCACAATGCCATTTTAGAAATCAGGATTTCATCACGCTTACAGTGATTTCCTCTTTGTAAAATTTTCTATAAAAATATTTATTGAGCACATTAACTGTTAATTAACTTTGAGCACATTAACTTTTCTAAAACAATAGTGTTGGAGTTGACTTTTTCCATAAATTCTTTTATTTATTAATGTTTTGACTATTTACTTAGCCTGTAAAACCTTGACGATATGCTTTATTCATGTTTATATCATTTCTGGGAAAATTAGTTAATAAATAAACGAGTAAATGAGTGCCATGATTAATAAGGCCTTTAGGCTTAAACTATTTTAATATTAAACCTTTTAAAATATTAAATATTTTATTATAGGTCATGAAATTCATTGATTAATTGAATATAATGATTTGTTTTTCCCTTTTTATTCTTCCTTATTTCCAATCTTTTAAAGAAAATAGTAAAAGGATACCTACTATGTTTCAAACTATGGTGGGTCCTATGAGTGTTTGAAAGACTTGAAGGCCTTGGCCTTTGTCTTCTGAATTCTCCTGATGATGTAAATAACCAGTAAGAAAACTGGAGAACAACACAGAAACACTAGAATGCAGATAATATGCTTTGTAGTTGGAAAACAGGCCAGTATTTTAGGAGGATAGTTAATGTGGGGAAGCAGGAGAAAATAATACTGTTTAGCACCATATTTTGACAGGTCTTAAAGGCAAGGTGTTGTTTACCATATCATATAGAATAGTGGAAAAACATAGATAATTTTGCAGTATCAAGTAACATAATGTTATGGGTTGAATTGCATCCCTCAAACATTTATATGTTGAAATTCTAGTCCCAAATCTTCAGAATGTGATTTTTGGGGGAATAGGGACATTACAGATGTAACAGTTAAGTAAAATGGAACCCTAATTCAACATGGCTAGTGTTCTAATAAGAAGAGGAAATTTGGAGGTAAACATGCACATGGAGAGAACAACATGTGAAGATGAGGGCAGATTCTGGAGTTATGCTTCTATAAGCCTAGGAGCAGCACTACTTGCAAACAAACCACCAGAAGCTAGAAAAGATGCATGGAATATATTTTTTTTCACAACTTTAGAAGGGACTAACCAACTCTACTAACATCTTGATATTAAACTTCTCATCTTCACAGTTATGATGACATGAATTTCTGTTGTTCAAGAACCAGTTTGTGGTTCTGTGTTACAGTAGCCCTAGTTAATATACACGATGATAGTAAAGGTTAGAAAGTGTTATAATATCCTTTAGAATATTGTTCAAAACAATAGAAATGAAATATCTGTGAAGTGAATTAAAGGGAGGGAGGGAGGTGGGGAGAGCGAGAGCGAGAGCGAGAGCGAGAGCGAGAGCGAGAGCGAGAGAGAGAGAGAGAGAGAGAGAGAGAATGACTCTTTTAGAGGTAACCTAATCAGTTAAGAGAATAATCATGGCTAAACATGATAAATGCCTATGCTCCATTCTAAACATAAAAGTCTGACATTATAGTTACAAATGACCGTGATGAGAAAGAAAACCAAGGACTTTAAAGACTAAGGTGGATGCAGAGGTAGCTCTGTACTCTATGATGAGCTCAGATCTAGAAAGTTCAATTAAAAAGGAGGGGGCTCGAGGAAATGGGTGAGAAAGTTGAAGGGATTAGGAAGTACAAATTGATAGTCACAAAATAGTCATGAGGATGTGAAATACAGTATGGGGAAAATAGTAATATTGTAAAAACTATGTAAAAAACTATTGTAAAAAATATTGTAAAAACATAGTGTTAGATGGGTACTAAACTAATCAGGGGATCACTTCATAATTTATATAAATGCCTAACCACTATGCTGTACACCTGAAACTAATATAAAATAATATTGAATATCAACTATAATTTTAAAAATATATAATTGTGGGATGAAAAGTACATCATAGGAAACATATGGTATTATAATAGCTATGTTATTCTAATATGGCAATAGTCAATGGTATTGTAATAGCTATGTACAGTGTCAGATGAGTAGTAGACTTGTTTGGGTTATCACTTTGTGAGGTGTATAAATGTGAAATCACTGTTGTTTTGTACACCTACAACTAATAATGAATAAATAAATAAATAAATAAAACTCTCAAAAAATAAAGGACAGAAGACACATTAAAAAATCTATAGCAAGTAAAGTGACATGGATGAAAAATATCAGAAAGGCCACAATTCAGACTGAAGTAAATTTAAGAAAAAATTTTAGAAGGTGACAAAAATGTTTGGAGCAAAAACAAACCAAGAAAACAAGTAAGAATAAAAGAGATCATCAATTTCCCCAAAGCAGTTTTACAGAATAGTAATATCCCATCTGTCCTTTGTTTTATTTTTCATTCAGTCCTCTTTAGTTTTGACATCACCAAGAGGAAACCTAAGACTCAAGAGAAGAATCTTTAAGAAATTTCCTAGGAGTTTCCGTGCTAATTACAACTCAGTACATACAGAGAACCATGAAGGTGAGATTTCAGAGCTACTTTTAGTAATCTTTGAGCTTCCAGGAAGGGCATCAAGATAAAGGTATATTCTGCAGAATAAATGGCACTACCTAGAAAAAAGATCTTTCATGGATTATATTCTTTGGTAGGCAAAATTTTGTGCTGGTTAATAATAGTCTTCGAGGTACATCACCATGGTTTCAATCTTGGCATCCCCTTTTAATGGATTATTAATCTGAGGTAGGTTATTTAACTATATTGTGTCATATTTTTATTTTACAAATGAGAATAGAATATTAAAACATTTTGACACATATGTCATATGGTAAGTAACAAATAAATATGAGGTATTGCTAATATCTTGATCAGTATTACCACTATCTTCATTTCCAGCCATTCACACTATTCTTTATCTTTTAACTCAAATTGAGTGATTGATGTGTTTTGTGTACCTTATTTTTTTTTGCTGTTCTGTGGAAATATATAGATACAGATAAATGGGACTAAGGTCTTAATTTCAAAGAGCATAAATTCATTATGAGGAGCAGACAAGCCAGGAAATTCTGAAAAATTTACTGTTTGGCAAGGCTGGGGTAGGAATTAGGATAAAGCTTTACAGAAGAATTGACAGTCTGACTGAGTCTAGTAGGATAACAAAGGATTTATGAAGGTGTCAAGCAGAGAAAAAAATTTGGGGAGAAAGGAAGTCATTATTTGGAAATGCAGAGTTATATAAAGGGATGTTTGTCCTTGGGAAAATGGGGTTTATGACAACATAACTAGAGAGAAGTTGAAAGTTAAATCTTAATAGAGGTGTTGTTAGTTTTATTTGATATGAAGTCAAGAAGGATGTGTAGCTCAAATAAGGAGCTTAGGTTTTAGGGCTGCATTTTTCAACATATTGTAAAATGTATTATAAGTTGAATTGTGTTTCCCCCAAAATCCATATGTTGAAGTTCTAACACCTAGTACCTTAGAACGTGACCTTATTTGGAGACAGTGTATTTATAAATATAATGAAGTTAAAATGAGATCATTAGGATGAGATCTAATCTAATATGACTGGTGTCCTTATATAAAGAAGAAATTTGCACCCAGAGAAGACATATAAAGAGAGAAGATATAATCTAAGGAGACACAGAGAGAACATGGTCTCTATAAGTCAAGGAGAGAGGCCTAGAACAGCTCTTTCTCTCATAGCCCTGAGAAAGAACCAACTTTGCCAACACAGTAATCTTGAAAGTCTAGCCTCCAGAATTGTGAGGCAATATATTTCTGTTCCTTAAGTCACTTAACTGGTAATACTTTGTTACTGCAGTCCTAGCAAACTAAAAAAGAGAGTAAAGAATAAGGATGTTATATTACTGCTTCAGATTTAAATGACCAGATAATTCCTATTTATACAACCATGATAGTGTCAGATTTAATGTAACCAATGGCTGAAATATATTATTTCTATGCATGAACTTTCTAATACATTTTAATAAGAATTATTTAATTATTTTCACTGATTTTCTTTAATTATTCATTGTGTGTGTGTGTGTGTGTGTGTGTGTGTGTGTGTGTGTGTGTGTGTGTGTGGTCTTCAGCAGTCTATTGTGTTGGCTCTGGTTTTCAAAACTGCAATTATGAGGCATGTCTCCTGAGTTGAAGATAAACGACCTGGGCCATTGATGTAGTACTTACTATATGAACAATGTTTTTCTATGATTGGTGCAGTGGAGATAGAAAGGAATATATTGATGCGAGAGGATGTGAAGAAAAGGGAACCCTCATGCACTGTTGGTGGAACTGCAAATTAGTGCAGCCACTATGAGAAACAGTATGGAGATTCCCCCAAAAATTAAAAATTAAACTACGATATGACCAGCTACGATATGAACTACGATATGAAGTTCCACTTCTTGGTATTTATTTGAAAAATGACACTAATTTGAAAATATATATGTGTCCCTATGTTTACTGCAGTATTATTTACAATAGCCAAAAAATGGAAGCATCCTCAGTGTCCATGGATAGAGGAATGGATAAGAAAGATGAGAGATTATATACAGTTGGTGCCAAAAAAAGTATACACATTTTAAGAAAAGAAAAAACTGTATTAATTGTAATACTCAATATATACTAATAACAAAAGATGAATACAAGTCACGTTTGACATTTGCAGTTACAAGAGGTGCTCAGAGTGGTTACCATCAGCGTTCAGACATTTTTGATTATGACAAACTACTGCTTGAGCACAGATAGCATCTCTTAAAATGTGCACACATTTTTTTTGTCATCCCTGGTGTGCATGCACACACATACACACACACACACACACACACAATGTAATATTAAGCAGCAATAAAAAAATAATGAATTTTTGCCATTTTTGACAACCTGGCTGGACCTTGAAATAAGTCATAGAAAGACAAATACTGTATGGTTTCATGTACTGGGGAATCTAAAAAGAAAGGAACAAAGTCAAATAAAAACTGACTCATAGAAACAGAGACCAAAGGGATGGTTGCCAGAAAGGGAATAAGTAAATAAGGTGAAAGGAGAAATAATCAATAATATTGTGATAAGTTAGTACAGTGACAGATCATTATTATGATTAGTGAGGCAATCACCTTGTAAAGTATAAAAATCTCAAATCACTTTTTTGTACAATATAATACTGTATACAATTATATTTAAATAAAAATTAAATAAATAAAAATGGCATGACCCTAAAACATAAAATAAAATACGTTACTATTTAAATAAATGACCACACCACATTTAGGGGGAAAAAAATCAATGCAAATTCCATAACCTCTATGCAGTATTGTCCTAAAAACAGACATCATTACCTATTTTCTATAAATACTTACATCAATTTAAGGTGGTGTACACAATGATATGGATATACAAAAAGCTTGTTGGAAAGATAATGTCTACTCACTGTCATCCCTCACGAAGTAGAATGTGTGTATATACTGGAGGATCCCATCAATATGCTAAATTATATGAAAAGCTACAGAATAAATAGGGTGCATCTTTGAGCAATAGCTTTAGTCAAAGACTTAGGGATAAATTTTCTTTGTGGTTAACCAAACACACATAACAATGGTACAGAATATGTGAAAAATTTCACATTTAAATAACCTCCGGATTTGAAAAAAAAAAGTATTTCTGCCATTCGTGCTTCCAGATGCATCTCTAGACAGGTCAGAGTGTACTCATCCACTTTTTTCTAACTTGAAATTAATTTATTTGAAAATCTAAGAAAAACTACTCTGTAACTATTATTTGTAAAGGCTTTGCTGATTTTGCTTCTAATTAATTCTCAAACACAATTTCACTTTGTCACTGTAGATTATGTAAAGAGGTTTCGATACACCAAGTAAAAATGTGAACTTGTTCTCACATTTAACTGTAACTTCATTTAGCTGTACGAATCCTTTTAGGAAAGAAGATTTCACTTTGTCACAGTAAGATTTATAAAAGGGATTTAGATGCACCAAGTAAAGATGTGAACTGGCTTTCACATTTAAATGCAATGATCCTTTCAAGAAAGAAAAATTAGGTTAGAAAATTTATGTGGGACTCTGTATAATGAATGTTATGCCTTGGGTTCTTCTGGGTGTGAATTCTGTATAGGGATGTGTTAAGCAACCGATATAAATTTTTGTCCTTTAATGTCATTTACAGCTTCAGATCTATAATTTTCCATCTGTCTGTCTGTCTGTCTGTCTGTCTGTCTCTCTCTCTCTCTCTCTCTCTCTCTATATATATATACATATATGTATTCATCCAAATGCACCTTTTGAAAAACTATCAGAATACTAGGGCCGGCAGAGTGGCACGTTGGTTAAGAGCTGGTTTGGGACGCCAGCGGCCCTGGTTTGGATCCCAGGGCCAGTGACACATGTGAGGGACAATGACACTGCCCTCTACTGCTAAGATGGTGAACAACAGCTCCACCTGGAGCTGGGCTGCTGTGAGTCCCTGAAACGGCATAGCTGCAGCCCCTGCTGCAGTGGGCTGCCATAGGCTACGGTGAGTGGCCTGCAGCCAGCATGAGCAGCTGGCAGCTGGTGTGAGCTGCCGAGAGCTGCTGTGAGTGGCCGTCCAGAGGACGGCCACCAATCTGCCTCACCTGAGAGGAGCACAATTATGATACCAACATGGGCCAGTGAAGCAATGTCCTCCACAACTAGAGTGAAGAACAAAAGGACAGCAACTTGTCTGTTCCCCTTCCCCGGTTCCCCAATGCTGTTCCCCTCCCCCAATTCCCCAATAAATCTTAAAAAAAAATTAAATTAATACTAACCAGTAATAATTTATAATTCATAAAAATAAATTGACATAATTAGGATGTCTTTAGCATGTAATAGAAAGAGCATGTTAGAAAAATGCCTGACACTAGCACATGCCATCCATGTCACCTTCCATAAATATCTCAACTTCTACAAGGCTATTTTTAAATAACATTTTGAGATAATAAATGCTTTGTTTAATTAACTAGTACTTATCAGAACTTACACCTACCCTCCACCTCATACCCAGGCACAGCTATGTCTTTTTGACTTTCTTTTCAGCAAGTCTAAGATACATTTGTTACAGTTCAATCTAGTCCACAGATCAGTACTGGTGTGATATTGAAAGGAGGCAAGATCCTTAGCTTATGTCTCTATCACTCAGCAATGAAGCTTAGTATTTGCATTCAGTACATGTCTATGAATAATCCTTGCTCAGATGACTTGAGAGTAGTATGTTAGTGTTGCCTTGTGGGATCCCTACTGTTTTCTAAGTTCCAGGTGTATGCCCTGTGGTACATCTGTTCTGATAGCAAAGCTTATTGTATAATTTGGAAATGTATTTCACCCCATAGCTCTAGTCATTTCCCCCTGCTCATCTTTAATTTTCTACATTACTCATGTTCCTCAGCACACTTTGTGGCAACTATTATTGCAACTTTTTCTTAGGATTGTGGCATCACCTTATTCTTCTTTTCTCAAGAAATGAACTCTGTCCACCTAACCCAAGAATAATACTTATGCCTATGAAGGGACTTCTCAATGTCCATGCCTGCCCACTTGGGCATTGAAGCAATATCCTAGATGTTTATAGGAATATTACGTAGCTTCATCCTGGTCACTTCTGTAAACCAGAGGCTAAAATTCAACAGAAGATTGTCATATACCAAAATATTGTTTATTTTCCATTCACCTGAGACATTTCTATCACTTCACTTAACCATGCAGTGTGAAATTGTCTCTTCCAAATTGTAACTCTGATGCCAAGCTATTCCCTCTTACCCTCTTTGCCATTTTCCCTATAGTTTTGGCCTTAAATATAACATAATGTTTCACATGAAATTATTGCTAAAAAGAACAGGTTTAAAAAGTAAGGTATATCAACAGATTTTGTAAATTAAAAAAAGCACTAAACAAATGTATAGCATATCTTTTTTTTTCTCACTTTCTTTCATTTTTTAAAATTAGTTTCAGGTATACAAAACAGTGCAGTAGTTATACTTTTTACCCCTCACAAATTGACAACACCCATCCCCCAATCCAACCCTCCCACTACTCCCCCTCCCGCCCTGCATCGTACATATCTATTACAATTTCATGGACTACACTCTTCACACTATACTCCACATCCAGTGAATGAATATATATTTGACATACAATATTATTCAACGTCAGCTTCAGGTGTACAGTGCAATGGTCAAGCCTCTACACCATCCATGAAGTGGTCTCCCTAACAAGACATATGACCATCTGACACCCTACAAGATATTTACAACATTATTAATTATATTCCCCAAACTATCTTTCATATCTCTGTGGCAATATTGTAGTTATCTATTTATGCTGTCTAATCCCTTTCCCTCCTCCCTCATCCCATCCCCCTCCCATCTAACAACCATTATTTTTCCTTGTATCTCTGAGACCATTTCTGTTTACTTTGCTCATTTATTCAGTTCTTTAGATTCCACATATAAGTGACATCATATGGTTTTTGTTTTTTTCTGTCTGGCTTATTTCACTTAACACAATGTCCTTTAGGTCTATCCATATCATTGCAAATGGTAAGATTTCATTCTTCTTTATAGATGAGTAAAATTCATTGTATAAATGTACCACAGCTTCTTAATCCAGTCATCAACCATTGGCATTTTGGTTGTTTCTAAGTGTTGGCTATTGTAAATAGCGCTGCAATAAACAGGGTGCACATATTTTTTCGAATTAGTGTCTTGATTTTCTCTGGATAGATACCTAGGAGTGGAATTACTGGGTCATAAGGTAGTTCCATTTCCAGTTTTTTGAGATACCTCCATACTGATTTCCATAATCGCTGCACCAATCTGCAGTCCTACCAACAGTACACCAGGGTTCCCTTTTCTCCACAACCTCGCCAGCACTTGTTGTTTGTTGATTTATTGATGATAGCCATTCTGATCAGAGTTAAGTGGTATCTCATTGTGGTTTTTATTTGCATTTCTCTAATGATTAGTGAGGTTGAACTTTTTTTCATATGCCTGTTGGCTATCTGTATGTCCTCTTTAGAGAAATGCCTCTTCATATCCTCTGCCCATTTTTTAATTGGGTCATTTGATTTTTTGGTATTGAGTTGAATGTTTTTTAAAATTTGCATATTAGCCCCTTATCAGATAAATCATTGGCAAATATCTTCTCCCATTCAGTAGGCTGACTTTTTGTTTTATTGATGATTTCCTTTGCTGTAAAAAAAAACTTTTAAGTTTGATGTAATCCTATATGGTTATTTTTCTTTTATTTCCCTTTCCCAAGAAAATATATCAGTAAAAATATTACTCAGTAATCCTATATGATTATTTTTCTTTTATTTCCCTTTTCCTAGAAGATGTATCAGTAAAAATATTACTCAGGGTAATGTCTACAAATTTACTCCCCATGTTTTCTTCTAGGAGTTTTATGGTTTCAGGTCTTACATTTAAGTCTTTGATCCATTTTTAATTTGTTCTTGTGTATGGCATAAAGAGGTGGTCCAGTTTCATTTTTTTGCATGTGTCAGTCCAATTTTCCCAACACCATTTATTAAATAGATTATGTTTACTCAAATGAAAATTCTTGCTACCATTGTCGTAGATTAAATGACCATATGTGGACAGATTTGATTCTGGGCTCTCTATTCAGTTCCATTGATCTATGTGTCTGTTTTTATGCCAGTACCATACCACTTTGACTACTACAGCCTGGTAGTATGATTTGCTGTGGTGTAGCATGTTACCTCCCACTTTGTTATTATTTCTTAAGATTGCTGTGGCTATTCTGAGTCTTTTATGATTCCATATAAATTTTAGGATTATATGTTCTATTTCTGAGAAAAATGTCCTTGGTAGTTTGATAGAAATTGCGTTGAATCTATATATTGCCTTAGGTAGTATTGATATTTTAACGATATTAATTCTTCCTATTCATGAACATGGTATGTATTTCCATTTATTCCATTTATCTTCTTTGATATCTCTCTTCAGTGTCTTCTAATTTTCTGAGTACAGGTCTCTTACTTCTTTAGTTACATTTATTCCTAGGTATTTTTTTGTTTTTCAAAGATTTTATTGGGGAATTGGGAGAGGGGAACAGCGTTGGGGATTTGGGGAAGGGGAACAGACAAGTTGCTGTCTTTTTGTTCTTCAGTATAGTTGCGGAGGACGTTGCTTCACTGGCCCATGTTGATATCGTCATTGCGCTCTTCCCGGATGAGGCAGATTGGTCGCCGGCCTCTGGATGTCGCTCACCGTGGCTATTGGCAGCTCACACTGGCTGCCAGCCGCTCACGCTGGGTGCCGGCCACTCACTGTAGCCTATGGCAGCCCACTGCAGCAGGGACTGCAGCCTACACCATCGCGAGGGGCTCGTACAGCCCAGCTCCAGGTGGAGCTGTTGTTAGCTGTAGAGGGCAGTGTCACTGGCACTCATATGTGGGATCCGAACCGGGGCTACTGGCATCCCAAAGCAGCTCTTAACGAATGCGCCACTCGGCCGGCTGGGTATTTTTTTGTTTTGAAGCAATTGCAATTGGGATTCATTCCTTGATTTCTTCTTCTGATATTTATTATTGGTGTATATAAATACAACTGATTTCTGAATATTAATTTTGTATCCTGCTACTTTACTAAATTCATTTATCAGTTTTAATAGTTTTCTTTTGTGAAGTCTTTGGGATTCTCTATATATAGTATTTTGTCATCTGCATATAATGACAATTTTACCTCCTCCTTTCTAATTTGGATGCCGTTTATTCATTTTCTTGTCTGATTGCTGTGGCTAGAACTTCCAGAACAATGTTGAATAGAAGTGGTGAAAGTGGGCAGCCTTAACTTGTTTCCAATCTTAAGGGAAAATGTTTTATTCTTTCCCCATTGTGTATGATGTTAGCTGTGGGCTTATCATATATGGCCTTTATTATGTTGAGATATAATCCCTCTATTCCCTCTTTGAGGAGTTTTTATCATAAATGACTGTTGGATTTTGTCAAATGCTTTTTCTGCATCTATTGATATGATCATATGATTTTTATTTTTCATTTTGTTAATGTGATATATTACGTTAATTGACTTGCGGATATTGAATCAACTTGCATACCAGGAATGAATCCTACTTGACTATGGTGTATGATCTTTTTAATGTGTTGCTGAATCTGGTTTACTAGTATTTTATTGAGGATTTTGTGTAAATGTTCTTTAGGGATATGGGCCTATAATTTCTTTTTTTGTAATATCTTTGTCTGATTTTGGGATCAGAGTAATAATGGCCTTATAAAATGTGTTTAGGAGCCATCTTTCCTTCTGTATTGTTTGGAATACTTTGAGGAGAATAGGTATTAATTCTTTTTGGAATGTTTTGTAAAATTCACCTATGAAGCCATTTGGTCCAGGACTTTTGTTTATTGGAAGCTTGTTGATTACCAATTCAATTTCTTTGGTAGTTCAGTCTGTTCAGTTTCTCTTTCTTCTTGGTTCACACTTGAAGATTGTATGCTTCTAGAAATGTATCCATTTTTTCCATATTGTCTAATTTATTGGCATATAGTTGCTTGTAGTATTTTCTTAACATTTTCTGTATTTCTGTAGTATCTGTTGTCACTTCTCTTTCATTTCTGATTTTATTAATTTGGGTCCTCACTTTTTCTTGGTGAGTTGGCTAAAGGTTTGTTCATTTTGCTTATCTTTTCAAAGAAACAGCTCTTGGTTTCATTGATCTTTTTTATATATATTTTTTTCTTTTGGTGTCTATTTCATTTATTTCTGCTTTGATCTTTATTATTTCCTTCCATTTACTTCCCTTCAGCTTGTTTTGCTGTTCTTTTTCCAGTTCCCTTAGGTGTAAAGATAGCTTGTTGATTTGAGATTTTTCTTGTGTTTTTAGATAGGCCTGCATTGCTATGAATTTCCTTCTCAGGACTGCTTTCGCTGCATACCATAGATTTGGGGTTGTTGTGTTTTCATTTTCATTTGTCTCGAGGTATCTTTTGATTTCCTCCTTGATCTTATTTTTGACCTAACTCGTTATTTAGTACCATGTTATTCAGCTTCCATGTATTTGTGTGCTTTCCGACTTTCTTCTTATAATTGATTCCGAGTCATAGCTTTATGGTTGGAAAAGACAATTCATATGATTTCTATCTTCTTAAATTTATTGAGACTTGTTTTGTGGCCTAACATGTGGTCTATCTTGAAAAATGTTCTATGTGCACATGAGATTAATGTATATTTGGGTGAAATGCTCTAAAAATATCAATTAAATCCAGCTGGTCTAAACTGTCATTTAACACCACTGTTTCTGTGTTGATTTTCTGTCTAGCGGTCCTGTCCATTGGTGACAAAGGGTTGTTGAAATCCCCTACTATGATAGTTCTACTGTTGATCACTGACTTTATGTCAGTCATAAATTGTTTTATATATTTAGGAACTCCTATATTAGGTACATAGATGTTTACTAGGGTTATGTCCTCTTATTGGATCAACCCTTTATTATTATGTAGTATCCCTCTTTGTCTTTCATTGTAGTCTTCATTTTGAAGTCTGTTTTGTCCAAAATTAGTTCTGTGACTAGCTTCTTTCTTATTTGCATTTGCATGAAATATCTTATTCCATCCCTTTACTTTCAGTCTGTGTATGTGTTTTGATCTGAGATTAGTCTCTTATAAACAGCATATGCATGTGTCCTGTTTTCTTATCCACTTAGCCACTCCATGTTTTTTGATTGGAGCATTTAGCCCATTCACATTTAAAGTGATTATTAACAGGTACATATTTATTGCCATTTTGTTATTCATATTTCTGGTCTTCCTTTGCTGGTTTGTTTTCCCCTTTCTTCTGTTTAAAAAAAAGCTCTTTTAACATTTCCTGCAATTCTGGCTTGGTGGTAATGAATTTCTTTAGCTTATTCTTTTCTGAGAAGCTCTTTATCTCTACTTCAATTTTTAGTGATAGCCTTAGTGGGTAGAGCAATCTTGGTTGTGGACGTTTGCTTTGCATCACTTGAATACTTCCTGCCACTCCCTTCTGGCCTGCAGAGTTTCTATGGAAAAGTCAGCTGTTAGTCTTTATAGGAGTTCCTCTGTATGTAATCTGCTTTCTTTCTCTTGCTGCTTTTAGGATTCTGTCTTTGTCTTTAACATTTGCCATTTTAATTATGATGTTTATTCTTGTGGGCCTGTTTGGGTTCAGCTTGTTTGGAACTCTCTACAGTTCCTGGGCTTGTATATCAATTTCCTTCATTAGCATAGGGAAGTTTTCAGTCATTATGTCTTCATATGTGTTCTTGGTCGCTTGCTTCTTCTCTTCTCCTGGTATTGCTATGATGCAACTGTTGTTGTACTTGATGTTATCCCACAGGTCTCTTAAACTACTTTCATTGTTTTTTATTTTTATTTACTTTTTTTAAAATTTGAACTTTTATTTTGAAATAATTATAGACTCACAAATAATTACAAAGATAGTATAGAGTAATCTCATGTATGCTTCACTCATTTTCCCCAATTTTTTCATTTTACATAATTATAGCATAATACCAAACTCAGGAAACTGACACTGGTACAGTATGTGTATGAATAGCCTATATCATGTTTCCATCTATGTACATTCATGTGACTAACACCACAACCAAGATACAGAACAATCGTCTCCCTCATGCTACCCCTTTATCATATAGTCCCAGTCACCCTCCTCCCCACTACAGTCCCTAACCACTAGCAACCACTATTGTGTTCTCCACCTCTACAATTTTGTTGTTTTGAGGATATTTTATAAAAAGAACCAAATGGTATACAATATTTTGAGACTGACTTTTTCACCCATCATAATGACCTTGAGATGCAGCCAGATAATTGTATATGTCAATCGTTTGTTTCTTTTTCCTACAGAGCAATATTCCACTGTAAGGGTATTAAATAGTTTGCTTAATCATTCACCCACTGAAAGGCTTCTAGATTGTTCCCAGTTTTTTTTTTTAATTCTTTTATTATGAAATAAACATTTATTTATTTTTTTAAATTACTTTCAGGTATACAATGCAGTGGAATAGTTATAATTTTTACCCCTCAAACTGACAACTTTGCCCCAAATTTGCCACCCCACTCCACCCATATCATACATATCTATTACAATTCCATTGACTCCCCTCCACAGTTCTAGCTTCATTCTAAAAAAAAATTGAGCAATTTCATTGAGTTTTGGAAATTTTACAAGCTGAATATGGAAGACAAAACTGTGCATTTTTGCCATATTTTACTGTTTTACTTCCATAAAGGGAAGAACACAGGTCAAGCTTGTGAAAAGTTCCATGAAGTTTACGGTGACAATGTTCTACAAGAATGTCAGTGCTAATGTTGGTTCATGAAATTCCATGCTGGTGAATTAATTTCAACAACACTCCTCAGTCAGGGAGACCCACTGAGGTTGATGACAACAAAATAAAGGCATTAATCAAGTAAAACCCACGTTAGATGACATGAGAGACTGCAGAAACATTGAACATCCATCATTCAAGCATTGATGACCATCTGAAGAAGCTGGGATACATAAGCAAGCTTGATATTTGAGTTCCACATGAATTCAAAGTTCATTTGGCGGCACATATAAACATCTGGAATATGCTCACTAAACGTGAGGAAAACGACCCTTTTGTGATGAGAAGTGGATTGTTTACAATAATATGGTACACCAATGGTCTTGGTCCCAATGTGATGTTTTCCCTCAAACAACATCAAAAGCAGACATTCATCAGAGGAAGGTTATGTTTTCAGTGTGTTGGGATTTTAAATGTGTCGTGTTTTTCGAGCTCCTACCCAGGAACCAAACAATCAATTCAAATATACACTGTCAGCAATTGGAGAATTTGAATGAATCCATCATCCAGAAACGTCCAGAGTTTGTTAATTGTTAAGGAGTTGTGTTCAATCATGACAACGCGAGACCACACACAAGTTTGATCACCTGTCAAAAGTGATTGGAGCTTGGATGGGATGTGTTGCCACACTCACCATATTCACCTGAACTTGCACCGTCAGACTTCCACTTGTTTCGCTGTCCTCAAAACTCCTTGCATGGTATAAGTTCAAATCAGATGAGGCTGTAAATCAGTACCTTGTTCACTTTTTCACAAATAAAGACAGGTCCTTCTATGAAAAAGGAATACAGAAGCTCACCAAAAGATGACAAATGGTTATTGAACAAAATGGGCAATATATTATTGATTGATCTTTGTTTTTTATATAAATAAATGACCTTTGAAAAACATAGACAAAATACATCATGACTTTTCTGACAACCCAATGTTAAGTAGATCACCTGTGTCTCTCAATCATTGCTGGCTGGTCCTGTAGTATGTGTGCTTTATATTCGGACTGCACAGTCTCCCTATTATCCTGTCCCATGTGTTCCAGAGGTGTCACTGTTGAAGTTCCTCCTTAATTGCTTTTAGGTTGTCAGAGGGTGGGCTTGACCCTCAGACTGATAGCTGAGAGAATTAGCTCTGTTCACAGTGTCTGAGATGCTGTGTGGAGTGTGACATCCTCAGAGGAGGCTTGGTCACTATGGGATCTTGTGCCAGTGAAAAATTTCCTTCGAGAGTGCAACTTGTAGGTTCAACCAGTAGTACTTGGGTTTTGTCTAACACTGGCATCTGCTTGTATTGGTTCTTGTGTCTCTTGGGCAGGGCTCCCACTCAGAGCCATTTCACCCCTATCTGTTACTGGCCTGTAACTACCTGGTAGGCTGTATGTAGTTGTCTGCTGCCCATGCTGGACCTGGGGTCATGTGGTGATTGTCCCTGTGTGAACTGAGGCTGGCTGCTCCTAGTATTGGTCCTGAGGTAGTTAGGAAAAGGCCCAGGGCACACAAAGCCTGTTACCACCTTTCAGATGTCTGTAAGACCCAACTAATGAAAGAAGCTCTTTAGGAGTGTGTGTCTGGCTATTTGACCTAGTGTTGAGGGTGACCTCTCTGATGTGTCACCAGCTTGGCAGGATGGAGTTCATGTGAATTATATGACATGATTGGTAATTTTTAAGACATTAATGTAGATTCAGGTCTTACATCAATACCTGGTTTGAGACTCCCTTGTATAGTGTCTCAAGGGCATTACAGGCAGCTTCCACCTGACACTCACAGATTTATGAAAGCTGCTCCTGAATGGCTGCGCTGCAGGTTTGTGGTCACTTAACACCATGAAGATGACTCCAGGGCTCTGTGGACCACCTTCTGTTATAAAAAACCTTTTCCACAGTTTGTGGTGGTTGGACCAGTCCCCCCAGCATCCCAATTGCCCCTGGAAATGCAGCTGAAGGTGAAAAAATGGTGTTACAGGTGTGTAAAGGCTGTGGTCAGTGGTTTCTATAAATTCAGTGTAGTCACAGCTCCTGGACCAGGTTTAAGTCCACATCACTTCATAATACAAAAACAAAGCAAGGCAACCCAACACCACCAATAAACAAATACACCCCCACAAACACGATAAGCAATGATTAGGCAGGAGAAACAAAAATATATAAAAGAGACAAAAACACAAACACAAGAACAGGAGAACAAAACAGAAAAACAGATACCAAAGCAATAACCAGATAAACAAGCCTGAGAAACAACAATAAGAAGAAAACAAGGGCCGGCCGAGTGGCTCAGTTGGTTAAGAGCTCGTTCAAGAGTGCGAGCTGAGCTCTGAGCAGTGGCGGTTCGAGGCCAGCCCAAGCTGAGTTGCTGTTGAGCTGCCAATGGGTAGCAGGAGGGCTCAGCTAAAAAAAAAAAAAAAAAAAAAAGAAGAAAACAGGTGAAAGAAAAGAAAAAAAGAACAAAAAGATGAAAAAAATATAATAAAGAAAAAGGAAAAAGGGAAAAAAAAAAAAAAAAGAAAAGTCTTTCTACCTGCCTTAATCTGCAGACCACTTGTTCAGCAATTGAGAGTCTCTGGGTTATTCAGCACAAGCTGTGCTGCGAGGAAGGGCCCAACGCAACTTGCACTGGCCTCCCTCTCAGGCATGCAGTAAGCTTCCAGCAATTAGCTACCCTGTGCTCTGGGGCCATGTTCACCACGAAAAATTCTTGCAGGTTGCTTTTGCTTTTGAGTGTCTGCTGCTGCAAAAACCCTCTGCGGAGGTGGGGGTCAGGCACCAGGGGCTCAGAGTATCCCCGGCAATGCAGCTCTTGATGGGCAGGACAGGCCCCAAGGCACCATGAGGTGTGATCAGTGGCCCCCACCAAGTCAGAGCAGCATGCACTCCTGTACCAGCAACGAGGCCACACAAACACACCACAAATGTCCCAGCCAGATCACACAGGCACACAGCTCCTGGCCCAACAACGTTCTCAGAAAAACTCCCAGTCTCAGCCTGTCCCAATCAGCCACCCACAGATCAGGCAGAGCAGCTTGACAGCCAATCGCCACCCTGGCAACTCTGCACACGCTGTGTGAAAAGTGGGGACTGAAGGCACCTCGTGCACAGCTACGTGTCAATGAGCAGCCTGTTGGAGCCAGAGCATGCCCGCCAGGCGCTACTTGGCTACACAGCCCAGGCAGTGTGGAGAGCAAGGACCCAAGACCACATGTGTGTGAACACAGGCATGTCTGTGCCAATTCCACCAGACCAATGCAGTCCTGAACCTGATTCTCTGTGGGAGGGCCCAACCCTGAAAAAATGGTGCCCTCCTGTACACTACTCGTGTGCAAACTGCACACAAGGGGAACAATGGTCCCAACGCCTCCAGCTCCCATGCAAAGTCACTCAGTTCAGTCATTTCCAGCAGGCACCTGGGCCCCACTCACCCAGCCACTCCCTCCACCAGGGACAAGGTGTATACTCACCAGCGAGCGAGTCCATGTGCTGGCTCCACAGGAGGGTGAATGGTTCTCCAGCCTCCCTCCACCCCACAGAGTTAGGAAAGAGTACTCACTAATTTCTTCTACCCGTTATCGTGGAACTCCTCTTCCCAGCAAGGTAACTCTGGGCTGGTGAGCTCTTTGTGGGGCTATAGGGTCTCTCCCTCAACCAGAGAAGCCCTTTCCACCACTGAGGTGTCCCTCATGGGGTTCACCCTCTCTTGTCTCTATCCCTCCTACCAGACTCCACGTGGAATCTTCTTGAAGTACTTTGTTTAGAGGTTCTGTTCATCTAGTGTTCAGGGGACTTCCGAGGTTGAATGTTGCATAAATTATTTGTAATTTTGGTGTGATCCTGGGAGGCAGTTGGCACAGCGTCTGTCTATTTCACCATCTTTCTGAAAGCCTAGCTCTATTTTTTAAGTTGTGAGTGCACCATGATGTTTTATTCTACCACAAATCCTTAATCCACACTTACACGACACAGTATTTTTGTTTATCCTAATTTTCCAATAAAAGAGAAAATCATCCATGATATCATGAATTTCTGGATGGTTTTTTAGAGGTGCCACTTCTTGATTCTACCAAGACTTAATTCCATCTATTTACTATGCTTCATTGCTAGAAAAAGTAAAACAGAAAAATACACACCATTTCCTTGAGATTTAAAAATATGAATTCAGAATATGAATCTATCATGAGTAAGAAAGAACTTTATTAAAAACTGGTAATCAAAATTATTTATGCCTAAATTATTTTCTTTGTTTAATCATTATATTAATAATTATTTCTACATGTGGATGAGGAAATGAGCCAGAGACCTAAATAAAAAACCTCTACTGCTCAACCAGCAGTTGAGACAACTTTGAGGATTAGACTTGATTCTGGTCCATCATAAGCAGGATTATCTTCATTGCTTGTTTTCAGCTTTCTCTGCTCACTACTGATGACATTTCTTCTGGTATGAAATATGAAAAAATAAAAATTGAGGCAGGTTTAATTTGTTAAACAAAGGAGAAAAACAAAAGTAGAGTAAAAGATTAATGATGGGTTCATAAAATTTAAATATTTCAGGTATAATCGATGGGAACTCATTGGAATTCTAATTATTTTAACTAAGGTAGTTTTGTTTATTCCAAACTCAGTGTCACGTAGTACTAGAATGAAAGTTGGTTAATGTAATACACTATACTGTATTATTTTAAAAACTGAGGAAAAAAAACACATGGCTATTTCAATAGATGTAGAAAAATTACTTGGCAAAATGTAACATCTATTTCATTATGAAAAAAGTCAATAAACTAAAAGTAGAATGTAACTTCCTTAACTAGATAAATAGCACCTGTGAAAAACCTACAAATGGCAGCATTCTTTTTTTTTTTTTTTTTTTTTTTTGAGGGCAGTGTCATTGGCCCTCGAACTGGGGCCGCTGGCTTCCCAAGCCAGTGCTTAACCACTGTGACACTCGGCCGGCCCTTGGCAGCATTCTTAATAACTGAAGACTAACTTTTGATGAGTTCTGAAATAGGACAAGAGTATCTGTTTTTGCCACTTCTATTCATCCATGACAGGTGGTTCTAATAGGGCAATTAGCTAAGAAAATTGAATAACAGGACCCCATACTGGAAGAAGGAAGCAAAATATATTTATTTGCAGATGGCATGATCTTGTAAATGGAAAATTCTAAGAAATACACAAAAAATTATTTGTGCTAATAAAAAAGTTCAAGTTTACAAATACAATAGCAACATAAAATCAATTTATTTTTTATACACCAGCAATGAAAAAGATTTAAATGAAATCAGGAGAACAATTTCATTTGCAATAGCATCAATGACATTAAAATACTTAATAAGTTTAACAAAAGCAGTGTAAAACATACAGTAAAACTGCATCATTGTAGAGAATTAAGGATCTAAATAACTAGAAAGATCACTCATTTTCAAGGATTGTAAGACAATATTATTAAGATAGCTATAGTTCACAAATTGATCTATGGATTCATACTATCCCTATCAAAATCCCAGTTGGTTCTTTTGTAAAAATTGCTGTGCTGAAACTAATATTCATATAGAAATACAGAATACTGAAAATAGTCACATCAATCTTATTGAATAGAGGAATAAAGTTAGTGGGCTCACACTTCTAGATTTCAATACTTCAAAGCTACAGTAAGGAAGAAGTGTGATGCTGGCATGAAGACAGTTATATAAATCAGTGGAACAGAATTAATATTCCATAAATGAATTATTACATTTATGATAAATTGGTTTACAAAAATATGCCAAGAGAATTGCATAGGAAAAGTAGCCTTTTCAACAACTTTTTTCTGGGACAATTGGATATACATGTGCAAAAACAATGAAGTTGGATCACCTTCCATACCATAAAAAATAACTTAAAATAAATTATAGATTTAAATGTATGAGCTAAAACTATAAAAGTCTCAGAGGAGAACATTGAATAAATCTTCATGAAATTTGGTTCTGCAAGAGTTTTTTATGATACAAAAATAAAAGCCCATGTAACAAAATATATTAATTAATAAAATCAATAATTGGATGCTATATATGGTGCCACTAAGAAAGTGAACACATAGAACAAGAGAAAATATTTCAAATTATACAAGTCTGATAAGGGATTTGTATTCAAACTATACACTTACATCTCAATAATATAAAGAAAAATGACCCAATTAAAAATGGGGGAAGAATTTTAATTGATATTTCTCCAATGATGGTATACAATTGGCTAAAAATATGTGAAAATATGTTTATCATCACTATTAATTAGGTACATTCAAGTCAAACCACAATGAGATACTCTTCCTATGCACTAGAATGGCTGTAATCAAAGAGACAAACAATAACTGGTGATGATTGTGAAGAAGTGAAGGAATTGGAATGCTCATACATTGCTCATGGGAATGTAAAATGGTGCTGTCATGTGAAAAATAATTTGACATTTCCTCAAAATGTTAAACAGCAAGTTCCTACATGAATCAGCAAAGCTTATTCAATATTTAAAATTCAAACTATTTAATCCACTATACTGATGGGCTAATATACGAATATATGCATATTCAAACATATTTGGCAAAATTTAACACATCTCTGACACAACTCAACAATTTAAGAATAAATAGAAACTACTTAGATAAAAAGACAAGAATGTCCAGTCTCCTCACTCTTATTCAACACAGTACCAGAAAGTAAAAGTCACACACAATGGAAAGGAAGGAATAATCCATCCTTATTTGTCAATGACAAAATTGACTATGTAGAAAGTAACAATCTGCAGAAAACTCTTAGAAATAATGTGACTTTTGTAAGGTTACTGGACACAAAATCAACATGAAAATTAATTTGTATTTCCATATACTAACAATAGATGTAAGGAAACAAAACTTTATAACACAATACCATTCAAAATCTCTCCAGTAAAATATAATAGCTTAGTAAAAATTTAACGAAACAGGCAATGTCAATGGATCTTGAGATTATTATGCTAAGTGAAATAAGTCAGACAGTAAAAGTTAAGAACCATATGACTTCACTAATATATGGGATATAAAATTAAAAGTAACAAAGAAACAAAACAAAGAAACAAAAACTCACAGACATAGACAACAGTTTAGTGGTTATCAGAGGTAAAGGGGGTCAAATATATGGTGATGGAAAGAGAACTGACTCTGGGTGGTGAGCACAATGTAATATACAGATGATGTATTATAGAAATGCACTCTTAAAATCTATGTAATTTTACTAACCATTGTCACCCCAATAGATTTAATTTTTTAAAATTTAACAAACCATGTATAGGATCTCTATGCTGGATGTTGCTGAATGAAAGCAAGGAAGGTTTAAATACATGAAAAGACAGACATACCATTATCATGGATTCACAGATTTCATGATTCATGGAAGAGTCAGCATACTTCAGAGGTCAATTCTTGCCCAAATTGATGAAAAAAGAATGTAATATCTAACAAAATCCAAATATTATTTTTAATAGGCATAGATGAAATTATTCTAAAATTTATATATAAAGGCTCTGGTTCTAGATTAGCCAAAATAATTTAAAACAAACAAACAAACAAACAGAATAAAGTAAGAAGAATCAGTCTTCCCAATATTTCAGCCTTCATATTAGTCACAATAATCAAGATAATATGACATTGGTAGACAGAGAGATACACAGATCAATGGGACACAATACCATAAAAAGCCCAAGAGCGAAAAGTCATAAATATGCCCAACTTATTTTGAAATAAATGTTAAGCAATTTACTTGAGATAGGATAGCCTTTTCATCAATTAATATTTGAGCAATTTGATATAAATAAGCCAAAAAAAATCATTGGGATAATCATTACACCTTACACAAAAACTAACTTGAATCAGAGACTTGAACATCAAATGTAAAGCTACAAGGTCTGACAATTAAGTTCACAAACTTGTTGAAGCAATGTTGCTAAACTTTTTTTGTATCAGATGGATTATTCATTATGAATTTGTACTACTGGACAAACAATTAATCAAGTTTACTATTTGGAAGTGCTGAAAGGGCTGTGTGAAAAAGTTAGATGATCTGAACTTTTCACCAACAATTCATGACTCTTGCATCATGACAATGCGCCAACTCATATGGCACTGTCTGTGGAGAGTTTTTAGCCAATAAACAAATAACTGCATTGGAACACCCTCCCTACTCACCTGATCTGCCCTCCAATAACTTCTTTCTTTACCCGAAGATAAAGGAAATATTGAAAGGAAGTCATTTTGATTATTTTCAGTACATTAAGGGTAATATGGTAACAGTTCTGATGGCCATCCCAGAAGAGTTTCAAAATTGCTTTGAAGGGTGGAGTAGGTGCTGGTGTTGGTGAATACCTTCCCAAGGAGGATACTTCAAAATGACCCTAATGATATTCAGCAATGAGGTATGTAGCGCTTTTTCTCAAATTAGTTAATGAACTTAATTGCTGGACTTTCTATAAAACAATACTGAAAGAAAGAGGGAGCATATGTTTGAGATCTAAAACTGGACCAAAAACATGATTCATAAAAAGAAGAATTTATAGATTTTTCCGCATAAAAAATCAAAACATTCTCTATGCAAAATATTTAAGAGGATGAAAAGATAAACAAATATTGCAAAGAAATAGTTTAATATGTAGAATATATAAAAAACTTTTTAACTTAACAGTTAAAAACAAACAAGTATAAAATGGATAAGAAACATGAAGAGACACTCCACCAAAGAGGATATACAGATGACAAGCACATGTAAAGCTGTTCAATATCATTAGCCATTAGGAAAATGCAAAATGAAGTCACAATGACATATCACTTCACACCAATCAAAATGGCTAAAATAAAAAATAGTGACAATAATAAATGCTGGTGCAGATGCAAAAAAGCCAGACCACCCATATATCACTGCTGAGAATATAAAATAGTACAGTAATTTCAGAAAACAGTTTGTTAGCTTCTCATAATGCTAAACATACAACAGATACAACTTAAACAATTGTACTTTGAGGCATTTATCCCAGAGAAATTAAAAGTGTTGTCATATAAGAATCTGTTAACAAATTGCCTTAGCAGCTTTTTTACTTATAACAATTAAAATCAGGCAACAACCTAGATGTCATTCATTTAGTGGGTGAAGGGTTAAGCAAGCAATGGTATATTCTTATCATGAATACTAGTCAGCAAGAAGAAGAAATGTGATATTGAAACACAGCAAAATAGTTGAATTTCCAAGGAATTATACTGAGTGAAAAATGTCAATTTGGAATATTGAAACACAACAAAATAGATGAATTTCCAGGGAATTATACTGAGTGAAAAAATGTCAATTTCAAAGATGACTATCCCTTAATATGATAGTCTTGAAATTACCATATTATAGAAATTGAGAACATTAGTGGTTGTCAGTTGTTTGTTAGCAAAAGGGCAGAGGTGGGGGTGGGAGAGATATGTGTTATTATAAAAGGGCAACAGGAGGGATCCTTATATGATGAAACTTCTGTATCTTGAATGTGGTTATGGATACACTTACACATGTGACAATATTATATATGAGGTCTGACAATGACGTTTGTGAACTCATCCTACAGAAAATGCTACATACCTCATTGCCGAATAACACTATAGTCACCTTCAAAGTACTGTCCTTGGGAAGCTATGCACTGATGCCAACACCTAGTCCACTCTTAAAAGCAATTTTGGAACTCTTTTTCTGGAATGGCCATCAGAGCTGTCGTATTATCCTTAATGTCCTGAATATCATCAAAATGTCTCCCTTTCAATATTTCCTTTATCTATGGGTAAAGAAAGAAGTCACTGGGGGCCAGATAAGGTGAGTAGCGAGGGAGGGTGTTCCAATACAGTTCTTTGTTTACTGGCTAAAAACTCCCTCACAGACAGTGCCCTGTGAGCTGGTGCATTGTCATGATGCAAGAACCATGAGTTGTTAGCAAAAAGTTCAGATTGTCACTTTTTCACACAGCCCTTTCAGCACTTCCAAATAGTAAACTCGGTTAACTGTTTGTCCAGTTGGTACAAATTCATAATGAAAAATCCGTCTGATATAAAAAAAAGTTTAGGAAGATTGTTGCAACAAGTTCGTGAACTTAATTGTCTGACCTTGTATAATGAAATACATACAGAAACAAATTGGTCCAAATATAACTGAGGAAATTCAAATAAAATTGGTAGGTTGTACCAATGTCACAATTCTAGTTATTGTACTAGGTTTTCAAGGGGTTTCCATTAAGAGAAATTGTGTAAAGTGTACACCGAATCTTTTTGTGTTAATTCTTATAGTGCACACAGAATTTAAAATAGTTTTGAACAAAACTTAACTCAAAACAGATTTTTAAAAAGAAACAAGTCTTGTAGAAGCAAAATTACATTTGAATTTCCCTCATGGTGATCTTAAAGTGTGGTACTCATATTTATGTACAGAATTTTGTACTGTAAAGATATATGACATATATATGCAAACATTTATTATTTTACCATATATAATAGCTTGCATATGGCAAACCATAACTTGACATAGGAAAAGAAGACAAAAACATTGCATACATAGTTGTTGCTTTCAAGGATTCTGTAAGAAATAACTCAGATACAAATGATTGTGGTACAAGGCAGTATGTGGTAAGTTATACAAAATACACATGTACATTTACTGTGTGAGCATAAAAGGGAGATAGCAATGCTTTTTGGAAAATTCCATGGGACACAGGACTACATGTGGTAATCTTTAAGAACAAGAAGATTTTTATAAACATAAATTAGTACTAGGGTAAATTCAGGGCAAAACAAACAGCTTAAACAAGGATATCAAAGCAAAACAAAGCAAAACAAAACAAAACAAATCCATGAGATGTCAATATGCAATCAGCCCATTTATTTCAAATCGAGAGTTCTACGTGATAGTCTTGTCAGAAAAAAAAATTCAAGCCAGATTTTAGAAGGCCTTGAATCCAGGTTAAGAATGTTATAATTTTCTTGTAAGTTGTAGAGTCATTATAGGTTTTTCAATGGGGCCACACAGATATAAAACAGGGAATCTGATATAAACATGTATGTGTAATAACTTTCAGTTTTATACTAAAAGAGAAAGAAAGAAAGAAAGAAAGAAAGAAACAAACAAACAAACAAACAAACAAACAAACAAGAAATAGAAAAAGGAAAAGCTATTCTAACAAATAACTCTTCTATCTGGTATAAATTAAACACCAAAAACATGTTACGATGATTAGGGTACAGAGGGGTCTTCTGTAATTGGGCTATATTTCAGGCCACAGGAACTGAGAATTTCATGTTTTTTGAAAGAATTGAGTTAATGAAACAGATTCAAGAGCCCTTCCATCCTATAAGTTCAATGAGGGAAGGAACCACATCTATGTTGAGGGCTTTATGCTCAGTACTTTGTGCTGTTTGTAGCATAAGAACAGATCAATATGTATTTTAAATAAATTATGTATGCACACATACATAAGATAGAATCACTAGGCTTAGCACATATTAATTTTGTGCATCAAAGAGAAAGGGAAGACCTAAAAATAAAGAGCTGTTCAAGCACGGGTGTCTTATAAGGAAAGTTTCTTTAAAGATCGAGGATATCACAGCCATGACCTAGAGTTATGAGACAATCATAGCTCACCTGTTTGCAGTGCCTTTGGGCATAGTTAGAATACAGAGAAAGTTACTGTAAATATGCTCTTGCTGTCTCCTTTATTGCCACTTAGAAACTCTCAGAGTCAAAGAAATAGAAGAACTCAGTTATTTGTTTTTAGGGAGAACATGAGGTGCTATGTACCAAATTTGGATTTGGTGCTATGTACCAAATTCAAATCAACACTGAGTGTTTTGAGGTTGGATGAATAACTGGAATAACAACTTTCCTGGAAAACATGATTAGAGGAAAAGATTATCAAAGCATGTGAGAAATTGAAAGCATTATTAAAAATATGTCAGTTTTGGTATTTCATCCCTAACCTTTTCTGAAGATACATTATTATGCCAACAAATTGTAAGAATAATGATGGTGACTGTCATGCTGGGGCTCAGCTCACAGCAGATAAACACAAGATTTGGTGAGACAGAAAAGGAACAACAACGGAGCCACAGATAGGGCGTTCATACCGCTATATTATATTCTTGATAATGGCTGGTCGAGACACAAGAAGCAAACATCCTTCAACGCCCCAACAAGGGTCTTCTTGCACCACAGTCTCACTGGCAGCCAGGCGAGACACAGGAAGTAGGATCTGCAGGATCTACACCATCCACAGCACCCAAGCTTGCTGACACAGCCGTAGCAGTTATATGCAAAACAATAGTAGATAATGGCCAGCTGGTTACAGCCAAAGGCCATCTAGTAACCGAGCCATCACCTTTCCATGTGAGGCCAAGAGCCTAGAAACTGCTCTCCTAGCCTTTTCCCAACAGTATGTATACTTAATTTTAATATTATACAGTTCTTAATTAATTGCTAATTATTGTGGTTTTCTCAAATGTTCACTTGGCTAGGCTATACTACATTTTCCAGAATTATTCTTTCTGTATGTTTCTGGTAAGTGTGGACCACAAGGAATATTCCTGTGAGAGATTTTAGAAGGAGAGGTGGAGCAACAACTACTGTGTAGCTCCCACAGGTGTTTCCTTCCCCACTGGCTGACTTAATTGGCCTGAGGCAGCAGCTGAGCTTGCAACTGCCCTCTTCCCCTGGATCCTCCTTTATTGTATTTGTTTCCTTGGCCAGGTGTCCACAGTGAAGAGCTTCAGCTTCTGCAAGACCCCCATATCATCAAGATCACATACAACAAGAACTGACACAAGTTTCAGTCCTTTTTTAGGTCTCCAGCTCAAGCTTGACAGTTACTACTTGGTCTTGCTCTCCTTTGATTTCTCTCCATCTTTCCCTTCCACTGCCTATTCTGTGGACTTTCAGTGCCAGCAACAGACACAAAGACAAAAACCGTTGAGGCTTGACTGGTAAAGTGATTATGTTTACTATGTGTCATTTAGACCATACCTCTGGCAAATCTATATTATTTTTAACATTTTAATGTTTATTCAAATTTTCCATAATAAGAACTTAAAAATTTTCTCAAACTCTTTTTGGAATGAGAAAGAATTTGAATCAACATGGAAGATGACTAGTACTGAAATTTAAAGTAGTTTTAGGATTTAAAAAAAAATTTTTTTTTTAGAGGATAGTGTCACTGGCCCTCATATGTGGGATCCGAACCAGGGCTGCTGGCATCCCAAGCCAGCTCTTAATCACCATGCCACTCGGGCAGCCCTAGGATATTTTTAATGAACAATTTTTAGGAGGTCATATTACATTATAAGAGCTGTGAGGGGGAAAAAAGCAGAATTCACAATAAAATTGTATATAGTTTCACATTGGGAACCTTATGCGAATACTTCATCCAACATGGTTCAAATGGTTACTGAAGAACACAAGTCTGATAGAAGTCCTGTAAAAAACCACATACCTTGTCATTGTTCATTTCTTCACTTTTTCATTCCACACATTTACATGTGTACTTGTACTTACTTGTACTTACATGTACTCACTTTGTACCAGACACTGTTCTAGGTGCTGAGATATGTCAATGACCAAAACAGAAAAATACTGTCACCCTCTTAGGCATACACTCAGGAAACACAGAAAACAAACTATAACTGTAAAAACAAAATTATATGTAGTATGTTAAATTATGTTGAGTGTTATAGTAAAAATTAAAACTTTGATTAGTGAAACTTTGGTCAGGGTCATGAGGATTGGAAGGATGGAAATGCTGAACGGGGACACATGTATGTTGCAATTTCAAACATACAGGTTTGTGTGTGGGTCTCCTGGAACTGACATTTAGACAAATACTTGAAGAAAGTGAGATGGTTAACAATGTCGATAAAGAGTATTTTATATTCTGGGAATAGCCATGCCAATGCCCTAAAGTTACTTCATAACAGGTATGTTTCAGCCATGGCAAAGTCGCCAAAATGGTTGGAATAAAGGGAGCAAGAAAGAGAATGATGAAAGAGGAAATCAGAGATTTAATGAGGGAACTACAGGGAAGTGTATTACACAAGGACTAGGTGATCACCTGAGGTACTTGGGCATTTTCAACTTGGGCTTTGGTTTGTAATGGAATGAGATGGAGCCATTCCTGGGTTTGAACTGAGGATTAACATGGTCATATCAAAACATTTTCAAAAGTTCATTCTGTCTGCTGCAGGAGGAATTGACTTTAACAGGGTAGAGTCCAGTTCTGGAGACCAGTAAGAGGCTTATACGTAATAGTAATCCAGATGAACATTATGATGACTCCTGACCAGAAAGATAGTTGAAGAGGTGATGAGAAGAGGTTAGTTTATTGATGTACTTTTAAAGTAGAGTCAACAGCATTTCTCGGTGGAACAGATGTGAAGTGTGATTGAGAGAGAGGAGTCATGGATGACTCTACAGCTTTAGCCCTACCTAAGAATCACAAAGAATATAGATGTTGGTCCTGGAGATGAGGAAGGCTGTGAGTTAACCTATTTTGGCAGTTATATCAGGTGTTTATTTTTTGATATGGTGAATTTGAAATACTATTAAATATGCAAGATTAAGTTTCTAATAGGAGTGGAATATAATTTTTAAAGTGTCCTATTAAGTTTGAAAAGGCTATATCTATAGGTGCCTCATAAAGAATCAGAATACATAGAGGCTCTGAGAACTCTCTGATAAAGAGACTTTCAGATTTTGTTTAAGCAGCCATGTCTCCAAATTGCTTGACCAAAGCATCCTTTACAAATTATAGGCAAGTATGGGCCGGCCGAGTAGCTCAGTTGGTTAAGAGTTGGCTTAGAGAGCGAGCTCTGAGCAACAGGGCCACTGGTTCAATTGCCACATGGGCCAGTGATGCTGCAACCAAGCCGAGCTGTTGCTGAGCTGCTAGGTGGCAGGATGGCTCAGCTGGTGTAACAACAACATTGCCTTTTCGATGGTGGGCTATGCCCACCCGCAACTAAGACTGAACTTGGCACCTTGAGCTGAGCTGCCGCCCAGATGGCTCGGTGGATAGGAGTTGTTAAGAGTTGTGTGCTCTTAACGACAAGGCTGCTGGTTCGATTCCCACATGGGACAGTGGCTATGCCCACCCACAACTAAGATTGAACACAGCACCTTTAGCTTAGAGGCCACGAGCTGCTGAGGGGAAGCCAGATGGCGACTGGTGCCCTCCACAACCAAGATTGAAGAACAACAACTTGGCTGGTCCTCTTCTCCAATTCCCCAACACTGTTCCCCTCCCCCAATTCCCCAATAAAATCTTTAAAAAAAATTATAGGCAAATAATACCTAGTATTAATTCATTAAGTTGTACAATGGAACAATGTGTCAAGTGATAACTGGTATCTATGTCTATTTATATCATATATAATATATGATAAGCCATGCAGATATAGGGAAATACAGATTTATAAAATCAATAGTGAGACATTATATGTTGGAAAATATGATTTAAAGAATTCATAAACCCTAATGTATCAGAGGTGTTTTCATGATTAAACAAAATTTTCAAGAACATATCAATTGCATGAAGGAAAGTATTCCTGTGTATTATAGTAATGCTTTCCTAGTAGACCTTTATGTGTGGGATCAGATTTGGTGGTATCTCACTGTCATTCACTTTAGCCTCTCCCTCTTATCCATGCAAATTTACCCATGGAAATTTTTATTCTGTCATTAAACCAATACTGATTGCCAGATATTGCTCTACAGACTGAGATTAGACTAGGAACAGAAAGTGTGACTGGAAGCTTACACACTGGTGAGAAGAGATTGATAGTATACACATTAGCTAGTAGTAAAATAGACTCTAATTGCTGTAAAACAAAATAAAATGGGTAATAAAGTATAACTGAAGATGAAATGTGCTGCTTTATTTAAGGAAAATAAAAAATATCTCAGTTCCATAAAAACAAAAAAGAATTGCTAGGAAAAAGTAACAGGTAGTTTTCAAGAAATAATATAGCCATAGCCCATATGGGGTAAAAGAATGGAAAAGGGCATTGTTCACTTAGCCAGGTTTTTCTGAGTTCTCCTGATATCCGCCCCCAAAGAAACATTTGTTTTATTAGATTTTACTTTTAGAACAGTTTTAGATTGAGCAGATAATACAGAAAGTTCCCACAGACTTCCTTGCCCTATACAGTTTACCTTAATATTAGAAATTTGTATTAATGGAATACATTTGTTACTATTAATAAACCAATATATTATTACTAACTGAAGCCCATAGTTTACATTAAGATCCACTTATTGTATGTACATGTCTATGAGTTTTTACAAAGGCATAATTTCATGTGTCTACCAATACAGTATCATATGGAATAGTTTATGCACCCTAAAAATCCACTGTACTTCACCTATTCAATACCCCCACTCCAAAATCCCTGAAAAACATTGATCTTCTTATTTTCTCTATGTTTACCTTTTCCAGAATTTTATATAGTTGGAATCATACCGTATGTATTTTGAGACTGGCTTTTTTCACTTAGGAATATGAATTTAATATTTCCACATTTCTTTTTATAAGATGATATCTTCTTTCATTTTATTGTTCAGTAATGTTCCATTGTATGGATGTACCATAATTTGTTTGACCATTCACCTATTGAGGGGCATCTTGTTTGCTTCCAGTTTATGATGGTTATGAATAAACTCATAAACATTTGCATACAGATCTTTGTTTGTACATATGTTTTCAAATCAAGTGAGTAAATACTTCAGGTATAGGATTACTGGATTATATGGTAAGACTATGTTTAGCTTAGTAACAAACTGCCAAATTGTCTTCTAAAGTGACTGTATCATTTTGCATTCCCTTGGCAATGAGTGAAGTTCCTGTTATTATACATCTTCATCAGCTTGTTGTATTGTCAATTTTATTGGATTTTAACATTTAAAACAAGTGTGTAATGGTGTCTCATTGTCTATTTAATTTATATTTCTTATTTCTGGGGTCTATTCTGTTCCACTGATCTACATGTCCATTCTTTCAACAGTATCATATACATCTTTATAGTAAGTCATGAACTGAAATTGAATGTTCAATTTTGTTCTTTTTCAGTGTTGTTTGGCTATTCTGGGTCTTTTGTAAATTCAGGTAAACTTTATTATTATTTGCATATGAAAGATATTTAATATTATCATTTTATAGGTGAGGAAACTCAGGCTCAGGTAGTTGAAATAACTTAAAGTCTGTCTGACTACAAGGGAAATGTTCTCTCCACCACATCAGACATTCTCTCCTATAATACTTGTAGTTCAACATCCCTACCCTCTGTATTTTTAAAATTTATTTTTAATTATAGTTGATGTAGAATGTTATATTAGTTTCGGTGTACAATGCAGTGATTCAACATGTATATACCATACACAGTGATCCCCAAAATATATCTAGTAACCATCTGTCACCATACATAGTTATCTCAATATTATTAAGTCTATTCCATATGCTCTACATTACATCCCCATGACTTATTTCTTAACTGGGAGTATGTACTTTTAATCCCCTTCCTCTCTTCTTCCCAACCCTCCCCTCCTCTTTGGCAACCATCAGTTTGTTCTTTGTATCTATGAGTTTGTCTCTGTTTCATTTTATTTATTGGTTTTATTTCAGATTCCACATGTAAGTGAAATCACATGGTATTTATCTTTCTCTGTCTGACTTATTTCACTTAGCACGTTACTCCCTAGGTCTATCCATGTTGTAGCAAATGGCAAGATTTCATTATTTTTTATGGCTGAGTAATATTGTATTGTGTAAATGCACTATATCTTTGTTATGCATTCATCTATTGATGGACACTTAGGTTTTTTTCACATCTTGGCTATGAACCAATGCTCGAATGAACATGGGGGTGCATATATCTATTTGAATTATTGTTTTTGTTTTCTTCAGATATATATCCAAAAGTAGAATTGCTGAGTCATATGATAGTTCTAGTTTTAATATGTCGAGAAGTCTCCATACTGTTTTCCATAGTGACTGCACTAATTTACAGTCCCACCAACAGTGTACTAGCATTCCCCTTTCTTCAATTCCTCAATAGTACTTATTATTAGTTGTATTTTTGATGATTGATATTTGACAATTGAGAGTTGATAGCACATTGTGGTGTTGATTTGCATTTCCCTTTTAATTAGTGATGTGGAACATCTTTTCATGTGTCTGTGGCCGTTTATATGTCTTCTTTGGATAAATGCTTATTCAGGCTATCTGTCCATTTTTTAATTGGATTGCTTATTCTTTTCTGATGATGAGTTGTAAGAGTTTTAAAAATATATTTGAGATATTATTCCCTTATCAGATACATGAATTGCACATATCTCCTCCCACTTAGTAGTTTACATTTTTGTCTTGTTGATTTTCCACGGTCTATTAGTTTATTTGTGCATTTGTTGCTTGCCCAAAGAGAAATGCCTAAAAAATATTGCTAAGAACTATGTCAAAGAATTTACTGCCGATGTTATATATTAGAACTTTTACAGTTTCAGGGCTTAGATGTAAGTCTTTTTGAGTTTATCTTTATATATGATGTAAGAAAGAAATCTAGTTTCTTTTTTCCCCCATATATCTTCCAGTTTTCCCAACACCATTTATTGAAGAAACTGCCATTTTCCACGGTGTATTTTGCCTACTTTGTCACACATTAGTTGACTTTATAAATGTGAGTTTATTTGTTGGGTCTCTGTTCCCCTTTTTATGTATCTATTTTTATGCCAGTACCATACCATTTTGATTATTAGAGCTTAGAAGGATAGTTTGAAATCAGGAAGCATAATACCTCCAACTTTGTTCTTGCTCAAGATTGCTTTGGCAATTTGGTGTCTTTTGGGATTCCATATAAATTCTTAGATTATTTGTTCTAGTTCTGTGAAAATTGCCATTGGTATTTTTATAGGGATTGCATTGAATCTGTAGATTGCTTTGGACACTAACGATATTAATTTTCCAATCCATGAGAATAGTATACACTTCCATTTATATCTTCTTAAATTTCTTTCATCAGTGTTTGATAGTTTTCAGGGTACAGGTCTTTTATCTACTTGGCTAAATTTATGTCCACGTATTTTATTATTTTTGATGTAATTGTGAGATTTTTTTTAAAATTTCTCATCTTGTTAGCTTGTTATTTGTATATGGAAACATGGCAGATTTCAAATTATTAATATTGTATCCTGCAACTTTACTAAATTCATTTATTAGTTCTAATAGTTTTTTGATGGAATCTTTAGGGTTTTTCTATATATAATATCATGCCATCAGTGAATAGTGACAGTTTTACTTCTTTTCCAATTTTGATGGTTTTATTTCTTTTTCTTTTCTAATTACTGTGGCTGGTACTTCCAATACCATGTTGAATAAGAATGCTGTGAGTGAGCATCCTTGTCTTGTTTCTGATCTTAGAGAAAAAGCTTTCAGCTTTTCATTGTTGAGCATGATGTTAGCTGTGAGTTTGCCATGTATGACTCGGGTGATGTTGAGGTATGTTTCATTTATACCAAATTTACTGATACTTTTTCTCACAAATAGATGTTGAATTTTATTGAACATGCAATTATTAAGATGATCATGTGATTTTTATGCTTCATTTTGTTTTTGTGGTGCATCTCATTGAATGATTTGCAGATATTGAACAATCCATGAATCCCTGATGTAAATCCCACTTGATCATTGTATATGATCTTTAAGGTATTGCTGAATTTGGTTTGCTAATATTTTATTCAGGATAATTGCATCTATGTTCATCAGGGATATTGGCCTATAATTATATGGGTTTTTCATGTCTTTGTTGGTTTAGGTGTTAGGGTAATGCTGGCCATGTACAATGAATTTAGCAGCTTCCCCTTCTCTTTTTTGTTTTTTGGGTGTGTTTTTTTTTTTTTGGAATAGTTTGAGAAGGATTGGTATACATTTTTTTTTAATGCTTTGCAAAATTCACTGTGAAGCTGTCTGGTTCTGGACTTTTTATTGTTGGAAGTTTTTTTTTATTACTGATTCAATTTCATTTTTAGTAATAAGTCTGTTCAGATTTTCTTTTTTTTCCTGATTCAGTTTTAGAAGATTACATATTTCTAGAAACGTATCCATATCTTCTAGGCTGTCCAGTTTGTTGGCATACATTTTTTTCATAGTATTCTCTTACAGTCCTTTTTATTTCTATGGTGTTGGTTGTTACTTCTCTTTCATTTCTGATTTTATTTATGTGAGTCTTTTCATTTTTTTCTTAATGATTCTGGCTAAAGTTTTATACATTTTGTTTATCTTTTCAAATAACCACCTTTTAGTTTTGTTGATCTTTTCTTTTTTTCCCCATTCCTTTATGATTTAATAATATTTTTCTTCTCCTATCAGATAAAGTTTATGTTATTTAGGCTTTGTCTCCCACAATACTGATTTTTTTTTCCACTTTTTTTTTTTTTTTAGAGATACAGAGGAAAAACTGATGGTTGCTAGATGGGAGGAGGGTGGGGATAAGGGAGAAGAGGAATGGATTAGACATCATAAATTGGTAACTACAATATTGCCACAGGGATATGAAAGACAGTTTGGGGAATATAATTAATAATGTTGTAAATATTTTATAGGGTGTCAGATGGTCACATGTCCTGTTAGGGATACCACTTCATGGACAGTGTTAAGGCTCAACCACTGCACTGTACACCTGAAGCTGATGTTGAATAATATTATATTTATATGTCAACTATAATTTAATATATATGTACATATATAGTCACAGGATGTGGGGTATAATGTGGAGAGTGGAGTCAATGGAATTGTAATAGATATGTATGATGTCGGGAGGAAGTGAGGTGGTGGATTGGGGGAGGGGGTGTTGTCACTTTGTGAGAGATCTTTCAATTGTTTTGTTTTTAGTCTCTAATTTATTTCTGCTCTGAATTTTGTCATTTCTTCCCTTCTACTCACTGTTTTTTTTTTGTTTTTTGTTTTTTGTTTTTTAAAGATTTTATTGGGGAATTGGGGGAGGGGAACAGTGTTGGGGAATTAGAGAAGGGGACCAGCCAAGTTGTTGTTTTTCAATCTTCATTGTGGAGGGCGTCAGTCACTGTCTGGCTTCCCATCAGCAGCTCGTGGCCTCTAAGCTCAAGGTGCTGGGTTCAGTCTTAGTTGCCGATAGGCATAGCCACCATCCCATGCTGGAGTTGAACCAGCAGCCTTGTTAAGAGCGCACACCCTATCCACTGAGCCATCCAGGCGGCAGCTCAGCTCAAGGTGCTCAGTTCAGTCTTAGTTACAGGTGGGCATAGCCCACCATCATATAAGCAGTCTTGTTGTTACACCAGCTGAGCCATCCTGCCACCTGTTGGCAGTTCAGCGACAGCTCAGCTAGGGCACAACATTCACTGGCCCATGTTGGAATCGAACCGGCAGATGTGTTGCTCAGCACTCGTGCTCTAAGCCAACTCTTAACCAAATGAGCCACTCAGCCGGCCCCCTTCTACTTACTTTTGACTTCGTTTATTTTATTTTTTTCTAGTTCCTTTCGGTGTTTGAGATTGTTTATTGAGTTTTTTTTTTTTTAAATCTTTAGGTAGTAATCTTGTATCACTATAAATTTCTATCTTAGAACTGCTTTTTCTGTGCTGCAAAGATCATTGTGTTTCTATTTTCATTTATCTCGATATATATATTGCTTTATTTCTTGTTTCTTCATTAACCCATTGATTGTTTATCAGTATGTTGTTTAGCATCCCATTGTTTGTGTTTTTCCCAGTTTTCATCTTGTAATTGATTTTTAGTTTCATGCCATTTATTTTAATCTTCTTAAATGTACTAAGGCTTGTTTTGTGGCCCTACATGTCGTCTCTCTTGGAAAATGTCCCATTGAAAAGAGTATGTATTTTACCGATTTGAGTGGAATGTTCTGTAAATACCAGGGGTGCCAATAAAAAGGTATGCAAGTGGACATTTTGATCAACGTTACTCAAGCAGTAGTTCACCATAATCAGATGTGTTTGGATGCTCATGGTAACCACTTTGAGCACCTCTTGTAATTGCAGAAGTCAAACATGACTTGTATTCATCTTTTGTTATCAGTGTATTTTGAGTATTACAATTTTAATACAGTTTTCCTTTCTTAAAATGTGTTACTTTTTTTTTGCATCCTTTGTATATGCTAAGACCATCTGATCTAGGATGTTGGTTAAAGCCTCTGTTTTCTTGTTGATTTCCTGTCTGGATGACTTATCCATTGATGTAAGGGGGATGTCACTGTTTATTATTAATATTATTATTATTATTATTATTATTATTATTATTATTATATTTCTGTTGGCAGCTCCCTTTATATCTGGTAATATTTGCTTTATGTATTTAAATGCTCCTAGTTGGAAGCATAGATGTTTACAAGTATGATATCCCTCTCTTAGAGTGATCCTTTTGTCATTATGTAATTTCTAATTTGTCTCTTGTTGTAATTCTTGCTTTGCAGTCATGTAAGTAGTACTACCCCCTGGGGTATTTCATGCAAATTTTCAGTTTCATTTGCATAAAATATCTTTTCCCAACACTTTGCTTTCAATCTGTGTGTGTCTTTCAATCTGAAGTGAGTCTCATGTAGTCAGCATATATAAGGGTCAAGTTTTCTTATCCATTCAGCCACACTATCTTTTTTTTTTTCCAGCTGAGCCATCCTGCACCTGTTGACAACTCAGAGGCAGCTCAGCTTGGGCTGAGCATTGAACTGCTGTTGCTCAGAGCTCAACTTGCACTCTTGAGCGAGCTCTTCACCAACTGAGCCACTCGGCCGGCCCTTTTTTAACTTTTTATTGGAGAACAGTGTGTTTTTCCCAGGACCCATCAACTCCAAGTCAAGTTGTTGTCTTTCAATCTTAGTTGTGGAAGGCGCAGCTCACCTCCAAGCCCAGTCGCTATTTTCAAGCTAGTTGTGGGGAGCACAGCCCACCATCCCATGTGGGAGTTGAACTGGCCATCTTGTTGTTAACAGCATGTGTTCTAACTAAGTGAGCCACCTGGCTGCCCCACCATATATTTTTTGATTGAAACATTTAGTCCAGTTGCATTTAACGTAATTATGGATGAGCGTGTATTCTTATTGCCATTTTATTAATTGTTTTCTGGTTGTTTTCTCTGTTCCTTTCTTCTCTTGTTCTCTTCTCTTGTACATTTATGATTTTCTTTTTCCCTTTTATTCTTAAAATATTTTTATTGGGGAAGGGGAGAGAAACAGTGTTGGGGAATTAGGGAAGGGGAACATTGTGTTCTTCCAGTACCCATCAGCTCTAAGTCAAGTTTTTGTCCTTCAATCTTAGTTGCAGTGGGCACAAATTGAGTTCTAAGTCCAGTTGCCACTTTCAATCTAGTTGTGAGATGGGGGAGAGTGGGGGCTACAGGGCATGTAGTTCACCATCCCATGTGGGAATCAAACTGGCAATGTTGTTGCACACTGAGCCATTCAGCCACCTGTTGGCAGCTCGCAGCTGCTCAGCTCAACATGCAGTGTTCAATCTTAGTTGCCGGGGCCGCAGCCCACCATCCCTTACTGGTGTTGAACTGGCAACCTTGCTGCTAAGAGCAGCTCAGTGGCAGCTCAGCTTGGGCACAGCTCACTGGCCCATGTAGAAATCGAACCACTGGCCTCTTGTTCAGAGCTCATGCTCTTAACTAACTGAGCCACTCAGCCGGCCCCATTTATGACTTTCTTTATTTGGGTTCCTTGTATTTTTTGTGTATATATTATAGGTTTTTGATTTGTGATTAACATAAGATTCATATATAACAAGCTATATTTATAGCAGTCTGTTTTAAAGTGATGGTCACTTAAATTTGAATGAATTCTACAAGCACTATTTTTTCATTCACCCCCATTTATGTTTTTGACATATTTTATATCTTTTGTTTGTGTGTGTGTGCTTCTCTCAAATTATTACTTTGGTTACACATGCTTTTAAATTTTTGTCTTTTCACTTTCATACTAGCTTTATAATTGGTTGATCCACTAAATTTACTAAATGTTTGCCTTTATCAGTGGGATTGTTCTATATTTTCTTATTTTTAGTTTTGGCCTTTTCTTTTTTAGCTGAAAGTCCCTTTAACATTCCTTTTAATGACAGTTTAGTGGTGATGAACTTTTTTAGCTTTTGCTTGTCTAAGACACTCTCTCTCCTGGGTAGAGTATTCTCGGTTGCAGACTTTGAATATATCTTGCCATTCCCATCTGCCCTGCAAAGTTTCTGATGAAAAAATTAGCTTGTGGGGCATTCTTGGACCATAGCTAGCTGTTTTTATCATCACTTTGAATATATCTTGCCATTCCCGTCTGCCCTGCAAAGTTTCTGATGAAAAAATTAGCTTGTGGGGCATTCTTGGACCATAGCTAGCTGTTTTTCTCCTGTTGCTTTTAAGATTCTCTCTTTGCCTTTAACATATGGCATTTTAATTATAATGTGTCCTGGTGTTGGGCCTCTTTGGGTTACTTTTCTTTAGGGCTTTGTGATTACTGGACTTAGATGTCTGTTTCCTTTAGTAGGTGGGGGAAATTTTTAGCCATTATTTTGTTTACTAGGTTTTCTGTCCCTTTTTCTTTTGCTTCCCTTATCTAAGCTTGTGGTTCCATCATTGGTATGCTTAATATTGTTCCAGAGGTCCCTAAAACTATCCTTATTTTATTATTATTTTATTTCTTTTTACTGTTGTGATTGGGTAATTTCCACTACTTTGTCTTCCATCTCACTTACTATTTTTTTTTTTTTTTGGTATCAACTAATCAGTTGTTGATTTCTAGTGTATTTTTAATTGCGGCTATTGTATTTTTCAGCTATGATTGATTCTTTTTTATATTTTCTATCTCTTTGATGAAGTCCTTGCTGAGTTCATCTATTCTTTTCCTGAGTTCATTGAGCACCCTTATATAATAACTAGTGCTTTGAACTCTTTTATCTTTTATCTGGTAGATTGCTTATCTCCATCTGATTTAATTCTTTTTCTGGGGTTTTATCCTTTTCTTTTCTTTTTTACATATTTCTCTGTTTCTTCATCTTCGCTCTCTTTCTGTGCTTGTTTTTATGAATTATGTGAAACAATAAGCTTTCCCTATCCTGAAGGGCTGGCCTTGTATAAATGCTTCCCCCTTGTAGACTGAATGTGCCTAATGTTATTGGCAGGCCAGGTGGAGCTGATGCAATAGCTGCATGGGCCACAGGGAAACATGGAGGCAAGACTGGTTGGAGCTGGAACTGAAAGAGTTGTGGGCCATGTGGATTCCCAGGAGCAAGCCTCACCAGGGACGCTTTGGCAGGCCAGCTGGGGTTGTAGTTTGTCCTGGCTTGGACCATAAAAAATTTTGAGGACATACCTCACTGGGTCGCTGAGCTGTAACTAGGGTGGGTGTAAGCCATATAAAATCCTGAGGGGAAGGTACACTCGGACTGCTTTGGCATGCCAGCAGGAAGCTGTAACTGAAGTAGGCTTTGGGGAGACATGGGGGTAATTCAGTCTGAGGCCCAGATCTGTAGTTGGAATGAACATGAGCTGTGGGGAGTCCTGGGAACAAATGTAGAGCTGGTGTAGTTCTGGGGCCTGGTATACACTCTGTCAGCCTTGGCTTGCTGGCTAGAATACCCTTGTGTTCCTGCTTGTGCAATCAAGGGAAAGGGGAAAGGAAACAAATGGCACTCTCTGATGCTTCTCACATGGGAGAGAGTTCCCACAGTACCCCTTCCATTTTGTAGATACTCCAGGGTTAGTAAATAGATTTCCTTCCCATATAGTCTAGTACCCTTTAAACAGCAGGTTTTGTTGTTTTCATGTTTCACTGTGCCCCAGGGCTAGTGACTTTGTGTTTAAGCCCTTCAGGGCTTTCTCCATACTGCATGTTGGTAACTTGGAACTAGGGTAATCATGGTATCTTGTCTCTGTCTCTCCTATCTGTTTCTAGTTGGCCTTTCTCTCTGGTTTATTGTGCAGAGATGTTCAGTCAACTCTCAGTTCTTCAGGGGTAACTTCTCTGTTGATATGTATAAATTCAATAGGTTAATGGAGAAGGTGAATTCAACATCTTCCTATGCCATCACCTTGGACTGGAAATCATCATGTAAACTTCAGAATCAGCATTTGATATCCACAACATATCTTGTGATTTGATTGGGATTACGTCCAATCTACTGATCAAGTTGGGTAGAATTATCATATAAATTTTGAGTCTTCAAAAATTGAGGTATTCTGTTACTGTGAATTATATCCTGTTGATCAGTGTTGCTGGTCAGTTAAACTATGTTCTTATAGTTTTCTGCTTTTTGGGTCTATCTATTTCTGATAAAGGGTGTTTAAATTTGACAGTGTTGTAGACATATCCAACTCTAGAAGTGGGTGCACTTTCTTTCTGTAGGTCTATAAATTTCATTCATTGTTATTTCATGTATTTTGACATTCTGTTCTTAGACTCATGAACATTAGAGTATGTTGTGTCTTTTTGGAGAATTGATCTCTTTAACATTTTGCAATTCTGCTCTTCATCACTGATAATATTTCTTGTTCTGAAGTCTACTTTATCTGATATTAATATAGTTAATCCAGCTTTATTTTGATTTGGGTTAGTGCAGTATATCTTTGTCTATCCTTTTACTTTTAATCTGTTTTTTTTAAATTTTAAAGTGGATATTCTGTGAATAACATATTGTTTTTTTTATATCTACTCAGTGCTTGTCTTTTAATTGATGCATTTAGATCATTAATGTTTGAAGTGAATATTTATATAGTTGGATTAATATCTACAACATTTTCAACTGTTCTCTATTTGTTACACTTGTTTTTCGTTACTTTTTGTAATGCTCCCTTTTTCTGTCTTCTCTTCATTTAAGTGATTATTTTGTTAGATTCTACTTCTTCTCTCCTAGCATAATAATTATGACCTTAAAAATGTTAGTGTTTGTCCTAGAGTTTGCAATGCACATTTGCAAGTAATCTAAGTGAACTTTCAAATAATACCATTATGCTTTACAGTTAGTGCAAGTATCCTTATAGCAGAGCATTCACAATTCCTAACTCCCTTTGTTAGTACATTGTGTTATTCATTTCATTTTTTTCATATATAAAATTACTCGGTACATTGTTGCTATTATTAATTTGTACAATTATCTATTAGATCAATTATGGGTATGAAAAGTAAAATATTTTATTTATTTATTTATTTATTTATTTATTTATTTATTTATTTATTTTACTTATTTGATGATCTGCCTTTCTCTGTATATATTTAAGTTTCCCCTATATAATTTTCTTTTCATCTGACTTTTTTTTTTTAAACATTTCTTGCATGGCAAATCTACTGGAGAAAATTTCCTCAGTTTTTATTTGTCTGAGAAAAATATGTATTTTTCCTTCACTTTTGGAAGATAATTTCACTGGATACATACTGGGTTTTTTATTTTCTTTCTTTCTTTCAACACTAAATATCTCCCTGCACCAACTTTTTGCTTCATGATGTCTTATGAGAAGGCCAATAGAATTCTTATCCTTGTATCTCTAGAGGTAAGATATTTCCCTGTTGTGCCTTCTTTCAAGATAGCCTCTTTGTCTTTGGTTTACTTCAGTTTGACTATTTTATACTTAGGTGTAAATTTTTTAGCATTTATGATGCTTAGTGTTTTCAGTTTTCAGCATCTGTGGTTTGGCATATGTCACTGGAAAATTCTTAGTCATTATTACTTTAAATATTTCTCTTTTTTTCTTCTCTTCTTTCTGGAATTTCAGTTATGCATTTGTACTGGTTTCACAGTTATTATATATTCTGGAGTGCTTTCTCATGTTTTTATCACTTAGCTTTCAGTCTGGGAAGTTCCTATTCACATATATGCAAACTCACTGATCCTTCCCTTAGCCATGTGTAGTCTACTGCTGAGCCCATACTTTATTAGAACCTTCTAGTTTTATCAAGGGAGTGAGTGACAAGAGATTGTAGTGAGGCAATGACTCTGTGATTTATTCCATTAACCATTAATTATCAAAGATGCAGAGACATGATATGTTATGTTAATTACCTACACAAACATAATTCATCTGATTTCACTTTCTTACATGTGTTAAAACTAAATTAACATTTTCTTTTGTTTTACTTTTCTAGAAGGCAATAATTTTAACATTGCAAAAAGGAATAGGCATTTACTTCCCCACCATTTTTATAAGTTAAAAGTGTCAGTAATAATTATTTAATATAATGATTTAATCTCAAACTCTTAATTCTGTAAACACTTTTTATCAGTTTGTGTTGTGCAATTAGCAGCTGATCATGCATTTGTGCATTTGGCTTCTTCCTACTTGACTTGGTTACCCAATGTTAATAATAATTATATATATATATATATATATATATATATATATATCTGTGATACACAAATTATTATAAACTAGAAAATGTTTGTTTTTTTCCAGAAAGAGGCTTTCATATAATAGCTAAACTGGGCATAGATTATATTCATAAAATAAATAAACCTAGTTAGAGTTTAACATTCTTTTAACTCAATAAACTGTGTTTATAACAAATCATAAAAAAATTTTCTTTTTCTTTTTTAATTAAATTTATTGGGGTGACAATGGTTAGTAAAACTACATAGGTTTCAAATGTACAATTCTATAATACATCATCTATATATCACATCGTATGTACATCACCCAGAGTTGAATATCCTTCCATCACCATACATTTGACCTCCTTTACCCTCTTCTACCAATCCTCTCCCCCTTATCCTCTGGTAACCACTAAACTGTTGCCTGTATCTATGAGTTTTTGTTTGTTTGTTTTGTTTCTTTGTTGCTATCAGATATATCCCACATATCAGTGAAGTCATATGGCTTTCAACTTTTTCTGTCTGACTTATTTCTCTTAGCATAATAATCTCAAGATTTATCCATGTTGTCATACATGACAGTGTTCATCTTTTCTTATGGCAGTGTAGTTATTCTATTGAGTATATATACTACATGAGAATCATATGTATTTTTGAAAAGAAAATCATAAAATGAATTTTTTTAAGCTATAGTACAGCAGACCTACAACTGTTTCAAACACAGTTAAAAATGAGACTATCTGGCTCCATTTTATGACTTCCATTAGATGTCATAAAATGGAATTCAAAACACTATTAAACAATTATGTGATATGGCCATATGTTGATATAGTTTTTGTTTTTTACTTTTTTATTAGTTTTAGGTGTATAAAATGATGTAATAGTTAAATATTTACATCCCTTACAAAGTGATAACTCCCATTCCCCCAAACTACTTACCCCTCTGACATTGTATATAACCATTAACAATTCCATTGACTCTATTCACTATGCTGTATTCCACATGCCATGACAATATATATATATTTACATTCAATATTATTTAGCTTCAGCTTCAGGTGTACAGTGCAGTGGGCAAGCAATTTTTTGACAAGGGGTGTGAATATTCTACAAGATTTCCCAAGCCCTGTTTCAGAGTTATATAATTAATTCATCAATAAAATACTATTTCTGTGACACTATTCTGTTATTAGTCTTATTGATGGTTATAGTAGATACCTAATCAGGATCTGTATTAATAATAATCTCTAATAAACAAACTAACTTTTAAAATTATTCTTTCTCTAGAATTTAAAGGACAAATATGATTTTATTCATGATTGGGTATAATATTTACAAAAGACTAGGAGTGACTCTACCTGTCAACTAGTCATTTCTACTCCCTCACCTCTTGAAATTGCAGAAGTTTTATAAATTGGTGTTTTACTTTGTCTCTTCCTGTTGATTTTATCCTTATAATGTACCTCTGCATCAGTAATAATAATAATGTGATCCACTTAATCCCTGTTAATTTATTATGAATCATAAACAAAAATTCTTTAAGATATATAAAACTTTGCATATTGATTCACAGTTAAATGTAAGAGCTATTATAGGTTGATTATTTTTCAAATAAACTCAATTATATAAATCTTCTGAGAAACATTAATGAACTCTAAATCAATAATCTCAAAAGTAACATGAAGGACTTTATGAGAAAAAATAGTAAATAAAAATGAATAGGGGGCTGGCCAATAGGCGCGGTGGTTAAGCGGTGGCTTGGGAAGCCAGAGGCTCCAGTTTGGTCCCACATATATGAGGGCCAGTGACACTGCCCTCAAAAGAAACAAAAAAATGAATAAGGAAAGTATAGGAATTTTTTAACCTGTAAATTTAATAAAAATATTTACTTATCTAGGGAAACAAATAACAGGAACCTTTCCAGTAGCTACAGTATTTCAGATAAGGTAAATATTTATGTTCTTATCTTGATTATGTTTTTTCATAATCTCTAAGAGAGCAGTTTAAGGTTATTAGGCTGCCACTTCTGTTATAGGATTTTCAGGAATATTGGTAATCTTGTTGGTGTCCTCTTAGGGCTTATTTTTGTCATTGTTACAAAGCTATAGTTATAAAAGCTAAGATGACCCACATCATAAATTAATAGAGTTTGAGTTTAGGATATGAGAGGATGTTTCAAATATTTTCGCTGATCAGCTGTTTAGGCACTCAATCAACTAAAACATTGAAAAACCTACTGAGTGTATAAACACCATGTAGGAAATTGTTTTTCATCTAAATAACTTACAATTTAAATTACAGGCACAAGTGTTTGATAAAATTAGTAAGAGTATGCATAAAGCCAAGTAAAATCCAAAATGAAATGAGATGGTATTAAGATAGGTCTTTAAAGATGCTCCGATTTCAGTATGTCATTCCTGCTTCCCAGTACTAAGAAAACAAAATTGAATAAGCATTGTAAAATTTTGTTAATGTTTTTGAAGGTCAACTTCATAACCTTTACAAGAATGTCTATTTATTCACTGTATAATGAAATGAGTAAGTAGACTAAAATTTATCACCTAGGAATAGCTTTCCACTTTAATCATCTTATTTCATGGTTGTTGTTTTTTTTGTATGTATGTTTTTATTTATTTTGAAAGTACATCATAAAGTAGGCAATCTCTCAATTTAAATATTCCAGTTCTTTTATGCAAATCATATATTATTCTATAATCATGAGTTCTGAAGACTTTTCTTAGTAGTTCTCTGTTTATATGAATTCAGCTCTCATCACTTTTTACTCTTTTTAACATCATTCTTCATTCCTGAGTAGTTTATTTTGACTCAGTTCTCAATTAAATGCATTTGATTTCTAAGTAGTTTCTTTAAAAAGGGTATATGATTACTGTATTTTCCAAGTTCTTACTGCTTCAGAAAGTTTGTAGTTTCTTTGATATAGCTGTGAAAATCTGGGTTGCGTATTTTTTTATTTTTAATAATCTTGATATTTTAGAATGTAATGGATTTAGACTTGCAGAAAAACTTAAAATCTAACACAAAGTCACACTAGGCTTCTTATAACAATACAGGTATTCCCTATTATTAACATAGCAAATTAGCATGGTAAATTGGAGGTAACCTTTGAGATATCCTGAGAGACGGGAGTGTTTTTATAAGTTATGGTAGGCCACTTTCACCACAGCTGATCCTTTATGCGAAGGAGATGACTCAGGTGAGCTGGCTACACTCAATGATCTTAGGGTGAGAACTGGCCATACCAGAAAGATCAACCATATGCTTTATTGCAGGACTTTCAGTAACAAAGTATCAGTCAGCCTAAAGACTAGTTTCAACCATGTAGAAAAACAATCAATCAATCAATCATGCCAAGGTAATGAAGCTTCTGAACAGTGAAGTTTGGATGAGATGCCTGGGGTGGCAATACTCCATGCTATTTGTCATAAATCAATACAGGCAGAAAACATGTTCTGAAGACAATGGAAGCTTCATGCTTAGAACCCTCCCAGACTCTACTAAGTGTCTCTTCTCTTGGCTGATTTTAGTGTATCCTTTCTCTGTAATAAAAGTCATCATAAGTGTTATAAATGTAATCATAACAGTTGTCAGTGAGATCTCTGTATCCCTAGCGATTTCTGAAACTGTGGATCATTTTGGAAACCGTCAAACTTGCAGTTGTTGTCAGAAATGAAAGTGGTCTTATACAAAAACTGTGCCCTCAAACTTGATATTTGGAACCTAACTCTTTGTAGTGGTAGTAAAAACTCTTAGAAAGACATGGCAGTCTGGAATGCTGTGTCCTAGATCTCACAGTTATCTAATTCCAGGAAGTTCTATGAATTTTGATGAATGCATTGAGTTACATATCCGTTATTACCACATCATACAGAATAGTTTTACTACCCTGGAATATTCCCCTCGGCTTCATCTATTAATAACTTGCTCCCTCTGAAAATCCTTAAAAATCTTTTATCTATTTATATACATTTGCCTTTTCTATAGTTTTGCTTTTTCCAGAATGTCATATAACTGAATCATATAATGTGTAGCTTTTTTAGACTGGTTTTTTTCATTTAGTATTATGCATATAAGAATCCTCCATGTCTTTTCATAGTTTGATAGAAAATTTTTTAAATTACTGAATAATATTACTATGTATGGATATACCATATTTGCGTATCCAGTTATCTATCAAAAAACACGCTGTTTCATATTTCTGGCAATTATGAGTAAAACTGATATAAATATTAGTTCTTCAGAAAAGTCACGATGTATTTTGTCTGTTTTTCAAAGGTCATTTATTTATATAAAGAACAAAGATCAATCGATGATATATTGCCTGTTTTTGTTCCATAACCTTTTGCCATCTTTCAGTGAGCTTCATAATTCCTCGTTCATAGAAGCACCTGTCTTTATTTGTGAAAAACTGAACAAGGTGCTGATTTACAGCCTCATCTGAATTGAACGTTATACCATGCAAGGAGTTTTGAAGAGAGTGAAACAAGTTGAAGTCTGACAGCACAAGGTCAGGTGAGTATGGTGGGTATGGCAACACATCCCATCCAAGCTCCAATCATTTTTGATGGGTGATCAAACTTGTGTGTGGTCTCGCGTTATCATTATGGAACACAACTCCTTTACAATTAACAAGCTCTAGGTGTTTCTGGATGATGGATTCATTCAAACTGTCCAATTGCTGACAGTACATATTCGAATTGATTATTTGGTTCCTTCATAGGAGTTCAAAAGCCATGACACCTTTAAAATCCCACCACATTGAGAGCGTAACCCCGTCTGATGAATGCCTGCTTTCGATATAGTTTGAGGCGAGTCATCATGTCGGGACCAAGACCGTTTGCACACCACATTTTTGTAAACAATCCACTTTTCATCACCAGTTATCAGTCGCTGCGAAAACGGATCGTTTTCCTCACGTTTAGTGAGCATACTGCAAATGTTTATACACGCCGCCAAATAAACTTCTTTGACTTCTTGTGGGACCCAAATACGATCATTTAGTTCTTACGATTATTTTGTTAGGTTTATAACTATTTCGTTTTTTAGTGCTAATGTAAATAAAAATGATATTTTGTTTTTAATGTCAAACTCCAATTGTCCATTATTGGTATAAAACAATTAAATTGTGCATATTAACATTTTATTCCACAAACTTAATATAATTGTTTATTAGTTCCAATAACTTTTTTTCATATAATTGGGAATTTTTACAGACATTCATGTTATGTACAAACAGATATTCTTATTTCTTCTTTCCCAATCTGTATCAATTCTTATTATCTTTCCCTGTCTTAATGCATAGGTAGGGCTTCCACTACAATGTTGAATAAAGATGGTGAGAGAAAACTTCCTTTGTTTTTGATCTTAGGAAAAAATATCTAGTTTCTCATGATTAAATATGATGCTAGATGTAGGTATTTTAGATTTTTAAAATTCAGTAGAGGAAGTTCTTATTACTAATTGCTGAGAATTTTTATAATGAATGAGTGTTGTATTTTGTCAATTGTTATTTCCAAATCTATTTATGATCATATGATTTTTCTTCTTTAGTGTATTGATATAAAAGATTGCATTAATTGTTTTTTCAATGTTGAAAACACATCCTGAAATAAATCTCACTTGGTTATATGGATTATGATTTATTATTCTTTTAATGAATTGTTGAATTTGATTTCCTAATATTTTGCTGATTCCACATGCTTTTTCCTTAATCAGAATTAATCAAAATGTGCTCACAGATTTGGATGCCCATGTACATTAATCCTATAGTTTTTGAGTGTGTGTGTGTGTGTGTGTGTGTGTGTGTGTGTGTGTGTGCAGATGGTGTGATTAAATTCATCTCAGACCTGTATGACTTTTTTTTTTATTATTAGTTTCAGGTGTAAAACACAATGCAATAGTTATACTCTTTACCCCATGAAGTGACAACCCCCCACCCCCAGTTCACCACCCCACTCCCCCCATATCATACATATCTATTACAATTCCTTTGACTCCATTCCACAGTATACTCCCCATCCCATGACTATCTATATATTCAGTTACAGTTGGCATACAATATTATACAACATCAGCTTCAGATGTACAGTGCACTGATCAAGCCTCTACTCCATGCATGAAGTGGTCTCCCTAACAAGACACATGACTATCTGAAATGCCACAAAATTTTTACAACATTATTATATTCCCCGAACTGTGTTTCATATCCCTGTGGCGATATTGTAGTTGTCTATTTATGCTGTCTAATCCCTTCCCCTTCCCCTTTGTCCACACCCCCCTCCCAACTAGCAACCCTCACTTTTTTCTCTATATCTATGAGTATGTTTACTTTGATCATTCATTCAGTTTTTCAGATTCCACATATAAATGAGATCATATGGTAGGTGTCTTTCTCCGACTGACTTATTTCACTTAGCATAATAGTTTCTTCACAACATTATCAATTACATTCCCAGAACTGCCCCCATATCCCTGCGGCAACATTGTAGTCACCCACCTACGCTGTCCAAAACCTTCCCCCTCTCCCTCGTCCCCATTCCCTACCATCCAGCAACCATCAGTTTTTCCTTTATATCTGCTTGATATGACTTCAATCTTCTTAAATTTACTGTGACTTGTTTTGTGGCCTAACGTGGTATATCTTGGAAAATGTCCCATGTGTACTTGAGAAGAATGTATATTCTGTTTTTTCAGGGTGAAATGCTCTAAAAATATCAACGAAGTCCAGTTGGTCTAAAATGTCATTTAAGGCCCCTCTTTCTGTGTTGATTTTCTGTCTAAAGGGTCTGTCCATTGGTGACAATGGGGTGTTGAAGTCTGCTACTATGATAGTGTTACTGTTGATCTCTGTCTTTATGTCTGTCAAAATCTGTTATATGTAATTAGGAGTTCCTAGGTTGGGTGCACAGATGTTTATTAGGGTTATAGTGCCCTTCTTTGTCTTTTATTGTAGTCATTTTAAAGTCTATTTTGTCTAAAAAAAGTATTGGCACTCCAGCTTTTTTTTCCTCATTTCCATTTGCATGAAATATCTTATTCCATCTGTAAACAGCATATACATGTGTCCTATTTTCTTATCCACTCAGCCACTCTCTGTCTTTTGATTGCAGCATTTAGCCCATTGACATTTAAAATGATTATTGATAGGTGCATATGTATTGCCATTTTGTTATTAGTATTCCTGGTCTTCCTGAGTTAGCTTGTTTACCCCTTTCTTTTGTTTAAAAAAGCCCTTTTAACATTTCTTGCAATGCTGGCTTGGTGGTAATGAATTCCTTAAGCTTATTCTTTTCTGAGAAGCTCTTTATTTCTCCTTCAATTATAAGTGGTAGCCGTGCTGGGTAGAGCAATCTTGGTTGTAGGCCTTTATTTTGTGTCACTTTGAATATCTCCTGCCACTCCCTTCTGGCCTGCAGAGTTTCTGTAGACAAGAGAGCTGTTAGTCTAACAGGAGTTCCTTTGTATGTAACCTGCTGTCTTTCTCTTGCAGCCTCTAGGATTCTGTCTCTGTCTTTAACCTTTGCCATTTTAACTATGATGTGTCTTGGTGTGGACCTGTTTGGGTTCAGCTTGTTTGGAACCCTCTGCACTTCCTGGGCATGTATGTTGATTTCCTTTGCCAGAGCAGGGAAGTTTTCAGTCATTATTTTTTCAAATACATTCTCGACCCCTTGCTTCTTCTCTTCTTCTGGTATTCCTATGAGTCGAAGGTGGTTGTGCTGCATCTTGTCCCATAGGGCTCTTAAACTATTTTCATTGTTTTTTATTCTGTGGTCTTTTTGTTGTGCCAACTGGGTGATTTCTGCTATTTTGTCTTCCAATTCGCTGATCCACTCCTCTGCTTCATCTATTCTACTGGTGATTCCTTCGAGTGTTCTCTTCATTTCAGTTATTGTATTCTTTAGTTGTAATGCGTTGTTTTTTATGATTTCTCCATCATTCTTTATGTCCTCACTAAGTTTGTTAAACATTCATATCATCAGTGTTCTAAACTCTGTTTCTGAAAGGTTGGATCCCTCTGTTTCATTTAGTTCCATTTCTAGAGGTTTCTTCTGATCTTTTACTTGTGACATGTTTCTTTGTTTCCCCATTCTGGCTGTTGCTCTGGAATTGCTTTGATGTATTAGATAGATCACCAGGAGAGCCCTGGATGAATCTCGCAGGCACACAGCTCAAGGCCTAACACTCCCAGGAAAACTCCCAGTCTCAGTTTGTCGCAATCAGCCGCTCGCAGATGAGGCCGAGCAGCCCGACAACCAACGACCAGCCTGGCAACTCTGCAAGCGCAGTGCAGAGAGTAGGGATGTCCCCCGAGGCGGCTCAGGCACTCCCGCATCTCAGTGAGCAGCCTGTTGGAGCTGGAGCATGCCCACCAGGTGTTCCCCTGGGAATGCAGTATAAGCCAGGTAGAGGGTGGGGATCCAAGGCCACATGCGCGCGAACGCACACAAGTACTTCTGCGCCAATTCCACCAGACCAATGAGGTCCCGGACCTGATCTTCTGTGGGATGGCCCAACCTTGACAAAATGGCGCCCTCCCTACACCACTCACGTGCAGGCTTCATACCAGGGGAACAATAGTTCAGAAACCTCCGGCCTTTGCACCAAAGGTGCCCAGTTCAGTCTGTCCCCTCAGGCTCGTGGGCCCGGTTCACACAGCCACTCCCTCCACCAGTAACCAGGTAAGTGCTCACTGGCGAGCAAGCCCAGGTGCAGGCCCCACTGATTCTCTAGCCGCTCTTAGCCTCACCGAGCTGAGCAAAGAGAGTCCTCACTAATTTACTGCCAGCTATCTTGGAACTTCTCTTCCCGGCAAAGTAACTCTGTGCTGTTGAGCTTGGTGTGGGCCGGAGGGTCTCTCCCCCTACCGGTGAAGCCTCCCCACAGGTGGGACTTCCCTCACAGGGTTCGCCCTCTCTCATCCCCGCCTGTCCTCCTCTTTAAGTTCTTCATTTAATGGATCTGTTCATCTGGTGTTCCGGGGACCTCCAGGGTTGAATGCTGTATAATTTGTTTGTAATTTTGGTGTGATCCTAGGAGGTAGTTAGCACAGTGTCTGTCTATTCTGCCATTTTCTGACTTTTCTGTTTTTTCAGTGCTAACAGAGCCAGTGAGTGCCTGGTATATACATTAACTTCTCAGAAATGGCAGCTCTCGACCTCATTTAAGGCTAAGGACTTTTTCTGCACATTCCCTCAGTTTCGTGTTCACCAAACTTCCCCTGTGTCCAGCTTCTTCCAAACTTTGCTCATCTTAAGTATCTGGGATTACTCTAGTAAACAAACCATCTAATATGCTGTGTGAGTTACTTCATTATTTCTACTTATTTTATCACAATGCTATAGAAAGTTACCCAACTCAGACTTCAGAATACCATTAGGAATGCCAAAAGTTCCTTGGGAAAAAGAAATTTTCTTTCTTCTTTTTAATTAAAAGAATTGTAGTATAAGTTGTACCAATCTTCTGCTGTATTTTCTATATAACATAAAGCCTTTGAAGGAAAACATTATTGTTTGGATTACTGGGAATATAGAAAAGTTATTGAATAACTGGAATCTTTGGCAAATATCCAAAAATATTGAGATTGAATTTACCAAAGATATGTAGAGTTCAAGTTCTCACGTTGTGTCTCTAAATATAACTATAACATACATATATACTTTATTTTCCTTATTGTTTACATATTTATCAATTTTTATTTATTCTCCTTTAGAACAGGCTCTAGTCAGTTGCAATGTTAATACTATTCTAATCCACTCATTCCTGAATGTGCGAATATCATTCAAGTAATAATTGTTGAGCATTTTCAATGCACTTCCAGACCCTGAGGTTTTAGGGGGGAAAAAAACCATCTCTTTCCTCAAGTGTCTTATGAAAAAGAGAGAGAGAGAGAGAGAGAGAGAGAGAGAGAGAGAGAGAGAGAGAGAGAGAGAGAGAGAGGGAATAAAATGCCAGGCAATTAGGAGGGCAATGATAAAAAATAAAACTGAGTAGAAGGATAGAGTGTAAATGGTACTATTTTTAAAAGGTTGGTCAGGGAAGACCTCTCTGAGGATTGCTATCTGAGCAGAGACCTGCATCAAGCAGAGGAGCAAGCCATGTCAACCTTCAATGCGAAACTTTTCCAGATATAAGGAAACATGTCCACATGCAATGCAATCAAAGCTTGTCTAGCATGTATGAGGACCAACAACATAATAAATGAGAAATGCGGTAGTAGGAAAATGACATTAGAGGGGGTGCAGAGCCAAACGGTGGAGGCCTTTTGAGTTATGGTAACAGCTTAACGATTTTACTGTTATTTTAATGGAGGGTTTGACTAAGGAGCAACATGATGAAATTGGTGTTAAAAAAACTCACTCTGGCTGCTGAGTGGAAAATAGGCTGCAAGAATATAAGAATGAAATCAGAAAGACCAGTTAGGAGAATAGTAAAATAATACAAGTGAGAGTTGTTTGTATGCTGGATCAGAGTGTTAGGAATGCTGTTGAATAGAAAGCACAGTTCAGATAATTTTGAAGACAGAGAAGATAGGATTTGTTGATGTATTGGATCTGAGATGTGAAAGAAAGGGAGGTACCAAGATGACCCATAGTGATTTGGTCTAGCCAATAGTAGAGACATTTATTGAAATGGAGAAAGGCTCAAAGGAGGCAGCAAAATGGGGAAAGTTTCATTTCATTTTATTTTATTTTATTGAATACTAATGAAATAGGCATTTGGCTTGAGTCTGGAGTTCATGAGAGAAGTTAATCCTAGAGATATAAATATGGGAGTAATTTGTGTATTTAGATGGTATCTAAATCTGTGAAACTGGATATCATCCACAGAGTAACATTGATAGAAGAGCAGAGAGGGGCAGGGAAAAACTGCATGTGAGTGGTTACCAGATTAGAAAAATCAAAGGGAAGTTCTAGGCTGGCATAATATATTAACAGTTATAGCTGAGAACATGACCCATTTGAAGACAGGGCAGACCAGATTGGGTAAAATAAAGAGGGATAGAGACTGTGATATGTTATGAGCAGAAAGAATAAGCAGGTTCTAAGTTGGGATGGGACTAGCTAGCCATGTTAAAGGTACTGGGGAATGAATGACTGAAGACTTTTTCAATGGTGCAATTACTAACACATTCAAATTTTTTTTTTTTTTTTTTTTGTATCTGTCTCATTGAAATGTGAAGACTAGCAGATAGGTAAAGAGAAAAGGCAAATATCAACTATTTAGGAAACTTACAGTGGTGCAGAGAAGAGATGATTACATTTTGCCCCAGATGGTGATTGTGGAAAAAGAGAAGTAAAGATATTTGAAAGAAAATTAAAAGACCAGGTCAGGTTGCTAGTTTGAGTGCTTGGAGGAAGTGTTAATGTCAATTGAGACAAAAAACAAAACAAAAACCACTGGTGGATGGAAGAGACATAATGAGTTTGATGTGCTCCTTGTTAAATGGGTGTTTTATATTTGGGAACAGAACTGGAATGCATGTTTTCATTCTTAGTCATCTACAACCTACGAGAGGCAATTAAAGCCAAAGGAATAAATGAGATTTCTCTGTAAGTGCCTAGAATAGGGCAAGAAAATGTTGTGGGAGGCTCTGTTCTTCTTGCCAGTGCAGTGAAGATTCAAAGGTCAGTCAGCAAACTGATTAGTATGCAAGCAAGGTTTATTAGTGATACTTCTCAGGGAAGAGAACTTGCTTAGTTGATGTGGGTGAGAAAGACATAGGTCTCCAGTACCTTTGTCCTGAGGACTTATATAGTTTCCTGGGTGGGTGGGGGAATTATATATTGATTTGTGGGAAAAAGTGGGGCTTGCTCTTCCACAGGAGGGCGTGACCTTCTAAGATAGGTAAAAGTCTGTTAACTCAGATCCTTATCTTGCTTCAGACTACCTCTTGTCACCCATTGTAAAAACACATATGTGGCTGGAGGCAGTTAATCAAAACTATTTATGAGGTTTCTGTAAGTACTAAGGAACCCCTCTCATCCCTCCTTCTTCTCCTACATTTTCCAACTTCTACCTAACAAAAGAACCACAAGAGAAAAAGCAGTGCCCAACAGCATTTAAGAGTGATAGAGAGCAAAGAACTAAAGAAAGAATAGCCAGAGATCTGCGATAAAAACGAGGGAATTCTGGCCATGGAAGTAAACGAAAGTACAGAAGCCTCCTCTTGAGGGTGTTTGATGTAAGTAGACCCAGAATTGTGTTGAAATAAATTTGTGCTTTTGGGACATTTAGTGTGTCCATCTTTTGTGTAGTCTTTGGAATTGATTGTAGAATTGGGACATACAGGATGTTTTGTCAGTGTATTAGTTTGCTAGGGATAGAGATAGTCTTTGTACCAAAGACAGTGGCTTAAAAAAAAAAAAAAATATATATATATATATATATATATATATATATATATATATATATCCCCTCCCACACAATTCTCATGGTTAGAAGTTCAAGATCAAGGTGTCAATAGGGATGGTTTCCTCTGAGGTTTTTCTCTTTGGCATGTAGATGGCTGTATTCTTTTTGTATACTCACATGATCTTCTTTCTGTCCTTGTTTGTCTTAACATCCTCTTTTTCTTTTTCTTTTTTATTAGTTTCAGGTATACAAAACAATGCAATAGTTATACATTTCACTTCTCACAAAGTGACAACCTCCATCCCCCAATCCACCCTCCCCCACATCATACATATCTATTACAATTCCACCGACTCCATTCCCCAAACTATACTCCACATCCTGTGAAAAAATATATATAAAATTAGAGTTGACATACAATATTATTCAACATCAGCTTCAGGTGTACAGTGCAGTGGTCAAGATTCTACACCATCCATGAAGTGGCCTCCCTAACAAGACATGTGTCCATCTGACACCCTACAAAATATTTACATTATTAATTATATTCCCCAAACTGTCTTTCATATCCCTGTGGCAATAATGTAGTTACCAATTTATGCTGTCTATTCCCTTCCCCTTCTCCCTCATCCCCACTCTCCGCCCGCTTACCAGCCATCAGTTTGTCCTCTATATCTCTGAGACTATTTCTGTTTATTTTGCTCATTTATTTAGTTCTTTAGATTCCACATATAAGAGAGATCATATAGTATTTGTCTTTCTCGGACTGACTTATTTCACTTAATAATATTCTCTAGGTCCATCAATATTGTTGCAAATGATAAGATTTCATTCTTTATAGCTGAGAAATAATAATCCATTGTATAAATGTACTACAGTTTTTAAATCCTGTTGTCTACCAATGAGTATTTCAGTAGTTTCCAAGTCTTGGCTATTGTAAATAGTGCTGCAATGAACATAGGGGTGCATATATTTTTTTCAAATTAGCGTCTTGGGTTTCTCTGGATAGATATCTAAAAGTGCAATTGCTGGGTCATAAGATAGTTCCAATTCCAGTTTTTTGAGATACCTCCATACTGATTTCCATAATGGTTGCACAAATCTGCAATCCACCAGCAATGCACAAGGATTCCCTTTGTTCCACAACTTTGCCAGCACTTGTTGTTTGTTGATTTATTGATGGTAGCCATTCTGACTGGAGTGGTATCTCATTGTGGGTTTTATTTACATTTCTCTAATGATTAGTGAGATTGAGTATTTTTTCATATTTGTTGGCCATCTGTATGTCCTCTTTAGAAAATGTCTCTTCATACACTCTGCCCATTTTTTAACTGGGTTGTTTGTTTTGTTTTTTAGTGTTGAGTTGCATGAGTGTTGTATGTATTTTGGATATTAACCCCTTATCAGATATATCATTACCAAATGTCTTCTCCCATTTAGTAGGCTGCCTTTTTGTTTTATTGATGGTTTCCTTTACTGTAAAAAAACTTTGAAGTTCGATGTAATCCCATATGTTTATTTTTTCTTTTATTTCCCTTCCCCGAGGGGATCTATCAGTAAAAATATTACTCAGGGTAATGTCTGCAAATTTACTTCCTATGTTTCCTTCTGGGAGTTTTATGGTTTCAGGTCTTACATTTAAGTCTTTAATCCATTTTGAATTTGTTCTTGTATGTGGCATAAGAGGTGGTCCAGTTTCATTTTTTTACATGTGTCAGTCCAATTTTCCCAGCACCATTTATTAAATATACTATCTTTATCCCAATATAAATTCTTGTATTCATTATCATAGATTAAATGACCATATAGGATGGATTTATTTATGGACTCTCTATTTTGTTTCATTGATCTATATGTCTAGCTTTATGCCAGTACCATATTGTTTTGATTATTGTAGCCTTGTAATAAGATTTGATATCAGGTAGCATGATGCCTCTTACTTTGTTCTTATTTCTCAGGATTGCCATGGCTATTTGGGTTTTTTTATGGTTAAATATAAATTTTAGGGTTATGTGTTCTATTTCTGAGAAAAAACATGTCCTTGGTAGTTTGATAGGCATTTCATTCAAACTATATACTGCCTTAGGCAGTATAGACATCTTAACTCTATTAATTCTTTCTATCCATGAGCATGATATGTGTTTCCATTTATTTGTATCTTCTTTCTCTCTTCAATGTCTTATACTTTTCTGAGTACAGGTCTTTTACTTCTTTGGTTGAATTTATTCCTAAGTATTTTATAGTTTTTGAAGCAACTATAAATGGGACTGTTTTCTTAATTTCTCCTTCTGACAGTTTGTTTGGTGTATATAAATGCACCTGATTTCTGAATATTGATTTTGTATCCTGCTATCTTATTGAATTCATTTATCAGTTTCAATAGTTTTTTGGTGGAGTCTTTGGGGTTCTTTATATAGTATCATGTCATCTGCATATAATGACCATTTCACTTTCTCCTTACCAATTTGGATGATGTTTATTTCTTTTTTTTCTCTTGTTGCTGTGGCTAGAACTTCCAGAACTATGTTGAATAAAAGTGGAGAAAGTGGACAACCTTGTCTTGTTCCCGATCTTAAGGGGAGTGGTTTTCGTTTTTCCCCATTGAGTGTGATGTTAGCTGTGGGTTTATCACATATAGCCTTAATTATCTTGAGATCCCTCTATTCCCACTTTGCTAAGAATTTTCATCATAAATAGCTGATGGATTTTATCAAATTCTTTTTCTGCATCTATTGATATGACTATATGATTTTTATTTTTCATTTTGTCATGTGGTGTTTCACATGAATTGATTTGCAATTATTGAACCAACCTTGCATACTAGAGAGGAACCCCACTTGATCATAGTATATGATCTTCATGATGTATTGCTGAATTCTGTTTTCTGATTTTTTTTTAATAATTTTTTTTTTATTAGTTTCAGGTGTACAACACAATGCAATAGTTATACTCTTTACACCACAAAGTGAAAATCCCCCTCCCGCAGTTCGCCACCCCACTCCCCCCCATATCATACATAACCATCACAACTCCCCTGACTCCCCTCCACAGTATACTCCACATCCCGTGACCATCCACATATTCAGTTGCAGTTGGCATACAATACTATAAAACATCAGCTTCAGGTGTACAATGCAGTGATCAAGACTCTACTCCATCCATGAAGTGGTCTCCCTAACAAGACATGTGACTATCTGACATGCCACAAAATTTTTACATTATTATATTCCCCGAACTGTTTCATATCCCTGTGCAATATTGTAGTTGTCTATGTATGCTGTCGAATCCCTTACCCTTCCCCCATCCCCATCCCCCTCCCAACTAGCCACCCTCAGTTTTTCCTCTACATCTACGAGTCTGTTCACTTTGATCGTTCACTCAGCTCTTCAGACTCCACACACAAGTGAGATCACAAGGTACCTGTCCTTCTCCGACTGACTTATTTCTCGCAACATAATAGTCTCTTCACAACATTATCAATTACATTCCCAGAACTGCCCCCATATCCCTGTGGCAACATTGTAGTCCCACCTATACTGTCCAAAACCTTCCCCCTCTCCCTCTTCCCCACTCCCTCCCAGCCAGCAACCATCAGTTTTTCCTTTGTATCTGCTTGATATGACTTCAATCTTCTTAAATTGTCTCTCTGGGTTAGCTTGTTTACCCCTTTCTTTTGTTTAATAAAGCCCTTTTAATATTTCTTGCAATGCTGGCTTGGTGGTAATGAATTCCTTAAGCTTATTCTTTTCTGAGAAGCTCTTTATTTCTCCTTCAATTTTAAGTGATAGCCGTGCTGGGTAGAGCAATCTTGGTTGTAGGCCTTTATTTTGTGTCACTTTGGGTATCTCCTGCCACTCCCTTCTGGCCTGCAGAGTTTCTGTAGACAAGTCAGCTCTTAGTCTAACAGGAGTTCCTTTGTATGTAACCTGCTGTCTTTCTCTTGCAGCCTCTAGGATTCTGTCTCTGTCTTTAACCTTTGCCATTTTAACTATGATGTGTCTTGGTGTGGACCTGTTTGGGTTCAGCTTGTTTGGAACCCTCTGCACTTCCTGGGCATGTATGTTGATTTCCTTCACCAGGGTAGGGAAGTTTTCAGTCATTATTTTTTCAAATAGATTTTCGACCCCTTGCTTCTTCTCTTCTCCTTCTGGTATCCCTATGATTGGAAGGTGGTTGCGCTTCACCTTGTCCCATAGGGCTCTTAAACTATGTCCATTGTTTTTTATTCTTTGGTCTTTTTGCTGTGCCAACTGGGTGAGTTCTGCTATTTTATCTTCCAAATCGCTGATCCGCTCCTCTGCTTCATCTACTCTACTGGTGATTCCTTCGAGTGTGTTCTTCATTTCAGTTATTGTATTCTTTAGTTCTAACTGGTTGTTTTTCATGATTTCCCTATCCTTCTTTATGTCCTCGCTAAGTTCTTTAAGCATTCTTATCATCAGTGTTCTAAACTCTGTCTCTGAAAGGTTGGATCTCTCTGTTTCATTTGGTTCCATTTCTGGAGGTTTCTTCTGATCTTTTACTTGTGATATGTTTCTTTATTTCCCATTCTGGCTGTTGCTCTGGGATTGCTTTGATGTTTTAGATAGATCACCAGGAGAGCCATGGCTGGATCACGCAGGCACACAGTTCACGGCCCAACACTCCCAGGAAAACTCCCAGTGTCAGCCTGTCCCAATCAGCTACTTGCAGATCAGGACGAGCAGCCCGACAACCCATCGCCAGCCTGGCAACTCTGCAAGTGGAGTGCGGAGAGCGGGGACCCGAGGCGGCTTGCGCACTCTTGCATCTCAGTAAGCAGCCTGTTGGAGCCAGATCACTCCCACTAGGCATTTCCCTGGCAACGTAGTACAAGCCAAGCGGAGGGTGGGGATCCGAGGTGGCTCACGCACTCCCGGGTCTCAGTGAGCAGCCTGTTGGAGCTGGAGGGCACCCGCCCAGCGTTTACCTGGCAACGCAGTATAAGCCAGGCGGAGGGTGGGGATCCAAGGCCGCAGGCGCACGCGCATGCATACACGCACTTCTGTGCCAATTCCCCCAGACCAATTAGGTCTCGGACCTGATCCTTCGTGGAGGACCCAAGCTCGACAAAATGTCACCCTCCCTATACCACTCGCATGCAGGCTCCGCACCACGGGAACAACAGTCCAAAAACCTCCAGCCTTTGCACCAAAGGTGCTCAGTTCAGTCCGTCCCCGCAGGCTCCCGGCTCACACAGCCACTCCCTCCACCAGGAACCAGGTAAGTGCTCACCGGCGAGCAAGCCCGGGCGCTGGCCCCACTGATTCTCCAGCCGCTCTTAGCCTCACCGAGCTGAGCAGAGGGAGTCCTCACTAATTTACTGCCAGCTATCTTGGAACTCCTCTTCCCGGCAAAGGAACTCTGGGCTGTTGAGCTTGGTGTGTGGCCAGAGGGTCTCTCCCCCAACTGGAGAAGCCTCTCCACAGCTGGGACCTCCCTCACGGAGTTTGCCCTCTCTCATCTCCGCCCGTCCTACCAGACCCGACGTGGCCTCCTCTTTAAGTTCTTCGTTTAGTGGTTCTGTTCCTCCAGTGTTCCGGGGACCTCCAGGGTCGAATGCTGTATAATTTGGTTGTAATTTTGGTGTGATCCTGGGAGCCAGTTAGCACAGCGCCTGTCTATTGCACCATTTTACCGGAAGTCCTGTTTTCTGATATTTTGTTGAGGATTTTTGCATGTGTGCTCATTGGGGATATCAGCCTGTAGTTTTCTTTTTTTTGTAATGTCTTTTTCTGATTTTGGGATCAGGGTGATACTGGCCTTATAAAAAGAGTTTGGGAGCCTTCCCTCCTTCTGGATGTTTTGAAATATTTTGAGTAGAAAAGGTGATAATTCTTTTTGAATGTTTGGTAAAATTTACTTGTGAAACCATCTGGTCTAAGGCTTTTGTTTTTTCTGAGCTTGTTGATTACTGATTCAGTTTTCTTGTTAGTAATCAGTCTACTCAGATTTTCTGTTTCTTCTTGAGTTAGCATTGGAATTTTGTATGCTTCTAGAAAATTGTCCATTTCTTCCAAATTCTCACATTTGTTGGCATATAGTTGCTCACAGTATTTCCGTAAATTTATTTATATTTCTGTGGTGTCTGTTGTCACTTCTCCTCATTCATTCCTGATTTCATTAATTTGAGTACTCTCTCTTTTTTTCTATGAGTTTGGGTAGAGCTTTATCAATTTTGTTTATCTTCTCAAAAAAACAGCTCTTGGTTTCATTGATCTTTTGTATTGTTTTTCTGGTCTCTATTTTATTTATTTCCAATCTAGTCTTTATTATCTCCTTCCTCGTACTCCTTTTTGGCTTATTTTGCTGTTCTTTTTCCAGGTCCTTGAGGTTTAAGGATAACCTGTTAATTTGAGATTTTTCTTGCTTTTTTTAGGTAGGACTGCACTGCTATGAATTTCCCTCTTAGGACTGCTTTCACTGCATTCTGAAGATTTTGGGTCACTGTGTTTTCATTTTCATTTGTCTCAAGGTACCTTTTGATTTCTTCCCAGATCTCATTATTGACCCATTCATTATTCAGTAACATGTTATTCACCCTCCATGTATTTGTGTGTTTTCCAGTTTTTTTCTTGTAATTGATTTCTAATTTCATAGCACTGTGATCAGAGAGGACAATTCATATGTTTTCAGTTTTCTTAAATTAATTGAGACTTCTTTTGTGGCCTAACATATGGTCTATCTTGGAAAATGTTCCATGTGCATTTGAGAAGAATTTATATTCTGTAGCTTTGGGGCAAAATGTCTGAAAATATTGATTAAATCCAAGTGGTCTAATATGTCATTTAAGGCTGCTCTATCCATGTTGATTTTCTGTCTGGAGTATCTGTCCCTTGTTGTCAGTGGTGTGATGAAGTCCCCTACTATGATAGTGTTATTGTTGATCTCTCTCTTTATGTCTGTCAATATCTGTTTTATATATTTAGGTGCTCCTATGTTAGGTGCATAGATGTTTGCTAGGGTTATGTCCTCTTGTTGGATCTCTTTATTATTGTGTAGTGTCTTTCTTTGTCTTTAATTATATTCTTCAATTTAAAGTCTATTTTGTTCAATATAAGTATTGCTACTGCAGCTTTTTTCTCATTTCCATTTGCAACAAAAACAATGCCAGTCTTGGCTAAAAACCACCAAGGTATCTCCAGGTTGTCCTCTGCTGTACAAAAACTCCTCTGTGTCTTGTGGAGGCAGAACCGGCCACCTGGTGCTCAGAGTGACCCTGGCAATGCAGTTCTAGATGAGTGAGGCTATGGGCTGTGGTTGGTAGTTTTTACAAAGTCAGTGGAGTTTCTGCTCTAGCAACTGAGAGCACTGCAACCAGCCACCTTCTGACCTGAGTGTTTTCCACTGAGGGCTGTGAAGGGTGTGAGATTCCTGAGCTGCTGAAAGCCCAGTACTGCCTCTGCCTCCTGCTGTTGGAGTGTGACTCAGCAGCTGAAGTTGACCTGCTGGGAGCCATGTAAAAAAGGTGGGGGCTGGAATTGGGATCCCAGTTATGGAGTTGTTTTTGCTTTCTATCTGAGAAAGCCCAGTGCAGTTTTGAGCTGAGACTTCTGCTTCAGATGTTGGGCACCACTGTCCTTTATGCTGAACTCTCGGCAGGGCTGAGGGGCATAGAAAGGGAGCCCATCACCTTGCTGCTGTAATAATGCCTGGTCTGCTTCTTGGGGCCCCATGTCTTCACAGCCACAGATGGAGGATGTGTCTCTGCATGCCTCCTTTCCCTCTTCCCCACTCACCCGATTTGCCCACCTTCAGGAAATCTTTGTGCGAGTCTCTTAGTTGTGTTGTGTGATGAGTAGGGGTTTCTCTGATGAGTTATAGCTGTTCAATTTGTGGTAATTTCCAGAGGAAAACTTAGGGAGCCCACCTCACTGCCGCCATTAAAATCTGAGATCGGTTTGAGGCACATTTCTAATTGGATACAAATTCTTTAATATCCTCTTCTTATAAATATATCAGTCATATTGGATTAGGGCCCACCCTAATGACCTCCTTTTAACTTAATTATCTTATTAAAGACCTTATATCCAAATTTATTCACATTCTGAGATACAGGGAATTAGGGTTTCAACACTTAAATTTGGGGGACACATAATTCATCTCATAAATCAGCTTACATAAATCCTACAATTTTAGGGATTATGACTGAAAAGAAAAAAATAAAATTTTTACAGAAATTATTCACTATGTAGCATCATAAAACTTTACTATTCATAGAGAAAAATAATTTACACTGTCATGTTACTGGAGAGAACACTTAATAAAGAAAAAATTATGACCTAAACAATAATGATAAATTAATTTAAAATCTATTACTAAGAAATGTAGAAGATGGGATCAGATTTTTAAGAATAGATGTACATGTCTATCCTTCTATCCAAAATTCTATGAAATAAGGAAATAAAAATAATGGAATAAATCCATAGCATTAAAAATTAAGAACATCTAAAATTATTTCTTTAAAGATTGAGTAATTCCTAAAAGTAAAAAAGGTGAAAATGTCAGATCAATAAATTAAAGTAAATGATTACACCTGTAATAACACATTCAGAGTTAGACTGATGCACAGTCTTGGTTGTGCTAATCCAGACTCAATAGACACAAGAAGCAGAAGGGCTGAGGAGCCATCAAACAATCTTAAAGGAGTAGTGTTTAGTACAGGTAGTATGTTTAGCAACTGCAAAAGAACAGAACAAATAGGATGTGTATAAATAGATAAGTAGATATATTTGAGGAATAGGCTTATGTGATTATGGAGACTAGCAAGTGCAAACTCTGCAGTTGAAGTCCAAAGGCCATCTGCTGGCATAATTCCTTCTCACTCTTGTAAGGTCATTTTTGTTGTTGTTGTTGTTCAAATTAAGCCTTCACTTGATTGGATAAGGCACACCCAGTACAGGACAATTTGCTTTACTCAAAATCCACCAATTTAAATGTTCATTTCATTCAATAACACCTTCACAAAAACACAAGAATAATGATCACATATCTGAGCACCATGGCCCAGGCAAGGTGTTACACAAAATGAACTGTCACAGCAATCTATTTCTCTTCTACCCTTGCTTACCAGCAGCACAGCATAAATTAGAGAGGAGGCCAGTGAACTAATGCACGGATCAGTGGTCCAGGTGTCCATTATCTTGCTAGGAGCTCCCCAGGGCTAGAGTGTTTGCACTAAATCATTCCTTCCAGCAAAACATCACATCCCTCCACTCAGTAACCAGAAAAATCAAAGCAGTCAGATAAACAAAATAGAATATATACAAAACAAATCATTTTGTATATATCATATGCTCATGGATGTACTAGAGTCTGAGAAAGAAACAATTTAAGACAGTATCTACCTCCAAGATATTTTTTTAAAATTAGAGAACGAGCAAAGACAATAAATGCAGTACACTTGTAAGGCTACAATTTAAATACTAAATAATAATATGCATTTCTAGTAATATTAATCCATCCCTCTGTAAATAGAAATAAATACCAATAATGTCAATATTTTTAGACAATTAAGCAATGAAAATGGTTTTTATTTATGACTTCCATTTCAAGCACACATCTGCTTATTTTTTAAAAAAATCCATACAAATATTAATAGTAGCACATGTACTATATGTGCATGTAATTTTTACAGTTTGTTTAAAGATTTTTTTCTCTTTCAATAAAATAGGTGAATGATATCTTTGAAACAGAAGTTCTTATCTAAACCAGTGTGTCGTTGACAACATTTGCAGTTTTAACTAGAAGTGGTTTCCCAGATGTCATCACAAATATACTGATCTGATTCACTGCTTTATCAAATCATAGGTTCTTCATTTTTGTGCTATGTTAAAAAGAGAAAAATACTACTGCCAATGAGAATTTGTGCAGACAAATAATTTTAGAAGGTTAATTATTCTCATTGTTGCAGATGTCCTTTAATTGCCATAGTGTTTGCTTGCCTATTTAAAGGCAAGCTTAAAAACATTTAGAAACTGCAAAAAACCCATATACCCAATATAGAAAATAAAACACTAAAGACATTAATGTCTTTAGACAAATTTTCCCCTGTTGAGTCTATATCCATTGTAGAGATTTCAATTCCTGATTCTTAATAAAGAAACTCAATATAGAAATTGCATCTCATGCATTTGTATACTATGATAGCAACTGAGCATGTGTGTATCTCATTAATATGATTCTAGACTGGGAAAATGTGTTTATGAAGATGTTAAGATTTGAAATTACTTAACATTTAATTTGTTCTCTGCCAGACCACACTCTTTCCAAGCACAGCACAATGTTCTGCATCCTAATTAAAGGAGGAGACACTAATAATGGAAAGGGTGGGTTATAGTTTGCAATTTTTAAAAAAAGAAACAATTTTATTAAATGGACTTTACATCATATTTGAGAAAATAAGCAATCCTGCTTATTAAGCAGTGACCTTAAGAAACACCTCCTAAATACATGTTCCACATATCCCATAAATCCATTTCTAAATTTATCATTATTCAACTTAACTCTGGATTCCTTAAAAGCACAGTCCACTCTTATTTATCCCTAAGACACTACTGCTCAGCACAGCTCAAAACACATGATAATGCTTAGTACATATTTATGGTCTATTTCATGAATGCATATATTTTGTTAAATTATATATGGACAATTTTTGAATGGGAAACTTGAACAGTTCATTATTTTTTTCATGTCTAAATATGTTTAATATTTATTTTTTTTACTACTAAAATTAATACTATTTACATTTTACCTTAGAAGGCAAATTATATCAATGGAACATGAGGGATTAAGCTCGGCAGTATTAAAGTTAGAACACTGACATCTTTGCAAATTTCTTTGTCATTAAAAAGAAAAATCAGGGCCGGCCGAGTGGCGCATTAGTTAAGCGCTGGTTTTGGGATGCCAGCGGCCCCGGTTCGGATCCCACATGAGGGCCAGTGACACTGCCCTCTACAGCTAACAACAGCTCCACCTGGAGCTGGGCTGTGCGAGCCCTGGTGATGGTGTGGGCTGCAGCCCCTGCTGCGGTGGGTTGCCATGGGCTACAGTGAGTAGCCCGCAGCCAGCGTGAGCGGCTGGCAGCCAAGCGTGAGCTGCCAATAGCAGCGGTGAGCGACATCCAGAGGCCAGCGACCGATCTGCCTCATCCGGGAAGAGCGCAATGATGATACCAACAGTGAAGCAACATCCTCCGTAACTAAACTGAAGAACAAAAAGACAGCAACTTGTCTGTTCCCCTTCCCCGATTCCCCAACGCTGTTCCCCTCCACCAATTCCCCAATAAAATCTTTAAAAAAAAAAAAAAAAGAAAAAGAAAGAAAAATCACTGAAATAAATGCTTGTTCTTTACTTATAAGTGATATGGAACTATCTGTACTTTGTTCTAAAGTTCAATCAAGAGGGCTTCCCAGGAGGTGTGTTACTACTGAGTGAGTGTTAAAGAGCAAAGACAGAACACTTCTGTAGGTCAAGCATTGGTGTTCCAAGGGACTTCAGAAAACTTGTAGCTCAGTTATTCCCAAGAAGCCTTCTTGCTGCAGACCCGTAATTAATTAATGGTCCAACTGCTCTTCTCTTTTGATTAAGCCTTCTTCAAGGAATGCTGATTCATTATGGCTTTTCAGATACTTACCCTCTTTTATGGTAGATGGTGTATACACACTCTGCTTCCTTAGCTTTAAGGATGAGTTCTACTTGTGCTTGTGTGTTGGTCACTCTCTGGTCATCTTTTTCAAACCACTGATATCACAACATTCTCCATATAGTTTGCATTCATCCTAAAATGAGCAGGACTAGGCTTCAGTAAAATAGCTGAACTTATTCTTTTTTTTCCCTTTTTTTGTGATTTATGAGATGCTCTCTTTTCAGACACTTTATCCTTGGATTCTCTCTTTCAGACACTATTTCCCAATGATTTATTATGTGGCTGATTCTACAAATAGCTCTGATTAGGCATTAATTGATAAGGAAATGTTAGCTGATAAGGATCGGGGGCAGACACTTTATATAGTTACATATAGCCACGGTACTGCATGAGGATGTTACTTTCAATGAAGGACCACATATATGAGGGTAGTCCTATAAGATTATAAAGGAACTCAAAAATTTCTATCGCCTAGTGACTACATTATAGCTGTTATTTGAACAATTCATTTACTGAGCATGGAAACATGTAGTAGCAGGAAAACAGAGTTACAGGAGGAAGAGTTGGTTGATATACCTGGCTTTTTTGACAACAACCATTTTGTCAATAAATTGTTAAGTGTCTATTATGTGAACACACTCTGCTAGACAATGAGAATAAAAATATAGGTAAAATATTGCTTTTGTTGTCAAAACAAGGTAATGGATAGTGTGGAGAGGGAAGAGAGACCTTTTATATCAGTTTCCTGTTCAAATGCTAAACCATCCCTAGTAAGGGTCAGATGTCCCTAGTCATTGGCCAGCTTTATAGCTAGATGCTCATGCATCATAGTCCCTTACTAAAGGTGCTCCTGGCATATTGGCCATTTTTTCCACTTCTTTTCACCTCAAGGTTTTCCCACAGCCTATTTCTTCTATCTGAAATATTATTTACATCGCTTTCTAGTTCTTTCTCAGTAGAATGCAGCTTCTTGTAGTTTCTTTCCAATGGTGAGCTTCTTTTTTTCAGGTCTCATCTAAAAAATTACTTTCTTAGAAAATTGGATACTAATTATGATTAGGAATTAGAAGTAAAATAGCATATACATTCAGCCCTCTATATCCATGAGTTCCACATCTACAAATCCAACCAATTGTGGATGGAAAATATTAGGAAAAAAAGTTACATTGTTGCTGATGTGTACTATGTAGTTAGGCCTATGATGGTTACATCTGAACTGAACATGTACAGAACTTTTTGTCATTATTCCATAAACAATACACTATAAAAACTATTCACATGGCACATTAGTAAATAATCTAGAAATGATTTAAAGTATATAGGAGGGTGTGCATAGGTTATATGCAAATACTATGCCTTTTAATACAAGGGACTTGAACATCCCTGGTATCTACAGGAACCCTGAAACCAATCTTTAGAGGATAAAGAGGGATAATTATACCTTTTCCCTTACGGTTCTTATGGCATTAGCTCTTTCTGCCATTGCCTTCTGTGTCTTTCCTTCAGAACAACCTTAGTTAATTATTCAAGTAAATTAGTATGTGTTTATTAAATTATAAATTCTAAAAAAGCAAGATCAACTTAGTCTTCTTACTTCCCTGTTATACTTACATATGATAAATGTATAGGTGTGTATGTGTCTGTACATGACTGATTACAACATGATTTGAGCATGTGATAAGTAGTGCAATGATGGAGATGTGTGCAGAGGTGCAGAGGAAAGGCATTTTCATTAGAGTAGGAGATCAGGAAAGGATCTCTAAGAAGACACGAAGTTTGGAATGTGACTTGAAGAATACATGTGTTTTGTAAGGTGAGACAACAGTGAAAAGTTTTGTCTCTAATATCACAATACTTGGGTTTATTACTTTACTATGTAACATTTGCAAGTAATCCATTGAGGCTTCAGTTTCTTTATCTGTAAAACAGAGATAATAAATATACTTCATGCATTGAGCCACTATGCAACATATTTATATATAAATGCAAGTAATGAACTTAGGTGAATTATGGAATAGTATAAAAGCTAAATAATAGAGTAGGAGAGTCGTTCAGACAAAGGAATCAGCATGAAAAAAGGCAAAAAAGCGTGAAACTCAACAATTTACTAGTTGCATGCTGTTGGACTAGCTCTAAATGCAATAATCAATGAAAAAGAAACATGGAACTAGTAGGAACAGCTAGCCAGCTTTAACTATATAAATTGCCTTATTTTTCCTTTGGGTGTTCATGTTTCACTTTGCGTGCAACTATATTCAGCAATAGTTTTATGGGTATTGTATAATGAATAATTCTTAGGTTGCACAAAAAAATATAAAAGTTTGATTAAATATAGGTCTATGCGGCCTTTAAAAAAGTAAACAAAGTTTGAATTAGGCTTCAAGATTGGTTGAGAGGACATGCTAAAAAGACATGTATTGAAGCCTGTTAGGTTTACAATAGTCTTGTTTATTATATTTATTTTGACTGCCCACATGAAGTGTTCTGGATCAGAAACAGATCTTTTATTACTTCAAATTAAATAAATTTGTTGCCCCCTTACCCAATGCCTTAACCCTTGTCTCATGTCATGAGACATGAGAGCCCTTGGAAATTTTTCCTACACGAATAGACAGAAACTCAGTAGTTGAGGGGTAATATAAATTATATTTATTTGCTTATAAAGGGGAATGAAGCAACTGTTTCCTTCTCCTTTAGAACAAAATGGCCCTGAGTCCTAACTCCAACTCTTTGGAATGTAAATAAAATTTTTTGGAAGCCATATAGCCCTATGTATGTGGACATTTACAACCTATAGGTGTTTGTAAATTCTCAGGTATCATTTCTCTTTAAAATGTAAATACCTAGGGAGACACTTTCTCTAGGCTTCCTGGTATTTTGTGGTGTAACCTGGGAGCAATCTGGGCTGTGACTATTTGTCTATCTCAGGGAGGTAAGTGTTTTATTACCCTTTCAGATCAAAGAAATTCCACAAATGACTACAGAGGTAATCCTCATGTCAGGTGGAGGGTAAAATATTTTCAGGCGAGGTAAAAGCAAACATTTCCCATTTTTATACTGTACATATTTCCAAGTCTCAGAAGGGTAAGTCATCTTGCATGAGCTCTGAGAAGAGCTGGGAAGATTTATTTCCCCACAAAGTCTTTATTATTTGATTAGCATTTTTATATTCTTTAAACATCAATCTCAGAGCAACAGTGCCAACATATAAGACCTAATAGGGAAATGTTATTTCTTATAAGTCATTGAAGTCAAGGTTGTTTTAAATGCATTTGTTTGAAAGTGAAATAGCATATATTTTGACCTTGAATGCTCAAGATTCTTATGTAAAAAAATCAAATAACATAGTTCCAAAGTCATGGGTACTTTTAAGTCACATTAAAATTAAGTTGATTTTACCAGGACCAGTTCACACATTGATATTTTTAATGCCAAAGGTAAAAATTTAAGTGTACTACAGCACAGAAAAACATCAAAATGTTTTCCAAATTCTTTATTTGCAAATTTGTATAAACCCCAAGTGTTACTTGGGCATTAATCTCTTTGTTTTCAGATGGGGATGAGAACTTTTTCACCCTGGTCCCCAGAGCTTGCTGGCATTAGTCGCTCTCTGTCTTTAGTGCATGTGTTAGAGACAGTAGAAATCTTCATAAACATCAGGTAGTTCTTGTTTATGTGCAAAATATTCCCTTTATTTCAGCCACTTCTTGTGAGTGTTGCAGTGCCCATTTTCACTTCCTCCTCTTCTGCCTTCTCATTTTAATTATTAGTTTGGAAGAAAAAAAGAAAAAGAAAAAGAGACTTATAATTTATTATGTATGTACCATGAGATAGGCATTTAAATAATGTTTTTGGAATCTTACAAACTTTATAAGTAATCTTTTGATGAAGCACACAGAGACATCATAGATTGGTATGGTCATGTAGCAGTCTAGCGGTCTACCCCCGTGTACTTTCCCATAACAACAGATCCTCATAGAGACAGTACTTCAACATTATGCCTACTCTCTCTTCCTGTGTGACCCCAGAAGATGGCTGGTTAATCAAAGATTGGTACGTCCCTAGCTGCAGATAGGGCAACCCAAGCCAGACACAGTCACGGGGGTGCCACAGGAGAAATCACGGAGTTGAGGAAAATGGGCATAAGACCCCTTGTCTCTGATACTGACAGCTTCCTTGTTGTGAAATGACCTTCAAAAGGTGATAACATCTGTCCTCCGTGTAATCCTATCTGTCAGTCTCGGCATGAGAAGTTTCTGTCCCTTAGGAAGCACACGTGAATTTATCATGGGACTTTCGGTAAAGGCAGCCTACAGGCCATGGGGTGATTTGACCTTGAGTCAAGTTCTCTGGTATGATGTATGAGACTCACAACAAGGGCTACTCCCTTGTGTGTATCTTAATAAAAACCGCAGTCAAGCCCAATTCGGGACTCTTTGTCCTAGAGGCACTGAGTCCCCTGGCTAGCACTGCTTTGGAACTATCCTTTGTCTCTTGTCTATATTTTTCTGTTTCTCAACCCCCGCCGTACCTTCCGAACGCCCCTGGCCCTGTCGTGTGGGAAGCGACAGGTTAGTGCAACAGTAGATTTATGTCCAATAGCTTTGTGCCATATGTTAGTTTCAAATTTTCTAGTAGCTACATTAAAAAGTAAGATAAATAGGTGGATTTAATTTTAATGGTTTTTTTTTATTTAACACATGGATGCAAAATATTATAAGTTCCAAACTGAATGAAATGTCAGAGAAGAAAATTAATAATACAAATATTTAAATGGAAACATAGCACCTAGTACATAGTACCATTTAATATTTCTATACTGTAATTTAGGCAGTGATATATGATACATGGAAAGATTTTTAATTCCCTACAATTAACAGTTTTATGACTTAATTCTTTCAGGATAAATGAAAAATAAGTCTTATATATTAACCATCTATACTCATTAATCAAGCATGAGTTAAGGTTACAATTATAGTTTTCTGTATGACATCTAAGTATTTTACTTTGCCTAAATTATTTTTTACACTTACAATGAAAAGAATATTGATCTAAAATTTCATCAAATGTATAAAATTCATTTGGACAGCTATCACAAGAATCAAAGTTGAAGAAGTAAAGTAAATATGCACAATTAAAATTATTTAAAACCTTTCTCAATATCTGAAAACGAACAAAATAAGAGTCATAACTTTTTTATTTAAATATTATTTCTATAAACTGAGGCAAGTCAAAAACCTCTTTATAGTTTATTTTTCATCTATAAAGTTTGAATGATTGTAACACACTCAATTTGGCTATAAAGCTTAAATGAATTAGTTGTACATAAACCTTTTAGACTATTGCCCAGCTCACAGAGGGTTCTCAATAAAAACTAGCTAATTATTATTAATCATTATTACCCTGATGCCATATATGGCCATGGTTAGTGAACTCAAGATTATATTCATTGACTCATTCATTCAGTGAACAAAAGTTTACTAATTCCAACTATGATTACTGTGCTAGATTCATGGGTAAATTATAATCAAGATACACAATGTCTTAATTCATGTAGTATTTCTCACTTTCCCTGTCCCCACTGTACTAGATGGAAGGACATGAGTATAAACAAGAAATGGTATCATTAGAACTGTACTATTCCTCACTTTCTGGGTCCACATTGGAGGCTTAATGAACTTGCAGATTTATATCTTTTGTATATTTTTATAAGTCTTTCCCATGGGCCATACAAAAAATGTAATCAGAAAAAGTAGACATCAGAAAAAAAAATATTATGGGGCTGGCTGAGTGGTGCAGTGGTTAAGAGCTGGCTTGGGATGCCAGCAGCCCCGGTTCAGATCCCACATAGGAGGGCCAGTGACACTGCCCTATAAAAAGAATATATATATATATATATATATATATATATATATATATATATATATATAATGGCAGCCTATTTTGGGGACTAAGTTTAATATGACTACATCATTATAATTTCTAAAGTAGATTTCTCAAATTATATTTTATGAAATTTATTCTAAATTGTACAGTTTCCAGTAACATTATATAACAAACAACCCCCCAAAACTTAATAGTTTAAAACAACAATAATAATTTTATTATCTCATCAAGTTTATGAGAAGGTTGAGAATGAGGAAAAGGCTCAGATCAACAAGTCTGCCTTGATTTTCTCACATACCTTCATAAAATGACAAAGTAAAACAGTGGTGTGTCACATCCCGCACAACAGGGCCGTATCAGTTCGAAAGGGCCAACAGGGGTTGGAAACAGAAAATAGAGTCAAGAGACAAAGGATAGTTCAAAACCAGTGATAGCCAGGGGACTCAAAGCCTCTAGGACAATGAGCCCCAAACTGAGCCACTGTAAGGCTTTTATTGGGATACACACAAGGAAGTAGCATTGTTTTTTCCACAGTTTGTAAGTCACATACATCATACTAGAGAACTTAACTCAGAGTCAAATCACCCCATGGCCTGCAGGCTGCCTTTACTGAAAGTCCCATGACCTGTATACATGCTTCTCCTCAGAGACAGAAACTTCTCATGCTGAGGCTTAAAGATAAGAATGCATGGAGGAGTGATGTTATCACCTGGTTAGTTTTCATCTCTCAGGCAGGCTGTCAGCATACGAGACAGGGGGTCTTTGTCCATGTTCCTCAACTCCATGATTCCTCCCATGGTACCCCCGTGATTATGTCTGGCTTGGGTTGCCCTATCTGCAGCTAGGGTCATACCTGTCATTGACTAACCAGCCCTCTTTTTTGAGGTCTCACAGGGATTTGCCATAAGCATAGTGGAAGTACTGCCTCCATGAGGATCTGTAGTTATGAAAAGGTGCATGGGAACAGACGGCTAGGCTGCAGTGTGACCCTATGGTGTAGATCTCTTTCTTCTCAAGTAATCTAGGAGTCTAGTCATATGATCTCTCCCTGTAGCCTACACTATGGTGGCCAGTTAGACATTCAAATGGTTCCTTGCACTATGGTGGCCAGTTAGACATTCAAATGGTTTCTGGAGTCTTCAAAAATGTGTATGCCAGCAAACAAACCAGAGGTGGCATTGCCTTTTATGATGTAGACTAAGAAAGTACATAGTGTTATTTGCACCATACTTCATTGGTCAAAATGTCACGAAATCCTACCCAGTTAAAAGGAAAGGGTCATGGGCCATACCCTTCGAAGAAAGATGGGTCAATGTCATACTCTGCAAAGAATATGTGAGATAGAAGCTATTGTGTGGACATATTTGAAAATATATCATGCCATACTATAGTTTTAGTGATTCCAGAAAAGTCATTCTGCTCTAAAATATGTCTGTCTTTGCTTGATAGCACACATAAATTTCTAGCATTTTCCATTTATTTTATTGACATGGCAGATCTATCTTTTCAGAAGTCCTGTTTGCATTTTTGTTAATGTGTTCCTTTGTTTAGTAAATAAGAAAATGTAAATTAAATAATTGCTTGATGTGACCTAGTTTAACCAAAAAAAAAAAAAATTTTTTTCCCATTTTCTGCATTCCTTATCTGAACTCATGAATACATTATATTCTTTCATTTACTTTTGATGAAGACATAAGAAAATGTCTCTGAATGTAAGCGTATAACTTGATTTCAAAGCTAATTGTAATAAATTAACTTGAACTGGTCAGTCTAATCATGCAATCAGAAATATATAGGGTTGAAAAAGAACATTGGACCAGAAGATGTTCATGAACACATATTCCTGAAAGCATATATGTACACACATATTTATATATATACACCACTTTAAGAGTGTAACTTGTCACTTAAAATTAATTTAAACAAAAATTAATTCCAATAAATAATAATTGGCATTTTCCTTTTCTAGTTATACACTAAGTAATTCAGACAAATTTTCCAATGGAAGAAAAATAGAGAATTCTGGGCAACATGGTGGAGTAGGTAAATGCTGTGCTTTCCTCCTCCTATGTACACATTAAAATTACAACTAAATTATAGAACAATCAACCCTGGGAACCATCTGAAGACAAGCTGAACAGAAGTTCTATAAACTAAGGTTATAAAGAAGAAGCCACATTGAGACAGGTTGGGGGTGGGGGGCTGACATGAAATGGACTTGTCCTGGACCCATGTGTGGCAGTTGGGAATTGGGAGGCACCTCATGATTGCAGAGGTCCCCCCTGAGGAGCAAAGGGTCCCAGCTCCACACTGGGCTCCCTAGCCTGGAGCACCAACATCATCTGGCTGTGAAAATCAGCAGATTCTGAGTCTGGGTATCACGGAAAGCTGCTGAGAACCGAAGTGTCCTCTTAATGAGCCCATGCACACACTCACTTGCAGGTACGCACTCTGGGCTCTAGCAGAGGGAAGGTGGCTCTGGAGGCACCAGAGACTTACAAGACCGGTATGGCTTCAGGTCAAGGGATGGAGGGATAGCCACCATTGTCCCTGTGTTGAGCACTCCTTCCATGCAGCCTACAGGCAGGTGCCATCTTTCCTGTGTTGGGCCCTCCACTCACACAGTCAAATATGAATTTGCATTGGCCTGTTGAAATTTGCTTGTTCAACCTTGGTGATACTCTGGGATGCCACCCAACCCAACTTGAGCACTGCCAGAGTGACACTTTTGATGAGGGAGGGGGCAGCCAGCCCTAACCTGCTCACCTCAGGGCAGTCTTTCAGCAGCAAACAGCCATCCTTAACTGGTGCACTGCCTGTGACTCTTTTGTGCTAGGCAGCCAACCCTAGCCCCATGCTTCATTACTTCCACAACTACCCTCAGTGGTCAATGCCCACCTGGGGAGGTGGGCAGTGAATGGCCTTGATGTGCTCTGAGTCTTTTGATGAGTGGCCTCAAGCTTGGTACTGGTGATGGCTGGCCTCTATTCACAGGGTGGCCTTTCCCTTGCACCTCTATCCAGCACAGGCAACAACTAAACACGGATCTCTTTGAAGCTCCTACCAGGTAGCCCTAGTCTGGTCTTAGGCAGCAGCAAACCTTGAACAACAGGAAAGCCCCTATAAGGCCCTCAAACTAACACTTCTGGAGGCTGCCTTCAGACAAAAACAGAACACCACTCAATTAGCCACATAAATATATATTTTGAACTTTTATATATAGTAAAATTAAATAATATATTATGTCATATCGTACAATATATTGTAATTAAGTTTATATAGCTATTAAATGATATATACTAAATAAATATATTACATATTACATATATATATTTGAAAGCATATGCATTGAGAATAGATAGATAGATAGATAGATAGATAGATAGATGATAGATAGATAGATAGATGATAGATAGATAGATGATAGATAGATAGATGATAGATAATTTGTAAATTTTTCCTTGGTATTTACTAGTCAAACACCAGGAAAACTTCTGCCATATGTGAACTAAAGTATTTATGAGAGAACTTTATAAAATCATAGACTTTAGAAAATCTAGCAAAAATAAATAAGTGCTTTAAAAATTATATCTGGGCTATGAAATTGCAGGAATGGATATAGTGATTCAAATGCAGTTATTTTTACCAGTGTCTTCAAGAATTTACTGTGTGCTTTATTTCAATAGCCTGATTATTTTGTTATGTCTACTTAATTATGGCTCTTGATTAATAACTTATAACCATAAATTATGAGTTGTAAAGCACAATTTTTCTTACTTACTCATTTTAAATTGCATAATACATTTCAAAAATTTATTTGACTTTAATTGCTAACAAAAATCCATTTGGAAACTTTCTTTTACAAAGTAAAAACTTTCTTTTGCAAACCTGCTAAAAATCTAGTTCAGATTCTGGGCAGCTGACACAAAAGCTATTTTTTGAGTATTTTCTGCTTTTGTAAAATAGCTCACCAATTAACTGTATTTAAAACAGTTAAATTAAATGGCATGGCCATTGATGTGTTAGCAAACTATTTATCAGCCAATCATTTAAGGATTATAAAACTTTTATCATGCAATATTAAAAATTTCCAGTGAACAATGATTGAATATGACCTATGGTCCACACATGAATGCAACCATTCCTAAATGCATTTATACTCTTACATGGTCTCATGAGCTTGAGGTATGTTCAAGGCAACACACTACAATAACACTGCAAAGGCATGCTTATAGGACCTCTAAATGTTAGATCTAGAAAAGAACTTAGTTTAACTCCCACGTTTGGAGATGACTACACCAAAATCAAGAGACGCTACGTGATTATGCCCAAGATCACAGAGTGAGTTAGGACAGAATTTTACCTTAATTAAACTGCCTTTCTTTCACACTATGCAGTTATATTTAAATCAGGAATTTTCAAAGTGTGGTCTTTGACCCCTTGAATCATAATCATTTGGCATGCCTGTGAAAAATTCATAATGCTGAGTGTTTTTCCTAAATTGACTGAATCATATTGGGTGCTAGAAGTAGGTAGTAGAGATCTGCATTGTTAATAAGTACCTTGTAATTGATTTTTATGTACACTGATATTTTTTTAAAAAGAATATGTGTCTAAAAGATACAGTTATTAAGGGATACAATACAGACATAATCAATCAATTGCTTTGTCTATTTCATTAATATAGCTTACAACATCAAAATAACTGGGATACATTCTCAATAACCATAATATAGATTCCTAGTACCTACCCAGAGATGATGATAGTTGTGTTTTTTTGTTTGTTTGTTTTGTTTTTGAGGGCAGTGTCACTGGCCCTCATGTGGAACCCTAACTGGGGCCACTGGCTTCCCAAGAAGTTGTTTTGGAGTGAGCTAAGTAATTCAAAGACTATCTTATTTGGAAAACACTTATCTATATGATGGTGTGTTATTTCTTTTTCCAAGTGTTTTTCCAAATGCTAGACATTTAAAATTCATAGTTCTTTTCATAAAGCTTTTTTTTTTTTTTTTTTAAATCAAGTTGAAACATTGATTTTAGTCACTTGACCACCAGGAGATCAACTGAAGCCCATTCTTTGTTAGCAGCATTAGAATGGACGTTGTTGTAGAATTCATTAAGTTCCAACAATAAAATGAATCATCAGCAGCACATTCATTTTGTTATTATATTAAAATGCTGGATTATAGCCAGTATTAAAATATATCAATTATAACCTAACCTTACATGCAAACTTCATTGATTTTTATTTTGTTTACAATGGTGATAGAAATATGTGTTTGTTTGCATGGTCTTTCAAAATATTACTGCATTTTTTTAATGACTTCATTGTAAACACAGAGACACGTATGTATTTTAACAACTGTTTATATTAATATAGAATTATTTCCAATTATTATCCATCATAGTTCGCTAAAAATATTGAAACACTCAATCATGACTGTATTGGCAGATAATATGTAGTAACCACCTGTGATAGTTAATTTATGTGTTGACCTGACTGGGCCAAAGGCACCCAGATATTTGGTCAGACATTGTTCTGAATGTATCTGTGAAGGTGTTTTTGGATGAAATTAACATTTGAATTGGTAGGCTGAGTAAAGAAGATTGTTCTCCCTAATAAGAGTGACCCTGACGAAATCAATTGAAAGCCTAAATCAAACAAAAATGGTTAGACTTTCCCATAAGCAAGAATGAACCCCACCTGCTGATTGCCTTTATGGACATCAGTCTTTCCTTGCCTTTGGACTTAAACTGAAAGACTGGCATTTTTCAGTTCTTGAGCCTGCTGGCTTTGGAATTAGAACTTATACCATTGATTCTGCTGGATTTCAAGCATTTGGACTTGGCCTCAGATTAGCTCTCCTACATCTCCAGCTTGCTAACTGCAAATCTTGAGATTTAGCCTCCATAATTGTTTGAGAAAACCCTGACCACTAAGTTCATGAACTCATCCTAGAAAAAGTACTACATACCTCTTTGCTGAATATCACTGTGGTCACCTTGGGAAGCTAGGTACTGATGCCAACACGTAATCCACCCTTCAGAGCAATTTTGGAACTCTTTTTCTGGAATGGCTATCAGAGCTCTCGTCGTATTACCCTCGATGCCCTGAATGTCATCAAAATTTCTTCCTTTCAGTATTTCCTTTATCTTCAGGTAAAGAAAGAAGTCAATGGGAGCCAGATCAGGTTAGTAGGGAGGGTGTTCTAATACAGTTATTTCTTTACTGGCTAAAAACTCCCTCACAGACAGTGCCCTGTGAGCTGGTGTGTTGTAGTGATGCAAGAGCCATAAATTGTTGACGAAAAGTTCAGGTCATCTAACTTTTTCATGCAGCCTTTTCAGCACTTGCAAATAAAAAATTTGGCTAACTGTTTTCCCTGTTGGTACAAATTCATAATGAATAATCCCTCTGATATATAAAAGGTTAGCAACATTGTTTTAACAAGTTTGTGAACTTAGTTTTCAGGCCTCATAAGGTAATGTGTCTTTGTGACAGACTTATTTCACTTGGCCTTAAAGACTAATGTCCTCAAGTTTCATCCATATTGTAGACTATGATGGGATTTTCTTTATTTTTAAGGCTTAAAAATATTCCATTGTGTATGTACACCACATTTTGTTTATACATTCATTTCTCAATGGGCATTTGTATCACTTCAAAGTCTTAATTATTGTGAATAATGTTGCAATGAACATGAGTGTATAAATATCTCTTCAAAATCCTGTTTTACAGCTGATGCTATTATAAGTGGAATTATTTGGGGTGTATACCCAGAAGTGGATCATATGGTAATTGTATTTTTATTTTTTTTGAGGAAACCCCATACTGTTTTCCATAGTAGTTGTACCATTTTACATTCCCACCAACAGTGTACAAGTGTTCTAATTTCTCCACATGTTCACCAGCACTTGTTATTTCCTGTGCTTTGCTTTGTTTTGTTTTGTTTTTCCATAGTGGCCATTCTAACAGGTGAAATAATAACTCACTGTGGTTTTGATTTGCATTGCCATTATAATTAGTGATGTTGAACATCTTTCATATGCTTATTGACCATTAGTATATCTTCTTTTGAGAAATTCCTGTTCAACTAATTTGCTAATTTTTTTGAATTTTTTTATTTGGTTATATTTTTTTTTTAGATGTATGGGTTCTTTATATATTCTAGATATCAACTTTTTGTTAGTTAGTTTTCAAATATTTTCTCCCAGTCCATAGCTGGCATTTATACTCTATTAATTGTTTATTTTTGTTAGCAGAAGTTTTAAATTTGATGTAGTCTATCAAATTAAACTATCAAAAATAGTTTATCTATTTTTGTTTTTATGACTGTGCATTTTGTGTCATATTCAAGAAATCATTGCCAAGTCCAATGTTATAAAAATTTCCCCAATATTTTCTTCTAGGAGTTAAATAGTTTCAGGTCTTATATTTAGGTCTTTTACCCATTTTGAGTTACTATTTGAATATGGTATAAAGTAAGGCCTGACTTTATTCTTTTGCATGTGTATATCCAGTTTTTCCACACCATTTATCGAAGAGAGCACTCTTTCCTCATTGTGTGTCCTGTCTGAAGGTGATTTGAGCATATACATAGGATTTAATGGTTGGCTCTCTATTCTATTCCATTAGTGTGTTATGGATGTCCTTATGCCAATGTGATAATGTTTTGATTACTGTAACTTTGCATTAAGTTTTGAAATCAGGAAGTGTGAGACCTCCAGCCTTCTTTTTCTTTCTTGAAATTATTATAGCTCGTTGAGGTTTTTAAGAGTCCATGTATATTTTAGGATTATTTTTTCACTTCTGAAAAAAAAAATGCCACTGCAATTGCAAAGACCACTGAGATATTGACAGGGATTTCATCGAATGTGTAGATCACATTGACTAGTACTGACACCCCAATAATATAAAGTCCTCCAGTCCATGAACACAGAATGTCTTTCCATTTGTGTTTGTTTTAATTGCTTTTGAGTATGTTTTGTAGTTTTCAATACACAAGTCTCTTGCTTCCTTGGTCAAGTTTAATCCTAAGTATTTTATCCTTTGATCCTGTTACAAATGATTTTTTTTTCCTTTTTGAATGTTCATTGTTAGTTTATAGAAATGCAATGGATTTTTGTGTGTTGATTATGAACCTGCAACATTGCTGACTTTGTTGATTAGTTTTAACAGGTATTTGTTTGTAGAATTTTTAGAGATCTCTAAATATGAGATTATGTCATCTGTGGAAAGAGATGGTTATACTCCCTCCTTTCCAATTTGTGTGCCTATTATTTATTTTTCTTGTGAAATTATTCTGGCTAGATCTTTCAGTGCTATGTTGAATAGGAATGGCAAGAGTAGCCATCCTTGCCCTGTTCCTTTCAGTTTTTCACCATTGAGCATGATGATAATTGTGGGGTTTTCATATGTCTCCTTTCTTATGTTGAAGTAATTTGAATTTTGTCATATGCTTTTCTGTACTAATCAATATGATCATGTGGCTATTGTCCTTCACTCTATTAATGTTGTGTATTACAGTAATTTTAATATCTTGGAATATCCTTGTATTTCATTTAGTTGTTGTGTATAACCCTTTTAGTAAGTTGTTAAATTTGATTCTTGATGAATATTGGTATGTAGTTTCCTTTTTGTGATGGCTTTGTCTGATTTATTTACTTATTTATTTATTTATTTATTTATTTTTATAGCATAATGCTGCCTTCACACAATGAGTTTGAAAATTTTTCCTCATCTTCAATTTTTTGGAAGAGTTTGAAAAGGGTTGGTGCAAATTCTTTGAATGTTTGGTAGATTTCTCCAGTGAAGCTATCTGGTCCTGAATATTTGGGGGGAGGATTTTCATTATTGATTAAAACTTTTTACAAGTTTTAAGACTGTAGAGATATTTTATTTCTTAATTATTCAGTCTGTTTTGTTTGTATGTTTCTAGAAATTTATCTATTTCTTCTAGTTTATCCAATTTGTCCATGTACATTTATTCATAGTAGTCTTTTATGATCATTTTTATTTCTGTAGTATCATTTGTAATGTCATCTCATTTATGATTTCATGAATTTTCTGTTTTCCTTTTGCTATTTATTTCTAGCATCATCATTCCATTGTGGTCAGAAAAGATAGTTTGTGTCATTTAAATATTCTTGAATTTGTTAACACTTGGTTGTGACCTAACTTGTGATCTATCCTAGAGAATTTTCTGTGTGCACTTAAGAAGAATATGTATTATACTGTTTTGGTAGAGTAGCATGTCTATGGTTGTTAGGTCCAATTGGTCGATAGTGTTCAAGTCTTTTATTTTCTTATTGATTTTATATCTGGTTGATCTATCCACTATTGAAAGTAGATTATTGTAGTTTCCTACTATTGTTTTACTGTTTATTTTTCTCTCAATTCTACCAAATTTTACTTTGTATATTTGGGTACTCTGCTTTAGGTACATATATATTTGTAATTGCTATATCTTCCTGGTGAATTAACCTTTTTATCATTATTTAATGTACTTCATTGTCTCTTATGACAGTAGTTTACTTAAAATCCATTTTGTCTGATATATGTGGACACCTTTGCTCTTTTACCTTTCATTTACATTAAATATATGTTTTTATCCTTTAACTTTCAACCTATGTATGTCCTTATATTTAAAGTGAGTCTCTTATAAACAGCATATGGTAAATTGTTGTTTTTTATTCATTCATCCATTGTACATCTTTAGAGTGTGGAATTAAATCCATTTATATTATTGATGTGGGAGGAACCAAATATTGCTATTTTGATTATTATTTTCTGTATGACTTGTAAGTATTTTGTCCCTCTTTATTCTCTCTTGCTGCAATCACTTGTGTTTCCTCACAGTGATATGCTTTGATTCCTTTATCTTTTTTTTTTTTTTTTGCACCTTCTATAGGTATGTTCTTTGTGGTTACCATAGGGATTACATAAAAATCTTAAAGTTATAGCAATTTACTTTAGACTGATAAAAATTTAACCTCAGTCACATATAAGATTCCACTTTTCACCTCCTCCCTACTATTTTATGTACCACATATTGAATTAAGTCAGTGTCTCTATGGAGAAATAATGGCTGAAATTTCTATTCTTCCATCTAGCTGATGTCATTCCCCTTTTGCCTCTATTTTTAAATGGATAAATATACTTTTAAATTATTTTTATTACAACTAAGTCACATAAGGAAGAAATGATCATAATTTAATATGCTTTTATTAAATGTCTGTTCTGTGCCAAGTTCAGTGGGAAGCTCTGGGAATTTTAAGAAGACAACACTTCTCTGATTTTTTTGTAATAGGATGAGAAAACAAAAAATATATATATTAAAATCTAGTGTAAGGGCCGACTGAGTGCCTCAATTGGTTAAGAGTTGGCTTAGAGCATGTACTCTGAGCAACAGGGCCACCAGTTCAATTCCCACATGGGCCAGTAAACACTGCACCCTAGCTGAGCTGTTGCTGAGCTGCCAACAGGTGGCAGGATGGCTCAGCTGGTGTAAAAACAAGATTGCCTGTTCAGTGGTGGGCTCCGCCCACCCGCAACTAAAAAAGATTGAACTCGGCATCTTGAGCTGAGCTGCCACCCGGATGGCTCAGAGGATAGAGCATGTGCTCTTAACAACCCTGCAAGGGATTCTAAGACTTTTTCAGACCATTTCTATGGATACACATGCTCCACACTTCTTCTCTCTTAAGAGTGAAATTCTTAAGATTGCATGCCTTCTCTCAACCCTAGAAAGCCAGGTCTAGTACTGAAAATCTTCTATTTACTTTCCATAAGAGTTTTAAAAGCTCTAGTTTGTGTACTTTCTCTTAATCCCACAGAGTTGGGATGGCTTTCTGCACATTCTGACTATCTGTTTGCAAATGTGTGTGCTCACTGCCATCAGGAGCATGAACAGGGAGTCAGCCTTTGGGTAAGGGGGTATGTGAATGAGGTAAATGCTATTTTGGAGATGCCCATTGCCATTTGGGGGGTACCCTCAATTAAAGCATTCCTAGCAGCTTGTTGATGGGTTTCCTGATGTGTCTGCAAAGTGGTGAGTAGGATCCTTGTTCCTTTGATGCCCTTATAGGGCTCTGGTTGCTATTTTCCCAGTCCTTGCCACCATGCAGTAATATAGCTTATCTCACTATTCTGGACGGGGCAAGAAAGAATTGAGCCTCTTTGACAGTGTTCTGCACAGCTGGGGAGCCAGGCATTCAGCTACACAATTTCATTTTCCTCTATGGAAGAAATCATGAGCTGAGAAAATATTTCTTGGCACTAAGCTCTGCCCCTCAGGGGAAAGGTCATGTGGGTAAAGAAAAACTGCTTGCCTTGTCTTCTTTCATACGTCCAATTTCAGATTTTTATTTTCCTTCAATGGCTTGTTGGAATTTCTCCACTAAACTCCCATATTTCCACAAAGATACTTGGGTGATTGTCAAACATGGTTTTCTTTGAGTGAATGATGGTAGAAATTCCTGTTCTGCTGTTTTGCTTATGTCAGCTGACCTGTAAGCTCTTGAGTCAGCCTCTATTTTCTGAGGTGAGACCAAGGCTAATGCTTTGTTATTCAATGTCCTGTAACTTGACTTTATTTCATGAATCATCATCAAGTCACTGCTATACACAGTGATATATTCTTGTTTATGCCATTTGGGCATTAATCTAAGCAGAAATGTGACATATTTTGATTTGTATTTGTTATTAAGTAAAACATATATCATTCCCATTAATACTGTTGAGTGTCTATTATGTATGGGTACTCTAATTATCTTTTTTGTTTTGTTTTTGAGGGCAGTGTCACTGGCTCTCATATGTGGGAACTGACCCAGGGCCACTGGCATCCCAAGCCAGTTCCCAACCACTGTGCCACTCGGCTGGCCCTCTAATTATCTTTTTATATGTGCTATCTAACTGAACTCTTCCCATTCACCCTTGGAGGTAGAGATTATCAACCTGAGATTTTAGTGGAAGAAAGTAAGTCTTAGAGAATTTAAATAATTTGACAGTTTCTTAAAGCTAGTAAGTGAGTAGCCAGTATTCAAGCTTAGATTTCCTTAACTACAAATATTTCTTTTCTAATATTAAGCTTATACTTTGTCTTTTCAGTTATGAATGTGACATGTGTCTTCTCTTATTTCACACCAAACCAAACCTGTGCTTCAGTAAATATTTAAGCCACCATGGGAGAAATAGCCCATCTAGGTTTTAAAAATATTGAGTTCTATTTTAAATTTGGGCACAAAACAGGGATTTTAGAAATGTATGCTATTTTCCTGGAACTCTCTTTCTCAGTAGTATAAAAAGGAGGTTAGATTAAAATGATCATCAATGCTATGCTTGCTTTTAAAATTTTATTATCTATCTGATTAGAAACATGATGGATTCATAAATTGAGATAATCTTTAAGAGGTTTGATCACTAATCAACCTGCTTCTGAAAGTAATTTATTTTCATTGTTACCATTACACACTTATTCTTCCATATTTTTAACATTGTATTATATACCTGTTATCATTATTGATAAATTATATTTTTTCTTATAAAATTGAGTAAAATGAGTGATTTTTTTTTCTGTGAACTATGATATTACATTAGTGTTAAAATACATGGCTTCTTAGGAGACAATCTGTTTTGATGGTGAAGGACTCTGTGAAATAAAAAAAGTTGCCATGGGCCGGCCAAGTGGCGTGGTGGTTAAGCGCTGGCTTGGGAAGCCAGTGGCCCTGGTTCGGGTCCCACATATGAGGGCCAGTGACACTGCTCTCACAAAAAAGAAAAAGATGCCAAAGCCATCTGTCATATTTTTGACCACCTTTTAAGTATTTGAGACCTCTCTGCCAGTAAAATCATAAATTTCCTTGGGCCATATTGCTAAAAAGTGGGGTCAAAGAACCAATGTGGCTTTGACCATCTCCTAGGTGTCTGATCTTTTTCCAGTGTCCTACTGAATTAGAATCTAGTATGTTCATAGGATCCCATGGTGATTCCTTTGCATAGCAAACTTTGAGTTGTGTTTCTCTGAAATACAATTCAATTACTCTTCTATGCCACATAATAAGTAAAGACTTCAGTTTTTTTTAAGTATTGTCTTTTTCTGAATCATAGAACATTATTTTTCCAATATATGTCATTTCCTGACTTTTCAGTGAGAGCCATTAATATTATATTTCTGTTTTATATTCAGATTAGGATTTCTTTAATAGTTTTAAAGAGAAAAGGTACATCAACTGTCTGTTAACAAATATTGTTAAAAACATGAGCTGGATGCTGAAATCATTCTAATGAAAGTATAACTCTAGGTATAGAAAAATGTAGTAATATTTTGGGGATAGCACAGTTATATTTTCCCCTCAATATCTTTTTTTTGTTGTTGTTAGCTGATCCATCCTGCCATCTGTTGGCAGCACAGTGGCTGCTCAGCTCTTGGGCTGGGCATGGAACTGCTGTTGCTCAGAGCTCAGCTCGCACTCTTAAGCGAGCTCTTCACCAACTGAGCCACTCAGCTGGCCCCCCTCAATATCTACAGGTTACACTTAGCAAAATATCAATGTTGTTATTTCATAAAAAAATCTTAAAAAACATTGTAGTAAGTATCTAAAAAGTATCTAACAATGTTATATCAACCCTTTCAAACTTAGTCAATCTTTTTCGACTTCAATGTATTGGTGCGATATTGTTTGGATTAAGGGACTTATATTTTTGTTTTTAATTGAAATATATTTGGTATATAATTTGCATCAACTTAAGGTACATAACAAGTTAATTTGAGATGTTTATATATTGTACTATGATTGCCATTATAGCAATATTAACACCTCCATCACATTACACAATTATCATTTATTTTTAGTGGTTAGAATAATTAAGTTCTAATCTCAGAAAGTTTAATGATTATAGTACAGCATTGTTGTCTATATTCACTATACTCTGCATTATATGTTTAGACTTATTTATTACTGGTTATAAGTTTGTACCCTAAACCATATCTGTTCTTTTCCCCCACTACATATACCCTTGTAACCACCATTTTACTCTCTGTTTTTATGAGTTTGGCTTTTTTTAGATTCCACATAGGAGTGATATCGTATAGTATTTGTCTTTTCCTGTCTGATATCTCACTCAGCATAATGTCCTTAAGGTCAATTCATGTTGTAACAAATGGCAAGATGTCCTTCTTTTATATGGCTGGATAATATTATATATATATGTTCTTCTTTATGCATGTATGCATTGATAGGCACTTAGATTGGTTCTATATCTTGGCTGTTGTGAAAAATGCTGCACTAAACATGGGAATGTATACATCTCTTAGATAGATTGTTTTCATTTCTTTTGGGTATATCCCCAGAAGTGGAATTTATGGCTTATATGATATATCTATACTTTTTGTAGAATCTTTCATACTGTTTTACATAGTAGCTGGATCAATTTACTCAGGGTTACCTTTTCTCCACATCCTCACAAATACTTATTATCTCTTAATAATACCATTCTAGCAGTGTTGAGGTGATATCTCATTGTGGTTTTGATTTTCATTTCCCTGATGATAAGTGATGCTAACCACTTTTCAAATATATGTTGACAATTTAGATGTCTTCTTTGGAAAAATGTCTATTTATCTTTTGTAATGCATGGTAGATATTTATATGGACAGTATCATTGCTATAAGGTATGCAAAACACCTTGATTTGCTGGCCACTCTGTATTAGGCATCTCCATAGACCACATACTCAGGTCATAATGGTGATATACGCTGTAGTAATTTTCTAATAGAGTGGTCTTTAAATTTTGCCCTACAGAGTTCCAGGCTTTGAGAAGAGTGGCTTCCAGTGTTGCATGTCTTGATAAATAAATATTATTCCTTAGGTGATTTTATCTTGTTTATAGCAGATGGAAAACTATTTTCATTGCAAACTTGTTTTTGCATAAATGGAAATGTTTTCCTAGCAAAAAGCAAAGGTCACAAACTCAAATGCTACAGGCACTGGGAGATAAAATAAACAGATGAAGGTGTAATGTATCCTGTAAAGAAGAAACAAATGATCAATTAAAGAGTGAATGTCCTGTCAGAGTGAAAATCTAACAAACAAAATATATCTACAGGCCATATTTGGCCCTAGGTTTTTTTATTAGGATCTTTCACATTGGTATGGGGCAAAATAGTGTTAGGAAACAAAATCATTTCTGAAATGTGATGCATGCTAGTGATAAAATGTGTTGTTTTCCTTGCTGTCCTCTTTGGGCATGAGCTTTGAATCTTCACTTTCATATCATCTAATCCCCTTCAGGCACATGGCTGGGCAGAGTGAACCAACATGTGTGGTCCTGGCTGCCGTGCTGACCTGGTGAAATTATAATCATAACCATAATAAAAAATGAAAGCAAACAGGCAAGGAAACTACCAGGGAAATGGATTTGGATTTAACCACTGGGTGTGGTGCCAAATTTACAATCCTAGCATGCAGTTATTTTGGGATATTAGTCCCATAAAGGGAGCCAGGATAAGATATATTTACAAAATCCTCTTACAGTATGATGAACAATTGTAATTTTTCATTACTTTAGCTTTGTAGAGCTTATAAACTCTTCATTTTACTTCTAATTTACTAGGTCTGTAGTGCTTATCTAACAATCCATATGAATTTTCAGAACTTTACTCTTCCTCTAAGTAAAGTATCTATTATTGGGAAAAAAAAGCTTCCCTTTTTGTAACGTATTATCAAAACTGCAAAGTGAAAAATAAATACTCACTCAAAAATGTCAAAAAAGTGTAGCTAAATAGGTTGTCTGAAAATAAGTTTAGCATCAAAACCAAAATCACTTAAAGTAGTGATATAATTGCCTAAATATGCATTTAAGAGTTGTATGATCAATGTAAAAACTTAGAGTCCATGTAAATTATCCAAACATCAATAACTGATTGAAGTTATTTCATTTTTAAAAAATTGATTTTGGATAGGTCCCTGAGCAACAGACAGAAATTACCTAAAACTCTTGACAACTTTGCAAACAAGTAGAGTAGGTATAACTGGCTAAAACTGATAAAATACGTAGAGAAAAATAGTTTTAACATGCTGAAAAGTACATAAAATTTTCTCAATAATCTCAGAGCCTATAAAAATGGTCTTTAAAGGAGGCTTTGTTTTAAAGGGACAAAGTTGAATGGTAAAAGCAAGTAAGAGCAATGCTGAGAAAAGGGAGTTCTCATATTCAGTGTCGCCTGGCCTGCTGATGGACCCTCTTTTCAGAGACACACATTTTATCTTATCACAGAACTGCCCCATAGACACTTACTACGTTCCCCATTTTCAGTGTAGCTAGATGAGAAGAATAAAATGTAAATAAACTTGATGTGTTCAACTCCCATTTTCTGCGCTTGCAGGAATTTGAACATGAGGCAGAAACTGAAATCTCTCACATCATACATGCTGAAGATGGCAGAGAAGTAAGATGGGAGGAGGATGGGTATCAGATATTTTGAATTCACTTCTTGACTATTAAGCTTAGACCTTATAGGAGAGCAAACAAATTGCAACCCTGTTTAAGCCACTATTACATTGGAATCTTATGAAAGTAACCATTCAGTATTCTAATCAATATAGAAAGATAAAATATGCATGACTATTTGCTTCTAAGGTGCAATTTGCTAAATGAACAAAAATTTACTAAAAATGAAACCCAGGTGACTACAACTGTCATTTTTAATACTATCATTTTAACCAATTTTGAGAGGGGACCAATCAATTAGTTTCCATTTAAGGCATAATGTGAAGATGTGAAAGCACGTGGAAAGGGTATGTACTAGGTTTGAGTTTGAGATACACAAAAAGATGGAAGATAAATTTTGCATATATTTTAATTTTGCCTGGGGCAAATTTCTATAAATAGGTAACATTTTTCCCTTCAGTAAATTAAACTGTCACAGTAAGTATATTAAAGAAATTTTTTCACATTCACTAAACAAAGCATTCTGGAAATTATCTAAATAACTTAAATTCAAAATATTTTGCACCAATGCTTTTTATTTTATTTTATATAACTGCCTACTCAGTTCTCCAACATTTTTCATGTGTGTGCTGTTGTAGAGGTACATTCTTAGTATTTTGTCAGCTTCATGCCAAATAAAGCATTTTGAGGGCAAAAAGTTTTTGTTTGTTTTTTTGTTTTCTTTTACATGTTGTGCATGAATTTGTCTGTATTTGTCCTATTTTTCTTTCCTTGTTTTGGTTACAAAGATGAGGTTAGCCAACAGGATTCAGTGCTATTCTCAGCATAATTGATGACAATACTTTATGTCCATTTCTGAGGATTAAATTTAGTCATCAGAGGTAAGACCTTTGGACAGGGGACAAATTTGATGATCCATGCCACATATATTGCGCACTCTGCAGGCACTCAGGAAATACTCAGCTCCACTTTTGCTTTTCTTGGGCAGGGGCCAGGCTGTTGCCATTGTTTGTTGTGTTACTTTTGTAATAATAGTAGAAACAGTTTTCTTTAGGCTGGAGTTTTTCCATGCTGTGTGACTTATCACTGAGCTGGTCATGGTGATTCTAAATGAATCAAGAATGAGGCAGGTCACATTTTTATATTGTGATTTTATAAACACAAAAGTTAATTTTATCATTTTTCACCCAAGCTACTTCCATATTGTCATTCTTATCTCCATATTTTAAGTGATGAAGTTTTCTACTAATCATATTTTAAGAAATTTATTTTCATAAAGGCTTTATTTTTCCTTAGTAAAACTGTAATAGATAGTGATAAATAAATAAACTTTTTTATTTTTTTATATTTTATTTTTTTGAGGGCAGTGTCACTGGCCCTCATATGTGGGATCCGAACCAGGGCAGGTGGCATCCTAAGCCAGCTCTTAACCACCACGCCACTCGGCCGGCCCTAAATAAACTATTTTTTAATTTATCCCTGGATATAGAGCTGAAAGCGTTTGGAAATTATATATTTATTTTTGCATTATAGTTTAATACAGACCAATTATTTAAAAACAATCATGAAGACAGCCCTAAAACTTTCAGATCTGAAAAGCAAAAAAGAATATAGAGATAATGAGTGTGCCTCTAGAAAAAAGATATTTTGTTTTGTGAGAAAAAGATCAAGTTTAAAAATTTTAATGATGGTATGAATTAAATATCTTGTTAATGAACCAGCAGCACAATGAACAGTTCTCACAGTTTTATATAGTATATCTTAGAATTATCTAGTATATAATATATTCTGAAACATATGTTATTGAAATTGCTCATACTTGTTAGTTGGGCTTAATGGATTTTTTAAAAAACCTAGACACATGCTCTTTTTGTTTGTTATTGTAAAAATACAAGGTGTCATCAAAAGATATGGTTAATTTTTAAATAAAAAAATTTATTTCAATAAAAGATACATTGCCATTAATCCTCCTCAAAATACACCACCTTTCTTCAAACACATTTATCCCATCATTCTTGCCACTTTCTGAAGCAGTTCTGGAGGTACCATTTCGTGAGTCTTTATTTGTGCTGTCATGGCTGCCTCCATGTCCTGAATCCATTCAAAACATTTTCTTTTCATGGTCATTTTGACTTTGGGGAAGAGCCAGAAGTCACACAGTGATAGATCCAGTACATAAGATGGATGAGGACACACTGTAACGTTTTTATTTCACAGAAATTGACATCCTAGAAGCAATGTGTGACATGAAGGCTTTTGTTGTGATCACAAAATACAGTGAATGCTGCCACTGAGTGCATCCACAGAAAAATAGGGATCCACAATACAGGAAGTGGCATGTGGAACCTTAGTAACAGTGTGTGACAAGTTTCAACTTGTTCAGTGCAGTCATTTGGGTGTGAGCTACAGTTGAGAGAAGGTGTGTTTTAAAGTGTGCCATAAATCCTGGATCATGATCAACACATTAATGTGAAATGGGCAAACGTTTCCACCCTCCATCACGACAACACTCTATGTCACACATTTCTTCTTCTATGGCAATTTCTGCCAAATAAAAACATTATGATGTGTCCTCATTCACCTTATTCACTGAATCTGGCAAATCTGAAAAAACTTTAGGATTGGCTGGGAGGCTGAAAATTATTTTGCAGGAATCGGTGCTGAAGTTTTAAAGCAAAATTTATCAAAGAAATGTCTGAGTTTGCTTATAGGGCATTTCTACTGATTGTATGAGGTCCAACCACATTCCCTAAAATAATCTAATTTACTTAAAGTTAACTGATTGTAGATGTTAACCACAGCTATAAAATGCCTCCACAGCAACACCTACATTAGTGTTTGATTGAATAACTGGGTACCAGTTGACTAAATGACACATAAAGATTAATAATCACAATATATCTCTTGTCCACTTGGCACCAAAACACACCTCCTTATTGTATTAAACCTCCAAATAAAAACCATAAACTCATATTTTTAACCAACATAATACAAATATCTTTCATAGGACCTAAAATATATTAGACATTTCCTTTGAAAAGGAATCCAAAGTCCTTAAGTGAAATTCACTCTCCTCCTTGACATACTGTGGTTTAAATGTCGTGATATAAATGTTTATTATTTTCAATATATCCTATATTACATGATTAGATGATAAGGGTATAAGAGAGTAAAGCAAATAAGGATACTTGAAATGTATATGGTACATATTCACACACAAAAAAATCATAACAAAATGAAGAAGAAATACACAATTACAGTCCTCATTTCTGCAACTGAACACAGCATCATAGCTGGTCCTTACAACTGTCTTCTTCCACTATCTAATGTATATTCCTTTAACATCAACAAGCAACTTAGGTCATGTTTCTTTATCTCATGGGGTGATCAAAAACTTTATTCCCAAAGGATCTTGTCCATTAGCAGCTCTGCATTAATGGATATTCTACAGTTTTCCATTGATTTAATCACAGGACATAGTAATACTAGAGAAGCCATAACATATCTCCTGTATTCCATACATACATTTCATTACTTCCATTGTGGAACAGCTATCCAATTTCCCTTGGTAGTCAGGATCAATAACCTGAGCCAGCAAAGTAACTCCTTCTTTGCCTGTTGATTCTGAATCATGAGGAGTCCAAAGTGGTTGGGTGGCAGTCTTAACTTCTGTTTCAATGAAATCAAGGTGTCTGTTGATGGAAGCACATCTTCCTTTGGAATTGAAGACCTCTAGATCAGCGCAGCATAAAGTCACAGGAATAACAAGCAAAAATTTTGCTAGTGAGTCACTATGGGCAATAGTGAGTGGTACCATTCCATTTCATCCATTGATTCCTGAATCTGTGAATCCTTGCTATGAGGGAACTAGTACTATATATTGGATGCTGATTCAGAGCATATGAGTATATATGGAGACCCTTACCCCCACACTGCAAGATATTGCCATGTAGCTGACACTGCAACTGAGACTTCCAAAAGGCCATTATATTGTTCTATCAAGCGAGTTGCTTCTGAATGGTGGAGAATATGGTAAGACCAATAAATTCCATGAGCATGGGCCTATTCCTCACTTTATTTGCTGTTGAATTCCTTGATCAGAAGCAATGCTGTATGGAATACATAACAATATAACAATGGATAAGGCATTCTGTTAAGTCCATGGATTGTAGTTTTAATCAAAGCATTGCATATCAGAAAGGTAAATCTGTATCCAAAGTGTTTACTTCAGTATGAACAAAACATTGCCTCTTCCAAAATAGAAGTAGTCCAATATAATCAACCTGTCACTGGGTAGCTGGCTAACAATTCCAGGGAATGGTGCTATATTGGATTCAATATTGATTGAATTCAATATTGATCCAGAAGGTGGATCCTGCTGGAGGAATCGTTACTGAGCAGTAACTGTAGGTGTGTGGAAGCCCAGGTTGCTAAGTCCATGAATGAATAGCCTCCATCCCTGCCCCCCGTGCCACCTTATTCATTTGTCCATTGGGCAATGACAGACTGGATGGGGCTAATTGGTAGCCACAGAACAGATCTTCCTATTCATTTGACTTTTAAAATCTTCCTCTGCCTAACTCACCTTTTGGTGAACGTTTGCACGGAACACAAATATCTTTAAGGTTTTTTTTTGATACAACAATATTGGTTCATTAATTTTTACAAATGTGTCATACCAATGTAAGTTGTTAATAACAGAAGGAAAAAATGTGGAATATATGGAGACTGCTATTTTATAATATTTCTGTAAATCTAAAACTATTTCAAAATAAAAATTTATACAAAAAAAGTCTCAGAAAATTCAAAAAATAAAATATTGAACATTGTTTAGTCTAGTTTTTAAATTTATGACCACTGAAAATAGTTTTATTATAGCTATATAATTTATTATGTTACCTGCTAATTAAGTTATTTTGAATCTCATATTAATTCTTTTCCTGAATGAACACGTGATACTATTATCTAATATTTTGATGAAAAATGAGGGCAGATTAAGAAAAAAAAGAACATGTTAAAAATGATAGAAGGTGTAGATGTAGCCCCTACTCAAATGGGTCATATTATCAAGAAATATTAAAAATATATGCATAAAAATTAATATCATTATATGAAACTAGAAAGGTTGATTAAATATACTCATGTTTTTTTTCTCTCTTTGCTTTTTAATAGCAAAAAATTATTCTAGGGATAAGATGGTTTTATGTAATCAATAAGTTCTGAAATACTAATTTTATAGTAAAACCTTATATCAAAATTGAAGAAGAGAAAATATTTACAGTATTCTCAAATGCAATCTTTAAGAGCAATTTTGAAAAACAATTGTTAAGCTAATGGAAAATTTTTCATAGATACCATAATATAATGTAGTTTGTATTATCAAATTATAATTTTATCATTAAATTGCACTTTTATTTGCTAATGACTTATTGTTACCTAACTGTACTATAATCAGCCTCCTTATGCTTTCCAATAAAATGAAATGAGGCCCACAACTCATAAGACTTATTTAGGGAAAATAGCCAATGTGTGACATGTTCAGTCACTTTTGAAAATTGTCAATCTCTTTTCTTTCAAAAGAAATGGTAGTAATTCAATGACAGCATAAGTGAATCTTTTATTCCAATTCATTCACACATATTTGTTCATTAATCTCACACAACAGAAAATGATAAACAAGGACAAAAAAGTTTACTGTTTCAAAGACTAAGAGGAGTAATTTTGAGGTATATAAAGTTTTTTTGGAATTGAATTCACCATACATTTTACTTTGAAGTTTCATTTACCTAAAGCATTTTATTTTGGCCTGCAGTTTTTCTAGCGTCAGAGTGTCAATTTCCTATAACAACTCTTTTATTAAGTTTTATTAAGTTTATCATATAATTAAAACTCTCTAACAACATTAAAAAAAAACCTTAGATGCAATTTATATGCATTTAAGTCTGTGTCTACCATTTAGGTATTATAGTGACCATAAAATGAATCTGTATTATATACTTTATACTTTGATTAGACTTAATATTATTCATTCTGTATATCACACAGTTTTCTGAATAAAATTTTAAGTTCCAGAGAGAATTATTCATGCATGTAGCTTTTTAATTAAAAAGAGAAAGATTAGTCAACCTTTTTTTCAAGAGATAACCATATGAAAGCCAGCTTTTAATTACTCTTTTTGAAGTTCCATTCCCAGTTGCCAACTCAGGTTTCAAAATGAATGTTGGTAATGAGCTAACACTTGAGAGAAGTGGTTAATCATATTGTAGATCATGTCTGAATGCTTAGTGGGGTTTAGCATGGAAATGCACATTCTCAATAACACTGAATGATGGATGGTTTATATTTCACAACAGCAGGGATTCAGACCTTTTCATCTCTTCCTTTGTCTTTCCTTATTACACCCTGGGAGTTCTTTTTTGTACAGATGACCATAAACACAGTTGGCCCACAGGATCTGCTTCATAATTTTCTTACACTTTATTAGTGTTCACTCTCTTATACTCAATGCTGTGCTTGATGTCTTACCATTTCTCTGTCTTTTCAGGCAACATCCTTTGCAGTGCCATAGCACATGGATTTCAGGACTGCCTGTGAGGAGGTAGGTTAAATGGCTTTCTGCTTTTCGAATAAAGATAACACATAGAAACAGGAAACACTTGGCCCTCTTTTATATTAGTGGAACGCTGCTTTTAGTGGAGGAATGGGTGACAGGTCTATTTTATTTCCAGAATATGATCCCTTTCTGCAAGACTAGAAAGCCAAAGAGTGCCTGGGAAGCCTCAGGTATTCACTCTTCTGTTAAGAAGATGGAAGTATATGTGGTTTGATTAAATTGCCCTTTTCCAAAAACTATGCGTTGCATGAGTTCAGGTAGTAGAAGTGTTGGAAATAGTTCTTTCCACATAAATGGTCATAAATTAGAAGATGTTTAAGATCTCTTTCAGCAATAAAATTCTATGACTTTATGATTCCAATATTATTTAAGTATTTCAATATTATTTAAGTATTAATATATGGAAATTCAGATTCTCTGTAGAACTGTCATCATACTTCAGTATAACTTAAAGTTGTACATTGCTCTTTCAAGGATATTAAAGGCCATTCAAGGCTACAGAAAAAAGTGCATGGACTTGGGCCCCCGGGAATTGTAACTATTCTATTTTAGAAAGAAAGACTATCTTTTTTTACCAAACATGGGGCATTAAAAGCATTGTATTTTCCTTCTTCAGGCAAAATGCAAATATTCATAGGTTAAAGTATTTAACATTTGTTGAAAAGGTGTAAGTAATTTTGTTGTGTATAAATAACCCAAGGAAAGGCAACCACAACTAGATTACCTATGATAAAGTTAGAAAGCAATCAACAAAACCTTCAGTTATTAATATTTGTGAAGATTGTTCATCTGATGAAATGTCATGTTTTAAAAATCTTGCAAAAATATCTTCTTTAAAAAATATTTGTCAGAGTTTGTTCATTGTTTAGAACATAAGTTCTTTTAGAAAAATCAATAAACTGCTTTTATATTTTCAATACTTATGCTTCTTACATTGTAGTTATTTGTTTACAAACCTCTCATGAGCACTGGATACTATAAAGTTATAGTTTATAATTTAATCATCCTTTAAATTAGCATCCATTAGTTCATACTTAAAAAATGAATTAATGTTTTAAAAGCTTAAATTTAAAAGCATAAATTTAATTCTGTTCTATATCTAAGCTTAAATGCACAGTACCATACTCAATTGAATGTAATAAGTCTGCTATTTCCATCAAAGTGTTATGTTTTGGGTAATAAGACATTCATTGAAACAAGGGATATTTGTATGAATGGGACATAAACAAAACACATGAGATTCATCGGGTAGAGATAGTGGCCAAATGCTATTTTAACAAATGGTTTTCCTTAGACTGCAGAGGCTGACATAGATTGGTTTCCCAGACTTCTTTTTCTTTAAAGAAAATTGTTTTGATTACTTGATTTGGGCTATATATAAAATTCTATAAACAGAGGATTTCTTTTACAATGGTAATACTCTTGTGATCATCTTACTCTTACTTCTATAGTAGTGGGTTCTTGTTCTCTTGCAATGAGTGCTTTGAGAATCTGTACAATTTTAGACTGTCCCCACATGGAATAAAATAGTTTCAGAACTGCTCAGTAACAGTACCCATGTATCTTCCATATGATGGATGAATTGACAGGAATTGAAAACTGTAGTATTCTCTGAAGAAGATAAAATGACCCTCAAATTGGAAAACAGTCAGTGAGTTTGCATGAAATTTACAGTCTCAGAATTACTCTTGTCATTTTGCAGACAAGGAAATTATGAGGTTTTATGAAATGCTAAGTGCCATTTAATTAGCTAAAAGCAAAACTGTAATTTGTAGCTTGGAGTCTAAGTTTTGGCCTTTTTCTAAAGTACTACATTGCTGGAGATTACATCACACTGAAAGATATATTAAATAAAACTATTTTTTCTTGACTGCTAATAAGTGATTAAAAATTAAAATCTTATATTATTTATCAGACAAATCAAGCTAGACTATTACAGTGCTGATGTCAGGAAATCTGTTCTTTGAAAAGGAATAGAAATATGCCCAGATAAGTTCCATTTAAAACATCTTAATTTGCTAATACAGATCTTTTTTAAAGAAAAGTTTAATTATTGTTTAAGAAAGATTTCCCCTTTAAAAAAATAATGCAATTATTTAAAGGAATGGAGACTTAGAAGTGTGACAGTATGTAAAAATGAAGGTAGAGAATACAATTAAGACCAATAAAAAAATCTACAATTTAGAAGAAAAAGTGTATGTATAGTCAGGCATAATTATTGATTGATCTCTTTTAAAAGTGTCATCAAAATAATTATGTACTCAGTAAGCTAATTTTCTATCTTTAGTTTAGGTTGCTCATATTTTATTTTCACATCTATATTCTGTAAAACACAATCCATGTCTCTGATTATGAAAATACATACTTCTTTATAACACAAATTTAATAATTCATGCACATACATAATATAATTAATTCCTCATAAAATACAATATAATCTGTGATTATGATTCAATAAAGAAGTATTGAAAGAAATTCTACTATAAATATTGTACTAGGTCCTATGGATTAATAATTCTTAATTATAAAAACAGTAATATCTTATTATTAAGATCTTCCTAAAATAACAATATATAAGATGAATTCAAATATGTGATATAGAGCTAAATATTATTGAAGTCCTTTACATATGATGCCTAAATACAATACTGATTAATTGTTAGGTGGGTATATTTATTTAATGAAAACCCTGAGTTCAGGACAGTAAGGACTCTTTTTTGGATAGAGTGGTCTCCAAAAGCTTTACAGAGAAGTGAGTCTTATACTAGTACTTGAAAACTGTCTAGAATTTAGCAAAGAGAAATCCATGATTAGAGGTAATCTTCAAAAAGCATGGGAAAGAATAAAATGCAATTTGAACCTTGCATGAAATGGCATTTAGTGCACTACTGCTATAGCAGTATGGTACAGTATAAAAAATTGTGTATCGCTTAAAATAATAGCTTTACAGAACAAATTAAATCATATTTGTCAAGCAAATTATAGAAATTCTGAGTATTCCTGCAAGGGTATTTGCAGTGAATATTATGATCTCTGCCTAGTTTTTGTAGTTTGTAGTTTCTTACAACTGATTTTGCAAAGTATACATTTCAAGATTAAAGGAACATAGATTTCTAAATTTCCAGAAAAAAAAGTTTGTGTTCTTTCAATAAAAATTGAATGATAGTCTACTTTTTAAACTTCCAAAGGTACTAAGTTTAAGCTAAGCATAAATCCCTAATAAGTTAAAATGTGTGGTTTGTTTTTAAAATGAAGAATAAATTCATGCAAGTACATGAACACATTGCATTTGATTTACAGAAAATAAGTCAATAACTAGATATTTTAAAGAATTTTTTTTAACTAATTAACACATATTTTCCTTTAATAGTCCTCTAAGCAAATAATCTGGGATTTAGAAAACCCAGCCTCAATATAGGATCATCCATCAGGCACAGAAAAATAACATTTGAACTTACATATTTTTTTATGAATCATCTTTTATTTAATTAATTAATTAATTTATTTATTTATTTATTTATTTTTTAGGATTTTAATGGGAAATTGGGGGAGAGGAACAGTGTTGGGGAATTGAATTGGGGAAGGGGAACAGACAAGTTGCTGTCCTTTTGTTCTTCAGTCTAGTTGTCGAGGATGTTGCTTCACTGGCCCATGTTGGTATTATCATTGCACTCCTCCTGGGTGAGGCAGTCGCTCTCCGGCCATTGCACAGTCACTCACAGTGGCTCACGGCAGCTCACAAAAGTGCAAGCCAGCTGCCGGCCAGCCCCACTACAGCATATACCGTCGCCTCACGGCAACCCAGCTCCAGGTTGAGCTGTTGTTCACTGTCTTAGTTGTAGAGGGTGCAGTGTCACTTGCCCTCTGTGTGGGATCCGAACCTGGGTCTCGCTGTTCAGAGCTGGTGTCCCAAGTCAACTCTTAACCAACATGCCACTCAGCCTGCCCTATGAATCATCCTTTTAAAATTTCAATTTTATATATGTTTTAGAGTTTATATAATATATTTATACATTATTATAGCACATAAGAGGAATGACAAGTATGTTCCTCAATGCATCCTAGAAAAAGCGCTACATACCTCATTGCTGAATATCTCTACAGTCACCTTCAAAGTACTCCCCTTGGGAACCTATGCACCAATGCTAGTGCCTAGTCCATGCTTCAAAGCAATTCTGGAACTCTTTTTCTGGAATGGCCATCAGAAGCTGTCGTCCTATTACCCTTGATGTACTAAATGTCACCAAAATGTTTTTCTTTCAATATTTCCTTCATCTTTGGGTAAAGAAAGAAGTCAATGGGGGCCAGATCAGGTGAGCAGGGAGAGTGTTCCAATGCAGTTATTTGTTTTTACTAGCTACAAACTCCCTCACAGACAGTGCCCTGTGAGCTGGTACATTGTCGTGATGCAAGAGCCATAAATTGTTGGTGCAAAGTTTAGGTCATCTAACTTTTTCATGCAGTATTTTCAGCACTTCCAAATAATGAATTTGGTTAATTGTTTGTCTACTTGTTCCAAATTCATGATGAATAATCCCTCTGATACAAAATATCTCAGCAACATTGTTTGACTCTTGATTTGGACTGACGGAACTTTTTTGGTGTGGAGAATTGGCTGACTTCCATTGTGCACTTTGATGCTTTGCTCAAGGTCCTATTGCTACATCCATGTGTCATCACCAGTAACAACATGGCCCAAAACAGTGTCGTGCCTCTCCGAAAGGTCTTGGCAAACTTTGACTCTCCTTTGCTTTTGTTCATTGATGAGCTCCTTCAGGACCATTTTTGCACACACCTTTCTCATGCCGAGATTTTCCTAACTGTTTCTCTAACAATGTTTATTTGGTCTGCAATGCTTCTCACAGTCAGCTGAAAATTTTGAAGCACAATTCAGTGAGTTTTTGCAATATTTTCATCAGTTCTGCTTGTTACTAGCCTCCCTGATCTCTCTTTATCAGTGACACATTCTCTCAGAAAATATGTTTAACCCATTTGTACACTGCCATTTTCTTCATGACATTATCCCTATAAACTTTGATTAACATGTATCTAATTCCACTTCCACTCTTGCCAAGTTTAATAAGAAATTTAATGTTTGTTCATTGCTCTAATTCAAGCTCATTCTCTTGAGGGCACAAAGAAACACACAACAATAATGAACACCACTCAGCAAGACACCACCACATCTAGACACAAACACAGCTGTGAGACACTGATATACCAAAGTTAAGAAATCTTACTGAGCTGTTTGTATAATGTTGCCAATAACAGTGCATGGTGGCAAGTTCTTGAATTTAATTGGCAGAACTTGTATATTCCTGGACTTTTCTGTGATGGTATACAAGTCAAAAAAGCTTGAAGAAAGATGATTGTTGCATTAATAAAGAGAAGATGAGTGTTGATCTTAAGTTTATACTAAAATGTGGGGTCAATAATTACTTAGGTAATTTTTTTCTTTTTAAACAATCTGGATGCACAGATCTGTCAAGACCTTGTGATGGACTGTTTTAGGTTGTTCCGCACTAGTGGCCACTATCATGGTTCTGTTTCCCATTCTTACTCTAGAAACAATGCAGGGGACAAGTATGTGTAGATCAACCTTTCCCCATATCTGACAGTGTCCTGTACTTCCTTGGTAGCATGTCTTTGACAGGAAAATCAGTGGTTGTGTCCAGAGTGGTCTCTTTCTCATTGTATTTCCCCTCTAGCAATCATTGCTTTGATACATAAAGAACAGCTGGTTCAAGATGAGGTCCTTTTCAGAACTGTGTGCACTCCCAGAGGAGACTTTTGGTGACCAAAATGCTACCTGGGGAAAGACACCAACAGCCATATGGCTATATATAGGCATATTGGAGGAGGCATCCCTCAAATAAATTCTGCCTAAGGAAAACCCAAGACAGTGGTTAAAAGTGCAGATTCTGGAGCCCAGCAGCCAGCATTCAGATCCTGACTCCCACTCATCTCTGCTCCTCTCCTCCTGTCCAATCTGTGAAACTGGTTACACTGGGTTGTTAGGAGGGTCAAAAATTAATATTCCTTGGCACACAGTAAGCTCTATATAAGTGGTTATTAAACAACAAATAAATGAAATACACTACTGCCTTTCATTAGTGATGATACAGTATAGCAATGCTGCTCTGAATCAGGAGAGTGCCCTCAAATGGATTTTATCCATTTTTTTTTTTTACCTACTATAGCAGCTCTGAATGTAATGCAATTGTTTACCAGTCCCCAACATTTCCAGTTCAAGGTTTATTTTTTTATCCAAAAAAACTGTGTTTTAACTTTATAAATTCCTATCAATCTTATACTCTGCTATAAGAAATGTTTTTATAAAACATACATGTAAATACATTACTTCACTGCTGTGATTTCTTTAAGGCATCTCCATTACCTTCAAATCCCCCCAGGCACATCACACACGGGCGTTGCCCCACCTACTCATCCCCTGGCACTTCTCAACAAGCCCCTGAGAATCAGCACCAGGGATGTATTCTTGTGCCTTGTATTCTTGAATCATAAACTAAGCATGCTCATGCTTCCATATCTTTACTTTTTTCCCTCTTTAATAAAATAACTTTTGCCTCCTTCAATTATCATTTCCTCAACTTATTTTTTTCAAGACAAACTAAGCATTTTTCTATTTATAAAGCCTCATTTAACACTCCCTTCTATAAAGAATATACCATTCCTCTCTCCATGTTTCTCCCATATCAGATCTCACATTGCATCTTATACACGAGGTCTGTCAATTAAGTTTGTGATCCTGTTGCAACAATGTTGATAACCTATTTTGATATCAGAGGGATTATTAATTATGAATTTGGACCAAATGGACAAACAAATAACCAAGTTTACTATTTGGAAGTGCTGAAAAGATTGTGTGAAAGTTAGATGACCTGAGCGTTTTGCCAACAATCCATGGCTCTTGCATCATGACAATGCTCATAGGGCACTGTCTGTGAGGCAGTGTTTAGCCAGTAAACAAATAACTATATTGGAACATCTTCCCTACTCACCTGATCTGGCCCCCAATGACGTCTTTCTTTACCTGAAGATAAAAGAAATATTGAAAGGAAGACATTTTGATGGCATTCGGCACATCGAGGGTAACATGATGACAGCTCTGATGGTCATTCCAGAAAAAGAGTTCCAAAATTGCTTTGAAGTGTGGACTAGGTGCTGGAATTGGTGCATAGCTTCCCAAGGGGAATACTTCGAATGTGACCATAGTGATATTCAGCAATGAGATATGTAGCACTTTTTCTAGGATGAGATTGCTAACTTAATTGCCAGACCTCATATTTACATTTTTTTATAAGTAGGAATATGTTGTCAGAGACTTGTCTAGTTCATATCTGGTTCTGTTGATGTTATACAATATTTGCAAAATCGATACATGAGTGGGATTTTAAATGTACTTTCTTGTACACAAACTGCATTTTCATAATGGAATATATAATATATCTAACATCTATAATTACTGGAAAATTATATATATATATATATATATATATATATATATATAATAAAATGTATTTCATTCTAACAAAAAGCTGCCCCATTTGAATAATTTGGAGATATTTTAATTTTACACATTATTTGAATGTTGAGTGAATGAAGTTTGAACACATCTGAAATGTGATAAGAGAAGCCTCACAACTATTTTAGTCCTTTGAACTTTCCCTGAATGATCTTTATTATCTCTTTGATGTATAACAATAATGTATTGTATTTATGGGTTCTTTCATCCCCAAGTTGAGACAGAGCATTTCTTGTGAATGCCTGCTTTGCCATTATACCTCTGGAAAAAAAGTGGACCAAATGAAAAATGAGCAGATGAGCTCATTCTGTTCACCTGGCTTTGATGTTATACCCGTCTCTGCCCCATGCCACTTCGGAGAGTCCCAAAGTTGGCTCCTAGCCAAGATCACATTATAAGCACAAGAAACTTTTCCATGTGAAAATGTAGAAAATTATGTTCTGTGTTAAGAAAAATATAATTTGCTTTAGCTAAAATATTTTTGTCCTTTAGACATATCCACTGGAATTCTATTTTAGAATAGATTAGTAAATACCTGCTGTGTACCAGTCTCAGAGGAGGAAAGAACATCACCCTTGCTTCTGTAAAAGCTTGTTTTTCCTTAAAATATATCATAACCCTTGCAAAATAATTATAAACTAGTATAATTTCATATGTGATAGAGTGTATAATGGGATGTATTAGCATATACAAGTAGGTTAAAGCATTTTATCAAAGACTTATTTTTGAAGGTTGCCTTATCTTAGTATATGCTCATCAACATTATGGAACACATCTTTAAAGAAACAAAATCTTAGCAATCCACATGTAAATTTATACTTCAAGACAGAGAGAAAGCCTGGTATTATTTGGCTGGGATGTTGTGTTCATTAAATGCTAAGGATATACATGCATTTATCTAATTTAAGAATAGTTCAATAATTATTAAATAAAAATGTAATGGCCAAAGTAGTCATTGTTCCTGTTGACTGTTTGGTGCAGAATAACAACCAGAAATTACATTCTGTCTCAAAATAATTTCCTTTTATATCTCCAAAAAATGGGAACATTAAGTACAGTTGCTAGGGAGAGTCTGCCTATTTATCCGGGTGATATTATAACACAGACATGCTTCAGTAATGATGATTCATGGACTTCTCTAGTGATTACTAAACTTCTGATTTAAAGCTATCTAGTACAAGTTCAGAAGTCTTTACAGGTTATTTCACAATTCCCAAAGAGGGGTGAAGCAAAAACAGTGGATTGGGAATCAAAAATCATGGATCTCAAACCAGGCTCTGTTTTTAATTAACTGTTTTAATTTAGGCAGCTCAGGTCACCTCTTTATCCTTGTTCCTTCATGGTAGTGTGTGTGTGTGTGTGTGTGTGTGTGTGTGTGTGTGTGTGTGTGTGTATTGGCAACTAGAAATGATTAAATTGCAGGTTACAGATGTTAAGTATGTATATTTTCAGATTTAAAATTCTACAATAGAGACAGAGAGTAGATTAGTGGTTGCATAGGCCTGAGGAGGAAGCTGAAAAGACAGTGGTAATAGGTTTCTTTTTGGAGTAATGAAAGTCTTCTGAAATTATAGTGATAGCTGCACAGCTTTTAATATACCGAAAAACATTTATTGTACACTCTAAATAGTTGAATTGTATAGAATATAAATTGTATCTCAATAAAGCTGTATCTCAATATACAAATTTTATATTTAGATAAGTAGTAAACAAAATTTTCATTTTTTTCAAATAAGTGTATAATCTATACTTTTTATTCTCCGAATATTTAAGTGGATTTTCTGACATAATCTCTATTATCTGGGACCTGGGGTCTACTTTATGTGAAATGTTTATCCTTGTCTCTGTACCTACATTATGTATTGTTTCAGACTCATCGGAATGCATTTTCCCTAGCTCTCAAATGCTATTCATCATGTTTTACAGTAAATACACCATAGTATTATAATCTATAAACTAAGTCTAATTTTTTTCTCTGTTCTGCTTTTTTTTTTTTCCTGCCTGAAGACAAAGACAGGGATTTGTTTGCTGCAGGATGGTAATCAGGAGCCTTTCAAAGTCCGGCTGCACCTAGCCAAAGATATTTTGATGATCCAGGAACAAGATGTGATATGTGTATCTGGTGAGCCTTTCTATTCTGGTGTAAGTAGCTTTTTCTTCTGTTGAATTTTTTTCATTAAAATGCTTATTCACAGAATTTTTTAAAAAATTTAAGTTTATTGGGGTGACAACTGTTAGCAAAGTTACATAGATTTCAGGTGTACAATTCTGTAATACATCATCTATATATTACATTGTATGTTCACTACCCAGAGTCAGTTCTCTTTCCATTAATATATATTTGATCCCTTTTACCTTCATCTACCACTCCCTTCCTCCCTTAGCCTCTGGTAATCACTAAACTATTGTCTGTGTCTATGAGTTTTGTTTCTTCAGTTATTTTTATTATTCTTTTGTTGTTTTCAGTTTTATGTACCACATATCAGTGAAATCATATGGTTCTGTACTTTTTCTGTCTGACTTATTTTACTTAGCACTATAATCTTAATATCCATCTATGTTGTCACAAATGTCACTGTTTCATCTTTTCTTATGGCAGAATAGTATTCCATTATATGTATGTATATATATATAGATATAGATATAGATATAGATATAGATATAGATATAGATATAGATATAGATATAGATATAGATATATCACAACTTCTTTATCCAATCATCTATAAAATTTATTAATATATTTTACTTTTAGAGCCTAGTCTATTACCCTGTATGTAATTTTTGTCTACATTATTAAGGAAGCAGTGTCTTTGCATACGTACTCATACTTGGGTCCACAGCCAAACATTTTGTGTCCATTTTCAGTTTGGTGTCTCATTGACTCCTAGTTGTCTATATGTGACTGGAGTGACACCTGTATTTTCTGATCATGAGAGATTGATTATATTCTACCTTTTCATACACAAGACTAACTAAGAATAGTACACGGCAGTTTTTCCTGCCCTGATCTTACCTCACAACACATTGAACTCCTGGAGGTAGTGCAAATGTGGAGTCCAGTTCTTGGCATTTGAGAAGCATAAGGCTTTAGGTAGTGGTCACTGAACTCAGTGTCAGAGCTTTACACCAGGGAGTTATGCATGAATAATTCTGTGGGCTTCCTTGATAGAATTATGCCTGAGTGTTGTAGCATGTTCTATCTAATGCTCTAAGAAGTAGACATAGTACTATGCTGCTAATCTAGCCTCATAAATGATCAGTCAAACTCACCAGTCTGCTAACTAACACTGAAGTACCACTATGGAAGATATCTTAGGTAAAATTAGATTAAATTCAACAAAACTGTTTTATCATAAAACAGGACAAGTTTTATAATTTGTCATTTTTTGTGTATAATAACACAAAAGATGTGTTAAATACATCATCTTAACAGATTTGCCATATGTGATCTCAGAATAAAATTACAACAAGCATCAAACAGTTGGTTTCCTGGATTCCCCAGACATTTGTAGCTATTTAGCAGGAAGATTTAATTTGTAGCCTATTAACAGGCTTACCTTGGAGTGTTTCATTTGTGGTGAGTAATGCTGAATTTTCCTTCTCACTTCTTACTAACATCCTCTAGGAGTCACACCAGGACCTACATCAATAGGTCCTTGCTAACTAAAGGTAATGGGCATTTTGCAGACTGTTAGCTGTTCTTTTTGTCACAGACCATTTAAATCATCCTGAATCATGAGTCTTGCTGTTAAGGCTGATTAAATTGTAGTGTTTAGATGTAGACTAAAGAGTAGTGTTTGATGTCTTTCCTCCCTTCCTTCCTTTTTTCTGTCCTTCCTTCCTTTCTTTCTTTTATCTATTTTACTGAAGAAATATGTTTCATATAACTCTATGGAATGAAATACTACACAGATAAGTACAATTTTGTAATTTGCAAATTTCAATATTTCAACACTGAAATACTCTTTTGTTTTTTAAATTTTGTCAAATACCTAATACACATAGACCTAATCTCTCTTTTGAAAAGAGTGCTAGAAAGAATTCAAACAGAATTAAGGAGATATATCCTATAATAATATCAGTATTTGCAAAAAAAAAAAAAAAGGCAAAATTTGACACACATTTATAAGAAATATTTCTGCAAAGTATGAATGAGATGGAACTTTATGAGTCACTAATGTAATATTTAACATTAAGCATTCTCTCTGAGTTTGAAAGCAAGTCAAGGATCATCAGTTGCCTCCTTTATACTCAATATTGTTTTGGTTGTACAAGTAAGGAAAGGGAAATAAACAGCATAATAATTGGAAAGGAAGAGGTAAAATGGTATTATTTTAGATGTTATCATTATGTACATAAAAAAACCTAATATCTACAAAAAACATAGAATAACATGTAAATTTAGCAAGGTTGTTGGAAATAGTGGCAAAGTCCAAAATTAATTATATGTCTATAATTCATAACGAACAAAATAAAAATGCAATTCACAATGTATCAAAGGTATCTTTTCAGAATAAATTTAACAAAATGTGTATAAAGCTTCTACCTTGAAAACTACAAAACTGTGATGAAGAAAATGAAGGTAAATAAATAAATGGAGAAATGTAGCATAATCATGAATTAAACACTAAACATTGCTAAGTTTTCACATCTTCCCAAATATCCAATATCAATCAAAACCCAAAAATGTTTTTGTAAATATTTCCAAGTTGATTCTAAAATTTACATGAAAACACAAAGGACTTAGTATAGCTAACACCATCTTGAATAAAAACAAAGTTGGAATGTTTATACTTCCTGACTTCAGAACTTACTATAAGACTACAATAGTGATATTGTCATAAATATAAGCACATGAATCAATGGGACATTTTAAAGACCCAAACTTATATGGTCAATTGCTTTTTTTAATTGTGGTAATCTATATGTAGCATAAAATTTGCCATTTTAACATTTTTAAGTATATAGAGTACAATTAAGTGACACAGAATACATTCCCATTGTTGTGTACCTATCATTGCTATCCATCTCCAGAATTTGCATTATTGCATACTGAAACTTTGTACCCAGTTAACAATAACTCCCTGTGCCTGCTTCTCTTTAGGCCCTGGTAACTATTGTTCTACTTCCTGTCTCTGTGTATTGACTCATATAAGTAGAATCACACAATATTTGTCTTTGTGCATCTGGCTTATTTCACTTCATATACTGTGATCAAGGTTCATCCTCATGGACTAGGATTTCATTCCTTTATAAGATTGAATAATATTTCATTGCATGTTTATTCAACCTTGTTTACCCACCCACCCAACAATGAACATTTATGTTGTTTCCACCTTTTGGCTCTTGTGAATAATGCTGCTACAAATATGTGCATACAAATATCTGAGTTACTGTTTTCAATTATTTTGTGTATGACCTCAGAAGTAGAATTGCTGGGTAAAGTGGTAATTCTCTGTTACCTTGTTGCTTAATCCATTATCAGATACATGATTTGCAATTATTTTCTCCCAACCTGTGGGTTGGCTTTTTATTCTGTTGTTTCCTTTGATATATAAAACTTTTTCATTTTTATGAAGTCCAGTTTATCTATTTCTCTTTTGTTGGCTGTACCTTTGGTGCTACACCCAAGAAATCATTGCTAATTTCAAAGTTATGAATATATATTTGTATATATATTTGATATGAATATATATATATATATATAATCTTATATTTTCTTTTGAGAGCTTCTAGTTTTATTTCTTACATGTATGTATTTAATCCATTTTGAGTTGATTTTTACATCTGGTTTTAGGTAAGGGTCCAAATTTATTTTTTGCAGGTAGATATCCAGTTTTTCTAATATCATTTGTGTTTGGCACCCCTGTTGAAAATCATTTGACCATAAGTGTGAGGTTTTATTTCAGGGCTCTGTATTCTACTCCATTGGTCTATATGATTATCTTTATGTCAGTACCACATTGTTTTGATTACTGTAGCTTTGGGGAAATTTTGAGATCAGAAAGTGTGTGGCATCCAGATTTGTTCTTTTTCAAGAACAATTTGGAGTTCCTTGAGATTCCACCTAAATTTTAGGATGAATATTTTTATATTTGTAAAAAAATCACATTGGGATTTTGATGGGGATAGCAATGAATTTATAGCTTACTTTGCATAGCATTGGCATCTTAGCACTATTAAGCCTTTCAATCCATGAACATTTTATTTATATGTCTTTAATCACTTTCAGTAATATTTTGTAGTTTTTAGTGTATGTCTTTCAACTTCTTGCTTAATTAATTCATAAGAATCTTATTTTTTATGTTATTAATGGAGTTATTTTTTAAATTTTTTTTGGATTGTTAATTGTTGGTGTATAGAAATGAAACTGATTTTTGTGTGTTCACTTTGTATCTACTAATTTGCTGAAAGCTTTTTAAAATTCTAATCAGTTTGTGTGTTTGTGTATATATATGTGTAATCTCTAGGCTTTGTACATATAAAATCATGTCATCTTTAAAGAAAGATAATTTGACTTCTTCCTTTATAATTTGATATCTTCTATTTCTCATTTCTATAATATTTTTTTAAATTTTCCATTATAGTTGACATACAATAGTATATTAGTTTCAGGTGTATGACATAGTGATTAGACTTTTATATAACTCACAAAGTGATAAGTCTAGTACCAATCTGATGTCATACATAATTATTACAATACTATTGACTATATTCCTTATGCTATATTTTACATCTTAATGAATATTTTGTTACTACTAATGTGTACTTTTTTTTTTTTTTTGAGGGTAGTGTCACTGGCCCTCACACGTGGGACCCGAACCAGGGCCGCTGGACTCCCAAGCCAGTGCCCAACCACCATGCCACTTGGCCGGCCCTAATTTGTACTTCTTAATCCCCTCCACCCATTCCCCTGAAACCTCTCCCCCAATCAACCATCAGAATGTTCTCTGTATCTATGAGGTTGTTTCTGTTTTGATTGTTCTTTTATGCTGTTCTCTAGATTCTACATATAAGTGAAATTATATGACATGTGTCTTTTTCTCTGTCTGACTTACTCCACTCATCACAATACTCTCTAGGTCCATCTGTGTTGTTGCAGATGGCAAGGCTTCACTATGTTTATGTCTGAGTAATATTCTATTGTATATATGTACCACCTCTTTTTTATCCATTTATCCATTCAGGGACACCCAGGTTACTATTTTAAATAATGCTGCAATGAATATATGGATGCACATGTACTGTTTTGGGTTTCTTTGAATAAAAAGCCAGAGATGGGATTACTAGGTCCTTCTTTGTCTCTTGTTATGGTCTTTGTTTTAAAGTCTGTTTTATCTGGTATAAGTATTACTATTCCAGCTTTTTGTTTTTGTTTCCATTTCCATGAAATATTTTTTCCATCTTTTTACTTTTAGTCTCTGTGTGTCTTTCAATCTGAAGTAAGTCTATTGTAAGCAACATATATAAGGGTCTTGTTTTCTTATCCATTCAGCCACTGTATGTCTTTTCATTGCAGCATTTAATTTATTTACATGCAAAGTGATTATTGATAGATATGTAGCTATTGCCATTTTGTTATTCATATTTTTGATCTTTTGTTTTTTGCTTCTTAAAGATGTCCCTCTAACATTTCTTATAATACTGATTTGGTGGAGATTTACTCCTTTAGCATTTTCTTGTCTGGGAATCTCTTTATCTGTTCTTCTATTCTATTTTTTTTAAAGATTTTATTGGGGAATTGGGGAAGTGGAACAGCCAAGTTGATCTTTGATCTTAGTTGTGGAGAGCACAGCTAGCTCAGCTCCAAGTCCAGTCGCCATCCTGCCATCTGTTGGCAACTCAGCGGCAGCTCAGCTTGGGCGCAGCTCACTGGCTCAAGTGGGAATTGAACCAGCTATCCTGTTGCTCAGAGCTTGCGCTCTTACCCAACTGAGCCACTTGGATAGCTCTCTGTTCTTCTTTTCTAAATGAAAGCTTTGCTGGGTAGAGTAATTTTGGTTTTGAGTTCTTACTTTCATTACTTTGAACATTTTGTGTCAATTCCGTCTGGCCTGCAAAGTTTCTGTTGAGAAATCAGCTAACAGTCTTATAGCTGCTATTTCTCCCTGGTCACCTCAGCCAGGTGCTCCAGGGATGCCCCTTGTGTGGTTTGTTTGTCTTCTTGTTGTAGTTGAGTCTTGATTGCTATTTGTACATCAATGGGAGGGATTGTCCCTCAGGCTGATGGGTTGGGAGGACTGGATGTGATTACAGCAGAGGAGCTGCTGTGCAAGAGCTGATCCTACAAAGCAGGATTCTCTTTAACAGAGCTCTGGTGCCTGCTAAGTCTGCCCTTTGGGTGTCTTTGGATGTGGCTGGATGATACTGGTCCAAAGCCTGCCAAAAGGCATGCTGACCTATTGAAGGTGACTGGATGGTACTGGTTCAAAGCCTTCCAATGGACGTGCTGGTCCCAAGGACTTCTGGGAGGGGCTATGCTATAAACCATATTCAGCTGCAGCCTGTGCCCTGCCAGGGTCCACCTAGAATAAACCACTAAGAAATCTGCAGATGGCCACCAACCTTACTGGGCTTGGAGGTACCTTGAGAAGCCAAGTCATGAACCAAGGTTGGCTGTCACTAATGCCAAGTTTGGAGCTACTCTTCAAAAGGCTGCATCAATTAAGATGATCGTGTATGTGTGTGTTTCCACCATTCTGTTAATGTGGTGTGGGGCATGCTGAGGCTATCATGGAATTCCTCTTCCAGCAAAGTAACTCTGGGCAGGTGAACTTGGTGTGGGGCCAGAGGGTCTCTCCCACAACTGGAGAAGCCTCCCCACCGCTGGGGCATCCCTCACAGGACTCGCCCTCTCTCGTCTCCACCCCTCCTACCAGACTTGATGTGGCTTCCTCTTTAGGTCCTTCTTTTAAAAGTTCTGTTCATCTAGTGTTCAGGGGACTTCCAAGGTTAAATGTTGTATAAATTATTTGTAATTTTGATGTGATCCTGGGAGGCAGTTGGCACAGCATCCATGTATTCCGCCATCTTACCAGAAGTCCCATAATGTTTTTATTTGACAGAAATTGCCATACGAGAAGCAATGTGTGACACAGAGCCTTTTCTTGTGATCACAAAATACGATGAATTCTGCTGCCAAATGCCATCCAATGGAAAGGCAGAGATCTTCAATATGGGAAGGGGCATGTCAAACCTTAGTAACAGTGTGCGACAAGTTTTAACTTGTTCGGTGCAGAGAGTTGAGTGAGAGCTACTGTTGAGAGAAAGTGTATTTTAAAGTGTACCACAATTCATCCTCCACCATGACAATGCTCTGTGTCACACATCATTTATGGTATGACAATTTCTGTCAAATAAAAACATTACAGTTGTCATCATCCACTGTATTCACTGGATCTGGCACCATGCAACTTCTGGCTCTTCCCCAAAGTCAAAATGATTCAGAACGTCGAGGCAGTCATGACAGCACAACTAAAGACACTCATGAAAAAGGACTTCCTGAAGTGCTTCAGAAAGTAACAAGAATGTTGGGATAAGTGTGTTTGAAGCAAGGGTGAAGATTTTAAGGGGGATTAATGACAATGTTTTTTACTGTAATACTTTTTTTAATTTAAACATTCACCACATTATTTGATCACACCTTGTATGTACTACATCTTTATCCATTTGACTTTTGATTGGAGCATTTAATCCATTTACATTTAAAGTAATTACTGATAGTTATGTAGTTATTCCTATTTTACTAATGGTTTTTTTATTATGTTTGTATTTTTTCTCTGTTTCTTTTTTATTCTTTTGCTTTACTCTTTTCTATGTTAATGACTTTCTTTAGTGTTGTGTTTAGATTCCTTTCTCTTTATTTCTTGTATATCTCGTATAGATTTTTGGTTTGTGGTTATGATATCCTTCATGTACAAGTGTATGGAGCTATTTTAGAAGGTGTTCAAGGTTAAGCAACCATCCAGTTAAAATAGACTGCTATAAACATAGCTCACCTTTATTTTCAATTTTAGTAACTGGAATCTTGGCTTTTCTTAGCCAATCTAGTATTTTGAAACAATAACTTTCTTATTTTATTGATTTCCTCTACTGTTTTTCTATTCTCATTTTTTTGTTGTTGTTTTATTTAAAGAGTGTATTTTCTTTGTAACTAAGAACATGGGCTTTAAAAAAAAAAGATTTTATTGGGGAATCAGGGAAGTGGAACAGACAAGTTGCTGTCCCTTTGTTCCCCAGTCTAGCTGTGGAGGATGTTGCCTCACTGGCCCATGTTGATACCATCATTGCACACTTCCCTGGTGAGGCAGGTGCTCACCAGCCATTGGACGGCTGCTCACAGTGGCTCACTGCAGTTCATGAAAGCTCATGCTCACTGCCAGCCAGCCCCACTGCAGCCTACACTGCCACCAGCAACCTACAGCAGATCAGCTCCAGGCCAAGCTGCCGCCCACCATCTTAGCTTTAGAGGGCACATGGCCACTGGCCCTCAAGTGGGATCCAAACTGGGCCCTGCTGCTCAGAGCTGGCATCTCAAGCCAACTCCTAACCAACGCACCACTCGGCCAGCCCCCTCTATTCTCATTTTTGTGTATCTCTGTTCACATCATTATTTCTTTTCTTCTGCTAGCTTTATGTTTAGTTTATGTTTATATTTCCTCTAGTAGTAAAGTAAGGTTGTTCATTCGTGATTTTTTTTTTTTTAATGTTAACTTTAATAGCTAAGGTTTACCCTCTTGGTACTACTTTCACTGCATTCCATAAATTTTGGTATTTTGTACTTTCTGTTTTATTCATCTTTAAGTATTTTTATTTTCCTTTGTGATTTCTTCTTTTACGCATTGATTGCTTAAAATTATTTTGTTTAATTTCCACACATCTGTGAATTTTTCACCCTTCCTTCTGTTATCGATTTGTTTTATCCTTTTGTGGTCGGAGTAGATATATGATATCTTTTTAAATCTATTGAGATTTAATTTGTGGCATATCTTGGAAAATACTCCATGTATACTTCATAGGAATGCTGGCTTTTGAATGAGCTATATTTTCCTATTTGTTTGAATGTCTTGTGAATTTTTGTTGAAAAGTGGACATTTGACTATAACAATGTGATAACTCTGGAAATTAAATTCTTCCCCTTTCCTGGGGCTTGCTATTTTAGTTTGTTGGTTTCATTGTCTTTAATTTTCATAGTCTGTCCTGGTCCATGGATTAGCCTAAGTTTTCAACCTGAGGTCTTCTCAGGTCTTTCCTAAGCCTATGTCATTTCCCAGGCATTTACTGTACCTTTACAATTTCCCAAAATATACAGTTTCTTTTGAATATCCCATTTCTTAAATGAGGAAAAAGGAAATAATGAAAGAGAGGGAAGATTCTAGCTGTTGAAGTCTCTTGAAGTCACTTCAGTCAATGGGGGTTGCAGCAATGGCAGCTTCCTTCTATCTGTGCACTTCTGCAATCAAAAATAGACATCAGCAAGCAGAACTTGGATCTCCAATATTTAGAATAAAGCGTTCTTATTGCCTATCCTGTTTCCCATAACCTGCATGCAAGGTGCTCTAAAAACAAATACACACCTGCCTGTCATTGACTAGCAATGGGAAGTGGGTAGTTACTATTTTTCTTCGAATTGAAATTGACCTTAATTAAACTCAATTTACCATCCAAGCTTTCTCCTGAAATTTGCAATACTTAACAATAGAGTTCAAAATTATGAAACAATTATAATAACAGATTCAACCAGTGTAATTTTTGTCTAGGTAGAAAGAAGGATTCCTGGTTCTTCCAAGTCTCCTGTTTTCCCTAATGCGATTGGTCAACTTTTTTTTTTGATAAATGTATCAAATCAGTTCAAAGGAGAATAAAAATATTTTTAATAAATAGTAATAAAACAATTCAATAAATGTATGGAAAAGAAAAATTACACCTGACCCCTACCTCATATGAATTAAAAATATTTTTAGATGAATATACACTAAAATGTAAAACTAAAGCCAATTAGCATCTAGATAAAAGCATAGGAAATAGTTTTGTGTTCAGGGATGTACAAAACTTGCTTAAGAAAAAACAATACTAATAAAATTAAATATAAAATGTTAATGTGAATTTAATCAGAACTAGGCACTTTTGATCTTTAAGAAAAGAAAACTTTTAAGAAAATGAAAATCCAAACAGTTTCTACCCAGTTTTCCATGGTAAAATTTGGAGAAAAATCCCCTTGGGTTCTGTTACAGGAAGGGACTAGAAACCATTTTGAAATATACAACATTGTATTCTTAACAAAGCCTGACCTCAGGAAAACTAATTAAGCAAACCCTATCCTGCTGGGGTGTTACAAAACCCTAAGTGACATTAGGAAGGAAAATACCCAATTCCAGACCACTTTAGCCATCCTGCTCAACCTAAAGGAGAAGGATAAAGCTGAGAAACACTTGTGAGATTCACAGTGCAAAAGCAAAGGCTCATTAAAAGACTGGGACCTAATCATAGGACTATAGAACACTTCTCCTCCCCCAATTTCTCCACCTTATTAATAAGACCTATTGTCCTATTACCCCATACTTCATGTCTGTATAACAAGAAAATATTACAAGTCATACAAAAAAGCAAAATAAAAATAAAAAATTGAAGAGACAGAACAAGCATCAGAACCAGACATGGCATAGATTGTGTAATTTTCAGACTGGGAATTTAAAACAACTGTGCTTAATATGCTAAGGGCACTAATGATTAAAATACATAGCATGCAGAAACATATGGGCAATATAAGCAGAGAGATAAAAATCCTAAGAAACAAAAATAAATGCTATAGATTAAAAAACAACACTAAAATGTACCAAAAATGAAGAATGCCTCTAATGGGCATATTAGTATATTAAGCAGAGATGAGGAAAGGCTTTCTGAGCTAGAGGACATAGCAACAGAATCCCCAAAATCTGAAAAACAAAGAGAACAAAGAAAAACTGGAAAAAAAAACAAAAAAAAAAAAACAGAACAAAACATCTGAGAACTGTGGGGTATAAGATACGTGCTGTGAGAATAACTGAAGGAGAAGAAAGAAATAGAAAAAAATATTTGAAACAATAATGAGTGAGAATTTCCCCAAATTAATATCAGACACCAAACCAAAGATGTAGGAATCTTAAAGAACACCAAGCAGGATAAATGCCAACACTTAGGCATATTATTTACAACTACACAGAAATCAAAGGTAAGGAAAAAATACTGGAAAAAGCAAAAGGGAAGAAAACACCTTACCTATAGAGGAATAAAGATAAGAATTATAACAGACTTCCCCCTTAGAAGTGAAATGAGCAAGAATAGAGTGGAGTGAGATCTTTAAAGTGTTGAGGGGGGAAAAAAATTAATAACATCAACCCAGAATTCTGTAGAGTGCAAAATTATTCTTTAGAAATGAAGGAGAAATGAAGACTTTCTCTAACAAAAATTGAGGCAATTTGTTGCCAGTAAAAGTGGCTTGCATTGAAAAACGTTCTTTAGAGGGACACAAAGTAATGTAGGTCAAAAACTTATATCTTCAGGGACAGCAGAGTGCCGCATTGGTTAAGCGCTGGCTTGGGACGCCAGCTGCCCCGGTTCCGGTCCCACGTATGAGGGCCAGTGACACTGCCCTCAAAAAAAAAAAAAAAATATCTACATAAAGATTTGGAGAACATCGAAGAAGGAATAAGTGATGGAAAAAATAAAACCTTTTATTTTTCTTATTCTTAATTGATATACAAATAACAATTTCTTCAAAATAATAAAAATGTATTGTATTATATATGTCTATAAATATGATGTGTGTGTGTGTGTGAAATGAATGAGAATTGTGCAAGGAAAGGGAGAGAAAAATTAAGATTATTTTATTATTCTAAGGTACTCACACTACCTGTGAAGCAGTATAGTATTATTTGAAAGTGTACTTGAATTAGCTGTAAATATATATTGCAAACTCTTGGCCAACCACTAAAAAAGTAAAAATGAAATTTTAACTGATTTGCTGAGAAAGGAGACCAAATAGAATCACTAAAAATGATCAATTAAAACAAAAAACAGGAAACAAAAAGAATGGAAGACAAAAATGGTACGAAGAACAAGGGCTACAAATTGAAACGATTATAAGTAAGTTAGATAGTACTGTAATTATATCAATAATCACCATAAAATTGATCTAATATACCAATTAAGACAGATTGTCAGACTGAATCAAAATCCAGACTCCACTATATGTCATCTACAATAAATCCATTTTAAATATAAAGATGCATACAGATTAAAATTAAAAGAGTGGAGAAAAATATACAGAAAGCATAGACATATCTCTAATGAATATAGATGCAAAATCTTCAACAAAATATTCAGAAATTGAATCCAACAATATATAAAAGGAATTGTGCACCATGATGAAATCCCAGGTGTGCAAATCTGGAAGTGGGCCCTCATCAAAACCCAACCAGGCTAAAACTCTGATCTTGGGCTTCCAGCTTCAGAACTGTGAAAAAAATAAATTTCTACTGAGACATCCAGCCGATGGTGTGTGTGTGTGTATATATTTAATAGTAACGTGAGCCGACCAAGACAGAGATTTTACTTCAGGAAGTGGGGTGTGGAATTAGGGGGAAGAGAACAGCATGGGGAAGGCTATATAGGCTGTCAGTCAAAAGCCTGATGAACTTTACTAGCAAACGAAGATGGAGCTGATCCCTGGGTATGCCAGCAGTATAGGCTTAGTAATGAAGAAGATTCAATCATCAACCCCATCAGACAGCGGTTTAAACCTTCTTCATCACTCACTCCCTGCTTAGAGAGTCTTGGAGTTTCCAATAGAATTGAGGTGGAGTCTGGGGCAGAGGAAAGACATTTTGGCATATTTTGCACATCTGACACTTCTATTCTAGTTATATGCAGAAAATCCAGTAAACTATTTGTCACCTGGAAAAGATAGGAACCATTTTCACTTATCAGTGACAAAGAGGTCAAGCTGAGATCGCCAATGAAGTTACTGTGACTCCTATCAGCAAACAAGCTAGGTTTTGCCCCAGTGCTTTGTGTTAGTTACGTTTCAAAACAATGCTATAATTTGTTCAGAGATTGTATGATTGGAGTTTTGGCATTGAGTTCATATGAGATAAGACTTGTTCATCTCAGATAATTTGGAAACAGTAACAAAATGCAAAGAGCAATTATTCAAGATCTTTAGACGCAGATAGCACAGTGAGTGCTGATCAGAATTATACACAGCAGTTGTCAGATAGATACAGTATTCCCTCATTATCTGCAGTTTTGCTTTCTGTGCAGGCAACAGTGATCCAAAAATATTACATAAAAATTTCCATAAATAAACCATTCATAAATTTTAAATTTTGAGTGTGATGAAAGTTCATGTCATCCAGCTCTGTCCCACCCAGGATGTGAATCATCCTTTTGTCTAGCTTCTCCACACTGTATATGCTCCTCATACATTAGTCACTTAGTAGTCTTCTGAGTTATGAGATCAACTCTCACAGTATCACAGTGTTTATGTTCATGTAACACATATTTTACTTTATAATGGCTCCAAAGTGTAAGAGTAGTGATTCTTGCAATTCAGATATGCCAAAGAGAAGCCCTAATGTGCTTCCTATAAATGAAAATGTATGTATGTATAGAAAAAACATAGAATACATAAAGCCTGGTACTATTCATGGCTTCAGGTACTTGAGGGTCTTGGAATGTATCCCTGTGAATAAGAAGGGAACTACTGTATATTAAAGCTTTAGTTGACATAAAAGAAAGTGATTGTCTTCCCTTCTGCTCAGAAATCAAACATTTAGTCCCTGTCATCCTCCTCCTGTCATCTATCACTCAAAGTCAGAAATAACTGTCGTTGACCTAGTGATATTATCCCCTTCAGTGTTGTCCTGAAGGAAAATCAAATTTAGCCTATGCTAATTTTAAATAGTGATAAAATATTTTTAGAAGGCTGATGAGGCTCAAGTAAACATGAGATGGCTAAATATTTCATTACTGGTGCTGCCAGTAATAGATAAGGAAATCTTGGAGATTAAATTCTAACTATGGCAGAATTACCAGATAGATATATAACATCAACATAATCAGTACCTCAGTAAAGTTCTAATAGGCATCATTAAAATTTAGAATCAAGAAATCAAAACAAAACAACTTCCTTTATTTGTCCATGTGGTAGAAAATGTACAATTAGTAATTCCATTAGTGAAAACATAATTTTCTGAAGGTAACATTAAGAGAATGTAATATTTACCTTTAATTTTGGAGTTCAAGCTGACTTCCACATGAGATGTAACAAAATGTGGAACAGTCTGAGGTGAGGTCAATTTGATCAATAAGGAGATTACAGCTAGACTAGACAGTGTGCTCACTGGTGACAGATTCTTATTAGGTCATCTAGGATGGATCGTGTCTGTAGCCTGAGATACATATTTTTTCTTGTTTCCACATCAAAGAGCCAGTCAATACAAAGGTCAGAATCTGAGTACACACACACAAACATGCACAACATACACATTATTTTTTGAATTTTTAAAAAGTAATCTCATATGCTAACAATTGCTTATTAGAATATGTTCTAAAATTTGATGTGTTCTAAGTAAACACATTCAATTTTTCCAAGTCAGTTTTAGAAGTAAAAGTGCTCATTGTTAAGTAAAATTAACATAGAACTTATTGGTGTAATCTTGATCCTTTTTACATTTTATTTTATGTTTATGAATGAAGCAATGGAGGGTATTTGTTTTTGTTTCTCCTTTTTAGACCTGTTCTTTGTGGAGGAGACAGCCATTCCAAATATGCTACAAATAAGATTAAGAAAGGAAGGGTATGAATACTTCTCAAAATTAAAACAAATAATTGTAGGCAGACAATTATGGTTTAAATAATTGTGATTTTATAATGGAAGGATATGTAAAGACCTGACCTTTAAAACTAGAGTACTGTTTTCTTTTATTGTTACAGAGATTGCTAATTTTATAAAACAGTGCTGGAAAATGTCTCTCTTGTTATTTATGTGATTTTTGGTTTTGAAACAGTCAATACTCACCACTAGGTTCACTAATGTCCTTGGGCTTAAGCTGCAAAGGATATGGCAGCCCTGGAAGAAAAGATTGTGGTTTGAGCAAACACATTGTCTCCAGACCCATGGTGTGGCACCATGGGAAGGTCCTGTGGTAGCATCAGTCCTGATAAGTCAGTGACAGCTGCAATAGTGCATGCAGCAGCAGCAGCAAAGCTTGTGATTGCTGGCTGCTTTTTTGATTATGATAGATGGAGTGGATGTAGTAGATTTTGGTGTTAGTTGAAGAATCTTCTAAATGAAAAAGAAAAGGAGCGATAATATTTACTATAAGAACAACAGTAGCACTGGTAGAAGTACACTTTATAAACTGAGTTGAATTTTCCAATGAAATCATTAAGTAGATGATGCATATTAAGGATATTACACTTTGTTAAATGCTGGTTTTTAAGAGTGTTTATCTATTGTACACCATAAATCGTATTTACTCTTAAAACAACTTTAACATGTTTTTTTCTCTTACACATAAAACAAAGTTATCGATGTTTTTAATATTTCATTTTTAGGATAAAATATAATTTATTCATCATATTACTTCTGCAGCTTATTGCCACTGAGTCTTTGTAAGAAAATCCACATGATTACAGAATATATTATTTTGATGGCATACATAGTTTCTGAATTATAAGTATGTAAGAATAAAAAAACACATTTTTGAAGTACATGAGTTAAATATAATACTGGAACAGACAGAATAATAAGTCATCACCATAATATATATTGAATTAGTATTCTAGTTCATAAATCCTTTTATAGTTTCTAGATATTTGGTGTACATGTAATAAATAGATTATGCTTCCTTAAAAACCATGGCTCATTGTTTGATTTAAAATGTGCTTTATCTTTCAACATGGATCAGACTACAATCACCAAAGAACTCTGGGTATATCCCTTATTAATAATATATATTTACATCCCTTATTTTGTGTTCAGCATTTTAAAATAACTCATATAATAAAACCATCTCCTTTTTTTCATTAATCTTAATGCTTTCAATTTATATAAACTGAGGTGGTATTTTGGATTGTTGCCCAATATGTAAATGTTACCAAGTTATCCAAGAAGAGAATGCATTTTCATAGAAAATATGGTAACTAATCCCTGGCCAATCATCATGTATCAGTTGTCACAGATATAAGTATTTAGGACTAAAATGTAAATAAGTTGTCCCCTATCTGTCTTCTAATGCCCCACATTTTAAATGACTATCTCCATATAAACAGACAAAGCATAGGTGTGGGAATTAGACTAGTTCTAGGTCAGGTTTTTTCATTTACTAGTTTGATGATCTCAGTTTCCTTATATGTAACTGCAAAAAATAATAAGATTTACCTCATTCCTTTACATGTAAATCATGTAAATGAGGATAATAGTATTTACTTCATTAAGTAATTGTGAGGATTAAAATACCAGTGAAATCATATGGTTCTCTACTTTTCCTTTCTGACTTATTTCCCTTAGCATTACAATCTCAAGATCCATCTATGTTGTCAAATGACACTGTTTCATCTTTTCTTATGGCAGAATAGTATTCCATTGTATATATATACCACAACTTCTTTATCCAATCATTTATCGAAGGACACTCTGGTTTTTTTCCATGTCTTGGCCACCGTAAATAAAGCTTCAATGAACATCAGACCACATATATCTTTATGGATAAATGTTTTCAGTTTTTTTGGGTAGATACCAAAGAGAGGGATTGCTAGGTCATATGGTAATTCTACTTTTAATTTTTGAGCATTCTCCACACTGCCTTGTATAGTGGCTGTGCCAATCTCTATTCCCACCAACAGTGTATGAGGGTTTTTGGTTTTTTTTCGTTTCTTTTTTTTATTAGTTTCAGGTGTACAACACAATGCAATAGTTATATTCTTTACCCCCCAAAGTGACAACCCCTCAGTTTGCCACCCCACTCCCCCCCATATCATACATATCTATCACAACTCCCCTGACTCCCCTCCACAGTATACTCCACATCCCGTGACCATCCTCATATTCAGTTACAGTTGGCATACACTACTATACAGCATCAGTTTCAGGTGTACAGTGCAGTAATCAAGCCTCTACTCCATCCAAAATTTTTACAGCATTATTATGTTCCCCGAACTGTGTTTCATATCCCTGTGGCAATATTGTAGTTGTCTATTTATGCTATCTAATCCCTTCCCCTTCCCTCCCATGCCCACCCCACTCCCAACTAATAATCCTCAGTTTTTCCTCTACATCTACAAGTCTGTTTACTTTGATCATTCACTCAGCTCTTCAGACTATACACACAAGTGAAATCACATGGTACCTGCCCTTCTCCGACTGACTTATTTCACACAACATAATAGTCTCTTCACAACATTATCAATTACATTCCCAGAACTGCCCCCATATCCCTGTACAACATTGTAGTCCCACCTACGCTGTCCAAAACCTTCCGCCCTCCCTCTACCTCACTCCCTCCCAGCCAGCAACCATCAGATTTTCCTTTATATCTGCTTGATATGACTTCAATCTTCTTAAATTTACTGAGACTTGTTTTGTGGCCTAACATGGTCTATCTTGGAAAATGTCCCATGTGTACTTGAGAAGAATGTATATTCTGTTTTTTTCAGGGTGAAATGCTCTAAAATTATCGACGAAGTCCAGCTGGTCTAAAGTATCATTTAAGGCCCCTCTTTCTGTGTTGATTTTCTGTCTAAAGTTTCTGTCCATTGGTGACAATGGTGTTGAAGTCCCCTACTATGATAGTGTTACTGTTGATCTCTGTCTTTGTCTGTCAAAATCTGTTATATGTAATTAAGAGTTCCTATATTGGGTGCATAGATGTTTATTAGGGTTATGGTGCCCTTCTTTGTCTTTTATTGTAGTAATTTTAAAGTCTATTTTGTCAAAAATAACTATTGGTACTCCAGCTTTTTTTTTTCCTCATTTCCATTTGCATGAAATATCTTATTCCATCTGTAAACAGCATATACATGTGTCCTATTTTCTTATCCACTCAGCCACTCTCTGTCTTTTGATTGGAGCATTTAGCCCATTCACATTTAAAATGATTATTGATAGGTGCATATGTATTGCCATTTTGTTATTTGTATTCCTGGTCTCCCTGGGTTAGCTTGATTATGCCGTTCTTTTGTTTAAAAAATCCCTTTTAACATTTCTTGCAATGCTGGCTTGGTGGTAATGAATTCCTTAAGCTTATTCTTTTCTGAGAAGCTCTTTATTTCTCCTTTAATTTTAAGTAATAGCCGTGCTGGGTAGAGCAATCTTAGTTGTAGGCTTTTATTTTGTGTCACTTTGAATATCTCCTGCCACTGCCTTCTGGCCTGCAGAGTTTCTGTAGACAAGTGAGCTGTTAGTCTAACAGGAGTTCCTTTGTATGTAACCTGCTGTCTTTCTCTTGCAGCCTCTAGGGTTCTGTCTCTGTCTTTAACCTTTGCCATTTTAACTATGATGTGTCTTGGTGTGGACCTGTTTGGGTTCAGCTCGTTTGGAACCCTCTGCACTTCCTGGGCATGTATGTTGATTTCCTTTGCCAGGGTAGGGAAGTTTTCAGTCATTATTTTTTCAAATACATTCTCGACCCCTTGCTTCTTCTCTTCTTCTGGTATTCCTATGAGTCGAAGGTGGTTGCGCTTCATCTTGTCCCATAGAACTCTTAAACTATTTTCATTGGTTTTTTTAATTTATTAATTTTTATTTTTTTGTATTTTTTTATTAGTTTCAGGTGTACAACACAATTCAGTAGTTATACTCTTTACCCCCCACAGTGAAAACCCCCTCCCCCAGTTCGCCACCCCACTCCCCCCCCATATCATACATATCGATCACAACTCCCTTGACTCTCCTCCACAGTATACTCCATATCCCGTGACCATCCACATATTCAGTTGCAGTTGGCATACAATACTATACAACATCAGCTTCAGGTGTACAGTGCAGTGATCAAGCCTCTACTCCATCCATGAAGTGGTCTCCCTAACAAGACATGTGACTATCTGGCATGCCACAAAATTTTTACAACATTATTATATTCCCCAAACTGTGTTTCATATCCCTGTGGCAATATTGTAGTTGTCTATTTATGCTGTCTAATCCCTTCCCCTTCCCCCCCATTCCCACCCCACTCCCAACTAGCAGCCCTCAGTTTTTCCTCTACATCTACGAGTCTGTTTCTTTGATCATTCACTCAGCTCTTCAGACTCCACACACAAATGAGATCACATGGTACCTGTCCTTCTCCGACTGACTTATTTCTCACAACATAATAGTCTCTTCACAACATTATCAATTACATTCTCAGAACTGCCCCAATATCCCTGCGGCAACATTGTAGTCCCACATACACTGTCCAAAACCTTCCCCCTCTCCCTCTTCCGCACTCCCTCCCAGCCAGCAACCATCAGTTTTTCCTTTATATCTGCTTGATATGACTTCAATCTTCTTAAATTGTCTCTCTGGGTTAGCTTGTTTACCCCTTTCTTTTGTTTAAAAAAGCCCTTTTAACATTTCTTGCAATGCTGGCTTGGTGGTAATGAATTCCTTAAGCTTATTCTTTTCTGAGAAGCTCTTTATTTCCCCTTCAATTTTAAGTGATAGCCATGCTGGGTAGAGTAATCTTGGTTGTAGGCCTTTATTTTGTGTCACTTTGAGTATCTCCTGCCACTGCCTTCTGGCCTGCAGAGTTTCTGTAGACAAGTGAGCTGTTAGTCTAACAGGAGTTCCTTTGTATGTAACCTGCTGTCTTTCTCTTGCAGCCTCTAGGATTCTGTCTCTGTCTTTAACCTTTGCCATTTTAACTATGATGTGTCTTGGTGTGGACCTGTTTGGGTTCAGCTTGTTTGGAACCCTCTGCACTTCCTGGGCATGTATGTTGATTTCCTTCACCAGGGTAGGGAAGTTTTCAGTCATTATTTTTTCAAATAGATTTTCGACCCCTTGCTTCTTCTCTTCTCCTTCTGGTATCCCTATGATTCGAAGGTGGTTGCACTTAACCTTGTCCCATAGGGCTCTTAAACTATGTTCATTGTTTTTATTCTTTGGTCTTTTTGCTGTGCCAACTGGGTGAGTTCTGCTATTTTATCTTCCAAATCGCTGATCCGTTCCTCTGCTTCATCTACTCTACTGGTAATTCCTTCGAGTGTGTTCTTCATTTCAGTTATTGTATTCTTTAGTTCTAACTGGTTGTTTTTTATGGTTTCCCTATCCTTCTTTATGTCCTCGCTAAGTTCCTTAAACATTCTTATCATCAGTGTTCTAAACTCTGTCTCTGAAAGGCTGGATCCCTGTGTTTCATTTAGTTCCATTTCTAGATGTTTCTTCTGATCTTTTACTTGTGACATGTTTCTTTGTTTCCCCATTCTGGCTGTCACTCTGGGATTGCTTTGATGTATTAGATCACCAGGAGAGCCCTGGCTGGATCACGCAGGCACACAGCTCACGGCACAACACTCCCAGGAAAACTCCCAGTCTCAGCCTGTCCCAATCAGCCGCTCGCAGATCAGGCCGAGCAGCCCGACAACCAATCACCAGCCTGGAAACTCTGCAAGTGCAGTGCAGAGAGCAGGCACCCAAGACGGCTTGTGCACTCTTGGGTCTCAGTGAGTAGTCTGTTGGAGCCGGATCACGCCCACCAGGCTTTTCCCTGGCAACGCAGCACAAGCCATGCGGAAGGTGGTGATCCGAGGCGGCTTGCGCACTCTCGGGTCTCAGTGAGCAGCCTATTGAAGCCGGAGGGCAGCTGCCCAGTGTTTCCCTCACAATGCAATATAAGCCAAGCGGAGGGTGGGGGATCCAAGGCCGCATGCCCGCACACACGCACTTCTTCACCAATCCCACCAGACCAATGATGTCTTGGACTTAATCCTCTATGGGAGGGCCCAACCCCAACAAAATGGCACCCTCCCTACACCACTCGCATGCAGGCTCCACACCATGGGAACAACAGTCCAAAAACCTCCAGCCTTTGCACCAAAGGTGCTCAGTTCAGTCTGTCCCTGTAGGTCCCGGTCCGGCTCACACAGTCACTCCCTCCACCAGTAACCAGGTAAGTGCTTACCGGTGAGCAAGCCCCGGCACCGGCCCCACTTATTCTCCAGCTGCTCTCAGCCTCACTGTGCTGAGCAAAGAGAGTACTCACTAATTTATTGCCAGCTATCTTAGAACTTCTCTTCCCAGCAAAGGAACTCTGGGCTGGTGAGCTTGGTGTGGGGCCGGAGGTTCTCTCCCCCAACCAGGGAAACCTCCCCACAGCTGGGACTTCCCTCACGGGGCTCGCTCTCTCTTGTCTCCTCCCTTCCTACCAGACCCGGCACGGCCTCCTCTTAAAGTTCTTCGTTTAGTGATTCGTTTCATCCAGTGTTCCGGGGACCTCCAGGGTTGAATGCTGTATAATTTGTTTGTAATTTTGGTGTGATCCTGGGAGGCAGTTAGCACAGTGTCTGTCTATTCTGCCATTTTACTGGAAGTCCAGTATGAGGGTTTCTTAAAAACATTATATATCACAACCAAGTCGAGTTCATCCCAGGGGCACAAAGATGGTTCAACATACATAAGTCAATAAATGTGATACACCACATAAACAAAATAAAAGACAAAAATCATATGATTATATCAATAGATGCAAAAATAATAATTTTACTAATGTGAACATGATACAATGTAGGTATATATAGACATGATGATGACAGAGCACAGATATCTAAATGAGAGATTGCTTCCCAAAGGATGTAATTAAGGAACCATGTCTTAAATATTAGGCAGAATTTTGCAAGATATATGTGGAGAGCAGAACTAAGCAGAGTGAAAAGTGTGCACAAGATTACCAAGCTATGAGAAAGCATGCAGTAATTAAAGATTATGGGTCATGGGACAAGTTGCTTGTGGGATGAAGTAGGGCAGTATGTAAGATAAAGTGCAAACTCATATGAAAAATGGATAAGTGGGTTGTGGTACTAATGAAGGGAGGAATCTGAGGAGGAATATCAAATATCAGAAAGGAATAAGAAAAAATTTGAATTTGAGTCACATTCAGCTAGAATTGCTCATAGAAACTTCATCAAGACAAGCCTCAGAGAATACTACATAGATATGGAGCACAAAACAAGCAAGCCAAATCAGCATTGACTTCACACACTTGGGGTTAATTGGAATCTCCACTGGGCCTGTTTATATTTCTCTCTGTGTACCTAATAATACATTTATTGCATCTCTCTGTTGACATATTTGCTGCCTTCAAATGATTATGAGTCCCTGGAGGGATGCGAGTTTGTATTAATCATTTTTATAACTATGCATTTATACAGCTTCAACATTTGAGTAGGGTTGGCCAGGATTTGTAGTAAGAGCATAAGTTCTGTCATGGAAATATTTTAAGTTGGAAACAGAGAGCTAATTGATTCAAACAATGAATAGAAGAGGAGCCAGTATGTTCAAACTATCATAGTCTGGCCTCAGTCCATTTAATTTAGGACTGCATTAGGGGTGTGGAAAAGTCTAAAGCTAGATAAGAATAGTTTGAGCAGCACATGAACAGTAAGGTGCTACATTCCCCCATGTGGGTGGTGCCCTGAAAGGAAGACAACCTAGTCACAAGGCATTTTCCACTGCCCAAAGGGATCTGAGAAACTTGTACAGTGCAAGAGAAAATAAAACACTTGCACTCTAGCACTATCTACTGGAAATCAAATGAAAGACTTCTTATTAACCTTCTAAAGAGGTATTGATCTTAAAAAAAAAAAAAGCAGATTTCATTCTCATAAACGCTTAGGCAGAGGAAATAATCTATCAACCATCAAGAGAAACCAAAATAAGAAGACAACTCATAACGAAAGTGAAAATATCTGCATAAAATAAACCTAAAGATGTGGAAATATGCTATGGAAATGAAAGAATTAAAGATTGAAGTTCTGAAATAATTAAATGGGATGCAAGAAAACTCAGATAGGCAGTTTAATGAACTCAGAAATGAAATCAGTGAACAAAAGGAGTATTTTACCCAAGAGATTAAAATTTTAAAAAGAACTAAATAAAATTCTGATGCTGAAAAACTCAAAAGTAATGAAGAGTGAACTAGTGAGCTTAGAAAATAGAGCTGACCAGATGAGGAAAAAAATTAGTGATATCAAAGATAGAAATCTAGAAATGATGCAGATAGAACAATAGAGAGTTTTGAGAGATAAAGAAATAAAATAACTCTGTGAGAATTATCTGACTCCAACAGAAAGAGCAATATAATATCAAAAGAAAAGAAGGAGAAGGGAAGGGAGAGCATATTCAAACAAATAATTGACAAAAGCTTCCTAAACTTATGGAAATAACTGGCCTTGAAATCCAAGAAGCAAAGAGAATACCTACTCATCTCAATTCAAAAAAATCTTTTCCAAAACACATTATATTAAAACTGTTAATAGTTAATGACAAAGAAAGAGTTCTCAAGGCAGCCAAGGAAAAGAAGATAGCAACATACAAAGGAAATCCCATTAGATTATCATCTGATTTTTCAGCAGAAACCCTATAGCTTGGAGGGAGTGGATTAAAATATTCAAACTATTGAAAGAGAGAATTTAACAGTCAAAAATAATATATCCAGCAAAGTTATTATATATATGATAAAAACTAAATATTTTTCCAGACATACAGAAGCTACGGTAATTTACTACCAAAAGACCTGTACTACAGAAAATACTGAAGCGGCTTATTCTACTTGAAACAAAAAGACAAAAGGATACAAAACTATAAGATATATGACTAACAGACAGACAAAAGCAGGAAATGCAACCCTTATTCAGAATAGGATATAATACATTTAAATATAACATAAAGGCTAAAGAAGGTAAAAACACTTTACAAAAAGAAGAAGAAGAAGAAGAAGAAGAAGAAGAAGAAGAAGAAGAAGAAGAAGAAGAAGAAGAAGAAGAAATTGCTACTGCAACTTAGAAATGAATTAACAGCATAAATAGGGATAATTTGTGTCAACAAAAACATAAAAGGGGAGGGGATAAAGGCCTAAATTTGGAAAGTTGAATGGAGGTAAGATGCATTAAGAAGAAAAAAATTACTGTATTAATAAAACTTTCTTCTGCACGAACTTAATGGTAGATACACACACACACACACACACACACACACACACACACACACACACACCCAGAACTGAGATACATAACATAAAAAAGAGGAAACAGAGGGGAAAATATCATAGCATACCACCAATCTAAAATAACAAAGAAGGACAAAGGAAAAGAAACAATGGAGAGACAGAGTTACCAGAAAACAAAAGATAAAATGGCTATAGGAAATCCTCATATATTAATAATCACCCTAAATGTAAATGGACTGAACTCCCCAATAAAAAGCACAGAGTAGTAGACTGGATAAAAAGAACATAACCCGGGCCGGCTGAGTGGCACGGTGATTAAGCGCTGGCTTGGGATGCCAGCGGCCCTTGTTCGGATCCCACATATGAGGGCCAGTGACACTGCCCTCAAAATAAAAATAAAATAAAATAAAATTGTAAACATTTAAAAAATAAATAAATAAATAAATAACATAACCCAACCATATGCTGGCTTCAGGAGACACATCTCAGCTACAGGGACAAATACACACTCAAAGTGAAAACATGAAAAATTATACTCCAAGCAAATGGCATCCAGAGAAAATGGGTATAGTCATATTTATATCTGACAAAATAGATTTCAAGATAAAAAAGGTTAACAAGAGGCAAAGGTGGACATTTCATAATGATGAAGGGGAAAACTCATCTGGAAGACATAACACTTATCAATATATATTTACAAAATAAGATAGCACCAAAATATATAAAGCAACTACTAATAGAACTAAAGCAAGAAACTGACCAAAACATCATTATACCAGGGGACCTAAATATTCAATTGACAGCTATTCAAATAGAAAATTAATAAGAAAATATGAGTCTTAACACATTAGACCAAGTGGACATAATCAACATTTACAGAGCCTTTTATCCCAGAACATCAAGTTATACATTCTTCTCTAGTGTCACAGGATATTATCAAGGATAGATGACATGTTGGGACATAAAATTAGCCTCAAAAATTTAAGAAGATTGAAATCATATGAAACATATTTTCCAATCACATGGTTTAAAATTGTAAATCAACTGCAAAACGAAAGCAGGAAAAACACAAATATGTGGAGATTAAACAACATGCTACTAAAGAATGACTAGGTCAAAGAAGAAATAAAAGGAGAGATCAAAATGTGCATGGAAATAAAGGAGAATGACAATATGACATATCAAAACTGTTGGAATGCAGCCAAAGCAGTAATAAGATGGAGGTTTATATCATTAGTAGCCTCTTTCAAGAGAAAAGAAAAATCCCAAATAAACAATCTAACAATCTAGTTCTTAAAGAACTGGAAAAAGGAGAACAAATGAAACACAAAGTAACCAGAAGGAAGGAAATAATAAAAATTAGACAAGAACTAAACGAAGTAGAAAACAAAAACACAGTAGAAAAAATTAATACAACAAAGAGCTGGTTCTTTGAAAAGATAAATAAAATTGACAAACCCCTGACTAGACTCACTAAGCAAAATGAGAAAAGATACAAACAAACAAACAAAAAAAACAAACTCAGAAATGAAAGAGAAGTTACGAGATACCATAGAAATAAAAAAGATGATACAAAAATACTATGAAAGACTATATGCCACCAAATTCAATAACCTAAAAGTAATGGACAAGTTTTCAGAAATATATCACCATCCTAGACTGAATCACAAAAAACCTGGAAAATCTAAATAGACTGCTCGATAGTAAGGAAATTGAAACAATCATCCAAAACCTGCCCAAAAGCTAAAATCCAGAATGAGATGGCTTCACTAGTGAATTGCACCAAACATTCAAAGATACTTTAATACTTGTCCTTCTCAATCTCTTGCAAAAAGTTGAAGAGACCATATTTCCCAACTCATTTTATGAGGCCAGCAATAACCTGACACCAAAACTTGGCAAGGATAACACACAAAAAAAGAAAACTAAAAATTAATACCTCTAATGCATATGGATGCAAAAATCCTAAACAATATACTAGCAAATAAAATACAACAATACATTACCAAGATTATACATCACAATCAAGTGAAGTTCATTCCAGGGGCACAAGGATGGATGGTTAAACATATAAAAATTTATCAATGTGATATATCACATAAACAAAATAAAGGATAAAAATCATATAATCATATTAATAGAAGAAGAAAAAGCATTTGATAAGATACAACATCCAGTTGTGATTAAAACATTTAGTAAAATGGGTATAGAAGGAAAGTACTTCAACATAATAAAGTTCATATATGACAAACTCTCAGCTAATATACTTAATGGTGAAAAACTAAATGCTTTTCTTTAAAATCAAGAACAAGACAATCATGGACCCTCAATCACTGTTATTCAATCAGGAAAAAAAAAAACAAAAAAAAACTAAGGGCATCCAAATTGGGAATGAATAAATGAAATTGTCACTTTTTGCAGACATGATTCTTTATATAGAACACCCTAAAGTCTCCACCAAAAGCTATTAGAAACAATGAACAACTACAGTAAAGTGACTGGATACAAAAATCAATGTACAAAGATCCATTGTACTAACAATGATATTTCAGAAAAATAAATGAGAAAAACAATTCCTTTTGTAATTGCAACAAAAAGAATAAAATACCTAGGAATAAACTTAACAAAGGATATGAAGGGCCTATACACTGAAAACTACAAGACCTTATTAAAAGAAATTGAAGAGGACACAAAGAAATGGCAAGATATTTCATGTTCATGGATTGGAAGAATCAACATAGTTAAAATGTCCATATTACCCAAAGCAATATACAGATTTAATGCAACCCCCATCAAAATCTCAATGACATTTTTTTTTTAAGAAATAGAACAAAAAATCATCAGAGTCATATAGAATCACAAAAGACCTCAAACAGCCAAAGCAGTCCTGAGAAAAAAGAAGGTTGGAGGTATCACACTCCGTGACTTCAAATTATACTACAAAGTGGAACTAATCAAAACAGTATGGTTTGGGCAGAAAAACAGACACACGAACCAATGAAACAAAATTGAGAACCCAGAAATAAACCTACATATATATGGGCAAATAATTTTTGACAAAGAAGCTGAAAACATACAATGGAGAAAAGAAATCCTCTTTAATAAATAGTGTTTGGAAAATCAGAAAGCTACATGCAAAAGAATGAAACTAGACTGCTATTTTTCCCCATACACAAAAATTGTCACAAAATGGCTAAAATACCTAGATATAAGATCAGAAACAATAAAATATATAGTAAAACACCTAAGGACTAAACTTATGGACCTTGGTCGTAGAGAGGATTTTTTTTGAATTTGACTTTAAAGGCAAGGGAAGTAAAAGCAAAAATTAATGAATGGACTACATCAAACTAAAAAGCTTCTGCACAGCAAAAGAAATAATCAATAAAACAAAGAGTCTACCAACCGAATGGGAGAAAATATTGCAAGCAAGGGGCTAATATCCAAAATACATAAAGAACTCATACAATTCAACAACAACAAAAATTGATCACATTTAAAAATGGGCAGAGGACCTGAACAGAAGCTTCTCCCAAGAAAACATGTAAACAGTCAACAGATAAATGAAATGTTCAACTTTACTAGCTATTAGGGAAATACACATCAAAACCTCAATGAGATGTCACCTCACACCAGTTAGAATGGCTATTACCAACATCAAGGGTAGGCAAACTGCGGCTCATGAGCTACATGTGGCTCTTTGGGTAGGTTCTGTCTCAAAAGTTTGCCAACCCCTGGAAGAGTCGATCCTGTCTCTCGCAACAATTTAAAACTTATTCGAGAGCCATAAATATATTTTTGCATAATCACCATTATGTGAATAATATCCTTTAAAATTTTTATGAGACTATGATAATTTTATTTGCATTGCCAGTTTTACTTCAGAGACACATGTAAGTACCCAAAGACTTGCATATGGCTCGTGAGCCGCAGTTTGCCGACCTTGGTGGCTCTTCCATCTCAAAAGTTTGCTGACCCCTGATCAACATGACAGGTAATAGAAATTGTTGGAGAGATTGTGGAGAAAAGCACCCTCATACACTGATGATGATAATATGAATGGGCACAGCCACTGTGGAAAACAGTGTAGAGGTTCTTCAAAAATATAAGTATTTAATTACCATTTTCTGGAGTGAGTCAGAGGGAGAGCCCAGATTAAGTAAGTATCTTTATTTTATAACCCCAATATTCTGGAATGTATCTTGAGAAGGAGTGATAAAAGTTTAGTCTTAAATGGATTCCCTATCTTGGTCCATGAGACAATCTATAGTTAATGGGTTCCAGGAAAATTGTATCATTGATTTGGCCTCCAACCCTTATATGATGAATGCAAGATTGAGGATTTATAAAGATAGAGGGACTCATAATGAGTTATATACATGGAAGGGAGTGATATCACCCTTTAAATTTAGGAAACAAATGGGAAAGTTTTCATAAACTGGTGTAAATTGTTTAAGGGATCCTTTTTTTTTTTTAAGAGGGCAGTGTCACTGGCCCTCATATGTGGGATCTGAACTGGGGCTGCTGGCATCCCAAGTCAGCTCTTAACCACCGTGCCACTTGGCTGACCCTGTTTAAGGGGTCTTGAATGAAGAGACTGAGGTCTGGGACAAGACAAAGGCTCATTTAGGGGAAGTTCTATTTGTTGGATTTGAATTTAGAAAAAAGTTATTTGAGGAGATCATTATGTCTCTCAATTAGACCTGCTATCTGGGACCTATAATGATATGAAAGTGTTATTGAATATCTTTATTAAGAACTCAGCATTGTGTATTCTGAGAAGTGAAATGTGTGCCCGGGTTACTATAAGTATTGTCTGTAACTATGAAGAAGATAAGGAGTGTTCTGGAAAGATCTTGTGTTGTGGCCTTATATATATAGACATGCGTGAATCTGATATATACTGGGGGTGCCAAAAAATGTATACACACAACTTGTATTCATCTTTTGTTATCGATATATATTGAATATTACAATTTTTTCCTTTCTTAAAAATCTGTATACTTTTTTGGGGAGGTAGAGGGGGGGCGCATCCTCTGTATTTTTGGCATCTGTGAGGCAAGATATTCCCAGAGTTCTTTACTCTAAGGGGGACAGCTCTTAGGCAATGACACAACAGTCCATAATAAATGTGACCAAGGGATTCAGTGGTAAGATGACTTCCTGAAGTTTGATCAATTGTGTTAACCCCTGGGTTTCATCCTTTATCAGGGATGTCTGGACTAGGGGGAAAAAATCAATTCCACTGAGTTTCAACATTTATGATGGTGGCTATGTCATTCACACAGTCTATGAACTCTTGTTGATGTTCATTCAATTAATCTCAAGGGGCTGCCCAGGCAGCCAATGCATCTAAGACAGGGCTGACCTCCTCCAGCACCATGTCTTCAGTCAAGAGACTGAGGACAAAAGAGCACACCCCCTCCTACAGGTGGAATATGCCAGAGGACCCAGGTTTAGCTCCATCCTGACTTAAGGAGGTCTCAGTAGCCTTACTGAGCTTGTGGGCTGTTGTTTGCATGACTCAAAACATATTGGGCACCTGGGTATAGAGGGTCACAGGCTCAGGGTCTGTGAGATATTTTTATTTCCATCAGTGCCCAGTAAAAAACCAAATTCTTTTGTTTCTTTAATGGTGTATAACGTAAGGCTGAGAGTGGCACTTTCTTGCATAAGAAGACCTTGGCAATTTTTGGTCATTGTAGGTGGTTCCGAGACTCCAGGGTACATGACAAGAGGTTGCCAAAGCCTCTACAGTGAATGAGTCTTTGAGGGCATTAATGGGAGTGCCTGTCAATTTTAATTTAGACAGATTTTAGAGCCATTTGTGGGAGGAACCCAATTTAGGGGGGCTGATTTGTAAGTAACTTCAGTGAAATTAAGTAAAATTTGTAATGAGAAATATGTTGCTGCCGAAACCCAAAAGGACCAAAAGATATTGGACTTGTGTGTCCTTAATGAGTGTGGAGGAGGATGTCATCATTGTATTGTTTCTATAGTTTTGCCTTTCCAGAATGTCATACAAGTGGAATTAGCATGTCTATACTTTCCAAACTAGATTCCTTTACTTAGTAATATACATCTGAGGTTTCTCCATCTCTTTTTGGCAGCTGAATATTTCATTTCTTTTTATTGATAAATAATATTTCATCATATAGATGTATCATAGTTTTGTTTGTCTGTTTTTCTTTTACCTATTGAAGAACATCTTGGTCACTTCCAGTTTGGGGCAATTATTAATAGTTTTTATTTGTGTGCAGGTTTTTGTGTATGTATACATTTTAAAATTAGTTCAGTAAATACCTAGGACTGCAATCCTTGGATCATATGTTAATACTATGTTTACCTTTGTAAGAAATTACCCAAACTCTCTTTTGAATTCCCACCAAGGAATGAGAATTCCTCTTGATGAGAATCCTTGTCAGCATTTGGTATTGTCAATGTTTTGGATTTTAGCCATTTTAATAAGTGTGTAATGTTCTCATATTGCTTTAATCTGCAATTCTCTAATAAAAAATGATGAAGAGCATCTTTTCATATGCTTATTTGCCATATTCTTTGTGAGTGTTTGCTCAAATACTTTGACTATTTTTAAATTATTGAGTTTATTTTCTTTCCGAATGTTAAGAGTTCATTGTATATTTTGGAAACAAATCATTTATCACATATGAGTTTTGCAATATTTTCTTCCAATGTGTGGCATATCTTTTCATTCTCTTAACAGTATCTTTGGCAAAGCAAAAATATTTAATTTTAATATGTCCAAAGATCAATTTTCATTTTATTTTATGGACTATGCTTTGGATGTTGTATCTAAAAGCTCATTGCCAAAGTCATATAGATTTTCTCCTATGTTTTCTTCTAGAAATGTTATAATATTGTGTTTCATATTTATGTCTATGATCCATTTTGTGTGAATTTTTGTGAAAAAAAATAGTACCCATGTCTATATTCCTTTCTTTTCTTTTCTCTCATTTTGTTTTTGTTATTGTTGTTGGAAAAACTATCATTTTTCTCCTCCATTGAATTACCTTTGTTCTTTTTTCAAAAATCATTTGAGTATAAATTTTTTAATTTAATTTTATTTTGGGGTTCTGTCTTGTATTCAATTGATATATGTGTTTAGTCTTCAAAATATCTCATGCTGTCTTGATTAACTGTAGCTTTATAGTGAGTTCTATGTGAGGTATCCTGAGCTGAGTCCTCCAACTTTGTTTTCTACTTTAATTTTGTGTTTGCTACTGTGGGTCTTTTGACTTTCCATATACTCATAAACCTTAGAACCAGTTTGTTGATAATTACAAATAGTTTGTTGGGATTTTTTTTGATGATTGTATTGATTCTATCTATAGATCAAGTTGGGAAGAATTGACACCTTAAAAATATTGAGTCTTCTAATTCATGAACTTGGCATATCTTGATATTTATTTTTATCATCTTTGATTTCTTTCTCCAGAGTTTCGGAGTTTTCCATATATAAATCTTTACTCATTTTGTTATATTTATACCAAAATATTCTTTTATTAGTGCATATTATAAATGGTATTGTAATTTTACTTTCAGATTCCAATTTCTCATTGCTGATATATAGGAAAGAAATTACCTAGTAAGAAAATGATTTTCCAACTTGCTTATTCCAGTTCAGTGTCATCGGTGACTAGAGCCTATCCTAGCACCTCAGGAAGCAAGGTGGGAACCTACCTTGGAAAGGACACTATCCCATCACAGGGTACATTTATGTTGGGATAATTTAGACAGGCCTAACTTGCAAATCTTTGAAATGTAGGAAGAAACTGTAGTACCCAGAGAAAACCCATGCAGACATGGGAGAACATGCAAACCACACAGACAGTGGCCCTGGCCAAGACTTGATTGCTTTTTTCTCAACATTATAATGAAATGATGTTGAATGAAACAATGTTATTTGATGACTTTCGATATTAACCTTATCTCTTGTGACCCTGCTGTAATTACTTATTAGTTCCATAAGAATTTTGTTGATTCTTTGGGATTTTCTACATAGAAAAAGAACAAAGACAGTTTCATTTCTTCATCTCTAATCTGTATGCTTTTTATTTTATATTCTTGCCTTTTTTACTCATTAAGACAGTGAAAACAAACATTCTTGCCTTGTTCTTAGTCTTAGATGGAAAATATTCAGTTTTTCACATTTCCCTCTCTGTTTACTAAATTACACCTTGATTTTTGAGTTTCTTTGTTTCTTTCATCCTAATTCTGCATCTCATTGCAGGCCTGTTATAATAAAAAAAAATCGTGGAAATCAGAGAAACTTTCATTTAAATCATGATTTGGATTTTGTTTAAGTTAGTTTAATGTCTTTGCAATTTAGTTTTCTTATTCTATATTAGAAAAAAAAATATTGCATATGCCACTAGGCTGTTATGATTACTTAGGAAAATGTTTGAAAAAACTCTTTATTCATTTAAAACATGCATACCTAACTTTGTATAGGCCCTATGCTAAATGCTTGAGATATAAACTGTGAATAAGACATAAATTTAGCTCTCAGAAAACTGTAGTGGAAAAAAATCAAGACTACAGAATATTTTAATGAATAATCATATGTACTATGAAAGCTGTAAGTGCATATAGTAGCTTCCTAATAATTAGAGGCTACCATCATCATTATTGTTCCTTTTTCAAGTTCATTCACTCTTCCTGAATTGTCAACAAGAACTAATTACATTCCCTATCTCTTTTCCTTCATATCTTTTTGTTTCCATCACATAAAATTAGTAAAAACGATTCTCAAGTTGATAATCTCTATTTATGCATTGTCCTCACTTTTTCCTTTTCTTTTCACATATATATCTCAAAAATATTTACATGGGGTATATAGTAGCAACAATTTTTGTTTGGTAACATGCATATTTTGGTTTCCATATAGTTCATACAGTATATATAGATAGCATTTTAAATATAATATTCCAGAGGGCAAGGTGATTATAATTATATTTTTATACAAATGACATTATTCATTCAAACTAAGCTTCTTTCATAACTTTAATGCTGATTATTTAAGTGTGCAATACATCTTTATATAGTTCAATATTATTTTGAATTCTACCCTTTATATTTTGTAAGAAACAGGAAGATAAAAGAAAGGTGTTTTAAATATGTGAGTTTATAGGAGCATCCATTTTAATTTTGTGTTTAAAAAAAAAACTGATAATACCATGGCTTCCCAAAGTACAGTGCTTGTTACTAGGCAACATCTTTATGATATTCAAATGTGTTAACTAAATACAATTTCAGATCAGCTTCCTGGTGATCTGAAACAAATGAACTGAAACAATTCATTAACATTGTATTTTATTGGGGAGGAGAGGGCTGGAAGGAAACAACAAATATAGAGAAGTGGAAGGAGGATAGAGGGCATAGCTAAAATAAACATACAAACAATTGAGGAGAATTATCAGCAAGGTGCCATACTGAGAACAGTTATTTGCCTTTTTATTCTTGTTGTTTCCTGCAGTGACCAATTGAATATTTTGGCTTTAAAACAAGAAATAATTGTCTTGCCTGACTCTCCTAACTTTTCTAAAAGTAAGCTAATGAAACAATAATATGTAGATCACACGTGTGCATGTGTGTGTGCCCCGTATTTTAAAAAAATTAAAATAAGTGCTGCTTCTGAGATTTTTCAGCAGTTTCTGCTGACACTTTAATCTCTCCAAACTCCTGTCTCCATAGCAATTTTGTATTTGATTTGGAACATGTTCTAAATATTCTCTACCAAAGATTGGAAAGCGGTCTTGTAGAGAATCAGTAAAGGCATTGCGTGCATCTTTAATAACAGCAGCGTGCTTGTTGTTCCTTCAAAGAATGCCGCGTTTCAGCACACACTAGCTACTAAATAGAATTTACCCACCAGGTTGCCATTGTGGCTAATGATTACTATGAAAGATGTTCTAGAAAATTTCGGTGATGTCATTTGTTTCACAGATTGAAATCCTTATTTTAAGACAGTTTAAGACAGTTTCTGAACTGACTAAATTGGTTTTGATACTATTTTAAGGAATCAAGTATTTATCCCTTAGAGAAAAGGTATTAAGAAAATAACTCTGCTATCAAAGAATGTTAATTTAGTTTGATAGTCAGTACTATGGAAGCAGTTTGCCTCTCTGTTTTATAGGAATAAAGATAGCCAATTAGTTGTCCAAACTCTGAATTGGAGTCTTCCAGTATTTGAGCTACTCTATCATATAAATATTGGAACATGAGGTAGATAAATAGTATTTATATCTAAGTAACTATTAAGTAAAAATTTCTGTCTGCAATATCAGATTCTGTGTGTGTGTGTGTGTGTGTGTGTGTGTGTGTGTGTGTTAGTATTCATTAAACTTCTAACATATGCCAACAAATGTGACAATCTGGAAGAAATGGATAATTTAATTTTCTAGAAGCATACAACCTTCCAAAGCTAACTCAAGAAGAAACAGATTTTCTAAATAGCCTGATTACTACCAAGGAAATTGAATCAGTAATTGATAAGCTCCCAAAAAACAAAAGCCCTGGAACAGACGGCTTCACAATTGAATTTTATCAAACATTCAAAAAAGGACTATCACCTATTCTTCACAAATTATTCAAAAAATACAGAAAGAGGGAAGAGTCCCAAATTCTTTTTACGAAGCCACTATCACCCTGATTCCAAAACCAGATAAAGACAGCACAAAAAAGAAAAACTACAGGCCAATATCCCTGATGAATATAGCTGCAAAAATCCTCAATAAAATATTAGCAAACAGAATTCAGCAATATATTAAGAAGATCATACATCATGATCAAGTGGGTTTCATCCCTACTACGCAAGGCTGGTTCAACATCTGTAAATCAATTAATGTGATACACCAAATCAACAAAATGAAGAATAAAAATCACACGGTCATATCAATAGATGCAGAAAAAGCATTTGACACAATTCAACAGCCATTTATGTTTAAAACCCTTAGCAAAGTGGGAATACAGGGATCATATCTCAACATAATAAAGGCCATATATGATAAACCTACAGATAACATCATACTCAATGGAGAAAAGCTAAACCCATTCCCCTTAAGATCAGGAACAAGACAAGGCTGTCCACTTTCTCCACTTTTATTCACCATAGTTCTGGAAGTTCTAGCCACAGCAATCAGAGAAGAAAAAGGAATAAAAGGCATCCAAATTGGCAGGGAAGAAGTAAAATTGTCATTATATGCAGATGACATGATACTGTATATAGGGAACCCCAAAGACTTCATTAAAAAACTATTGGAGCTGATAGACGAATTCAGTAAGGTAGCAGGATACAAAATCAATGTTCAGAAATCAGTGGCATTTGCATATACCAATAATAAACTGACAGAAGGAGAAATTAAGAAAACTGTCCCATTTACAATTGCTTCAAGAACTATAAAATACCTAGGAATAAATTGAACCAAAGAAGTAAAAGATCTGTACTCAGAAATTATAAGACTGAGGAAAGAAATAAAGGAAGATACAAATAAATAGAAACACCTACCATGCTCATGGATAGGAAGAATTAATATAGTTAAAATGTCCATACTGTCTAAGGCAATATATAGATCCAATGCAATTCCTATTAAGCTACCAAGGGCATTTTTCACAGAAATAGAAAATATAATACTAAAATTTATATGGAACCATAAAAGACCCCGAATAGACTTGGCAGTCCTGAGAAATAAGAACAAAGTTGGGGTATCACGCTACCAGACATCAAAACCTGCTACAAGGCTACAGTAATCAAAACAGTATGGTATTGGCATAAAAACAGGCACATAGATCTGTGGAACAGAACAGAGAGCCCAGAAATAAATCCAGGCATATACAGACAGTTAATCTATGACAATGGAAAACAGAATTTACATTGGAGTAAAGATCATGTATTTAATAAATGGTGCTGGGAAAATTGGACTGACACATGCAAAAAAAGAAACTGGACCACCTCCTTACCCATATAAAAGAACACATTCAAAATAGATTAAAGACTAAAATGTAAGACCTGAAACCATAAAACTCCTAGAATAAAATATAGGGAGTAAATTTGCAGACATTACCCTGAGCAATATTTTTACTGATACATCCCTGTGGGCAAGGGAAGTAAAAGAAAAAAATGAACATATGGGATTATATGAAACTTAAAAGTTTTTCACAACATAGGAACCATCAATAAAACAAAAAGGAAGCCTACTGAATGGGAGAAGATGTTTGTCAATGATATATCTGATAAGGGGTTAATATCCAAAAGTTATAAAACACTCATGCAACTCAACACCAAAAAAAATAAATAACCCAATTAAAAAATGGGCAGAGGAAATGAAGAGACATTTCTCTAAAGAGGACATACAGATGGCCAACAGGCATATGAAAAAATGTTCAACCTCACTGGTCATAAGGAAAATGCAAATAAAAACCACAATGAGATACCACCTCACTCTGGTCAGAATGGCTATCATCAGTAAATCAACAAACAAGTGCTGGCGGGGCTGTGGGAAAAGGGGCCCCTGTTGCATTGTTGGTGGGATTGCAGATTGGCACAGCCACTATGGAAGTCAGTATGGAGGTATCTCAGAAAACTTGATATGGATCTATCTTTTAAACCAGCAATTCCACTAGGTATTTATCCTGAAAAACCCAAGACACTAATTCGAAAAAATATATGCACCCCTATGTTCATCGCAGCACTATTTACAATAGCCAAGACTTGGAAACAATCGAAATGCCCATCGGTAGATGACTGGATTAAGAAACTGTGGTACATTTACACAATGGAGTATTACACAGCTATAAAGAAGAAAGAAATCGTACCATTTGAAATGATATGGATGGACCTAGAAAACATTATATTAAGTGAAATAAGTCACTCAGAGAAAGACAAATACCATATGATCTCACCTATATGTGGAATCTAAAAAACTCAATAAATGAGCAAAATAAACAGAAATAGTCTTAGAGACACAAAGAAAAAACTGATGAGGGCTAGATGGGGTGGGGGTGTGCATGAGGGAGAAGGGGAAGGGACGAGGCAACATTAACTGGTAATACAATACTACCGCAGAGACAGAAGAGACAGTTTAGAGAATATAATCAATAATGTTGTAAATATTTTTTTAAGGGACCAGATGGACTCATGTATTGTAAGGAAGCCCACTTCATCGACAGTGTAGTGGCCTGACAACTGGACTGTACATCTGAAGCTTCTGCTGATTAATATTAGATGTGGACTATAATTTAACACATATATAGTCTTGGGATGTGGAATATAGTGTAGGGATGTAGTCAATGGAATTTTAATAGATAGGTATGATATCGGGGGTGGGAGTAGTCATTTTGTAAGGAGTGAAAAAGATCACTATTACATAGTTTGTACATCTGTAACTATTAATAATAATAAAAATAATAATAATAATAAAAGAATATATCATCCCTGCAAAAAATAAAGAAATAAAGAAATAAGTTCACAAACCTCAATTTCTTGTATGGTAATTTTGTTCTTTAAGCATTATTTTTTTTTTATTTATGAAATCTAAATAATTGACTAAATGGAGGTAGCTTGTATCCCTGCCAAAGTGATGAGTTATTTAAAAATATTTAGCAACTAGAAGCCCATGTTTTACAGATTTTCTCTTGGTTCTTTTTAAACGATATGGTATCTGTTACACATAGTCTCTCTAAAACCAGGGAGTAATCGAGAGAATTCATTTTTAAGAAAGAGAACAGTGTTCAGATTTGGGAATGGATAATGTAACCAAATAAATTAGGCATTTTGAGATACGGGAACCATATAACAAATAATTATGGCAGGTACAAAAAAAGAAAGGTGGTGTCTCAAATTTTTATAGATAAGAAAATATTCATGACAATGAGGTTATAAATAAATGGAGAAGGTCATAAATAAAAACTTTCAACCTTTCTTCTTGCCTTCAGAATATGCATTATGGAGAGATAAGTGCTCCAAAACAAACTATTATTGATATTTTTACTGAAAACTAAAGGATGTTTCCAAATGTGGCACTCTGTGGTCTTTTTTGTTTTAATTAACTGTATTGGGGTAATTATGGTTAGTAAAATTACATAGGTTTCAAGTGTACAATTCTATAATACAATAGCTATGTATCACATTGTGTGCTCATCAGCCAGAGTCAGTTCTCCTTCTATCACCATGTATTTGATTCCCTTAACCCTTCATTGGCATCCTCCAACCCCTCTACCTTCTGGGTAACCACTAAACTGGTGTCTATGAGTTTTTGTTTCTTTGTTTGTCTTGTTCCTTTTGGTACTTTCAGTTTTATATTCCACATATGAATGAAGTCATATGGTTCTCAACTTTTGCTGCCTGACTTATTTTGCTTAGCATAACACTCTCAAGATCAATCCATGTTGTCACAAATGGCAGTATTTCATCTTTTCTTATGGCAGAGTAGTATTACATTGTGTATATATATCAGATCTTCTTTATCCAATCATCTATCAAAGGACACTTTGGTTGTTTCCATGTTTTGACCACTGTAAATAATGCTGCAATGAACATTGGAGTACATATATCTTTAGGAATAAATGTTTTAAGATTTTGCGAGAATATACCCAGGAAAGGGATTGCTAGGTCATATGTTAATTATATTCTTAATTTTTTTAGGAACCTCCATACTGCTTTCTATAGCAGCTGCATCAACCTGTGTTCCCACCAACAGTGTATCAGGGTTCCTTTTTCTCCACAGCCTCTTGAATACCTGCTATTATTTTCTTGTTGATGATGGCCATTGTAATAGGTATGAGGTGGTATTTCATTATGGTCTTGATTTGTATTTCCCTAAAGCTAGTGAAATGGAGCATTTTTTCATATTGCTGTTGGTCTTTGTATGTCTTCTTGGAAGAAGTGTCTGTTAAGGTCCTCTGCCCATTTTTTAATTGGATTTTTTTTTTGTAGCTGAGTTGTATGAGTTCTTTATATATTTTAGATATTAGCCCGATATGGGCATTGTTTACAAATATCTTCACTCATTCGGTTGGTTGCCTCTGTTTTGCTTATGGTTTCTTTTGCTGTGCAGAATCTTTTTAGTTTGCTATAGTCCTATTCATTTATTTTAGCTTTTACTTCCTTTGCCTTTGAGGTCAATTCATAAAATTCTCCTTGAACCCAAGGTCCATAAGTTTAGTACCTATGCTTTCTTCTATGCAAATTATTCTTTCAGGTCTTGTGTTTAGGTCTTTGATTCATTTTGAGTTAATTTTTGTACATGGTGACACACAGCAGTCTAGTTTTATTCTTTTGCATGTCGCTTTCCAATTTCCTCAGCACCATTTATTTAAGAGGCTTTCTTTTCTCCGTTGTGTGAGTACATTTTTTGGCTCTTTTGTCAAAAATTATCTGTCCGTATTTATGTGGGTTTAATTCTGGATTTTCAATTCTATTCCATTGGTTTGTATATCTGTTTTTCTGCCAATACCATGCTGTTTTCATTATTGTCACTTAGTACAAACTAAAGTCAGAGAGTGTGATATCTCCAACCTTCTCCTTTTTTCTTAAGAGTGGTTTGGCTATTCAGGGTCTTTTGCAGTTCCATACAAGTTTGATGATGTTTTGTTCTATTTCTTTAAAAAAAATGCTATTGCAGATTTGATAGGGATTGCATTAAATCTGTATATTTTATACCCATTTTTTCTTCTATACAAATTTTCATTCTATACCCATTTTATTAAGTGTTTTAAACAAGATGGATGTTGTATCTTGTCAAATGCTTTTTCTGCATCTACTGATATAGTCATATGATTTTTATCTCTTGTTTTGTTTATGTGGTGTATCACATTGATTAATTTGTATATGTTGAACCATCCTTGTGCCCCTGGGATGAACCCTATTTGATTGTGATGTATAATCTCTTTGATGCATTGTTGTGTTTGATTTGCTAGAATTTTGTATAGGATTTTTACATCTGTAGCATCATAAAATGAGTTAGGAAGTTTGCCTCTTATTCAATTTTTTGGAAGAGTTTGAGGACTACTGGTGTTAGATCCTCTTTGAATATTTGGTAGAATTAACTAGTGAAGCCATCTGTTCCTGGACTTTTGCTTTTGGGAAGGTTTTGGATGATTAATTCAGTTTCCTTACTGTTAATTGGTCTATTTACAATAGATTTTCCAGTTCTTTGTGATTCAATCTAGGAAGGCTATATGTTTCTAAGAACTTGTCCATTTCTTCTAGGTTGTTAAATTTGGCAATGTATAGTTTTTTATATTTTTGTATGATCCTTTGTATTTCTGTGGTAACCTCTTTTCTTTCATTTATGATTTTGTTTATTTGCGTCTTTTCTCTTTTTTTGTGTAGTGAGTCTAGCCAGGGTTTTGTCAATTTTATTAATTTTTTCAAAGAGCCAGTTATTTGTTGCATTATTTTATTTTGTCATCTTTTTGTTCTCTATTTGTCCTGATTTTTATTGCTTCCTTCCTTCTCCTGCCTTTGGATTTCATGTATTCTTCTTTATCTAGCTCTTTAAAGTGTAATGTGAGGTTGTTTATCTGTGATTATTCTTGTTTCTTGAAATAGGTTTGTAATGGTATAAATTTCCTTCTTATTACTGCTTTCGCTGCATCCCAATAATTTTGATAGGATGTATTATCATTCTCATTTGTTTCTATGTATCTTTTAATATCTTCTCTTATTTCTTCTTTGACACAGTCATTCTTTAAAAGCATGTTGTTTAATCTCCACATATTTGAGGTTTACCCTACTTTCTATTTGCATTTGATATCCAATTTCAAAGTTTTGTGTCAAAGAATATGCTTAGTATGATTTCAGTTTTCTTAAATCTGCTGTGGCTAATTTTATGTCCCAATATATCCTTGAAAATGTTCCATGTGCGCTAGAAAAAATGCTCTGGAGTTCTAGGATGAAGTGCTATATAAATGTCAATTATGTCCATTTGATCTAATGTGTCATTTAAGGCTGATATTTCCTTATTTATTTTCTGTTTGGATGATCTATCTGTAGCTGTCAAAAATGTATTCAGAGGGCCGGCTGAGTGGCACGGTGGTTCAGCGCTGGCCTTGGGAAGCCAGCGGCCCCCTTTTGGTCCCACATATGAGGGCCAGTGACACTGCCCTCAAAAAAAAAGAGAAAAAAAAAGAAAGAAACTGTATTCAGGTCCCCTAACATATCTGTGCTTTGGTCAATTTCTCCCTTTAGTTCTCTTAGTAGTTGCTTTGTATATTTTGGTGCTCCCTGATTGGGGGCATATATGAGGTCAGAAAATTAAGATTCAGAAGTCATCCTAGAAAAAGTGCTAAATAACTCATTGTTGAATATCATTATAGTCACCTTCATAGTACTCTCCTTGGGAAGCGATGCACCAACACCAGGGCCTAGTGCACCCTACAAAGCAATTTTGAAACTTTTTTCTGGACTGGCCATCAGAGCTGTCATTGTATTACCCTTGATGACCTGAATGCCATCAAAATGTCTTCTTTTCAATATTGCTTTTATCTTTGGGTAAGAAAGAAGTCTTTAGGGGCTAAATCAGGTGAGTAGAAAGTGTTTCCAAGTTATTTATTCAGTTGTTGGAAAAGTCATGACACATTTTTGCAATGAAAAACATAGAAAAAATATGTCATGACTTTCCTGACAACCCAATATTTACCGACTAAAAACTCCCTCACAGATAGTGCCCTGTGAGCTTGTGCATTGTCGTGATGCAAGAGCCATGAGTTGTTGATGAAAAGTTCAGGTTGTCTAACTTTTTCACATAGCATTTTCAGCACTTCCAAATAGTAAACTGGGCTAACTGTTTGTCCAGGTGGTATAAATTCATAATGAGTAATCCCTTTGATATCAAAAAAGGTTAGCAACATCATTGCAACAAGTTCACAAACTTAATTGTCAGATCTCATATATTGATGAGTATTACGTTTTATTGTTATATTGTACCCTTTATCATAAAATGACCATCTTTGTCTCTTGTTACCTTTTTTATCTTGAAACCTGTTTCACCTGATATGGATATATCTGCTTTTCTCTGAATACCATTTCCTTGGAATATCGATTTCTGCCCTTTCCCTTAGAGTCATATTTGTCCTCATAGCTTAGATGAGTCTATTGGAGGCAGCATATGGTTGGGTTTTGTTTTTTGATCCAATCTGCTACTCTGTGTCTTTTTATGGGTGACTTTAGCCCATTTATATTTAGGGTTATCATTGATATATCAGAATTTCCTATCATTCTGTGTTTTGTTTTCTGGTAGCTTGGCGTTTCTATTTTTTCTTTGCTTTTTGTTGCTGTCTGTTTCTTTAGTGTGGTGGTATTCTATGATTTCTCCCTCTGTTTCTTCTTTTTTTGTTTTACATATCTCAGGTCTGGATTTTGTTTGTTTGTTTGTTTGTTTGAGTAGCTACCGTTAAGTTTATGTAAAAGAAAGTTTCATATATACAGTAGTCCTTTTTCTTCAGCATGCTTCTTATCTCCATTCTCTTTTGCATATTCAGACCTTAACTCTCCCCTTTTATGTTTTTGTTGTCACAAGTTATTCTTTCTTATGTTTTGAGTTGATTTCTGAGTTGCAGTAGCAAGTTATCTTTTTCTTCTCTTTTTCTTAAGTGTTTTTATCTTATTTACCATTTATGCTATATTTAAGTATATTTTGCACTATTTTGTGTATGCACTGCCATTTCCTGCTTCAGTCTTTCTGTTAGTAATCTTTCCAGTAGGTGTGGTGGAGTGTTTTATTTTCTCTCTGCAGCAGACATTTATTTTCTCTCATGTTGTGTAGCATTTTATTTTCTCTTGTGCTATTCTAGGTTCTCACACAAAGGGTAGTTCCCTGGAGGGTGATCTTCTCCTCTGTGAGCAGGTCACCTGGGTCTCTGGGCATCACATCCATGGGAGAATATGGAGGGCAATAGAGTTCTGAATTTCTGAAATCCCAATGCAGCCCAATTCAGAGCCTGTGTGTCTAGGTAGCTCTGGTTGCCCCCACAGGAATCTGCCCAGAAAGGTCGGGGTGGGATGGAATGTGAGAGGTGGCTGGTGTGTTTGTGGCTCTGAGCAATGGTGACTATCAGCACACAGCTCTCATGCCCCTACAATTCATTCCCTTTAGCCAGGATTAGTTGTAGTGTACATCTGTGGCTGTGGGACAGTGTATCCACCTCTAGGGCTATAGATATTCTGCTCTTTAATCTGACACTACTACTGTTTCTTCTGGTTCCCACTTCTAACACTTGGAAGGTTGGGTGGGGGGTGAGTTCTGGAAGGGCACGGGGGAGTCAGCCAAGCTCCATGTCTTTTTCTATTTTCTGCCTGGCAGTGAGGGCTTAAACCACAGTTACCAGCTTTCTGTATTTGGTCTTTGCTCTGAGGTCTCTGCCCTGAATACTGTGATTAGCCATACTATATGCTGATCCCTTAGGCAGGACTGTGGGCTACAGGGAGTGCAGCCTAAATTTTTTCCTCTCCCAAGGCTACAGTGAGCTCCAGACTGTGTCCTGTGGCCCATGTCTCTGCACTTTCCCCGTCTCTCCTCCCCTGCTCACCTGATTTGCACACCTTCAGTTGACTAAATGTGTGGATCTCTCTGACATGCTTGTGTGCTGCTTAGGTTATCCTTTATTGAAGTATAGCTGTTCAATTTGTTGTAACTTCTAGGGGAGATTTCAAGAACCACTCCTCATGCCACCATTTTGGTGATGTTCTAGCTGTTTGTGTTTATCAAGTTTCATATACTAGTGACTGAATATTGTTTCCAATGTGGAGGGAAAAAGGGGACTGATTTTGAAAATTGATCATTCCATTATCACTATTTGTCAGATGTAAAATCCTTTGAAGAGAAAAAATAATTATATTGAACTGTTTATTTGTAGTTTTATCCCCAGACATATAAATGAACCATTTATGTGCTGGGATATGGCAGCCTCCCAGGTCATCTCTCAAATCTTCACAAGCAATATGACTTGGTAGTGATATAGATAAGACTTTGGTTGACAAAGATAATACTTACCATTGACATTGAGTTACTTTTATGTAACCAAAAACTTGTCATTTCTTAGATAATAAGAATACATTATGTGAAAATGAGAAGAAATTTAAAAGTTGATTCCAGGGCCGGCCGAGTGGTGCATTGGTTAAGAGCTGCCTTGGAATGCCAGCAGCCCTGGTTCAGATCCCACATATGAGAGCCAGTGACTGTGTCCTCAACAGCTAAGATGGTGAACAACAACTCCACCTGGAGCTGGGCTGCGCGAGTCCCGGAGTAGGTGTAGGCTGCAGCCCTTGCTGCAGTGAGCTGCCATAAGCTACAGTGAGTGGCCAGCAGCCAGCGTGAGCATCCAGCAGCTGGAGTGAGCTGCCAAGAGCTGCTGTGAGCAGTAGTCCAGAGGCCTGCGACTGATCTGCCTCGCCTGGGAAGAGTGAATGATGATACCAACATGGGCCAGTGAAGCAATGTCCTCCACAACTAAACTGAAGAACAAAAGGACAGTAACTTTTCTGTTCTCCTCCCCCAATTCCCCAATAAAAATCTTTAAAAAAAAAAGTTGATTCCAGGGATTTCTGGTCAAGATGGCAAAGTAAATAAATGCTGTGCTTGCTTCCTCTCACAACCACATCAAAATTACAAGCAAACTACAGAGCAATCATCATTGAGAATCTTCTGTAGTCTAGCTGAACCAAAACTCTACCACTAGGGTCATAGAGAAGAGGTTACCCCAAGACTGGTAGGAGGGACAGAGACATTTGTGTGTGACTATTAAAAATCAGGAGAGAGGGCCAGCAAAGTGGCACGGTGGTTAAGTGCTGGCTTGGGAAGCCAGCGGCCCCGGTTCAGATCCCACATATGAGGGCCAGTGACACTGCCCTAAAAAAAACCAAAAAAAAAAAACCAGGAGAGATATCTTGGCTGTGGAGATCCCAATCCCAAGGAGTAAGGTGTCCCGACCCCATATCAGGCTCCTCAGCCCAGTGTTCCAGTGCCAGGGAGAGAAGTCCCCATAATTCTTGCTGTAAAAACCAGTGGAGATTGTGGCTGAGTGAGACAAGAGCAGCTGCAGTCCCAGACATTACTCTTAAAGGACCCATGCATGGTTTCACTTGCTGATGGACTCACTTGTTCTGAGCTCCAGAGCTGGGACAGCAGGTCCAAAGGTGCAGGGGACATAAGTGGAGGAACTGAGTTGTCTGGCTTCAGGGCAAGGGCTGGAGATGCAGATTTCTCCCAGAAGGATTTGGGCAAAAGCCATTGTTTCGTTGTTGAGCACTCCCCGCTCCTGGCATACAGCTGCAGGCAGACACCACATTTGAATCCCCATCAATTTAGGTAATACCTTTCCCTTTCCTCACCCTGGTGATTCCCTGAGACCCTGCCCCACTCAACCTTCAGGCAACCTAAACCCACTTCCAGTGGTTTTTCTTAACAAATGTCCTATTTTGATTCATACTGAAGAACTTTTTATAATTTCTCAAAGGTTCACAAAACCCAAACAAGTGCCATCTGGCTTTTTTGTGTGTTTTGCCACTTGCTGAGCAACTCTAAATCTGGCATAGTGTCAGGTAGCCTCAGTTTGCAGATTGGACTCTCCAGGCACTTCTAACAGAACACATGTGCTGACCATCTGTGGATTGCTTTGTGGCTCATGCCAGGTGGCCCCGAGCAGGGCAAAGACTGAAGTTTAACTTGGCTTGCAGCTGGGCCCCATCCAAGAGTACCCAGAGCTGACACATCCAATGACCAGACTCTGACTGAGCCAGAGCATCACACAGTTGCCTCCAAGGATGACACATGCAGAGGGCAGATACCAGAGCCTTGCTAAAGCTAAATCCTACTCCATAGGGTCAGCCCCTACACAACAGCTCCCCTACTGTTGTCAGGACCAGTCTTCACAACTAATCAGCCTGAAGATCAAGCCCTCTCATTGACATGCAAACTTCAGCCAAGGCTCAACTATTATAAGAGGGCAAACACAACCCACACAATGGACACACATTTGCAGCACCTGACTCAGGTGATCAAGGTGACTGTGCCACTGGAACCTACAGGACACCTACTATATAAGGCCACTCTATGAAACCAGGAGGCGTAGTAGCCCTACCTAATACATAAAAAAAATCACAGGGAGGCAGCCAAAATGGGGAGACAAAGAAACATGTGCCAAATGAAGAACCAAAACAAAGCTCAGTAGAAGAACTAAACAAAATGAAGACAAGAAATCTGTCAGAAACAGAGGTCAAACCACTGATTATAAGAATGCTTAATGATCTCAAGGAAAGCTTCAACAAAGAGATAGAAAATATAAAAATGGAGATAGAAAATGTAAAAAAGAATCAGTCAGAAAATAAAGAATACAATAACTGAAATGAAGAATACATTAAAGGGAAGCAATAGTAGATTAGATGAGACAGAGGATCAAATTTGGGATTTAGAAGACTAGCAGAAACATACAATCAGAACAGCAGAAAGGAAAAAAAATCCTAAAAATAAAGATACTTTAAGGGGCAACTGGGACATCATGTGTAACATTAGCCTCGTAGCAGTACCAGGAGAAAGGAGAGAGCATAGGATTGAAAACCTATTTGAAAAAATAATGATGGAAAACTTCCCTGACCTGCAAAAGAAATAGACATGCAAGCCCAGAAAGCACAGAGAGTCCCAATCAAGATGATTCCAAAGAGACCCATACAAAAACACATCATAATTGAAATGCCAAAGTTTAAAGACATTGAAAGAATCTTGAACGCAACAAGAGAAATACAATTGTTTTCTACAAGGGAGCTCCCATAAGACCATCAGCTGATTTCTCAACAGAAAATGCTGGCCAGAAGGGATTGGCATGAAATATTCAAAGTCATGAAAAGCAAGGACCAAAATTGCTCTACATCAAACTATCACTTAGAATCGAAGGACAGATAAGCAACTCCACACACAAGAAAAACCTAAAGGAGTTCATCATCACCAAACCAGTGTTTCAAGAAATCTTAGAGGAATTGCTTTAGGACAAATATATGTGTAAATATATATGAATAATAAAATGGCAATAACTATCAACAATTACTTTAAATGTAAGTAGATTAAATGCTCCAATGAAAAATACGGTGGCTGAATGGATAAGGAAACAAGACCCTTACATATGCTATTTACAAGAGACTCACATCAGATTGAAAGCAAAGGAATGGAAAAAAGATATTTCATGAGAATGGAAACAAAAAATATGGTAACGGACTAAATAGATTTTAAACAAAGGCTATAACAAGAGACAAAGAAGGACCCAGTAATCCCACTTAAGAGTATTTATCAGAAGAAATCTAAAATGCTATTTCGAGAGGATGTGTCATCCACATATTTTTTGCAACATTGTTTACAGTGGCTAATATGTAGAGGCAGTGTGGGTATTCATCGATGGATGATGGTATAAACAGTAGGTGACATATATATACAATGGAATATTGCCCAGCCATGTAGGAACGGTGTTCTTGCCATCTGCAGCAGCATGAAAGGACCTAGAGGGTATTCTGTTGAGTGGAGTATGTCCGACAGATGCAATGTAATTTTGCTTGTATGTGGAATCTAAAGAACAAAATAAACAAACAAAACAGAGCCAAAATCATAGATATAGAAAACATTTTGATGGTTGCCAAATGGAAGAGTGTTTGGGGAGATGCATAAAAAGGGGAAGATATTATAAAGTAAAATTGGTTGTTACAAAGTAGTCATGGGAATGTAAAGTGTAGCATAAGGAATATAGTCAATAATATTACAATAACTACATATATCAGATGGGTACTATGTTTGTCAGGGTGACATATGGGGAGGAGGTTAGGGGGCTGGGAAGAAAAGGTGAAAGGTTCAGAAGTACTAATTAGTACAAAATAGTGATGGGCATGTAAAGTAAAGCATAGGGAGTATAGTCAATAATATGATAACTATGTAAAATGCCAGGTGGGTACTACACTGCTCAGTAGGATCACTTCTTAAATTATATAAATGTCTAACCACTATGCTTTCCACCTGAAAGCAATATAAAATGATACTGTATGTCAACTGTAATTGAAAAATGTAAAATGGTAGGGAAAAGGGAAAAGGGAATAAGAGGTTCAAATTTCCAGGTACAAAACAATTAGTCATGGAGATGTAATGTACAGCCTAAATAATATAGTCAATAATATTGTGATAGCATAATGTGGTGTCAGATGACTGCTGGACTTATTATGGTGATTACTTCTTTAGGTATATAAATGTTGAATAATTATGGTATACACCTGAAACTAATATAATATTGTATGTTAGTGATATTTTAATAAAAATCTTTTAAATGTTGATTTCAAATTACATTAAAAAATCATTGAAAATAATAAAATTTTAAAAGTTTAGCTGTTTAATAACAGTACTATCCCTTTCATCTTGACCAATAAATTATCAACCTTTGTTTTTAAAATTATAAAACACTCCATTTATTGCAAGATTGGAACCTTTCTTCTCTTTCCCCCTCTTTCTCTCTCTCACACACACACACACCCCCATACACTACACACACAGACATACACACACACACACACTAGGTGTCACAATGAAGTTCACAAACTAGTTGCAAAGATGTTGCTAACCTTTTTTTATATTAGAGAGATTATTCATTATGAATTTGTATCAACTGGACAGTCAGTTAACCAAGTTTACTATTTGGAAGTGCTGAAAAGGCTGCATCAAAAAGTTAGACTAAAATTACCTGAACTTTTTGCCAACAATTCATGGCTCTTGCATCAGGACAATGCACCAGCTCACAGGGCACTGTCTGTGAGGGCGTTTTTAGCCAGTAAACAAAGAACTTGTGTTGGAACACCCTCCCTATTTGCCTGATCTGGCCTGCAATGACTTCTTTCTTTACCTGAAGATAAAAGAAATATTGAAATGAAGATATTTTGATGACATTCAGGGCATCAGGGATCATACAAGGACAACATTCATGACTATTCCAGAAAAAGAGTTCCAAAATTGCTTTGAAGGGTGGACTAGGCCCTGGTATTGATTGGTGTATAGCTTCCCAAGGGGAGTACTTCAAAGGTCACTGTAGTGATATTCAGCAATGAGGTATGTAGCACTTTTTCTAGGATGAGTTCTCAAACTTAATTGTCTGAATATATATATCTATATATATCTATATATATATATATATATATATATATATATATATTCAAGGATATATGCATATCCTAGAGAAGGAAAATGTTGTGTAAGTATAGTACTAGGAAATGCATATATTCTAGAGAAGGAAAATGTTGTGTAAGTATAATATTAGGAAATGCTCACCACTTTTAAAATCCTGTCTTTCAGGAAAGAACGGTGACCATTAGACGACAAACTGTAGGAGGATTTGGATTAAGCATAAAGGTAAACTATGCTTCCAGTCTATTCTTATAAAGGTTGTGCTATAATGCTGCATTTTTGTGTATTTTAATTTTTGACTGATTAATGATTAGACAAGAATGGCTATAGCAAACTTCTCAATATTTGGACTTGGATGTAAATTAGGTAGGTTCTCAGAACCATGACCACCTTTTGATTTAGAAGTTTTACAAAAATATTTGGAAGTTTTACTTTAACTGTCATTGAATATAACTCATAAAGTTCATCTGGTTTCATCTGAAAAACCAAATATGGTGTCTCAGTGTGCATATCTTCCTCTAAGTAGCCAGAGTAGGAAATACTAACTTGTTAGTGAATGGAGCAAGAATAAGTTTGATGCTCATAATGTCTCATTAGTAGTTGTTAGTTGTAGTCTATTCATCTTTTTCTTTTGTTTCATTTTCATTTTTATTTAAGAAACCAGTAAAATCTTGGTACATTGCCAAGTATGTAGGTTAGACTTAATGTTTTTGCATCTGGTTTATTATAAAAAATAACCATATCTGTTTATATCCATTTATTATTAAATTTCAAAGGGCTTTTCTTTCTGTATATTATTGATTGTTAAAGATGTACCACACCTGCAATTTATCATCAATGAAGTAAAACAGAAATTTTGAAAGGATGGGGAAATTATATAAATATTGGAAAGGTTAACTCAATGACTTTAAATGTCTTTTAGAAACCCATACCTCTGCACTGATAAATTAAATTTAACTTGATTGTTTGGTTAGGCATTTTGCTTATGCAGGGTGAAAAATCATACATGTCAAGTATATATTTTATGAAATTTTAACACAGATCAAATTATATATGCTTAGAAAGTGGAACTCAAAATTTGGAACCACAGCTTTAGTCGACATTATGAAAATGACTCAGAAAACTAATCAATGTAGAATAGTATTGTGTTGTCAAGTGATAAAAATATTACTATATCAAATGTTAGGCTTAAAATATTTTCATACTATCACTTTATCTATCATCAAGTAAGACAGGACAAGTTATAGGATTTATTATAGAAAATATGCTGTGGGAATTCCATCATTCAATAGACAAGCTTTTGTTTGTTTGTTTGTCTTTATTTTTAAGCACTGTACTTATTGAGATTGCTCTGAAAGATGTAATGGTATTGTTACCGAGTGTGGACTCCTCTTGGTGCGGTATCTGGGTTCTTGGTATCCCAAACAAAGAATTGAGTGGGACACGAAATGGCAGTGGTGAAAGAACAGTTCATTAGAAGTGAAAGTACACTCCTAAGGGATGGGAGCAGACCCAAGCAAAAGAGTGGCTCAATGTCCCTGACTGGCGCAGACTTGGTAGTTTTATTTAATTTTCTTTTAGAATGGGCTACTCCACTCTGGGTGTGGGGTCTGTTGAATGGCACTTATGATTGACAGGAAACTATTATCTTTTCAGACTGTGCATGTTTATTCCCATAATTCAGCCTGTTATAATGATATTAATGAACATCCAGGCATAGATATGATATAGTAATGTTGTCAGAGAGTGGGACCTTCTCAGCACAAAGTCCAGGTCCTTGACAACTCAAGCAAAGAACTGAATGAGATACCGGAGTAAAAGTAGTTTACTAGAATAGATAGTACATTTCAAAGAAGTAGAATTAGGCCCAAGCAGTAGAGAATGGCTCAAGGGCCCATTATTAGAAATTACATTCCAAAGAGTTTGGAGCGGGCCATGCGCAAAGGCAGGCTCAAAAGGCTCAAAGGGAGGAAGGTAGGTTAAAAGGGAAGAAACAGTCCAAAGGGAGAAGTGGTCAAAAGGCGGACTTCCCAGGACTTGGGATTTTTATCTCTTTTTCTCTAGAATGGGCTGTTCCCCTCTGGGCGTGGGACAACTTGATTGGCACCTGTGATTGACAAGAGGTACAGTGAAGGTGCCAGTGACTGGTTAGATCTACTTGGGTATTTTGTGCCCATTAGTTTTCCCACAGGGGTAGGTAATTACAATACAAAGGGGAGTTTTGGGTGGAGAGGGGAGGTCCCCTGGGCAGTCCCACTCTGGGACATGCAGGAATGCAGGGTCCCAATGTCTGCCTCTAACTGCCTGCCTAGTTTTCCCTTTGAGAGATGAGATCCCCATAAAATCTCTATGGGAAGTTGAGGGACAGGTCTTTTCTTCTATATCTGTTTCCTGCTGGGCAAGGGCATAGAGCTGTCCCTGCCTATTGGGGGTTCATGGACTTTCACTCTAGCTGATCTCAGATGAGAGGAAGGGGTCTCGAGCTCTGCCTGGAAGACTGCTTTGGCTTCTTTGGTTGTGACTGGGAATCTTACTGGGGTATCCTCTGTATCCCCAAGGCCCCTGAATGAGGAAAAATAGATTTTAATTAATAAATCCGTTAGCTCTCATGAAGCCTGTGCCCATCACGTCAGTTGTGTGGGCCCAGAATGGGATTGGCATTTAGCTTACTGGCCTGGGGGATATTAGGAAGTCACTCTTTCAAGTAGTTATCTGAAGCAGTGGTAGGAGACTTCCATTGTTTAGGATTTAGAAACTGATTTACTAAGCAATCAAGAAGCAAGGGGGATCTTTAGTCTAGGATTCACAAACTGGTTAGAAGAGTAATCAAAGCCAAGAGCTAAGAAACTAAGGAACTAGGGAGGAGACATAACATTTCTATACTTAACATTTCTATAGGAAATAAAACTTAAAAGTTTCTCAGTGGTGGTGGGGGTGGGGGCTGCTGCTCTGTTGAGCCCATAACAATAATGATGGCATAATGAAGCCTAGGTGGAATGAAGGTCACTGCAACCTTTACTGTACAAGCTAGAGTGGCCAGTCTAATCTAGTCAAGTATTTTGAATCCTTTAGCTTTCTCATTGTGGTTGATGGTTATGGCAGATAAGGGAAACATCTGGGTGGTGAAGGGAGCTCTCTGGGCAGTTGCTCTCTACAGGTCATGTCAGATGTGCTGGAGACCCAATTCCTGTCTCAAGCTGCCTGCCTCAGTATGACTAAGAAAATAAGTCTACGTAGACAGAGCAAAAGCTGAGTTTGAACAAAATCCAGTAGTGAGAGTTGGTTTTATTTCAGATAATCATTGTCATCTATACCATACTGACCCTATTTCTGATAGATGCTAATTTTGTTCAAGCTGAAAATGTAATTTCACTTTTTCCTATTTTCATTTATAATTTAAACCCAATAATATGTTGTTATTTATTTTTACTAAAATACAACATTTTAACCAAGACTTTTTAAAACATCAAGAATTTTGCCAAATGAATAATTTCAGCTTAATTATTTCATTATTTCAATCCAAGGAAAAAGTTCATATACATAGGAAATCGAGTAATTTTCAAAATTATAATAGGTTTGTATTTTCTGTTCAAATATTGTCCACAAAAGTAGAATGTGAACTGTGATTGGTGCCATATTTTAAGAGGTTTAACAAAAAAGGCAATTACGTTAGAATTCTTATGATACAAACAAACTAAAAATACTAACATCAATATTTTTATATAGAATATTATCTATGTTACCATGCAGAAGGTCTGACTGCTTGCTGCATGAAAGCCAAAAGCTCTAGAGGTAAGGTTGGTGGAGAGAAAAGCAGTTTTATTCCAAAACACCAGCCTTAAGGGAAGACAGTAGATTCCTTATCACAAAGACTGCCTTACAGCTTTTTTTTTTTTTAAATTAAAGTTTATTGGAGTGACAATTGTTAGGCCTTACAGCTTTCAATACCACCAAAATGTTTTATAGGAATACACGGAGAGAGGCAGAACAAAGGAAAGGAGAAATTGGTCAGGCAACCTCTGAAAAAAGCTGATTCCCATATATTGGTTTGCCTTATGGACAGGAGTGGCTCCCTCTGCCAAGTAAATGGGCCAGGCATGCACGTGGCCCAAAATAAACAGAACCATGTGGCCCAAAATAAACAGAAACTGGTATGCAGAATAAATGTACAGAAAACAGAGTCATTAATGTTTGGTGGGAGGGTTGAGAAGCAAAGAAAAGAAAATCTTTCCAAAAGTCCCAAGCCAAAACACACTGTCATATCAAATTATACCAGAGTTTAAATATCAAAATAGAAGATGTAGTGTCACCATTACATCTATTAATCCTGAAGGTTTTTTTTTAGAGCTTTCTATTTTGATTTTCTCAATACTTACCCTGACCTTTGCTTTTCTGTTTTTTAAACTATCTTTTAATCTGTTAATGTATGTCAAAATATGATTATTTATTTATTTTAAATTACAATGTTATTATACAGATCCTTTTTCCCTTTGCTCTGTCACATGTAAAGTGGATAAACTACTGTGTTTATCTATTGCACTATCTTACTTAGATGTGAGATTTAAAAATATATATGTTATATGTTTTAGTATTATTTTATATTAATGATTACATATTAATATATTATACAGTATGATTATATTATATATTTTATATTATACAATGTAGTTATATTTTGTATTATAAATTATATATATATGAAATGAACAGTTTAAGAAATTGTTGTAGGTTAAATGCAGAATTACTATTTTAATTCTGATCATTATCTACCTATGTATCTACTGCTAGAATAATTTCAGTCAGCTATAACTATGCACATAGTATATACACATATATTTTACCCTTATTTGCTTCAGTTAAGTAATTACTGCTGACACACACTGGAGGTTGTTATAGTGAGAATTATTAATTAAAACAGTGATTATCTCAAATAGTGATAAAAGAAGGAAAAACATAAGTTAGACATTTGAAAGGCATTTACCAATATTAAGACTCCTATAGGTGCTCCTGAATTTTACTGTACTCAGAAAATATAGTGCTGTTGTTTCAGTTTTACCTTCCCTAAAACTCTTTTTTTTTAAATTGGTTGAAGAATAACAAATGCCCTTTTTGGTCAGCAAACACTAAAATACTTTAATTTGTGCTATTAGAAATCAAGGTTAGTTGACCATGCTCCATACTCCTGACAAATCTTGGCTTCTGGGACCTTCCTGCCACTCTCACCATTGTACATGGCGGTAATTCCTCAGGTGTCTCATGTGGCAGTCAGTGCTACAAAAGAAAAGTTGGTAGCCAACATCACAGAGAAGCATTTATATAGTGCTTTATTTATTAACATAATTATTTATAAAACTCCCTTTTAGAGCTTTATTCATTAACATCCCTCACTGGCTATAGTTTGTGGGTAGTATGATGTCCCTGAAGCTACCAATGTACGTTAAGCCTGATGTCACCTGTCTATGCACAACACTATTCTTGTTCCCAAACACTCTGTCTAGTCAGAAATTTTCTTGGAGGGTTGGTGAAATAAAAGTCAGCCTTTGATGCAGGATGATTTGTATATGGCCAGGATTCGTGGTGTCATAGCACCGAAGAATGGAGACACGGACCAGAGAGGCAAAGTTTGCAGAAAAGAACAGTTTATTAGAGTAAAGAGATATAGCTCTCTAAAAGAGAGGGAGCATCCAAAACTGTGCCCACTGAGGCTTCTTTTATATATCTGGAGAAAGCTGGCACCTGCTTGAACAGGTTAGATTTATTTCATTGGCCATTTTAGCCTGGAAGAGGCTTTTTAGGATAGTTTTAGTTGTCTCAGGGTGTAATTGATGTCCCTGGTCTGGGAGGAGTAAATTGTCTCAAGGCTGTAGCTTTTGGGGTCAGGGCTAAGGGCAGAGGCCTTGGAGATATGTTTATCTTTTGCTCATCCTACTTGGGAATTTCTAACTCCATAATTGTTACACTAACTAACCTGTATTACTTTTACCCCTTTCATTTTTCTCTGTCTTATTTTTTTTTCATTTTTTTATTAGTTTCAGGGGTACAAAACAATATAATACAATAGTTAGACATTTACACCTCTCACAAAATGATAACCTCCTCCCCCAATCTGCTATCCCTCTGACATCATATATAGCTGTTAAAATTCTATTGACTCTATTCCCTATGCTGTACTCTACATTCTGTGACTATATATATATAATTATAGTTGATGTTCATTATTATTCAGCTTCAGATGTACACTGCAGTGGCTAGTCATCTACACCATCCATGAAATGGTCTCCCTAATAAGACAAGTATTCATCAGATACTCTACAATATCTTTACAACATTATTGATTATATTCCCCAAACTGTCTTTTATATCCCTGTGGCAATCTTGTGGTTACCAATTTATGCTTTCTAATCCCCTCACCTTCTCCCTCATCCCCATCCCCCACCCATCTATTACAGCAGCCCTCAATTTTTTCTCTAAATCTTTGAGACAGTTTCTGATTAGTTTACTCATTCATTCTATTCTTTAGATTTCACATATAAGTGAGATCATGTGGTAATTGTCTTTCTCCATTGGACTTATTTCATTTAGAATAATGTTTTCTAGGTCCATCCATACAGTTGCAAATTATCTGCCTTAATAATAAGACAACTTTGAAACTTCTGTGACAAAAAAATTATATAGGTAACTTAGAGCCTAAGACAGTTATATGTCTCTACACTTGAATTCTAGGTCTTCAATTTGACAGCTTCCCTTGAAGGCCAAATGCCAGACATGATGTACCCAATGGGGAGGGTTCCCATTTAAAAATTTCTTAGTATTCCAAAGAATAAGAGGAAATAATATATTTAATATAAATGAAAGAAATATTTATTAGATTTAAATGATAAAATATAATTTAAGAAATTTTTAATTCACTTTCTATTCAAATTTTACCTATTTCCCTTCCTATTATTGTTGGGTTTTTTTTCCAACATAAGACATTTTTTGGTTTGCATTGTAAGAATTCTTTTTTTACAGAATCTGAGATTCTCCTTTGAGAATCATAGTTATTATTTTTAAAATCATGTCTAAAGTTGCTAAACCCTCAATCTGGAGCACAGTCATCCAAAAAGTGTTTTTACATCAATTACATTGACATTCAATATAGAAATAAAATTATCTTCTTAGGCAAACTTACAGTATAGATTCCTAAAATTCCATCGTTTTATAATGAGAATATTTTACCATGCAAAGGTGGAGACCAAAATTACCTATATATACATGTTAATCCTAAATTATGAAAAAAAGAATCACACACACACACACACACACACACACACACACACACACACACACAGCCAAGGACCTCTGAGCATATAACAGATTTGTACTGATGCAGCATATGGTGAAGCAGATGTCATAGGTGCCATACACAAAGCTGACTTTCTTGCTCTAATTTTCCTATCCTCTGGTTTAGATGAACTATTTGTCTTCAGCACCTAAAAAATGAAAGGAATTGTTTTTAACCCCTGGGGAGTGTGCACATCCCTTCACAACTTGCTTCTCTGCTTTTTTGTCTCATGTTATAGTTATTTTTTCAATGCAGCAATTAACAAATCTAGAAGGAACAAATGTATAACTGAACCAGAGCACAATTAAATGAAATTTGGAGGCATGGCATACACACACTGATCTCTGGCCCAGTCCTCTATTGTCTTTAAGTGACCTTTCATCCACATACTCTATAACTTCAAAGAAGCCGGAGAAATGCTTGCCATGCTTTCTGATCAGAAACTTAGTCATGAACCATTTCTAGGGCTTTTGCACTATACTCATGCCTGTTCTCAGTCTTCCAGGAAGCCTTGCTCATTTTAAATTATTTTTATTCTTGTGTTGCTTTTCAGAGCCATTCTCATATTGAAACCAGAAGGCAACTGAGTCTGGGGCTCGTGTTGCCTTCATCACTCAGCCAATAGACTGCCGCAGGAGTTGGGCTACAGGATAAGCATTTACTGTCAGAGCAGGCTAACACCTTCAAAAACTGCCTTAACATTCTCAGACTGGCTTGGGGAATTTAAGGAAAAATCTGGGTGTTCCTCCAGAGGCTACATGATGGTTCTGGGGGTCTGCATGGAGCCTTCCCTCTAGAAATATGGTTTTCCACTGGTGTCAGCAACCCAGGAACAATGATGGGAGTCGCCTGGAAAGAATGCTAGACAATGGAGATTGTACCTAAGAGTATTAATTATAAGTTTCAGGATAATTTGTAAAACAGGGAACTGGGACAGGGAACAAACTGAACTCAAGCCACAGGGAGATAATGTATTACTAAGATTAAGGAAACATGAGGCTGGGTATGCAGTGAGTACTCTACTATGGGAGTCCCAACCAGGCCCTGCTTCAATATTCACTATAACTTTGCTTTTCTATTTTTTATTTTTGACAGTTCTTAAGGATTCTTCCTGGGTGTTATGATTACCCTGTCTTCCTTGATTAAAACATCCCTCAGAAGTCACAAACATGCGTGTGTGTGTGTGTGTGTGTGTGTGTGTGTGTGTGTGTGTTTCTTGTATTAGTTTTTAGTTTCATTTGTCCTTCAGTAAAGTGTCAAGCTCATGTATTTACATGTTTATATTTCCAAATAGTCATTCTCCCAAAACTGAACAAAAGAATTACTAAACTTCCTACTTGTAATCATATATTATTCTCTGTTCTCAGACTGAAACTGCTTCCTTGAATTTCTCAGATTCATCAGGCAAGCTGGTATATATTCTCAATTTTCCTGAAGGACTTCCCTATTTTTATTGATCTTGCACATGACCTCTGGGCCTTGTATAATTTTTCCTAAGATGCATCACCATTCATATTGGCATTTTCTGGCTCTTGTTCCCAACTCTGGGGCTCTTGCCTGATTTCCCTCACACCTCTCCTGCCCCCTGGCCCTCCTGATAGACTCTTTCTTCTAAGTGCTCATCTTCCTTGATGGATTATTCTTATACTTACCATTTTAAAACATAACTTTCGATTGAAAGTGGTACCAATATATAAAAATATAATCAAATTTTATGTATTAAAAAAAAATAACCTAATGGTTTCTACTACTACACACCAAATAGTTACTAAATTTTTGCATTGTAAGACCAAATATTTTGTATTTTTACCCCATTCTTTTGTTTTTTGTTTTTTGTTATTGCCATTTTATTATTCATATTTTTGATCTCTTCTTTTTCCCCCTTCTTCAACTCTTTAACATTTCATTTTGCTGTTCATTTATTTGTTTGTTTATATTAGTTTCAGGTTTACAAAGCAATGTAATAGTTAGACATTTACACCCCTCACAAAGTGATAACCACCCCACAATGTACTACCCCTCTAACATCCTATATACCACTGCAATACCATTGACTTTGTTGCCTATGCTGTACTCCACATCCCATGGATATATCTATATCTATATCTATCATATTTTAGAGCTGGCCCCATTCTTCTTATATGGATTACCATGTGAGACTTTTTTATTTTTCATATCTTGTAAAATACAATACCATACATGTACGTATTTTTAAATAATACCTCTGGTCACTATCATTTAAAAAATCACTTTTTAGAGAAATGATGTTTTGAATATTATTACTAGAAAAATCTTTTATGGAGTATTTTTTAACAGACAAGTTTTCTTATGTAAACAATAAGTTATCCAAGTTCATCAAGGAAATATTTGCAATCAAAAGTGATTTCTATGCTGAAGCTTTAACTTTGCAACAATAAAAAAATGAAATTATAACTAGTATTACCATTAAAATCGTATGATATATGAACAATAATTGCTAATATTTATTAACTAATCTTTAAGTATCATATTCTGAATTAAATGCTTCATATTCTGTTTCATTTGGTCTTTACTATCCAGCAAAGTAGCTAACTATTGTTGTCCCTCTACAAAAAATGAGATTAAGTATTAAGAAATTAAATTGTCATGAACGACTGTTAGACCCACAATCTGTGCTGCAGTCTCTTCCTGCAAGTCAGGAAACTAACCCCCAATCCCCCAGGATCTACCTGGCACTGTGAGGCCTCCGCAGTAGCCATGGCACAAGCAAAGAACAGGTCATGCAAGATCTTAAGTGTCTTTCAATATGTTCTTTACTCAAACATTAATCATCAATACACCAAACAGTAAAGCACATAGAGTAATACCATATTTAGTAAAATAGAGTAATAAATGAGTCCCAAAATCAGTCAGAGTTCTGGTGGAGTGAGGAAAGGTGGCTGGTCCGGAAGGTCAGTCCAACAGAGGTTTGACCCAAGTGTAGCAGAGCAGAGTGGAGAGTTCTTGAAGCAGAGTGGCAGCATGGTCACCTCTCAATTGAAACTTACTCTCTGTGTGGCAAAAGCCCTTAGTTCTTATGCACTTCTGAGTGCCTTCCTGGCGTCACCTTATCGGGGCAGCGAGCTGGCAAACTTGACGTCATCATATCTTCAGTAGCAGATCTTTAGTAGCTGGTTACGCCCAATTACCAGGGCACTGGATAGCTGTCTGGGCAGTTGTCTGCTAAGTTCTTTGCGCATGTCCAAAATGGAGATAGTCTTGCTCATTCAATATGGAGTCACTGTTGCTCACACAAAACTCATTCTAACAGCTTTCAGGGGCACTCTACACATTAGTTAACTTACCCATTATTGTAAGTGGCAGAGCTAGGCCTCAACCCCATGCAAAGCTGATCACAAAGCTCTTCCTCTTAATAACTATACAGATATAAAACTTAAACTAAATTATCTCTAAACTCTTTACTTGGGAAACGCAAATAATGTTTCTTATCTAAGCTATTTATACTCAGGTTTATTTAAAACTAAAATAAATGGATTAAAATGTCCAGGATCAAGCAAGTGATTTCTTAATATGAAGTGCTGGGTATTAATAGTATCAAATTCACAAAATAAAAATGTACATCTTCATTGTATCTGTAATGAATTTCTGCCATTAATTTATTAGTTATGTTAGGGAAAAACTTTAAATATCAACTGTTGATATATCAACATTTGCACACATTTCTCCTCATTCTGTCCCCCTGCTTTTTTTACTTAAGTCTTATCTATCTGATTCCACCAGAGACAACATGGATATCTATCACCATAGAAATAGAAATATAAGAGTCAAGTAATTAAGCTTACATTGAAAATTATGAATTAGTCCCACGAATCAGTTAAAACCACTGACAAATTATCATTTGACAGACTATTTTATTAATTAAATAGCTTATTGAGATATAATTCACAAACCATATAATTTGCCCATTTAATTCAATGGTTTTTATTATATTCACAGATATGTGTGTAGAGGAGAGGAAGAAATCCCCCTCACCACCCCCCCAAACACCTTCTTAAGTACTTATGGCAGGATTTGTGATAAAATCCACACAAAACCAGATTAACAGGAGAAAAAATAATGCCCAAGGAGAATCACAATATGATGATCAGATCATAAAATGAGGCTCACAGAAGTGATCAAACCAGGTACCTTTTAATACTTTTTAGACAAAGAAACAATAAATTTGTGATAAATTGCCAGGACAAGGAAAGTTAGTGTTCATTACAAAGGAATCAAAGCAATGTTTGAATACTTCTTAGTGAGGAATCTAAACAAAGTTTGGGTTTGGGTAGTAAATTAGTAAAGGTGGTACAAGATTTGTTTATACAAACTTTCAACTCTAAATTCTTTTAACTCTTGTGATAAAGTTCTTTCTCAAGCTTCAAGAGCAGGGAGGGCACTTAAATGGGAGATTTGTCTCACCCTTAGGGAGACAGAGATCAGGGTTTTCTTCTTGCAAGAGTAGTTTCTTAAAAAACTTTAATTCAAAATAATCAATATGCCATTATGGGATATTTCATGGTAGCCTGCCCTGGGCTCCAACATATACAACCACCACTTCAGTCTATTTTACAATATATTCAGCAACTCAAAAAAATATATATCCTTTAATTATCATTCCTTTATCTCCCTATCTTCTGGTGTCAGCTCTAAGTAACTACTAGTCTTCTTCTTTCTCTATAGATTCCTTATTTTGGACTTTTATGAAGGCAATCATATAATTTGTGACAAAGATTATTTATAATTTTTGACAAAATTGTCAATGTAAGAATATCCATAACTGTAGAGAATTTTTATAATAATTTATTTGAGTCAAATAGAGGATACACTTGGAAGCAAGATCTCTAGAAATACAGTTTGACAAGAAATGACAGTTTGCAGTTTCTTTTATGCATTTGGAATTAAGGAGAGAATTGAAAAAGATTACAAAATGGAGGGTCGGCCGAATGGCTCAGTTGGTTAAGAGCTCATTCAAGAGTGCAAGCTGAGCTCTGAGCAACAGTGGTTCGAGGCCAGCCCGAGCTGAGTTGCCGTTGAGCTGCCAACAGGTGGCAGGATGGCTCAGCTAAATAAATAAATAAATAAATAAATAAATAAATAAATAAATAAATAATTTTAAAAAACAGGAGGGAGAGCGGCCTGGGGTGAGGGTTGGTTGTGGTGTGTGGCGGTATTGCGTGAGAGGTGCGTGCAAAAAAAAAAAAAAAAAAAAACAATGGTAGGAGAAAACAAGGTGGGGATTGGATTATAGGATAATAAATAAGATTATGTATTCTCTTGAAGGTTGATATGATTTAGGAGAAGGGGTCTGGAAGAGGCATTTCAAAGGTGTGTTAACCTAGAAGCACAGAAGTAATGGGCAGGGTTTGCTTACGGCAAAGATAAACCTTTTTTACTAAAAAGTTACATGCCTGGGGTGCAACTACCAACTACCCAACATGATCTGCCCAATTAGGAATTTATGATCAGATTACCCTGTGAGGTTACTTTCCAGGGAACTCCTTTTCATCCACAAAATCAAAATAAGTGATTTTGGCAGCTAAGTGTGGGATACAAATAGATTAAGGATAGTTGCCCATATTCTTTCAGGTGATCTTCCTTAGTTGCCTCTTCCATACCTGTTCACTGAGCTCTTAACTCTAATTATTGTATTATTACCTGTTTATCAGTATTTTCTTTACTTTAAATGAATAGATAATGGTGGGGTCTATGCATCTTTTTTCTTCCAGAGCCCAGAATATGACTGACTGGCTGACTGACTGATTGATTGATTGACTGATTGAAATATATATATATATATTTGAAAATATTTATTTGGCATGAGTTTTGATCATCTACAAACATTCTGGGGTTGTTTTGAATGAATTGCAGAGTTATACTGGCAAAATCATTGTGTAGAGTCCTGCTCAGATTGCTTTTAGGTGGGATTTTATATCCTGGTTCCTGTAAAGCTAGCTGTAACATTAACTATGCTTTGTAAAAAGACTATTACAAAATTGAGTAATATATGTTTTAATATTTTCTGGGATACATATTAGAATGTCACCTCTCTTTCCCTAACCTTGATTTTACACTGGAATAAGGGGGCTCAATTAATTCATTATTCTCCAAACCTTGATCCTGAGCCACACTCAGATCAAGGAAATCCTGTTCTGTTCTCAGGACCTTTATATTCTGGCAAACTGGAAAACCTGATCAAATTTCAATGTAAACAAATGTAAATCACAGCCATGATTCAGTGCTACAGAATTGAATTACTTCAAGTAAAGAGTTGTTAAAGGAATGTCCCTTCAACTGAAATCTTGAATATGAATAAGAGTTTAGCTGGTTAAAAGTAAAGAAACAAAAAAATGTTTTCCTGGCAGACAGGACAATATATGTTGACCTCCCTTAAAGCTCAGAGTGATGAAGGGACAGGGTGAAGCTGTAAAAGAAAGATGAGGCCACATGACAGAAGGTTGTTAAGGATTCTGGTTTCTATTCTAAGTGTAAGGGAAGTCTATCATCTTTTTTAAACAAAGTGAGTCACATTATTATATTTCTGTTGGATAAACCTCAAATTTTCCATTTAAGTACAGAACTAAATCTAATTAAGTTTAATAGATTTGGATTGCTCTCACATTTCATCTAATAAATGAAGGTACTGTGTTTTTAAGTTACAATTTTTACCTCCTGAGCTTTATATTAAATTTGTCTATCTAATTAATCGTAAAGTTAATTAGTTTAAATATTTTTTAAAAATTAGTTTAAAAATTAGTTTAAGTTTTTTCCCAGAGCTTCAAATGTCTGAATAATAATAATAAACACCTTTGAGCACAAATCATTCAGATTTCAGGAGAAATTTCATATATGAAATAAAAGTATTAATAAAATAATGGTTTGTTATATCTTGTCATTAAAAGATGGTTATAAATCTAAGTGTTAAGGGAAGAATGGTATTACTGAGTTGACACTCAGAAAATTGCAATCTCAATAACCTTTTTTCTAGATAGACCTCAAGGAGAGATTGTCCACCCTCTTATTACGGTAACTTGAACTAAAAATCTAAACATTAAGATAATCTTTGGATTCAATAATGCAAGGAGGGAAAACTGTGAAAAGCAAAAACAGCTACAGAAAGATACTCTGATGACAGCCATACAGCAAGAGTGACATAAACAATGTCATCATTTACCCTAAAGTGTCTGAACCACAATATCTGGATGATTTGCTTCCTCTTTTTATATCACCTAAAACTTCTTCAATGGATGATTCATTTTAGTTGACCAGCTTTTTCTTCTAAAAAAATGCATTCTTCATATTCTTTCCAATTTCCAAGTATCTCTAGAAACTGTCAGTGACCATGAACATTTGATTTCATTGTACACCTTCTTAGTTACCATAGACTCAAGGGATCCACTTGCCTGAGTGCATCCAAGCCAAAAAGACAGGAGCAGGAATTTGCAGCAAAGAAAGTAAAGGTTTACTTAAGAAGTTGGCATCAAGCCCAGAGACACAGGTGAGCTAGTGCTCTCAAAAACCTGGCTCCCCCTTGGCATAATGTAGCTAGGTTATATAAGGGAAAAATCTTTACCCATGGTTACTATGGGAGTTGGGATCATGGCTGTACTGATTGGCCAGGGTTAAGGCAGGGAGCAATTAATTGTGGCTTCAGGTGCTGGTGTCAGTCATACATTTGGTCCAGTTCTGTGGCAGAGGGCCCTAGACAAAGCTTTCCCAGTCCACATGGTCACAAAGGATTTCACACTATAGCGGGAGCTTCAGACAAAGACATTCCTAGACCACATGGCCATTAGGACATCAGGGTTAACATTTCTGAATTCCTACCTCACCCGGGAGCCAGTCAGGAACTGGTACAAGGCCACATGTCCTAATAATAAATCTTAGCTGCTAAACTAGAAACCTCAGCGTGTGTAACCCCGAGTCCCTCCCGGGTCAAGGTTCAGTCTCTGGATGTAAATCCACTGAGCTGGTGCCGGCATCAATAAATGTTGCTTCTTGAGCCTTGGTGTCCCATCTCTCTCTCCAAGTATCCCACAACAGTTCCAAGGGGATGTGGTCTGTGGGGCTGTTCTGTTTTCATGAGTCCAGAGCTCGAACACAACTGAGGCCAAGGTGTTGTTTTTGTTTTATTAAAACCTTATTCTAGTATAAGGTTTGGTTATTGTATCTTGGTCATGGTTGATAGACTTGAAGCTGTATTCTTAAGTGAGTTTGACGCTGACCAGACTGTAATGTCCTAAAGACTTACTGATTAAAAGGAGTGGACATAGAGTATAAGCACAAGTAAGAAGATCTAAGGGAAAGAATGCAAGTGAGTATATAGTCCTAACAGACTAAACAAAGCAAGCTTGCATTAAAGCAGAGTGCATGCTAAAAGAAATGAAGTTCATGTGTGGTTACATTATGTTCTACTAAAAATCATTCTGCAATGTATTTGAAGATTCAAACAATTTTAGGCCTGGCAAAGCCTTAGACTTCAATTATTTACTCACACACTTGTTCTACAAACATTTCAAAGATAAAAAGAAAGACATTATTTCATGCACTGGGGTTACATCAATGGACGACACAGATTATCAAAAATTTCAATGGCTTCATTAAACTTGCATTCTAGTTAGGAATGGAGGAAGGAGAAAGAAAACAAATAAGAAATATAAGAAATGAATAAAGAAAATAGATGAGAGGCTGGTAACTATGATGGAAAAGAATAGAACAGAATATAAGGGATTGGGAATTTGTAATCCTAACTAGTAAATATTAAGAGTCATGGAATAGATTAATACTAACCTTATTTACCATTTAATGTCATATAATTTTATTCATAAATCTTAATGATAGACTATATTAGAATAATAGCTACTTTTTATATACTATAGTTTTTTTAATTTTTTTATATATATTTTTAATTAGCTTCAGGTGTACAACAAAGTGCAATAGTTATACTTTTTACCCCTCAAAGTGACAACCCCCCTCCCCCAATTCTCCCCTCCCATTCCTCCCCCCCATATCATACTATCTACTACAATTCCTTTGACTCCCTTCCATCATATAATCCATATCCCGTGACTGTCTGTATATTCAATTACAGTTGGCTTATATACTATAGTTTTTACTGTGTGCTAAATAAGCACTCACTTCCACCACATTATCAGTCACAAATCATTATCCCTTTGATCAGATGAGAAGTTATCTTAGTGCTCATTAGGGACATACAGACTAAAAGGCAAAAGCAAAATTAGGAGCCGATGCAGCTTATGCCAGAGACTTTCTTCACTGAGTTAGTGAGGGTGGGTGGGTGGATGAATATTGGGTTGGTGGGAAATAGAAAATTTAATTGAGTAGTGGGTTTCAATTTCAACATGAGTAAGACAGTTTTCAATATTTTATTTTTCATGTTTCTTCTTAATATTCCAGAAACAGAAAGAACTACTTGCCAAGCAAAAGTTGAATACAACCACTTTGTCAACAATTACTGCCTATCTTATATTTAAGTATTTTGGCAATTTAGTGTTAAAAATAGACATTCATGGGGGACTGATGTGTGTTGTAAAATTATTGTCCTTTAAAAAAAAAGGCTTAGAATAAGTATTTATTTTGAAGATAGAGAAACTCCAATGAGATTTAGATTATCTTTTCAACTACCGTATGTTAAAAGTGCTATCTTCTTTTCTACATTATATTCTTTAATGCACTTATCTGACTTTTTAATTATTGCTTTCAACTGTATTAACTCTGTAATATAGAAACAATTTTTATGCAATCATTTCAGGGATTTATTTTATTATACGTAAGTTCAGCTAACTTATTATTGTTTTGATTTTCATGTCTCATTTTGTCAATTGGACAAAGCAGTGCTGCAATATTCTTGCTGTTTTATTTTGTTCTATTAATTATTTAGTATGTGCTTCCATACAAAGAAGAATCTAATGCTAATTAAGGAAATGCAGACTATCCCTTCCACATCATGCATATGCACACTCTGATTTCATCAATTTGCTCAGATAGAGGTCTTTCTAGTAACTTAGCATGCAAAGGTGTCTGTGCTTGGTCACCCACATAGAACAACTTATTATCAGGTATTTGGAGCCCTAAATAAGAATTTCTATAATGGGCATCTCTTTAATACATTGAAGAAAATACCCATTTAACTCATTATCATTCTTTTTTTTTTTAGCTGAGCCATCCTGCCACCTATTGGAAGCTCAACGGCAGCTCAGCTCAGGCTGGGCATCGAACTGCTGTTGCTCAGAGCTCACTCAGCTTTCACTCTTGAGCAAGCTCTTAACCAACTGAGCCACTTGGCTGGCCCCTCATTATCATTCTTTATTTGAAACATTAAGGCTTTCAGAGTCACCTTTTATTAACTATTGAATGTCACAGTGAAATTCTGAACAGGTCGATAAGTTTCTTGGGAGCACTATCTACTTAGTAAAGAAATTCCACAAGTTTATTTAAATTGTATCTAATCTTCATTAATATACTATTCATAACCAATATAGTTCCTAACCTAATAGTGCATTTTTATTTTTTCAGATTAAAATGTACCATATATGATTTTCTCTTTTCAGGGGGGAGCAGAACATAACATTCCAGTTGTCATTTCAAAAATCTCCAAGGAGCAAAGAGGTAATGTGTTAAGAGAATTATACAGTAGCCATTCTTTGTAAGTGTTTGTTATTGAAGAATAAGATGATATTAATGAATCATAAATTAGTATGTGATTGACTAAGTCCAGCTTCCCCATGACCAGACATTAAGTGGATGAGTCTGATTCCTGAGTCTAGGCTCTTTATTACTCTAGGGAGACTTCTCTCACAGGAGAGAAAAACTGAAAGATAATAGAGCATACGACTGTATGAATTAGTGACTGCATAGCTTTAGTTTCATTAAACAAACATACAAACAAACATATCTGATGATAACAAGGCACATCAAGTGTAAGCAATTTTAGATACATGTTATTTTCTGTTCTCATGTGAAATTTAACTTAGTTAGCTCTCCCTATAAAATTTCATCTAGGGAAAACAATGATGATGTAAAGCAACTGTTTCAATGACTGATGTTTATAAGACAATCTAATATTTAAAAAGAAAGTTGGAGTTGATTCCATGGCTGATGAATTGAATGTTTAGATCTAAACTTTTTCATAGATACATTAAAATTATAAGCACATGAGAAAATGTAGTCATCCATCCAAAAGAGTGACTTTTTTTTTTTTGCAACTGTAAGATCTAAAATGGTAGAACTAAATTTGTGTTATAATATTTGGGCTGAATCATAGAATTGTTTTTGTATTTCCATTCTTTGTGGGTCTCTTAAGAGTATATCCATATAAAGCATTTATATTTTTTTCCTTTGTATCAATTTTGATGTTATTTAATTTAAAAACCTCATCTGTATGAAGAAAATATTTGATGCGTAATAATTGTCCTTTTCCATTCATAGCGGAACTTTCAGGACTGCTCTTTATTGGGGATGCAATTCAGCAGGTATACATTTTACCATTATTCTTTTATGTGCAACCAAAACACAAAGTCATATTATACCACATAAAGCTGTGCTTTTCTTCCATTGCAGATAAATGGAATTAATGTGAGAAAATGCAGACATGAAGAAGTGGTGAGTTTTCCTTATTTTGATTCCTTAATATCATGATTTTCCCCATGTGTAAATAAAGATTTAGTACGTTGCTAAAAAAAATTCATTTTATTCACTAGAAAGATATGACATTGGTCCATTATGGTATCAGATTTACAAAGGATCTCTTAATTGGTGGTTAGTTGTTTATATATTTTTTTCATATTAGAAACAGATCAGCAAGTACTTCCCAGGATGAAATGTATTTCAAAGAAATACTTGGGGAGGCTGGGGGTTGTTTGCTATGTTTTCCCAATTTTTCTATTAATCCCTACTATTCGATGTCCGCTAAGTATATCTCTACATCAAAAACATCTCTACATTTTTGCAAATGTTTATAAATTTATAAATAATAAAATTTATGCCTATAAAATCTCATACAGTAGCAGGAGCAATTGGAAGATGATATAAAGACTGTGAGAGAGAGAGAGAATTTAAATGACCTTAATCTCAAGACAGACAAGTTTAGTACTAGGCAGAATGGTCATCAGATTTTACTGTGCTATTTTCTTGGATGTTGGTAAATGTGCAGATCTGAAGCCCTGGCCTCAGATATTCTAACCAGTCAGTTTAGGTGGGTCCAAGAATTTGGATTTTAACAACCAGCCTAAGTGGTTCCATTGTAGGTGGCCTCTAAACTACACTTTTGGAGAAGCTGGAAGTTGGAGAAGCTTCTGTTTGGGATAGTAAGATTACATAAAAATGATACAGAAAGGAATAGGACAGTGTTAAGTTCTTTAGGAAATGTTTGTCATGGTTGATTAAACTTCCCTGAATTTCTATATCAGTTCACTTGGGAAGGGTTAAAGGAAAATTATGTTTAAAAGTTTATACTTGGGGGCCAGCCGAGTGGCTCAGTTGGTTAAGAGTTGTCTTAGAGTGCGTGTTCTGAGCAACATGGCCACCAGTTCGATTCCCACATGGGTCAGTGAACACTGCGCCCTAGCTGAGCTGTCACTGAGCTGCCAACAGGTGGCAGGATGGCTCAGCTGATGTAACAACAAGATTGCCTGTTCAATGGTGGGCTACACCCACCAGCAACTAAAGATTGAACTTGGCACCTTGAGCTGAGGTGCCGCTCAGAAGGCTCAGTAGATAGGGTGTGCACCCCTAACAACAAGGCTGTTGGTTCCACTCCTGCATGGGATGGTGGCTACACCCACCCACAACTAAGATTGAACACATTCCCTTGAGCTTAGAGGCCACGAGCTGCCAACAGGAAGCCAGATGGCAACTGGCACCCTTCACAATGAAGATTGAAGAACAACTTGGCTGGTCCCCTCCCCCAATTCCCCAATAAAATCCTTAAAAAAAAAAAAAATTTATACTCCAGGGTCAAACAAAATGAAAAAGACTGTAAGTCTTTTGCTTCTCATAGCTCTAATTTAGTTGGTTTGCTCCTGTGTTAAAATCTATTTGGAAAACATTATTCTGACATATTTACATGTTTTAAACCTTGAAGAGGCAACCTGAGAGTCGTGAAAAAGCCACAGTTCTACAAAGAGTAATATCAGGGAGGGTTCTTGATTAAAAGCACTTGGAACAGTTAATCACTTGTATTCATCACCTGTCTTTGTCTTCTTACTTGGGCCATCCTATTGCCACTCTGTGATGAACTTCATGTAAAATATAAGTATTTAGGTCTTAAGTTTCCTATGAATCTGTAGAGAGGAAAGTAGTGTTTTAGACAAATGAGAGAACAGCATAGCACAGAGCACTCTGTTCTGCAGATTCATGTTAATTTTAAATATTGCCATGTAAGCAAAGATATTTTAATGTTAGTCTTTTTTTTCTTCAAAACTGCAAAATGATTTCAAACTCATTATAGAGAGCGAAAACAAGTGCATTCTCTTTTAGAGCCACATGTTGTTAGATGGAATCATGTTTGCAGTTTTCCCTTCAGAGGCATGCTTAGACAAACTGATGGAGCTTTGATTAAACTGATTAGTGTGGCATGAAAAGTTGGAACTTACTAATAATGCCACTGCGTTGTTTTTTTTAGCTGAGCCATCCTGCCACCTGTTGGCAGCTCAGCTCAAGCTGGGCATCGAACTGCTGTTGCTCAGAGCTCAGCTCGCACTCTTGAGCGAGCTCTTAACCAACTGAGTCACTCAGCTTGCCCCTAATAATGCCATTTCTTAATAGTGTTCATTCTGTTTCAAAGGAAAGGAATTTGGAATTGCAAGTTATATATGTGGCCCTTCATAATAAACTTATTTTTTTAAGAGGTTTAACTTTTATCCACTTTGAAATGTAGGTATTGATGTTCTTCTTTAATTTCAATTTTTCCCTGTCCAACAGTTATTAGATACTTTTGTCCTCATTATTAATTACTTAAACAAATAGACCTACTGCACCTCTGTGGGACTAAGATGTTAATTAAATATTTAAGAATGGCACAAAAAAAGCAAAAGAAGTTCAGAGGATGTAGAGGCTTTTAAAAAGTATGCTGATATACCACATTCTTTATTCCAGGTCAATGATTCACATAGTTTCAAAGTCAGAAACAGATTGGGTAGTCATGACTATATGTTGTTTGTGCATGTGCATATAATTTTTCTTTTATTAACCTATGCTATTCATTGATATTGTTAGAAATTCTGCATCTGGCTCTGATCTGCTTCACTCTTAGGAAGGCTTCAACAGTGTAATTGTTACTTTATGTTAACGTTATAAGGTTTGGCTTTTGTAGAAGGGTGATTCTTTATTGTCCACTCTGGGCACTCAGTAGAATTGTTGATGGAATTTTTTAGCCAAATGCCTAAAATTAGATCATCAAAAATTTGCATCTATATGTTTCTCATTATAGCAGTCTGAAGATATAAGAAGTCAATTCTGGGCTTCACCCACACCATGCAAGGCATTCTTCTCACCAGAAGATTGCTAAAGAAGAGAAGCTCCCAAAGTTTCTTCATTGAGAAAGACTAGAACAATTGTCAAATGTTGCTTTGCATGTGACCTGGTAGGAAGATAGCAGGATGCCCTGCACAAGGTGTGATCAAACAATTTAAATAATAATTAAAAATTATTGCAGTAAAAGACACATTGCCCTTAATTAGGTTATAAAAATAGAGAGCTCAGGTGACACTTATTATTTTATTATTTTGTTATTAGTTTCAGGTGTAGAAAACAATGTAATAGTTAGACATTTACACTCCTCACAAAGTCATAACCCCTCTCCCCCAATCTACTACCCCTCTGACATCTTATATAGCTGTTACAATTCCACTGACTCTATAAGTGGTACCCAGTAGAAGCAGGCACAATGCCCCATAAAAATAGTAATGCTTGTGAGAGTTGGCCATAACTAAGGAAACTCAACAGAAGTGGCCAGAGAAGAAAGACAGGGAGAGAGAGATGGAGGGAGAAGGAAGAGACTGAATTCTAAGTACATGGTCACACCCAGGACATCAGGGGACAGATGATTGTGGAGGTTGAGATTCTGCATTTTTATGGTGGGCATAAAAATAAATGAGATAAGGGTTATACATTCATCTCTCCTTCTCAAGGTGGATAGTTCTCATTAATGGAGAGAAAATAACCTGTATCCTCCCCATTGTGAAAACTTCACGATGGTCCTGTGCTAGTGTGAACTCTTAAAGAATTCACATTTATACCAGGGCACTACTGGAAGTTTAGCCAAGAAACTTCTGGAGTATTTCTGAGACACCTCAGGATACTATAAGCTGTAACTGAAGGTCATTTGGACAATAGACATGAGTCCCTGGATCAGAGATCTGGAAACCAAAAAGAAAAAGAGACAAACCCCAAGATCTAAACATCCATATATCTTTGGTCACCCAGATAAGAAGTGGTTCTTTGTGGTTGTTTATGGCAGAAAGATATCCTATATATGTATGCTTATTTTTAATATATGCTTTATATATCCTATATACATATGCCTATAAAGTCTGGGATCCCTAAAGCAGCTGCTACAGAATTGTACTATAGAAATTATTATTCCTTTACTTAATAGCACCAATGATGTATATGCAAACAAACTCCTAGAAAACCTTCTTGGGTTTCTGGTTTGGCTTATCAAAATAGCATAGGAAAAAGCATATTTGACCCTTTCAGGATTATCCATCAAAAAATTCTAATGTCTTCTCGTATGATCTGAAAGTCTGTGCCTCCCCCAAATTCATATGTTGAAATCCTAATGCCAACATGATAGTATTAGGAACTGGGGCCTTTGGGATGTGCTTAGACTCTACTCTCATGAATAGGATTAGTACTCTTATAAAAGAACCCCTCCCACCCCCTCAAAGAGCTCCCTAACCACTTCCCTCATGTGAAGATAGAAGAATTTTGGCTTTGCCTGACTACTCTGGCACACTGATTCTCAAATTTCCAGTCTCCAGAATTGAAAGAAATAAATTTCTGATGTATGTAAGCTTCCAAGTCTGTGATGTTTTGTTATAGCAGCCTGGTCGGAGTAAGCCACCTTCTGAAGTGGTAAATGTTCAATCTTGAGCAAGTGAATGCAGAGATTTGGAGTTAAATTAGATGTTTTTAATTCTCTTCTCTCCAGCAACTCTATTATATGACAATACACTGGGTTGTTGGTAAAGTTTTTGAAAGTGGAAAGCATATTTTCATTTCAGTGGTATCTGTCCTAGAAGGTCTGAGAAAGCTGAAGCAAATGCTAATATCTAGCAAACAGTCATTATAGAACTCAGATAGGAATCTGAGCTAGCAGGGATATTAAAAGGGACAGTTGAAGACCTGTAGCCAAGAATATGAGATTGAATTAGAATTCAACAAGAGTCTGAGAATTTGGCCCCAGCACATCAGAGGACATGGGTGAGGTTCCTACTAAAATAAAGGGAGAGATATATTCTGAATAGTAAGTTTCTCTGCCTTTGCCCTTCTTTCAACTCTCAGACACAGGCAGCAGGTTTTGTTTTGTTTTTCACTAACAGAAGATATTAGAAGATTCTTCTGTAGTGAAATTGATTTAAGAAAAGTAGCCCACAAATTATACAATAATATATTTGAGCTCAACCACTATAGGCTGGGTTCCCACTAATAACTCCAGAGTGGAGCTCAGTGATGGATAAACCATGTATCCTCTACCCAAATCCATTAATTTGCTTTTTGGTGCCTCACTTGTAAAAATTGGCTGATACCATAAGATTACCAACATTTGAAGAAAATCATCCACATCAAAGGTAAAGGTTAAAACAGACAGCAAAAAAAAAAAAAAAATGAAAGAAAGAGACAACACAAGATTCAGGAACAAAAAAGGACTTAATACTCATATAATATTCATATAAATATTTTTAGAGAGATGGCAGAAATCATTATATAAATAAAACAGTTTAAAAGTCAACGCTAGGGCTGGCCAAGTGGCTCAGTTGGTTAAGAGTTAGATTAAGAGCGTGAGCTCTGAGCAACAAGGCCACTGGTTCAATTTCCTCATGGGCCAGTGTCACCGCGCCCAAGCTGAACTACCACTGTGTTGCCAACATGTGGCAAGATGGATCAGCTGGTAAGAGCATGTGCTCCTATCAACAAGACTGCCTGTTTGATGGTGGGCTATGCCTGCCAGCAACGAAGACTGAACTCAGCACCTTGAGCTGAGCTGCCACCCGGATGGCTCAGCAGAGAGAGCCTGCACTCTTAACAACAAAGCTGCTGGTTTGACTCCCACATGGGATGGTGGCTACGCTCACTCACAACTAAGATTGTAACACAGTAACTTGAGCTTAGAGGCCACGAGCTGCCGACGCAAACTGGCACCCTCCACAGCCAAGATTGAAAAACAACAACTTGGCTGCTTCCTTTCCCCAATTCCCCAACACTGTTCCGCTACCCCAATTCCCCAATTAAAAATAAATAAATTAATTAAAAAATAAATTAATTAAAATTTTTAAAAGTCAGTGCTACTTTATTTTATTGCTCAAGTGGTTCCAGCTTTAGCAATTGGGAGCTCTTTCAATTGGTTTCAGTGTTGCTTTGAAATATTCCCTTTGCTTTTTTTTGTTTGTTTTTTGTTGTTTTGTTTTGTTTGTTTTGTTTTGTTTTTTTACTTGTTGGTTTTGTTTAGCACTTCCTTGATTTCCATCACCACAAGAAGTTTCAGGCTCATCTTTTTTTTTTATTATTATATTAGTTACAGATGTACACAACACTGCAATAGTTATCCTTTTCACCCCTTACAAAGTGACTCCCCCTATCCAATGCCGCCCGACACCTGATATCATACATATCTATTACAATTCCATTGACTCCATCCCCACACTATACTCCACATCCCATGACTATATATGTGTTAAATTATAGTCAGCATCTAATATTATTCAGCGCCAGCTTCAGGTGTACAGTACAGTGGTTAGCCCTCTACACAGTCCATGAAGTGGTCTCTCTTACAAGACATGAGTCCATCTGGTCCCCTAAAAAATATTTACAACATTATTGATTATATTCCCTAAACTGTCTCTTCTATCCCTGTGGCATAATTGTAGTTACCAGTGTATGTTGCCTCATCCCTTTCCTTTCTCCCTCATGCCAACCCTGTCCCATCTAGCAATCATCAGTTTTTCCTCTATGTCTCTAAGACTATTTCTGTTTACATTGCTCGTTTATTCAGTTCTTTAGATTCCACATATAAGTGAGATCATATGGTATTTGTCTTTCTCTGACTGACTTATTTCATTAACATAATGTTCTCTAGGTCCATCCATATCATTGCAAATAGTACGATTTCTTTCTTCTTCATAGCTGTATAATACTCCATTGTGTAAATGTACCACAGTTTCTTTATCCAGTCATCTACCGATGGGCATTTCTATTGTTTCCAAGTCTTGCCTATTGTAAATAGTGCTGCAATGAATATAGGGGTGCATATATTTTTTCGAATTAGTGTCTTGGGTTTTTCAGGATAAATACCTAGGAGTGGAATTGCTGGGTCAAAAGGTAGTTCCATTTCCAGTTTTTTGAGATACCTCCATACTGACTTCCATAATGGCTGCACCAATCTGCAATCCCACCAACAGTGCAGCAGGGTCCCCTTTTCCCCACAGCCTCGCCAGCACTTGTTGTTTGTTGATTTATTGATGATAACCATTTTGACCAGAGGGAGGTAGTATTTCATTGTGGTTTGTATTTGCATCTCCCTAATGATCAGTGAGGTTGAACATTTTTTCATATGCCTATTGGCCATCTGTATGTCCTCTTTAGAGAAATGTCTCTTCATTTCCTCTGCCCATTTTTTAATTGGGTTGTTTGTTTTTTTGGTGTTGAACTGCATGAGTGTTTTATAAATTTTGGATATTAACCCCTTATCAGACATATCGTTGACAAATATCTTCTCCCATTCAGTAGGCTGCCTTTTTGTTTTATTGATGGTTTCCTTTGTTGTGAAAAAACTTTTAAGTTTCATATAATCCCATGTGTTCATTTTTTCTTTTAATTCCCTTTCCCATGGAGATGAATCAGTAAAAATATTGCTCAGCATAATGTCTGCAAATTGCTCCCTATGTTTTCTAGGAGTTTTATGGTTTCAGGTCTTACATTTAAGTCTTTCATTCATTTTGAATTTGTTCTTGTGTGTGGCGTAAGAGGGTGGTCCAATTTCATTTTTTTCATGTGTCAGTCTAATTTTCCCAGCACCATTTATTATACAGACTATCTTTACCTCAGTGTAAACTCTTGCTTCCGTTGTCATAGATTAACTGTCTGTATGTATGGATTTATTTCTGGGCTCCTATTTTGTTTCACTGATGTATGTGCCTGTTTGGGGTTCTTTGTATTTTTTTAGCTGAACCATCCTGCCACTTGTTAGCTCAGCTCTGGCTGGGCATCGAACTACTGTTGCTCAGAGCTCAGCTCCACTCAGGAGTGAGCTTTTAACCAACTGAGCCTCTCGGCTGGCCCTATGTGCTTGTTTTTATGCCAGTACCATACTGTTTTGATTACTGTAACCTTGTAGTATGCTTTGATATCTGGTAGCATGATACCCCCGACTTTGTTCTTATTTCTCAGGATTGCCGAGGCTATTCAGGTTCTTTTATGGTTCCATATAAATTTTAGTATTATATTTTCTATTTCTGTGGAAAATGCCCTTGGTAGTTTGATAGGAATTGCATTGAATCTATATATTGCTTTAGGCAGTATGGACATTTTAACTATAGTAATTCTTCCTATCCATGAGCATGGTAGTTGTTTCCATTTATTTGTGTGTTCTTTGATTTCTTTCTTCAGTGTCTTATAATTTTCTGAGTACAGATATTTTACTTCTTTGGTAAATTTATTACTAGGTATTTTATAGTTCTTGAAGCAATTGTAAATGGGACTGTTTTCTTAATTTCTCCTTCTGATAGTTTATTATTGGTATTTGCAAATGCATCTGATTTCTGAATATTGGTTTTGTATACTGCTACCTTTCTGAATTCGTCTATCAGTTCCAATAACTTTTTATGGAGTCTTTGGGGTTCTCTATATACAGTATCATGTCATCTGCATATAATGACTATTTTACTTCCCCCTTGCAAATTTGGATGCCTTTTACTTTGTTTTCTTGTCTGATTGCTGTGGCTAGAACTTCCAGAACTTCGTTGAATAAAAGTGGAGAAAATGGACAGCCTTGTCTTTTTCCTGATCTTAAAGGAAAAGGTTTTAGCTTTTCCTCATTGAGTATGATGTTAGCTGTAGGTTTATCATATATGGCCTTTGTTATGTTGAGATATGATCCTTCTATTCCCACTTTGAAAAGGGTTTTTATCATAAATGGCTGCTGGATTTTGTCAAATGCTTATTCTGCATCTATTGACATGACCATATGATTTTTATTCTTCATTTTGTTGATGTGGTGTATCACATTAATTGATTTACGGATGTTGAACCAACCTTGCTTACTAGGGATGAAACCCACTTGATCATGATGTATGATCTTCTTAATATATTGCTGAATTCTGTTTGATAATATTTTATTGAGGATTTTTGCATCTGTATTCATCAGGGATATTGGCCTGTAGTTTTCCTTTTTTGTGCTGTCTTTATCTGATTTTGGAATCAGGGTGATAGTGGCTTCATAGAGAGAGTTTGGGAGCTTTCCCTCCTTCTGGATTTTCTGGAATAGTTTGAGAGGAATAGGTGATAGTTCTGTTTTGAATGTTTGGTAAAATTCACTTGTGAAGCCATCTGGTCCAGGACTTTTGTTTGTTGGGAGTTGAATACTGATTCAATTTCCTTGACATTAATCAGCCTATTCAGATTTTCCATTTCTTCTTGAGTTAGCTTTGGAAGGTTGTATGTTTCTAGAAAATTATCCATTTCTTCCAGATTGTCATATTTGTTGGCATATAGTTGCTCATAGTAATTTCTTAAAATTTTTTGTATATCTGTGGTGTCTGCTGTCACTTCACCTCTTTCATTCCTGATTTTACTAGTTTGAGTCCTCCCTCTTTTTTTTTTTTTTTGATGAGTCTGACTAGAGGTTTGTCAATTTTATATATCTTCTCAAAAAAACAGCTCTTGGTTTTGTTGATCTTTTGTATTGTTTTTCTGGTCTCTATTTCATTTATTTCTGCTCTGGTCTTTATTGTTTCCTTCTTTGTACTCCCTTTGGGATTCTTTTTCTGTTCTTTTCTCAGTTCCCTAAGGTGTAAAGATAACCTGTTGATTTGAGGTTTTCCTTCTTTCTTTAGGTAGGCCTGCACTGCTATAAACTTCCTTCTTAGGACTGCTGTTGCTGCATCCCAGATTTTTGGTAGTGGTGTTTTCATTTTTGTTTGTCTTGAGGTATCTTTTGATTTCCTCCTTGATCTCATTTTTGAACCACTCGCTATTTAGTAGCATGTTATTTAGCCTATGTATTTGTAAGCTTTCCAGATTTCTTCTTGTAACTGTTTTCTAGTTTCATAGCATTGTGGTCAGAGAAGCGGCTTGAAATGATTTCAACCTTCTTAAATTTATTGAGACTTGTTTTGTGGCCTAACATGTGATCTACCTTGGAAAATGTCCCATGTGCACTTGAGAAGAATGTATATTCTATAGCTTTGAGGTGAAATGCTCTGAAAATATCGATTAAATCCAGCTGGTCTAATGTGTCATTTAGGGTCACTGTTTCCAGATTGATTTTCTGTTTTGAGGATCTATCCATTGGTGACAGTGGGGTGTTGAAGTCCCCTACTATGATAGTGTTACTGTTGATCTCCATCTTTATGTCTGTCAAAATCTGTTTTATATATTTAGGAGCTCCTATGTTAGGTGCATAGATGTTTACTAGGGTTATGTCCTCTTGTTGGATCGATCTCTATTATTATGAAGTGTCCTTCTTTGTCCTTTATTATATTCTTCAATTTAAAGTCCATTTTATCTGATATAAGTATCGCTACTCCAGCTTTTTTCTCAGTTCCATTTGCATGAAATATTTTACTCCATCCATTTAATTTCAGCCTGTATATGTCTTTTGATCTGAGGTGAGTTTCTCGTAAACAGCATGTGCACGGGTCTTTCTTTCTTATCCATTCAGACCCTATGTCTTTTGATTGGAGAATTTAATCCATTTACATTTAATGTGATTATTGATAGGTGCCTACTTGTTGCCATTTTGTAATTTGTGTTCCTAATCTTTCTTAGTTAGGTTGCTTTTCTCTTCTGCTTAACGAAGCCCTTTTAACACTTTCTGTAATATTGGCTTGGTGATAATGAATGCCCTTAGTTTATTCTTTTCTGGGAAGCTCTTTATTTCTCCTTCAATTTTAAATGATAACCTTGGTGGATAAAGCAATCTAGGTTGTAAGCTTTTGTTTTCCATCACTTTGAAAACCTCCTGCCACTCACTTCTAGCCTACAAAGTTTCTGTAGAAAAATTGGCTGATAATATTATGCGGGTGCCCTTGTAAATAAATTGCTGCCTTTCTCTGGATGCTTTTAGGATTCTGTCTTTGTCCTTAACCCTTACCATTTTCACTATAATGGCCTTGGTGTGGGCCTGTTTCGAATCATCTTGGTTGGAACTCTCTGCACTTCCTGGACTTGTATGTCGATTTCCTTTGCCAGTTTAAGGACGTTTTCAAACATCATTACTTCAAATATGTTCTCAATCCCTTGCTCCCTGTCTTCTCCTTCTGGTATTCCAATGATGTGAAGTTGTTTTATTTGATGTTGTCACCCTGCTCTCTTAAACTATTTTCAATGTTTTTCATTCTTTTTTTCTTTTTGTTGTTCCACTTAGATGATCTCTGCTATTTTGTCTTCTAAGTCACTGATTCGATCTCCTGTTTTATCCAATCTGCTAGTAATTCCATTGAATTTGTTATTTAATTGTTATTTTAATTTGTTATTTTATTTCTAGCTTGTTGCTTTTCATGATTTCTCTATCCTTCTTTATATTCTCGTTAATTTCCTTGAACATTCTAATAATCAGTGTTCTGAACTCTGTCTCCAATAGGTTGTTCACCTCTATTTCATCTAGTTCCACTGATTCAGGAGGTTTCTTCTGTTCTTTTATTTGGGTTGTGTTTCTTTGTTTCCCCATTCTGGTTTACTCTTTGTGCTAGCTTTGATGTAACAGGTAGATCCCCTAGATCTCTCAGTTTTTTTCTAGGTGTACTTATGCGGTATGTGTCCTTTATATTTGAATTACTTGGTCTCCCTCTTCTTCTATGCATGTGTACCTGAGGTGTTTCTTGTGTTGTGTGTCTTCTCCTGTTGAAGTTGAGCTTTGACTGCTTATGGCTTGTCAGTAGGTGGGTTTGACTCTCAGGCTGATTAGCTGTGAGGATTAGCAGTGTCCAAAGTTTTTGAGCTGCTGTGTGAGGATTGACACCTCCGATGAGGCATGGCCTTTTTGGGCTCTTGTGCCTGTAGCTGATTCCCTTTGGGTGTGATTCTTGTAGGTCAAACCCAGAAATGCTCTGGTTTTATCTAAAGTTGACCTCTGGGTATGATGATTCTTGTGTCTTTGGGTGAGCCCTGCTGCAGAGCAATTTTAGAGCAAAACAGATCAACAAGTACAACCACCACAGCCACATGTAAAAAAATAACAACCGACAACCTACAGTCAACTTGTACAGAAATATCAAACATATAAAAGAAGATAACAAACAAAAACAAAACAACCACAAAAAAGAACAAAAGACAAAACAAAACAAAAAATAAAATAGAATAAAATAAAAAACAGAATAAACATGAGAAACCAAAAAACTTGCAGAAAAGAGTAAAGAAAGATGAAGAATAGAGCAGTGAAAAGAAGGGAGAGAGTGATGGTGGAAAAGAAAGAAGGAAAGAAAGAAAAAGAAAAAGAATAATATATATATATATATATATATATATATATATATATATATATATATATCCATATATATGAGTGTATATTCACCTATATACACCCATTATATGCCTATATTAAAAGCTAAAAAATAATAATAATGAAATAGAAATAAAAACCAAAAACAACCAAAACAAGTAACCAATAAAGAGAAAAAGAAAAAAGAAATGAAAAAAAAAACAGTGCCGGTCTTGGCTAAAGTCCACCAAGCTCTCTCTAGGTTGTCCTCTGCTGTATCAAAGATCCTCTGTGTCTTGTGGGGTTAGAGTCAGCCACCTGGCACCTAGAGTGATCCTGGCAATGCAGGTCTATTGTATATGAGTGGCGTTATGAAGTGTGGTTGGTAGTTTTTACAAAGTCACTGCCGTTTCTGCTGTCGCCTGTCCCAAGGCAGGCTGCGCACCCAGAAGGCTCAATGTGTGTCTTTGGGCACTCTTTCAGCTGAAGGCTGTGGAGATCATGAGAGTTTAGCACTGCTAAAAGCCACCTGCCAGAGGTCTGTCTGCTAGTGCCTCAGCAGCTGAACCTGTCCTGCTTCCTAAGCCTTGCAGCAAAGTTGGGGACCAGGTAGGTAGGCTCACTCTTTGCAGCCTCTTCTGGGGTGGAATTCTTGACCCCCTGCTGGTAGGAAAACCTCTGTAACCTGACCCTACTGCTCCATTCAGGGATCAGTTGAAGACTCTGGCTTGAAGGGGGCCAAGGTTTCTGAGAGAGGGTGGGGGTGGGTTCTTATTTCTGCAGTTGTTTTTCTTGCTTTCTGTCGAAGAGGGGGAAAAAAACCCACACATACACACACAAACACACACAAAAAAACAGTCCCATTGCTGTTTTGAGCTAAGGCCTTTGCCTCAGACGCTCCAGCAGAGCTTCTGTTGCTCTCCCGGAGGAACTGCGGGGGTCTTCGTGGACTGTGCACACCCTGCAGCTGCTCAGATCTCTGCTCTGTCTCCCGGGGTCCTGCATCTCCACCAGGTGCATGCTGCATCTCCCTGCGCCATGTTTCCCTCTTTTCCTGCTAGCCTAGTTTCAGGCTTCTGCTTCAGAGCCTGCGTGCCATGGTGTTCCTGCCGTGCTCCCAGTGGGACCGGTGGGACTGAGTGGGCCCCTGGGCTGATCACTGGACTGGATGGGTGCAAGGATTGATCTCGCCCTGTCGCTGCCATGCTCTGCACCCTGTCAACTGGGGACCTGGAGTTCCACAGCCAGAGGTGCAGCTTGTACTTCTGCATGCTCATCTCCTTTCTCTTCTCCTCCTCTCACCTGGCCTGAGGCTTCTTCCTCAGACTGCAGGCCATCGTGCTCTTGCTGTACTCTAGGCAAGTCGCGTGTCCCAGGGAGCGAGCAGTGGGAACACTCATGGATCTAATCTCCTAAGCCCCGTGCCTCAGCAGCTGCAAGTGCGGGCTGCAACACCACGCATCTCGCCTCCTTCTTCCCCCTCTTGCCCGGTCTGCCCACCTTCTAGCAATCATTGTATGAAATTCTCAGTTGCTCTTTGTGATGAGTGGACATCGCTTTAAAAAGTTACAGAACTTCAAATTGCAGATATTTCCAGGGAAGAACTCAGGGAGCCATCCTCACAGCACCATCTTCCTGCTGCTCATTCCCAGGCTCGTTTTGTATATACCCTACCAGTCCAAGAATCAGCTCTTACTCCTAGAGGTCGCATTTCCCTTTATCAAAGAATGTATTATAAACCAAAATCTGGGTGCTAGGTGTGCTCGATGCTACTCAAGTAGCAGTGCCTTCCAGGCCCTCTCAGCTGATAGAACAGGAAATGCTGTGTGTATATATACACTTGTTCATGTATACGTATCTATTCACACACATTTCTATATGAAACCATGTATATTTATATCAAGCTAAATATTAAGTTTATGTAGCTGTCTCCAACTTCACCCATTATCACATCAATAATTCTAGCCTCCTCATTTTGCTTATCTGTAATGTCCCACTCCAACAGATGGTTATACCATCTGACATCCTTTTAGTTAATCCTTCAAATCCAGAACATGTATACAGCAGTATCAAAATTGTTAACCCATTCCCCAATGGAAAAAGTTTATTAAGTAAAGGTTTTACGTACAGGTTGTGTTTTTATTTCAGTCTTACAGATTTCATTCATTTCCGAAGTTACATAAGCCAGTACCTCTACTTCAACCCCTTCAGTAAGATTGTTTCATATATTTATAATACAAATAGATTATTTTGACACATTGCATTCCATTATGATATCCTCCAACCTCCTAAATGATTTTTTTTTAAAAAGATTTGCAAAGATTAAGTCTCACTTCTTTTTGGCTGCAAATTCTATGCGTTCTGACAAGTGCGTAGTATCATGTATCCACCATTACAATATCATATAGAATAGTGTCACTGCCCTAAAAATTTCTTTTCATCTTTTCCTCCCCTATTTCTCCCCCATTCATATCCACACCATAGTCCTCTGGAAATGACCCTTTCACTGTCTGTATAAGTTTGCCTTTACCAGACTGCCATATAATTGGAATATAGAGAATGTCAGATTGGCTTCTATCACTTACCAATGCACATTAAAGTGGCTTTTAGTGGCTTGAAATCTCTTTTAGTGGCTTGATAGCTCATTTATTTCTGAGTACCCAATAATATTCTATTGTTCAGACAATGGAATATTGAACAACTACACTGCAGTTTGTTTATCCATTCATCTATAGAATATTATTCTTGCTTCTAGTACTTGGCAATTATGAATAAAGCTGAAATAAATATTTTCAAGCTGGTTTTTGTGTGGACATAAGTTTTCAAATCAATTCAGTATAAACTTGGAGGATGATACTAGAATATATGGTTAAGACTATATTTAGTTTTTAGGAAACTGCCCAACTGTCTTCCAAAATATTTGTACCATTTTGTACATCCACCAGTAATGAAGGAGAGTTGCCATTACTCTATATCCTCACCAGCAATTGGTATTGTTATGATTTGGATTTGAACCTTGTTAACAGGTGTATAGTCGTTTCTCTTGTTTTTTTTTTGAGGGCAGTGTCACTGGCCCTCATATGTGGGACCCAAACCGGGGCCGTTGGCTTCCCAAACCAGCACTTTACCACCGTGCCACGCCACCGGCCCTCTCATGCTGTTTTAATTTATGATCCCTTAATGACAATGATGTTGAGCATTTTGTCACATGATTTTTTACTCTCTTATTTTTTTTGGTGATATATATGTGTTCATACATTTTAATTGGGTTGTGTTTTCTTATTGTGATTTTTAAGTCCCATGTTTATACTGGAGATAGCTCTTTGTGTATATTGGATACAACATCAAATATATGTTTTAAAAATATTTTCTTCCTGTATGTGGGTGAGTTGCCTTTTAATTTTGTTTAAAATGTATTTTTTTCAGAACACAAGTTTTTAATTTTAATCAAGTCCAATGCATCAATTTTTTTCTGTCATGAATTATGCTTTTTCTGTTGCATGTAAAAACTCATCACCAAACCCAATTTTATTGGATAATCTCCTTGGTTTCCTTCTATATTTTTTATAATATGGAAATTTACATTTACTTCTAAGAATGATTGTGAGTTAAATTTTGTGAAATTTTCTAAAATCTGCTTTTAAGTTATTATTATATTTTTTTTCTTTTTGGCATATGGCTTTCTGTTTGCTCCAGCACATTTGTCAATAGATTATTCATTCCCATTGTGTTATATTTGCTCTTTTGTTGATCAGCTGAGTACATTTGTGTGAAACTATCTCTTGTTTTTTTACTGTATTCTATTATCTTCTATGTGTGTTCCTTTTATTATCTTCTATGTGTGTTCCTCTGCCAATAGCACACTGCCATGATTATTGCAGCTTTATGGTAAGTCTTGAAATCAGAAGAGTATGCCCTCTAACTTTGTTCTTCTTCCTCAGTATTTTCTTAGCTATTCTAAGTATTTTGCTTTTCCATATAAACTTTAGAATCACTTTTAGATATCTGAAAAATAGCTTTTTAGGATCTTGGTGATGTTTTCATTAAATTGATTGATCAGTTTAGGAAAATCAACTGCTAAACAATATTGAATTTTATAAATGCATGAGCATGGGTTATTTTGCCTTTCTTCTAACTTCAGAGTTTTCTGGATTTGCACATATAATCCTATATACTCATATATTTTGTTTGATTTAAACCTAATTATTTCAATTCTCTGGTATTACAGTAAAAGGTATTGCTTTTTGAACTTCAAGTTCCAATTAGTGATGGCTGGTAAATGGGAAATCAATTAATTTTTGTATAGTAAATGTCTATCCTGCTACATTAAAAAAAAATTCTCGGGCCGGCCGAGTGGCGCATTGGTTAAGTGCTGGTTTTGGGATGCCAGCGGCCCCGGTTCGGATCCCACATGAGGGCCAGTGACACTGCCCTCTACAGCTAACAACAGCTCCACCTGGAGCTGGGCTGTGCGAGCCCCGGTGATGGTGTGGGCTGCAGCCCCTGCTGCAGTGGGCTGCCATAGGCTACAGTGAGTGGCCCGCAGCCAGCGTGAGCGGCTGGCAGCCAAGGGTGAGCTGCCAATAGCCGCGGTGAGCGACATCCAGAGGCCAGCGACCGGAAGAGCACAATGACGATACCAACAGTGAAGCAACATCCTCCGCAACTAAACTGAAGAACAAAAAGACAGCAACTTACTTGTCTGTTCCCCTTCCCTGATTCCCCAACGCTGTTCCCCTCCGCCAATTCCCCAATAAAAAATCTTTAAAAAAAAAAAAAAAAAAAAAAAAAAAATTCTCTGTTAGTTTTAGGATTGTCTGCCATTGTTACTATTTTTTGTTTGTTTGTTTGTTTGTTTTAGCTGAGCCATCCTGCCACCTGTTGGCAGCTTAGCGGCAGCTCAGCTCCGGCTGCTCATCCAACTGCTGTTGCTCAGAGCTCAGCGAGCACTCTTGAGTGAGCTCTTAACCAACTGAGCCACTCAGCCAGCCCAGCCATTGATACTGTTGATTTTAGTAGATTCTTTGGGATTCTCTACATAGATAATAATATCATCTGTGAATAAACAAGATTTTATTTCCTCCTTTCTAATCTATGTATCTTTTATTTTATTTTTTGTTATTGTCATATTGCACTAGACAGGACTTTCAGTTTAATTTGAATAGCCGTTGTTAAAAGTATATCCTTGCTCTGTTCCTTGTCTCAGTGGGAAGGACTCTAGTTTCTCACATTAAGTACGATGTTAGTTGTAGATTGCTGTAGATATTCTTTATCAAGTTGAGGAACTTCCCCTACATTCTCAGTTTGCAGAGAGTTTTAATCATAGATGTATGTTTGGTTCTTTTAAATGATTCTCTTGCATCAAATTATGTGACCATGTATTTTCTGTTTTTTAACCTTTTGATGTGGTGGATTACACTGATTGAATTTAAAATATTGGATCACCCTTGCTTACTTGTTATAAACCCAATTTGGATGTGGTGTGTATAATTCTTTTTATACATTGTTGGATTTGATATGCTAATAATTTTTGAAGATCATTGCATGTATATACATGAGATATTGGTTTAATTTTCTTTTTCTGTAATTTTTAAAAATCATTTTTGGTACTAAGACGATGCTAGTATCAAAGAATGACTTACATAGACAAGAAAAGTCAAGAACCATATGATTTCACTCATATGCAGGATATAAAACTAAAAGCAACAAAGGAACAAGACAAACAAGCAAAAACTCATAGTCATGGACAACAGTTTAGTAGTTGCCAGAGGGTAAGGTTGGTGGAGGGGAGGTAGAAGAGGATAAAGGGGTCAAATATATGATGATGGAATACTCTAGATGGTGAGCACACAATGCAATATATAGATGATGTATTATAGAATTGTACACTTGTAACCTATGTAATCATATTAACCAATGTCACCCAATAAATTTATTATAAAAAAAAGTTAAGAATTAAAAAACAGGGCCGGCAGAGTGGCACGTTGGTTAAGACTTGGCTTGGGATGCTGGCTCTGAGCAGCAGAGCCTGGGTTCGGATCCCACATATGAGGGCTAGTGACACTGCCCTCTACAGCTAAAGTGGTGAACAACAGCTCCACCTGGAGGTGGGCTGCTGTGAGTCTCCAGCGACCCTGTAGCTGCAACCCTTGCTGCAGTGGGCTGCCATAGCTATAGTGAGTGGCTGGCAGCCTGCGTGAGTGGTGGGCAGCCGGTGTGAGCTGCCAAGACCCGTGGTGAGTGGCCGTCCAGAGGCTGGCGATCGATCTGCCTCACCTGGAAAGAGTGTAACGATAATACCAATGTGGGCCAGTGAAGCAAAGTCCTCCACAAGTAGACTGAAGAACAAAAGGACAGCAACTTGTCTGTTCCCCTTCCCTGGTTCCCCAACAATATTGCCCTCTCCCAATTCCCCAATAAAACATTTAAAAAATAATAATAATAATAATGTCTTACAAAATGATGCCTCTGATGAGATTGTGGAGAATTGATATACATTTTTCATTAAATAAGTGATAGAACACACTAAGAAATCTTTCAGAGTTACATGATTTTATTTATTTATTTATTTAATATTGATAGCCACTTATTAGCTGTATGACTTCATTATTGTAATGTTTATTTATTACATATTGTAACCAATTTGTAATATTTTAATCTACACCTATTAAAATTTCTTTAAAAGAGATAGGTATTTTTCTTTGTGGGAGTTTAGTTTTTGTGTCTTTCAAATAATTCATCCATATCATCCAAGTTATCAAAATTGTCAGCATAGAGTTGTTCATAGTATTCCATTACGAACCTTTTTTTTTAATGTCCATAGGATCAATAGGGATGACCCCTTTTTTATTTGTAACATTGGTAATTTTTATCTCCTTCTTTTATTTCTTGGTTTGTCTGGTTAGATGTTTATCAAGTTAATTTATTATTTTGAAGAATATGTGTTTAGTTTTATTGATATTTGTCTTTTTGTTTGTTTCTCATTTCCTTGATATCCTCTGTATTTTTTATTACTTGTTTTCTTCTTAATGCTTTAGGATTGGTTGCTTTATTTCTCCTATTTTTCTATAGTGGAAACTTCGATCATTGATTTCAAATTAATCTTTTTTATTAATATATGCATTTAATAGTATTAATTTATTTGTAAACATTGCTTTCATTGCATTCCACAAATTTTGAAAAAAAATGTATTTCATTTTTATTTAGTTCAAAATATTCTCAAATTTCTTTTCAGACTTTTTCTTGACTGACTCATGTGTTATATGAAAAGGTATTGTTTTATCTCCTAACATTTGGGGGATTTTCCAGCTACCTCTGTTATTGATTTCTAGTTTAAATCTCTTGTCTGAGGACATAGTTTGTATGATTTTTATTCTTTTAAATTTGTTAGGCTTTGTTTTCTGACCTAGAATCTGTTCTATCTTTGTGAATTTTCCATATGAGCTAGGGAAGAATATACATTTTGCTGTCTTTGGATGGAGCATTCTATAACAGTCTATTATATCAATTTGAAACATAGTACTGTTTATTTCAAATATATCTTTACTAAATTGCTACCTGCTTGAAATAGTAAATCTTGAAAGCTCTATTGAAGTATACAATTATAATAATCAATATATCTCCTTTTCCTTTTGGTTCAATCAGCATGTGCCTCATATATTTTGATATTCTGTTGCTAGGTTTTTTAATATCACTATACCAGGTCTGACAACTAAGTTTGCAAACTTGTTAAAACGATGTTGCTAATATTTTTTTATATCAGAGGGATTATTCATTTTGAATTTGTACCAACTGAACAAACAGTTAACCAAGTTTGTTATTTGGAAGTGCTGAAAAGGCTGCATGCAAAAGTTAGATGCAAACAACCTGAACTTATTGCCAATAATTCATGCCACTTAAATCACAACAATGCACAGGCTCACAGGACACTGTCTGTGAGGGAGTTTTTAGCCAGTGAACACAGCACTGCATTGGAACACCCTCCCTAATCACCTGATCTGGCCCCAAATGTCTTCTTTCTTTACCCAAAGATAAAGGAAATATTGAAAGGAAGACATTTTGATGACATTCAGGACAGCAAGGGTAATAGGACATCAGCTCTGATGGCCATTCCAGAAAAAAATATTGCAAAATTGCTTTGAAGGGTGCACTAGGTGCTGGCATTGATGCATAGCTTCCCAAGGGGAGTACATCATAGGTTCAGCAATGAGGTATATAGCACTTTTTATAGGATGTGTTCTTGAACTTGTCAGATTATATTCTTCGAGATTCTGCCACTTTATTCTTCCTATATATAATCTGGTTAATTTTTCAATCTGAACTCTTTGTATGTAATTAATATATCTCCTCAGCTATCTTTGATTAGTATAAGCAATGTATGACAGTGTGACAGTTAAATTCGTGAACTTGCCACTGTTCACTTACATAGCAGCACTATACAAATAGTTCAGTAAATTTCATAACCTTGGTATATCAGTGCCTCACAGCTGTGTTCATGTCAACATGTTGCCATGTCTTGCTGAGTGCCATTCATTATTGTTGTTACATGTTTTTGTGTGTCACCGTGAGAATGTCTGAGCTTGAATTAGAGCAACAAACAGACATTAAATTTCTTGCTAAACTTGGTGAGAGTGGAAGTGAAATAGAGAAATGTTAGTCTAAATTTATGAATATAATGCCATGAAGAAAACAGCAGTGTACAAATGGGTTACACATTTTTCTGAGGGGAGAGAATGCATCACTGATGAACAGAGGTCAGGGCAGCCAGTAATGAGCAGAACTGATAAAAAAAAAAAACATTGCAAAAATTCATCAAATTGTGCATCAAAATCATCAGCTGACTGTGAGAAGCATAGCATACCAAGTAAACACCAATAAAGAAACAGGAAAATCTTAACTGAAAATCTTGTCATGAAAAAGGTGGGTGCAAAAAATTGTCCCGAAGGAATTCATTGGTTAACAAAAACAAAGGAGAGTCAAAGTTTGCCAAGACCTTTTGGAGAGGCAAGACACTGTTTGGGGCCATGTTATCACTGGTGATGACATATGGGTGTATCAAAAGGACCCTGAAACAAAGCGTCAAAGTGCACAATGGAAGTCAGCCAATTCTCCACAACCAAAAAAGTTCCATCAGTCCAAATAAAGAGTCAAAACAATGTTGCTGACAATTTTCATTATGAATTATTCATTATGAATTTGTACTAACTGGGCAAACAGCTAACCAAGTTTACTATTTGGAAGTACTGAAAGGACTGCATGAAAAAGTTAGGCAAAAATGACCTGAACTTTTCACTGGCAATTCATGGCTCTTGCATCAAGACAATGCACCAACTCACACTTACAGCCAATAAACAAAGAACTGTATTGGAACACTCTCCCTACTCACATAATTTGGCCCTCAATACTTCTTTCTTTACCCAAAGATAAAGGAAATATTGAAAGGAAGACATTTTGATGACATTCAGGACAGCAAGTGTCATACGATGACAGCTCTGATGGCCATTCCAAGAAAAAGTTCCCAAATTGCTTTGAAGTGTGGACTAGGTGCTGGTGTCAATGGATAGCTTCCCAAGGGGAGTACTTTGAAGATGACCATAGTGATATTCAGCAATGAAGTATGTAGCACTTTTTCTAGGATAAGTTCATGAACCTACTTGTCAGTCCTTTTTTTCTGTGCCTTTTCTGTATGTCTTTACCTTATACCTATTAATGTCTTTATATTAATTTTTTTTTGTAGAATTTGTAGTTAGGTCTTTTATATATCCTTGACAATCTTTTTGTTCTAATTTATATATTTGAAGCATTTAAATATAAAGCAATTATTGATAATAACTGACTGAATATTCAATATGTTTATAACTCTTTTCTATTTGTTGCATTGTTTTTTTTTGTGCCCCCTGCCACCCACTCACCCCAATATTTTTTTGTCTTCCTTGGTTTACATTAAGCTTTTTGTATGAGTCCATTATATCTCCCCTTTTTGTATGAACTATACATGAAAAACAATTAGTGTTTACCATAGAGTTTCCAACATACATTTTTAATTAATCTTCAGGCACTTTCAAATAGCCCAATACTGCTTCAAGCACAATTCTGGTACCTTATAATGGAATATTCCTAATTTATTCACAACATTGCTGTCATTCGTGTCATTTATCTATACTTTTTAATAACCCCATAGATTGCTACTATTACTATTTTTAAGAAAACATTATATTTTTGATCAATTAAGAATAAGAGAAATAAATTACTTTACTTTTATTCATTCCTTTAGCTCTTGTTTTCCTTACGTTGATCTGTGTTTTCTAACATATCATTTTCTTAATCCCTAAAGAAATTCTTATAACATTTCTTGCAGTACAGGGCTCTGGTAAGGCATTATTTGTTGCTGTGTATCTGATACCATTTTTATTTCTCCACCTAGAATAATTTTATAGGATACAGAATTCTGAGTTGATGGTTTTCTTTCAACACTTTAAATAGTTCGCTCTCTTCTTGCTTTCATGGTTCCTGATGAGAGATCAACTGTAATTCTAATTTGTATTCCACTATCCTCTGGTTTATTTCAAGATTTTTGTCTTTGATGTTCTACAATTTGAGTTTCTGCAGTAAGTACACAAGAGAAATGACATATATCCACACAAAAACTTGTAACCAAATGTTCATAGCAGTATAATTCTTAGTAGTCAAAAAGTAAAAACAACATATCAACTAATGAATGGATAAACAAAATGTGGTATATCAACATAATGGAATGCTTTTTGACAAAAAAAAACAATGAAATTCTTATACAGATTACAACATGGATGAACCTTGAAAATATACTAAGTAAAAGAAGCTAGTCACAAAATACCACATATTGTATGGTCTCATTTACATGAAATATCCAGAAAGGCAAATCCAAAGAGACAGAAAGTACAATAGATTAATGGTTGCCTAGGGCTGGGGAGACGGAGTAATGAAAAGTTAATGTTAAAAGATGCAGGGTTTCTTTTTGGGTTGACAAAACTTTTTCTAAAATTTGATAGCGGTGATGATTATACAACTCTCTCTCTCTCTCTCTCTCTCTCTCTCTCTCTCTCTATATATATATATATATATATATATATATATATATATATATATATATGCTAAAAACCACTGAGTTTATACTTTAAATAGGTGAATTTCATGGCCTATAAATAATTTATCAATAAAAATGTTAGATGAAAAGAAAATACATTTGCAGAAGTCATTTAGTACCACTTAAATGTTATTTTAAAATTTACTTGTTTTAATTTAATTTTATTTCACTTTTTGTGGTAAAATAAAAAGGAAATACAAAAAAACACATGAACAAATATAGCTTAGTAAATTATTATAAGACAAATAAACTTTCAATCATTGCTCTGCCACGAAATAGAATTTTGTCTACCATCCAAAATACCCATTGTGTACTCCATCATAATCATAGCCTTCCAGATGTAACTGCTAGCCTAAATATTTTATTCATCACATACTTGGGTGAATTGTATTATATCCCCCCCCAACACACAGAGCATAGATGGACATTTGTTAAAGGGTCAAAAGAGTCGAACTCCCAATGGCCAAAGCTGAACCTATGAAAAACAAAATAAATAAAATAGTATTGAATTACAATCCACTTTATAAAATACATACTTATGAGACCTCACTGATATAAGTAAATGATTGAATATTTAATTAAATGCAAAACAATAGAAAAATCTGTGCAGAACAATATCAAATAATTTATGCAGATGGGTCACATTCATGAAGGTGAAATATAGCTCTTCATTTCATAAGTGTGGACTTTATATGGTGACTTCCTTCCAAAGAGTATGGTATGAAAATGAGAGGAGGGAAAGAGTAACTTGTGAGTGTAGAAACCTGATGGACACTACCTCAGCCAATTGATCAAGGTCAACATAACACTAATAGTTATGGTGATAGATGCACCCTTGATTGATAAAAGGACAATGATGCATTACTTCTTTTGGCCTCCTTCCACAATCATATAATCTCAGTCTAATAATGAGAAAAACGTCAGCCTACTCCCAATTCATAAACATTCTACAAAATATCTGACAAGTACTCCTCAAAACTTGAAGTTATCAAAAACAAGAGAAGTCCAAGAAACTGTCACAGCCAAGAGGAGCATAAGGAGACATGACAACTAAATGTAATGTGATTTTCCGGATGGATCCAGTCTAAAAAAGGCATTAGAGGAAAACCAAGGAAATCTGAATGAGTTATGGAATTTTGTTAATAAGAATGTACCAATATTTGTTCATTACCTATGACAAAATTACAAAATTAATGTAAGATGTTAATAGGAGAAACTGGGTGTAAGGTATATGGGAACACTCTGTATTATCTTTTCAATTTTTATAAATCTAAAACTGTCCTAATATAAAAAAATTTATTTAAAAAAACTGAACAAAATGGTATTTATTTACCATGAATATATATATATATATATATAATTTTTTGTTTCTTTTTACTTTTCACCTTCTTCTCTCTGGAATGTCAGCTCCTTGGGAGTGAGAATTGTTTCTCATTTATTCAATGAGTTGTATATTGATACAATCCAGGTGATTAATATATATATAGAAATATTGAATATATATAAATATATATATATATATTCTATATATATATATTGAAATATATATATATATGAAATATTGAAATACCCTCCCTGCTTCAAACTAAACTGCCCCACTAGTCTAAGAAATAGTTTTCCTTCTCTCTTGTAGATCTTACTTCCTTATTCTTTTCTCATCCTTTCCAAATAATTACCAGTTTTTATATTAAGTATAATATTAAGTATAATATAATATAATAAGAACTGCCATAACAGTTCTTTTACCAACTTAAGAAAGAAAGCTTTAGATATTAGCTCTTGGACAACTGGTTTTAAAATATACCTTTACTTTTCCCACAAAGAACATGGGACTATAGATAAATTAACAGAAACCTGCATCTTCACTGACCATTTTGAAAGCTTCCCCTTGAAAAATTATTTGGGCTCTATACAGCTGGAAAATTGTGGTTATGAAATTCAACTAATGAAGTCTCACTACAAGATCAATTTTAACAAGCAACATGCCATTTAGATTAAATAGTTTGGGGATAATTTTATTATAATAATTTTTTTTTTCTGAAGATATAAAGATGATTAAAGTTCTTGGATTTTTTTTTCCAGAAATGATATAGATCTTGAGTATTGAAGGACTTCCTGATTATTCAGCTTTCTGTCCTGAATATGAATCTTATCTCATGCCTACTGTCCAACAGTGTTTTTAAGTGCTTCAAATCTGTAGTGTATTGTGTGTTAATGAAAAACTGCGTTCTCTCCTATAGCATTTGAAATGGATTTCTAATTCCTGTCCTTTACCTATTTCCCTATTGGGGGTAAATTGTTGGCTGCTTTCCTTTTTCCCATCCAACTTTTCCCCACCTTCTATATGTCCCTCGTGTTTCATGTAACCACCTCATCTGAGAGAAGCTGGATTTACATGTAATAAGATTTGTACATCCTGGCAACATTATAACTCGCTGGAGAGTCATTTTCTCTGTTTTCACAGGAGTCCTATCTGGAGTCCAGCACAACTATTGTCTCCTGGGCCCATCCTACATTGCCCCATTATGTTGTCTTTTATATCAGGATGGTTGTGGGTTTCTGCTGCTGCTAAGTCTATACATTTCCTCATTCCTCTGATGAGATTTTCTCCAAATTCCCTCGTTAGATCCCTCTGCTTAAAATGTCTATAGTAGTTTCTATCGACTAGACCCTGACAGTTACAGATATTTATTTATATTCCATGTTTTCCTGGGATCTTAATAAATGCTATTGTAATTTTCACTGTAGAAGTTCACTAAATATATGCTGATTAAGATAATAAATTGGATGAGAAAAGATTATAAAAATAGATTAATTTTTAACTATTTTTTTAACTTTTTTTTAACACATAAGAATTAACGTCAGAAACCTTTCAATACAACATTCCTTAGTACATCACTCTCTCTACCCCTTCTTCCTACTTTCATCTTACACACAATTATCCTCGCTCTGATTACAGAGACTAAAGTTAGCTTTGACAAATATTACCATCCTTTCCTTCTTTGAGATCTTTCCAACATGAACAAATTTAACTTCAGGCCCAACCTTGGTCGGGTGAGTCCAGTCGTCTTTGGAATGGATGAAATTCAGTTTCAGTTCACTGACTTGAGATACCTTTTGTTTTTGCTTTTGTTTTGTTTTGTTTTTAAATTAAAGTTTATTGGGGTGACAACTGTTAGTAAAGTTACAAAAATTTCAGGTGTACGATCCTGTAATACATCATCTATCACATCTAACACATTATGTGTTCACCACCCAGAGTCAGGTATCCTTCCATCACCATATATTTGACCCCTTTTGCTCTCACCTACCACACTCCTCTCCCTTTACCTTCTGATAACCACTAAACTGTTGTCTGTGTCTGTCAGTTTTTGTTTCTTCATTTGTTTGTCTTGTTCCTTGTTGTTTTCAGGGTTTTTTTTGAGGGCAGTGTCACTGGCCCTCACATGTGGGACCCGAACCGGGGCCTCTGGCTTCCCAAGACAGCGCTTAACCACTGCGCCATTTGCCCGGCTGTTGTTTTCAGTTTCATAAACCACATATATCTTGAAAATATACAAGACAGAAATGTGTCAAAATCCATTGCATTAGTTGGTGCTATAATGTTTGATTTACTTAAATTTATTAATATTTACTATTTATTAGGGGAGTGCTCACATGAATTCACAAGTTCCTAACACACAGCACCATTAGAAATCTGAGAAAAGAAATTGAAACACACTGCTAGTTAACATAATTAACTAGTTAAAATAGTTACATGAGATATACTTTTTTGGCATGAAAATGTTGACAAAAAGCATCCAGAAAACATTTAGAATCTCTAAAGTGTTTCTTTCACACTGACTAGATGTTGAAGGTTTAGTCAAAGATGTTTTATATTCTTTACAAAATTATATTTAGATGATCAGATATAGGATATTTTGTATTGTTTCAAAATGATTAGTAAAATAATTTTAATTTTACAGCAGAAATCAGCTTATATTTAACATTATAAAATATTTAATTGAAAAAGGTCATGAAAATGAGAAAATGCATAGTTGTTTTTAAAGTGATATAACTCAAATAGTGTCAGACACGAAACTATAATTACCACCATTTTTATCAAGCAAGTATTGGATATGTAATATACCATAGCATTCTCTTGAATAAAAAAGTCATACTACAGGCTCTGTTTCTCCCTGTAGAGTCTGTAGATTAAGATGACAGCACCCACAAGACAGAATAGTAATAGTTTAAAGGCATACAATATAAGGTATTATATACAGCACACACTATAAGGTATTATCAGATGCTAGTGATAGAAAATATATAAAATATGCTTTTTAAATATTTTTTACACTCTTTTCCTATAATTAATCATGCGCCATATATGCAAGAAATGTGAAGTGGTATGCTTATTGGGTAGTAAATAACTATGACCCCATCAAATGAAATTTTAACACTTTACTCTTTTTCTGTTAAAGCCCATTGAGATTATATACAGTCTGGACAAAAAGCCTGCACTTTGCTTTCTACTTTGTTTCTTTGGACTCAATGAGAGAAATCATAGTACCTCTCTTTTTTTTAATCAACAGTTAGAATAAGGTTATATATCTCCTAGTTACATCCAAGACAACTTGATGATTGGTTTGGAAAACATCTAAGAATTTCTTTTCAGTTTCTTTCACAAAGCTTTATCAAAGAGAAGACATACTCAATTGCTCTTATTGATTTTCTTTACAATGAAATATTTGTTGTTATTAATTAGTTTTGTGATTCCTGCACTGTAAAGAAAGTGAGATGGTAAGTTCAGCAGTGAACAGAAAACAGTGTTGGTTCTAGATTTCAACCCTGCATGCTATGTGTTAGAAACATTTTTATTGAGTTTCCAATTTATGAAGTTAAGATAGGAAGAGAGTCAGCAGCATTGTTGTAGCAATTTCCCAGTCCAGTGATCTGGCAAATTGTTGCCCCAATCAGTCTGTCAACATGTCTTTTCCATGTTTCCTCTTCTTTTTTCTCACTCAGTTGTATGTAGTTATGGAGCAGTTCTCTCTGCGGATATTGCTACCTCAGGTTACTATGGAGACAGCAATAATAGATATGAAAGTAAAAACAGCTTTTTTTCCCCTCCTCTTATTATTAACAAACATTGACTCTTATGATAATAAGGACTTGAAATATAACTAAGGCAGGTGGAATGACAATAAAAGGATTTTAAAGACATATGAAACTAATGTCTTAACATTCCAGGTAGGCATGGAGTCCAGCTTCCCTTATTCTTACCTATTTAGCACCTGCTTTTCGAAGGAAACATTTGTGAGGATTATTTCTTTCTCCAATGCTGTTTCATTTGAAAGTATTATTTGTGAGTTCACATACCTTAAATGGACACTTGTTCTTCTAAAATTTCTAACAATATAAACCATTTCAATTTTATGTCTTGAATAAATAGCTTATATATTTCTGAAATTGGCATTAATTTACTTCTATTCATTTAAAGACATACAGCTTAAATTCCTGTACTTAAACCATTGCTACAAGGTCACAAAAGAAACATAAGATTCCAGATGTCCTCTGACAAAATGCAGTTTTAAGATGTGGAGGAGGCTCATGTAAAAATAGACTGGCACCAAACTATTTTTAACATATTATCATTGAATGTGTTTACCACTCCTAGCAATTCCTTTTGATTGAGATGATGATGTTAATGGTTTGGAGAGGAAAGGAGATGATGAAATCTGAGCCTGAAATTGAGTGCATAAACAGAGAGAATTCCCAAAGAGTGTTTTTCAGTTTTTGTTCGTTTGTTTTGTCATTCAGGTGGTGACAGGAGTGTCCTTAGGGACTCCGTTAGAATGAAAGTAGAAAAGTAGCCTAGAGAGAAGTTCAAGATGAAAAACTAGAAAGACTGTAAGTTTATAATTTTGCTAAGAGTCATCCTTATGTAATCTCAATAATTTCCATATAAGTAAGACAGTGACATAAATGGCTTCCAAATAAAGTACATGCATCTCATAAAACACATGTATCATGCATAATTTTATAAATATCTTATGGCTTGTACAACTGTCATATCTTTAATATTTCTGTGCATGATAGATTTCTCTGAAATCTGAAATTTGAAGCAATTTAAAAAAAAATTTTAATTTATTTTTCAGTTTCCAGTTGACATATAATGTTATATTAGTTTCAGGTGTACAACATAGTGATTAGACATTATATATCCTATGAAGTGATATTCTGCTAAGTCTAGTACCCATCTGACACCATGTACAGTTTTTACAATATTATTGATTATATTCCCTATGCTGTACTTTATATCCCTGTGACTAATTTTATAACTGGAAATTTGAATGAAGTAATTATTAAGTAATAAAATACAGAAATATTTTTCTTCATGTATTTAGCAACATATAAGGCAGATTGTTTTCTCCCTAATCATTTAATACATTATATGTGAGACATACACATTTTCAAGTAGTTGAAATTACCAGAATCCCAAAGAAACTATTGTTCTATGGCAGTACAGCTGTGTTTTTCCCTGTACAAATTTCAGTTACCAAGGAAATGCTGGTACAGCCTATTTTGGTGGCCCCAACAATGATACTAATGGTGTCAGAGTATTTATAATGAACTCAATGAGCATCACAGAGGGATAGAATTTAAAATTCAGAATAACATTTAATGAATCACACAATAGAATGAAGTGGCTGTGTATGATAGGGAACAGCACAAGCAGTTGTAAAATATTTACTTCTTAAGTCTATGTTGTGCAAACAAGTACTGATAATATGTATACACAGATATTTAGTAACTGTATGCTGCAACTGCAAATCAAATAAGATGTGATAATGTTTAACTTTGATTAGTTATTTCAGTCCAATGTGATTAAGCAAAATATTATCATCTGTTTGATATTTTAAACACTAGATTTTCTTTTCTTTTTTTTGAGGGCAGTGTCACTGGCCCTCATATGTGGAATCTGAACTGGGGCCGCTGGCATCCCAAGCCAGCAGTTAACCACCGTGCCATTAGGCCAGCCAGAAAACACTAGATTTTCTTAAATAAATATGGAGATGTTCTGTACCTCACTCTTCTATATCAAATCTATCAAAACTACACATAAAAATATATTACAGTATTTTCATCCTGTAAAATATGTCTTTTTCCTCCTTCCTCCAAAATTTGAGGTGAGCCTATATACTATATTAATGTGCAATGACTCCATTTTATCAATATACTTTTCATCATTAAAGGAAGATATGGGGTCATTCAAACATCAATGTCTGATATAAATACTTTAGGACCTCAGTAAACATTTGATTAAATTTGGTATGGTAGTTGAATCTTGCTCTTTTGACAAAGTCATTGATGATCTCTGAAGTATAACCAATGAGAGAACTGCAGAAACTGGTGGCAAGACTGGTTAGGCCTTGACATTGTGAGGTTTTTGTTTGTTGTTTTTATCATGCTAAGCAATGAGAAGAATGTACAAAACTGTAACGATATCATTTTTATTAGCAGAGTGATTAGAAAAAATACTGTGATGCCTATTATGCTGACTAGATTTAGGACTGAGTAATTTATATATACTATTTCCTTTTTAAAGTTTTTCTTATAACTTTTTATTCTTTTTAATTTATTGTGAGCATTTGTCTTCTACTAGTTTGGTAGTTTCTGGAACTAAAGGGCTTTATCATCCTTATTTCAACATTGCACATTCTATATTACATTCTATATTGCTATTTTGAATATAGTAGACACTTGAAATATGTTTGTTGAATTGATTCAAATTCTATATTTGTTAATATCAAAAAGAAAATACATACAAGTAACTTAAGCAAATGCAGTCTTACCAATTTAGAGAGAAGTTATGTACTTCATTTTACCTTGCTTTCTGGTACTTGAGTGGACTCTGTCTTCTATCTCCCTCTCAGAAGGAGGGTAATGTGTTGGTGCTGTGTAGCTGGAGTCCATAGATAAAGGGATATGTGGAAACTGAATGGTTATGATTATCATCTCAAAGTCACTATAAGAGTCAGATATGCTTTCAAAAAAATTATTAAAGATTTGCCATTAAAGAAAAGCCATTGAGCTTCTTGTAAAAGTTGGAAAGAATGGAGAATTCATTTATGAGTATACATGTAGTTTTACTTGTCAGTCTATTACATATTAGTTGTTATATTTGAACATGTCACTTAACTTTTAAATGTTTTCACCTTCTCATTTGTAAAATAAAAGGTAATAACTTTTGCCTTGCTTACTTCACGGGTTTTATTTTATAAACCTAAGGCTGCATTTAACTTGCACACTTGGTGACATGTTACTCATTTATATAAACATGAATCATTAAACATACAACTGAATGTAAAAATTTTAGTAAATACAAATTAACAAAACAAAATAATTTATTGGTCAGATAATTTGGCCTAATAGTCACTAGAGAAATATTGTAATATTGCATTATTGCTGGACTATTTTAATAATATTGCATTATGTGCCATTGTCATCTCTGAAAGTATAATGTTTAAAGAATCATTGAAGTGTGTGTAGGTTAATTAAGAATAATAGTGATTTCAAGACAGGATGGGTGGAACCCCTGATATTATAGAGCCAGCTTTTACCATGTTGGTTTAGTTTTGTTTCTATGGTTTAAAATACAGTCTATAGCTAATTAGATGCAAGATTCAAGCTTATTATTCTTTGTGCTTTTGTCCAGTACAAGAGTGAAATAATTAACTTGAAAATTGTTCTTTTCTATTTGTTGGCCTGAGATAATCTAAGAACCATTGAACTTTTAATATCATCTAAAAGCATAATGTCAAGGGTTAAATGAACAGTGGCCCTGTGTAGGAGTTGTTTATAGAAATTGTGACTAAAACAAATGAATAAACAAGAGTAAAAATAAATAAAAAAAGTTGTCTTCCTATCTATTTGAAAGAAATGACTAATTCAGCTAAAGAACAGGCATAATTGTTGCAAAATTTACATGTATATACATACCTATGTATCTGTTATATATAGCTTTACAGATATAGCTATCTCTTCTAAGTTCTGGGTTTGTATTTCAGTTTAATATGTTCTTTTCACTCCTAGATTTTACATGGAATCTTCTATATAGTGTTTTACAACATTATTTTGGTAATATTATTTACATTTAACTCTTTAATTCATTAGGATGTATTATAATTGTACTGTCTAAATAGTACCCCAGTTTGTTTACTTCTAAAAAAAAAGCCATATATCCCTGCCATGTTATTGATAAATAAACACAAGATTTAAAAATACCCCTATTATGTATTAAAAATTCAAGTATGTTAAGATTTAATTTGGATGTTCTAGCCATTTCTACTGATTATTTTGTGCATTTGTATATCAATATATTTATTTGATTATATGTCTTAATAGCATATACAGATATCGATATTTCAATTTCTCCTAACTACTATGCCTGTTCTTTTTAAAGCATTTCTTGGATATTCCAGGGGATATTAAAAACTGTTTGTTGACTTAAATTGTTATTATAGAAAATTTCATCAAGTATAAGGTATATACTCAAAGGGGTTCAGATTTTTTTCTGTCTTTCAATAAGAATTTATAATTTGCTATGCCTATTTGTTAAATCTCTACAATTTTTATAGGTTTTTAAAAACAGATTTTATAGTTTTTTTCCCCGATTATAGTGATCTTACATAAAGCTATCTTAACACATTATCTTCTAAATTCTAATTAACATTTTAATATCACAGGTGATACAGAACACAGCTGAAGTAGCTAGATACCCACAAATGACCTTTTATGAAAAACAAAACAAGATTATCTCCCTAGGGAGAGATTTTTATAATTAAAAGTAAATTATTGTTTGCAGTTTACTTGAACAAAGCGTCAAGATTGAAGTACAAATGTAAAGTTTTAAAAGAAAAGAAGTTGCTCATTGCCTATTTCTCAGACAACCATATTTAACTTATGCATGTATAATTTATTTTCATGTTTGTATTTAAGATGTTTGTATTATTATTTGTTGATTACTTAACTCTAGATATTATTTATTGTACACTTACTATAGAATATGAGTATTTAGTGGTTGCATTCTATAGCGCCATATGTTTCACTGAGCCACAACCTCCCAGTACCGTTATATAATAACGATAATATCAATATTAAATGTCAGTGCAAAACATAAGCCAAGTTTATATGTTCATACTAAGCCAAAAATTGAATGAAAATAAAAAAAAACTGGGACTTTCAATGCGATTGTCTTGAATCTATAGAAAAGCAGGAGGGAACTGATAGTTTCACAATATTATGTAATGTCTAGCAATCCAAGGCATAGCATATCCTTCTAATTGTTACATTTATTTGATAGTAAACCAAAATCAGTTGATCTTTGTATATTAACTTTGTATCTATGTTATTCCATGCTAAACTCGCTTACTAACTCATCCATTAGTGTTTCATGTAATCATGCCTATAGGTTTTTAAGTGTTTTCTTATATTCTAAAAACTGTTGCCTCTAAATAATGACCGTTATTTTCTTCTTCCGATTCTTATATATTTTATTACTTTTTTTTGCCTTATTGAATAAAGACCTGAAGAAAGATTAAGAAAAAAGAGAGATAGTGGATGATTTTGCTTCATTTCTGAACTCAGAGAGAAATGTTTCAATAATTCACCATTAACTATAATATGTCTTAAATTATTTGTATATACTCTTTTTTTTTTTTTTTTTTTTTTTTTTGAGGGCAGTGTCACTGGCCCTCATATGTGGGACCGAACTGGGGCTGCTGGCTTCCTAAGCCAGCGCTTAACCACCATGACACTCGGCGGGCCCTTGTATATGCTCTTTATAATATGAATACTCCTTTGTATACTCAGTTTTCTATGAGTTTTTATGAAATAAATCTAGTGAAATGCTTTTTACATTTATTGCATTAAATGTATACATATATACTGGTTTTGTATAAATATATAGCTGGTTTTTCTACTGTTAATGTGATGAAATAGATCAGGGTTTTTTTTTTGCATGTGTGTCTGTATATTCTCTGTTGTTCAGAATGAATTAATTTTATTGTTTTGTCCTCAAGTTTAATGATTCTATCTTGTCTTCTTCACTCTACTATTGAGTCAATCCACCAATGGTTTCTTTTTAATTTATATTATTGTATTTTTAGTCCTATAATTTTCATTTGGTTATATTTAATAAATTGCATTTTTTGGTTAAAACTTTGTAATTATTCATTTGGTTCAAGTGAGAATTCATAATTTCTTGTTGAAATATCTTATTGTATCTTGGCCATTTTGCTTATTAGGTTAAGAGACTCTGGCTCTTATTTAAGTTTTTAAATTTTGTTTTTTCCTTTTTAAAAGCAGGAATTCACTCTGTTTAGCACACATTACTAGCCTAATTCTGTAGGCTTTGTTTCCATTGATAATACTATATTTAGAGGCTATTTGTTGCTACTTAGATCTGATTGGTTTTCCCTTTGTCACTGGGACTCCTACTGTTACCTGCTGGTGCTGTCTGAGGAGGTGAAAACATCATTAGCAGGTGGGTCCATTAGTAGGTGGATAAAGGGATGCTTTACCCAGCAGGAGGTAGATAGTTACTTCATTGGGTAGGAGCATTTAAGATATCCCTTCTCTGTCCTGTTTCTCCAGTCCTGGAGTCCCTAATTAGTTCTTGATTTTCATTCTGTCTTTCAGAGTTCTACTTTGATTGTCTCTTGCATATTTTTTTCAGTATTTATAGTTGTACTTATTTTGGAGGAGCAAGGGGAGATGAATCTATGTTATCTTGTGACCAAAAGTTATTGTATAATAAATAATTCTGACAGCCAATTCTTTTTTTTAATTAAAATTTTTTGGCATGACAATGTTAGTAAAATTACATAGGCTTAAGTGTACAATTTTGTAATACATCATCAATATATTACATTGTATGTTCACCACCCAGAGTCAGTTCTCCTTCCATCACCATACATTGGACCCCATTTACCCTCTTCTCCCCTTACCCTCTGGTAGCCACTAAACTATTGTCTGTGTCTATGGGTTTTTGTTTCTTTATTTGTTTGTCTTGTACCTTTGTTGCTTTCAATTTTATATTCCATATATTAGTGAAATCATATGGTTCTCAGCTTTTTCTCTCTGACTTATTTTGCTTAGCATAATAACCTCAAGATCCATACATTTAGTCACAAATGCCACTATTTCATCTTTTTTTTATGGCAGAATAGCATTCCATTGTGTATATATATACAACATCTTCTTTATCTAGTCTTCTATCAAAGGACACTTTGGTTGTTTCCATGTCGTGGCCACTGTAAATAAAGCTGCAATGAACATCAGAGCACATATATCTTTATGGATAAATGTTTACAGATTTTTTGGGCATATGCTCAGGAGAGGAATTGCTGGGTCATATGGAAATTCTATTCTTAATGTTTTGAGGAACCTCCCCACTGCATTCCATAGTAGTTACACCAATCTGCATTCCCACCAACAGTGTATGAAGGTTCATTTTTGTTCATAGTCTCAACACTAGTTATTATTTGTCTTGTTGATAATAGCCATTCTAACCATCTGATGTGATCTCTCATTGTGGTTTTAATTTGCATTTCTCTGATGATTAGTGATGTTGAGCATCTTTTCATGTGTCTATTGGGCATCTGTATGTCCTCTTTGGAGAAATGCCTTTTCAGGTCCTCTGCCCATTTTTAAATTGGATTGTTTGTTTTGTGGTTGTTGTTTGCTTGTATGAGTTCCTTATATATTTTGGATATTAGACCCTTAACAGAGAGATTGTTTGTAAATATATTCTTCATTTTCTTGGTTGCCTCTTTATTTTGTCACTGTTTTCTTTTTCTGTGCAGAAGCTTTTTGGTTTGTTATAGTCCCATTCATTTATTTTAAATTTGTTTTAAAAAAGATTTTATTGGAGAATTGGGGAAGGGGAACAGTGTTGGGGAATTGGGGAAGGGGAACAGACAAGTTGCTGTCCTTTTGTTCTTCAGTCTAGTTGTGGAGGATGTCACTTCACTGGCCCATGTTGATATTATCATTGTGCTCTTCCTGGGTGGGGCAGTTGCTCACCAGCCATTGGACAGCCACTCACGCTGGCTGCCAGCCACTCATGGTAGCTCATGGTAGCCCACTGCAGCAGGGGCTGCAGCTTATGCCGTGGCTGGTGACTCAAGGCAGCCCAGCTCCAGGTTGAGCTATTGTTCATCATCTTAGCTGTAGAGGGCACAGAATCACTGGCCCTCATGTGGGATCTGAACGCAGGCCCTACTGTTCAGAGCTGGCATCCCAAGCCAACTCTTAACCACGCACCACTAGGCCAGCCCCATTTATTTTAGCTTTTACTTCTCTTATCTTTGAGGTCATATTCATAAAATCCTCTTTGAACCTCGAATCCATAAGTTTAGTACTTATGTTTTCTTGTATGCAGTTTATTGTTTCAGGTCTTTTATTTAGGTCTTTGATACATTTTGACTTAATCTGGTACATGGTAACAGATAGCATTAAAAAGATTATTCATCACAATCAGGTAGGGATCATCCCAGGGGCACAAGGATGATTAAGTAGCCGGCTACAAAATGAATATACTAAAATCCATTGCATTCCTATATACTGAATTAAATCGCAGAAAAAGAAATTCTAAAAAATCCATGTGCAGTTGCATAAAGAATAAAATACCTAGGAATAAACTTAATGAAGGATGTGAAAGACCTATATGCTGAGAACTATAAGATATTTTTTAAAGAAATTGAAGAAGACACAAAGAAATGGAGAGACATTCCATGTTCATGGATTGAAAGAATCAACATACTTAAAATGGCCATGTTACCCAAAGCAATATACATACATATTTAATGCAATCACCATCAAAATCTCAATGGCATTTTTTTAAGAAATAGAACAAAAAATTATCAGATTTGTATGGAACACTGGACAATATTTGCAGAGTCATTTATTTGTATATCTCCAAATGTTGCATATTAGATGCTCAATAAATATTTATTAATTTAATGAATATACTGGTTTGATCACATCTTTCTGTAGACTTCGTGATCCCTCATATCTGACTAATATATACCATGGACTCAAGACTTAACTTCAATAAATGTGAATGGAAGATCATAACAGTGTGAGTGAACAGGAGACCACAGAATGGTAGAAAAAGGGATGTTGTTGACTGTATATCTGTAATGTTAGATAATTTATTCCCTCTGTATTTTATAAAATGTTTCTGACCACCAGAGAACAACAAAAGTTGGGAACGACAACAAATCAGTTCAAGGTTTTATAATCATCAAAAATTTGGGAACATAATGATAACGGTATTATTTTATGCTTTTTTATTTTAGGTTCAAGTTCTTCGGAATGCTGGAGAAGAAGTGACCCTAACAGTGTCTTTTTTAAAAAGAGCACCTGCTTTTCTCAAACTCCCACTGAATGAAGATTGTGCATGTAAGCATTTATGAAGACTAGGTAAAATGCGCACATCATAGTATTTACTTTCAAAATATTATTTCATGACAGTAATTAGTAATTTCTTTTTTAAATTGGGATTTCTGCCTGAATATAAACATTTTTTATGTCCTTCTGTTATTTCTTATACAAAGAGAACTTTTATTTCAAAATATATTCATTATATTTGCAATTACTTTTTAGTATATAATTGTAGAAGCATTGTATATTTTGAAAATAAATATCATGTCAAATATACACATTGCATATCTCTGTTAAATTTCATTAACAATATTTGATGAATATGTTTTCTCTAACTAGAAAATGATATACACTTATTTGATTAATGGACCTGCTAAAAAGCATTTACATATAAGTTATCCTGATAAAGTATTAGAAGATTGAAGAAAATACCAGCCTATGTGGAAGTGTATTAATTTTCATAAGAACTACTTAAAATTATCAATCATTTGCATATTATGAAATGAAAGGTATATTTTCTAATGTTTTTGATAGAACAATCTCTTTTAATCTTTTTAACTGAGGTATAATTTGCATACAATGAGATTAAAAGATTTTAAATGTATAGTTGCAATTGTTCTGACAAAGACACACATTTGCTTATTCCACACTCCTTTAAATCACAAAATAATTCCTCTGTGTTTTTTCCCAGTAAATAATACTGCCAGAAACAACCATTTACTTCATTTCTTATCATCATATATAATTTTCCTTCTTCTAAAATTGTATAAAATGGAATCATATTGTATTTATTCTTTTCTGTCTGGTTTCTTTCATTATGTACAATCACGTGTTATATATTTCAGTATTAATTTATATTGCTGTGTAATATTCTATTATATGAATAATTATATGAATAGAATTATATTCTATTATATGAATAGAATATTACTATATAGACTATCTATTACTTTAGTAATAGAATATCTATTACTATAAATATAGTAAGATTTGGTAATTCATTCTTCTGTCAATGGACAACATAGCTTTTTCCAGTATTTTGCTATTGTAAGTAGAGCTGCTGTGAACATTCTTGTACAAAGCTTTGGAAGTCTTACAATTTTATGGCACTATTACAAGTAGCTAGAAGTAGAATTGTTGAGTTACAGGACAAAGGTATAACTTGTTAACAAACTGCCAAATTTACTTCTAAAATGAGCATACATATATAAAGACCTCTCAATTCCTACTCCAGCAGGTATATAAGAGTTCAAGTTGTTCTATAATTATTAAAAATTTGATGGTCAAAGATTTTTTTAAGCATTATACAGAGTGTGTAGCGGTATCTTATTTTAGTTTAAATTTTCATTTCCCTGAAAACTGATGATGATGACCTCCTTATTATGTTCCATTTGCATATTTGATAGTCATTTGCATATCTAATTTTGTAATGCATTTAATCTAGTCTTCTGGCGATTTTTAATTTGATATGTCTTTATATTATTGCACTGCAGGAGTTTAAAAAAATATATTCTGTATACAAGCCATTTACTAGCTATATGTGAAACAAATATTTTCACTGAGTCTATGCAAAACTATACAGAGGGTGCCAAAAAAATGTGTACACATCTTAATAAAGGAAAACTATATTGAATTGTAATACTCAATATATACCAATAACAAAAGATAAATACAAGTCACATTTGAGTTCTGCAATTACAAGAGGTTCTCAAAGTGGTTACCATCAGCATCCAGACACTTCTGTTTATGGCGAACTACTGCTTGAGCAACATTGACCAAAGTGTCCACTTGTATACATTTTTTTTTTGGCACCCCTGGTATTTTTTATCTAAAGTTGTCCTAAATTTACAGAAGTTAAAAATTTTTTTGTACATTGTTTTATTTTTAACTACTTTTTATTGTTCAATTATAGTTGACATTCAATATTATGTGTTTCAGGTGTACAGCAGAGTGTTTAGACATTTATGTAATTTACAAAGTGATCCCAACATAAGTCTGGTACCCACCTGACATGATGCAAAGTTATTACAATACATTGACTATATTCCCTATGCTGTAATTTCCATCCCCATGACTATATAGTGCTTCTTAATCCAATTTGTACTTCTTAATCCCTTCATCTTTTGCACACAGCCCCTCATTTGGCACCCATCAGTTTGTTCTCTGGATCTATGATTTTGTATCTGTTTTGATGGTTTATTTGTTTTGTTTTTTAGATTCCATATATAAATGAGATCATATCATATTTGCCTTTCTCTGTCTGACTTATTTCACTTAACATGATATCCTCTAGGTCCATGCATGTTGTCAAAAATGGCAAGATTTAATTCTTTTTTACAGCTAAATAGTTTTCCGTTATATATATAGTACACACACACACACACACACACACACACACACACATATATCACGTCTTCTTTATTCAGTCATCTACCAATGGACAGTTAGGTTGCCTTCATATCTTGGCTATTATAAATAATGCTGCAATGAATACAGGGATGCATATATCTTTTCAATTAGTGTTTTGGATTTCTTTGGATGAATACCCAGAAATCCCAGAAATGGGAAAGCTGAGTCATATGGTAGTTCTATTTTTAATTTTTTGAGGAACCAACAAACCGTTTTCCATAGTGGCTACACCAATTTGCAATCACAGTAGAACATGAGAGTTTCCTTTTCTCCTCATCCTCACCAATAGATGTTTCTTTGATTTATTGATGATAGCCATTCTGACAGGTATGAGGTGATATCTCACTATCGTTTTAATTTTCATTTCTCTGATGATTATTGGCATTGAGCATCATTTCATATATCTATTGGAGAAATGTCTACTCAGTTCTTCTACCCATTTTTAAATTGGATTGTTCATTTTTTTTGGTATTAAGTTGTATGAGTTCTTTATAAATGTTGGATACTAACCCCTCATCAGATGTATCATTGGCAGATATCTTCCCAATAGGCAGATTGTCGTTTTGTTCTGCTGATAGTTTCCTTTGCTGTGCAAAAGCTTTTCATTTTGCTATAATCCCATTTGTTTAATTTTCCTTTTGTTTCCCTTGCCTGAGAAGGTATATCAGAAAAAAAAATATATATTACTAAGAGTAATATCAGAAATTTCACTGCCTATGTTTTCTTCTAGGAGTTTTATGGATCGGATTTTACATTTAAGTCTTTAATCCATTTTGAGTTTATTCTTTTATATGGAGTGAGGTGATCCACTTTCATTTTTTTTCCTGTATCTGTCCAGTTTTCCCAACACTATTTATCGAATAGACTATCTTTATCCCACTGTATATTTTTGCCTCTTTTGTCATAGATTAAATGACAAGGTAGGCTTGGGTTTATTTCTGGGCTCTCCTCTGTTCCATTGTCCATGTGTCTTTTTTTATGCCAGTACCATGCTGTTTTAATTAGTATAGCGTTGTAGTACCATTTGATATCAGATACTATGATATCTTCAATTTTGTTCTTGTTTCTCAAGGTTGCTGTGGCTATTCTGGGTCTTTTGTGGTTTCATAACATTTTAGGATTATTTGTTCTAGATCTGTGAAAACTGCCATTCATATTTTGATAGGGATTGCATTGAATGAATAGATTGCTTCGGGGGAAATGGACATTTTAACTATGCTATTTCTTCCTATCCATGAGCACGGTATAGCCTTCCATTTATTTGTATCAGTTTCAATTTGTGTTTTTCAATGGTTTATAATTTTTCAAGTACAGATTTCACCACCTTGATTAAATTTATTCCTAGGTATTTTATTTATCTATTTTTTGATGCAATTGTAAATGGAATGATTTCTTAATTTCTTTTTGGGATAGTTTGTTATTGGAGTACAAAAATGCAACCAAGTCTGAATATTGATTTTGTATTCTGCCACTTACTGATTCATTTATTAGTTTAAGTAATTTTCAGTGGATTCTTTAGGATTTTCTCTATATAGTATCATGCCATCTGAAAATAATTACAGTTTTACTTCTTCCTTTCCAGTTTGAATGTTTTTTATTTATTTTTCTTTTCTGATTGCTATAGCTAGGACTTCCAATGCTATGTTGAATAGCAGTAGTGAAATTGGACATCCTTGTTTTGTTCCTAATCTTAAGGAAAACACTTAGCTTTTCACCATTGAATATAATGTTAGCTGTGGGTTTGTCATAGATGGCCTTTATTATGTTGAAGTATATTTCCAGTTTGCTGAGAGTTTTTTTCATAAATGTATGCTGGATTTTGTCAATTACTTTATCTGCATCTCTTGATATGATCATATGATTTTTATCCTTCATTTTGTTTGTGTGGTGTATCACATTAATTTGTGGATATTGAACCACGTTTGCATACCAGGAATAAATCCCACTTTATCATGGTGTATGATGTTTTTCATGTATTGCTAAATTTGATTTGCTAATATATTGTTGAGGATATTTGCACCTATGTTCATCAAGGACATTGGTCTATGACCTTTCTTTCTTTCTTTCTTTCTTTCTTCCTTTCTTTCTTTCTTTCTTTCTTTCTTTCTTTCTTTCTTTCTTTCTTTCTTACTTTCTTTCTTTCTTTCTTAAAATATCTTTATCTGGTTTTGGAATCAGGGTAATGCTGGCCTTGTAAAGTGAACTTGGGAGTTTCCCATTCTCTTGAATTTTTTGAAACAGTTTGGGAAGCATGGGTGTTAATTCTTAGAATGTATGGTAAAATTCACTTGCAAAGTATCAACTCCAGCACTTTTGTTTTGGGACGGATTTTTTTTTTTTTAAATCTTAATTAGATTTTGTTCATAATTATCAGTCTGTTCAGATTTTACGTTTCTTCTTTATTCAGTCTTGGAAAATTACATGTTTCTACAAATTTATCTATTTCTTCCAGGTTTTCCAATTTGTTAGCATATAATTATTTATAGTATTTTCTTCCTTTTTTTATTATTTTTTTAAGATTTTATTGGGGAATTGGGGGAGGAAAACAGACAAGTTGCTGTCTTTTTGTTCTTCAGTCTAGTTGTGGAGGACGTTGCTTCACTGGCCTATGTTGGTATCATCATTGCACACTCTTCCCGGTTGAGGCAGATGGGTTGCCAGCCTCTGGATGGTCGTTCACAGCAGCTATAGGCAGCTCATACTGGCTGCCAACCGCTCACGCTGGCTGCTGGCCACTCACTGTAGCCTATGGCAACCCACTGCCGCAGGAGCTGCAGCTTACACCGTCACCGGGGCTCGCGCAGCCCAACTCCAGGTGGAGCTGTTGTTAGCTGTAGAGGGCAGTGTCACTGGCCCTCATATGTGGAATCCGAACCGGGGTTGCTGGCATCCCAAACCAGCTCTTAACCAATGCGCCACTTGGCCGGCCCTATAGTATTTTCTTATACTCCTTTGTATTTCTGTAATTTTAGTTGTCACTTCTCTTTTATTTCTGATTTTATTTATTTATGTCCTCTCACTTTTTTTTCTTTGATGTTTCTGGCTAATGATTTATAAATTTTATTTATCTTCTCAAAGAACAAGCTCTTGGTTTCACTGATTGTTTTGTTTTGTTTTGTTTTGTTTACTCTATTTTGTTTATTTCCACTTTGACTTTCATTATTTTTTTCCTTCTACTCACTTTGGTCTTTGTTTTGTTTGTTTGTTCTTCTTTTTCTAGTTCCTTTTGTTGTAAGGTTAGATTGTTTATTTGAGATTTTTCTCGTATTACTACGAGTTTCATACTTAGAGCTGTTTTAGCTGTGTCTCATAGATTTTTGGGTCATTGTGTTTTCCATATTATTTGTCCCAGGGTATTTTTTATTTCTCCCTTGATCTTTTTGTTAACTCATTCATTGCTTAGTGGCACGTGTTTGTGTGTTTTTCAATGTTTGATATGATTTCAATCTTCTTAAAGTTATTGAGACTTGTGTTGTGGCCTAACATGTGGTCTATCCTGGAAAATACCCATTTGTGCTTGAATAGAGTGTATATTCTGTTGTTTTGGGGGCAAATGTTCTAAGTGTATCAATTAAATCATCTGGTTTAATGTGTCATTTAAGGCCACTTTTTCTTTGTTGAGTTTCTGTCTGGGTGGTCTATCCATTGATGTCAATAGGGTGTTATAGTCCTGTATTATAACTGTATTACTGTCAGTCTCTCCCTTTATGTCCATCAATATTTGCTTTATATACTTAGGTGCTCCTTTGTTAGGTGAGTAAATGTTTATAAGGGTTAGGTTGTCTTGTTGGATTGACCCCTTTATCATTATAAAATGTCCTTCTTTGATTCTTTTATAACCTTTGTCTTAAAGACTATTTTGGCTGATGTAAGTATTGCTATTCCAATTTTTTTTCTTTCCTTTCTATGTGCATGAAATATCTTTTTCTGTCCCTTTTGCTTTCAGCCTGTGTATGTCTTTTGATCAGAACTGACATAGATTGCAATTCCTGTGGAGCTAGAGAAAGTAAATCGAAAACTTTCTGGAAAAACTTGCCATTCTAGATGTCATTAAAAAGCATTTGGGAGGGCCAGCCGAGTGGCGTGGTGGTTCAGAGCTGGCTTGGGACGCCAGCGGCCCTGGTTCGGATCCCACATATGAGGACCAGTGACACTGCCCTCTAAAAAAAAAAAAAAATGCATTTGGGAGACATGGGAAGAGGTGAAACTATGAACATTAACAGGAATTTGGAAGAAGATTCCAACCCTCATGGATGACTTTGAGGGATTCAACACTTCAGTGGAGGAAGTAACTGCAGACATGTTAGAAATAACAAGAGAACTAGAATTAGAAGTGGGGCTGTACATGTGACTGAATTGGTGCAGTCTCATGTTAAAACTTTAATGGTTGAAGAGGTGCTTCTTACGAATTAGCAAAGAAAGTTGTTTGAAATCAATCTACAATTGGTAAAGATACTGTAAGTAATGTTGAAATGACAACAATGGATTTAGAATACTAGATAAATTTAGTCAGTAAAGCAGCAGTGGAGTTTGAGAAGATTGACTCCAATTTTGAAGGAGGTTTTACTGTGGGTAAAATGCTATCAAACAACATTTCATGCTACAGGGAGATAGTTCATGAAAGGCAGAGTCAATTAATATCAGAGTCAACTTCATTCTTGTGTTAAGAAATTGCCTCAGAAACCCTAACCTTTAGCATCCACCACCCTGATCAGTCAGTAGCTAACAATAATGAGACAAGACCCTCTACCAGCGAAAAAGATTACAACCTGCTGAAGGCTAAGGTGATGGTTGACATTGTTTTGAAATATTGTTTATTAATTAAGATGTGTACCTTTTTAAAGCATAATTCTATTGCAAACTTAATAGACTATGGTAGTGTAAACATAGCATTGTATGTACTCGCTTTATTGCAGTGGTTTGGAACTGAACCTACAATATTTCTGAGGTATGCTTATAATGTCTTTAAAACATCCCCTAGGATAGGTTCTTCAACCTTGCAAAATTACAAGATCAGTTGGTTATTCTAAATCCTTTATATTACTGCATACATTAGAAACAACTTGTCAATTTCTATTAAAATAAACCTATTATGATTGTAAATGAGACTAAATTGAATTTATAGACAATTTGAAGAATGAAGCCCCCTAATAACTTTAAATCTTTTAACCCATAAACATAATATACCTTTCCATTTGTTTATATTTTAATTTTTCTCAGCAGTATGTTAGTGTTTCAGTGGGGAAATCTTGCATATCTTTCAGTAAATTTATTTTTAAGCATTTTGTTTTTCTATTTTATTGTAAATAGCATTTATATATTTCATTTTCTAATTCTGTTGCTAACACATAGATACATTTTTACATACATCCTTCTTTTGTCCAAGATATCTGAGGGGAAATTTCTAGTCTCTTACCATTAAGTATGATATTAGCTATAGGTGTTCACAGAAGCCCTTTATTAGACTGAGGAAGTGCCCATCTATTCCTTGGTCCCTGATGATTTTTCTTTTGTTTTCTTTCTTTTTTAAAAATATAAGCTGATGTTGAATTGTCTCAATTTTTAAAAAGTCTATTGAGATGTACTTTTTTGTTTTTGTATTCTGTTGATATGACTTTTTAAAAATTGATTTTAAATGCCAAATCAAGCTTGCATTCCTAGGATAAACACCACAAGGTCATAAAGTATTGTGGTTTGTTATTATTATTATGAATTCTAATTTGTTAATATATTGTTAAATTTCTTCTTTTGTAAGTTTTGGTAAGAGTTTTCAATGTTTTTGTCCATTGCAATGAAGTTGTCAACATATTTGCATAAAATTATTAATGAAATCCTTTCATTTTTACTTTTAATATGTGTTGGCTTGCAGTAAGGCTGCCTCCTTCATTCCTGATATTGGTAATTTGTATTTTTCTGTCTACTACTAGATAATTTTTGCTATAGGTTTTATTAATCTTTCCAAAGAACCCATATTTGACTTGGTTAATTTTGAGAATTATTTCATTGCTTTCCACTTTTTTTTTATTATTTTCAATGTTGTATTTGTTTAACTTTCTCTTCCATTTTTAACTTCTTAAGATATAAGCATACATCCTTGAATTTATGCCTACCATATTTTTGTGCATACATTTAAATCTTTAAATTTTATTCAGAAGACTACTGTAGATGCAGTCACAGAATTTGATATGTTATGTTTTAATTTTATTCAATTCAAAATGGATATAAGCTTCAAAGTAAAATGTGTGTGCCTTAAAATTATTGTCTCATAAGAGAGATGCAGATAAACATAAATAAGAAAAAGTAGCTAAAACAAAGTATGAAATCTTTAAGATTTAAAGTGTGAGAAAATTGTATCCAGGCTAGTATAGCACAAAAAAATGTCATGATTCCCTTCTTACAATCATGAAAACTACAGAAATTTAGAGTAATAAAAGAGGTGAACAAAATTATTATTTTTTTAACTCATTGTTTAATATGTTAGGAGTTTTACCTATGACATTGATTTTTTAATTTAAGTATAATATTTCAAATAAAATTTGGGAGTCAATTATAGTAAGAGATTATATTTATGAACATTAGCAACTCTAGAAAACATAATGCTTTTAGAAAATGTTCCGTAAAACAGAAATCAAGAAATATGTATTCTAATTCTAAAACTAAATTATGAAATCTTAGAAAATAAAAAAATCTTTGAAGTCCATTTCATTTTGAAAAAATAGATATTAGTAGGTTCCTCATAAAGATCTAATGTGAAGTGTTTTAGTTGCAGTTTCACAAAATTAGATTGCAATAAATGAGGGTACTTCCAAGTATAGTATATACCAAGAGCACTTGTAATGATAGAGCACAGGCAAACTTTTTTTGCATCATGGAAAATTATAGTATCTAATGATAGGATTTATCAGTAAGTTGAAACATAACATTATGTAGAAATTTGTAGACAAACAAAACTATTATAAGTGTGGTTCATAAGTATAAGCCACTATGGATAATGACCTTACTTTTTTTAAATATATATATATCTCCTTAGTAAAGCCTTCAAAGTTCTGAAATCAATGATCAATATTTGCAGCTCTCTTTTAATGCCCCAATAACTTTAGACTTTTAGCTTACTTGCAAAATGCTTGCTTTGATATAAGTACAATAATTTTATTTTATTATCTGATTTACTTGATATAATTGAGTATAATGATATAATGATGTACATGTATATAATTTTTTTAACTGAACCATCCTGCCACCTGTTGGCAGTGTGTATAATTTTTTAATACATTAGTTTAGAACAGTTTCACATTCTAACCAGTGGTACATTGTGTTTTGTTTCCTGTAGGTGCACCAAGTGACCAGAGCAGTGGCACCTCCTCTCCTCTTTGTGACAGTGGCTTACATCTCAACTATCATCCCAACAATACAGTAAGATGACTGAAGCATTGTTCAGATTAATAAGGAGATTACACATACACACACACACACACCCATACATCACCAGAAAAAAAAAAAGGAGAATATGTATATATAGTTATAGTTTGTAAAAACTGCTATTGAATCTGGTTTGAAATTCTTGGTTGCTTCATCATTAAATATTGTGATAATCCAGTAAGGAAAAAAAAGTAGGTCAGTTAGTTTTTTAATGTCACTTTTCTCCTTGCATGTCTGTATAGAAAGACTTTTAACTTCAGGAAGTTATGCATAATATCATATAATCATTTTATAACATTGTGTATTACATGTAATTTCATTCTCTAAATGATTTGTCATGATTTTTAAAATCATTTTTCTATTGAAATTAGTTAGCCAAACGTAGCTATTTCTTTTGCCATTTGTTAGGATTTATCAACAATCTTCATGCATACCAAGGAATTAATGCAAAGTGAGAAAATCTAAGCTACAAATTATGTTAAATGTAATGAATGTTAAACATGTATTTAGTAATGAAAAATTGACATGTGTATTGTAAATATACTTAATAAATATTTTTTTTTATTTTTCACTTGTATTTTGGAGTAAACAGGTTTTTTTTTATTTTTTAAATATTTTGTAAATATAATGGATTCCACCCTTTAAATATTCACACTTTCTAAAGATAAAATACTTCTTTCTGGTTATATGTAAGACTAACAATTATCCCGTGCTCACAAACGTAAAAGTAGCACAGCTAACTTTAAGTAGGCTTTCATGTTTTTATTCCACATATTGGGATATACAAGACATATAGCTTCTTTTTCAGACTTGTATGATTCATCCTCCATTTGAAATTCTTGACCCAATTGTAGCATTTTACTTTAAAGTAAAATTTTACTCCTTTTGAACATCTTAAGGCCTGATGATCTCCATTGTACCTAACTGTACCAGTATTATCTTTGAACTGTGTGCCTGAGGTCCCCAAGTCCTTCTTATTTATTTACTTATTTATTTATTTATTTACAGTATTTTGCCATGTATAATGTGCGCCTGTGTATAGTGTGCACCTACATTTCTGGCCCAAATTTTCATGGAAAAAAACTTTTTGTTAGAATTTTTTAATTCAAATTTTTATCTGTTTACTTTTAGGTACTTGTTTTTTGTATTATAAAGGAATTTTCGCGTTTAGCTTTTAACATATTATGGTGTGAGAAATTTTATGTAACTGAGGATGGAAAAGGGGCCACAGGTGAAACTTGACAAGCTCAGGAGACTGAAAATAACCACATAAGATGGAGTGATCATAAAAAATTTCATAACTAAATGGGCCATGCAAGAAGTCACAAAAGGCTCCTTCATAAAGTTAACCTGTGCCTTTAAGTGGGCCTGTCTATTGTCTTTTTGCACCTAAAATGACTTCCTAGGAATGTCAGTAATCCTTTTTCTGGACCAGAGCTGGAAAGTGCAAAATCCCTCATTATTATGCTTATCTTCTGATTACCATCTCTATGTGCTGTAAAAAGTGAACTATTAACTATCCTGCGCCCCACCTATGTAAAAGAAGTACTTGTCTATCCAATTTTCTTTTATCCAATCCTAGAGATTTTACTTTGCTTTTTCCCACCACCTTAATCTATCGCCAATGGATTTCATGTAACCCTCCCCCTTTGATTCTACTAAAATAAATTGCAAACTGCCATTTTGCAGAGCATTTTCTCAATCCATTGAGATTTTGCTTCCCGGCAATTGTCATCAGTTTGCCTCAAATAAACTCATATAGGCTTTGTCTTAAGGTGAATGTTTTTCATTGACATTACAAATAATTACAAAACACAACAACAGATACAAGGTACAAGAAATTTTATGTACCAGTAACAAATTTATGTCGTTTATGCATCCTAGAAGGCCAAGAACTCTTTGTTGTTGCAAGTTTGTCATAAGTTCAATAAAACTGATGATCCCATTCTAGGGTATTATTTTGCATACAGATATCGTTATTTGTTTCTAGAGTTACACTTTTAACTTACAAGTATAACTAAAATAACTAAAAATATTTATATAGATACAGAATTAGTACTACCAACATATAAAGCACATCCTTATTTTTTCCTCACAAATTTGGGCAAAAAAGTGCACATTATACATGGAAAAATAAGGTATTTATTTTCTCCTAAAGAAGAACCCTTGGCAAGGCCAAATGTTATTTCTACAAGTAAAACCTAATCATATCTGAGTATGTTCCATCTGACATTTTCTTTTACTTTTGTTGCCACAGAAACAATTGTCACACAGAGGTTATATTAAAACACTAATTATCAGAATATGTCAAGTTCTGAGTCACTTAAACATTTACTTCCTAATAAAAAAAATGAATATATACACTCCATGCTCCCATCAGCTCCCTTCTTAATTCTACAGACTTACAATATCCAACCAAATCTTTACTTCTTACTGTAGTAATTGTTTCGCTTGTCTCCTCTCTTTCACTCTAGATGTTTTCAAAGCCTTTCCAGTTCTCTTTACTGGGCTGTTGTTGCACATACCCCCAGCTGCTGTGAGCATTTGCTGCCCCTAATTCACAGGGACCCCTCTTGTAAAGAACATCTGCCTAGGAATCAGGGCACCCCACCCCCTCCCTGATGTGGCTGAAGCCCAGAACACATTGATGGGCTATAAAGGCAAACCTTCTTACAGGGCCTTGACAGGTGACATGGAGGCTTTTCTTCTGGAGCCCCATCTCTGGCCGGGTTTCCCCCTACCCCATTCACCGCTTCTTTCAATCCTCCAGGTTCCCCAGAACAACTTTTCCTCCACAGGACAGTCACAGAAGAATCCCCATCTCAGATCTGCTCCTAAGACAGGAAAAAAGAGCTATTTTTACTTAGGACTGGGAGAAAACTGGTAATATTTTTTATTGTAATTCTTCTCCTAGTACCCCTGAACTCCTCTATAATAATAAAAAGTGTAGAAGTCAGGGTGGGAGGTCTATGGGTAAGAATCATTCTGGTTAACCATAATTATTATGGTTTTAACTCATTCCGTTGACATACAAAACAAATCTATGGAATTTATTTTATGAATGGTGCCTCTATGTCATTGCTTGATATATAATATTTTCAGAAAGTTATAAGTAAAGCAAGAAAAATCATGGAGTAATTCTATAACAGGATTGTTCCAAATAAATTCAGTTGTATAAAATAAAAATACAGTTGTAATACATTTTTTTTTTTTTGAGGGCAGTGTCACTGGCCCTCATATGTGGAACCTGAACTGGGGCCTCTGGCTTCCCAAGCCAGCACTTAACCACCACGCCACTCGGCTGGCCCGTAATAATTTTTTTTACTGGAGTTATGTCTTTCCATTTACAAGAGACACATTTTATTTCTAATTTTAGCATTAGGATTAAACATTAGTTTTACATTGCCAAAGATCTTTAGGTGTAAGGCAATTAATGGTATTTATCATGATTTTAGACTATAATAAAGACAAATATAAATTCAAATAAAGTATATTAAAAATAAAGAAAATAATCTCAACACATTTCATAAATGAGTATTTACCAGGAGACTACTCTGTGCAAATGCTTTTCTAGGTAATAGGTAACAGGAGACGAAGTTAACTATGGTTCTTGACCCAAAAGTTTAAACTCAGAACTATTAAAAAAAATGCATAAAATTAACTATAACATAAGCAGAAAAAGAATAATGGATATTAATAATGGATATCCTAATGTCAGAGAAAAGCCCTGCTAGAGATTGAATATCTGACTTAATTGAACTCAACAAAAATTACAAACAAATACGTTCTGTTGCCCATGTGGTAATAAGCCTTCATACCTGGTTGGATCATACAGACTTACACAGCCAGTGCTATCCTGTGTTTCTCATTCATAACTTGAATAGGCTTTGATGTTGGTGTAAAGAATGGATGACATTTTACTCAGAGATTTATAAAATTAGGAGCAGTCAAATGCATGTTATCTTGTGACCCATTACTAAATAACAAAGAACAGGGGAAACTTGGAAGGAAGTATACATTGTGAAATAGGAGGTCTGACAATGAAGTTTGGGAACTTGATGCAACGATGTTGCTAACCTCTTTTGATATCAGAGAGATTATTCATTATGAATTTGTACAAACTGGACAAACAGTTAATCAAGTTTACTATTTGGAAGTGCTGAAAAACCTGCATGAAAAAGTTAGATGACCTGAACTTTTCACCAACAATTCATGTCTCTTGCATTATGATAAATGCACAAGCCAGTGTGGTACTGTCTGTGAGGGAGTTTTTAGCCAGTAAACAAAGAACTATTGGAACACCCTACTCACCTGATCTGGCCCCCAATGACATTTTTCTTAACCCAAACATAAAGGAAATATTGAAAGGAAGACATTTAGATGACATTCAGGACATCAAGTGGGATTCATTCCTGGTATGCAAGGTTAGTTCAATATCTGCAAATCAATTAATGTAATACATCACATTAACAAAATGAAAAATAAAAATCATATGATCATATCAATATATGCAGAAAAAGTATTTGACAAAATCCAGCCATTTCAGAAAAAGAGTTCCAAAATTGCTTTGAAGGATGGACTAGGTGCTGGTATTGGTGCATAGTTCCCAGTGGGAGTACTTTGAAGGTGAACATAGCAATATTCAGCAGTGAGGTATTTTTCTAAGATGAGCACTTTCTAGCAATGGGCACTTTTTTAGGATGAGTTCATGAACTCAATTATCAGACCTCGTGTATTTTTCACCAAATGTGCATGTATTATAGAAGGTCCCCTTAAGAGATATATTTAATTCACTGATATGTCTAAATCCTCAGTTCTATCCTGGGCTCAGATAACTTCATTTTTAGTTCCTATGCCTTAATCATTTTCTGAAGCAAATTTTGGGTATGTAAGCACAATTCTGGTTTTTGGAAGCAACATTTTCAGCATATGGCAAAATCACACCTTATAATATATTAATATCACTCCATCATCTTACATAAAAATATAGTCTAGTCCTTTTAAGGATTTGATGTCATCAATTTTAGGTACAGAGTCATCTAGCTTCCCTGCCAAGGTGGAGAAAAACAATTAGCTTTGTGCTCATCAGGAGACTTAAATTCAGATGATCAAAAAAATCCAGCAAGATTTTTTTTGAAACATTGTTTTACAACTACATACCTATGATGAATACTTTCTATGCAAAATCCTTAACAAAACCTGCATCAGCATTTTGCCATCTATGCAATTTTATTTTGATAAAGTGGTTGTTTCTGAGATGATTTTGTGGCAATACATCTTGAAATGTGTTAAGTTCTAGGAAAAGAGTATTTTAAAGCAAAGGCTATGTAAATGCAACTTTCCCCATTCACATTGTTAGTAACATAGGAATTAACATTCTTGGCATTGAAGAATAAAGCTCTTGAAAAGTAGTAATGGGCCTTAAAACCATAATAATAGTTGTGTTTTGGGATCATCTTATATATAGTTCTCAATAACTCTAAGACTACTGTTATAGAAAAAGACTAGAAAGCAAATTTATATTCTGTTTTCATAATTAAAATAAAGATAAAAGACACTAGGTATTCCACTAAATAACAGCTCTATAAAATGAAATATATTAAACCTGATTAGTTCAATAGCCGAAATGGGGCTATTCATATTTTTTATAAGGAGGAAACATAAAAGAAAATGACATTTTACAATTATAATACCTAAAGGCATCAAGTTAGGATGCTACATCAAAGTCATGTAAAAGATCATGTGTATTTTCATATCTGGCAATATATGAAATCTGTAAAATATGATTTTTAAAACATATTTGTGTATTGGTGACTACCATTGTCCTCAATATTGTATTGCCTATGTCTTTTAAGATTCTTTACATTTTCTATCCCATTTTTTCATAACATAGAAAGTAATGGGAACTATTTTTGCTTTTCAAGACAGATGAGGAACCATATTTAAATAATTTCCCTAAATTTATATAGCAAAACTGTAAAATAATCAAAATAAAAATCTGAATTATTTCCATGATTTCACCTCTGGTTATAAATATTAAATGTTGTACTATGATAGATGTGTTGATCCTGGAATCAGAAAGATGTAGGTGTGTGCAAATCCTGGTCCTGTCATTTGCTGGGTGGATGACTTGGTAAATTATTAACTGTAGAATTGCTCAGGAGTAGGCCATCTCAGCAGTGTACTGGAGTCCTGTGAGAAGGTTTGGAGTCCTGTGAGAAGGTTTGAACCATATGCTGATATGGGCTGAATTATAGGCCAGGTTGGTGGGTCCTGGGGTACTTACACACCCATGGTTAGTTCTAGTCTGACCACAGAAACCTAGTCCTTTTATCTTTGTCATTTCTTCAAGTGCCCTCATGGAGAAAAGGTGGGGAAGCAATAATTTAATGAGTCTAAAAAAGCTTTAGGTTTTTCTTTTGTAAGAGTAGCCTTGAAGGGCCGGCCGAGTGGCGCGGTGGTTAAGCGCTGGCTTGGGAAGCCAGCGGCCCCGGTTCTGTCCCACATATGAGGGCCAGTGACACTGCCCTCAGAAAAGAAAAAGGAAGAGTAGCCTTGGAGTACCTTTATCTTTGGAAATAGACACAATAAGGCACAGATAGTTTAAATAACTTGCAGCTAGGTTAAAGAACAAGTCAGTTGGGAAACTAGGATTTTGAAACCTGGTAATCTAATTTCAATTTGGAGCCTGAGCTCTCACAACCCTGCACCCAACTACCCCATGCTGACTATCTATAACATCTGCCATGAAAGCCAGGAGAAAGACTAACATGAAACAGGTTTGTGCCTTTGCAATCACCAGATAAGCATTAAAGGCAAATGTCTTGCATCAAAGGATGGTGTATTAGACTAAAGTGCTCACTGAATCACTGGCAGGGTACCCCTCACTGAGTGGCCTTAGCTGGTTCTTAGTGGCCTTCTGGGTATTCTAAGCTGTTCCAAGGATTTAGTAGATTTGTATTTGCACAATTGGTGACAACATAATAATGCCAAGAAACACTCAACCTTTAGTGACAATAATGGAAGTTTTTTTTTTCCCTGAAGCAATTTTAAATAAGTTAATATCTGAAAGATATTAGACTAAGAGTTTCAACATGACTAAAACAGAACCTTCTAACATCATCACTCAAAAATTATAGAAAAGAGAGAAATCAGTATCAATAGTTCCCTTATCAATTTAAGTTTTGGCACCTTACAGCCCATTCCAACTTAAATATCAGTGTTATTTCATATGCTAGTGCCACAAAAAAAAATTATTTTCTACTATTTCCCTTTCCTCCTTACCTTCTGGTAATCACTAAATTATAGCCATGAAGAAATTTTAACAGTGAAGCTCATATAGTGATAAAAGCATAAATCAACATCAGGTGAAAATCCAAATTTTATTCAAATCTGTTTCCTCTATACATAAGGAAAAAAATCCAAACTTCTAATGAAACATAAAATACATGTAATTTTAAATTAGCAGTAGTTAACTTGACATTAAAACAATACAAAAAATACAAACATTTTATAAACATTAAGCTAAAACAATGAACAAACATTTCCTTGAGTAGATTTTAAATTTTGTTTTATAAGAATATTCTTTATACTAAAAATATTTACAAATAACTGATAAATCACATGGATTTATAAAACACATAGCAGTGTTTCATGCTTAGCAGATACGCAGAAAATATTGGCTAATTGAATGAAGTGCAACTTCTTTTTATTTATCACTTACTAGTTCATTACGATTAGTTTTGCCCCATTTTTCCCATTTGTGGATGAATTCAGTTCCGTCACACTTTTATTTTTTCTTCTCCCACCCTTTTCTTTTTCATATGATTTCACTACCAATCTTAATCTCAACAACTTGCTCCTCACTTTCTTACAGAATTACATAAATAAAGAAGTTAACAAATACAATTTTATTGTCGATGAATATGGATTTCTTCTTGTGGTAGTCTGTAAATGTCTAACGATTTGTAACACAGGAACTCAAAAGAGAAATGAAAACGATACTGAATGTTAGTATTCTTTTCAGGACACATTATCATGTTCCTCATGGCCAACATCTCCAGGCTTGAGATGGGAAAAGCGGTGGTGTGACCTTAGACTGATCCCTCTACTTCATTCTCGTTTCTCGCAGTATGTGCCTGGGACAGATGTGAGTCGGTGAGTTCATGTTACTGAGTTCTAATTTACTGTCGATTGAAAAAGAGAGATTTAATGAAACTTTTAACATAGTATGTCTTATGATTCTTCTTTTCAGCACATTTCTAATAGCAGGAAAAAGATCTAGAAAAGAATGGTATAGTAGGGTAAAATATTTATGAATCAGGTAATAAAAACATAAATTAAAACCCTGACTCTAATACAAACTTTTGAAATGGAATCAGTGTCTTTAATAGTCTCATTGGATTTTTAAATTTTTTTTGTGTCCTCTTTAATAAGTTGTTTTTTTCTCAAAAAAATTATATAGTTCATTTAATAGTAAGTTATTTTCATGTAGTTTATAATGGTCTCATATTATTATCTTTTTTAATAAGTATGGGAGCACTAATGATGTCTTCGTTTTCATTCTTGAATATTGTATTTTTCTCTTTTTATCTTTTTTCCCAAATTTTTTGAAACATTGTTATATTTTTCCATACTTTTCACAGCAAGCATTTCTTTCTTTCTTTCTTTCTTTCTTTCTTTCTTTCTTTCTTTCTTTCTTTCTTTCTTTCTTTCTTTCTTTCTTTCTTTCTCTTCCTTCCTTCCTTCCTTCCTTCCTTCCTTCCTTCCTTCCTTCCTTCCTTCCTTTCTTTCTTTCTTTCTTTCTTTCTTTCTTTCTTTCTTTCTTTCTTTCTTTCTTTCTATAAATATTTTATTGCGGAATTGGGGAAGGGGAACAGTGTTGGGGAATTTGGGAAGGGTAACAGCCAAGTTGTTGTCCAAATTGTTGTCCTTCGATCTTAGTTGTGGAGGGTGCAGCTAGCTCAGCTCCAAGTCCAGTCCTCATCCAGCTGCCCGACAGCAGCTCAAGGTGCCTTGTTCAATCTTAGTTGCAGTTGGGCATAGCCCACGATCCCATGCAGGAGTGATCCGGCAAACTTGTTAGAAGCACAAGCTCTCACCAGTTGAGCCATCCTGCCACCTGTTGGCAGCTCAATGGCAGCTCAATTTGGGGCTCAGCTCACTGGCTCATGTGGGAATCTAACCGGCAACCCTGTTGCTCAGAGCTCAGGCTCTTAACCAACTGAGCCACTAGGCCAGCCCTCTTTTTTATCTTGATCGCTTTTGTTAGGGGGTTGTAAATTTTATAAATTTATTTTTCAAAGGACAAATTTGGGGCTTTTTTTAAGTTCTTCTATATGTGTATATATAGTAAATCACAAATTTCTGCTTCTTTCTTGATTGTTTCTATTCCTTAATTTTATGGCTTTATTATTTATTCTTACAGTTTCTTGAGATGGAAGTTCTAGGGTTCCAGAAAGTTTTCTATAAAGAAATGTTGTATGTATTTTAAGCTTTGAGGACCCTAATGTCTCTGTCACAAGTAGTCAACTCTGCCCTTATAGATTAAAAATTGCCATATATTGGATTGTCGGAAAATTCATGAGGCATTTTTGCAATGAAAAACAGAAAAAAATACGTTATGACTTTTCCGACAACCCAATATAATATATAAATAAATGGCATGACTCTGTTCCAATAAAACTTTATTTATAAAAACATGTCAGGCTATATTTAGCCCATAGGCTACAGTTTTGCCAAACCCTCATTTGATAAGTAAGTTTTCAGATTTTTTGCTAATATATGTAGGCAGAGTTAGATATTTCCATCAATGTTAGCTTCAGCTATACCCACAAAATTTTTTTGTTTGTTTTTAGATTTTCTTTTTTCTTTTTCTTTTTTTTTTTTAGTCCTTTTATTGTGAAATAAACATTTAAAAAAAAATTAGTTTCAGGTGTAAAACACAGTACAATAGTTCTACCTTTTACCCCTCAAAGTGACAACCCCCTCACCCAATTTGCCACCCCACTCCCCGCCCCATATTATACATATCTATTACAATTCTTTTGACTCCCTCCCACAGTATACTCCACATCCCGTGACTATGTATATATTCATTTACAGTTGGCATACAATATTATACAACATCAACTTCAGGGGTACAGTGCAGTGATCAAGCCTCTACTCCATCCATGAAATGATCTCCTTAACAAGACAAGTCACCATCTGCCACCCGGCAAAATATTTACAACATTATTATATTCCCTGAATTGTCTTTCCTATCCCTGTGGCACTATTGTAGTTACCTATTTATGCTGTCTAATCCTTTTCCCTTCTCCCTCATTTCCACCCCCCTCCCAATTAGCAGCCATCAGTTTTTCCTCTATATCTATAAGTCTGTTTCTGTTTACTTTGCTCGTTCATTCAGTTTTTCAGATTCCACATACAAGTGAGAGCATATGCTTTTGTCTTTCTCTGACTGACTTATTTCACTTAACATAATAGTCTCTAGGTCCACCCACATCGTTGTAAATGGTACAATTTCATTCTTCTTTATAGCGGAGTAATACTCCATTGTATAAATGTACCACAGTTTATTAATCCAGTCGTCTACTAATGGGCATTTCAGTTGTTTCCAAGACTTGGCTATTGTAAATAGTGCTGCAATAAACATAGGGGTGCATATATTTTTTTTGAATTAGCGTCTTGGATTCTTCAAGAGTGGAATTGCTGGGTCATAAGGTAGTTCCATTTCCAGATTTTTGAGATACCTCCATACTGATTTCCATAATGGCTATACCAATCTGCAGTCCCACCAACAGTGCACCAGGGTTCCCTTTTCTCCACAACCTCGCCAGCACTTGTTGTTTGTTGATTTGTTGATGATAGCCATTCTGACCAAATGAGGTGGTATCTCATTTTGGTTTTTATTTGCATTTCTCTGATGATTAGTGAGGTTGAACATTTTTTCATATGCCTGTTGGCCATCTGTATCTCCTCTATAGAGAAATGCCTCTTCATATCCTCAGCCCATTTTTTAATTGGTTTTTTTGGTGTTGAATTTCATGAGTGTATTATAAATTTTGGATATTAATCCCTTATCAGATATATCATTGGCAAATATTTTCTCCCATTCACTAGGCTGCCTTTTTATTTTATTGATGATTTCTTTGCTGTGAAAAACTTTTAAGTTTGATGGAATCCCATATGTTCATATTTTCTTTTATTTCCATTGCCTGAGGGTATATATCAATAAAAATATTACTCAGGGTAATGTCTGCAAATTTACTTCCTATATTTTATTTTTAGGAGTTTTATGGTTTCAGTCTTACATTTAAATCTTTAATCCATTTTGAGTTTGTTCTTGTATATGGCGTAAGTAGATGGTCCATTTTCATTTTTTTGCATGTGTCTGTCCAATTTTCTCAGCACCATTTATTAAATAGATTATCTTGACTCCAATGTAAATTCTTGCTTCCATTATCATAGATTAAATGACCATATATTGATGAGTTTATTCCTGGGCTCTCTATTGTATTCCATTGGTCTGTGTATCTGTTTTTATGCCAGTACCATACTGTTTTGATTACTGTAGCCTTGTAGTATGTTTTGATGTCAGGTAGCATGATGTCTCCCACTTTGTTCTTATTTCTCAAGATTGCCATAGCTATTTGGGGTCTTTTGTGTTCCATATAAATTTTAGGATTCTATGTTCTATTTCTGAGATAAATGTCCTTGGTAGTTTGATTGGAATTGCATTGAATCTATATATTGCCTTAGGTAGTATTGACATTTTAACTATATCAATTCTTCCTATCCATGAGCATAGTATGTATTTCCATTTATTTGTATCTTTGATTTCTCTCTTCAGTGACTCATAATTTTCTGAGTACAGATCTTTTACTTCTTTAGTTAATTTATTTATAGATATTTTATTGTTTTTGAAGCAATTGTAAAACAGATTGATTTCCTGATTTCTTCTTCTGATAGTTTATTATTGATGTGTACAAATGCAACTGATTTCTGAATATTAATTTTGTATCCTACTACCTTACCAAATTTGTTTTTCAGTTCTAACAGAATCCCAAAGATTCTCTTTCTATATTATCTCTCTCTGTATATTGGGATTCTCTCTATATAATATCATGTCATCTGCATATAATGACAATTTTACTTCCTCCTTTCTAATTTGGATGACTTTTATTTCATTTTCTTGTCTGATTGCTCTGACTAGAACTTCCAGAACTATGTTAAATAGAAGTGGTGAAAGTGGGCAACCTTGTCTTGTTCCTTATCTTAAGGGGAAAGCTTTTAGGTTACTGTGTCTCTGTTGATTTTCTGTCTGGAGGATCTGTCCATTGGTGACCAAGGGATTTTGAAGTCCCCTACTACGATAGTGTTACTGTTGATCTCCATCTTTATGTCTGTCAAAATCTGTTTTATATATTTAGGAGCTCCTATGTTGGGTGCATAGATGTTTACTAGGGTTATGTCCTCTTGTTGAATCAATCCCTTTATTATTATGCAGTGCCCTTCTTCGTCTTTTATTGTAGTCTTCATTTTAAAGTGTATTTTGTCTGAAATGAGCTCTTTTCTCATTTTCATTTTCTTGAAATATCTGATTCCATCCCTTTACTTTCAGTCTGTTTGTGTCTTTCGACCTGAGATGAATCTCTTGTAAAAAGCATATGCATGGGTCTTATTTTCTTATCCACTCAGCCACTCCATGTGTTTTGATTGGAGCTTTTAGCCCATTCATATCTGAAGTGACTATTGATAGGTACATATTTATTGCCATTTTGTTATTCGTATTTCTGGTCTCCTCTACTAGTTGGTTTTCCCCTTTCTTTTGTTTTAAAAACAAACCCTTTTAATATTTCCTGCAATCCTCGTTTGGTGATAATGAATTCCTTTAGCTTGTTCTTTTCTGAGAAGCTCTTTATCTCTCCTTTAATTTTACTTGTTAGGCTTGCTGAGTAGAGCTATCTTGGTTGTAAGCCTTTGTTTTTCATCACTTTGAATATTTCCTGCCACTCCCTTCTAGCCTGTAGAGTTTCTATGGAAAAATTAGCTGTTCATCTTACAGGAGTTCCTTTGTATGTAACCCGCTGTTTCTCTTGCTACTTTTAGGATTCTCTGTTTTTAAACTTTGCCATTTTAACTGTGATGTGTCTTGGTGTGGTCCTGTTTGGGTTCAGCTTGTTTAGAACTCTGTGCAGTTCCTGGGCTTCTATGTCATTTTCCTTCAGCACGGTAGGGAAGTTTTCAGTCATTATTTGTTCAAATATATTTTCAATCCCTTGCTCCTTGTCTTCTTCTGGTATTCCTATGATGAAATGTTGTTGCGTTTGATGTTATCCAATAGGTCTCTTAGACTATTTTCATTGTTTTTTCTTATTTGTTGTTCCAATTGGGTGATTTCTGCTATTTTATCTTCTAAATCACTGATCTGATTCTCTGCTTCATCTTATCTACTGGTGATTTCTTCTAGTGTGTTCTTTATTGTTATTGTATTCTTTAGTTCTAACTGGTGTTTTTTTTATTATTTTTCTATCCTTTAAGTCCTCGCTAAGTTCCTTAAACATTCTTATCATCAATGTTCTAAACTCTGTATCTAATGGGTTGGCTACTTCTGTTCCATTTAGTTCTATTTCTAGAGGTTTCTTTTGATCTTTTATTTGGGAAATGTTTCTTTGTTTCCTCATTCTGGCTGTCACTCTGTGATTGCTTCTATGTATTGGGTAGATCACCTACGTCTCTCAGTCATTGCTGAGTGGTCTTATGAAGTATGTGATCTTTATATTCAGATTGCACAGTTTCCCTATTCTCCTATTCTGTGTGTACCACAGGTGTTGTCTTTGAAGTTGATCTTCAATTGCTTTTTTGCCTTTCAGAGGGTGGGATTGACCTTCAGGATGATTATCTGGGATAATTAGCTCTATTCATAGTGTATAAGCTACTGTGGGGAGGTGGACCCTCTCAGAGGAGGCTTGGATGCTGTGGGGTCTTGTGACTGTGGAAAATTTCCTATGAGAGTGCCACTCTTATATTTAACTAGATAATACTGTGGTTTGGTCTAACAATGGCCTCTATGTGTATTGGTTCTTGTGTCTCTTGGACGGGCCTCCTACTCTGAGTCTTTTCAGCCCTATCTGTTACTGGCCTATAGCTACCTGGTAGGTGCCTCAAGGCTGAATGTGGTTGGCTGTTGCCTGTGCTGGAACTAGGGTCATGTTGGATGGTCTTCTGTGTGAACTGAGGCTGGCTTCCACCAATATTTGTCCTGAGGCAGTTTAGCAAAAGGCCTAATGCCCCATAGGCCTTTTTCCACCTATCATGCTGGTATGACCCAACTATTGAAAGAGTCTCTTTAGGAGTGCATGTCTGGCTATTTGAACTGCTGTTGAGGGTGCCCTCAGCTATGTGGCACTAGCTGGGCAGAATGGAGTTTAAGTGAGTTCAGAGGCGTGATTCATGGTTTTTAAGACGTTAATGCAGATTCAGGTCTTACACCAAAACTTGGCCTGTGACACCCTTGTATGGCATCCCAAGCACACTACAGCCAGCCACAACCTCATGCTCACAATGTGGTCCCAAAATCTGCTTCCTGAGTCATTGTGGTATAGGTTTGTGGTCACTGAATACAACCAAGATGACCCCGGGGCTCTGCAGATGCCCTCTGTTGTAGAAAACCTATTCCACAGTTTGTGGGGTTTGGGCCAGTCACCCAGGAACCCTGAGAGTCCCAGCCAATGCAACTGTAGGTGTGAAAGGTGATGTTACAGGTACATAAAGACTGTGGTCAGTAGTTTCTACAAATTCAGTGTAGTCTCAGCTCCTGAACCAGTACTAGGCCCACATCCACTTCATGAAACAAAAACAAAGCAAGGCAAACCAGCAACACCAAAAAGCAAATACACCCCCAGAAAAACACAATAAATGATGATCAGACAGGAGAAACAAAAATATATTAAAGAGACATAAACACAAACACTAAAATGGCAGAGCAAGACAGAAAATCAGTAACCAAAGTAATAACCAGACAAACAAGCCTGAGGAACAACAACAAAAAGAAAACAGATAAAAGAAAAGAAAAAGAAAGGAACAAAAACATGAAAGAGAAAGAAAAGAAAAAAGAATAATAAAATAAGGAACAAAAAGAAAAAAAACAAAGGAAAAAAGGAAAAGAATAAAAAAGGCTCTCCACCCACTTTAATCTGCAAACCGCTTTCTCAGTGATAGAGAGTCTCTGGGTGACTTAGCACCAGCTGTGTTGGGGAAGGGGCCCAACGCATCATGAGCTGGCCTCCTTCTCAGGCTTGCAGTGAGCTTCTCGCAATTAGTTGCTGTGTGCTTTGGGGTCATGCTCACCACCAAAAATCCTCATAAGTTGCTAGCTGTTCACTGCTGCAAAAACACTTTGTGACCTGTGGAGGGGGGCCAGGCTTCAGGGACTCAGGGTGCCCCCTGCAATGCAGCTCTAGGTGCGTGGGGCAGGCCTCCAAGGCACCACAGGGTGTGGTCAGTGGCCCCCACCAAGTCAGAGCAGCATGTGCTCCTGTACTGGCAACCAGCCCTGCACCAGCAACCAGCACACACAAATGCACCATGAAAGCCCCAGCCAGATCATGCAGGCACACAGCTCCCAGCCCAACCATCCCATGAAAACTCCCAGTATCAGCCTATCCCAATCAGCAGCCTGCAGATCAGGTAGAGCAGCTGGACATCCAGGCACCACCCTGGCAACTCTGCACATGCAGTGTGGAGAGCTGGGACCCAAGGCAGCTTGCATGTGCCCTCTTCTCAATGAGCAGCATGTTGCAGCTGGCAGGTGCTCAATAGTCAGAAACTACCCTGGCTACACAGCATAAGCAATGCCGAGAGCAGGAACCCAAGGCAGTATACATGTGCACATATGCATGCCTGCACCAATTCCACCAGACCAATGTGGTCCCGAACCTGACCCACTGTTGGAAGGCCCAACCCTGAAAAAATGGCACCCTCCTGTACACTCGTGTGCACACTCCATACAGGGGGAACAATGGTCCCAAAACCTCCAGTTCCTGCGCTAAAAGTGCTAAATTCAGTCCTTCTCTTCAGGCTCCTTGGTCTCCTCTCATGGAGCCACTCCCTCTGACAGGTACCAGGTGAGTGCTCACCAGGAAGTGAGTCCATGCACCAGCCCCACAAGAGGGTGACTGGTTTTCAAGCCGCCCTCCACCCCACCGAGTTGAGCAAAAAGAGTGCTTACTAATTTTTACTGCCAGCTATCATGGAATTCCTCTTCCCAGCAAAATAACTCCGAGCTGGGGGCTCGGTGTGGGACCGGAATGTCCCTCCCCCAACAGAAGAAGCCCCTCCACCTCTGAGGTGTCCCTCGTGACTCATTCAGATTTGGGTGTTATTGGGTTTAGGTCTATAGAATTTTATCACATGTGTATGTTCCTATATTCATCAATGCAGCCATGATATAGAAGTTTCATAACAAGAATCCCCCTGTTGCCCTTCTATCACTATGCCAGCATCACTCCTCCTCTACCATTTCCCTAACCTCTGATGGCTATTCATCTGTTCTTCATCTCTATCATTTTGTCATTTTAAGAACATTATGTAAACAGAATATTACAGTACATAACCTTATTGGTTTGTATGTTATCACTCAGCATAATTCCCTGACAATTCTTTCAATTGTTTCATTTTTCAATTGTCTATTTTGCATTATTTCTGAATAGTATTCAATTCATAAATATATGTCTGATTTCAGTTCTAAGTGTCATTATAATGCAGAATGCTGCAGCCTCAGTGTGTGTGTGTGTTGTGCTTGTATAGTATATGCATAATATATAGTTGCATTTTGGAAACAGTATTTGTCTCTACTTTCTGTGCTAAGCATATTTTATGGTTCAAAAGTGCTTGATAAATGTTAATTAAATAAGTATTGAGGAGGAAAAATTTCATCTCTCAGTTTGTTTTTTTAGTAGGATATCATCTACTGCATGCTTATTATAAACTATGGAAATCAATAGTATCGAAATGAAATTTGTACTAATTTTAGAAAATTTCCAATGACATTAGAATTTCTAGTGTTCTTTCAAGAGAACATAGCATTTTTCTCCTGAGGTGAGGACATTTGAGATGGTCCCATATTGGATACCTATGGCAGAAATTTAGTATCTGAGCAGTAGTTTAGGATAGGAGTGGTGAGAACTGTGCTTTAAATAATTCAAGTATCTTATCAAATAGGTTTCTAATAATAGAGCAAAGTATGAATCTGTTTCATAGTAAAGACTCAATTCATGCTTGCTCATTGAAGAGTGGCATTTTCAGGAATGTGTACTTTAGGGACCTGAAGAGGAAACAGAAACAATGTATGAAATAGAAAAGAAGGAAATGGAAGAAGAATTAAGTATGATATTATGATATCAGAGAAGGTATTGCAAACAGGCTTATAAAGAGAAGAAAATGGTTGATCATATCAATGACAGAAAAAATATATTAAAAGGACTAAAAAACTGTGATTAATTTTGGGGTGATTTGGAGTAGAATAATTTTTGAAGCCAATTGGATGAAAAACAGTTTTGTTGTAAGAATATTGATGGTAAAGAAGAGAACCAATGTGTAAGTATATTGTATTTATAATGTAATGAGGGGAGAAGAAGAGACAAATAAAATTCAAGGCTTATTAAGTTACAGTTACTGATTAAGGAGAGAGATCAATATCAAAGATGGAAACAACATCACTTTTTTGGTGTGTCATGGCCATTGCCGTTATTGCTCTATTTTTACACATGGGGTTCTACACATGGGATTCCAAAGTGATTGAACTGACAAATAGACAAGCAGATCCACAGGAACTGTGTTCTATGTAAACCAGGAACATTTAATGATTTTCAAAAACTATTTCGCTGAACTGAATGAACAAGCAAAGTAAACAGAAATAGTCTCAGAGATATAGAAGAAAAACTGACAGTTGCTAGTTGAGAGGGAAGAAGGGGAAGGGATTAGACAGCATAAATAGGTAACTACAGTATTTCCACAGGGATATGAAAGACAGTTCAGGGAATATAATTAATAATGTTGGATATATTTTATGGAGTGTCAGACGGTCACATGTCTTGTTAGGGAGACCACTTCATGGATGGAGTAGAGGATTGATCACTGCTCTGTACACCTGAAGCTGATGTTGTATAATATTGAATGCCAATTGTAATTGAATACGTATATAGTCATGGGATGTGGAGTATAGTATGGAGTGGAGTCAAGGGAATTGTAATAGATATTTTTAATATGGAGGGGAGAGGGGTGGCAAATTGGGGGAGGGGGGTTGTCACTTTGAGGGACAAAAATTATAACTATTGCACTGTGTTGTACACCTGAAACTAATTTAAAATAATATTTCACAGGGGCTCGCCAAGTGGCTCAGTTGGTTAAGAGCTCACTCAAGATTTGCAAGCTGAGCTCTGAGCAACAGCAGTTCAATGCCAAGCCTGAGCTGAGCTGCTGCTAAACTGCCAACAAATGACAGGATGGCTCAGTTAAAAAAAAATTCACTGAATAAAATTAAGATACTACTTGATTTTACCTACTCTATGAGCCATGCAAGACCCTTGGTTTAGCACAATCTTCATATATACCTTACCTTTTCACCTTCTTATACAATTGTACTGTGGTGTTAAGCAAGAAATTGCCATAATCCCCTTAAGATATATAATTCTTTCTTTAAAAGCTCAAAACCTCCTATAGACAGCTCTAGATCAGCTTTGCATAGGTTTTACAAACTGGAGAAAATTATCTTATCAAAGATTTCCTACTGGTTCATTTCTCAAGTTTGTAACATATTTATTCAATAATACAAGACTATCAATTACATTTTAATATTTTCCATAGCCAGAAAATATAGTCTCAGGGGACTTGAGTATCTCTGAAAAACTGAAAAATAAAATAGGGACTAACCATTGAAAGAGCATATTCCAGCATATTTTAAGTTCTGATGAAAGATTTTTTGATTGATGGAATGAAAAGACATGTATTTCAAAAACCCATAAATTATGACAAAGATAGACTAAAGACGTACAATGTGGTGCTTCTGCTACCCTGAAACTAGATATTCAAGAGTTGGAAGGCAAAACTATCTTCTCAGAAGATAGAGAATACCTACTGATGGAGGTATTCAGGAATTAAAGGACAGATAAGCTATGGAAGATGTTATGAGGAATAGGACTTTGTAGTCAGGAAGATATAAATAAAATGACCACTAGGTGGCAAAGAATCTGCAATATGCAACGCTGATTGCTGTGAGGTTAGAACAATAGTGAAGTACATAAGAGGAACTAAAGAATCTGATTCCCAGAAATCAATTATATTGTGACTCCTTTGCACAAACTATTCTTTTGCCTGAGAATCCTGGCACATTAGGAAGAATAGGCTATACATTGAAGTTATTGAGGACTAGATATTAGTAAGATAGGAACAGCTGGAGGTCAAAATGACAAGAAATTCTAGGGTGGGGAAAAAAAATCTCATAATTGGTATGGTGAACAGAGAGTCCAGTTTTGGCAGGAATGCAGATATTTCCTGAATGTATTTGTGGACCAAACAGCTGGAAAGAGTAAAAATAAAAACAAAAACAAAAAATTAATTGGGTTAAAAAGAAAGAGGTTGCAGTCAAAGAACAGAAATGTACAAATTCAAGCTGGAGAGTAAAGCTGTCTTGAACGACAACTAGATCTCAAGGTAACAAAAGCAGAGATTGCTAAAATAAAACAGGGCTGGATATTTTTGTACTTATAAATTAAGTTCAGAATACCAACAGTGAGCTAGTATTACGAGCAATTAAAATTAACATACATGACCCCTCCTCATGGAACTTACAGCCTAATAAGAAGGAATAGTATGTAGCATATGCACATAGAGCTTAAAAAAAAACACACAAAGAACAAGAACTACAATAAGTGGACTGGTAAATCCGGGAGTGGTCAAGTGGAAGAGATTTACTCCAAATGCACGGATTATAGAAAAAAATCATGGACTAGATGGCACCTGAGTTAACTTTATACAATTTGAATTGTATTTTGACAGGTAGAAATAACATAACATGCATTTTTAACAGATTGTCAGGTTTTACGAAGTGCAGTCTAAAAGCTTCAAAATACAAGATAATGAAACATTCTCCAAGATAGACCAAATAGTAAGCCGTAAAACACACTGAAAAGATTTAAAATAAGAGAAATCATACAATGTCGCTCTTAGAACACATTGGAACTAAAATAAGAATTAATAACAGAAAGATGATTCAAAAACACCCAAATATATGAATGATTCAAAAACACCCAAATATATGAATATGGAACAACACAATTCTAAATAGCACTTCACTTAAAGAACAAACCTCAAGAGAAATTTTTTAAATATTCTGAACTAAATGAAAATGAAAATACAACTTACCAAAAATTTTGGAATACAGTAAGAGCAGTCTTTAGAAAAAAATTTATAACATCAAATGCATATATTAGAAAAAAGATATAAGATCAATAAGTGAAGTTTCCACCTTATGAAATTAGAAAAATAAGGTAAAATTAAATCCAAAGTAAAGAAAAAGAATAATGAAAATTAAAGCAGAAATCAATAAAGTTGAAAACAGGAAATCAATAGAGAAAATTAAAGTAATCAAAAACTGGGGTCTTTGAAAAGATCAATAAAATTGACAAGACTCTAGCTTTGTGGGGTATACTTTATTTGGTGAAATGAAATCATGTCTAATGTCAACAAATACCTAGTGATGAAACTCAGAAGAGACAGAAAAGGTATTTATTTGGAGAGAAAAATAGATATACATAGCTTTTGAATACTGAACTACAGAATTTTTTATTGCATTATAATTGGCTAGAATTTAAATATAGTTTGTGCATTACCTAAAGTGTTGTGCAACAGAGTAATTCTCAAGCATGAGACACTTCTATTCATTTTGGGATTTTTGTCTATTCCTGCTTATGAAGCTCATATCTAACCATGCAATAACTTGATACAGAAAGGGAAAAAGCCGATCATTAACACTGTATCAGTTGCTTTAAATTCTATAGCGTTTTGGTAAACAATTTAAAATAGCATTATTTAATTATCTCCAACAAAAACCACAAAAGATCATAGGGATATTTAAACTGGCCATTGGATTTTTTTTTTTTTTTGGAGGGCAGTGTCACTGGCCCTCATATGTGGGACGGAACCGGGGCCGCTGACTTCCCAAGCCAGCGCTTAACCACTGCGCCGCGCCGGCCGTGGCCATTGCATTTTAAGGAAAAGTTTAATGGTTATTGAAATATACAACATTCATGTAATTTAGAGTATGACAGTTTAGACCCGAAGAGGACTATGATCTCTTTTCCCAAACCATCTTTGAGAAGATGAATAAACTGATATTGAAAATGGCTTACCAACTGACAAAATACTACGGCTCATGATGTCAAGTCATTTTTTTTATATGATGTGGCCTCACAGCAGCCTCGCCGTCTGCCTCCCTGCATCTGTCTATAACAGCAGAGCCTCACGGGGACAGGATTTTCACTATGCTATGGCAAAACCCCATGGGACCCCAAGAGAGAGGGCGGGATAGCCAATGACGGGCAAGACCCTAAATATGCGCATTAGGGCAACCCAAGCCAGGCGCCATCCAAGGGGTACCCTGGGAGGAATCAAGTTGTTCATAGAATTTATTTTATTATCCTTTTAATGCTCATAAGACTTGTAATTATTAATAAAGGTTTGTAATGATGTTCCCTCTTTATTTCTGATATTATGAACTTGGTCGTTGCCCTGACAATAAAAATTATTCTCAAATGTTGCTGAATTTCAAAATAGGCTTATTTAAAATGAAAATTTAGTCTTTATATGAAAAACACACTGCTCATTATAAAATCTATAAATAACCTTCAATATACCATATTAACACAATAATTCTTGTTTTGATTCATTGTTGATTGTATACTACATAAAGTCATACGCCTAAAATTTCCTTCTATCCCATTCCCTTTATTATCTGTGTGGTTATTACAAGTAATTTAATGTTATGTAACTCTGACCTACAATTTCTTTGCATGGAAAATAAACATGGCAACGTTTTTCTCTCACATATTTAAAAACTTTTTTAGAGCAGTTTTAAGTCCACATCAAAATGTGGAGAAAGGTACAAAGATTTCCTATATACCTCCTGCCACCACACATGCACAACCTCCCCAATTATCAACACCCCCCACTAGAGTGGTACATTTTTACATTTGATAAACCAATATTGACACATCATTATCAACCAAAGTCCTAAGTTTATATTAGGTTTACTTTTGGTGTTCTATGTTCTATAGGTTTGGGCAACATATAACAACTCATTATAATATAAAGAGTATTTTCTCTGTTTAAAAATTCTATTAACTGGGGCCGGCCAAGTGGCGTGGTGGTTAAGCGCTGGCTTTGGAAGCCAGCGGCCCCGGTTCGGGTCTCACATATGAGGGCCAGTGACACTGCCCTCAAAAAAAATAAATAAATAAAAAAATAAAAATTCTATTAACTGTAATCAGCTAAAAATATCAAGCTCCATGATTCATTTAAAGCAGAAAGGACAAATATATCAAGACGTGCTTTAATTTATGGTTCATTAAGGAGTGGTTAGGATGATTTGGCAAAATTCTTGGGGTGAAGTATGCGAATTACAGACCGCGGAAAGAACAAAGATCATTCCCTGTGTGTACTCAATAAAAGCTGCAGTCTGACCAGATTCTGGGTTCTTTGTCCATCAGACACTGAGTCCCCTGGCTCACATTGCTTTTAAACTATACTTTGTCTCTTGCTCTTTATTTCTGTTTCTGAGTCCCCGCTGGTCCTCTCGAGGAGGCCAGACCCAGCCGCGCATGACGCGACAATATGATGTTAAATATTTGTGGTTTTTAATGTGATCTTTCAATTATAAATCAGAAGATGCATTGAAAATGTCAAGAGGAGATGATGATAGCCAAAATAATAGATGAACTTCTACATACAATTTCATTGTAAACTGGAAAAAAATCCTAACATATCTTAGATATTCTTCCATTTACATAATATATATTTTATAACCCAAAGTTTCTCCAAATTTATCTGAATCTCAAGATGCTTTCTAGTAATTCAAAATTATATGTTGTCTTAGTTTGTCTTTAGTCTTCCATTTAGAAACAGATATTAAGAGAAGTAAGCAAATATGAATTTGAAGCTGTATTTGTATTATTGAAAGAAGAGCTTTTCAACAGCTACTATTTCAAGTTGCAAATAGATAAATGAAATAATGTTTTGATCTGATTTATTCTGATATATCTACAGGCAGAATGCTTTTCAAGTCATTGCTGTGGATGGGGTCTGCAGTGGGATTATTCAGTGCCTCTCTGATGAAGACTGTATTGACTGGCTACAAGCAATAGCAACTAATATTTCAAACCTCACAAAGCACAATGTAAGTAGTGATTCAAGGGATACCTGGCCACCACAGAGCTTCCCTCCTTGGTAAATTTCATATATATATATATATATATATATATATATATATATATATATATATATATATATATATATATTCTGCATCAATTGTTTGGTGTTCATCTAAGAAAATCTATCATGAAAGCTTTCTGGAATACTTATTAAGAGAAAATCACTTTACCATGAGAGTTTTAGCCCAATTTATCAGTTTAAGAATAGTTTCACACATAGGTTTCCATTCAGAAATCTGCTAAACATCTACATTAATTAAATAAATGAAAATAGGTATTTAACATGTAATCACTAAATATCTATATACCTCTATCTCTAACCATTTCTATCTATAGATCATCTATCTATCTATGATCTATATAAAAGCATTCTGGAATAAAACAGTACTAAATTTCAAAATATTGTAGATTATCATTTGGTGACCTTAGAATTGCAGGCAGAAATATGTGAAGGAATTGGAAGGAATGGTTAAAAGAGTTAGCATGAAACTGAAAGTATTACATAACATTTTACTGGTTTAGGAACAGTCAGAAGATGTCATTGTGGGATCTCATAACTTGCACTTGAAAGCCACATCTATATTACTAGGAATGGCTTCTTTGCTTTTTCTCTTTCTACTCAAACATTTTCTTCTTTCCCCATTACTGTCTCCTTATTATTACTATTTTCTCATTGTCACTATTGATTAATAACTTAATTTAGTTTAACAAAATATGCAAAACCATAAACCTCATTTCACTGAGTATTGATGCATATTATTTAAAATTATTTGATCTCAAATAATTTTAAAAAATAGATATGACCCATGTCATAATACACAACTCTTTCCACAACTGTTCTATGCCATGTTGGAGCATTTGAGAAGTTCTATATGGGAAATTCAGAATTCTGACATATAAATAGTCAAGGGAAAGTATATAACTTTTTCATCAACTCATGAGCATATAAAACTCTTCACAGAAATGACCCTCCATACACAAATATTTTTGCAAAAGTTTTGCTTTGAAATCTATAAAAGATTATGACAAATGTTTCTTAAAAATAGGAAGATCATTAGCCATTAAAGACAAAAATACCATTATATACAACAATGCTTATTTCTCCTGAATGGATGTTGAAGGGATTGATTGTCTGGGAATGGAATTGATGGGCTTGGGATATGTACATATTCAACATTTTCTGGTAATGCCAAATGTTTTCCAAAGTACTCTGCAATTTACCTCCTTATTCTCAGTGACTGACAGATCTTTTTCCACAGATCACCTGAAAAATTCTTGTTATCCTATCTTTTTAATTTTTGGTTATTTTGTATGTGTGGAACTGTGTCTCATTGTGGTGTCAAATAAAAAACAGGTGGATTTTTTTTTTTTCAAGGTGCCTGAATAAGTCCAACTAAAAAAAACCTTACCCAGAACATCACTTAACAACGAGGCCTGGCCTGGGCATGTCTGGCTTGGGCCAAAATTACCTCACAGCACTCAATCATTGCTAATATAGTGATATCATAATACTTGAACTGCAAAAGATGACGAGGTTTTCAGATTGACGGGAAAATAAATAAATAATTAAAAAGCAGTGTTTCTCTGAGGATGATGCCTCTCCTTCTCATCCCTTACTCCCTTATATGGATGTTCTAGGATTAAGATAAAGAGGAAAATATCTTGTGAGAGTACTCTCTATTTCTTTACATGCAATAACTAGAGTGCCACAAACAGGCCAAGATCCTATATTTATTACAAAAAAAGATTAAAGAATAGAATGCTAAATTTTAAATCTAATGTTTTTCTCTTTACGTAGACACACATTTATATAGACCCTAAATCCTAGGAATTCTGTTATAAACATTGTTACTTTCAAGTGTATGTTCAGGTAGAGTGCTGTTACCCCAAAAGAAAGCATATGAAAAGTTAACACTTTATTAATTTAAAAAAAAGGTGGAAGTATAAATGCCACTGTCCCATATAAGCACAAAAAAAGGAAAAGCCAAGTTTTATTGCTTGTTTTTCACCCATGTCATAAGTGCTCAGCATGAAACTTAGGAAAACAGACAATTCTATCTATTTTGTTGTAGCTATTTCTAGTATGATAATGTTGCTGTTTTATAAGTTACCTCTTTGCTTCTTTAACCCCCCTGTGGTTATACTCTAATTGCATGTCTTTGATCATGTAATCAGTCCTCATTCAAAAGTGCTAATGATTAAAATATATTGTCATATGCATAGTACTACCTTAATATTGAAAAGTTGTTACCCATAGTAATAATAATATGTGAACATTAGATTGACATTAGTAGTGGTATAATGACTATATTGATATCATTAATACTATTGATTAGTATAAAGAAATAATTCAGACAGATTTGAGAGTAACTACAAAAGCTTTGTCAGGTGTTCGTTCTAGTTCTCTTAATATTTTTTTTTATTCTAAAAGGATACTAGAAATAATTCCTTGTAGAAGGATATAGAACTAAATCTCTCTATATTTGTAAATACTCTGAGGGTATGTAGACCTATATAAGTCTGACTCTGAATAGTTTACCTGTTACTAAAAGGTGCAAAAGAAAAATATTGAGGCAACTATCTAAGGAAATTCCAATCTAGAAATTAGTGTGCACAACAATGAATTTGAGAGATTTCTGGTAAAGATGGCTGAGTAGGTAAATGCTGTGCATGTTTCCTCTCATGACTACATAAAAATTATAATTAATCTGTAGAAAATCACCTGAAGTTTAGTAGAACTGAAGCCCGGTGAATAAGGACATACAGATGAAGCCACTTTGTCACTGGTAGAGCGGCAGAGACATGGAAGAGACTGGTTGCACAACTTCATGTGACCATTAAAAATCAGGAAGGATATCTCAGCTACAGAGGTCCTCCACCAGAGGAGCGACGGGTCCCAGCCCCACACCATGCTCCACAGCCTAGCTATTGAGTTATGGGGAGAGAAGACCCCATAATTTCTGGTTCTGAAAATCAGTGGGGATTATGGCTGAGTGAGATGGAGGGTAGCTACACTCCCAGGTGCTCCTTTAAAAGCTCTCACATGGACTTACTCACTGACAGACTCACTTGCTCTGAGCCCCAACATTGGGGCAGCAGCTTGAAATTTTCCAGGGACATACAAGGAGGAATTGAAGTGTCTCACCTCAGGGTGAGGGCTGGAACGGGAGCTTTGTCCCAGAAGAAGGAACTGGCAGAAACCATTGTTTGTTCAGCCCTGCCCCATCCCAGCATGCAGACATAGGCAGCTGCCATATCTGAGTCTCTATCAATCTGGCTAATACCTTTCTTTCAACCCTCCCTGATGACTCAGACTTACCTTTGTCTAACGTGTGGGCCCACCCAAGTTGCTTCCAGTGGATTTTCCATACAATGGCCTACCTTTGATGATGCTGCAGATTTTCCTAAAACCTCTCAAAGGTTCACAAAACCCAAACAAGTTGCATCTGATTTTGGTGTATTTTCTGCCTCTGAATGAGCAGCAGTAAGCTTGGCACTAGCAACAGCTGACCTTGGTTCACAGCTTGACCCCTCGAGGCACCTCCAAGCCCAACACAGGAGGTGGCCATCTGCAGATTGCTTTGTGGCTCATTCCAGATGGCCCCAGGCAGGGCGTAGGGTGCAGCTGATCTTGATCTGCAGCAGGTCCCCACCCAGGAGGCACCACTGTGGCCCATCCAGTGGCCAGCTTCAGACTTACCAGAGCATCACTTAGGGGTCCTGTACCAGGAAAAGAAGTTCCCACAACATCTGGCAGTGGAAATCAATGAAGATTTTGTCTGCTAAATCTCATGAGACAGAAGGCAGCTGGAAATCCAGATGCCCTTTCATAGAGCCCACACACAGACTCGCTGTCTTGCAAACACTCATCTGGTCTCTTGTGGAGGGATGGCAACTCGAGAGGCCCAGCAATTTGTGGGGAAAGACTGAGTTGTATGGAGAGTGAAGGCTAGAGGAACAGGAGCCATTATTATCCTTGTGTGGAGCCTGACACACATGTAGCCTACAGGAGGGCATCTCTTCTGTGTTGAGCCCAACCACAAAGGGCCAAGTCTGGGACCATATTGGGTGGAATCAGTGCATGCACACCACTTTGGTGACACCCTGGATCCCTGTCCCCCACACAGCTGCATTGCCTGGGACACTCTTGACTGCTGGCTGATGGCTTTGCCCCACAGGCTGTAGAAGGTATTTGTAGCTGCGGATATACTGCAGTGGTCCAGGAAACACTTGGTGGTGGGTGGTGACACAAGATCTGTGCTGCTGCATCTCTTGGGTATCTCTCAGAGACCTGTAGGTCTGAAGCAGACAGTGGCTGGCTTTGAGGTGCTTGGGGCTTTTTTAGCGGGATGGTCATAGACCTGACACTGGTGTAGGAGCAGAGGCTGCGTTGACTTTGTAGAAACTACCAACCACAATATTTAGCTCCCTGGAGCCCTGCCCCACTCATCTAGAGCTGTGTTGCCAGGGACCACTCTCAGTGTGTGAGTGGCCAGTCTTGACCCACAAGCTAGCAGAAGCCTTTTGTAGCAGCAGAAGGCCCATGACAGCCCAGTGAACTTTTGGTGGTGGATAGTGAGCCAAAACTAGTGTTGCAATCACTCTTGGGCAGCTCTCAGGAGTGTGCAAATTCGAAGCAAGTGGTGGCTGCCTGCAGTGTTCTAAGAGCATTTTACAAAGTGGTCACAATCCAGGCTCTGGCAGGACCGAATGCGCATTAACTTTGCAAAAATCACCAGCCATGTCTCATGACTCCCTGGGACTTTACCCTGCTCAGCTAGTGCTGCATTGCTGAGGATACTGTCAACATCAGGTCAACCAGCCCCATACATGCACCTAAGGAGGCTCTTTCAACAGCTGAGCCTTACAGGCAGCTGGCAGATGGCAATAGGCCTAGGGGTCCCTGGGTCTTTTGCTAAGATGCCTCAGGGCCAATACTGCTGGCAGCCAGCCTTGGTTCACAGCGAGGTCACCCCCACATGCCTCCAGGTCCATCACAAGCAGCAGCAAACAGCATATAGCTTTGTGGCTCCTATCAAGTAGCCATGGGCTGGTAGGCAAGGCTGAAATTGGCCTGCACTGGAGCACCTCCCAAGAGTCACCAGAAACAACATACCCAAAGGCCAGCTTCAGACCACACCAGAGAACATCCTAGTTAGTCCCACAAGCAGCACACTCAAAGTAGGGTCTCAACAGGCAAAAGAGCCCACAGGGGTGAATCCTCTTCTGTAACGTCAACCCCCACACAGCAGCTGATACACTGTGGGCATAGACAATTTTCACAGTTAGTCAACCTAAGAGTCAGTCCCACCAACATACATGCTAAAAGCATTCAAGGCTCAACTAAAATAAAAGAACTCACTCAAGGGACACTCTTGGAACACACAGGAAATCAGGGAGACTGCAACATTGGACTGCATAGTATATATACTACATAGGACCACCCAGCAAAGACTGAGAGACATAGGATATCTACCTGATACATAGAAACAAACACAGAGAGACAGCCAGAATGAGAAAACAAAGAAACATGTCCCAAATAAAAGAATAGGAGAAACTTCCAGTAAAAGAACTAAATAAAATAAAGGCAAACAGCCTACCAGAGATGGAATTCAAAACACTGGTTATAAGGCTGCTTAAGGAACTTAGTGACAATTTCAACCAAGAGATGGCAAGCATAAAGAAGAACATAGAAACCATAAAAAAGAACCAGTCAGAAATAGAGAATGCAATAGCTAAAATGAAGAATACACTACAAGGAAGCAACAGCAGATTGGATAAAGCAGAGGATCAAATCAGTGAGTTAGAAGACAAGGCAGCAGAAAACACTCATCAGAATAACAAAAGGAAAAAAGAATTTAAAAAAGAAATGAAGATAGTTTAAGGAACGTGTGAGACAAAATCAAACATAACAACAATTGTATCATAGGAGTACCAGAAGAAGAGAGGGAGTAAGGGATCAAGAGCCTATTTTAAAAAATAATAACCAAACACTTTCCTAACCTGGTGAAGGAAATTGACATACAAGTCCAGGAAATGCAGAGAGTCCCAAATAAGATGAACCCAAACAGGCCCACACCAAGACACATCATAATTAAAATGGGAAAGTTTAAAGACAAAGAAAGAATCCTAAAAGCAACAATAGTAAGACAATTAGTTACTTACAAGGGAGCTCCCATAAAACTATCAACTGATTTCTCAACAGAAACTTTGCAGACTAGAAGGGAGTGACAGGAAATATTCAAAGTAATGAAAAACAAGGGACTATTACCCAATAAAGCTATCATTTAAAATTGAAGAGATAAAGAGCTTCTCAGACAAGAAAAAAAAACTAAAGGAATTCATTACAACCAGGGCAGTATTACAGGAAATATTAAAAGGACTCTGTTAAACAGAAGAAAGGAGAAAACAAAAAAACGAAAATCAAATATATGAATAATAAAATGGCAATAACTATGTACCTATCAATAATCACTTTAAATGTAAATGGATTAAATGCTCCAATCAAAAATATAGGGTAATCGGGCCAGCCAAGTGGCGCAGTGGTTAAGCGCTGTCTTGGGAAGCCAGCAGCCCCGGTTCGGGTCCTACATATGAGGGCCAGTGACACTGCCCTCAAAAAAAAAAAAAAAAAAAAAAAAAAAAAATATATATATATATATATATATATATATATATATATATGAATGGATCAGAAAACAAGACCATGCATATGCTATCTACAAGAGACGCACCTCAGATTGAAAGACACACACAGACTAAAGGAATGGAAAAAGATATTCACACAAATGGAAATGAGGAAAAAGCTGGTATAGCAATACTTATATTGGACAACATAGACTTTAAAACAAAGATGGTAGGAAGAATTAACATACTTAAAATGTCCATATTACCCAAAGCTATATATATATTCAGTGCAATCCCTATCAAAAGACAAATGGCATTTTTCACTGAACTAGAATAAACAATCCTAAAATTTATATGAAACCATTAAAAATCCTGAATAGCCATGGCAATCCTGAGAAAGGGTTATTCATTATTAATTTGTGCCTACTGGACCAAATTAACTACTGGACAAGTTAACCAAGTTTACCATCTGGAAGTGCTGAAAAGGTTATGTGAAAAAGTTAGATGACCTGAAATTTCGCCAACAATTCATGGCTGTTGCATCACGACAATGCATGAGTTCACAGGGCACTGTCTGTGATGGAGTTTTTAGCCAGTAAACAAATAAATGTATTGAAACACTCTCCCCACTCACCTGTTCTGGCCCCCAAAGGTTAAAAAAAAATATTGAAAGGAAGACATTTTGATGACATTTGGGACATCAAGGGTAATACTACAACAGCTCTAATGGGTATTCCAGAAAAAGGGTTCCAAAATTGCTTTGAAGGGTGGACTGGCATCAGTATACAGCTTTCCAAAGCGAATACTTTGAAGGTGACCATAGTGATATTCAGCAATGAGATATGTATCACCTTTTCTAGGATAAGTTCGTGAACTAAATTGTCTGACATTGGTATATCACGTTGTTTGTATTTAAACATTCGCTGTATGTTTTTATCACACCTCATATATTTACATTTTATATATATTTACATTAATACCAGATATTAAAATATTTTTGAGATAATTGTCAGTTTTCTGATTTATTCATCATTTATTTATTCAACAAACATTTTTGAGGGCCTATAGTGTTAAATTGCTAAGGGTTGTCACTATAATTTTGAGCAAAAATATATTAACTTTGCCTTCATGGAGCACATAGTATAATAAGAAACGGGAACATTAATTACATAAGCACACAAGTAAATGTGAAATTACAACTCTCACAGATAACAAAGAAGTGTTATGAGAGGCTGAATCTGTACCTACTCAGAGATGTAATGACAGTTTCCTAAAGTTTATATATGAACAATGAATAAGAGTAGAATAGGTGAATCAATGAGGGAAGACATTTTATGCAGAGGTAATGGTATGTACATATACAATAAAAAATTAATGGACTTAATAACAACAAAGAATCTTATTTAATATGTGAATTGTCACTAGCCATGAGTAAAATTAAAATGTTTAGATCATAATAGCTGAGTTTTTCATAAATCCCAATATAATTTTAAGAACAGAATTTTAGTTTGCTATATATTCTTCTTATATCTGTGGTGTTAAAATGTCCATTCTTATTTGAAATAATTATTATCATAAATAAATTCTGTTTTATTTTACATCAGTGTTTAAGAAAATTAGAGAATGTTTATTCTATGCAATTATGCCAAACTATTAAAACTTTTAATGCTCCAGAAAAATATATGTCTCAAAATTGTTGAACTAGAGCCTTGCCAAATAGATCAGGTATAGATACATTCCTAAAATAAACTGAAAACTATAAAATTATTAACACCAGGTCATGAATACCATGTCTGGATGAAAATGGTGATGTCATTAGCAGAATAAAAATCAAGAAAAGGTTGGATTTTGGAAAACCAACAAGACCAACTCCTCAAGTGTCTCCAAGATTAATCTCATGTAACTCAAGAACATCTGCAATTTGAATAAATTACAAAGCTATTCACACATGCATACATACATACACATGTTATATGACAGGAAAAGCAAATATTTATTGAAGACTAAATTAATAGAAAAAAACAAAATCTGTATGACCGAGTTGGTAAGCTATATAAGCAACCAACCATTAGTAAAAGGTATTTGTGTATGATAGAGCTGAAACTTGGAAGAAGCATAACTTCAAAACACTCTATTATTTGACCAGTCAAAGGGAATTGAAACTGATGCTTTTGCTGATGTATTTTTGCAGTGTGGAAAAAGCAGGAGCATTAGTGTCATCAGACTTGGTATGAAGTCCTAACTTCTCTATTTACTAGTTATGGAACTGGGGCTTCATATTCCTCTTCATAAACATGCAGTAAGTTAACTTCAGTCATTGTGAGGGTTAAATGAAGAAAGTACTTTAAACATGCTGGTCCTTAAATGATGCTGAAACATTTGCAGTTTTTCTTCTCTCCAGTTGCATTCTGCAAGTAAATTAAGTGTTTTAATCCATAAGTCATCAATAAATGACAGTATCAATTTGTTTATTGTATGTGAGGTTGCAGAGCTTTGTTTTGTCAAATTGTCATTTGAGATCTTTTTAAAAGGTAGTTGTTTTGGTCACCAAATATAATAAAAGTGGACACATGAGTTAAAATAGATATCTAGTAGTGACTAGACAATTAAGCAGCTATAATTTTTGGCAAGCCAGAGATGTACACCTCAGTTCCCTCATCTTTAAAAGAGACAGAGGAAGCAAGTAAGATGCAAAACTCTCATTCAGCTAGCATTTCATGACTTTAACATTACCAATCATTCATTACTACTACAACACTGAAAGAAATCCTGATTGATAAACAGAGAATTTCATCTGACATTTCTATGAAGTTTACCTATGAACATAAAGGAATCTCCTCTTCTATTCTAAATTCTTCCATATATATCCTATGTATCCACTTCATTTACTGGAATTAAATGTGTTACTGAAAATTTATTGTGTGTGTGTGTGTGTGTGTGTGTGTGTGTGTGTGTCTGTGGATAAATTGATGATAGATTGATAAATGATAGGGATAGATAGATAGATAGATAGATAGATAGATAGATAGATACATAGATACATAGATGATAGATAATGCTTCTATCCTTTTTCTTTTCTTTTACTGACAAGAGAAAAAGATATGTTTAATGACTTTTGTTCTGTTTTCAGTCACCTTATTGAACAATACATCATTAAATCAGTAGTTGCACATAGGGAAGTTACCAATGGAGCTCTCTTTCATTCGTGTATATATTTTAACTTGTCTCATGTTGGTGTCTCTTCCATTTTGGCAATTGGCTAAAACGAACAATCTGTATCATGAATATATGAGTTGGATTCTTATGATTATCAGTTAAGGGAATGTGAATCCAGCCACTTGGTTCCACCTATTCAAGTTGGCGAATTTCTCGGAGGTTGTGGAAATTATTTCCTACTCTGACTGAGATCTTGCTGGGAGTATAGCTTTCATCAGATCTGTAGTCCACATAAATACATAATGTCTTCACTGTTGTTTTTCTTCTGAACTGGATGTTCACTAAATGGGTCTGGGAGTCACCTGACTGCCAGATTGTCATCTCATAACTGATCCACTCCAAATCTTGGTTTGCAAGATGAGAGTGACCAAACAAATTTCCTGTACTGTTCCAGTCCTTTCCAACTGTTTAGGTCAGCATCAGGTGTCTTGTTTGGTGTGGACATTTTTAAAATAGTAGGTTACAAGCCTGGCTTGCTAGAGTTCAAAGGTTTAGGATTCCCTACAGCTTCACTACACCCACTCAGCTTCTCAGGATAACCTGGCTTCCCCAGTGACATTGAATTGGTGTCCCAATACTTGTATCCTTAAAGGATAACTGAAAATTAGTGTGATCTCAAATGAGAAAATGTAATTAATTACATATATGATATTCTCAAAATAAAATTCATATTTTATATGTAAAAAAGAATAGATTCTCTTTCCCAAATGTTTGCTATCAGTTAAGAATGTTTTCAATGACAAATAAGAGAAACCTTAAGTATTATTGGAGTAAATAATTGGGTTTTTTCCCCACCTGATATCAATTCTGTGTGGTGACATCTACTGCCTTTGTTTCAGTGATGAAGCCACGAAAGACCCATCTTTTACATATACACATTATTTCCCTCCACTATCCTTACAGCATTGGCCCTCAACTTATGTTTGCCACCTCAGGGTCACACAATGGCTGGAACAGTTCCAAACATAACTTCAGTTTTAAGAACAGTAAAGAAAGGGAATAAAGATAAGTAGCTCCACCTACATATCTTCCTTTTTATCAAGCTAAGAGAAAATTTCCCAGAAACTCTTTAGTGAGCTAATTAATGCTCACTTCTCATTCTCCTGAACTCAGTCCTGTGACAATTCCAGGAGGATCAGAGCAGTGAGGCTGGCTGGTCTCTCCCCTTCTTAGTTTTTATAGAGGGATATGACCAAGAAAAGAATATAGTAAATAGCTTTTAAGTCAATATTATCTACCATATTGCTTAACACCGAAGACATTAATCCTAAAGAAAATGCATAGATAACCAGTACCCTCTGGGATTTTTGTGGGATCATCACAGTCCTTCAAAAGTTACACACACACACAGACACATGCGTGTGCATACACACACACACACACACACACACACATTTAATCAGTCCTTTAAGTTTTCTCAGCAGGTATTTAACCCATCTTTCTATGTTTTACTCATTTACCTGCAGAAGTGAAAAAAGAAAATTAATCCATAGAGACCTGCAGTAGTAGATGGTAAATACTTGCAAGTTGAACAAATGAAATATTTTTTTTTCATAAAAAATATTGGTTGTGAAAAGCTAAAGGAAAACTCTTCTATTACATGTGCCACATTGAAAAAACTTGACAAAGATTGTGGGTGAGTTGAAACTCATGACAAAATAAAGCCTAGCAGAAAGGAGATTTACTGAAAATGAATTAAAGACTATGATCAGAGGTTGCAGAGTGTGGTTCTGACAGGCATGAGTGTCATTTAAGTAGACTTTTTTTTCCCTTTTATAGTTGCTGACATTTCTGAGTCCTTACATGTACTTTTTAGTAGCATGTTGTTTTCTACATTGTTTTTCCTAATACACAAAAATCTGAATGTCAGACATGCAACCAAAAACGGGTTACAGAGAGTGAAATCAAACAACTTCAGTGTTATTAACTTCAATCAGAATAAAAGAAAACGAAGTGTAGAAATTGTATTCATATTTTTGATAATTATATTTCTGCTTTTCTATATGATTAGAGTTTATTTTGGCATGTTATGTCAGGAGAGGTTTTAATAAAATAATCAACTTACTTTGCCTCTTGGAAAACTACTCACCAAAGGCTAAATAAAGTTTTAAAATAATTATTTATATATTTATTTATTTATTTATTTATTTATTTATTTATTTATTATTTTTTAAAACTTAATTGCAGGTGTACAACACAGTGCAATAGTTATACTTTTTACCCCTCAAAGTGAAAACCCTCCTCCCCCAATTTGCCACCTCACTCCCCGCCCCATATCATACATATCTATTACACTTCCTTTGACTCCCTTCCCCAGTATACTCCACATCCCATGAAAATGAATATATTTAATTACAGTTGGCATACAATATTATACAACATCAGCTTCAGGTGAACAGTGCAGTGATCAAGCCTCTACTCCATCCATGAAGTGGTCTCCCTAGCAAGACATGTGACCATCTGACACCCCACAAAATATTTACAGCATTATTATATTCCCCGAATTGTCTTTCATATCCCTGAGGCAATATTGTAGTTACCTATTTATGCTGTCTAGTCCCTTCCCCCCTCACCCCCATCTCCACTCCCCTCCCAACCAGCAACCACCAGTCTTTCCTCTATATCTATGAGTCTGTTTCTGTTTATTTTGCTCGTTCATTCAGTTTTTCAGATTCCACATATAAGTGAGATCATATGGTATTTGTCTTTCTCTGACTGACTTATTTCACTTAACATAATAGTCTCTGGTCCATCCATATCATTGCAAATGGGTACAATTTCATTCTTCTTTATAGCAGAGTAATACTGCATTGTATAAATGTACCACAGTTTATTTAATCCAGTCGTCTACTGATGGGCATTTCAATTGTTTCCAAGTCTTGGCCATTGTAAATAGCGCTGCAATAAACATAGGGGTGCATATATTTTTTCGATTTAGTGTCTTGGATTCTTCTGGGTAGATACCCAAGAGAGGAATTGCTGGGTCATAAAGTAGTTCCATTTCCAGATTTTTGAGATACCTCCATACTGATTTCCATAATGGCTATACCAATCTGCAGTCCCACCAACAGTGCACCAGGGTTCCCTTTTCTCCACAACCTTGCCAGCACTTGTTGTTTGTTGATTTACTGATGATAGCAATTCTGACCAGATGAGGTGGTATCTCATTGTGGTTTTTATTTGCATTTCTCTGATGATTAGTGAGGTTGAACATTTTTTCACATGCCTGTTGGCCATCTGTATCTCCCCTTTAGACAAATGACTCTTATATCCTCAGCCCATTTTTTAATTGGATTGTTTGTTTTTTTGGTGTTGAATTTCATGAATATTTTATAAATTTTGGATATTAACCCCTGATCAGATATATCGTTGGCAAATATCTTCTCCCATTCAGTAGGCTGACTTTTAGCTTTATTGATGATTTCCTTTGCTGTAAAAAAACTTGTAAGTTTGATCGAATCCCATATGTTCATTTTTTCTTTTATTTCCCTTGCTTGAGGGGATATATCAGTAAAAATGTTATTCAGAGTAATGTCTGCAAATTTACTCCCTATGTTTTCTTCTAGGAATTTTATGGTTTCAGGTCTTACAATTCAGTCTTTAATCCATTTTGAGTTTGTTCTTACATATGGTGTAAGTAGGTGGTCCATTTTATTTATTTATTTTTTTTGCATGTGTCAGTCCAATTTTCCCAGCACCATTTATTAAATAGTCTGTCTTTACTCCAATGTAAATTCTTGCTTCCATTGTCATAGATTAAATGACTATATATGGATGGGTTTATTCCTGGGCTCTCTATTCTATTCCATTGGTCCATGTGTCTGTTTTTATGCCAGCACCACACTGTTTTGATTACTGTAGCCTTGTAGTATGTTTTGATGTCAGGTAGCATGATCCTCCCACTTTGTTCTTATTTCTCAAGATTGCCATAGCTATTCAGGGTCTTTTGTGGTTCCATATAAATTTAGGATTCTATGTTCTATTTCTGAGAGAAATGTCCTTGGTAGTTTGATTGGAATTGCATTGAATCTATATATTGCCTTAGGTAGTATTGACATTTTAACTATATTAATTCTTCCTATCCATGAACATGCTATGTATTGCCATTTATTTGTATCTTCTTTGATTTCTATCATCAGTGTCATAATAATCTGAGTACAGATCTTTTGGTTAAATTTAAATTCTTTGGTTAAATTTATTCCTAGATATTTTATTGTTTTTGAAGCAATTGTAAAAGGGATTGATTTCCTGATTTCTTCTTCTGATAGTATATTATTGGTGTATACAAATGCAACTGATTTCTGAATATTAATTTTTTCAGTTCTAACAGTTTTGTGGTGAAGTCTTTGGGATTCTCTATATATTGTATCATGTCATCTGTCTATAATAACAATTTTACTTCCTCCTTTCCAATTTGGATGCCTGTTATTTGATTTTCTTCTCTGATTGCTGTGGCTAGAACTTCCAGAACTATTTTAAATAGAAGTGGTGAAAGTGGGCAGCCTTATCTTGTTCCTGATCTTAATTACGATGTTTGCTATGGGCTTATCATATATGGCCTTTATTAAATTGAGATATGACCCCACTATTCCCACTTTGCTAAGAGTTTTTATCGTTTGTGGCTACTGGATTTTGCAAGTGCTTTTTCTGCATCTATTGATATGATGGTATGATTTTTATTTTTCATTTTGTGAATGTGATGTATTCCATGAATTGATTTGTGGATATTGAACCAACCTTGTATACCAGGAATGAATCCCACTTGATTATGGTGTCTGATCTTTTTAATGTGATGTTGAATTCAGTTTGCTAGTATTTTGCAGAGAATTTTGCATCTATGTTCATTAGGGATATAGGCCTGTAGTTCTCCTTTTTTGTAATATCTTTGTCTGATTTTGGAATCAGAGTGATTGTGGCTTCATAGAAAGAGTTTGGGAGCCTTCCCTCCTTCTGTATTTTTTGGAATAGTTTGAGGAGAATAGCTATTAATTATTTTTGAGTGTTTTGAAAAATTCATCTGTGAAGCGATCTGCTCTAGGACTTTTGTTTGTTGGAAGCTTGTTGATTACTGATTCAATTTTTTTTAGTACTAACCAGTCTGTTCAGAGTTTTTGGTTTTTTTTGGTTCAGACTTGGTAGATTGTATGCTTTTAGAAATTTATCTATTTCTTCCATATTTTCAAATTTGTTGGCATATAGTTGTTTGTAGTATTTTCTTAAAATTTTCAGTATTTCTATGGGATCATTTGTCACTTCTGCTCTTCCATTTCTGATTTTATTAATTTGGGTCTTCTCTCTCTTTTTCTTGGTAAGTCTCGCTAAGGGTTTGTCAATTTTGTTTATCTTTTCAAAAAACCAACTCTTGGTTTCATTGATCTTTTGTATTGTTTTTTTGGTCTCTATTTCATTTATTTCTGCTCTGGTCTTTATTATTTCTTTCCTTGTACTCGCTTTGGACTTCTTTTGCTGTTCTTTACCAATTCCCTTAGGTGTAAAGAGAATCTGTGGATTTGAGATTTTTCTTCCTTCTTTAGGTAGGCCTGCACCACTATGAACTGCTTTCTTAGGACTGCTTTCCCTGCATCCTAGAGATTTTGTGTCATGGTGTTTTCATTTTTGTTTGTCTTGAGATATCTTTTGATTTCCTCCTTGATCTCACATTTGACCCACTTGCAATTTAGTAGCATGTTATTTAGCCTCCATGTATTTGTAAGCTTTCCAGATTTCTTTTTATGCTTGATTTCTAGTTTCATAGCATTGTGGTCAGAGAAGACGCTTAATATGATTTCAATCTTCTTAAATTTTTTGAGACTTGTTTTGTGGCCTAACATGTGGTCTATCTTAAAAAATGTTCCAGGGCCGGCCGAGTGGCGCATTGGTTAAGAGCTGGTTTTGAGATGCCAGCGGTCCCGGTTCGGATCCCACATATGAGGGCTAGTGACACTGCCCTCTACAGCTAACAACAGCTCCACCTGGAGCCGGGCAGTGCAAGCCCCAGCGACAGTGTAGGCTGCAGCCCCTGCTGCAGTGGGCTGCCATGGGCTACAGTGGGTGGCCGGCAGCCAGCGTGAGCAGCCAATAGCCGCGGTGAGTGACATCCAGAGGCTGGCGACCAATCTGCCTCATCCGGGAAGAGCACAGTGACGATACCAACATGGGCCAGTGAAGCAACATCCTCCGCAACTAGACTGAAGAACAAAAAGACGGCAACTTGTCTGTTCCCCTTCCCTGATTCCCCAGCATTGCTCCCCTGCCCCAATTCCCCAATCAAATCTTAAAAAAAAAAAAAAAATTCCATGTGCACTTGAGAAGAATGTATATTCTGTTGCTTTGGGGTGAAATGCTCTAAAAATATCGATTAAATCCAGCTGATCTAAAGTGTCATTTAAGGCCACTGTGTCTGTGTTGATTTTCTGTCTGGAGGATCTGTCCATTGGTGACAACGGGGTGTTGAAGCCCCCTACTGCTATATTGTTACTGTTGATCTCTGTCTTTATGTCTGTTAAAATCTGTTTTATATATTTAGGAGCGCCTATATTGGGTGCATAGATGTCTACTAGGGTTATGTCCTCTGGTTGAATTGGTTCCTTTATTATTATGTAGTGCCCTTCTTTGTCGTTTATTGTCTTCATTTTAAACTCTATTTTGTCCAAAATAAGTATTGCTACTCCAGCTTTTTTCTGAAATTTCCATTTTTGTGAAATATCTTATTCCATCTCTTTACTTTCAGTCTGTGTGTGTCTTTGATCTGAGATGAGTTTCTTGTAGACAGCATGTGCATGGGTGCTGTTTTCTTATCCACTTAACACATCTATGTCTTTTGGTTGGAGCATTTAGCCCATTCATATTTAAAGTGCTTATTGATAGGTGCATATTTATTGTCATTTTGTTATTTGTGTTTCTTGTCTTCCTGGATTAGCTTGTTTTCCCCTTTCTTCTGTTTAAAAAAGCTCTTTTAACATTTCCTGCAATGCTGTCTTGGTGTTAATGAATTCCTTAAGCTTATTCTTTTATGAGAAGCTCTTTATTTCTCCTTCAATTTTAAGTGATTGTTCAGCTGGCTAGACCAATCTTGGCTGTAGGCCTTTATTTTGTGTCACTTTGAATATCTCCTGCCACTCCCTTCTATCCTGCAAAGTTTCTGTAGAAGAGTCAGCTGTTAGTCTTATAGGAGTTACTTTGTATATAACCCTCTGTTTTTCTCTTGCTGCTCTTAGGAGTCTGTCTTTGTTTTTAACCTTTTCCATTTTAACTATGATGTGTCTTGGTGTGGACCTGTTTGGGTTCAGCTTGTTTGGAACCCTCTGCACTTCCTGGCTTTGTATGTCGATTTCCTTCACCAGGGTAGGGAAATTTTCAGTCGTTATTTTTTCAAATACATTCTCGACCCCTTGCTTCTTCTCTTCTCCTTCTGGTATTCCTATGATTTGCTGTTGGTTGTGCTTCATCTTCTCCCAGAGGGCTCTTAAAGTATTTTCATTGTTTTTTATTCTTTGGTCTTTTAGTTGTGCCAACTGGGTGGTTTCTGCTAATTTGTCTTCCAATCGGTGATCAGATCCTCTGCTTCCTCTAATCTACTGGTGCGTCCTTTGAATGTGTTCTTCACTTCAGTTAGTGTATTCTTTAGTTCTAACTTGTGTTTTTTGATTTCTCTATCCTTCCTTATGTACTCACTAAGTTCATTAAACATTCTTATCATTAGTGTTCTAAACTCTGTCTCTGAAAGGTTGGATACCTTTCATTTAGTTTCATTTCTAGCGGTTTCTTCTAATCTTTTCCTTGTGACATGTTTCTATGTTTCCTCATTCTGGCTGTCAATCTGGGATTGCTTTGATGTATTAGATAGATCATCAGGAGAGCCCTGGCTGGATCATGCAGGCACACAGTTCATGGCCCAACACTTCCAGGAAAACTCCCAGTCTCAGCCTGTCCCAATCAACTGCTCGCAGATCAGGTCAAGCAGCCCAACAGCCAATCCCCAGCCTGGCAACTTTGCACAAGTAGTGCAGAAGGTGGGGACCCAAGGTGGCTCACGCACTCCTGTGTCTCAGTGAACAGCCTGATGGAGCCAGAGTGCACCCACCTGGTGTTTCTCTGGCTATGCAGCACAAGCAGTGCAGAGAGTAGGGATCCAAGGTGGCTCTTGCACTCTCGCATCTCAGTGAGCATCCTGTTGGAGCCAGAGTGCACCCACCCAGCATTTTCCTGGCAATGCAGCACATGCATGGTGGAGGGTGGAATCCAAGGCCACATGTGCACCTACACACACACACTCCTGAGCCAATTTCACCAGACAAATGCGGTCCTAGACCTGACCTTCTGTGGGAGTGCCCAACCCTGAAAAAATGGCGCCCTCCTGTACACTACTCATGTGCAAGCTCCACACCAGGGGGAACAATGGTCCGAAAACCTCCAGCTTTTTCACCAAAGGCACTCAGTTCAGTCCTTCCCCACCGGCTCCTGGGCCCGGCTCACTATTCCCTCTACCAGGAACCGGGTGAGTGCTCACCAGTGATCGATCCCATGTGCCAGCCCCACTGGTTCTCCAGCTGCCCTTAGCCTCACTGAGCTGAGCAAAGAGAGTCCTCACTAATTTCTACTGCCAGCTATCATAGACTTCCTCATTATGGCAAAGCAACTCTGGGCTAGTGAGCTTAGTGTGGGGTTGGAGGGTCTCTCCCCAAACCAGAGAAGCCTCCCCACTGCTGGGACATCCCATATGGGGCTTGCTGTCTCTCGTCTCTGCCCATTCTACCAGACTTGACGTGGCCTCCTCTTTAGGTCCTTCGTTTAGAGGTTCTGTTCAGGTACTGTTCAGAGGAATTCTGATGTTAAATGTTGTATAAATAATTTGTAATTTTGGTGTGATCCTGGGAGGCAGTTGGCACTGCATTTGTCTATTCCACCATCTTATTGGAAGTCTCTCTAAAATAATTTTTTTTTTTTTAAGGGCAGTGTCACTGGCCCTCATATGTGGGATCCGAACTGGGGTAGCTGGCGTCCCAAGCCAGCTCCCAACCACTGTGCCACTCGGCCAGCCCTCTAAAATAATTTTTAATATTGGAAAATATTAGCTGATTTTTATTTGCACAACTTCAAATACTTGCTTTGATGTTAACCTAATAATACAATCATGATAAAATAAGGCAGTTTGATAGAACACAGTTTACAATCCACCCTTGATCCAACTGGGTTCTGCTTGTGACCCTATCCCTCTCTCCCCATTAGGCCTCATTCTTTCTTCCTGGCCAGAGTACCCTCAGTTTTAATGTTCCAGCAGAGTCAAAGCTATAGGATTAGTACAGGGGGCCTCACCCTAACACACACACCCCTTTGACACATGCAGTGCCTAGGAATAGACTTCAGTATGGGCTTCATATTGCCCATAGCGGCAAGAAGTAACCCCACTGTGCCCAACAACTGCTACAGGACCAATGGTAACTCAACAGGAATATGGGCAATTAATCCCTCATTGGTAATTGTTCAAAGAGAGACAAGGAGAAGAAAGAATATAGTTAACAAATCACTTGACCTTCTTCAAAAGATGAACTAATTGGAAATACAGTTATTTCATAAGACTCTGTAGGCATATCACACTTGACTGAATAATCAATGCTGTTTTGCTGACAAGCTGTGGACAGTTTAGTGACTTGGCAACTCACCACCTTATATTTGCTTTCTGCTGTCCTGCTTTGCTTCTCTTTACATTTTCCTCATGCTTCCTTAGGATTGAATATCCTCCTTCAATAAAAATTTAACATGTATGATTTTTTTTCAGTCTCTATTTCCTAGGAAGCAAGACTGTGAAAATATTTCTTACCTGTAAATGCCTGTTACAGGGTACTGAGCTTTCCATAGGGGTTACAGTCTCACCTAGTGGCAGGCACAGTATGAAAGAGAAAGTGCAAATGAAGTGTGCTAAGTGGAGAGACGAAAGACCATAAGGGAATTATGTGATAAATCATTTTGAGTTTGCCATTGCTCAATTGAATATATCTTAAAACACCCCTTATTCTAAAATGTAGCTTAAAAGCTAAGGACAACTGACTAGAGGACAGAGATGGCTCCAAACATCTCCTGTGGACCTACCTGAATTATTATGTATAAACACTGCTTTTCCTTTATTAGGAAACCTGACTAATAATTTAGCAATAGCAAACTTATATTCTTTACCTATAACTATGACTAATATTGACAGGTAAAAAATAAGTTTCATAATTTCCTGAAGTGACTACTGTTTCAGCAAACCTACCACTACAGTAAGTTTTATCCCTTATTCTGTCGCATCCTGTGTTATCTGCTGAAACATTCATTTCAAAAACTTAGAATTATTTGTTGCCTGTTTTTTTATTTTTATTTTTTACAAACCATACCAGAATGATTCTTAAGGATAAGAATACTGTATTTTTGGTATTCATTTGATGTCTGACTTACAATCATTCCTGATGTTTAGTGAATTCAAGGAAGAATGAATGAGTCAGTTCTGAACGAATAAACCTAGACGTTTGTAAGTGGTTGCAACCTACTTTCAGCTTTCCAGCTTCTAATTCATAAGATAAGTGTGTGTAATATGATGTATAATATATATGCTAATCTTAAAGATGACAGATAAAATTGAAAAATCTTATACTAAGAAAAATAAAGTTTAAGAAAGCTCATTTAGATATAACACCAAATTATACTGACATGTTGATTTACTCTTAATGGAAACATTTTTAAAAACAGCATGATATGCTTTTAAATTTTTATCAATAGTTGTGAGGTCTAACCAATGAAGTAAGGGTATAGAATCCATATCCTGAGGGGAAAAATAATGAAAAATATGAGCTGCAATCTGAGCTTTTGAGGCAAAAATCATTTTTTGATTCTTCCCTTTACATGGTAAAGGCAGAGTTTTATCAGCTGCGGAGTGGATGTATTACCTTAATGTGCCTAAACACTAATAATAGTCATCAGGTGGATTTATATCTATAGAACAAAGATCTCTCTAGTTTCTTGCATGTCTGTTAAATAATATTGGCCACAAGTCTCCAAGGGAAATGGAGGATTACTTCTTGCTTTCATAAGAATGATTTGCTGTGTAAATTTTCAAAATTGATTTTCATTTGAAAATACACCTTGTTAGCAGGATCCTACAAACATCTGTCCTGAGACCATACCATTCCAGTCATCAAAACTGACTCATAGATGAGGCTTAAGAATTAAATGATTAATAAAATTAAGATAAATTTTTACAATGTAAGATCTTCACTAAGCTTCAAATATTTAATTGGAAAGAAATCTCTGAACACTTTTAAAGTAGGAAGAGAGAAAATTTTAAAAGGTATATTTGAACTTCTTATGTATTCCTCTTTTTGTCTAAAGAGATAGTCGAAATAGAGATATCATTGAATAAATTACATAAATTCTAAGCTATGCCAATACCTTGAACTAATAAAAAATAATATTGAATGTCAACTGTAACTGAAAAAATAATCAAAAGAAAAATAAAGACAAAGACTGCCTTAAAATAAAAAAGAAGTGCTCACTTTTGAAATAAAGTAAATATAAAAAAGAGAGAGATAGTCAAAAGAAGATATTACTGTTTTAGTTTCTAAATACAATTGAAGATGCTAAATTGAATACATAAAGTGAAGGGCTTTATAAAAATTAGAGTGCTACTTAAAAGAAACACTCCTTTAACCCCAAATTTTATTTCTAATAAATTAACTCCAACAGATCTTTATTAGTTCCAGTCATGTGATTATCTTTATTTCAATTTAACAGATCAGCAATAATTAAGCTTTCTTTAAGAAGTATCCTTCATTAACATTCAATGAAACGTTTTCAGATAAAAAGAGGAACACATATTTATTATTTTCCTCAGCACTTAGCAAGATAAATATTATTCCTCAAAACACAATTCATAATATTTAAGCAGCTTTTCATTTTTGATGTTAAGTAAATTGTAATGTAGTAGAATTATCATTATCTTTTCAATTCTTGATTATAAGGAATATCATCTGAAAAACATTTGTAATATAAGCATTTAGTTACTTTATTTTTATCCTTCTGCTTTTTAAGCAGAGCCTTAAAATTAACAAAGTTCTAATGAAAATTCTGTAAAGAAAAAGCTACTAAATGTAAACTAAACTTTTATTAATATAGGAATATAGTCTTGCATATAATAGAGATTTTAACTATTTGTTTCTTTAAATGTAAGACTTCATCGATACCAGAGATTCCTACTTGGAAAAAAAGGAAAAAACAAACTAATGTAAAGAATAAAATAAGAAGGCAGAGTAAATGGTGAAAATATTTGATAAAACATGATGCATATTTGTCATAATATTATTCAACATCTGTAAAAATAATGTGGATGATATGTAGCAAGTACAATTTTAGTAATAAATTGTAAAACCTTGAAAATAATTTTATTTTCTATTCCATTTCATTAAAAAATGTGAAGATTATCCTCATGTTGGCTTTTTAATTTACTATTTCCCTAAGGAAATTATTTGAAATCTTCTTTCTGGAAGAATATATAAATATTACTTGATTTGTATATATCTTGGGCAAATTATTTTCTACAAAATCAAACACAAAGCCTCATTTGCTTTTTGGGGTAATAGAGTTGGAAAAAAAATGTTTTAAATTATGTGCTTTATTTTTTAAACTTTAGATATTTCCTAAAAGGCAGAAAAGTATAACAAATATTGGAATAATACTGGTATATATATTGCTAGTGTTTTAAAAATTAATGTATGGATTATATATACATTGAGATATATGTATTTTTGTTTACATATGTAAAATAAAATTACCGCCCTGTTGGGTAGATGAGATCTGTTTGCTCAGTTAACATTTAATCATGAGCATTTTCCATACCAGTAATTATATTCTGAGATTACCTACTTTTAATGAACTGATAGGTATTTTGCTATTTATTTATATCATAATTAATGAATGAGTTATTATTTGACATATAAATTATTTAAAACACATCATTAATAACAAAATGTCCTATTCATTTTGTTGTACATTGCTTAATGTAAGTATCTAGAAAAAGAGTCATAGAATATGAACATTCTACAGTCCTGTAAACCAAGATTTATGTTTTAACCCAATCAGCTGAATTAGGTCTGGCATGAAGTTTTTTAAGGCTCTGTTGACTTCTATTTTCCAACATCCCTCCAGGCCTTAGAGCTGAGAATATGGTCTATTCTTGAAGCTCCTCTTTCTAACTGATTATGAATTTTCCATGCTTACCTCTCGGCATAGCAAGGTTTCTAACTCTTACCTGTTTTTGTTTTGTATTTTCTTACAGGTTTTCAGATTAACATTTTTAGCCTTTTGTTTTGCTGAAGGTTCAGAATTCAGCAAATGTATTGAGATGAACCAATGTTGTGTTTAAAGCCCCACTGATCACAAATGTTGCCCATATCCTAGGAGAAAAGGAAATGCTCTGTATCTTTCTCTGTCTGTCCACATCTCTGTAGGGCAAATTATACTTCTCAACCTCTTCCCTGTGCTTACCTCCTCGCAATGAAATGTCACATCATGTCTTTGTTTTTCTCATCTCTGGAATATTAGTTATGCTCACCTTTGTTAAGCAGGAGCTCTCAGGTATCTTTAAACAAAATGCTTTTAGTAAGTTTATCTTTCCATTCTAGTTGCTAACAATATGAAGGGAATTGTGCCTCTTGCTCTCCCATTCCAATCAGGAATCTAATTTTTTAAAAAATTTCTTACATGAAGTGTGATAAAAAATACTATGAGTACTTAAATTAAAAAAAAATTATTACAATAAAAGACACATCGCCATTAATCCCCCTCAAAATACTTGCTCTTGCTTCAAACACATTAATCTCATCATTCTTGCCACTTGCTGAAGCAGTTTTGGAAAGTCCTCTGTCATGAGTGTCTTTACTTGTGCTGTCATGATGTTCTGAATCCATTCAAAATGCTTTCCTTTTATGGTCATTTTGACTGGAAAAGAGCCAGAAGTCTCACCTTACCAGATGTGGTAAATAAGGTAGATAAGGAAACACATAATGTTTTTACTTGACAAGAATTGCCATACCAGAAGCCATACCAGACACAGAGCATTGTCATAATGGAGGATAAAGTAAAGACACTCAGTATTATACATTTTAGATTCAATTATTATTTTTCTATTAAATGTCATTGGCATATTCAACTTTGCAGTGATAACACTGTTTTAATTACGGTAGTTCTATAATACATCTAAATATCCCCCCTGAGATTAATCTTAAATACCATTAGGTACATTTAACTATTTATTATTAACAGGTCCTTAAAAATCTTATTATTTTTATTATTAATAAAAAATCTTATTATTTTTATTATTATTAATAGTTACAGATTAAAACTACAATAGTTATCTTTTTCACCCCTTACAAAGTACTGCCCCCTCAACCACCCTTGTCTTCCCACCCCAATATCATACATATCTCTTACAATTCCATTGATTCCATCCCCACACTATATTCCACATCCCATGACTATATATGTGTTAGATTATAGTCCACATCTAATATTAATCAGTGGCAGCCACAGGTGTATAGTGCAGTAGTCAGGCCACTACACCATCGATGAAGTGGTCTCCCTGACAAGACATGAGTCCATCTGATCGCCTAAAAACATATTTACAACATTATTGATTATATTCCCTAAACTGTCCCTTCTGTCTCTGCAGTAGTATTGTATTACTAGTTTATGTTGCCTCGTCCCTTCCCTTCTCCCTCATGCCCACCCCCATCCCATCTAGCCCTCATCAGTTTTTCCTTTGTCTCTAAGACTAATTCTGTTTATTTTGCTCGTTTATTCAGTCCTTTAGATTCCACATATAAGTGAGATCATATGGTATTTGTCTTTCTCTGACTGACTAATTTCACTTAACATAATGTTCTCTAGGTCCATCCATATCATTGCAAATGGTACGATTTCTTCTTTATAGATGTGTAATATTCCATTGTGTAAATGTACCACAGTTTCTTAATCTAGTCGTCTACTGATGGACATTTCAATTGATTCCAGGTCTTGGCTATTGTAAATAGCGTTGCAATGAACATAGGGGTGCATATATTTTTTTTTATTAGTGTCTTGGGTTTTTCAGGATAAATACCTAGGAGTGGAATTGCTGGGTCAAAAGGTAGTTCTATTTCCAGTTTTTGAGATACCTCCATACTGACTTCCATAGTGGCTGCACCAATCTACAATCCCACCAACAGTGCAGCAGGGTTCCCTTTTCCCCACAGCCCTGCCAGTATTTGTTGTTTGTTGATTTGTTGATGATAGCCATTCTGACCAAAGTGAGGTGGTATCTCATTGTGGTTTGTATTTGCATTTTCCTAATGATCAGTGAGGTTGAACATTTTTTCATATGCCTGTAAGCCATCTGTATGTCCTTAGAGAAATGTCTCTTCATTTCCTCTGCCCATTTTTAAATTGGGTTGTTTGTTTTTTTGGTGTTGAGTTGCATGAGTGTTTTTTAACTTTTGAATATTAACCCCTTATCAGATTTATCGTTGACAAATATATTCTCCCATTCAATAGGCTTCCTTTTTGTTTTGTAGATAGTTTCCTTTGTTGTGAAAAAACTTCTAAGTTTGATATAATCCTATATGTTAATTTTCTTTCTTTTACTCCCCTTGCCCGTGGGGATGTATCGGTAAAAATATTGTTCAGGGTAATGTCTGCAAATTTACTCCCTATATTTTCTTCTAGAAGTTTTATGGTTTCAAGTCTTACATTTAAGTCTTTAATACATTTTGAATTTGTTCTTGTATATGGCATAAAGAGTTGGTCCAGTTTCATTTTTTTATATGTGTCAGTCCAATTTTCCCAGCACCATTTATTAAAAAGATTATCTTTACCCAAGTGTATATTCTTGCTTCCATTGTCATAGATTAACTGTCCATATATGCATGGATTTATTTCTGGGCTCTCTATTCTGTTTCACTGGTCTATGTGCCTGTTTCTATGCCAGTACCATACTGTTTTGATTACTGTAGCCTTGTGGTATGTTTTGATGACTGATAGCATGATACCCCAACTTTGTTCTTATTTCTCAGGATTGCCGAGGCTATTTGGGGTCTTTTATGGTTCCATATAAATTTTAGGGTTATATTTTCTATTTCTGTGAAAAGTGCCCTTGGTAGTTTGATAGGAATTGCGTTGAATCTATATATTACTTTTGGCAGTATGGACATTTTAACTATATTAATTCTTCCTATCCATAAGCATGGTAGGTGTTTCTATTTATTTGTATCTTCCTTTATTTCTTTCCTCAGAGTCTTACAATTTCTGAGTACAGATCTTTTACTTCTTTGGTTAAATTTATTCCTAGGTATTTTATAGTTCTTGAAGCAATTGTAAATGGGACAGTGTTCTTAATTTCTCCTTCTGTTAGTTTATTATTGGTATATGCAAATGCAACTGATTCCTGAACATTGATTTTATATCTTGCTACCTTACTGAATTCGTTTATTAGCTCCAATAGTTTTTTGATGGAGTCTTTGGGATTCTCTATATACAGTATCATGTCATCTGCATATAATGACAATTTTACCTCTTCCATGCCAATTTGGATGCGTTTTATTTCTTTTTCTTGTCTGATTGCTGTGGCTAGAACTTCCAGAACTTTGTTGAATAAAAGAGGAGAAAGTGGACAGCCTTGTCTTGTTTCTGATCTTAAGGGGAATGGTTTTAGCTTTTCCACATTGAGTATGATGTTAGCGGTAGGTTTATCATATATGGCCTTTATTATGTTGAGATATGATCCTTCTATCCCCACTTTGCTAAGGGTTTTTAACATAAATGGCTGTTGGATTTTGTCAAATGCTTTTTCTGCATCTATTGATATGACCATGTGATCTTTATTCTTCATTTTGTTGATGTGGTGTATCACATTATTTGATTTATGGATGTTGAACCAGCGTTGGTACTAGGGATGAAACCCACCTGATCATGATGTATCATCTTCTTAATATATTGCTGAATTCTGGTTGCTAATATTTTATTGAGAATTTTTGCATCTATATTCATTAGGGATATTGGCCTGTAGTTTTCCTTTTTTGTGCTGTCTTTATCTGGTTTTGGAGTCAGTGTGATAGTGGCTTCATAAAAAGAATTTGGGAGCCTACCCTCCTTCTGTATTTTTTTGAATAGTTTGTGAAGAATAGGTGATAGGTCTTTTTTGAATGTTTGAAAGCATTCACTTGTAAAGCCGTCTGGTCCAGGGCTTTTGTTTTTTGGGAGCTTGTCGATTACAGATTCAATTTCCTTGGTAGTAATCAGGCTATTTAGATTCTCCGTTTCTTCTTGAGTTAGCTTTGGAAGGTTGTATGCTTCTAGAAAATTATCCATGTCTTCCAGACTGTCAAATTTGTTGGCATATAGCTGCTTGTAGTAATTTCTTAGAATTTTTTGTATTTTTGTGATGTCTGTAATCATTTCCCCTCTTTCATTCCTGATTTTACTAATTTGATTACTCTCTCTTATTTATTTATTTATTTTTTTGATGAGCCTGGCTAGAGTTTTGTCAATTTTGTTTATCTTCTCAAAAAAAACAGCTCTTGGTTTCATTGATCTTTTGTATTGTTTTTCTGTTCTCTATATCGTTTATTTCCGCTCTGGTCTTTACTATTTCCTTGCTTGTACTTGCTTTGGGATTCTTTTGCTGTTCTTTTTCCAGTTCCCTTAGGTGTAAGGATAACCTGTTGATTTGAGATTTTTCTTCCTTCTTTAGGTAGGCCTGCACTGCTATGAACTTCCCTCTTAGGACTGCTTTCACTGCATCCCAGAGATTTTGGATCGTGGTGTTTTCATTTTTGTTTGCCTTGAGGTATCTTTTGGTTTCCCCCTTGATCTCATTTGTGACCCACTCGCTATTGAGTAGCATGTTATTTAGCCTCCATTTATTTGACGGCTTTCTGGGTTTCTTCTTATAATTGATTTCTAGCTTCATAGCATTGTGGTCAGAGAATATACTTGAAATGATTTCAATCTTCTTAAATTTATTGAGACTTGTTTTGTGACCTTACATGTGGTCTATCTTAGACAATGTTCCATGTGTACTTGAGAAGAATGTATATTCTGTTGATTTGCTGTGAAATGCTCTGAAAATGTTCGTTAAATCCAGCTGGTCTAATGTGTCATTTAAGGTCACTGTTTCCGCATTGATTTTCTGTCTGTAGCATCTGTGCATTGGTAACAGCAAGGTGTTGAAGTCCCCTACTATGACAGCGTTACTGTTGATCTCTGTCTTTATGTCTGTCAAATCTGTATTATATATTTGGTAGCTCCTATGTTGGTGCATAGATGTTTTCTAGGGTTATGTTGGATCGATCCCTTTATTGTTATGAAGTGTCCTTCTTTGTCCTTTATTATATTCTTCAACTTAAAGTCCATTTTATCTGACATAAGTATCGCTACTCCAGCTTTTCTCTCAGTTACATTTGCATGAAATACTTTATTCTATCCCTTTACTTTCAGCTTGTATTTGTCTTTTGATCTGAGGTGTGTCTCTTTGATACAGCATATGCCATGGTCTTGCTTTCTTATCCATTCAGCCACCCTATGTCTTTGGATTGGAGCATTTAATCCATTTACTTTTAATGTGATTGTTGATAGGTGTGTAGTTATTGCCATTTTGTTATTTTTGTTCCTAGTCTTCCTTAGTTAGGTTGTTTTTCTCTTCTGCTTAAAGAAGCCCTTTTCACATTTCCTGTAAAACTGGCTTGTGGTAATGAATTCCCTTAACTTATTCTTTTCTGGGAAGCTCTTTATCTCTCCTTCAATTTTAAATGATAACCTTGCTGGATACAGCAGTCTGGTTTGTAGGCCTTTGTTTTTTCTTCACTTTGAAACGTCCAGCCATTCCCTTCTGGCCTGCAAAGTTTCTGTAGAAAAGTCAGCTGATAATCTTATGGGGGTGCCCTTGGAGGTAACTTGCTGCCTTTCCCTTGCTGCTTTAAAGATTCTGTCTTTGTCCTTAACCCTTGCCATTTTCACTATAATGTGTCTTCGTGTGGGCCTATTTGGGATCATCCTGGTTGGAACTCTCTGCACTTCCTGGGCTTGTATTTCAATGTCCTTTGCCAGGTTAGGGAAGTTTTCAGATATTATTACTTGAAATATGTTCTCAATCCCTTGCTCCCTGTCTTCTGCTCTGGTATTCCAATGATTTTGTAGTTGTTGAGTTTGATGTTGTCTCCCAGCCCTCTTAAACTATTTTCAATGTTTTCATTCTTTTTCTGTTTTGTTCTTCTGCTTGGGTGATCTCTGCTATCTTGTCTTCTAAGTCACTGATTTGATTTTCTGCTTCGTCCAATCTGCTAGTAATTCCATTGAATTTGTTATATAATTCAGTAATTGCATTCTTAAGTTCTAGCTGGTGCTTTTCGTGATTTATCTATCCTTCTTTATATTTTCATTAATTTCCTTGAACATTCTAATTATCAATGTTTTGAACTCTGTCTCTGATAGGTTGTTTACCTCTACTTCCTCTAGTTCCACTGATTCAGGAAGTTTCCTCTGTTCTTTTATTTGGGTTGTATTTCTTTGTCTCCCCATTCTGGTTTACTCTTTGTGCTTGCTTCGATATAACAGATAGATCCCCTAGGTCTCTCAATATTTTCTGGGTAAGCTTATACGGGGTGTATCCTTTATATTTGAATTACTCAATCTCCCTATTCTCTTGTGCGTGTATATCTGAGGTGTTCCTTGTGTTGTGTGTCTTCACCTGTTGAAGTTTAGCTCTGATTATTTTTGGCTTGTCAGTAGGTGGGATTGACTCCCAGACTGATTAGCTTGAGGATCAGCAGTGTCCACAGTTTATGAGCTGCTGTGTGAGGGTTGACCCCTCTGATGAGTCTTGGACCCTTTGGGTCCTTGCATTTGTAGCCACTTCCTTTTGTGTGTGACTCTTGTATGTCAAACCCAGAAATTCTGTGGTTTTATCTAAAGTTGGCCTGTAGGTATGATGATTCTTGTGTCTCCAGTGCCGGTATTGGCTAAAATCCACCAAGCCGTCTTCAGTTTGTCCTCTGCTGTACAAAAATTCCTCTGCATCTTGTGGGAACAAAGACGGCCACCTGATGCCTAGTGTGATCCTGACACTGCAGGTTTGCTGTACATGAGTGTGGTTGTGACGTGTGATTGGTAGTTTTTACAAAGTCACTGTTGTTTCTGCTTTCACCTGTCCCAAGGATGGCTATGCATCCTGCAGGCTCAATGAATTTCTTTGGGCACCCTTTCCATTGACAGCCATGGAGAATGAGAGAGTTCCTTGTTGCCAAAAGCCAGCTGCTAGGAATCTGTTAGTTAGTGCCTCAGCAGCTGAACCTGCCCTGCCTCCCAGACCTTGCTGGAAAATCTCATTCTGCAGCCTCTTCTGGGCAAAATTCTCGAACCCCTATGGGTAGTCATACCTCTGTAGTCTTCCCCTATTTCTCCATTCAGGGGTCAGTTTAACACTCTGGTTTGGCGGTGGCCAAGGTTTCTGAGGGAGGGTGGGGGTAGGATTTTACTTCTGTAGTTGTTTTTTTTTTTTCTTTCTGTCCAAGAGAGAAGGAAAAATAAACAAACAAACAGCAAAACAAACAAACAAAACAAAACAACAACAAAGAAACACAGTCTCAACACTGTTTTGATCTAAGGCCTTTGCCTCATACACACTCCAGAGGAGTTCCTGCTGCTCTCCCAAAGAGACTGCCGGGGTTTAGGGAGCTGTGCACACCCTGCAATGGCTCAAATCTCCGGTCTGTCTCCCAGGGACCTGCGTCTCTGCCTGGCACGCGCTGTCTCCCCCCCAGCCCTCCCGCAGAGTATTCTTTCTTCCCCTGCTTGTCTGGCTTCAGGCTTCTGCCTCGCAGCCTGTGTGTATGACTGCAAGCATGAGCACAGTGTTCCTGATGCTCTCTGGGAGGGCTGCCAGGGTTTAGGAGACTGCCACACCCTGCACTGGCTCATATACGGCTCCATCTCTCTGGGACATGCATCTCTGCCTGGCACACACAGTGTCTCCCCCCTTAAGTATTCTTTCTTCCCCTGCTTGCACGGTTTCAGGCTTCTGCCAAGGTGCTGTTGCTGCACTTCGTGGGACCCGGTGAATGCAGAGACTGATCCCTGAACTGGACGGGTACAGGGATTGATCTTGCCCTGTTGCTGTCGCTGCCGTGCTCTGTACCTTGCTTCCTGGGGACCCGGGGAGCCATGGGTGCAGCTGTACGTCTCCCCTCTCTCCTCCCCGACTCACCTGCAGGCTGCAGATCGTTGTGCTCTTGCTGTACTCTAGGTGGGCCATGGGGTGCAGGGAACGAGCAGTGGGAACACTCACTGATCTGGTCTCTGAAGCTCTGTACCTCATGCATCTAGCCACCTTGTTCCCGCACTCACCCGGCTTTCCCACCTTTCAGCAATCGTTGTGTGAGACTCTTAGTTGCTCTGGGTGATGAGTAGACATCCCTTGAAGAATTACAGAAGTTCGAATTGTGGATATTTCCAAGGGAGAACTCAGGGATCTCTTCTCACAGCCGCCATCTTGCCTCACTCCTCACTAGATATTTTTTTTACTCTTTTTTTCCTTTTTTTTTTTTTTATTAGTTTCAGGTGCACAACACAGTGCAATAGTCATACTCTTTACCCCCAAAATGACAAACCCCTCCCCCAGTTCGCCACCACACTCCCCCCACCCATATCATACATATCTATTACAATTCCATTGACTCCTTTCCACAGTATATGCCACATCCCATGACTATCTATAAATTCAGTTACAGTTGGCATACAATATTATACAACATCAGCTTCAGGTGTACAGTGCAGTGATCAAGCCTCTACTCCATCCATGAAATGTTCTCCCTAACAAGACATGTGACTATCTGACATGCCACAAAATTTTTAAAACATTATTATATTCCCCAAACTGTGTTTTATATCCCTGTGGCAATATTGTAGTTGTCTATTTATGCTTTCTAATCCCTTCCCCTTCACCCTTATCCCCACCCCCCTCCCAACTAGCAACACTCAGTTTTTCCTCTATATCTATGTGTTTGTTTACTTTGGTCGTTCATTCAGTTTTTCAGATTCCACATATAAGTGAGATCATATGGTCTCCGACTGACTTATTTCACTTAACATAATAAATAGTCTCTTCACAACATTACCAATTACATTCCCAGAACTGCCCCCATATCCCTGCGGCAACATTGTAGTCACCCACCTATGCTGTCCAAAACCTTCCCCCTCTCCCTCATCCCCAATCCCTCCCAGCCAGAAACCATCAGTTTTTCCTTTATATCTGCTTGATATGACTTCAATCTTTTAAATTTACTGAGACTTGTTTTGTGGCCTAACGTGGTCTGTCTTGGAAAATGTCCCATGTGTACCTGAGAAGAAAGTATGTTCTGTTTTTCAGGGTGAAATGCTCTAAAAATATCAAGGAAGTCCAGCAGGTTTAAAGTGTCATTTAAGGCCCCTCTTTCTGTGTTGATTTTCTGTCTAAGGGGTCTGTCCATTGGTGACAATGGGGTGTTGAAGTCCCCTACTATGATAGTGTTACTGTTGATCTCTGTCTTTATGTCTGTCAAAATCTGTTATGTGTAATTAGGAGTTCCTATGTTGGGTGCATAGATGTTTATTAGGGTTATAGTGCACTTCTTTGTCTTTTATTGTAGTCATTTTAAAGTCTATTTTGTCCAAAACAAGCATTGGTACTCCAGCTTTTTTTCCTCCTCATTTCCATTTGCATGAAATATCTTATTCCATCTGTAAACAGCATATACATATGTCCTATTTTCTTATCCACTCAGCTACTCTCTGTCTTTTGATTGGAGCATTTAGCCCATTGACATTTAAAATGATTATTGATAGGTGCATATGTATTTCCATTTTGTTATTTGTATTCCTAGTCTTCCTGGGTTAGCTTGTTTACCCCTTTCTTTTGTTTAAAAAAGCCCTTTTAACATTTCTTGCAATGCTGGCTTGGTGGTAATGAATTCCTTAAGCTTATTCTTCTCTGAGAAGCTCTTTATTTTTCCTTCAATTTTAAGTGATAGCCGTGCTGGGTAGAGCAATCTTTGTTGTAGGCCTTTATTTTGTGTCACTTTGAATATCTCCTGCCACTCCCTTCTGGCTTGCAGAGTTTCTGTAGACAAGTCAGCTGTTAGTCTAACAGGAGTTCCTTTGTATGTAACCTGCTGTCTTTCTCTTGCAGCCTCTAGGATTCTGTCTCTGTCTTTAACCTTTGCCATTTTAATTATGATTTGTCTTGGTGTTTGGGTTCAAACCCTGTTTGGGTTCAGCTTGTTTGGAACCCTCTGCCCTTCCTGGGCGTGTATGTTGATTTCCTTCACCAGGGTAGGGAACTTTTCAGTCATTATTTTTTCAAATACATTCTCGACCCCTTGCTTCTTCTCTTCTTCTGGTATTCCTATGAGTCGAGGGTGGTTGCACTGCATCTTGTCCCATAGGGCTCTTAAACTATTTTCATTGTTTTTATTCTTCGGTCTTTTTGTTGTGCCAACTGGGTGATTTCTGCTATTTTACCTTCCAAATCGCTGATCCACTCCTCTGCTTCATCTACTCTACTGGTGATTCCTTTGAGTGTGTTCTTCATTTCAGTTATTGTATTCTTTAGTTCTAACTGGTTGTATTTTATGATTTCTTTGTCCTTCCTTATGTCCTCACTAAGTTTGTTAAACATTCTTATCATCAGTGTTCTAAACTGTGTCTCTGAAAGGTTGGATCCCTCTGTTTCATTTGGTTCCATTTCTAGATTTTTCTTCTGATCTTTTCCTTGTGACATGTTTCTTTGTTTCCCCATTCTGGCTGTCGCTCTGGGATTGCTTTGATGTATTAGATAGATCACCAGGAGAGCCTTGGCTGGATCATGCAGGCACACAGCTCACGGCCCAACACTCCCAGGAAAACTCCCAGTCTCAGCCTGTCCCAGTCAGCCGCTCGCAGATCAGGCTGAGCTGCTCGACAACCAATCACCAGCCTGGCAACTCTGCAAGCGCAGTGTGGAGAGCGGGGACCCGAGGCAGCTTGCGCACTTCCGCGTCTCAGTGAGCAGCCTGTTGGAGCTGGAGGGCACCCGCCCAGTGTTTCCCTGGCAACATGGTATAAGCCGGGCAGAGTGTGGGGATCCAAGGCCGCATGCATGCGCACGCACACATGCACTTCTGCGCCAATTCCACCAGACCAATGAGGTCCCGGACCTGATCCTCTGTGGGAGGGCCCAACCCTAACAAAATGGTGCCCTCCTTACATCACTCGTGTGCAGGCTCCACAACACGGGAACAGTAGTCCAAAAACTTCCAGCCTTTGCACCAAAGGTGCCCAGTTCAGTCCATCTCTGCAGGCTCCCGGGCCCGGTGCACACAGCCACTCCCTCCACCAGGAACCAGGTAAGTGCTCACTGGCGAGAAAGCCTGGGTGCCGGCCCCACTGATTCTCCAGCCGTTCTTAGCCTCACTGAGCTGAACAAAGAGAGTCCTCACTAATTTACTGCCAGCTATCTTAGAACTCCTCTTCCCGGCAAAGGAACTCTGGGTTGGTGAGCTTGGTGTGCAGCCGGAGGGTCTCTCCCCCAACCAGACAAGCTTCCCATGGCTGGGGCTTCCCTCATGGGGCTTGCCCTCTCTCGTCTCTGCCCATCCTACCAGACCCGACGTGGCCTCCTCTCTAAGTTCCTCATTTAGTGGTTCTGTTAATCTAGTGTTCTGGGTACCTCCAGGGTTGAATGCTGTATAATTTGTAATTTTGGTGTGGTCCTGGGAGGTAGTTAGCACAGCGTCTGTCTATTCCACCATTTTATCGGAAGTCTCCTCACTAGATATTTTAATTTGTAAGAAACTTGACATTCAAGAATGAATCTATACATTTCATGTCAGGTTAATTGTTATGAGTTGTATTTTTATTAGGGTGGTTAATAAGCATTTTGTTGTATTTCTGTATCTCTTCTTTTTTCAAACATAGGAAGATTATTATAGTTTATATACATCATTGGTATTCAAATACCTTAAAATCTCTTAGTCATTTCTAATCTAATTGTCCTGGGTATTTATGATATAGTAGGCTGTCTTCCATTAGTTTCACATGTAGCTCTCATTTCTAAATATCCTACATTTCTATTATATTTTCCACCATATTATCTTGGCTATTATTTTTAATATCTCTGTTAAATAATAATGATAAAGTCAAGTGCTATTTTTTTGTTAAATGAATTTCATATGTTTAATTTTAATCAATATTTGTTAATTTGAAATAAATGCCAATTCTATATGATGTAAAAAGAGAATAATTTTATTTTAGTTGTTATATTTCTTTACCATTACTTTTGTAATGAGTGGTATTACATTTCAAAAAATGTTTTTGAATATACATGGTTTGACAACTAAGTTTGGGAACTTGTTGCAAGGGTGTTGCTAACATTTTTATATCAGAGGGATTAGTCATTATGAATTTGTACTAACTGGACAAACAACCAAATTTACTATTTGGATATGCTGAAAAGGCTATATGAAAAAGTTAGATGACTTGAACTTTTTGCCTACAATTCATGGCTCTTGCATTATGACAATGCACCAGCCCACATGGCATTGACTGTGAGGGAGTTTTCAGCCAGTAAACAAATAACTGTATTGGAACACCCTCTCTATTCACCTGATCTGTCCCCCCAATGACATCTTTCTTTACCCAAAGGCAAAGGGAATATTGAAAGGAAGATATTTTGGTGACATTCAGGACATTGAGAGTAATACAATGACAACCCTGATAACCATTACAGGAAAAGAGTTCCAAAATTGCTTTGAAGGTTGTACTTTTCACTGGCATTAGTGCATAGCTTCCAAGGGGAGTACTTTGAAGGCGACCATAGTGATTTTCAGCAATGAGGTATGTAGCACTTTTTCTAGGATGAGTTTGCATACTTAATTATGTGACCCGTATATTTATCAGATTAAATTATTTTTCTTAAAAACGCAGACACCTTAACACAAACATACATATGTTTCCATTAACAATGTCTGGAATACAAATATATTTGAATTTAGTTCTCCCTGTCAAATTTAATATAATTGTCAAAATGTATATGTTGATATTTGTCACACAAATTAAATTTCCAGAACTTATGATAAAATTAGAACATTGTTATATTTCAGCATAGCAAGAATAGGTCAGATTGCTCCCATTAGCCCAAAATATATGTTAATTTAGTGATATCCATTATTTTTGCATTGCTGTTAATTTTACTCCTGAGTGAATTATTGATAAAGTAGAAAATTGGATACTTTCAATATATTACAGTTCCGAGATTATACTAAGAAAGAAGATTAAATAAAATCCAAGTTAAGCAGAACTAGATAGCTGAACCAATTATAAATTTTTAAGTCAGAAATGGGAGTCTCACACCAAGCTCTGGTGAAGAGTTGCAGATTACCAGCAGCAGTAGAAGGAGCATTTAGGATTATTTAGTTTTAGAGCTAGGACTCTCAACATTTTTTTTTTAATTGGGGAATTGGGGGAGGGAAACAGACAAGTTGCTGTCCTTTTGTTCCTCAGTCTAGTTGTGGAGGATGCCACTTCACTGGCTCATGCTGGTATTATGATCATTGCGCTCTTCCTGGCTGAGGCAGTTGGTCGCTGGCCATTGGACTGCCACTCACGGTAGCTCACAGCAGCCTACTGCAGCAGCGACTGCAGCCCACACTGTCACTGGCCATTCCTGGCAGCCCAGCTCCAGGTCAAGCTGTTGTTCACAATCTTAGCTGTAGAGGGTGCAGTGTCACTGGCGCATGTGGAAACCAAACTGGTGGTCCTGCTGCTTAATGCTCGCTCTCCCAAGCCAAGTCTTAACCAACTGAACCACTCAGCAGGCCCTCTCAACATTTTTGAAAACTTAAGAGCTTTTACAATATTCCCCACAAAATAGCTAACTGTGATTGACAGTCCTCGTTAGGTACTGTTAGCACAATGTTAGGCTGAGGGAAATGATAGTGGAAAAGACTCAGTCTGCAATTAAGGGGTATTAGTATAATAGAGTTCAGTAAATAACATGCAACAATATAAGAACATGCAGACACACTGGGATCACTAAAGAGAAAGTCACGGGCCAGTTCTACTTGGGTTTTCAGAGAAGTTACATTTCTTGATTATGTACTATAATAGCATTGCCTTTGGTGTCAGACAGAACCAGACTGTGCCATATTGCTGCATCCTGCACGACAGGTCTGTAGGAGTTTGGAAGGGATAGCGAAGGTTGAGAAACAGAAAAATAAAGACAGAGAGACAAGTAAAAGAGAAAAAGCAGTGCTAACCAGGGGATTCAAAATCTCTTGGACTAAGAGCCCCGAATCAGGCTTGTCTGTGGCTTTTACTGAGATAGACACAAGTGAGTAGCCCCAGTCTGTAAGTCTCATACATCATACCAGAGAACTTAGCTCAGAGTCAAATGACCCATGGCCTGCAGGCTGCCATTACCAAAAGTCCCATGATATGCTTTTGGCATTTTTTTTCAATAAAAAAAGATTTTATTGGGGAATTGGGGGAGTGGAACAGCATTGGGGAAACGGGGAAGGGGAACAGAGAAGTTGCTGTGCTTTTTTGTTCTTCAATCTAGTTGTGGAGGGCAATGCTTCATTGACGCACTATGGTATCATCATTGCACTCTTCTTGGGTGAGGCAGATCGGTTGCCAGCCTCTGGACAGCTGCTCATAGAGGCTCTTGGCAGATCGCACCGGCTGCCAGTCGCTCACGTTTGCTGCTGACTACTCACTGTAGCCTATGGCAGCCTACTGCAGCAGGCTTCAGCTATGCCATCCCGGGGAATGACAGCAGTCTACCTCCAGGTGGAGCTGTTGTTCACCATCTTAGCTGTAGAGGACAGTGTCACTGGCCCTCATATGTGGATTCCGAACCAGGCCTGCTGGCATCCCAAGCCAGCTCTTAACGCGCCACTCGGCTGGCCCACCTTTGGCATTTTGATGGGTATTGCATTAAATCTGTATATTGCTTTTGGTAATATGTCCATTTTAACTATGTTGATTCTTCCAATACATGAACACGGGATGTCTTTTTGCATTTCTTTATATCTTCTTCAATTTCTTTTTAAAAAATTCCTTATAATTTTCAGTATATAAGTCTTTCATATCTTTAGTTAAATGTATTCCTAGGTATTTTATTCCTTTTGTTGCAATTGCAAAAGGAATTTTTTTTTAAATTTCTTTTTCTGAGATTTCATTGTTAGTATATATAGAATGCAATGGGCTTTTGTACATTGATTTTGTAGCTGGCAATCTTATTGTATTCATTTATTGTTTCTAATAGCTTTTTTTTGGTGAAGTCTTTAGAGTTTTCTATATATAGCATCAAGTCATCTGCAAAAAGTGACAGTTGAACTTCTTCATTCCCAATTCAGATGCCTTTTATTTCTTTCTCTTGCCTGATTGCTCTGTCTAGGACTTGCAATACTATGTTGAAAAGCAAGGTGATAGGGGAAAACCCTGTCTTGTTCCTAATGTAGAGTGAAGGGCTTTGGTTTTCAGCATTAATTATGATAGTAGCTGAGGGTTTGTCATATATGGCCTTTATTATGTTAAGGTATTTTCCTTCTATACCCATTTTATTAAGTGTTTTAATCACAAATAGATGTTGTACCTTGTCAAACACTTTTTCTGCATCTATTGATATAATCCTATGACTTTTGCCCTTTATTTGTTTATGTGGTGTATCACATGGATCAATTGCATATACTGAACCATCCTCGTGCTCCTGGGATGAACCTCACTTGGTCGTGATGCATAATCTTTCTAATGCATTGTTACATTTGATTTGTTAGAATTTTGTTTAGGATTTTTGCATCTGTATCCATCAGAGATATTGGTCTGTAATTCTCTTTTTGTGTGTTATTCTTACCAGGTTTTGGTGTCTGGGTAATGTTGGCCTCATAAAATGAGTTAGGGAGCATTGTCTCTTCTTCAATTTTTTAGAAGAGTTTGATTAGAACACATATTAGATCCTCTCTGTTTGGTATAATTCACTAGTGCAGACATCTGGTCCTGGGCTTTTGTTTTGGGGAAGGTTTCAGATGACTGATTCAATTTCTTTATGGTTAATTGGTGTATTTAGATTTTCCAATTCTTTGTGATTCAGCCTAGGAAGGCTATATGTTGGTAAAAATAAGTCCAATTTTTCTAGGTTATTGAATTTGGTGGCATATAATCCTTCATAGTATTCTTGGTTGATCATTTGTATTTTTGTGGCATCCATGGTAACTTCACCACTCTCACTTCTCATTTTGTTTGTTTGTGTCTTTTCTCTTTTTATCTTAGCCAATGTTTGGTAATTTTATGAATCTTTTCAAAGAAACTTCACTTTGTTACATTAATTTTTTCTATTGTCTATTTCTTTTAGTTCTGCTCTGATTGTTACTATTTTCTTCCTTCTGCTGATTTTGGGTTACGTTTGTTCTTTCTGTAGTTCTTTAAGGTGTAACATGAGGTTATTAATCTGGGATTTTTCTTCTTACTTGAGATAGGCTTGTCATGCCATAAATGGCCCTCTTAAAATTGCTTTTGCTGCATCCCCCAAATTTTGGTAGGATGTATTTTCATTCTCATTTGTTTCTATGTATCTTTTGATCTCTCCTTTTATTTCTTCTTTAACCCAGTCGTTCTTTAAACGTAGGTTGTTTAATCTCCATCTATTTGTGGTTTTTCCTGCTTTCTTTTTGCAGTTGATATCTAATTTCAAAGCCTTGTGATCAGAGAATATGCTTAGTATGATTTCAACCTTCTTAAATTTGCTGAGGCTAGTTTTGTGTCCCAATATATGGTCTATCCTTGAGAATGTTTCATGTACACTAGAAAATAATTTATAGTCTGATGTTCTAGGACAGGGGTCGGCAAACTTTTGAGATGGAAGAGCCACCAGGGTCAGGAAACTGGCTCACAAGCCACAGGCTCTGAAGTAAAATTGAAAATAAAAATAAAACTATCATAGTTTCATTTATAAAATTTTTAAAGGATATTATTCACATAATGGTGATTAACTGAAAATATATTTATGGCTCTTGAATCATTTTTAAACTGGTCTGAGAGACAGGATTGGCTCTTCCAGGGGGTCAGCAAACTTTTGAGATGGAACATACCCAGAGAGCTACATGTGACTCACGAACCACAGTTTGCTGACCCCGGTTCTAGGATGAAGTGCTCTCTTAATGTCAATTATGTCCATTTCATCTAATGTATCAGTTAGGGCTGATATTTCTTTATTTATTTTCTGTTTGAATGATCTCTCCATAGCTGTCAATGATGTATTTAGGTCCTCTACTATAATTGTGTTTTGTTCACTTTCTCCCTTTAGTTCTGTTAGTAGTTCCTTAGTATATTTCAGTGCTCCCTGATTGGGGGCATCAACATTGATGACTGTTATGTCTTCTTGTTTTATAGTCCCCTTTATCATTATGAAATGTTCACCTTTGTGTCTTATTACCTTTTTTATCCTGAAGTCTGCTTCATCTTATATCAGTGGCTATACCTGATTTTCTCTGAATACAATGCTGGGAGTATGAATTTCTACTCTTTCACCTTGAGTCTCTAATTGCGTTATAGTTGAAATGTCTCTTGGAGACAGTATATGGTTGAGTTTAGTTTTTTTTTATCTAATCTGCTACTCTGTGCCTTTTTATTGGTGAGCTCAGTCCATTTATATTTAGGGTGGTAATTGATATATGAGGATTTCCTATCATTCAATCTTTGGTTTTCTGGTAATATGGTGTCTCTGTTGTTTCTTACTTTGACTAACATTTGCATACAGGCTTTCAGCACTTCCAAATAGTAAACTTGGTAACTCTTTGTCCAGTTGGTACAAATTCATAATGAATAATCTCTCTGATATCAAAAAAGGTTAGCCACATCACTGTCACAAGTTTGCAAACTTAATTTTTTAGACCTCGTATATCTAATTACTTCATCAGGTTAGGAATATTTTAGTTATTATTTCTTCAAATCGGTTTTCAATCCCTCACTTTCTCTCTTCTACTGATACTCTTTTGATACAAATGTTATTATATTTTATGTTGTCCTCGAGGTTTCTTAAACTATCCTTATTTTTTTTAATTCTTTTTTTCTTTTGCTGTTCTGATTCAATGTTTTCTGCTACCTTTTCTTCCCAATTGCTCACTTGCTCCTCTGCTTCATCTAATCTGCTGGTAAATTCCTGGTAGTGCATTCTTCATTTCAATTCCTGTATTCTTCCCCTCTGACTGGTTCTTTTTAATGTTTAATGTTTTCTGTGTCTTTTTTTAATGCTTGCTATTTATTTGTTGAATTTCTCGCTAAGTTCCTTGAACATCCTTATAACCAGTATTTTGAACTCTGTGGCAGGATGCTTCCCTTTATTTCATTTATTTGTTTCTCTTGAGATTTCTTGTGATTTTTCATTTGGGATGTATTTTCTTATTTCCTCATTTTGGCTGCCTCTGCCTGTTTGTTTCTATGTATTAGGTAGATCTGCCACATCTCCCAGTCTTGCCAGGTGGGCTTATGTAATAGGAGCCCTGTTGGGCCCTGACACAGTCTCCCTGAACACTTGTTCCAAGTGGTCCAGGACTAACTCTTGTGTGTGCCCTCCTGTTATAGTTTAGTCCCTATTGCTATTGACATGTCAGTGGGTCTGACTGACCCTCAGGTTGACTTGCTGTGGGATTTTTCCATGTCCACAGCTTATGCGTTGCTATACAGGGGGCTTGCCACATGGAGCAGGATTTACTCCAATGGGCTCTCTTGCCTGTAAGACTGTGCCTTGGGTGTGCCAATCGTGGGGTAATTGGGTGGTGCTATGCTATGGTCTGAAGCCAACCTCCAAGTATGTTGGTTCTGGGGTCTCTTGGGAGGAGACTTGTTGCAGGCTCAGTCCACCCACTGCCTATGATCAGCTGGAGACTACCTGGTCAGAGGTACAAAGTGATCCATGGTTGGTTGCTGCTTGTGTTGAATTTGGAGGTGCAAGGGTTAGGTCATGCTGAGGATGATTGCTAGCAGTACTAGGTCTGGTGTACCTGTGCAAAAAGCCAGGATACCCTGAGGACTGCTGCCTGTTGTTGTATCCCCACTGTTTTCTACAGCCAGATGTTGTTGGGGTTCCTCTTCCTGGTACCATTACTCCTGGCTGGGAACCCTGTTTTGGGGCTTGGGTCCCTTTCTCATCTGTGGGAATCCTCTGTATCTGAGATATCCCTCTCAATTTTCATCTGCCACACAGAGATTTGTGGCCTGTGTGTTTCACATCTCTACCCCTTTTACCAGTCTTAATGTGGCTTCTTCTTTAGATCCTCAGTTATAACTTCTGTTCAGCTAGACTTCAGATGGTTCTCCAGGTTGATTGTTCTATAATATAGCTGTAATTTTATGTGTTCACAGGATGAGGCAAGCACAGTGTTTATCTACTCTTCCATCTTCAATCTCCCTCTATAAATGCATTTTATTATTAAGATATATTATTTATAGTTTAATTTTTACTACATATAATAAATTAAACATTCTCAGTCATATGACATAAATTTTTATTTTAAAAATAAATTTATGTTATCATTAATGTTTTAAATATTTTAAGTTATTAAGCTATTTTGTTGGTATTATTTGTTATGATTACAAAATAAGTAATTTTCAAAACAAATGATTTCTAGTATTTTCTACATGCAGAGTTTATTCATAATTTAGCTTTCCTAGAATATGCTTGTAAATTTTAAAGGAGGTATGTCACATCCCGCACGACAGGTCTGTAGGAGTTTGGAAGGGACAGCGAAGGTTGAGAAACAGAAAAACAAAGACAGAGAGAGAAGTAAAAGAGAAAAAGCAATGCTAGTCAGGGGACTCAAAGCCTCTTGGAGTAAGAGCCCTGAACTGAGCCACTGTAAGGCTTTTACTGGGATACACACAAGAAAGTAGCATTGTTTTTTCCACAGTCTGTGAGTCACATACATCATACCAGAGAACTTAGCTCAGAGTCAAATCACCCCACGGCCTGCAGGCTGCTTTACCAAAAGTCCAATGACCTCTATACGTGTACCTCCTAAGAGACAGAAACTTCTCATCCCGAGACTCACTGATAAGAATGCACAGAGGACAGATGTTATCACCTTTTTAGGTCATTTCACAGGCAACCTGTCAGCACCTGAGACAAGGGGTCTTTGCCCATGTTTCTCAACTCCATGATTTCTCCCAGGGTATCCCCCATGACTGTGTCTGGCTTGGGTTGCCCTTCTGCAGCTAGGATCTAATCTGTCATTGACTAATCGGCCATCTTCTGGGGCCAAACAGGAAGATAGAGTAGACATAATGTAGAAGTACTGTCTCTATGAGGATCTGTTGCTATGGGAAGGTGCATGGGGGCAGACGGCGAGGTTGCTGTGTGACCACAGAGGTATACTGTTTCTAATTGATAAACAGTAGTATACTCTACCACTTTCACATCTGAGGAAGCTTTAATTGATTTATTATCCATGTAACTTTGGGCAAGCCTGCAAGTGATTGAGATTGTTGAGGCTAATAACAGACAATCTCCACTCTGCCGTAGGGTCTGCAGCTAGCCCGATTCACACATGGCTGTCACCCATTTGACATGTGAGTATGCAAATCCCAATCTAGAGTTGACAAGAAAACAGAAAGGCACTTGCAAAGTATAGTGGCGGGAAGACATCTCTACTCAGCATTCCTTAAAAATACCCTCATTGTCTTCAAATTGCTCCTGGTGCCCTAGGTTCTTGGGATCTCCAACGAGAGATTACCACAGAAAAGCTAAGGCAAGAGGAAAAGTTTTATTAAGCTTGGGCACAAAGGAGCCAGCACTGAGAAAGGGAAGGTTCTGTTGGCTCTCTGAGAAAAGTTGGGGTAGGGTTTTAAAGGAACCTAGGTGGGGTAAAAGCTATGTCCAGGCCAGTAAAGGTGGAGGTTTCTTGGCACCTGTGCAGTGCAACCACATGCTGTTTCATGTATCACGTCTCATTAGCATGGTAAATCTCCACCCCTTGGCACAATTTTTAGTATTTAAATTAGGAAAAGTTCACCTTAGGGATACTATTGGGCCTTACTGTGCATGTACAGTGGTAGGGTAAGAGATTTGTTGTTGGTATGTGGATATTCAGACTGAATCTGAGTTGTTTTAAGATTTGTGTTTGATAAACCACAAGCCCAGAGAACATTCCAGGTGGATGAGTGATGGACACAGGTTTATTGAGACTTCCAGACCAGGAACTCTCGCCCCAGACAGTAAGTCACAAACCTAAGTTAGTTTATATGATTGGACAATTAACACATTGTTTGTGGGAAACGAGTAAACTCATCATATCGCTCAAATGCCCGCATACAATGTGTTAAGTCCTTGATCTCATCTTAGAAAAAGTGCTACATACCTCATTGCTGAATATCACTATGGTCACCTTCGAAGTACTTCTCTTGGGAAGCTATGCACCAGTGCCAGTGCCTAGTCCACCCTTCAAAGCAATTTAGGAATTCTTTCTGGAATGGCCATCAGAGCTACTGTCACATTACCATTAATGTCCTGAATGTCATCAAAATGTATTTTCTTTATCTTTGGGTAAAGAAAGAAGTCATTGAGGACCAGATCAGGTGATTAGGGAGGGTGTTCAAATACAGTTATTTGTTTGCTAGCTAAAAACTCCCACACAGACAGTGCTGTGTGAGCTGCTGTATTGTGATACAAGAGCCATGAATCGTTGGCAAAAGGTTCAAGTCATCTAGCTTTTTCACACAGCCTTTTCAGCACTTCCAAATAGTATTAAGTGTTTGTCCAATTGGTACAAATTAATAATGAGAAATCCCTCTGATATCAAAAAAGGTTAGCAACATCATTGAAACAAGTTCACGAACTTAATTGTCAGGCCTCCTATATGACTATAGGCCAGGTCCCTACATTGGCTCTTTTTGGTTTGTCTCTAAAGTCTCCTTAATGCTGATAGGTGGTACTCTAGGGCAGATAGTCTTATGAACTTATCAGGCTTCAGTAGCTGTCCTTTCTGACTAACATGAGGAAGTCACCTTCCTATTTCAAAATGAAAGCCACACTCTTTTATATTAATAATTGCCACTTATTGAGCTTTGACTTCATGACATTTATTTTTCCATTTAATTTTCCAACAAATACAGGCAGTTAATGTTATTATCAACATTTTCAACAAAAGCAAATTAGACAAGAGGGTACATAATAACCTACCTAAGCATATTTAATAACAGTTACAGTTGGAATTCAAACCCAGGTCTGACTACAAATATTGACAATGCCATTATCTATTTCCATTGTATCTCCTGCATTCAATTTTATTTATTCCACACTGTAGCGATTTTGGACCATTTGGACTCTGTAGGCTAGCATCATTATGTTATTGTCTCTGCATGGTGTGTCTTTCATTTCCATGTTCCACCACTTAGCACCATGACTCACACTTGGTAGAAGATCATTAAAAGGATTTTAGAAGTGAATGAATGGTAGTCTCCCCCTTCTCACTTAATTTATCAAATTAATGCACAAAAATGCACAAAAATGTTTGTGTGCATGTACACATATACATACATACATTACTGTGGTCTGAGGGTTGTTACAAGTCTGAAAAATGCCATGAATGATTTAGAATTTCATGTAGAGAGGGAAAACATAAAAGGGGTCCTCATGAAAAACAATCTTATTTTGGGCTTTGTGTTGATGGCATTTTAGATTTTCTTTTTTAAGAAAATAAGGCTTGCACTAGTTTAATACTTTTTAATTATCCAAGTGATATTGTTTTAAAATAATAATGAGAAAATACAGAGCACCAAAGGAAAAAAATTATGCTCTAATTCCTATACCAAAAATAAAATTGTTAACATTTTTTATAATTGTCAAAACCATTGTTGGGAGCGCACACACACACATACGTCTATTTATTTTTGTGTATTTAACATACAAAAATAAACACGGATTATACATACAGACATTAATCTAAAAAGTATAATAAGTATGTGGTTATGCATAATTTACCAATCTATATGTGTTTATATCAAATTTTTAAAATAATTGATTAAAATCCCATTTTTAAATGGGAACATTATAAAGCCTTGTTTCTTATCAGTCAATAAATAATACACCATGGGCATTTGGGATACCTGCACAGTGTTCTAATGTTTTGGACATATTGATTATTATTTAATACTAAAAACAATTCAGTATATGCTTGAAGGGAACTAAAATTTTGCCATCCTGAAGCTGCTTTTTGGGATATTGATTTTTAAGTTAAGAAAAAATAATTCTCAGAAAGAGACTTTCACCCTCCCCCCTTCCTTGCCTAAGAAATTCAGAGAGAGAAATCTGCTTCAGGAAGGAAATGTTATAATGCTGCCTTAGGATAATTTGAACTAAGTATGTTAAATAAGAGGACATCAGATAGGCACCTGTTTCTAGATACCTTCCCATTGTTTCTGAGTTGCCTGGCAAGCATTTGCCTGCCATGTGTGTTCCATTCTTCGAGTACCTGTAAATCACCCATTCTCACTTCTAAAATCTAATACCCCATTCCTCCCCTCCACTTTCTTCTTTGTCTAAAAATGTCTTATATACCCAATATTACCTCACTGTGTTTGGAATTTTCAGGCATATGTGAATCCCCCATGTGCTCACATTAAAACATTTGATTTTCTCCTGTTAATCTGTCTTGGTTAATTTTTTTTTCTTTGTTAATTTGATTATTAGCCCAAGTAGAAGAACTTAGAAGTTGGGAGAAAAAGTATTAATTTTTTTTTAGCCCCCACATGCTGTATATAAATCTTAATAGCAGTGCACTTTCTATTCAATTTTGGTTGTGTGTGTGTGTGTGTGTGTGTGTGTGTATGTGTGTGTGTGTTAAATACTATTAGAATATTTAAAGTGAGCTCCTAAAAATTTTGAAATGTGAGACTTTTGCTTTTTTTATATTGTCTTATTTTAGAATGTTAATATTATAACAAGAAAATGGAATATATTATATTGTTCTACTTTACTTGCTGTAGGAATGATTAAAATTGTCTTTAAAGTAGATTAGAATGTATATATGAGTTCAAAATCTATTTTTTTAATTTTTATTTTATTATTATTATTATTATTATTAGTTACAGATGTACAAAACAATGCAATAGTTATTTTTTTTACCCCTTACAATGTGACTCCCCACTCCCACCTCCCCTGCCCTCCCACACCTGATATCATACATATCTATTACAATTCCATTAACTCCATCCCTACATTATATTCCACATCCCATGACTATATATGTGTTAAATTATATTTGACATATAATATTGTTCAGCGGCAGCTTCAGATGTACAGTGCAGTGGTAAGGCCACTTACCACTTACCGTCCATGAAGTGATATGAGTTCAAAATCTTAACAGTCATTTTGTGTCTAAAACTCCACAACAAAAACATGAATTGATTTACTTTACTTGCTGCCAAAATGAGGTTACTAGTTGGGACATTTTCTTGTGCCAGAGCACCAGCACTCACACTGTGATTACCAACCTTACATTTCTTGCTGTTTAGTACTTAGGTTATTTAATTTTTTATTTAATTAAAGCATGAAGAAGTATAAATAGAATACTTTATACAAAACACAATTAAAAATATGTATGTTTTTGTAGAAATAACTTTTTAAAAGTTCATGCCATTGCCAAATAAATTTATTAATACTAAAGGTAGCAGTTTTTAAATATTTAAATATTTTATTCAAATTCTTGGGTTAAGATAAATTGTTAAAATGTGGTATGAAGAATTCATAAAGAAGCATATGAAGTTGTAAGGTTATGATGGTATAAGTTGAACAAAAGGAATATCATTTATTAGTATTTACAATTTAAAAAATATTAATTCTTCGGGGCTGGCTGAGTGGCCCATTGGTTAAGAGTTGGCTTGGGATGCCAGCTCTGAGCAGCAGGGTCCAGTTAGGATCCCATATGAGAAGCAGTGATGCTGCACCCTCTACAGCTAAGATAGTGAACAACAGCTCAACCTGGAGCTGGGCAGCTGTCAGTTGCCGGTGACTGCATAGGCTGCAATGTGTTGCCATGAGCTACTGTGACTGGTTGGCAGCCAAGCATGAGCAGCCGGAAGCTTCCATGAGCTGCCGCGAGCTGCCGTCCAATGGCCGGTGAGCAACTGCCTCACCCAGGAAGAGCACAATGATAATACCAACATGGGCCAATGAAGTGACATCCTCCACAACTAGACTGAATAACAAAAGGACAGCAACTTGTCTGTTCCCCTTCCCCACTTCCCCAACACTGTTCCCCTTCCCCAATTCCCCAATAATATCTTTAAAAATATATTAATTATTCAATAATTGACATAATATTAAGGTCTTATTCTGTTTTATTTTTATATTGTATTTGTTGAATGTTAGTAAAACAATCTAGAAGTTACTTCTAAAGTCCATTTCATGATTTTCAAAACATTTTTTATTTCTTTACACACCATTTTTTAAAGGTTCTATTCTCATTGCATATCTTACTATTAATAAATATTTTGTCATACTAACTCTGTAATCATTAAAATAAATACCCTTTCTTTACTTTTTCATATATTCTAATTGTCCATCTATGTTGCTCCTACATTCTTCGCAGTTTTGGGGAAGTGGTAGAAAATATACAACACAATTTATTTTTAATAGAAGTTATAGTATAAAATAAATGTATTTAAAAGACAGATGGTAAGATTTTTATGTTATTAAGTTTATCTATGAAAGCAGTCAGGATATACTAAGGAAAATTATAACAAAACAACAGCAAATATAATATGATAGCTTTACACAAGTAAATAAACCTGATGATTTAGTAAATACTGCAATGGGAAAAGAAATTTGACTACTAAAGGAGAAAGCACGTTAATTTCACAAACACTACTGAATGTGGATTAGAAGAAAAAGATTTCTGTGATCTGCAAGTATTTTACTTTCAACCACTAATTTTCTATCAAGTAATGCTTATCTACATAATTTTCAGCTTTCCAAAATATATTATTCAGATTTTTTTCAGATCAAAATATCAAAACTACAAAGTTAGATAGCATGCACTTGAACACAGATCCACAAAATTATTTTTATATAATTGAATTTTTTATAGCAATAAAACCTTGCAAGAAGCATAATTCCACAAAGTATTCAATACAGGCTTTTTGATTGATTGATAGCAAATGTTTAGGGATCTTCCCTTTCTGTCTCCATCTCCAAACTATCCTCATTTGAACTGAAGGCACCAGTACTTTTAGAGATTTCTGTAGCTGATTCCTCACCAGAGCAAAACTACTTTGACGTGATTATTGTAATGTAAGAGAGACATGGCTTTTTACATGACCCTGCTGAAATTATATAAATCTTCTCAAATTTTCATTTCTAGTTTAAAAGAGAAATACCTTGCCAGAAAATCTGGTCTTACAGATGAGCCATTTGATGATTTTCCAACTTTGTCCACCATATTCATTAAATTTCCTATGATTTAAGATTTATCATTAAGATAAGGGGAATATAATTTTAAATGGAAAAAATAAAATAATTAAATGTCTTATAAATAAAAATAGGCTACATTAGTCTGATATAAGGTTATACCATACAGAGTTATCATTATTTATATTTATCTAAAAAAAATAATGAAAAACCATAATTGTCTTGATTAGTACAAATTCTGTTGAACGAAGACTTTGTGTGGGTACAATCATTTATCTAAATCTCATATTCATTTTCATTGGGTTTTTGAAGTTTTTTACATAACTTATGATGGAGGAAATTCTTTCTCTGAAGATTTATTTTAAATTCTTATAAAATGTCACTCATTCATCGTAAAGCAAATGTTATACTTTATATGAGGTCCTCACTGAAAATTATTTTAACACATATATTTTATCCTTTAGTGTTTGAATATCCCATTTCCTGTTCTCTTGAGGGTGAAAGCAAATTGAAAATAATATGATTTCAAAGTGAAAAAAATATATCTACAGAATGTTAATCTCTATATTCTTAGTAGATAGTTGTTTAACATGTACAAAAACACATTTTGGTTTCTCATAATCAACATAAAAAGTTAAATGGAAATCTCTTACAAAATCAACAAAACCTTTTTCTTTTTATGTATAACTTACCACTTCAGATGATCTGGTTCATTCTCCTGAAATGGTATCATTGTATTCATTAAAAATATTTTTTCATATGAAATATGGGATAATTTTGATAGCAAAAGTTATTTTTATAACTTTCATAATTGTTTGATATACAATGATTTAACTATGTCAATAAGAAGTACTCACTAAAAATAGATTCTCATAAAATTTTGGGAATCTTGTGTCACTTTATCTTTGTTGTTCTCACTTTTATTATTTATTTATCATTGCAGATTAAAAAAATCAACAGAAACTTCCCTGTAAACCAGCAGGTAAGATGGAGAATGCTTGAAAAGTCAAATTATATATTTCTTTCATTTTATTTATTATAGAAGATAATGACTGCATTTCATTTTTATGTGGAAATAATTGGTACCAGCATTTGCTATCTTCAGGAAAATACATACTTTACTAGATTTCTTTCATAATGTATGTCTGCTTGATCTTATTCAAAGTAGTTTCAAAAATCTTTTATCTAACTAAACTAAGTAAAAACTATTTTTTTACAAATAATGATATGTATTTAAATATAATGTTAAAGAACTTGGAGAGCTATTTACATGAGAATTATACTGTATCAACATTTGGGACAACTTTACTAAATTGATCTAAAAGTTAAAGGAGGGCCGACAGAGTGGCTCAGTTAGTTAAGAGTTAGCTTAAAAGAGAAAGCTCTGAGAAACAGGGCTGCGGGTTCAATTCCCACATGAGCCAGTGAAGCTGCACTGGAGTTGAGCTGCCACTGAGCTGCCTACAGGTGGCAGGATGCTCAGCTGGTGAGAGCATGTGCTCCTAACAACAAGACTACCTGTTTGTTGGTGGGCTACACCCACTCGCAATTAAAACTGAACTTGGCATCTTGAGCTGAGATGCCACCCAGATGGCTCAATGGGTAGAGCATGTGCTCCTAACAACAAAGCTGCTGGTTCGAATCCCATATGGGATGGTGGCTATGCCCACCTGCAACTAAGATTGTAACGTAACACCTTGAGCTTAGAGGCCATGAGCTGCCAATGGGCAGACAGATGGTAACTGATACCCTCCACAACTAAGACTGAAGAACAAAACTTGGCTGATCCCCCTCCCCAATTCCCCAACACTGTTCCCTTCCCTAATTCCCCAATTAAAAAAATAAAAATAAAATAAGTAAATAGAAGTTAAAGGAAATTTTCAAAATTTGCTGACTGTTTTTCAAATGAGTCTAAAGCATAGAATGAAGACAATCTCTAGTCAATCAAGCAAAGATTTCAGTTGACTTATAAAATAGTAATTGCTTATAGTAAATGACCAAAACCTCTTATAAGTTTATTATGCTAAAATCAACTTTTGTATTACTTTTATAAACATAATAACAACATTAATTTGAGTAAGAAAAGTATGTGAAGGCTCAGTGTTTTGTCTCATGCATGCCCTTGATATATCAGGTTTATGTGATAGTGAAACTGCATTGGCAAGACATATAAACTTCTTACCCTTGACATCAACCTCAGTTTGCAACCACTGATCAAAATTAAATGTCTAAGATGTCTATTCATAAGCGGTATACCCATCACAAATTAATCTCAATAGTAAAAATTTTTTAAATGGCCTTCAGCTTATAAAAACGAGATTACTTTCTTGACTACACCTCCGTTCCCTCATCTGTTTGTATAAGTACAACTATAAGTATATTTTTTAGGATTAATGATAACACATGTAAAGTTCTCAATATATGCTATTATTATCAATAATGTGTTAAACTTTTAGACTCATTCTTTGGAATACAAAATGTATATTCTTGTATAAATTATATTATTAATTATGCCTGGCTAGCCCACAAAGCTGTGTGTGACTGAAAAATTAGAGAAAACAGCTTTGGAGAACTCAGTGTCTACAGTTTTCTGAACTATTTATTTCCAGCCATAGGCATCCCCTGCCTCCTAAATTCAGGACCTCATGCCTCAGACAAGTTGGTGTTTTGGATAGATGCAGAGGTTTTGTCACATTCTGCAGCAGGCTGTGGTATTTGAGGAGCTTGTCTGCAATGCTAACACCAGAGTTCTTGCCCAGAGTTTCTGATTCAATAGCTCTGTGATGAAACATGAAAAACTACATTTGCAGCTTCCATCCCATCCCAGATGATTCTGATGCTGGTGGTACAAAGTGACATCTTAGGAAAAACAGTTTAATAATTTCATAGGGCTGCAGCACAGGGGAAAAAAAAAATCACTGAGGGGAAATAATTCAAATAGAAAGAAACACTAGCCATGGGGTGAAGCTGTAATGTCCATCAGAAGCCTTGGTTGTTTTACTGCCAAATATGTAAAAATGTAGATCAACTCATTTGGGGAATTCTTGCCAAAAATATAAATGATAAACATTCTTGAAGAATTACTCTAATATCTGTGTCATCACGGTTCTTTGCCCTTTCTAACCTCAACAAGTGAAGAATTAGTAATTAGTGTAATTTATATTACCGTGAATGTTTGAAAACCCTGATAACCTCACAGCTTTTTTTTATATATGTATATATATAATAATGTTGATTTTTTAAAAATTTTTTATTTAAATGTAGTTGGTATATAATCTTATATTGGTTATCTTAGTTTCAGGTGTGCAATATAGGGATTCAGCATTTTTATACATTACAATTTGTTCATCACACTAATTCTAGTAATCATCTGTCTCCATGCAAACTTACCATAATATTATTGACTATATTCCCCTTTCCTTTTTCCCCCATCTCCCTACCCCCTCGCTTCTGATACCATCTCTTTGGTCTCTGTTTTTCTGGTCTCTGTTTTTGTTTTCTTTTGTTTTAGGATTGCACATATAGGTGAAACCATGCAGTATTTGTCTTTCTTTACTTGACTTTTTTAACTTAGTGTAATACTCTATAGATTCATCCATGTTGTTGCAAATAGCAAGATTTTATTCTTTTTTATTGATGCATAGTATTCCATTGTATATATACATATACCACTTATTTATCCATTCATCTTATTGATGGACACCTAGATTGCTTCCATATCTTGGCTGTTGTGATTAATGCAGCAATTAACATAAGAGTACATATATCTTTTTGAATTAGTATTTTCCTTTTCTTTGGGTAAATACCCAAAAGTGGAATTGCTGGTTCGTATGGTATACCCATTTTTTAGGTTTGTTTTTGTATTCGTTTTTGTTTTAGAATCTCCATAGAATTTTCCATAGGGGCTACACCAGTTTGCAGTTCCACCAACAGTGCACAAATATTTTATTTTCTCCACATCCTCACCAATACATGTTATTTGTTGACTTTTTGATAATAACCATTTTTACTAGTGTGAAGTATCTCATTGTACTTTTGATTTGAATTTTCCTGTTTAGTGATATTGACCATCTTTCATATATGTCTGTTAACCATCTGTATGTCTTTGGAGAAATGTCTTTTCATGTCCTCTGCCCATTTTTCAATCAGATTTTTTATTTGTTATTGAGTTGTATGAGTTTCTTATATACTTTGACTATCAACCCCTAAGAGGATATGTCACTTACAAATATATTCTCCCATTCAATTGGCTGACTTTTTGTTTTGCCAAAGGTTTCCTTTGCTGTGCATATGTTTTTTAGTTTGATGTAGTCCCATGTGTTTATTTTTCCTTTTGTTTCCCTTGCTCAAGGGACTTACTCAGATTGATGTCAAAAATTTACTGAGCATATTTTCTTCTAGGAGTTATATGGTTTCAGGCCTGACATTTGTCTTTAACCTATTTTGAGTTTATTTTTTTATATGGTATGAGTGTTTCATTTTTTTTGCATGTATCTGTTCAGTTTCTTTAACACCATTTATTGAAGAGACTGTCGTTACTCCAGTGCATATTTTTTACCTCCTTTGTCAACTGTGTTTCCCCAAAAATAAGACCAGGTCTTATATTAATATTTGCTCCAACAATTTACATTTATTCATTTATTAATGTACAAAAATCTACATTTACTCAAACAGTCATGTCTCATTGATGATCTTAACTGGGGCTTATGTTTGGGGTAGGGCTTATATTACAAGCATTGTGAAAATTCATGCTAGAGCTTATTTTCCAGTTAGGTCTTATTTTCAAGGAAACATGGTAGACTAGTTGACCATGTATGTGAGGATTTATTTCTGGGCTCTCTATTCTGCTCCATTGATCTATGGGTCTGTTTTTATGACAGTATCATACTGTTTTGGTTACTATAGCCTTGTAGAATAGTTTGAGATCAGAGAGCCTGATACCCCAATGTTGTTCTTCTTTCTCAAGAATGGATTGGCTAATCAGGGTCCTTAGTGGTTCCATATAAATTTTAGGATTATGATCTAGTTCTGAGAAGAAAGACATTGGTATTTTGATAGGAATTTCATTGAATCTGCAAATTGTTTTGAGTTGTATGGTTATTTTAACAATAAAAATCCTTCTAATCCATGAGCATGGTGTATCCTTTCATTTATTTGTGTCTTTTTTAATTCCTTTCTTCAGTGTCTTATGGTTTTCAGAGTACATGTCTTTCACCTCCTTGATTAAGTTTATTCTTGGTTAAGTGTTTTATTCTTTTTGATGTAATTGTGAATGGGATTGTTTTCTTGATTTTCCTTTTGATTGCTTGTTATTAGTGAATAGGAATGTAAAAGATTTCTATATATTAATTTTGTATCCTGCTACTTTAATGATTTCTTTTATTAATTCTATTAATATTTTTGGTGGATTCTTTAAGGTTTTCTATATATACTAACATGTCACCTGTAAATAGTGATAGTTTTACTTCTTCCTCTCCTATTTGGATGCCTTTTATTTATTTTCCATTTCTGATTGTTGCAGCTAGGACTTCTAGTACTAGGTTGAATAGTAGTGAGAGTGGGCATGGTTGTCATGTCCCTGATCTTAAAGGAAAAGCTTTCAGATTTTCAACATGGAGTATCATGTTAGCTACGGGCTTGTCACACATTTAGCCTTTATCAAGTTGAGGTTAGCTACTTTTATATGCACTTTGTTGAGAGTTTTTATCATAAATATATGTTGAATATATTTACAAAACACTTTTTCTGCATCTATTCAGATTCTCATATTATTTTTATCTTTGTTTCTTTTTTTGTTGTGTACAATGAATCACATTAATTGTTTTGTGGATGTTGAACCACCCTTGCATTCCTGGCATAAATCCTACTTGATCATTGTGTATAACCCTTTTAATGTACTGTTTAATTCAGTTTGTTAGTATTTTGTTGAGAATATTGACATCTTTATTCATCAGGGATATTGGCCTATTTCTTTCCTTGTAGTGTCTTTGTATGGCTTGATATCAGGGTAATGCATAGTGTTATATCAGTGCATTAGGAGAGCAGGGTACATTCCCTACTTAATAAAATCTGAGCCACTTTAAGGAATAAAAGTTTTAAAACACATATATTTTCATTTCTTTTACATATTTAGCATTCAAGCAGAACTCTTACCTTGGACTAAACCAGATTATGTTGCTTTAATATGAAATTTCTTCCTAACTTAATTTTCATGTAATGTTCTCAGAATCATACATATGTTTATAAGTATGCTATTGATTAAATAATTCAGGTATATGTTAAAATATTAAGTGCCATACAATGAAAATTAAGCTCCTTCATATCCCTGATGCTCTAGGCTTCAAAATAACAAAACAACATGTCACCCACTATACACTGGAATAGAAGTATCCTGCTTCCTGTGGGATTTGATTTTGAGTTTGTGCCACTCATGTGGTATGGCTACTTCAACAAGAGAAATTAAAATAAAAACAAAACATAGAAAATTCTGGAACTGGAGAAATTCACTACTGTCCAGCAGTGGCCAGTGCTAGAGATTAGCTCTCTGGGGACACGCCTACAGTCCAGAATGCATGAGACTTACTTTTAAGTACCCACCTTCACTAAAGAAGAGATTTTGACCCCAAATTATAAACCATATGAGTAAATAAACCATTGTAACAGAAATCATAGTGTGAAGATTGAAGAACAATCCCAAATTATTTTTAATTATCTTGTGTTTTTTTATTTTAAGAAAGGAATGGAAATTGTAAGTCAAGAAGAAGACATGGTAAACAATGTGGATTGCAAAAGAGCCAAATAGAAGTTCAAAAATGAGTATATTTAAAATTAAAACCAATTGACCTATTGATACATAGAAGATTAAAATGAAGATAAAATATATAATTGGAAATAGTATGTCTGAGAATATCAACAGAATTCGACACACAGAGAAAAGGATAAAACATTTGGAAGCTAATGTAATGTAAAGTTTACAATGAGAAGATTAAAGCTCAAAAAAAATTCTGCAGAAAGACTGATGAAAATACATAAAAGGCAATGTATGAAGAGAGATATGGTTTCTATGAACTTTAAAAAACCAAACTAACCTTGAGCATGATGAGCAGAAATAAAGCCACACCAACAAGGATCTGAAACAACCTAAATATCCAGTTAGTTGGATATTGCTCAGCCCTTAAAAAGATTAGGTAGCACTGTTTGTACTGGTATAAAACATTGTCCAAGAAAGTTATTAAGAGGCCAGCCAGGTGGCTCAGTTGGTTAAGAATTGGCTTAGAGCATGAGCTCTGAGCAACAGGGCAGCCAGTTTGATTCCCACATGGGACAGTGATGCTGTGCCCAAGCTGAGCTGTTGCTGAGCTGCCAACAGGTGGCAGGATGGCTCAGCTAGTGTAATAACAAGATTGCCTGTTTGATGGTAGGCTGTGCCCACCTGCAACTAAGGCACCCTGGGCTAAGCTGCCACCCGGATGGCTCACTGGATGGAGTGTGCTCTCATAACAACAAGGCTGCTGGTTTGACTCCTGCATGGGATGGTGGCTACGCCCACCCACAACTAAGATTGAACACAGCACCTTGAGCTTAGAGGCCACAAGTTGCCAATAGGCAACCAGATGGCGACTGGCGCCCTCCACAATGAAGACTGAAAAACAACTTGACTGGTCCCCTTCCCCAATTCCCCAACACTGTTCCCCTCCCCCAATTCCCCAATAAAATCTAAGAAAAAAAGAAAGTTATTAACTAGCAGTAGTGAAGCAAAGAAGAGGAAAAAAATAAGCTACAAATTTTAAATAAAGGGTTTGGAATGATACACATATTCTTGTACAGGAATAAAAGAAATCTCTTAGCTTTGTGCAGTGGCAGTATCATAGCCAATGAGATTTACCCAAGGCACAATTATTGCTAAATGAAATAAATAAATAAATAAAAATAAAAGAAATCTCAAGAAACACAATAACCTAGTAAAGGTGTTTGCATCTGGTAAGAAGTATTGCATCCCAATCCCTTTCCCATTGTGGGATTCATTCCCAAGCCCTTGTGCTTAAGATCTGTGCCTTTCCCTTGTGAGGCCTTTCATTTCAACTTCCCTTCAGTTTGAATTAAATTCCCTATTTACTTCCTGCATCAAGACATTCCACTTTTGTTTTGAGTTCAGGTGTATATTAACTCTGTTGTTCTGTTACATTCTATTTTGCATTTTTATAGATTGAAATCAGCTCAGCCCACCTTATTTATGGGAAGTCCTCTGGCTTTTGGTCTTTTCTATTGGTAGCTGGGAAAATTGATATGCTTGCCTTTTTTTTTTTTTTTAATTAAAGTTATTGGGAGTGACAATTTTTACTAACGTTACATAGGTTTCAGGCCTACAATTCTATAAAACATTATCTATATATCACATTGTGTGTTTACCACCTCTGGGTCCGTTCTCCTTCCGTCACCATATATTTGATCCCTTTTAACCTCATCTACTCCCCCTTTCCCCTTACCCTCTGGCAACCACTAAACTGTTGTCTGTTTCTATGTGTTTTTGTTTCTTCATTTGTTTGTCTTGTTCCTTAGTTGTTTTCAGTTGTATATTTCACTTATCAGTGAAATCATATGGTTCTTGACTGTTTCTGTCTGATCTATTTTGCTCAACATAATAATCTCAAGATTCATCCACACTATGGCAAATGGCACAATTTCATCTTTCCTCATGGCAGAATAGTATTTCATTGAGTATATATACCACAACCTCTCTATCCAAATATTTATAGAAGGATACGTTAGTTGTTTCCATGTCTTGGCCACTGTAAATAAAGCTGCAATGAACATCAGAGCACATATATCTATACGGATAAATGTTTCCAGATATTTTAGGTATATGCCCAGAAGGATTGCTGAGTCATAAGGTAATTCTATTCTTAATTTTTTGAGGAACTTCCACACAGAGTCTCCCATAGCCACTGTACCAATCTGTATTCCCACTAACAGAGTATGAGGATTCCTTTTTCTCCACAGCCTCTCCAAAACTTTTCATTACTTGTTTTATTGATGATAGCCATTCTAACTGGAGTGAGATGATATCTCATTGTGGTTTTTATTGCATTTCTCTAATGATTAGTTATGTTAGTCATTTTTTCATATTTCCATTGGACATTTGTATGTCCTCTATGGAGGAACATGTATTCAGGTCCTCTGCCCATTTTTTAATTGGATTGTTGGGGTATTTTGTTGTTGAGTTCCTTATATATTTTGGATATTAGCCCCTTATCTGAGGCATTGTTTGCAAAAATCTTCTCACATTCTGTTTGTTGCCTCTTTATTTTGTCGATTATTTATTTTGCTGTGCGGCCTTTCATTTTGGTATAGTCCCATTCATTTATTTTAGCTTTTGTTCCTCTTGCCTCTGAAGTCAAATTCATAAAATTATCTTTGAACCCAAGTTCCTTAAGTTTAGTACCCATGTTTTCTCCTATGCATTTTATTGTTTCAGGCCTTATGTTTAGGTCTTTGATCCATTTTGAGTTAATTTTGGTACACGGTGACAGATAGCAGTCTAGTTTCATTCTTTTGCATGTGTCTTTCCAATTCTCCCAGCACCATTTACTGAAGAGGCCATCTTTCCTCTATTGTATGTTTTTGGCCTCTTTGTCAAAAATTATCTGCCCATATTTATGTGGGTTTATTTCTGGGTTCTCAATTCTATTCCCTTAGTCTCTGTGTCTGTTTTTCTGCAAATACCATACTGTTTTGATTATTGTTGCCTTGTAGTACAAGCTGAAGTCAGGGAATGTGATACCTCCAGCATTTTTTTTTTACTTAGGATTGCTTTGACTATTTGGGGTCTTTTGTGGTTCCATATAAAACTAACAATTTATTTTTCTATTTCTTTGAAAAATGCCACTGGTATTTTGGTGGGGATTACATTAAATTTGTATATTGCTTGGGATAATATGGGCATTTTAACTATGTTGATTGTTTTAATTCATGAACACGAAATGTCTTTTTCCATTTATTTGTGTCTTCTTCAATTTTTTAAAGAAATTGTATAGGTCAGTGTATAGGTCTTTCACATCCTTGGTTAAGTTTACTCTTAGGTATTTTATGCTTTTCATTTCAATTACAGAAGGAATTGTTTTTTGTTTTATTTTCTATTTCATCTTTTGAGATTTCATTGTTAGTATATAGGAATGCAGTGGACTTTTGTAGCTGGCAATCTTACTTTATTTGTTTATTGCTTCTAATAGCTTTTTGGTGGGGCTTAGGGTTTTGTATATATACAATAGCATCATGTCATCTGCAAAAAGTGACAATTTAACTTCTTCATTCCCAATTCAGATGCCTTATTTCTTTCTCTTGCCTGATAGCTCTGGCTAAGACTTCCAATACTATGTTGAAAAGCAGAGGTGATAGGGGACAGCTCTTTCTTGTTGCTGAACGTAGAGCAAAGGGCTTCAGTTTTTCACCATTAATTATGATACTGGCTGAGGATTTGTCATATATGGCCTCTGTTATGTTAAGGTATTTTCCTTCTATACCCATTTTATTAAGTGTTTTAATCATAAATGGATGTTGTACCTTGTCAAATGCTTTTTCTGCATCTATTGACATAATCATATGATTTTTGTCCTTTATTTTGTTTATGTGGTGTATCACATTGCTGGATTTGCATATGTTGAACCATTCTTGTGCCCCTGAGATGAACCCCAGTTGGTTGTGATGTATAATCTTTTTAATGCATTGCTGCATTCAATTTGCTATAGCTTTGTTTAGGATTTTTGCACCTGTATCTATCAGAGATATTGGTTTGTTATTCTCTTTTTTTGTGTTATCTTTGGTATTAGGGTAATGTTGACCTTATAAAATGAATTATGGAGTATTATCTCTTCTTCAATTTTTTTGGAAGAGTTTGAATAGGACATGATTACATTCTCTTTGAATGTTTGGTATAATTCACTAGTGAAGACATCTGGTCATGGACTTTTGCTTTGGCAAAGGTTTCAGATGACTGATTCAATTTCCTTATGGTTGATTTGTCTATTTAGATTTTCTAATTCTTTGTGACTCAGCCTAGAAGGCTGTATGTTTGTAAGAACATGTGCATTTCTTTTAGGTTATTGAATTTGGTGGCATATAGTCCTTCATAGTATTCTTGGCTGGTCCTTAGTATTTCTGTGGCATCTGTGGCATTCCCTGCTTTCATTTCTCATTTTGTTTATTTGTGTCTTTTCTTTTTTTATTTTAGTGAGTCTAACCAAGGGCTTGTCAATTTTATTAATCTTTTCAAAGAACCCACTCTTTGTTGCATTAATTTTTTCTTTTGTCTTTTCTCTATTGCATTTAATTCTGCTCTGATTGTTATCATTTCCTTCTTCCTGCTGACTTTGGGTTTCATTTGTTCTTCTTTTTCTAGTTGTGTGAGGTGTAACATGAAGTTATTTATCTGGAATTTTTCTTTTTTCTTGAGATAGGCTTGTGATGATATAAAATTCTCTCTTAAAACCCCTTTTGCTATATCCTAAAGATTTTGGTAGGATGTGTTTTGTTTGTTTGTTTGTTTTAGCTGAGCCATCCCGCCACCTGTTGGCAGTTCAATGGCTGCTCAGCTCAGTCTGGGCATCGAACTGCTGTTGCTCAGAGCTCAGCTTGCACTCTTGAGTGAGCTCTTAACCAACTGAGCCACTCGGCCGGCCCTGGTAAGATGTGTTTTCATTCTTATTAGTTTCTATGTATCTTTTGATCTCTCCTCTTATTTCTTCTTTGACCCAGTCATTCTTTAAAAGTGTGCTCTATAATCTCCTCGTATTTGTTGTTTTTCTTGCTTTCTTTTTGCAGTTGATATCCAATTTCAAAGCCTTGTGATTGGAGAATATGCTTGATATGATTTCAACCTTTTTAAATTTGCTGAGGCTAGTTTTGTGTCCCAATATATGGTCTATCCTTGAGAATGTTCCGTATAGGCTAGAAAAGAATGAATAGTCTGATGTTCTAGGATGAAATGCTCTATAAACTTCAATTATGCCCATTTTACCTAATGTGTCATTTAGGGCTCATATTTCTTTATTTTATTTTCTGTTTGGATGATCTCTCTGTAGCTGTCAATTATGTAATTTAGGCCTACTACTATAATTGTGTTTTGGTCAATTTCTCACTTTAGTTCTGTTAGTAGTAGCTTTGTATATTTCGGTGCTCCCTGATTGGGGGCATAAATATTGATGACTGTTATGTCTTCTTGTTGTATATTCCCCTTTATCGTTATGAAATGTCCATGTTTGTCTTTTGTTACCTTTTTTATCCTGAAGTCTGTTTTATCTGATATCAGTATGGTCACACCTACTTTTCTCTCAATACCATTTGCTTGGAGTGTGAATTTCTATGCTTTCACTTTGAGTTTACATTTGTCATGTAGCTGAGAAGTCTCTTGCAGGCAGCATATTGTTGAGTTTAGTTTCTTGATCCAATCTGCTACTCTGTGCCTTTTTATTGGTGAGTTCAATCAACTTACATTTAGGGTGATTATTGGTATATTAGGATTTCCTATCATTTTATCTTTGGTTTTCTGGTAGGACAGTGCCTTCGTTGTTTCTTTGTCTTTTTGTTGCTGTCTATTATTTTACTGTGGTGGTAGTCTATGATTTTTTCCTCCATTTCTTCTTTTATACTGCTATATATTTCAGTTCTGGATTGTTTTTGAGTGGTTGCCATTAATTTTATATAAAAGAAAGTTTCTTATTTAGAGTATTCCAATTTCTTCAGCATGCTTCCTTTCTCCATTACCTTTTGTTCATTCAGACCTTTTCTCTCTCCCTTTTCAGGTTTTTGTTGTCACAAATTATCCCTATTTATGCCGTGAGTTTATTTTCTGTGCTGCAGTAGCAAGTTGTCTTTTCCTTCTTATTATTATTAAATGTTTTTTATTTTTTCTTGTTTACCCTGTATGTTTAAGTGTATAGTGTCTTATTTGCTGTAAGGGTTGCCCTTTCCTGCTTCTGTCTGTCTTTTCATAGTACTATTCATGGTTTTGTATTCTTTCATTGTTTTTGCTTTAGGTCAAATAGACTACTTCAGTATTTCTTGCAGTGCAGTTGTGTGTTAGAAAATTCTTTCAGCCTGCATGTTCCTCCTTCATATCTAAAAAATATCTTTGCTGGATAAATTATTCTTGGTTCATAATTTCTCTTTTTAAATAGTTTGAATATTTGATTTCACTTCCTCTTGGTTTGTAGAGTTTTGGCTGAAAACTCTGATGATAATCTAAGGAGCTTTCCTTTATAGGTTACAGTCTTTTTTTCCCTGGCTGCCTTGAGGATTCTTCCTTTGTTATTAATTTTTGACAACTTTAATACAATCCTTGTTGGGATTGAGGTAATTAGATGTTCTATTTGCTTCTTGGATTCAAGGATCCTGTTCTCTCAACAAGTTTGGGAAATTCTTACTGACTATTTATTTGAACATACTCTCTGTTCCCTTCTCCTTCTGATATGCCCATCATTCTTAGGTTGCTCTTTCTGAAGGAGTCAGAAAGTTCTTGTGAGTTCTTTCATTTCTTTTAACTCTCAAGTCTCTGTCTTCTTCCATCTATGTCATTTTCACTTTTCTATCTCGACATCACTGATTCTATCCTCCATCTGGTCGGCTGTATTGCCTAAGCTGGTTATTTCATTCTTTATTTCTTTTGTTGAGTTCTTAATCTCCAGAAATTCTATTTGGTTCATTTTTAAAATTTCAATCTCTTTGGTAAAATGTTCATTTTGTTCTTTGATTGTGTTTTGAGTTCATTAAACTGCCTGTCTGTGTTTACTTGCATCTCATTGAGTTTTTTCAGAACTGCAGTCTTGAATTCTCTGTCATTTAAGTCACGTATTTTCATAACTTTAAGTCCATTTTCTGGAGACTTTCATTTTCTTTCTGAGCTGCCTTGTTACCTTGGTTATTTATTACAATTAATTAATTATTTATCTTCGTAGGCATCTACAGTGGATTCTGCAACTGGTTGATAGGAAGAGGTCTTTCTTTTGCTTTCCAATAGGTATTGATGGAAAGTTTTCTTTTCTTTCCCTCTGTAGCCTTTTATTCTCTCTTATGTTGTAGTGTTATATTTTCTCTGCACTGTTCTGGCTTCTCACACAATGGGGAGGGGGGCAGGGGAGGGGGGGTTCCCTAAGAGGTGTGTTTCTCCTCTGTTAGCAGGTTGTCTGGGTCTCAGGGCACTGGCTCCATGGGAAGATGTGGAGAGCTTCTGAAATTCCAAATCTCTTCTTGCACCAGATTCAGAGCCTGTGTGTTTAAGCACCTCTTTTTATCCCTGCAGGGATCTGCCCAGGTAGGTGGGGTCAGAGGCAGAGTAGGTTTTGAGAGATGGCTCTGAGCAATGGCAGCAACCAGCAGCACAGGCAATCTTGCACCCAAGACTCCCTCCTCTTTACCGGAACTAGTTGGACAATGCGTGTGAGTCTGTTGCTGTGGGGCCATAGTTCTCAGAACTGCAAATATTCTGTTTTGTTTTTTTAATCTGACACTGTTACTGCTTTACTTCTAGCACTGGGAATGTGTGGGCTGTGTGAGCTCTGGGAGGGTGGAGAGAGGTCAGTTAGGCTCCATGCCTATGTCTTCTATCCTCTGCTTGGCAGTGAGGGATTATACCACTCTTCTCACCCTTCTTCCTCAGTCTATGCTCCAAGATCTCTGCTGGGAGTGTTGGGTTCAGCCATGTTATATCCCTCCAGTGGGACTGTGGGCCTTAAGGGGAGCACTGTCCGAATTCTGTCTTCTCCAGTGACTGAGGTAGTTCCAGAATGCAGGGAACTCAGAGCTCTAGCTCTGGTCTGCATCCTCCAGCCCACACATGGCCCCATCTCCTCACTTCCCCCTTCCCACCTCCCCTACTTGCCCAATTTGCCCACCTTTAGATTATTTTAATTACATATCTCTTAGTTTTGCCTGTCTGCTGCATGGGGAGTCCCTTGTATAATTATAGCTGTTCAATTTATTGTGAATTCCAAGGGAGATTTCAAGAAGCTCACCTCATTCCACCATTTCTGTGGTGTAATCCATGCTTGCCCTTTATAAAATGCATTCTTAATATTATGTGTGAAGTTGACTATCATTAAATAACATTGTTAATTCCTTTATATGTCTGTCTCTAAATTTTGAACTGTTTTATCATTTATTTGTAGGCATTGCATATTTATTGCTTGAAAGAAATTTACCCTTTGTATTTTTATGTAGCCTAAGTTAGTAATCCTTTTTCTTTCTTCTTCTTTCTTTTACTTTTTTTATGGCTCATAGGATTTGTATTGTACTTTGAAAGATTTTATCATTTCAAAATTAATACAAATAAAAAATCTGTTCTTTATTTCTAGTATTTTTATTTCTTATTTTTATATTTAAGCAATGGTCTTTTGTAGGACCTTAGGCATTTCTCTTATTTAATTATCACACTGTATGTTATTCTTTATTAATCCACCCTCTGTCTCCTAGCCAAAACTCAACTATAAATTTTTGAAGGTGAAGATATTAGTCCTCATTATGTCCTTCACTCTGAATGCACTGCCTTACATATCATGATTGTGGTAGAGATCCCAATGTAAATGGGCTTGGAAATATCTTTATATGAGAAATTAGGTTAAAAATCTAAGACTTCATCAAAATTAAAACTTCCACTTTTCAAAACTGACTCTTAAGAAAAATGCAAGACATAGACTTGGAGAAAATATTTGCAAACCACATATCAAATAAAGAATTTGGATCCAGAACATATTTTTTAGAACTGAATATTTAGAAAACAAACAATTCTGTAAAAAGAAAATGCATCAAGATTTGAACAGGCACTTCACCAAAGAAGTATACAAATATAATGTCAAATAAGCGCATGAAAAAATATTCAACCTCAGTAGCCATCAGGAACATGCAAGTCAAAAGCACAGTTAAATACTTCTACACATTCACTAATACGGCTAATTATAATTGCTCATATAAATATTGACAAATAGGTACTGGAAATATTTTACACTACTGGTGGGAATGGAAAAAGGCACAACCACTTTGGAAGACAGTCTGGCAGTTACTAAAAAAGTTAAATGTACATCTACCATATAATCCAGCAATTCTACTCCTAGGAAATGAAAGCGTATGTTCATACCAAGACTTGTTCATGAATGTTCACAGCAGCTTTCTATGTTAATAGCCCCAAACAGGAAACAACTCAAATTGTATCAACAGGTGAATGGATAAACATACAATGCCATATCTCTGCAATGGTATATTACTTAGCAACAAAAAATAATATACTCCTGATACATGCTACAGCATAGATGAATATAAAGTTAAATAGTATATGTTGCATGCTATTATTTATATAATATTCTTGGAATTGCAAACTAAATTATAAAATCAGAAAGCAAATCAGAAGATGGCTTGGGAATGGGAGAGGTGGCAACCAAAGAGGGATTATAAAGAAATATGAGGAAAGTTTGGGGTTGAACGATATGTTCATTATATTGATTGTAGTGATGATTTTATGGGTGCGTATATATATCAAAAGTTATCAAACTTTTCTCTTTAAATATGGTGATTTAACTTATGTCATTAGACCTCAAAAAAGTTATAATTGTTTTTGTTATTATAATGCCTGGGAATCAAATAAGTCAGGACTGAGTATTTCTAGGGAAGAAACTAGAGCTGAAAGAGAGTGAAGTTCCAAATTTCATGTTTTGTTTTATGTACATATTTTATGTTTGACTTATTTTTCTTTCTTTCTTTTTTTTTTTTTTTGAGGGCAGTGTCACTGGCCCTCATCTGTGGGACCCGAACAAGGGCCGCTGGCTTCCCAAGCCAGCAATTAATCACCACGGCACTCAGCCAGCCTGTCTTTTTTTGTTTTGCTTTTTTAGCTGAGCCATCCTGCCATCTGTTGGCAGCTCAGCTTGGACTGGGCATCGAACTGCTGTTCACATAAATTCAAACATAAATTTTAACTCAAATATATTTTGAAAAAATACCACATATTTCTGAAGTACAGAAAAGCAGCAATTTATATTATTGAACCTGAAGGAGATTAATTCTTTCTAATTTGAATACCTATAATTCTCACAGCAGTAGGAGAATCATACCATTTCCAATAGCAAAGAATAAAGAGATAATTTTATTTCACTAAATATGGAAACTTCCCTGGTTTGTTAATTTTGATTTTATTTAAAAAATGAATTTACAAATCTAGTGGGAGAATAAATTTGTTACGACTCAAAGTATATTCTGACAAATTAACATATAGTAGAATGTGATGATAAGATTTGTAGTTATTTTTATCTACTCAATAAGCAATGACCTATGCTGAAATTTGCATTTTAATTACATAATTCTACTCATTGAGGCATGAGTAAATTGTAATCACTGCTCAAACAACAGGCAAATTTAGGAGAATGACTAAAATGCATATGCTTAATATGCACTTGTTTTAATGACTGAAACTGTGGAACTTTTAAGGAATGAAATTTACTTGGATTTCTCACACTGCATAATAGTTTATTTTGTTCCATAAGAAAAACAATAAGTGCAGTATGTGTATCAAAGCATATATAAAATATAACAAAATATTAAACGTAATTTTAAAAAGCTTAAATATGTATGTTAATGTAGTGTTTCAAGATAATCAGGGCTGATTAGAAGTAGTTTTTTTCTATAAAAATGATATAGGTATTTAGAAGTTAATAAACATTGAATAGTTTATGATACATTATGAGGAAGGAGATCTAGAAGCAGAATGCAATGGTGGCTGGAGGAAGAAAAACAGAAATAAACATCAGCTCATTTTGACATTTAGTTCAGTTAAATCATCATAGCATTTCTATGTGGAGAAGCTCTTCTGCTATACCTTTTATAGGGGACATTAGAGGAGGATATAGGAGAAAGCATTGCTAAGGGCATGGACAACAAACATCACATTTTTGATAAGTATTAGGTTACTTGTTAGAGGTAGAGAGGAGAAAATGTTATTTCATAACAACTTTCCAATAGCTTCCAATAACTCTTTGAATAATACCCAAAGTCTTTACAAGAAAGTATTCAGAGACCCATCAAGAGACAGAAACCATACAGATTATTTGAACAGAATTTAATGTAAATAATTTTAACTAGATACAAAATGCTAAACAGGTAAACAAAGAGGTAAAAAAACATTACTAGGGTTTTCACAGAGGTAGCACGATGTACCTCCTACACCTAGGACTAAAGGAAAACAGAAAGAGTTAGTACACAAGTCAGGTACTGTAGAGAAAGAGAACCAAGGATATCTATTTTGCTATCTATTATCTATCTATCTATCTATCTATCTATCTATCTATCTATCATCTATTTATAAGAGAAAGATTTATTTTAAGTAACTGGTTGTGAGTTTTGGGGCTGGCAAGTCTGGAATCTGTAAGACAGGTCAGGAAGCAGGAAAATCAGGCAGGATTTCTGTTACAATCTTGAGATAGTAGTCCTCCTTTTCCAGGATGTCTCAGTTTACGTCCTTAAAACCTTCAACTGATTGAAAGTGTCCCACCCCCATCGTGGAGTGTAACCTGCTTTACTTAAACTTAACTTATTATAAATGTTAATCACATCTACAAAATGGTTTCATAACAACATCTAGAGTGATGTTTGACCAAACACTTGGCATATCCTGACAAAATTAAATTCAAACTTTTGAGGAGGAGAAGGAACTGCTTGACTAATGCTTGTGTCTTTGAGCTACAGGAAAGATCTTATGGAATGGGGCACAATTATTCTGGTTCTGAAATGTTGAATGAACTGTAAATAGGATACAGCTGCTAGTACAGGAGGGGATTTGTTGCTGCGAGGGTGAAGATGCCTATCTGGATTGATGCTCATAGGAAGCATAAACAGGCAGGAAGCAAATAAGAAGCAGCTGATAAGAAAAAACAAAGTCCTTTAGTCCTTGCAATCTCCTCCTTTTGAAGCCCACATCTTCTGCTTCCCAGAGAACAGAATCAATTAGCAAAATGTCATCAATGTAGTAGACCTATGTTATATTTTACAGAATATCAAGATGACCATGTTCTCTGTGAACTACAAGTAGAAAAGAGCAAGAGATTTGACCTATTCCTGAGACAATCTTGTGGCAAATATATATGACCTGCATTCTAGATACCACTCAAAATTAATCCTCAACAGTTTTTTCCCGCTTTGGGCAACTCCAGCTTCACTGATTTCCTTGCTGCTCATCTAATTTACCCAGTACACTCCCAACCCAGGAATTTGGCATTCTCTTTGGCCTTTGTTCATAGCCTTTTTAATGTATAAGCACTTAGTCACTTCATTAAGGTCTGATCAAATATCATTCCTGAGCTAACAAAAACCCCAGAATGTTATAGCTAATATCATTCTATGATTGTTTAGCCTACTAAGCCTGATTTCTTTTTCTGCATATCACTTTCTACCCAAAGCCATATTATACATCTCTTTGCTTCTTTATTATTTACTGCAAATGCAAGAATACAAACTTATAAGAATAGGAACATTGTTGCATTCACTGATATATCCTCCATATCTTTAACTTTACATGGAATATTTTCACATCAAAATAAATGTGTTCAATGAACAAGTAAATCTTGGCATGTGTAACTGAATGTTAATGTGACTATGCTAGTAAGATATCATAGCTTCATAATATGTCATTAAAAAAGAAAGAACGAAAGAAAGACAGAAAGACAGAAAGACAGAAAGACAGAAAGACAGAAAGACAGAAAGACAGAAAGAAAGAAAGAAAGAAAGAAAGAAAGAAAGAAAGAAAGAAAGAAAGAAAGAAAGAAAAGAAAAAAGAAATCTGGTCAAGATGGATGAGTAGGTAAATGCTGTGATTACCTCGTCACAATCACATCACAATTACAATAAAACTATAGAACAACAATCGTTGAGAGTCATCTGAAGTCTAGCTGAACAAAAGTCCTACCACTAAGAAAATATAGAAGAAGCCACCTCAAGACTGATAGGAGAGACAGAGACATGGAATGGGCTGGCTCCACACATGCATGTGACTTTTAAAAATTGAGAGGGATATTTTGTCTGTGGAAGTCCTCACTGCCTGCCCCCCCCCAAAAAAAAGCGTGGGGTCCCAACCTCATATCAGCCTCCCCAGCCTAGGGATCCAGTGCTGGAGAGAGACATCTCCATAACTTCTGGCTGTGAAAACCAGCAGAGATTTTAGCTGAGTGAGACTAGGGTGGCTGCACTCCTAGGCACTCCTCTTAAAGGGCCCATGCAAGGATTTACTGTCTGATGGCCTTACTTGCTCTGAGCTCCAGCACTCGGGCAGCAGCTCGAAAGGCACCAGGAATATGCAGGGAGAAACTAAATTGCCTGGCTGCAGGGCAAAGGCTGGGGGGTGGGCAGTTTTTCTCAGACTGAGAACCTGCCAGAAGCCATTGTTTCTTTGTTGACCCCTTCACCCTCCCAAAATGCAGACATAGACAGCCCCCATATCTGACTTTCCATTCACCTGGCTAGCACTGTTAGTTCACCATGATTCCCTGAGCATTCTCCCAATCCAATTTTTAGGCTTACCCAAGCCGCCTCCAGTAACTTTTCCATGTAAATGGCCTGCCTTTGCTCATGATGTAAACTTTCCCAAAATCTCTCAAAGGTTCCCAAAACCAAATTAGCAGCACCTGGCTTTGGCATGTCCTATACCTCTGGCTGAGCAGCCCTAAGCCTGGCAACAACTACAACTGGCCTTGGTTCATGGCTTAGCTTCTTGAGGAACCTCCACGATCAGCACAGATGACAGCCATGTGCAGATTGCTTTGTGGATCATGCCAGGTGGTCCTGGGCAGGGAAGAGGTTGTGGCTGAACTTTTCCTCCCAGTGCAGCCTCTCCCAGTGCTCCCTGAGGCTGGCACATCCAGTGGCCAGCTTTGGATCCCGCTGGAGCATCACCCGCCTGCCTCCAGGGACAATATACCCAAAATGAACACTGAGAAAGTAACAGAGCCCCCTGCTAAACCATACCCTCTTCTGTAGGGTCAGCTCTTGGACAACAGCTTCTCCACTGTATTTATGGCTAGTCTGCACAACAAATCAACCCAAGGATCAATCCCTCCCATTGATGTGCAAATAGCAATCAAGTCTCAACTACAACAGGAGGGCACACACAACCCACACAAGGGACTCACCTGGAGTTCCTAGGTTAGGTGACCAGGGAGACTGGGCCACTGAGCCCCACAGCACACTTATTACATAGGACCACTCTACTAATAAAGGAAGACATAGTAGCCCTATCTAATACATATAAACAAACATAAGGAGGGAGTCAAAATGAAACATATCCCAAATAAAAGAACAGAAGAAAGCTACAGAAAAAGAGGTAAACTAAATGGACACAAGCATTCTACCAGATGCAGAGTTCACAACACTGGTTATAAGGATGCTCAATGATCTCAGGGAGAACTTCAACAAAGAGATAAGAAACATAAAAATGGAGATTAAAAAAAACAAACATAAAAAAGAACCAGTCAGAAATAGAGAATAAAATAACTGAAGTGAGGAATACATTTAAGGGAATCAACAGAAGATAAGATGAAACAGAGGATCAAATTGGCGATTTAGAAGACAAGATAGCAGAAAAGCCCAAACAGAACAGAAAATAATTCAAAACATTGAGGATAGTTTAAGGGGCCTCTGGGACAACATCAAGCATACCAATATTCACATGATAATGGTAGCAGAAGGAGAAGAGAGAGAGCAAGAAATTAAAAACCGGGCTGGCCGAGTGGCGCAGTGGTTAAGCGCTGGTTTTGGGATGCCAGCGGCCCTGGTTTGGATCCCACATGAGGGCCAGTGACACTGCCCTCTACAGCTAACAACAGCTCCACCTGGAGCTGGGCTGTGCGAGCCCCGGTAATGGTGTGGGCTGCAGCCCCTGCTGCAGTGGGCTGCCATAGGCTACAGTGAGTGGCCCGCAGCCAGTGTGAGCGGCTGGCAGCCAAGAGTGAGCTGCCAATAGCCGCGGTGAGCGACATCCAGAGGCCAGCGACCAATCTGCCTCATCCGGGAAGAGCGCAATGACGATACTAACAGTGAAGCAACATCCTCCGCAACTAGACTGAAGAACAAAAAGACAGAAACTTGTCTGTTCCCCTTCCCCGATTCCCCAACGCTGTTCCCCTCTGCCAATTCCCCAATAAAAATCTTAAAAAAAAAAAAAGAAAAAGAAATTGAAAACCTCTTTCAAGAAATAATGATGGAAAACTTTCCTAACCTGGTGAAGGAAATAAATATAGAATCCCAGGAGGCCTAAAGAGTTCTGAACAAGATGAACCCAAATAGTCCCATACCAAGACATATCATAATTGACATGTCAAAGGTTAAAGACAAAGAAGGAACCTTAAAAGGAGCAAGATAAAAGCAGTTAGTTACCTATAAGGAAGCTCCCATAAGATCGTAAGCTGATTTCTTAACAGAAGCTTTGCAGAGTAGAAGAGATTGGCAGGAAATATTCAAAGTGATGACAAGCAAGCGCATACAACCAAGATTTTTTACCTAGCAAAACTATCATTTAGAATCAAATTACAGATAAATAACTTCACAGCCAAGAAAAAGCTTAAAGGAGTTCACCAACACCAAACCAGCATGACAAAGAATCTCAGAGGGACTTCTTTAAGATAAAAAACAACAAAAACAAAACAAACAAAAAAACCCTAAAATATTAATAATAAAATGACGATAACTACATATCCAAAATTATTTTCAATGCAAGTGCATTAAATGATCCAAACAAAAGATACAGTGGCTGAATAGATAAGAAGACAGAACACTTATATATGCTGCCTATGATATGAGACTCAGTTCAGATCATAAGATGCACACACTGGAAGTAATGGGATGGCAAAAAGATATTTCTTGAAAATGGAAACAAACAAACAAACAAAAGCTTGAGTAGTAATACAGCAGACAAAATAAACTTTAAAACAAAGGCTATAACAAGAGACAAAGAAGGACCCAGTAATCCCACTCCTAGTATTTATCAGAAGAAACACAAAACATTTCTTCGAGGGGACATGTGCATTTGTATGTTCACTGCAGCATTGTTTACAATGGCCAAGATGTGGAGGCAGCCTGGTGTACATCAATGGGTGAGTAGATAAAGAGTAGGTGGTACATATACACAATGGAATATTGTGGGCTATGGATGGGTTCTCGCCATCTGTGATGGCATGAATGGACCTGGAGGGTGTTGTGCTGAGCGGAGTATGTCAGACTGTTGCAATCTTATTTCATTTATATGTGAAATCTAGAGAACAAAATAAACAAATGAAACAAACAAATTCATAGATACAGAGAACATTTTAATGATTGCCAGATGATAGGGGTGTTGGAGGGTTAGGTGAAAAAAGGGATGGGATTTAGAAGTATAAATTAGTTGTTACAAAGTAATCATGGGGGATGTGGTATATAGCATAAGGGATATAGTCAATGATATTGTCATAATTATGTATCGTGTCAGATGGATACTAGATTTATTGGGGTGATTGATGGGAGGGGGTTTGGGGGCTGGGTGAAAAGATGAAGACATTAAGAAGTACGAATTGGTAGTTACAAAATAGTCATGGGGATGTAAGTAAAGCATAGGGGCTATAGTCAATAATATGGTAATAACTAGGTATAGGGCTGGGTGGGTACTAGACTAGTCAGGGAGATCACTTCTTAAATTATATAAATGTCTAACCACTATGCTGTGCACTCGAAATTAATGTAAAATAATATTAAATGTAAACTGTAATTGAAAATTTTAAGAAGGGGGGAAAGGTAAAGAGGAATAAGAGGTCCAAATTTCCAGGTATAAAACAAATAAGTCATGGGATTGTAATGCATAAGAAATATAGTCAATGATATTGTGAGAGTGCGATACAGTGTGAGATGGTTGTTGGATGGACTTATGGTAATCACTTCTTTAGGTATGTAAATGTTAAACAACTATGTTGTTCACCTGAAACCTAATATAATATTGTATGTTAGCTATATTTTAATAAAAATCTTTTTAAAAAGTAATAAAAAAAAATTAGCATTGTGGTCCACTGGGAAAGTCAAGAATGTAAGTCCCAGGAAAACAGGGAGCTTTCTACTTTTTCATCATTGTACCCTCAGAATACCTGGAACCAAGTCTGGCAGATACACCTTATTAATAATTAGTTAATTAAATTTAAAACAGTCAAAGTGAGAATCTATTTATCTGTACCTAAGATCTTACAGTGCTCACATTTAAATTTTCACTTAAAACCTTGTGATTTCTATTATAAAACACTAAAAAAGTTTGAAATAACTCAAAAATAGTCAAAAAAGAAAGAAAACATCACTACCATAACAACAGCAACAAAACACCTAAATGTATCTCTAAGCAGTAGTATGTTGTCTCCTAATATTTTTTCTGTGCATTTAATTTTTTTAACAAAGGAATTTTACTTTTTGTGTGCTCATTTGTGTGTGTGTGTGTGTGTGTGTTCATTTTTTATCGTAATCATGTTCTGCTGTTATATTATGATCACTATTTTAAAAATCTACATAGTAGCCACATTAATTTCTCATCATTTACTAGATTTTTCTCTATGACATGATGTTTAATTTTTTTTTTAAATTGTAATCGGGAGCCTGTGTTAGTTTTCTTTTGCTGATGGGTTACACCAAAATAAGTTATTTAAAATGCTATACATTACATAATCTCACAGGTTTCCAGGTCAGGATTCCTCCATAATTTAGCTTGCTCCTCTGCTCAAGGCCTCCCAGGGCTGCAACTAATTTGTTGGCCAGGCTGTGTTCTCAACTGGAGGCTCAACTGGGATAGATAGAATCCACTATCAATTTAATTAGGTTATTGGCAGAATTCAGTTTTTTTGTAGCTCTACGACAGGGCATGGCTTATTGGTTGTCAGCTGAAGATCTTAAATACTAAATAACCACATGAAATTTCCTACCAATTGGCCCTCTGCATAGGCTGTTCATAGCACGGCTGTTTGCTTCTTCAAGGTCAACAGGTAATTCTCAAATATGCTAACAAGATTAAATTTTGCTAGACAAATATTTTATTGGTTAGAAGCAAGTCACAGGTTCCTCAAAGGGAGGAAATTTTATAAGGACATAACTACATGACTCATTTGAGGTTACCTGTGTGTGTGTTCAGCACATAACCATACAAAACAAAAGAAATATACAGAAACACCCCCAAAATAAACTTATTTTGCTACTTACTTCTTATAGAATTTTGATATTTCACAGTACTTTACTCATTTGCAAATGAACTATATTCCTATGGATTCTGTGACAAATTATCTCAAACGTGATGACTTAATACACACTTATTCTCTTACATTTCTTGAGGCCAGAAGCCAGAAACGGGTTGCAATAGGCATGAAATAAAGGTGTCAGCAGAATGTGCTTTCTTCAGAAGCTCTAGGGAAGAATCTGTTTATCTTTTCCAGCCTTTAGAAGCTGACCTCTTCCCTTGGTTCATGGCCTCACTCACATCACCTTTCTTTTCCCTGCTTCCATTGTCACTGGAGGCTCACGGGGATGTCCAAAAGAGGACTCAACCCAGAACAGTGTTGAACAGGTTCTTGTCTCCACGTGAGAAAGAATTCAAGAGTGAGACAAATGCAAGAAAGCACAGGACATTTATCAAAATGAAAGTACAGACTTGAGAAAGAAATGCGGGTAAACTCTGAGAGAGGGTCTTGCGGAGGAAGTTCTGACTAGGGATATTTATGCCTCTGAGGGGCACGTGGCTCATCAGTTTTCTTCTAGCAGGTGGGATCCTCAGTTTCCTCTTTTTTTTTTTTTATTTGACTCCTCCACAACTGTAAAGACATCAATTACATGCTAGAGTTATAGTAACCATGATGTAAATGAAATGATAATGACTATAATTAGCTAAAGGTTAGGTCCCGATTAAGGGGATTAGCCTTGCTGGATGAAACTGGTTCTTGTTCTTCTCCAATTGCAGGTGCTGGATATCATCACTTGTTATTTGTGTAACCAGTAAGGAGCCTCACATTGTATCCTGGAGAGGGTTGTCAATTTCCTAGGCTACCTATCCTGCCTCATCGTTATTATATGACCTTCCTCCTCTTCTGTTCTCAAATTTCCCTCTGCCTCTCTTACAGGGACTTTTGTGATTACATTTGGGTCACCCAGAAAGTGCAGGTTAATTTCCCCATTTCATGTAAGGTAATATCCACAGTTTCCAGAGGTAAGTTGGCAGACACTGTTCAACTTACCACAGTAGATATTTAAAATTTATGTGCCTATTTGAATGACAGTCTAATTTTCAGCTGTTTTCAAGGGTAACATCAAGCAATACAAAATGAATGAGTGCAGTGCACATATCCTTACTCTCATTCACCCCTTCATTGATTCTATTATTCTCCAGTTTTAGTCTGCCTCACTTTTTACTAACATCATGTAGATTTTCATCTGGCTCTTCTTCCTCAGGTCTTCTATGCAAATAGGTATAATTTTAATCTTTTTCTCTTACATTTTTGACCTGAAACAAACACTCATTTTTGTATTTTTAATGTCTAAGTAATTATTACAGAAAATTTAGAAATCTCTAAATGTAGGAACAAACTTTTTTTTTTACTTCCCAAGGGCAGCCACTCTAAATATATATGATTTATTTTGTTTATTTTATGCATGTGGTTGTTAATTTTTTGTTACAGTAGTCATATTATATATATAACGTGTATCTTTTATAATTTGATCTTTATATTATTTAAATGTTTCTATTTTCTATTATGGAATATCAGAGGGGTTATGCACTCATTAATAGCACTATAATAAATGTAATGGCACATACAAATGTTTGATATTTCAGACATGAATTTTGGATGCATTCTAGAAATAGATTTTTATTTTGAATATGATGAATATTTTAAATTATTTTGACATTAATAATAAAATTAGATTCCAAAAAAAGGCTGTATCAGCTTATAGTGTTTGTATAATATGTGAGAATATCTATTTCTCTGCATTGATATCTGGGCCAGTATATGATACATGGCTCAAAAAAAAAGCAGTTAGTTTGGGCCTCTTTACCATTCTAATAAACTCCCTTTATTGTTTTCTTTTAATGGGCCCCAATTAATCGTTTTCTATTTGAAATGTAGTGATTCATACTCTTCAGCCTCCTCCCTAGACATGTATGTGTGTTTTACTTCTCTTCTATTTACCAGTTGCTCGGCTAGAATTTTCAGTACTATGTTGAATAGAAATGATGAAAGCAGGAAACCTTGTCTTGTCCATTATCTTAAAAGTTTTCGGTCTTTTATCATTGATTATGAGGTTAGCTGTGGGCTTCTGTATATGACTTTTGTTTTGTTGAGGAAACTTCTATTCTGAACTGATTGAGAGTTTTTATTAAAAAAATATGTTGAATTTGTCAAATGCCTTTTTTCTACATCAGTTAATTGATCTTGTGGCTTCTTTCCTTCCTCTGTTAATGTGGTTTATTACATTAATGGATTGATTTTCATATGTAGGACCATTTTTGCATTCCAGGAATAAATATAATTGGTCATAGTGTATGATCTTTTTATTGCGCTGTAAAGTTCTGTTTGCCAGTGTTTTATTGAAGATTTTTGAATCCATATTCATTAAGGACATTAGTCTTGCAGTGTCTTTATATGGCTTTGATATCAGAGTAATGCTGCCCTCAGAATGAGTTTGGAAATGTTCCCTTCTCTTCAATTTTTTGGAAGAATTTGAGGAGAAATGGTTATAATTCTTCTTTAAATGATTGGTAGAATTCACCAGTGAAGCCATTTAGTCCTGGGTTTTTCTCTGTTGGGAGATTTTGATTACTAATTCGATCTCTGTACTAGTTATAGATCTCTTCAGATTCTCTGTTTCTTCAAAGTTCAGTGTTAGTATTTTGTGTGTTTCTAGGGGCTTACACATTTTATCTAAGTTATTCAATGTTTTAGCAGACACTTGTCTATGTATTCCCTTATAATTCACTTATTTCGGTAGAAGTAGTAGTAATGGCCCCTCTTCATTTCTAAATTTAGCTATTAGAATCTTCTTCCTTTTTAGCCAATTTCGCTAAAATTTTTCAATTTTGTTGAAATTTTTCAGTCTTTTTGAAGAACTCTATTTTAAATTTATTTTCTCTAGTTGTCTTCCTAGTCTTTCTTTTGTTTGCTGTAGTATTTATTATTTCCTTCTTTCTGATAACTTAGGGCTTAATTTGTTCTTTAATTTGTTCTTTAAAGTTTGATTGCTTTCATTTGAATTGAAATATAAATTTTCATATTTATTTATTTTTATTACTTTCAGGTATACAAAGCAATGTAATAGTTAGACTTTCACAACCCTCACAAAGTGATAACCCCCCAATCTACAGCATCTATAGATGTTACAATACTATTGACTATCTTCCTTATGCTGTACTTCACATCCCATGGATATATATATATATTATATATATTAGTTGGTATACAATATTACTCTGCTTCAGCTTCAGATGTATTGATTATTGGTCAGGCATCTACAGAGTTTATGAAGTGATCCCTTCGATCTGGCCTCTGCATAATCTTTACAGCATTATTGATTACCTCCCCCATACTGTGTTTCATATCCCTGTAACTATATTATGACTACTAATTAGCACTTTCTAATCCCTTCACCTTCTCCCTCATCCCCATGCCATCCCATCTAGCAATCATCAGCTTTTTCTCTGTATTTTTGAGACTATTTCTGTTTAGTTTGCTAAAGTTACTCATTTATTCAGTTCTTTAGATTCCACATATGACTTATTTCACTTAGCATAATATTCTCTTGGTCCATCCATATCATTGCAAATGGTAGATTTCATTCTTTTTTATAGCCAAGTAATACTCCATTGCATAAACATACCCTAGTTTCTTTATCCAAGCATCTATCCATGAGTATTTCAGTTGTTTCCATGTCTTGACTATTGTGAATAGCACTGCAATGAACCTAGAGGTGCATATATTTTTTTGAATTAGTGTTTTGGATTCCTTTGGAGTGGAATTGCTGGGTCATAAAGTAGTTCCATTTTCAATTGTGTGAAATACTGTTTTCCATTATGGCTGCACCAATCTGCAGTCCCACCAACAGTGCACCAGGGCTTCCTTTCCTCCACAACCTCATCAGCACTTGTTGTTTGTTGATTTATTGATGATAACCTTTGTGACAGGAGTGAGGTAGAATCTCACTGTGGTTTTTATTTTCATTTCTCTGATAGTTAGTGATGTTGAGCATTTTTTCATATGTCTGTTGACTATCTGTATATCCTCTTTAGAGAAATGTCTCTTCATGTCCTCTGCCCAATTTTTAATTGCATTGTTTGTTTTTTGGGTGTTGAGTTGTATAAGTTTTTTTAAAATAAATTTTGGATATTAACCCCTTATCAATTGTATCATTAGCAGGTATCTTCTCTCATTCAGTATGATGCTTTTTTGTTTCATTGATGGTTTTGTTTGCTGTGAAAAAAACTTTTTATTTGGTTGTATCCCACATGTTCATTTTTCCTTTTGCTTCCCTTGCCCAAGGAGATATATCAGTAAAAATATTATTAAATGTCTGCAAATTTACTTCCTATATTTTCATTTAGTAATTTTATGGTTTGAGGTCTTATATTTAAGTCTTTAATCCATTTTGAATTTATTCTTGTATATGGTGTAAGAAAGTGGTCCAGTTTCATTTTTTTGCATGTATCTGCCCAGTTTTCCCAGCACCATTTATTAAAATAGACTGTCTTTACCCCAATGTAAATTCTAGCTACCATTGTCATAGATTAAAGGACCATAGAGGAATGGATTTACTTCTGGACACTCTTTTCTCTTCCATTAATCTATGTGTCTGTTTTTTATGCCATTACCATGCTGTTTTGATTACTATAGCCTTGTAGTATGATTTGATGTCAGGTAGTGTGATATCCCAACTTTGTTCTTATTTCTCAAGATTGCCATGATAAATTTTCATATTTATTAGAGGATATATTTTTATAAAGTGGAATTCCTTGACCTATGTTCATAATTTGAATAGCAGCTTTGTGTAATTTATGCTCTTCAAGTGCCATAAAATAACACAGTGAGGTGTACAGTTAATGTGTCAATTTTAACAAGGAAATACATAAATGTCAAGCCTCCAATATAACTAAGTGAACAAACACAGTTTTCTACAATAATTGTTTTTCATATCCCCACAAATATAATTTCCTATAACAAACATTTTTAATTCAAAGTATAAAATTCAACATCCTCGGAATTATTAAATCAAATATTTCAAGATTTTAACTTTTATTAGTAAACAGAATACAGAATAAATAAAAGACTAAGTTAAATTTTATGATAACTTATTTGTGAATATTCATTAACTTAATCTCATCTACTTAAATAAGGTTAATTCAGTGCTTTGCATACACACAAAAAATATATTCTCAAGCTGTGGCATGTGGTCTTATAATTTTAATGCAAATTGAATTATGTATATTTTAGGCTTACAATAATGTATTTCATCATTAGATATAATTTAGTTGTATAAAAACATCTGATTATCTTATAGGTTTGGAGATCTAGAGTAGAATGAAAATATTCTATTCAATGTTCGAAAAATGCATATTCCAGAGTTTATGTCTTAGATGTTCCCTTTTTGACTTCACACAAAGAATTTTCACAAACTACCATTTTTCACATCATTTTTATCATAAAAAATATATAACGACTTTTCATAATTTTTCCCTTTTTATAAAAATAAATATGTTAAAAAAGTCTTTATTATGTACTAATTTTGAAATAAATTTTTCCCTATTAAAAACTGAAAACTACTTCAAAAAAGAAAGAAGAAATATGGGTCTTATAATGTCAATATGGAAAGATAATTATGTTTTTTAATTATTAATATGCATTTTTGCATATGTTGCATACATAATGTAATTTTTACTTGAGTTCCTATTTTTCTTATTATTAAACTTTAAAAGTTATACACAATTATTTTATTGTGAGCTTTTTCCCATGTGGTTTTGAAATCTGGTTTTCAATGTTGTATCACTGTATGTAGATGCAATCTTCTATTAATATCAATTTATTTTTTTATTCTTTATTTTTTATTCTTAAACTTATACATATTGATTCAGTAAATAGCCTGTGTATGCTTGCTTGTGTGAATTCTGATCATTTCTTTAGAAAATTCCTAACAGTATAATTATTGAGTCAGAGATTATTTTCATGACTGTGGTTATATATATAGTGGCATATCACAAAACTGCCTTCCACAAATCTTATTTTAAAAAAGTCTCTCTATAGCCACATTAGAGTGGCCACTAATGCCATTTTAATTTTGGTACTTTACACTATATTTCATATATTTACTTTCCTTTGTAAGATGATTTATTTCTTCATTTCTGGCAAAAACCACCTTTATTTATTTATGTTTTTAGCCAAGCCATCCTGCCACCTGTTGGCAGCTCGGCGGCAGCTCAGCTCAGGCCAGGGATTGAACCGGTGACCCTGTTGCTCAGAGCTTGCACTGTTTAGCAAGATCTTAAGCAACTGAGCCACTCAGCTGGCCTGAAAACCACCTTTATTGACCGATAATATTGCATAGCATCAAAAAATTTATTTGGGGCTGTAAAGAAATATTTTATCTGTTCATATGTCAGGAATTTCTGTTAGCTGTTTGTTTTACTGCTGCCACATACCAACTGTGGTCACTTTTCCTAGGATGAGCAAAATGGCTTGGAGATCATTTTAAGTCAGAGGAAGAATAAAAGGAATGTTATTTTTTTCTGAATTTCTCTAAATTTTCTGAGAGAATCAGGTCAAGACCAGCTTAGAATGTTGTCATGGTAGTACTGCTTTTAGAAAACCTAATAGTTTTTAATTAAAGTAGTCTGAAGCAGTATTGATTACCCTTTATTGAGGTATAAGATTCCAGTCTTGGGGAAGACCTCATATGTTCAAAACAAAGGACAAGAATCATATGATTATATTAACAGATGCAGAAAAAGCATTTGACAAGATACAACATCCATGTAATAAAATGGGTATGAAGGAAAATACCTTAACATAATAAAGGCCATATATGACAAACTCTCAGCTAATATCATAATTAACAGTGAAGAACTGAAAGCCTTTGCTCTATGTTCAGGAACAAGACAGGGCTGTCCCTTATCACTTCTGTTTTTCAACATACTATTGGAAGTCCTAGCCAGAGCAATCAGGCAAGAGAAAAGAATAAAAGGCATCCAAATAGGGAATGAGGAAGTTAAATTGTCACTTTTTGCATATGACATGATTCTATATGTAAAAAACCCTAAGGACTCCACCAAAAAACTATTAGAAACAAAAAACAAATACAATCAAGTCCCTGGCTACAAAATCAACATACAAAAGTCCATTACATTCCTATATACTAACAATGAAACCTCAGAAAAATAAATTTAAAAAAAATTTCTTTGCAATTGCAACAAAAAGACAAAAATACGTAGGAATAAATTTAACCAAAATGTTAAAAACCTACACACTGAAAATTATTAGATATTTTTAAAAGAAATTGAAAAAGACAAAAAGAAATGGAAAGACATTCCATATTCATGGATTGGAGGAATCAACATAGTTAAAATGGCCATATTACCCAAAGCAATATACAGATTTAATGCAATCCCTTTAGAAATCCCAATGGCATTTTTTTTTTTAAAGATTTTATTGGGGAATTGGGGGAGGGGACAGCGTTGGGGAATTGGGGAAGGGGAACAGACAAGTTGCTGCCTTTTTGTTCTTCAGTCTAGTTGCAGAGGACGTTGTTTCACTGGCCAAGTTGGTAATGTCATTGCGCTCTTCCCGGATGAGGCAGATCAGTTGCCGGCCTCTGGATGGTGGCTCACTGTGGCTATTGGCAACTCATGCTGGCTGCCAGCCGCTCACACTGGCTGCTGGCCACTCACTGTAGCCTATGGCAGCCCACTGCAGCAGGGGCTGCAACCTACACCATTGCCGGGGCAGCCCAGCTCCAGGTGGAGCTGTTGTTCGCTGTAGAGGGCAGTGTCACTGGCCCTCAAATGTGCAATCCGAACTGAGGCCCTGGCATCCCAAGCCGGCTCTTAACCAATGCACTACTCAACCAGCCCCCAATGGTACTTTTTAAAGAAATAGAACAAAAAATCATCAGATTTGTATGGAATCACAAAAGACCCTGAATAGCCAAAGCAATCCTAAAGAAAAAGAGCAAATCTAGAGGTATCACATTTCCTGACTTCAGCTTGTACTACAGGGCAACAATAATCAAAACAGTATGGTGTTGGCAGAAAAACGGACACAGAGACCAATGGAACAGAATTGAGAACCCAGAAATAAACCCACATAGGTATGGACAGATAATTTTCATTGAAGAAGTAAAAAACATACAATGGAGAAAAGATAGCCTCTTCAATAAATGGTGCTGGAAAACTTGGAAAGCCACATGCAAAAGAATGAAATTACATTGCTATCTGTTACAGTGTACCAAAATCAGGCTCCACCTCTAATTGTAGTTATCTTGCTGTTTCTATCACATCTGCAGTTACTTCCCCCCCTGAAATCTTGAACCCTCTCAAAGTCGTCCATGAAGATTGGAATCAACTTCTAAACTCCTGTTAATGTTGATACTCTGACCTCTTCCCATGAATCACAAATGCCCTTAATAGTTTCTAGAGTTATTAATCCTTTCCAGAAGGTTTTCATTTTGTTTTACCTGGATCCATCAGATGAATAGCTATCTATAGCAGCAATAGCTTTATAATTTATCTTCTTAAAAAGTTGAAACTACTTCTTGATCCATGGGCTGCAAAATGGATGTGTGTTATCAGGTATGAAAACAACATTAATTTCTTTTTTCATCTCCTTTAGAGCTCACAAATAACCAGATGCAATGTCAATGAGCAGTAATATTTTGATGGGAATTTTTTTTCTTGAGCAGTAGGTCTTGTCCATGAGCCTAAAATATCCAGTTAACAATGTAATACACAGATGTGCTATCATGTAGGCTTGGGTATTTCATTTATAGAGCATAGGCAGAGTAGATTTAGCATAATTTTTAAGGCCCCTAAGATTTTTGAAATGGTAAAGGAGCATTAAATTCAATTTAATGTCACCAGTTCCATTAGCCTCCAACAAAAGAGCCAGCCTGTCCTTTGAAACTGAAGCCAAGTACTGACTTCTCCTCTGTAGTTATGACAGTCCTAGAGGGCACCGTCTTTCAATATAAAGCCACTTTATTTAATTTGAAAATCTGTTGTTTAATCTATGCATCTTCATTAATTATCTTAGCTAGATCTTCTGGATAATATGTTGAAGCTTCTGCATCAGCACTTGCTGCTGCACCTTGCATTTTTTTGCTATGGAGATGGCTTCTTTCCTTAAACCTCCTGAACCAGCCTCTGCTAGCCTCAAACTTCTCATCTGCATCTTCCTCACCTCTCTCAGCCTTCACAGAATTGAGGAGATTTAGGGCCTTTCTCTGGATAAGGTTTGGGTTTGGGGAATATTGTGGTTGGTTTGATCTTCTATTCAGACCACTAAAACTTTCTCCATATCAGGAATAAGGCTGTTTCACTTTCTTATGGTGCATGTGTTCAGTGGAGTAGCACTTTTAAATTCCTTCAAGAACATTTCCTTTACATTCACAAGTTTGCTGTTCAGTACAAGTGGCCTAGCTTTTGGCCTATCTTGGCTTTCGGCATACTTTCCTCACTAACTCTGATTTATAGTGAAAGATTTCTGACTGTTCTTTTCACTTGGACAATTAGAGGCCATTATAGGGTTATTACTAGGCTTAATTTCAATATTGGGTGTTTCAGGGAATAGGGAAACCTGAGGAAAGGAAGAGAAATGGGGGAAGGGTTGGTAAGTGGAAAAGTCAGAGCAGACACAATACATATGGATTAAGTTTCCATTTTGTATGTGGTATCCCAAAACAATTACAGTAGTAATACCAAAGATTACTGATTACAGATCACCATAACAAATATAATAATGATGAAATAGTTCAAATTTTGTGAGAATTAGTAAAATGTGACACAGAGACACAAAGTGAACAAATGTTGTTGGAAAAATGGAGCCAATAGATTTGCTTGATGCAGATTTGCCTCAGACCTCCCATTTGTATTCAAATAAACAAACAAACAAACAAATAAATAAATAAATACTAAAGCAATATCTGCAAAGTGTAATAGAGAAAAGCACAATAACATGGGGTATGCCTGTATATCAAGTCATCTACTTATATTGATCTTTCAGGCAATTACTTTAAAAAAAAGTAATCACAGATACCATCTCATTGTATCACAGATTACCCTGTTCATATCTAGTTAACATTCTAAAAAAAAAGTAAGTGAATATTTTCAAATTTAATAATCTTAAATGCCATCAGTTTGTTTCAGTCTAACAAAAACTATTTGTTTCAACAACATTTAGCTAACATTTCTAAATTTTTGCTACTGCAGTTTTGGTAAGAATATTTTCTGTTTTCATTCAAATTAATTATAGAATTGTTAAAAATGATTTCGGTATTCTGATATATCTACATATGATTTATGTAGCTTGGATGATATAGAAATGCATATGTATTAAATTAGTTTTTTTTTTTTAAAGATTTTATTGGGGCATTGGGGGAAGAGAACAGCGTTGGGGAATTGGGGTAGGGGAACAGACTAGTTGCTGTCCTTTTGTTCTTCAGTCTAGCTGTGGAGGACATTCCTTCATTGGTCCATGTTAGTATTATCATTGCGCTCTTCCTGATTAGGCAGATCGTTGCCGGCTCCTGGATGGCCATTCACGGCAGCTCATGGCAATTCATGCTGCCTGCTGGCTGTTCACGCTGGCTGCCAGCTACTCATGGTAGCTTATGTCAGCCCACTGCAGCAGACATTAGCAGCCTACGCTGTCACCAGCAACTAACGCAGTCCAGCTCCAGGTCGAGCTGTTGTTCACCATCTTAGTGTCACTGGCCCTCATATGTGGGATCCAAACTGGGGCCCTGCTACTAAAGGTTGGCATCCCAAGCCAGCTCTTAACCAACGTGCCACCCAGCTGGCCCTGTATTAAACTACTTTTTAAAGCTGTTTTTAGAAGACAGACACCTCATATTTTATTTCTTCCTAGTGTTTCTGTGGTGGTGGAATTATATACACTTCCTACAGCTATATACACAGGTCCAGATTGGTTACATAAGTTGTTCAAAGTCTCTACTGATATCAGAATTCAAATGCAGATTTGCCTGAGAGCACACACTTTTTCAGATGATTCTTCTAGATCCAGGAGTTTCTTATATATATTTTCAGACATTACCACACTTTGAGGATATGTGTGCTGAATTTCCTTTGAACAACAAGCTCCTTTTAATATGTGTTTCTTGTTAGAGTCTGCCAAAATGTTTCAAAAGTATGCTGAGAATATCAGTTAATAGGTCATTATTGACTACACAATGAAGTAGATAACAAAGGCAGCAATACAAGTGTAGGTTATATAAATGAGTTCAAGAAATTCAGTTAAATATGTCCCTGAATTAGAAAGAACACAACCTTCTATGTTATTACTTAGGTTTTAGTCATTTTACCTGTCATGGAAAAGAAATGCAAATTACACTTGATTTTAGCCAAAAGGCAGAGAAGCAATGGGAAGAAATGCAAATTAGAGTCTTAAGTTATTTCTCATAAAATTCTCATTTATTTCCTATTATTGATATTACTGTTTTGTTATTTGTGTATTGATATTGTATATTGTGCACTTTTTTATTATAAAATGTTTTTCTTAGCCTTGCTTAATGCTTTTTCCCTGAAATCTATCATTTCTGATATAAACACTATCACCTCTATTTTATTCCATTTGCCTGGCATGTCTGCCTTTGCTCATCTTTTATTTTCAACTCTCCTGAGTCACCTCATTTCATATGATTTTTATATATATTTCATAATTGTGTTTTGTTTACTGAACTAATATGACAGACTTCTTTTAATGAAGAAATTTGTTTCATTTATATTAATTAAAATAACAGATATATGTTAATTCTACAATCCTATTTTATCAGATTTATTTATTTATTTATTTATTTATTTATTTATTTATTTATTTTTAGTTGAGCCATCCTGCTACCTGTTGGCAGCTCTGCAGCTGCTCAGCTCAGGCTTGGCATCAAACTGCTGTTGCTCAGAGCTCAGCTCGCACTCTTGAGCGAGCTCTTAACCAACTGAGCCACTCGGCCGGCCCCTATTTTACCAGTTTTAATAAATTGTATTATTCAATACTCCCTGTTTGTGCTTACTTTTAGTTGAAAGGTTTACCTTGCTATAATCTTCTAAATAGCAATCATTCTGTTTTATTATATATGAGCTATAGAATCCTTAATTTGACAAATAAAATAATGTATGAGTATACATTTATCCTTTCTTTTTTCTTTCCTAATTGAAGGTATGTTTTCATAACTGGCTATAACATATGATAAAGTCAGCATAATTATGCTACTGGTAGTTTCCTTTCTACAAACACTCCCAACTATTCTTATTTATTTTATTGCACATTTTAATGTTTAATAGTTTGCAACATTTAAATCCTCTTTTGTAATAATTTCCAATTCAATTTAGTCTTTTTGTTTTTTTCATTTTCAAACTTGTTTTCTATTTTTTGGTTTCAGGTATATAAAACAATACAATAGTTTTCACCCCTCACAAAGTGACAAACCCCCGCAATCCATTGCCCTCCCATGTCATACATATACATTACAATTCCATTGACTCCATTCCCCACACTATACTCTACATGCTGTGACTATATATATATATATATATATATATATATATATATGAAATTATAGTTGATATACAATAGTATGCAACATCAACTTCAGGTGTACAGTGCAGTGGTCAAGCATCTACACCATCCATGAAGTGGCCTCCTTAACATGTGTCCATCTGACACCCTACAAAATATTTAAAACATTATTAATTATATTCCCCAAACTGTCTTTCATATCCCTGTGGTAATACTGTAGTTACCAATTTATGCTATCTAAACCCTTCCCCTTCTCCTTCATCCCCACCCTCCTCCCATCTAGCAACCATCATATTTTTCTACATCTCCAAGACTATTTCTGTTTTACTTTGCTCAGTTATTCAGTTCTTTAGATTCCACATATAAGTGAGATCATATGGTATTTGTCTTTCTCCCGCTGACTTATTTCATTTAATATAATATTCTCTAGGTCCATCAATATTGTTAGAAATGATAAAATTTCATTCTTCTTTATAGCTGAGTAATATTTCATTGTATAAATGCACCTTAATTTTTTAATCCAGTCATCTACCAATGAGCATTTCAGTTGTTTCCAAGTCTTCTCTATTGTGAATAGTGCTACAATAAACTTAGGGATGCATATATTTTTTTTGAATTAGCGTCTTTGGTTTCTCTGGATAGATACCTAAGAGTGGAAATGCTGGGTCATAAGGTCACTCCATTTCCAGTTTTTGAGATATCTCCATATGATTTCCATAATGGCTGCACCAATCTGCAATCCCACCAACAGTGCACCAGGGTTCCCTTTTCTCCACAGCCTCGCCAGCACTTGTTTGTTGATGTATTGATGATAGTCATTCTGACCAGAGTGAGGTGGTATCTCATTGTGGGTTTTATTTGCATTTCTCCAATGATTAGTGAGGTTGAACCATTTTTTCATGTCTACTGGCCATCTGCATGTCTTCTTTAGAGAAATGTCTCTTCATATCCTCTGCCCATTTTTTAATTGGGTTGTTCATTTTTTTGGTGTTGAGTTACATGAGTTTTATAACTTTTGGATATTAACCCCTTATCAGGTATATCGACAAATATGTTCTCCCAATTCAGTAGGCTGCCTTTTTGTTTTATCGATGATTTCCTTTGCTGTGAAAAAACTTTTTAGTTTGATGTAATCCCATATGTTTATTTTTTCCTTTATTTCCCTTGCCCAAGGGGATGTATCAGTAAAAATATTATTTAGGGTAATGTCTGCAAATTTACTCCCTTTATTTTTTCTAGGAGTTTTATACTTTCAGGTCTTACATTTTAGTTTTTAACCCATTTTTAGTTTGTTCTCGTATATAGCATAAGGAGGTGGTCCAGTTTCATTTTTTGCAGGTGTCAGTCCAGTTTCCCAGCACCATTTATTAAATAGACTCTTTACTCCAATGTAAATTCTTGCTTCCATTGTCATAGATTAAATGACAATATATTAATGGATTTATTTCTGGGCTCTCTATTCTGTTCCACTAGTCTATGTGCCTGTTTTTATGCCAGTACCATACTGTTTTGATTACTGTAGCCTTGTGGTATGATTTGATGTTGGTTAGCATAATACTACCAACTTTGTTCTTATTTCAGGATTGCCTTGGCTATTTGGGGTCTTTTATGGTTCCATATAAATTTTAGGATTATATTTTCTATTTCTGTGAAAAATGCCCTTGGTGATTTGATAAGAATTGCATTGAATCTATATATTGTCTTAGGCAGTATGGATATTTTGATTATATTATTTCTTCATATCCATGAGCATGGTATACGTTTCCATTTATTTGTATCTTCTTTAATTTCTTTCTTCAGTGTCTTACAATTCTCTGAGTACAGATCTTTTACTTCTTTGGTAGAATTTATTCTTAAGTGTTTTATGGTTCTTGAAGCAACTGTAAATAGGACTGTTTTCTTAATTTCTCCTTCCTATATTTTGTTATTTGTGTATACAACTGTAACTGATTTCTAAATATTGATTTTGTATCCTGCCACCTTACTTAATTAATTTATCAGTTCCAATAGTTTTGTGGTGGAGTCTTTTCTTTGGAGTTCTCTATATATAGTATCATGTCATCTGCATATAATGACAATTATAAATTTCCTTACCAATTTGGATGCCTTTTATTTCTTTTTCTTGTCTGATTGCTATGGCTAGAACTTCCAGAACTATGCTGGTTAAAAGTGGAGAAAGTGGACAACTTTTTCTTGTTCCTGATCTTAAGGGGAATGGTTTTAGCTTTTCCCTATTGAGTATGATGTTAGCTTTGGGTTTATCACATATGGCCTTCATTATGTTGAGATATGATCCCTCCATTCCCACCTTCCTAAGAGTTTTTATCATAATGGTTGCTGAATTTTGTCAAATGTTTTTTCTGCATCTATTGATATGACCATATGATTTGTATTTTTCATTTTGTTTTGATGTGTTATCACATTAATTGATTTGTGGATATTAAACCAATTGGCATACCAGGAATGAACCCCATTTTATCATAGTGAATGATCTTTTTAATGTATTGCTGAATTCTGTTTGCTAACATTTTGTTGAGGATTTTTGCATCTATGTTCATCAATGATGTCGGCCTGTAGTTTTCTTTCTTTGTAATATCTTTTCTGATGTTAGGATCAGGGTGATAGTAGCCTCATAAAAAGAGTTTGGGTGGGAGCCTTCTCTGTTTCTGGATTTTTTAAAATAGTTTGAGTAGAATTGGTGATAATTCTTTTTTTTTTTAGCTGAGCCATCCTGCCACCTGTTGGCAGCTTAACGGCAGCTCAGCTCGGGCTGGGCATTGAACTGCTGTTGCTCAGAGCTCAGCTCGCACTCTTGAGTGAGCTCCTAACCAACTGAGCCACTTGGCTAGCCTGGTGATAATTCTTTTTGAATGTTTGATAAAATTCACTTGTGTATTTTGGTCCAGAGCTTTTGTTTTTTGGGAGCTTGTTGATTACTGATTCAATTTCCTTGGTAGTAATCAGTCTGTTCAGGTTTTCTGTTTCTTCATGAGTTAGCCTTGGAAAGTTGTATGCTTCTAGAAAATTGTCCATTTTTTCCAGATTCTCGAATTTGTTGGCATATAGTTGCTCATAGTATTTTCTTAAAATCTTTTGTATTTCTGTGGTGTCTGTTGTCACTTCTCCTCTTTCATTCCTGATTCTGTTAATCTGAGTCCCCTCTGTCTTTTTTTTTTTGATGAATCTGGCTAGAAATTGTCTATTTTGTTTATCTTCTCAGAAAAACAGCTCTTGGGCCGGCTGAGTGGTACGGTGGTTAAGCACTGGCTTGGGAAGCCAGCGTCCCTGGTTCAGTCCCACATATGAGGGCCAGTGACTCTGCCCTCAAAAAATATATATATAAAAAACACACACACAAAAAAAACCCAGCTCTTAGTTTCATTGATCTTTTGTATTGCTTTCTCATCTCTATTTCATTTATTCTGCTCTGGTCTTTATTATCTCCTGCCTCATACATCTTTGGGCTTAATTTACTGTTCTTTTTCCAGATCCCTGAGGTGTAAGGATGACCTGTTGATTGAGATTTTGCTTGCTTCTTTAGGTAGGCCTGCACTGCTATGAACTTCTGTTTTAGGACTGCTTTCACTGCATCCCAGAGATTTTGGGGTCATTGTGTTTTCCTTTTTGTTTGTCTGGAGGTATTTTTTGATTTTTTCTTTGATCTCATTTTTTGACCCATTCATTATCTAGTAACATGTTATTCAGCCTCCATGTATTTCTGTGTTTTCCAGTTCTTTTCTTGCAATTGATTTCTAATTTCATAGCCCTGTGGTCAGAGAAGATAGTTGATATGATTCCAATTTTCTTAAATTTATTGAGACTTGTTTTGTGGCCTAACATGTGGTTTATCTCAGAAAATGTTCTATGTGCTCTTGAGAAGAATGTATATTCTCTAGCTTTGGGGTGAAATGCTCTCAAAATATTTATTAAATCCAACTGGTCTAATGTGTCATTTAAGGCTGCTGTTTCCATATTGATTTCTTTCTGTAGAATCTGTCCCTTTTTGTCAGTTGTGTGTTGAAGTCCCTTACTATGATAGTGTTACTGTTGATCTCTGTTGTGTTGTCTGTCAATATCTGTTTTATATATACAGGTACTTCTATGTTAGGTATATAGATGTTTACTAGGGTTATGTCCTCTTATTGGACCAATCCCTTTATTATTATGTAGTGCCCTTCTTTGTCTTTTATTACTGTCTTTATTTTAAAGTCTATTTTGTCCTATATAAGTATTGCTACTCCAGCTTTTTCCTCATTTCCATTTCCATGAAATATCTTACTCCATATCTTGGATTATGTCTTTTGATCTGAGCTGAGTCTCTTGTATACAGCATATGCAAGGGTCTTGTTTTCTTTTCCATTCAGCCACCCTACATCTTTTGATTGGAGCATCTAATCCGTTTACATTTAACATGATTATTGCTAGGTGCATAGTTATTCCCATTTTGTTATTGGTGTTTCTGGTCTTCATTAGTTAGATTGTTTTCCTCTCTCTTCTGCTTAAAGAAGCCCTTTTAATATTTCCTGCAATACTGGCTTTGTGGTAAGAAATTCCTTTAGCTTATTCTTTTTTGGAAAACTGATTTTTTGTTTTTGTTTTTGTTTTTTGAGGGCAGTGTCACTGGCCCTCTTATGTGGGACCCGAACCGAGGCCGCTGGCTTTCCAAGCCAGCGCTTAACCACCGCGCCACTTGGCTGGCCCAGAAAACTCTTTATCTCTCCTTCAATTTTAAATTATAGCCTTGCCGGATAAAGCATTCTAGGTTGTAGGCCTTTGTTTTTCATCATTTTGAATAACTCCTGGCATGTCCATCTTGCCTGCAAAGTTTCTGTAGAAAAGTCGGCTGATAGTTTTATGTGGGTACCCTTGTAAGTAACTTGCTGCCTGTCTCTTGCTCTTTTTAGGATTCTATCTTTGTCTTTAACCCTTGCCATTTTAACTCTAATGTGTCTTGGAATGAGCCTGTTTGGATTCATCTTGGTTGAAACTCTCTGCACTTCCTGGGTTTGTATGTCCATTTATTTCACCAGGTTAGGGAAGTTTTCAGTCATATTACTTCAAATATGTTCTCAATCCCTTGCTCTCTCTCTTCTCCTTCTGGTATCCCTATGATATTCAAGTTGTTGTGCTTGATGTTATCCAACAGCTCTCTTAAATTATTTTCAATGTTTTTTATTTTTTATTTTTTTGTTGATCTGCTTAGGTGATCTCTGCTATCTTGTCTTCTAAGTCACTGATTTGATTCTCTGCTTCATCTAATCTGCTGGTAATTCCTTTGAGTGTGTTCTTTATTTCAGAATTGTATTATTTAGTTCTAACTGGTTATTTTTCATGATTTCTCTATCTTTATGTTCTCACTAAGTTCCTTAAACATTCTTATCATCAGTGTTTAAACCCTGCCTCTGATAGGTTGGTTGCCTCTATTTCATCTAGTTCCACTGATTCTGGAGGTTTCTTCTGTTCTTTCATTTGGGATGTGTTTCTTTGTTTCCCCATTCTGGCTTACTCTTTGTGCTTGCTTCCATGTATTAGATAGATCCCCTAGGTCTCTCAGCCGTTGCTGCATGGGTTTATGTGGTATGTGTCCCTTATATTTGAATTTTTCAGTCTCACTATTCTTGTGTGCATGTGTTCCAGAGGTGTCCCTTGTGTTTGTGTCTTTTCCTGTTGAAGTTGAGCTTTGATTGCTTTTGGCTTGTCAGTAGGTGGGATTGACTCCCAGGCTGACTAGCTGTGTAGATTGGCTATGTCCACAGAGTATGACCTCCTGTGTCAGGGTTGACCTCTCAGATGAAGTTTGGCCCCTATGGGCTCTTATGCTTGTGGAGAATTCCCTTTGGTGTGACTCTTGTAGGTCAAACCTGGTAATGCTCTGGTTTGATCTAGAGTTGGCCTCTGGGTGTGATGATTCCTGTGCTTCTTTGGCTGGGCTCTGGTGCAGAGTGATTTTAGAACAAAATGGATCAACAAGCACAACAACAACAACAACAACAAACAAAATAACCCAAAATCTCTCATGTGTAAAAACACTCAACATGTACAGAAGTATTAAAAATACAAAAACAAGAGACAGCCGAGTGGCTCAGTTTGTTAAGAGCTTGCTCAAGTGTGTGAGCAGAGATCTGAGCAACAGCAGTTCAATGCCCAGCCTGAGCTGAGCTGCCGTTGAGCTTCCAACAGGTGGCAGGATGGTTCAGCTAAAAAAAAACAAAAGAAAAACAAAAGAAACACAACAAACAAAATAGCAATACCAAAAAAAAAAGAATTGCAGAAAAATGGATAGAAGGAGGAAATTTAGAGTGGGGAAATGAAAAAAGAAAAGAAGGGAGACAGAAGGGAGACAAAATAGAAAAATGAAAACAAACAAAACAAAACAAAACAAAAAACCAAACAAACAAAAAACAGTGTCAGTCTTGGCTTAAGTCCACCAAGTATCTCCAGGTTGTCCTCTGCGGTACAAAACTCCTCTGTGTCTTGATGAGTAGGGCTAAGAAGTGTGGTTGATAGTTTTTACAAAGCCAGTGCAGTTTCTGTTCTCGCAGATGACAGCACTGCTGACAGCCACCTTCTGACCTGAATGCAGATCTCCTGGGTCTGAGGGCCTTCTTTCCGCTGGGAGCTGTGACGGGTTTGAGATTCCCGAGCTACTGAAAACCCAGCACTGCCTCTGCCACCTGCTTCTGGCCTATGATTCAGCAGCTGAATCTGTCCTCACAGGAGCCGAGGAGACAAGGTGGGGGCTGGGTAGGCACTCACATACTTCTCTAGGTCACAGCTGCACGCTGCCTATTTCCATTTCCTGGGGGCTGCTACACCTCTGTAATCTGACACTACTCCATTTAGGGACCAGCTTCAGAGTCTGGAAGGGCAGGGGTAGGGTTGCTGTGGGAGGGTGGGAGCGGATCCCGGTAATGGAGTTGTTTTTGCTTTCTTTCTGAGAGAGCCCTGCTATAGTTTTGAACTGAGGCTTCTGCCTCAGACGCTGGACACCGCAGTGCTCTATGCTGAACTCTCAGCAGGACTGTGGGGCATAGGGAGGGATCCCATCGCCTTGCTGCTGTAATAATCTCCCGTCTTCTTCCTGGGGCCCTGCATCTCCGCAGCCATGGATGCAGGCTGAGTCTCTGCACGCCTCCTTTCCCTCTTCCCCCACTCACCTGCCTTGCCCACCTTGAAATCTTTGTTCCAATCTCTTAGCTATTCTGTGCGATGAGCAGAGGTTCCTCTGATGAGCTACAGTTGTTCAATTTGTGGTAATTTTCAGGGGAGAACTCAGAGATCCCACTTCATTGTCGCCATTACTATGATGACTCATTGTCTTGTTTTATAAAGACAATTTCTACTATCCAGAACCATTTTTGTTTGTTTGTTTGCTTGTTTGTTTAAACTCATTTAAGTTCTCTGGTTGGCAGAAGTTTTCCCTCATAATTTCTATAAGAAAATTCTCTCTTCAGGAGAATAAATTTTCCATTTGTTTTTACATGTTCAGAATTTTTAAGCTGTGTTTTTATTCCTAAATAGCATTTTGGTATTAAAAGTTCATATTTTCTTTCTTTCAAAACATTATTATCTTCATGTGTTAAATTTTGCAATTGAGATGACTGAAACTAAGTTGATTTTTTTTTTAAATTAAAGTTTATTGGGGTAACAATTGTTAGTAAAGTTACATAGGTTTCAGGTGTACAATTCTCTAACACATCATCTATGTATCACATTGTGTGTTCACTATGTATCATATTGTGTGTTCACTACCCAGAGTCAGTTCTCCTTCCATCACCATATATTTGATCCCTTTTCCCCATCATCTACCACCCTGCTTCCCCCTCACCCTCTGGTAACCACTAAACTATTGTCTGTGTTTATGAGTTTTTGTTTCTTCATTTGTTTGTCTTGTTCCTTTGCTGTTTTCAGTTTTATATCTCATATATCAGTAAAATCGTATGGTTCTCGACTTTTTCTGTCTGACTTCTTTTGCTTAGCATAATAATCTCAGAATTCATCCATTTTTTTCTTAGATTTCTTTATTGACTTGGCCTAAATGATCAGAAGATTCTTTCCCTTTTTTTTGAAGTTTAATACCTTGATTGATCTAAGCCTCAGGAATGCCTTATCTGGTTCAATTATTCCTGGAACACCAGGTGTTTATTTAATTGGTAGATTCAAATAATCTTATATTTTGCCAAATTTTTTTGTATTAAATACAGTTTTATATGTGTTTTTTTTCCTGTTAAGTGTTCTTCTCTCATTCACTTTCACTAATTATGTCCATATTGGGCTTCTTTTACTTTTCTTTCATAGTTGTTTCCTAGTGAACCTTTTTATATTCTTCATTTCTACTTTGTTTTTCTTATTTTCTCAGTCTTATTCTCTATTCCTAGATGACTTTCAGCAGTGTTTATTCTGATAATATCTTTGAATTTCAACTTCATTTCTGTGAATTTTAAATTTTGTTTTTATTTCTGAGATAAACCAGCTATGTTTCTTTTCATTTTAGCTGTAGTTTTTTTTTTATTTGTTTTTATTTATTATTATTATTTTTTTTAGCTATAGTATCTTACTTGTGGTTTTTATGTCTGCTTTGTTTTGTTGTAGAGGGGAAATTTTTTTCAAATGTATTCAAATTTTTATTACAATTTAAATTGTTATTGCAATATTTTCTGAATATTGTTTATTTTGAAATAACATTTTCTGTTCATAACCTCCCTTGTGTTGTAGTAAGTATAAAGAGTTATTATAATGATAATAAAGCTATACACAAATGAAATAATTTTTTTCCTGGTCATGGCTGTAGAGCAGGAGCCAACAAGCAACACTATTCAGACATGCACAGACTTTCCTGAAATAGTTTACCCTAACAAATCCTTATTAACCAAACCCAGATAATAAAAACAAAACCCTGGTTATTGAAAGAAAAACATTTTAAAATACTTTCCTTTTTCTGAGATTTGTAATGTTTGCAAATCCTGTATGACAGGAAGCTTTGCATGACAGGAAGCTATTTAAATGTGTCATTAGTGATATGAACCATTTTTATAAGCTGAGAGAATAATAAATCTTTAAAATTAGACATGGCATCCCTGCTCATAGAAGATGCATTTCAGCACTCATCTTCTGTTTACACTTCTGTACGTTTCACACATAGCACTGTATTTTATGGCTTCAGAGCCATGTTGATTAGGTCATTTCCTGTGCTCTTATAAACTGTAAGTTCATCGTTTTCTCTGCTTTTTAACATGCCATTCTGTAGCTAGCACATCTCATAGTCTAAAAATGTTGGGAAGATATATTGTCTGATGAACATATACTGTGTCAAAGGAAATGCATAACAATGCTCTTCTGCTATTTTTAATATGAGCCTATGCATGGGAAATACTTGATTATTTTTTTTAATTGACAAATCAGTTGATTTTCTCAATTACCTGAATAATTTTAGAATTACTTTCAAGATTCAATTTCCATTGGGCATGTTATTGATGAGAAATCAGAAATGATAAAACCTATGTAGGGATTATGAAAGCTTTAAATTATTTGCATAGCTTCATATATATGTAAGATCATGAAATATGAGACTTGAAATCTTAATTTATGTCTAAATCTGTGTCTTTCTATAATTGGGCAATAAAGGAAGAATATCATAAGTTAAATCTGAAAGAGAGAGAGAGAGAGAGAGAGATACTTGGCTTAGTTTCAGGTTTTGAGAGAACAGGATACAGAAATTATCTGCTTTAAGTTTTCATAGCCTGGTCAATACCATGTGTGATAAAGGTAGTCTAGTAAGTAAGCAATGGTCTCTGTGTTATGTAAACCAAATTTCTCCTCTCCACACTTCTTAGTGGCTAAATGTCCTTGGTAGTTGTCCTAAACTCTAGTTGCCTGACCTGTAACAGAGTTGTGTCAAAGTATGATGTGATGTAAATACACCAGCTTTGTCAAGAACTGCAAAACATCTTAGCAGTTATCCCATTACAAGGTTATGAATTTTGTGTATATATTAATACTGAAGAAACATGAGACAACTGGGTCATGGAAAACAGCTCTTCAGAGAGGTCACAGCCACTTATACAGCTAGAGCAACATCAGTCAGCCACCCACACCTGGACCTGAAAGTAACACTATAAAAAAATGATGTGTTTTTGTTTTTGTTTTGTTTTGTTTTTACCTGAATGTCAGGTTACACCCCTAGAAGAGAAATGATGGAGAAAAATGTTTATTTGTTTATGCACAGGTAAAAGACAACTGTCCCCACCACTCCTAAAAGGAGAGATAGATAACTTGTTTTTTTGAGACAGGGATGGGAGGGTTGATCTTGGGCTCTCTACTTAAACTTTTGGAATGTAAATGTGTCTCAAAGGGACAGATAAACCCCAGATATTTCTGGATTTTATGGGCTAGAGATGTCTCTAAACTCTGGGCATTTAATTAATTAATTAATTTATTTATTTATTTATTTATTTATTTATTTATTTAAAATGTACATAGCTAGGGAGAGAGCAATCCAGTCTTTCTGATACCAGGGGACCTTGTCTGAATGGAACCACTTGGCCCTAAGGCATATTAAGGGAAGTTTTATTATCTTCTCAGTTCAATTCAAAGCAATAAACTAGAAGAATAACTACTGGTCTAATTCTCATGGTATGTGAAAAGAAAAGTTTTTCTCTTGGAAGTAAATGCAAGTATTCTTGCATCTTTTTTGTATGCATTTCCTTGTCTCAGAATGCAATGGCTTTTGATAAGAGCACTAAGAAATCCAGAGAAGCTTTATCTTTTTATAGCAGGTGGGCACAACTATTTTTAATGTTAATATGAAAATTTCTTTAACATTTTCTCTTCATAATCATCAATTGTGATCCTGATTAAATTATAATAGAAGAATATGAATCTAGTAAAACCAGAACACATTTTGTATGTTTGCCTAAATAACACTCTTTCCATATTTTGGAATTTTTTAACACTTCATTGACATCATCCAATTGACATAACTCTAATCACATAGCCAAAAGTTTTATTCAAGGGAGAGATTACGTTATCTCTCAAATTAGCAAAGGTGAAGTAAAGTCATACTCCATAGGTGAAAGGTTTATGTTTTTAAATAATGCGTGGATGGGACAATGGCTATATTTTGCTTCCTTTATCACTTCCTTAAGGGCGATTTAATTGGCCAAATTGTGTAATACATTTCCATTGATACATGAAGGAAGATGTAAATGATTAGTGCCACACAAAGCATAGTAAGAATGTTTGGCTTAAGAGACCCATTCATTTCATTTGGGGTTTAATGGATTGACTCTATGCACCACAGTGCCTGCACTGCAGAAACTTTCTTTATTGCCAGAATTCCCTTCCTACCATTTTCAATTATGTAGGCACTAAACCAATGCCTTTTTCTGCTATATTTTACTTCACTAGTTTTTAGTGTTATCTGAAGTGTTCAAGTACAACTCTAATCTGCTAAATGATTTGTCATTAAGAAATACTTACCAAGCTCACTTAAAACAAATACTATATTTTTTAGGAAACACATTTTTCAACAGTGATTAATTTTTACGGCCATGGTATACGCCATTAATTGAAGGACAAAACAGCTCAAAATACAAAACTATCTATTAACTTATATTTATATTATAGTTACATTTTAGCAGTAAAAGGTAGGTGCAAGCTTAGTAAGTGGGGGAATGTATTATAAATTGATAGATATTATACAATATACTTTATTTTCTTAGTTTAAGAAAAATATATTTTGGGTGCTATTACTGATTATGAAATAATAAATAAGTAAAAGAGCTGAATCATGTATAACTTTTAGCCAGGTATTATAAAACCAGTAAACTATATACAAACCCAAATCCAAAAACATGAAGACTGTCAGACTCAAAAAAATTTTTTTTAAATGTGCTTATATGACAGATGAAGGTTGAGGCTACTCATTTTCACTTGTAGGAGGCCCAAAATATAGTTGGTGGTAGCTGTACTACCAAGCATAGGCCCCACATGGGAGGACTCCAAGCCCGTTTGAACTAGATAGGAATTTACCTGAGATACCATAGCTAGAGAAAAATTATCAGTGAGAAGTAGTGCTAAAACATAAATACAAAGGGTGAGGTAAGGATTGAAAATTTAAGTATGAGAAGCAAGGTATTAATGGAGCAAATTAGGTATGGGGGGTGTCAAAGAAGAGAGTTGTAAAGTCCAGTTGTCTACAGCATGTGTATGCTGGAGTTTTGTATCTGTGGAGGTCATGGTAGGATGTCTTCCAGGATAAAAAGAACTATGTGGCTGGACAAATCAGTAAGGGAAGGAAACATTTTATACTAATGAATGCAAGGAAGACTTGATTTTCAAATGTAAAGTGATAATTGTGTCAGGCTTCAGTAAGACCCAGTGACACACAAAGGATACACATACTAAAAATAAGGACTGCAGCTCATTTCATTTTTTCCTTTGAAGAATCACAGAAATAGATCTTCTAGTTACTGTACGATCAGGAAAAAGAAAGGTGTTAAGCACATCACCAAAAAGGTGCCAGCATATCTATGAACCTTTTCCATTTCTGCATGTATTATGAGAAGAAACACTTTGTCCCAGCCTGTTTTTTCAAGGATGTTTACTTAGAAAAAAGCCTTAGCAAATAGAGATAGTGTTTCCCTTTAGAACAAAATAAAGACTTGCTTACAGTCTTTGAGGGTAGAGAAAATCGCTTTCACCAGAACAAAGGGGAGGCATGCCTACTGTCCATTATGAAAGATCTGGGTTCCCTAAACTCAGGTATCCTCTCAGGTAATGTATCCCATTGCATATGCAGACACATCCAACATGAATATGTTGATATTCATGGTGTTTGCTGTGCCATGATTAATAAACTCTTTTGGATCTGAACCAAGCATATTATTGTACATCTTTTGCCTGTATCCATAAACCTGTTACAGGCTAACTTCATAGCTTACAAAAATCTCAGATGCCTCATGATTCAGAACAGTTTGGCAGTGAGGATGAGATACTGATGAAAATGTGGCTTTTTGGTAGAAGGATAAGGGCCTCATTGACAGTTAATCAGATTTCAGAGAAGTCCATAATCCTCAGTAGCAAACATGTTGATCATGTTTGTTTAACCAGGCCATAAAGTTGTCTTCCATTATATTACCTGTTAAAAATAGTAATTTTAGAAATGATTACAGGCAGAGGACTGGGAAGTAGATTCAAAAACTGCTTCCTGAATAGTGCCTCAGGTGTTTTTTGTTTTTTGTTTGAGGGCAGTGTCACTGGCCCTCACATGTGGGACCCGAACCGGGGCCGCCAGTCTCCCAAGCCAGCACCCAACCACCGCGCCACTCGGCTGGCCCGCCTCAGGTGTTTTTAACTGTACTTCAGGTAGGGCAGTCATGCTCATCAATCTCAAGTCAGTCTCAATTCTATCACCCTGTAACAGCTACGTTTGTCCTAGAAAAGCATAATGCTCTTTCTGGCTCTCTTCAGACTGTAGTTACAGATGTGCTCCCACAGTGGGCATTAAAGAAAGGGAATTTATTATAGCTACTATGGACAGAAACCAGATAAATAGTTAGAATTTTACCTCATTCACTTGAGAGATAAGAGGGTGGGGAACATAATGTTTCATAAGGAAGAATGACAAGAGCTGTGCTCAAAACCAAGAGAAAATGCACCTTGCTTTCTAGCATGGAGCCTCTTGCTCCCTCTAAACCCCAGTTCCTCCCTGTCCCTATACCTTCATCCCAGTTTCCTTAAGGAGAAAAATGACTAGGGAAGAGGAGCAGTAATTGAGGTTACTCTGACACCAAGGAGAAGATACATAACCATCCAAATGAGCTAGGGAAATTTGGGTAGGGAAGGGACTCAAAATTGTATGGCTCTGTTTGACACAAGTACCCATATTATCATCCTACCTGTTTTGGTTGGGTGAGAGGATGCCTGCATTTAATAAATGGAATTTGAATAGGGTTTAAAGTGTAAGAGAAGATAATGTGACCTTGAAGTTAGGACATTTGGGTCAATTCAATGTACTTGTGTTGTTGCTTCTATATCTGTATGTATAGTAGGAATTGATGCATTATATGCTTGTGCTTCTCTGTTTCATAAGTGCCAGAGGAGACTCTCTCAAATGAAAATAGCCACCTGTAGAGATCTCATATGAGAACTTCCAGAGAATTTGTATGAGCTTGTCCCTTTGTAGCTGCACAACACATGACTATTTTGAGCTATAGTTTCTGTGACTGATGCTTTAGCCAATTGGAATTTCTGACAAAAGGAGACAGCTTTGTCCTAGAGGCAGCTCTAGGGTTTTGTATTTGTCATCTCCCTGACATGATTACCAGATACACCTCCTTTGAAAAACAGTTCTTCATGTGCTACAGTTAAGCTGTCCCAGGTGAACCTTGTGAATATCTAATTTAACATTCCCATTTTGTGGTGCATCAACTCAGATTCCACAACTAACAAGATGGGAGGAACCCAACAGGTTTCACTGGTCAAATGGAAATGGAATATTAAGAAACACAATCAGTTGGCCCCAGCAGTATCACAGCTTTACATGAAATAGTGACAGCTTCCACTTCGGGGAGAACTTTATCCCCCATTCTGTCACCTAAAGCAAAGGCACCAGCCCAAAGGAAACCTTTGTTCACAGAGGTTGTCCTAAATGCCTGGGTATGGGTCTCTAATGGTTCAACAAAGCTGAAATCTGAAGGTGTCTAGACCTCAGCACCAGTTATACATAACCAAAGGTAGACATGATCACTCTAGTCAGTGGGCAGACTCAAGGCCATTTTCACAGCTCTTAACAGTGCTCTCCTTGATATACCTTTTTGTATGTTTACTGATCCATAATCTGTTGCCAATGACATAGATACTTGGTATGCCTCTTGGAAGACTAGAAATTGGCATCTCCCCTTTGGGGTTCACTAACTGTGGAAACAAGTCATTGATGCTGATCAGCTCATCTAGATTGTCCACAGTAAAGATTAGTCATTAATTGAGACCTGATTCCTATCTTGTGCAGTTAGGATTTTTTGAATCATGATCAAGCTTTGCAAAGACACTTTTCCTTACCCAGAGTGTTTGTCTTATTTTAAGCAAGTTTTTTTTTTTCATTAAAAATTGTGTTGAGATAATTTTAGATTTACAAGCAGTTTTAAGAAATAATTAAGAGAGGAGCTATGTGCCCATTCTCTACTTTTGCCCATTGGCATCATTTTGCAAAACTAATAGTACAACATCACAATCAGGTTATTTAAATTGATTTGTGTATGATCCATCTTCTTTGTCCATATTTCTCCAGATTTATTTGTATGCAGTATATATGTGTGTGTATTTGCTGTTACACCATTTCAGGACATGTTTAGGTCCGTGTATTCACCACTAGTCAAGGTACTGAACATTCCCATTCCCATCTTGATCCCTTGTGCTACTCTTTTTCCAACTATATCCACTTCTATTCTCACATTTTGTCCTAATCTTTGGAAATCAATAATCTGTTTTCCATTTCTAAAATTTAATTGTTTCAAAATTTTATATAAATGCAATAATATAGCACGTAACTTTTGTGATTGGCTACCCGAGTCTGTGCTCTGGACTCCCATGGATATTGTTCCTCTGAAATGTTAAATATATTCACCCTTTCAAAGCTTTCAGTCTTCTATCCCATTATAACATCCGCTCAAAATCAAAAGTGTCATTTAAATCTTGTCAGCTCAAGGTCTAAAACAAAATCATTTAAATCACATAAATCATGCACAGATGAAACTTCCTGGTGTAATTCATTAAGCACAGTTCCTGGGTCTCAATTCCTCTTCATCTGTACACTGTTAAACTAAAGGACCATTTATCTGCCTCCAATGCTCCCAACATACAACAGTGGGAAATGTATAATAATGGCAGTTACAGATATTCCAGTTCAAAATAGGGGGAAATGTAAAGTCAAAGGAGTCACTAATCCATAACAGTTGTGAAATTTAGCAGGAAAAGTGTTGGATTTATTTGACTAGGCCTCAAGACCTGGTCATAATTCTCTGTAGCTCTTGCCTCCACCCTCTGGGCCCTTGATTCCACCCTCTGTGTCATTCTTTCCATTTTCATGAAAGGTAGCATATGTTTCATGAGACTGTATTCTGATAATGGAATTTAGGAAATTCAAGTCTCCTTTAATTTTGTTTTCTCTGTCCCGCTTGTAGTTCAAGTTGACAGTGTTTCTGATGAAAATAATTTTCTTACTTATTTGGAGGTCGCCCATAGTTTTCAAAAATATTCAATTAATCAGACAAAAGTTATCCTCACAATTTTTTCTGAAATAAGCTCCTCTCTATCTTGGCCTCCTGCTGAAATGCCTGTGGAAAACACACTTGAGATTCTTAGAGACCCTTCAGTTTAGTTTAGAAGATCTCAGAGTCACCTCTGCAGCTTTTTGAAAGGACCTTCTTTGTGAAATTTTGATCTTCCTATTATTTGGATAAAAGGTTGTATAGTCAGGTACCTAAGCTTTCCTCTATGCTAAAATTTCAAGAGTTGCCCAACTTTCAGCACATTTTACCATCTGGAAAAGGTGAAAATATTAAAAATCATTAAGACCTGTTTTATTTGTATTTGATAGTTCTTCATCAACTTTTCCCCTTCCTTTTCTCCTCCCACATTTTACTATTTGCAGCACAAAGACACCAGGTACTACTTTCAACATTTTGCTTGGAAATCATAGGTATATAGCCAGATTCATTCTTTACATTTTTTTTTTTGCTTTCCACATAACTGCAAGAGACAATTTCACCAGACTTGCTCACAATACATAACAAAGATTCTTTTCTTCTAGTTTTCAATAACATATTCCTTACTTACTTCAGAGCCCTCACTGAAGTCTAGATTTTTATTAATGATCAGTTCAAGTTGATTAAGTATTTTTAACCAACTAATGACTTAGGCTAGCTCTATAATGCTCCCTGCAAATGTTCCCAGCCTCCACTTACTTGCTTCTCAATTTTAAAGCTACTCCCATGTTTTAGATATTTATGAAAGCAGCACTCTATTTCCAGTGTCAAAATCTGTATTAGTTTTCTATTGTGGCATAGCAAATGACCACAAATGTAGTGACCTTGAACAACACACATTTATTACCACAGTTTCTCAAGAGTCCAAGCTTAGTTTTCCTGATTTCTCTACTCAGGGTCTCACAAGGCTATAATCAAGGTTTTGGTGTCTGCTTTTAATCTCATGTGAGGCTTGGAGTTCTCTTCAAGGATTCAGTTCAGATTATAGGACTGAGACCCTCAGCTCCTAGAAGCTGCTTGCCATTTCCTACATGGCCCTATTTACAACATGGCAATTTGTTTCTTCAAGGCCAATAGGCCCATGTCCCTGCTGTTTCCAGTCTCCTTTAAATGTCTTACCCAATTAAGATCCTCCAGGATAATTTTCTTTTTGATTAAATTAAAGTCAACTGATTAGAGACTTTAATTATATATGCAATATCTCTTCACCCTTACCATATATCATTATATAATCAAGGGAGTGGCATCTACCATTTTCATGGATACCTACCTCTCTCAAGAGAAGGGAATTAGGCAAAGGTATGGGCCATTAGATATCATGGTAGCATTCATTTTTTTAAAATGTTTCATTTTTCCAAACAGGCTTAGTACTTCATAAATTCTAAATAATTTTTAGGTATTCTCTTTAAAAACTTCTGCATGATTACCTAGAATAGGATCCCATGATAATCTATTTGCATAAGTAAGACTTTAAGTTTTGAGGAGATATCACTTCTTGGTTCCTGATATCTACCAGCATATTGTTATATCATAAAAAACAAATTAAAAGAATTATAATAATGCTCCTAGCATTTGAAAAAATATTAAATGAATTATAACTGTAGTGATTTCTCTAATCATTATATTAATTAGAGGAAGCTGCAATAACAATGAGAATTCCAAATGTATAATATCTCACACACAATAGGAGTTTAATTTTTCTCACTTAACAGTCCAAGACAAGTGTTCTTTTTTTTTTTTTTTAAAGATTTTATTGGGGAATTGGTGGAGGGGAACAGCGTTGGGGAATCGGGGAAGGGGAACAGACAAGTTGCCGCAAGACAAGTGTTCTTAATTGTCAGGCAACTTCTCTCTTCACTACGATTCAGAAACTCATCTTGTATCTTCACCATATGCTAGGGCCTTTGTATCAAAATGCATTCAGTTGGAAGAATAGGATAGAAAATCCTAGTCTGGAACTGGCATACATCATTTCAGCTCACATATCATTGGTGAGTTCTAGTCAGATGGTCAGACATACTTGAATAAAATCCTGGGAAGTATAACCTTTCTGGATACCTAACTGTATTTTTCAACTTAATTTACTAAAATTATCCCTAAATCTTAGCATTTCATCCTTGCTTGCTTGAAATTCAGGTGTGTTATGAATAAAAGTTTCGTGTTTATTAATATTATGAAGGCTTTGATTTAGAGTTAGTTTTAGGAATTCTTGAGTTTAGTTTTCTCATTTTGCAGAGAGAGAAAGACCCTAGAAGTATAATTAATACATTACTATAAGATAATATTTCTTAGGTTTTGATGCCTGGTATAAATAAATCATCCTTACTTTCAAGGAATTTAAAATACAGTCTTGGAGGGCCAGCCAAGTGGCTCAGTTGGTTAAGAACTTGCTCAAGAGTGTGAGCTGAGCTCTGAGCAACGGCGGTTCAATGCCAGCCCGAGCTGAGTTGTTGTTGAGCTGTCAACAGGTAGCAGGAGGGCTCAGCTAAAAAAAAAAAAAGTAAAGAAAGAAAGAAAGAAAGAAAGAAAGAAAGAAAGAAAGAAAGAAAGAAAGAAAGAAAGAAAGAAAGAAAGAAAATACAGTCTTGGGGGCTGGCCGAGTGGCGCATTGGTTAAGCGCTGGTTTTGGGATGCCAGCGGCCCCGGTTCGGATCCCACATGAGGGCCAGTGACACTGCCCTCTACAGCTAACAACAGCTCCACCTGGAGCTGGGCTGTGCGAGCCCCGGTGATGGTGTGGGCAGCCATAGGCTATAGTGAGTGGCCCGCAGCCAGCGTGAGCGGCTGGCAGCCAAGAGTGAGCTGCCAATAGCCGCGGTGAGGGACATCCAGAGGCCAGCAACCGATCTGCCTCATCCGGGAAGAGCGCAACGACGATACCAACAGTGAAGCAACATCCTCCGCAACTAAACTGAAGAACAAAAAGACAGCAACTTGTCTGTTCCCCTTCCCCGATTTCCCAACACTGTTCCCCTCCGCCAATTCCCCAATAAAATCTTTAAAAAAAAAAAAATACAGTCTTGGTTAAATGATTTACCCAAGGTCATAAATCAAGTGAATTTTAGAAACTGGCAGAGGATATAGGTTTCATAAATCTTGTTTCACTACAGTATTTAGTATAGTCTTTAGTCTTTAGTCCATTTTCTCAACACATTGATTCTTCCATTTTTTTCAAACAATATTTTAACAATAATATGAATAATTGCCATAAAAGATGTGCCCATGCCTTAGTCCCTGAAACCTATGAATAAATTACCTTATATGGAAAAAAAGACTTTGGTTGAGAACATTGTGTTGGGGACATTATCCTGTATTATCTAGTTATGTCTATCCGAATCAGATGACTCCTTAAAAGCAGAAACCTTTCCAGGTTAGGGTGAGTGAATGAGAGAGAAAGAGATTTATTAAGGTGATGATGTGACCATGAAAGTATGAAAGTAAGCCGGTGATGCTACCTTGTTGCCTTTTAAGATGAAGATGGAGGGAAGTGGTCATGAAATAAGCAGCCTCGCTCTATAAGCAGGAGCAGTCATGGAAGTGAATTCTTCTCTGAAGTCCCAGAAAAGAATGCAGCTTACTGGCATCTTAATTTTACCCCAAGAGATCTGTTTCTGATTTCTGACAAACAGAACTGTAAAACAATAAATCTGTGGTCTTTTAGGCCTCTAAGTTTGTGTTAATTTTTATAGCTACACAGTAAACTGATGTAGAATTTGGTATCTAGAAATGATACTAGGTAGTACTAAATATATAGTACTAAATATATAGTACTAAATATATATAATCATTTATATATATACTAAATATATATATTTACTATATAGTACTAAATATATGTAATCATTTAGTACTAAATATATGTAATCATTTATAAATGAGTGCAGACTCAAAGGTATCATATAACAATATTGATTTTTCTCATCTGCTTTATGCTAATCTTTCTTAGTGAAAAAGCAAGGACCAGAGTTCCAAGATTTCTTTTTTACAGAACACTGGCTACTCCGCTGGAAGTAGGTAGAGCAGGATAGCATCTCTTTTCAGGTGTCTTAGTAGAAAATGCCTTACAAAGTTTCAATATGTTATTCTCCAGATCTTGAGTTATTCTTGAGACTCTATGAATACCCACTCTGGAAGAGGAAGTAACTATAGGTTATCTCAGTAGACATTATTTCCAACATAATAAAACACTCTCAAGTTTTCCACGTTAGACACTATTTTGCCTTATTGAGAATTTGTTGTATAATTAAAATTGAAGTTTAGAATAGAGTGTTATAACAATAGCAGTTTTCCTACAGCAACCAAATAATATCAGATATCTACAAAGTTGTAAATACTGACTATGTGTAGATTAACTCTGTCCAGATCTAGATTCATGATTGATTTAATTGGCTGAAGTTAGAAAAAAAGATAACTGTTTAAAAAGCTCAAAAATGTTTGTTGCTATTGTTTATAACTATTCAATTATTGAATCTATATAATATCATTTTAATTGTGTATAAATTTAACTATATCCTGATGTAGAAGAGATTGTGTTATTTATGTAAAAAGTAGAAACTAAAATACACTAAATGGAAATGCACTTAAAGTTTTATAGAAAGAGAAGCTAATTATTCTTTGTTATAAAATAATTTGTTGGTAAAAAAATAATTTTCTGAAAACAAATACTGCTAGATTTCAATGCTTATTTATTTTCATAGTGGTCCTTTAGTCATTGACCATTATCAGAATAATAAATAATGGCCAATGCCTCACTAAGCTCTCTAAATTTCTAATATTTTTATTCTCTTCATACTTGTATGCTTCTTTTATATTGAAATGTACTGCATGTTTCTTGTCCAAAATTATATGAGAAAAAAATTGTAATGCCAACAAAACAATAAAATTAAAATGCATTATAAGAAATGTGATGCAATCAAGATGGCAGAGTAGGTAAATGCTGTACTAACCTCCTCTCATGACCACATCAAAATTACAACTAAAGTACAGAACAACAATAATTGAGAATTGCCTTAAGTCTAATTGAATCAAAGCCCTTCCACTAAGGACATACAGAAGAAGCCACCTCAAAACTGATAGGAAGGGCAGAGACACGGTATGGGCTAGTTCCACACAAGCATGTGACCATTAAAAATTGGAAGGGATATTTTGGCTGCAGAGGAGCAAGGGGTCCTAGCCCCACACCAGGCTCCCAGCCCAGGGTTCCAGGGCTGGAGAGAAATGTCTCCATAACTTCTGACTGTTAAAACCAATGGAGATTGTGGCAGAGTAAGACTATGGCAGATGCAGTCCCAGGTGTTCCTCTTAAAGACCCTGCTCAAGGACATACTTGCTGAAGGACTCACTCACCCTGAGCTCCAGTGCTGGTGCAGCAGCTTGAAAGATACCAGAGACATGTGAGGGGGAGCTAAATTTTCTGGCTTCAGGGCAATGGGGAGAGGTACAGTTTTCCTGAAGAAGGAGGTGCCTATTGAAGCCATTATTTTTTGTTAAGCCTTAACCCTCCTGGTGTGCAGATATAGGTGGCCACCATATCTGAGTCTCCATCAACCTGACTAACCCTTTCAACTACCCTACCCTTGTTGATTCCCTGAGACCCCATACCACTCAACTTTCTGGCACATCCAAGTCAATTCCAGTGGCTTTTCCCTGTAAATGGCCTGCCTTGACTCATGCTGCAGACTTTTCTAAAATCCCTTAAAATTTCACTAAACCCAAACAACCAACATCTAACTTCCTCGTGTCCCATAAGTTTAACTGAGTAGCCCTAAGCCCGGCACTAGCTAGACAGTCTTGGTTTGCACTTAGGAATCTCAAGGCACCTTGAGGCCCAGCACAGGTGGCAGTCATGTATGGATTGCTTTCTGGCTAATGCTGGGTGACCCAGATAGGACACAGGCTGTGCAGCTGAGCTTAGCTTACTGTGGATCCCTTTGAAGGAGAACCCGGATCTGGCACACACAGTGACCAGCTTCAGACCAGGCTAGAGCATCACCCGGGCACCTTCAAGCATGATACAACCAAAGGACAGACTGTGCAGGCACTAGAGCCCTGCTAAAGTGAATCCTGCACTGTTGAGCCAGCCCCTGCAAAATAGCTCCTCCACTATAGTCATGGCCAGTCCTCAAAACCCATCAGCCTGAGGGTCAATCTCTGTTATCTACATGCAAACAGCAATCAAAGTTCAACAGCAGGAGGGCACATTAAGGCCCACACAAGGACAAACCTGGAACACCCAGTTCTGGTGACCAAGGAGACTACACCACTGGGCTCAACAGGATAGCTACTACATAAGTCCATTCTACTAACACTGGGAGACATAACAGCTCTATGTAATACATACAAACACAGGGAAGCAACCAAAATGGGGAGACAAAGAAATATGTGCTAAATGAAAGAACAGAACAAAGCCCGAGAAAAAGAACTAAACAAAATGGAGACAAACAATCTACCTAACACAGAGTTCAAAACACTGGCTATAAGGATGCTCAATGATCTCAGGAAGAACTTCAACAAAGAGAAAAGAAACATAAAAATGGTGATAGAAAATATAAAAAAATAACCTGGCAGAAATAAAGAATATAATAACTGAAATGAAGAATACATTACAGAGAATCAACAGTAGATGAGATGAAGCACAGAATTGAATCAGAATTGTGGAAGATAAGTTAGCAGAAAACACCAAATCAGAACAACAAAAAGAAAAAAGGATAAAAAAAATGAGAATAATTAAAGGGGCCTTTGGGACAACATTGAAAGTATCAACATTATTCTTATAGGGCTACCAGAAGGAAAAGAGAGTGAGCAAGGAATTGAAAACCTATTTGAAGAAATAATGATGAAAAACTTCCCTAGTCTGGTGAATGAAATAGATATTACAAGTTTAGGAAGCACAGAGAGTCTCAAACAAGATAAACCCCAAAAAGCCCACACCAAGACACATAACTAAAATGCCAAAGTTTCAAGACAAAGAAAAAAATCTTAAAAAGCAGAAAGAGAAAAGCAGTTCATTAGCCTCAAGGCAGCTCCCACAAAACTGTTAGCTGATTTCTCAACAGAAACTTTGCAGGCCAGAAGGGATTGGCAGGAAATATTCAAAGTGATGAAAAGCAAGGACATACAACAGCTGTGTCCTGCACGACAGGGCCGTAGGAGTTGGGAAGGGATGGCAAAAGGTTGAGAATAAATGAGACAAGTAAGAGAGAAAAAGCAATGCTAGCCAGGGGACTCAAAGCCTCTGGGATTAAGAGCCCCGAATCAGGCTTTTTTGGGGATACACACAAGGAAATAACATTGTTTTCTCCACAGTCTGTAAGTCACATACATCATACCAGAGAACTTAGCTCAGAGTCAAATCACCCCATGGCCTGCAGACTGCCATTATTGAAAGTTCCATGATATATTTACGTGCACCTCCTAAGAGACAGAAACTTCTTATGCTGAGACTCACTAACAAGAATGCATGGAAGACAGATGTAATCACATTATTAGGTCATTCCACAGGCAAGCTATCAGCACCTGAGACAAGGGGTCTTTGCCCATTTTCCTTAACTCTTCAATTTCTTCTATGGCACCCCTGTGACTGTGCCTGGCTTGGGTTGCCCTTTTCATGAAGGGTCTTATCCGTCATTGACTATCCAGCCATCTTCTGGGGCCACATAGGAAAATAGAGCAGGCATAATGTTGAAGTAATGTCTCTATGAGGACCGGTCATTTATGGGAAGGTGCACGGGGGCAGACGGCTAGGCTGCTGTGTGACCACATATAGCCAAGATTACTCTACCCAGCAAAGCTATCATTTAGAATCAGAGGACAGATAAAGAGTTTCCCACATAAGAAAAAGCTAAAGGAGTTCATCACCACCAAGCCAATATTATAAGAAATATCAGCGGGACTGCTTTAAGACACACACACACACACACACACACACACACACACACAAAACTATGAATAATAAAATGTCAATAACTGCATATATATTCAGTTACATTCAATGTAAATGGATTAAATGTTCTAATCAGAAGATAGAGTGACTGAATGGATAAGAAAACAACACCCTTACATGTGCTGCCTACTTCAGATCGAAAGACACACAACTGAAAGTAAAAGGGTGGGAAAAAGACACTTTACAAAACTGAAAACAAAAATTAAAAAACTGAAGTAGCAATACTTATACTAGACTAAATAGACGTTGAAACAAAGGCTATGACAAGAGACAAAGAAGGACCCAGTAATCTCACTTCAGGGTATTTATTTGAAGAAACTCAAAACACTACTTTGAGGAGACATGTGCCTTCATATGTTAATTGTAGCATTGTTTACAATGGTCAAGATGTGGAGGCAGCCTGGGTGTTCATCAATGGATAAAGAGGAGGTAGAATAATGGAATATTGTTCGGCCATGGAAATGAATGGATTTTTGTCATCTGCTTGAGCATAAATGGACCTGAAGGGTGTTGTGCTAAGTAGAAGACAGATGCAATGTGATTTCACTTACATATGGAATAAAGAACAATATAAACAAACAAATAAAACAGAAATAGCCTCATAGATACAGAGAACATTTTGATGGATGCCACATGGGAAGGGGTTTGTAGGTGAGTAAAGGATTAAGAAGTAAAATCGGTTGTTACACAGAAGTCATGGGGATGTAAAGTATAGATTTAGGAATATAGGCAATAATATTGTAATAACTATATAAGGTCACATGTGTACTGAATTTGTCCAGCATGATAGATGGGGTGGGGTTTGAGGGGCAAGGTGAAAAAAGCAAAGGGATTAAGAAGTACAAATTGGTATTTACAAAACAGTCAGGGGACTGTAAATTGAAGCACAGGGAATATAGTCAATAATATGGTAATAACTATGTGTAGTGCCAAGTGAGCACTATACTAGTCAGGGGGATCACTTTAAAAATTATATAAATGTCTAACCACTATGCTGTACACCTGAAATTGATATACTATAATATTGAATGTCAATTTTCATTGAAAAATTTCAAAAGAAGTAGGGGAAGGTGAAGGGAAATAATAAATTCAAATTTTAGTATAAAACAAATACGTCATAGGGTTGTAATACATGTATACAGCATAGGGAATATGGTCAATAATATTGCGATAGCATGGTATGGTGTCAGATGGTTGTTGGGCTTACCATGGTAATCATTTCTTTAGGTAAATAAAATTTGAACAACTATGGTGTATACCTGAAGCTAATATAATATTGTATGTTATCTATATTTTCATAAAAATCTTTTTTTAAAAACACCAGAAAGCCACAAATTATTCTAATAATGGAACTAATGGATAGCTATGTAGAAAAACTCTTAGAATCACTAATATAATTTGCCTTGATGTGTAGAGTTGGACTTGTACATAACAGCACAGTATAGAGCGCTGATTAAGAGCCTGGCAAGTCAACTTTCTGACTTTCACTACATTACTTAGAATTTCCAAACCCTAGTTTCCATTGTTTACGTTCGGCTTGTCTGTAAAATAGTCCTATCTTTAAAGTTCTTCAGAGGAATTAATTACATATCAAAAGATTAATACAGTGTCTAGGATATGAAAAACAAAATTAAATAATTGTTTGATATTTAAAAAAATGAAATGTGATTTGATTTTATTGCATCCATATTAATTTCAAATATGTATATATGTTTGTTTAAGGTGCTAAAACATGTATTATTATTATTATTTTAATTCTCTATTGTGAAATAAACATTTTTGTTTTTAAAATTAGTTTCAGGGAGTATAGTGTGGAATGGAGTCAAGGGTATTGTAATAAAACATGTATTATTGATTGCAACAGAATTCAAACAGACTTTCAACTATCCACTATCACCATCTACTATGCCAGATATCTACAAATATCTGTCCATCCAGGTGATAATTTTAGCCTCTGGGTCATTATAAATATGTCACAACTAGTTCTTCAATACATCTTTCCATATGGAAGAAGATACGGGAAAGAGTCAGGGTCTTTCAATTTCCTGACCTTCTTTTATGCAATCACCTTGAGGTTCACACTTTCTCAACCATTCATTCTCTTGGTCATTCCCTGCACCTTGTCATTATGAGGAACTACAAAGTGACTATAATCTAAATTATGCTTACAATGACCAATTTGCAGAGATATAAGTATTATTAACAATGAAAAATTAATTAACCTCTGCTATAGTAATATACATTTAGATATATATTTATATTCAAAAAATGTAGCAATTAAACCCCAGGCCTGAATATTTATAAACTGAAACCTGTAACTATTAACAAATCTCATCTTTTTAGTATATAATGATGTCGCAAGCCTTTTTGATCTTTTCAAGAAAGCATTCTGAGAGATCCCTTTCTCCATAGATTTTATCAACGGTCTTTCCCATCTGAAATTACTTTCCATTGAATTAAGTGACATATTCCATTTTATTTTTTCATTGCCAGTCCTCATGTTGTGTCCTAATGTTTTAGTGGTTGTAAACTTTTTCTATGATCATGAAATTTCTTGGGTAATGTCATTGAGTAATGTCTTGGGTAATGTCGAGAACATTTTAATTTCTCCACCATAATGAGTTTGAAAAATTGCTTGAGAAGTTGATTTAGCAATTCAAAAGTAAACATTGAAAACTTAATGGGAAGGGGGTGAGCAGTAGCTAAGATGGCAGAATAGGTGGGTGCTATACAAACTGCCTCCCAGATCACACCAAAATCACAAATAAATTATACAACAATCAACCTTGGGATTCATCTGAACACTAGCTGAACAGAACCAATAAAACTAAGGATTTAAAAAAGAGGTCATGTCAAGACTGGTAGGAGGGGCAGACACATGAAGCAGGCTGACTCCAGGCCCACAGAAACGGGGTGAATGCCAGGAGGGACACCTCAGTGGCAGAGCCTCCCCAAAGAGGGAGGGGCTTTCCTGTGCCTGTGCCAGCTCCCCAGCCCAGGAGACCCTTTCTGGAAAGGGGAGTTCCACGATAGCTGGTAGTGGAAATCAGCATGGACTCTCTCTGCCCAACCTGGTGTAGGGGAAGGCAGCTAGAGACCCAGTCACCTTCTTGTGGAGCCAACACATGTACTTGCTCACTGGCGAGCACTCACCCAGTCTCTAATGGAGGGAGCAGCAGCTAAGGAGTCCCAGGAGCCTGCGGGGAAGGACTGAACTGAGCACCTTTGGTGTGGGAACTAGAGGTTCTGGCGCCATTGTTTCCCCTGTGCAGAACTTGCACACATGTGGATTACAGGAGGGTATCATCGTTTTAGGGTTAATCCCTTTGTCAAAGGATCAGGTTTGGGACTGCATTGGTCTGATGGAATCAGCATGCAGGCATCGTGCCTTGGTGATGCCCTGGGTCCCCACCCCCTAAACTACTTGTGTGGCATTGCCTGTGTGGAGACTCCTGACTGCTGGGCTGCTGGCCCTGCTCCACAGGCTGCAGATTGAGACAGGCAGAGACTGTGACAGGGGACAGAGCATTTGCAGGAGTACATTAAGGCATGAAGCAGCATGGCCCAATGCAAACGGTGACTGGCCAAGGTGTTCTTGGAATGTTTTTGTGAGCTGGTTGCCAGCAGGAGTGGACACAGCTCTGACTCTGTGGTGGCCCCTGATCACAACTCAGGGTGCCCTGGGGGCCTGTCCCACCCACCTAGAACTGTGTTGCCAGGGACACCCTGGGCACCTGGAGCCCAGTCACACCTCCACATGCTATGGAGGTTTTTTGCAGCAGTGGACAGCCCACAGCAACCTGTGGAGATTTTGGTGGTAAGCACTACCCCAGAGTCCACCACCATTAATTGCGGACAGCTCTAGAGAGCCTGCTAGCCTGAGATGGAGGCTGGTGCATGATGGTTCACAGAGGGGGCACCATTTTTTCCAGGTTGGGCGCTCCTCCAGGGGCCAGGTCTGGGACCTCACTGGTCTGGTGTAACCCCTGCTCAGGCACTGCCTTGTGACACACTTTGTCCTCGCCCTCAGCACAGCTGGTGCTGAGTCATCCAGAGCTTCTCTATTGCTGAGCAGCTAGTTCTGCCCCACAAGCTGCATGTAGGCTAAAGCAGGTGGAGAGCCTTTTTTCTTTTTTTTTGGTTTCCCTATTTTGCTTTCTTTTTCTTTTCTTATATTTTTGTTCCTTTTTCTTTTTTCTGTTTTCTTTTTTGTTCTTGTTTCTCTTGTTTGTTTGTTTTGTTACTGATTTTGGTTACTGTTAATTTGTTTTGTTCTTTCTTTTTGTATTTTTGTTTCTCTTATCTGTTCATCGTTCATTGTTTTTTGGTGTGTGGGTGTATGTGTTTTTGTTGTTGGTTTGTTTTATTTTGTTTTTTGAGGTGGGCCCAGCACTGGTCCAGGAGCTTATACTACACTGAATTTGTAGAAACCACCGACCACAGTCTTTAGACCCCTGTAACACTACCCTGCCCACCTACACCTGCATTACCAGGGGCACTCTGAACCTCTGAGTGACTGGGTTTGCCCCTGCAAACTGCAGAAAAGGTTTTTTACAACAGGGGATGGTCTGCAGGATGGTGGTGAATGGTGACTTAAAACTTGTACTGCAGACATTGAGTAGCATCTCTTGGGTATTTGTGAGCCTGAGGTGAAGGCTGGTTGCAGTGCTCTCAGGGTGCTGTACAAGGGGATCACAGACCAGCTATTGGCATAAGATGTGAACCTGCATTAACATTGTAAAAACCACCAGTCTCATTTTGTGACTCACTTAAACTCCATCCTGTCCAGCTAGTGACGCATCTCTGAGGGCACCCTCAACACTGGGTCAACCAGCCAGACACAAGCTCTTAAGGAGTCTCTTTTACCAGTTGGGCCTTACAGGCAACTGACAGGTGACAACAGGCCTAGGGGGCCTTGAGCTTTTAGCTAAGCAGTCTCAGGACCAATATTGGTGGCAGCCAGCCTCAGTTCACAGAGAGACCACCTCCACATGACCCCAGGCTGAGCACAGGAAGCAGCCAACTGCATACAGCTTTGAGGCACCTTTCACATAGCCATGGGCCAGTAACAAACAGGGTGTGGGAGCCCCACCCAAGAGACACCAAAAACAACACACCCAGAAACCAGCTTCAGACCAAACCAGAGCACTACCTGGTTGGACCTAAAAGCAGCACACCCAAAGGAAGTCTCTACAGGCATAAGATCCCACAAGGGCCAAGTTTTATCTGAGGAGTCAACCCTCACACAGCAGCTCATACACTGTGGGCATAGCCTATTCTCATAGCTAGTCAGCCTGGGAGGCAATCTCACCCACTAACAAGCCAAAAGCAATGAAAGCTCAACTTCAACAAGAGAATACACACAACACAAGGAACACCCCTGGAGCACATGCACAGGAACATGTTTAAGGAAAGTAGTGAGAATTTCAACAAAGAGATAGCAAATATGAAGGTCAAAGATACAGAAGTCATAAAAAATAATCAGTCAGAAATAAAGAAGACAATAACTGAAATGAAGAACACGCTGGAGGAATCACCAGCAGATTAGATGAAGCAGAGAATCAAATCAGTGATTTAGAAGATAAGATAGTAGAAATCACCCAATTGAAGCAACAAAAAGAAAAAAGAATAAAACACAAAGAAAATAGTTTAAGAGACCTGTGAGATAAAATTAGGTGCAACAACATTTGCTTCATAGGAATACAAGAAAGAGAAGAGAAGAGAGGGATTGAGTACCTATTTGAAGAAATAATGACCAAAAACTTCCCTAAACTGGTGAAGGAAAATGACATGAAAACCCAGGAAGCACAGAGAATCCCAAACAGAGATGAATCCAAACAGGCTACACCAAGATGCATCATAGTTAAAATGGCAAAGGGTAAAGACAAAGAGAGAATCCTAAAAGCAGCAAGAGAAAAACAGCTAGTTACTTACAAGGGAGCTCCCATAAGACTGCCAGCTGACTTATCTACAGAAACTTGGTGGGCCAGAAGGGAGGGCCAGGAAATATCCAAAGTGATAAAAAACAAAGGCCTACAACCAAGATTGCTGTACCCAGCAAGACTGTCATTTAAAATTGAAGAGATAAAGAGCTTCCCAGAAATGAATAAGTTAAAGGAATTCATTACCACCAAGCCAACATTTCAGGACATGTTAAAAGAGCTCCTTTAAGCAGAAGAAGGTGAAAACAAACTAACAAAAGAAGACCAGAAATACGAATAATAAAATGGCAATAAATATGTACCTATCAATAATCACTTTAAATCTGAGTGGACTAAATGCTCCAATCAAAAAGTATAGGATGGCTGAGTGGATAAGAAAACAAGACCCATGCATATGCTGTTTACAAGAGACTGACCTCAGATCAAAAGACACACACACAGAGTGAGAGTAAAGGGGTGGAAGAAGGTATTTCTTGCAAATAGAAATGAGAAAAATGCTGGAATAACAATACCTATATCAGAAAAAATAGACTTTAAAATAAAAACTATAATAAAAGACAAAGAAAGGCACTACATAATAATAAAGGGATCAATTCAACAAGAGGACATAACCCTAGTACACATCTATGCACCCCACATAAGAGCTCCTAAATATTATATACAAAACAGATTTTGATTGACACAAAGAGATCAACAGTAACACTATCATAATAGGGGACTTCAACACCCTATTCATTGACACCAATGAACAGATCCCCCAAACATAAAATCAACATGGAAACAGTGGCCTTACACGACACATTAGACAAGTTGGATTTAATTGATATTTTTACAGCATTTCACCCCAAAGCAGCAGAATAAACATTCTTTTCAAGTGCACATGGAACAGTTTCCAAGATAGACTACATGCTAGGCCACAAAACAAGTCTCAGTAAATTTAAGAAGAGAATATCAAGCATTATTCTCTGACCACAGTGCTATGAAACCAGAAATCAATTACACGAAGAAAACGGGAAAACACACAAATACATGGAGACTGAAAACATGTTACTAAATAGGGAGTGGGTCAACAATGAGATCAAGTAAGAAATCAAAAGACACCTTGAGACAAATGAAATGAAAACACAACCCAAATATCTCTGGGATGTAGCCAAAGCAGTCCTAAAAGGGAAATTCATAGCAATGCAGGCCCACCTATAGAAACAAGAAAAATCTTAAATCAACAGTCTATCTTTATACCTAAAGTAACTGGAAAAAGAACAGCAAAATAAGCCCAAAGGGAGTACAAGGAAGGAAATAATAAAGACTGGAGCGGAAATAAATGAAATAGAGACCAAAGAAACAATACAAAAGATCAATGAAACCAAGAGATGGTTTTCTGAAAAGATAAACAAAATCGACAAACCTTTAGCCAGACTCACCAAGAAAAAAAGAGAGAGGACCTACATTAATAAACTCAGAAATGAAAGAGGAGAAGTTACAACAGACCCCATAGATATAAAAAAAAAAAAAATTAAGAAAAATACTATGAGCAGCTTGGTGCCAACAAATTCGACAATCTGGGAGAAAAGGAAAATTACTAGAAACATACAATCTTCCAAGGCTGAATCAAGAAGAAACAGAAAATCTGAACAGAATGATTACTACCAATGAAATTGAATCAGTAATCAACAAGCTCTCAATGAACAAAAGTACTGGACTGGATGGCTTCACAGGTGAATTTTACTAAACACTCAAAAAAGAATTAACATCTATTCTCCTCAAACTATTCCAAAAAATGCAGAAGGAAGGAAGGAAGGTCCCCAAGCTCATTTCATGAGCCTACTGTTACTCAGATCCCAAAACCAGACATAAATGTTACAAAAACTGAAAACTATAGGCTGATATACCTTAAGGAACATAGATGCAAAAATCCTCAACAAAATATTAGCAAACCAAATTCAGCAATACATTAAAAAGACCATACAGCATGATCTAATGAATTTCATTCCTGGTATGCAAGGTTGGTTCAATATCTGCATATCAATTAATGTGATATACTACATTAACAAAATGAAAAATAAAAATCATATGGTCATATCAATAGATGCAGAAAAAGCATTTGACAAAATTCAAAATCTATTTAAAATCAAAACTCTCAGCAAATTGGGAATAGACGGATCATATCTTAACATTATAAAGGCCATTTATGGTAGATAAATCCACGGCAACATCATACTCAATGAGGAAAAGCTGAAAGCATTCCCCTTAAGATCAGGAACAAGGCAAGGTGGTCCACTTCCACCACTTTTATTCAACATAGTTCTGGAAGTTCTAGCCATAACAATCAGACAAGAAAATGAAATAAAAGACATCCAAATTGGAAAAGGGGAAGTAAAATCGGCATTATATGCAGATGACATATATATATATAAAGAACCACAAAGTTTCCACCAAAAAACTATTAGAACTCATGAATGAATTCAGTAAAGTAGCAGGATACAAAATTAATATTCAGAAATCAGTTGCATTTATATGCACCAATAACAAACTACCACAAGGAGAAATTAAGAAAATAATCCCATTTTCAGTTGCTTCAAAAACAATAACATACTTAAGAATAAACTTAACCAAGGAAGGAAGAGACCTGTACTCAGAAAATGAGTACACTTGAAACACTGAAGAGGGAAATTTAAGAAGACACAAATAAATGGAAACATACCATGCTCATGGATAGGAAGAATTAATATAGTTCAAATGTCCATACTATAAGGCATTATATAAATTTAATGCAATCCCCATTAAATTACCAGCAACATTTTTTCACAGAACTGGAGCATATCATCCTAAAACTTATATGTGATCATAAAAGACCTTTAATAGCTACAGAAATCTTGAAAAATAAGAACAAACTGGGAGGTATCATGTTATCTGACATCAAATCATACTACAAGGTTATTGTAATTAAAAGAGCATAGTATTGGCATAAAAACAGACACATACAGCTGGCAAAGTGGCGCTTTGGTTAAGAGCTGGCTTGGGACTCCAGCAGCCCCAGTTCAGATCCCACATATGAAGGCCAGTGACGCTGCTCTCTACAGCTAAGATGGTGAACAACAGCTCCACCTGGAGCTGGGCTGCTGTGATTCCCCAGGATGGCATAGCTGCAGCCCCTGCTGCAGTGGGCTGCCAGAGGTTACAGTGAGTGGCTGGCAGCCAGTGTGAGCAGCTGGCAGCCAGCATGAGCTGCCAAGAGCCGCTATGAGTGGCTGTGCAGAGGCCGGCAATCTACCTACCTCACCTGGGAAGAGCACAATGATGATACCAACATGGGCCAGTGAAGCAATGTCCTTCACAACTAGACTGAAGAACAAAACAACAGCAACTTGTCTGTTCCCCTTCCCCGGTTCTCCAACACTATTCTCCACCCCCAATTCCCCCCAAAAAACTTTAAAACAAAAAGGGGAACCCTCATGCACTGTTGGTAGGGTTACATATTGGTGTAGCCACTATGGAAAACAGTATGAAAGTACCTCAAAACATTGAAAATGGAATTACTGTATGACCCAGGAATTCCAAAGAAATCTGAAACACAAATTCAAAAAAATATATGTACCCCTATGTTTATTGCAGCACTATTCACAATAGCCATGATATGGAAACAACCAAAATGCCCATCCATAGATGATTGGATAAAGAAACTGTTGCACATTTAAAGAATGCAGTATTACTCTGCTATAAAAAAAGAATGAAATCTTACCATTTGCAACAACATGGGCAGAACTTGAGAATATTATGCTAAGTTAAATAAGTCAGACTAAGAAAGACAGATATCATATGATCTGAATTATATATGGGATCTAAAGAACAGAATAATTAGCAAAAAAAAACAAAAAACTGTTGGTTGCTAGAAGGGATGGCGGAGAAGATGAAGGGATTAGAAAATGTAAATTAATAGATACAATACACTCATAGGGATATGAAATACAGAATGGGGAAAAAATTCAACAATGTTGTAAAGATTATGTAAAGTACCATATGGGCACTAGAGTTATCAAGGAGATCACTTCATAGACTGTGTAGATGCATGACCAAGGTGCTGTACAACTGAAGCTGAAGTAGAATATGTCAACTATAAGAAAAAATATATAAATATATATTTATAATCATGGGAGGTGGAGTATAGCATAAGGAAGATAATGGTATTGTGACAGTTATATAAGATCTCAGAGGTAGCTTGGAGGAGTGGGGTTATCACTTTATGAGAGGTGTAAATGTCTAACTATTTTTAAACCTGAAATTAATTTTTAAAAAAAGAAGTACAAATCGTAGTTACAAAGTAGCCATGGGGATGTAAAGTAAACATAGGGGTATATGGTCAATAATATAGTAGTAACTACATATATTGCTAGATGGGTACTAGATTAGTCAGGGGGAATCACATCTTTATATATATATAAAACCAGTATGCTGTACACCTGAAATTAATATAAAATTAATACATTGAATATAAATAAATAAATAAAGTTTTAATGCTGGGAAAAAAAGAAAACTAAATAATATGGATTAATTTGCTTCATGAAAACTTTAGCTCTTTAAGGAACATTTGTAGATATATACGAAGAAAGAAGTTGGACTTCCCTTATTGTGCATTCGCTTATGAAGAAGGATGGCTTTTCTTGCTTTGTACTACTTATACTCTAATCTTTTTTCTTCCTTCCCTACTTTCTTATTCGAAACAGAGAGGTGGGAAAAATTATAGACAATTTAATGTCAGTCACCTTCAAATCCCTTTTTTTTGTCTTTCTTTTTCTTTTTTTTTTCTTCTTTTTTTTTTTTTCGCTCTTTAATCTACATTTCTTACTTTCCTGGGCTAAGTGAATCTTGGCTGTCCTGTGGAGAGTTGTTTAATCTTGTAGTTTTCTCAAGTGGTATCAAATTTCTTTCCCTATCTCTTCATATTATGAAACTTGGAGAGGAATAGCCATGAAGCTTGCTCCCATTGCATTGTTGCTCTAATCTTTTCTTTCTCTTTCTCTTTCTCTCTCTCTCTCTCTCTCTCTCTCTCTCTCTCTCTCTCTCTCTCTCTCTCTCTCTCTCTCTCTCCTCTCACACACACACACTTTTAACTATCCACGTTCACCATCCACTATGTCAGACATCTACAGATTCTCTACCCAGCTAGATGATAATTTTAGTCCCTGGGCATTATAAATACCTCCACAGTTAGTCATTCAATATGTATTTCCATATGCAAGAAGATATAATAAAGTGCCCTGGATTTTCCAGTTTCCTAATCTGCTCTTATCCAATCACTGTGACCTTCATACTTCCTCAACCACTTGGTCATTCTCTGCACCTTGTCATTATGAGGAACTACAAAGTGACTATAATCTAAATTTCAAACGTTCTGCTAGAGTGACACCTCTACCCTTTCCATCTGGCACTTTTAGCACCCCAAATTCCACAATACTCTGATTTTAATGGAATCTTCAAATTTTGCTCCCATCAGTTTTTTATTTTTTATTTTACTGCATTCATTTTATGCCTCTTACCTAGCTTAAATTCTATGATCAATTAATATTATCATTCCCTCACATATATCCTTAGCTCGTTTTTTTCCTAACTCTCCCTTGGGAAAAAAATAATTCAAATAAAACCAAACTTTCTTTCCATTATATCACAGTTCTCATATAGCTCAGCATAGCTAAAGAACAACGAACAGCCATGATAATGTCTTAAATTCATGATCACTGACCTAACGCACTATTAGGATGGTAAAATCCTAATGCAGCTTGGCAATCATTCTCTTCCCCTAGTCAACTATTTCCCTCTCTTTTAAATGAATTCCGGCTGTCTCTTCAACTCTCTACCCATACCCTCAGACTCCAAAGACAATTTTGCTCCCTGCTTCACTGGAAAGATTGAAACAATCAAATGAGAAGTGAACATATTGTTCAGCTCTCTGCATCTGTGCTTGCTCTGCTGTTGCTCTACATGAACTGTTGGAGCTCCTAGCTATCATGATTGCTTACTCAAGCATGGTGTTCCTGCAGTTCTGCCTACTCTTTCCTGACATCATTGTTCTCCTTTCCACTGATTTTCTTTTCTTATGACCACTCCATTCTCCACTGTTTTAGTGTGAAGCTTGTTAAGAGAGAGACTAAATAGTCACTGTCTCCAGTTAGGCTCCTCCTATTTTCTCTTGAGGTCAACTCAATAACAGTTTGTCCCAAGGACACAAATGAATACTATTTTGCTAGATCAATGATCAATTCTAAGTCCTCATAGCAATGGGGTCATCAGCAGCATTTTTTTTTTAATTGTTTTACTGGGAAATAAACTTTTTTTTTTTTTTTTTTAAGTTTCAGGTGTACAACACAGTGCAATAGTTATACCTTTTACCCCTCAATTTACTGGGGTGAAATGGTAAGTAAAATTAAATATGTTTCAAGTATACAATTCTGTAATACATCATCTATATATCACATTGTGTGTTCACCACCCAGAGTCTGTTCTCCTTCCGTCGCCATATATTTGATGCCGTTTACTCTCTTGATGCAATGCAATTGATCACCCTCTTTTCACTTGTCTCTCAGGATATCAAATTTGCTTGTGTTTTCTCCATTTCTTTGCCACCCAAATCATTCGCTGTCTCCATGAGTATCTTTGGGCATCTTCTCTCTTCAGTACACATTTATCCAGTTTCAAGGCTTTAATTATCTTAAACAGACAAATCAGGATTCTATAAAATAAGACTTGATGACTCCCTTGAACTCCACAATGTTTTATCCAATTTGTTTCTGGGTAGGTCCATTTTATGTCAAAAATGATCATAGTCTTAAAATGTGAAATACTGGGTCCCTGATTTTTCCTCCAAAGCTGATTTTCTCAAAGATTGCCTATCTCATAATGGTCATCTGCATTCTTCTGGTAATAAAGGTCGAAAACCCTTGTATCATCCTTAACTTCACTTTTTTCTTTCACACCATATGTTGAAATTCAATTTTCAAAATGTATTTAGAGCCCAACAGCCTCCTAAAACCTGCTCTGTTGTCAGTCTTTTCCAAGCTTCCTTCATCTTTTGCCTGAATTGCTGTGGTGGCATTCTGATAAGCCTCCTTGCCTCTTTTCTCACTTCCTTTTCATTTAAGTGATACTGTTCAGACACAAATCAGATTCTGTGTCTCCTCTACTCAGATCCTCCACTGACTTATCTTCTAACTTAGAGCAAAAGCCATAGTCCTTATTGTGGCCTGCAAGGTTGTGCACATCTGCAGTCACATTCCATTCTATCTCATGATCCAATATAATCTCTAAATCATTTTTTTCTAACCATCATAGCTTCACAGTTTCACCAATCATCCTGTCAAGCTCTTGCATTCCAGCCTTTGCCTTTGTTTGTCCCTTCACCTTAATTCTCTTCCTCCAGTTAAATATAGTATTTGGAAAATGTCAGTTCTGTTACATCTGTACACAAATGTCCCCTACATAAGACCTTATGCAATCTCATCTGAAGTTTCAGACCCTCCCCAGTTCTTCTCTTCCCTTCCCTATTTTTTTAACTTTGTTTCCCTTAGAACTTCTTACTCTTTAATATAACATATGTTTTACTTTTTCTCTTTTTATTCTCAATTTTCTAAAGTGGACTCTAAGTTATATTATTGCAGTATATATTTAGTTCACTGCTGTGTCACCAATGTTTATAATACAGATTTGAATTAGTTACTCTAATTTTGTGTATACGAAAAGGAAAAACGTTCAGGTTACCAAATCATCTGAAAATGTTACCTTTATATATGCAGAGACCTCTGATGTCATTATTTCTGAGATATCTCTTAGCTAAACAAAACCAAACAAAACATAATAAAACAAAACAAAAATCTTGTTCTATTCTTTAACTGTGAATCAAGATGGCCTAGAATTCTTTTATTTGTCAGAGAGTAATCAACTTAAGAATAACGTTATTTCAGATAACACTGACACACATTGCCAGAAAATAGTGATCCTATTTCTTATTAACACATTTGCTCCCTGTTGCCAAGTCTACCTGCTTTTTTTGTGCTGACAGTGGTGTCTCATTTTTCTCCCTTGATTGCTACTCTCCCAAATACCCTGGCATAGTCCCAAGCTGCTTAGATTCAATGTCTTGATAAAAGCTTTGATAGCCAACCCTTTGTGGTGACAAATCAAGATAATTGCCATGGTCCCTTATTTGAGGCTCTTTGTGCTGCTACAATAATTGCTGGCTCATCAGTGGTTTTCAGGGAAGCAGCTGGCAACAGGGAAAGGAGATAGTTTTCTACGACTGGCATAAAAATGACAATAGGTTCATTTGTAAACTCATAATCGACCCTGTGCCCTTCTACCAGAAGTGAAGATTACTTCTTCCTGTTGTACCAGAGCACTCAAGGCACATTTTGTAACCTCTTTTCCATTTTTAGCTCTCCTTCAAATTCACTTTAAGATTTTGCTTAGGGAAACATCAACACAGCAAAAGTCTCATAAAAGTCCCCACTCCCCCAAATAAAATCACCTCATGAAACATTTATCAAACAGTGGGTGAATGACATTATAATGGGGTTGAACATAGAAGTAATTTTCTGGAAAGGATCAAAGGAGTTGTTTTGACTGCTAGTCATGAAGCAGAAGCAGGCTGTCCTCCTGGCCTGAGAGGGAGGGTGGACTTGAGGCCAACTAACATCAAAAGCTTTGATGAGACATAGTCTGGCCTGTTACTTGAGCTGAATGGCTTCAGCTTCTGGAAGTGGTGGCCACTGAATGCAAAGAACAATGGGAGGGGAAGAAAGGCTGCATTCACATTAGAAAGCAAGAGAGCCAGTCCAGGACTCAAGACCACAGGTCCATGCAAAGGCTTTTCTCCAAGAAGTAGCTGAGTGGATACTGTGGGAAAATGCCAGAGAGTTACACAGTGGCAGCAGTGACCACATAGTGTCATGAATATAGGAACAGTTTTGTCAGAAACCTTCTGGAAACATTATCCAAGGTAGACATGAATTTGTTAGATGTTGTTGATGTCATGTTCTGAAAGAATAAGAGGCCAGGTGGAATATGAAGATAATTATAATTTATGAGATACTACATTTCTTCTCTCTTGATTTAGGAAGTTGAGGCTAATTTTGAAGTTCTGCAAGGTGAGGAGTGCTGTGAGAGGAAGGTACTATTAAATCAGAACTCCATGGTAAATAATTTGAAGTTTTTTATCTTCTCGACTTCTGTACACATTTTAGATTGCTTTGGACTTGAGAAAGACCTGTTACTTCCAGTTGCTTTAGTTGTAACATTTAAACTTCTGCTAATTATCTGTGTGCACGCACATGTATAAGTGCACATGCACACTCACATCAAGGGGTAGAAAAATGGTCTTTTCAGTATAGAAATGCAGTTGATTATGTTTACTTTATATACAGTGGCTGTTAAATTCACTTAATTCTGTGTCCCTCTTTTCAGCTGCATATAAACTTCTGGCAAATCCTTATACTGAGTTGCAGTTACAGTTATTCTACTTTTATTTCTAGATATTTGGTTTATTATTTTGCAGTTTCCAGCTATCTGCTATAATTTGTAAACTAGTCATCTATATTTTCAACATATATTGAGCACAGCATTAGTGGGGTTTTTTTTTGGGTTTTTTTTTGAGGGCAGTGTCACTGGCCCTCACATGTGGGACCGAATCGGGGCTGCTGGCTTCCCAAGCCAGCGCTTAACCACCGCGCCACTCGGCCCACCCTAGTTTTAAATTTGGGTCTGATACCTCCAAAATCTGAATCTCCTATGTGTGTGTGTTTTTTACCTTATTGTCTGTTTTATGTCCTGTTTTTCCTAGTTGTGCTCATTTTTGTCTCCTTATATGCCTTCTAAATATTGGTGGAGTAGTCACTGCAAATAAAAATCTATATAGATATAATTTGAGGCTCTGAATGATGTTATCTTCCTCCAGAGACAATTTACTTTCATTTTTGTCAAAATAAAATCAAAAGTGCAATTTTCCTAGTCCCAATCAGGACTGAGTGCTTATGAATTAGACTCCAGTCTTTAGGAGGCCTAGCCTGTAACGCACTTATTTTTATTCCTATATTGTATCCTGCTGAATTTTTTCTTGGAATGCTCTGAAATCCAACATATGTTACATCAAACTTTGAATTGGCTAAGGTCCATTGTTTCAGGCCCTCCACAGCTAGTTTATAAGGGATAAATGCCATGAGAGGAGTGGAACTGAAGGTGACTCATATCTCTGCACTTTACTTTTCACTAGGAGCTGGGATGCTTAAGTCTTTGTGTCCTGGTAACATCATAATACTTTCTAAAATATTTTTTATCCTCCTTTTAAAATTGTTGCCTGCTTTATTCTAGTTCTCTCAATAAGTAGAATTTGTCTTCAACAAGCTGGTCCACCATTGTTCTATTTGGAAATACCCTGTTTATGAAGAATTCATCATTTCTTTTTCTCTTTCAAGAACTAGAATACGTTCACTGTGGTTTCTTGTGTCTTAACTAAAAAAACACTGATCTCAATAATATACAGACTTACCAGCTGTTGGGCATATAACATAATTAGATGGTCTACTCCCTGATTTCAGGATAAATATGTTCAAAGTTTAGGCAGCACCAGCATCAGCTGGAGGGCCTGTTAAGTCACAGAGTGCTAGGCCCTCGGTTTTTACTTCAGTAGGTCTTGGATATGGCATGATAATCTGCATTTCTAGCAAGTTCCAAGATGGTACTGATGTTGATGGACCAAGGACCACACTATTACAGAAGATCAGATTAAGTGTTCTGATTTCATTTTGGTTAAGAAAAAGTCAAAGACATACTTGTTGACTTATATTAATAAATGCAATGGACTGAGTGTGTTATAATTATTCTGCTGCAAGAATGTACTATTTGCTTCAGTTTTATTTCTCATTATGAATGTGTTATTACAAGCTATATTGTATCTTCTTTAAAACATGCCCCTTCCATTATAATATAAACTTTAATAAATTCTAAAATAATAACTTTCCTCTTTTAAATACATTTTATTTTTTGAAAAGTTTTAGGTTCACTGCTAATTGAATGGAAAATACAGAGATTTTCCATAGACCTCCTGCCCCCCACATACACAGCCTGTGTGACTTCTCCATTACCAACATCCTCCATCAGATGGTACATCTGTCACAACTGATGCTCCTACATTGACATGTCATTATAATCCAAATTCCACAGTTTACATCACGGTTCACTCTCAGTGTAGTAGTACATTCTATGAGTTTTAACAAATGTATAATGACATGTATACACCATATGGTATCATACAGAATAATTTCATTGTCTTTAAACTCCTCTGTGTTTCACCAATTCATCCTTTTCTCCTCAACCTCAAGCACCACTGATATTTTTACTATCTTTACTATTGTTTCCAGAATGATATATCATTGGGATTATACAGTCTGCAGCTTTTTCAGATTGATTTCCTTTACTTACGAGGTGTGATCAAAATATATGGTGTATGATTAAATAAAAAAATATTACAGTAAAAGACATATTGCCATTAAGCCCCCTCAAAATACTTCCCCTCACTTCAAACACACTTATCCCATTGTTCTTGTCACTTTCTGAAGCAGTTCTGAAGTCCTCTTTCATGAGTGTCTTCAGTTGCACTGTTGTGGCTGCCTCGATGTCCTAAATCAATTCAAAACATTTACATTTCATGGTCATTTTGACTTTGGGGAAGAACCAGAAGTCACAGGGTGCCAGATCAAGTGAATAAGGTGGATGAGGATGCACCTTAATGTTTTCATTTGACAGAAATTGCTGTACCAGAGCAATGTGTGACATGGAGTCTTTCCATTGTGATCAGAAAATACAGTGAATACTGCTGCTGACTGACATTCAACAGAAAGGCAGGGATCTTCATTATAGGAAACAGTGCCTTGAAAGTTAGTAACAGTGTGTGTAACAAATTTCAGCTGGTTGGTGCAGTCAATGGGTTGCAAGCTACAGTTGAGAGAAGGTGTGTGTTAAAGTGTGCCATAAATCATCCTCCATCATGACAATGCTCCATTTCACACATCGCTTCTGGTATACAGCAATTTCTGTCAAATGTGTTCATTTGACAGAAATTGCTGTATACCAGAAGCGATTAAACATTACCATGTTTCCTCATCCACGATACTCATCAGATTTGGCACCATGCAATTTCTGGCTCTTCTCCAAAGCCAAAATGATTTGGGACATCCAGGTAGTCACAACAGCATAACTAAAGACACTCACAAAAGAGGACTTCCAGAACTGCTTCAGAAAGTGGTAAGAATGATGGGATCAGTGCGTTTGAAGTGAGGGGGATTAATGGCAATGTGTCCTTTACTGTAATAATTTTTTTAAAATTAAACATTCACTGTATTGTTTGATCATACCTCATAGTAATATACATTTAAGATTCCTCCATATCTTGTCATGGTTTGATAGCTCATTTGTTTTGATCAGTAAATGATACTCCATTGTTGGATATAACAGAGTTTATATATCCATTCACCTGCAAAAGACCATCATGACTGCTTCCAAGTTTTGGCAATTATAAATAAATGGGCTATAAATATATGTGTACAGGTTTTTGTGCACATATAGGATTTTAATTCATTTACGTTTATTCCAAAGAGCATGATTGCTGAAAGTTATGGTACAAGTATCTGTACAGCCATTTTGCATTATCACAGCAAGGTATGAAAGTTCCTGTTGCTTCACATCCTCACCAGCATTTGGTGGTGTCAATGTTCTGGATTTGGGCCAGTCTAATAGATGTGTAATGGTATCTCATTGTTTTTCAATTTGCATTTCCCCAATGACATAAATGTGAAATATCTTTTCATATGTTTATTTACCATCAATATATCTATTTTAGTGAGGTATCTATTAATGTCTTTGGCTCATTTTTTTTAAATTGAGTTATTTGTATTCTTATTAAGTTTTAAGAGTTCTTTGTATATATTTGGATAAAAGTCCTTTATCAGATTTTTTTTTGCAAATATTTTCTCACAACGTGGTGGTTTATCTTCCTATTCTATTGATATTGTCACCTGCAGAGCATAGTTTTTGTTTGTTTGTTTTTTAAATTTTAATGCAGTCTAGCTTCACAATGATTTCTTTCATGGGTCATGCCTTAGGTGTTGCATGCAAAATATCAACATATCTAAGAAAATCCATATGTTTTCCTTTGCTACCTACTGGAAGTTTTATAGTTTGCGAGTGATCCTTTTTGAGTTAGTTTTTGTGAAGAGTGTAAGGTCTATGTCTAGGTCCTTTCTTTCTTACGTTTCTTTTTTTATTTTTTTTTTGGAAGTGGGATGTCCAGTTTTTCTACCACTATTTGTTTAAAGGGCTGTTTTTTCTGCATTGTATTGCCTTTGCTTCTTCATTGAAGATCAGTTTACTCTATTTGTATGGATCTATTTCTGGTATCTCTATTCTGTAACATTAATTCATTTGTCTGTTTTTTCATCAATACCACTGCCTTGTTTAATGTAGCTTTACAATAGGATTTGAAGTAGAGTAGTTGTGAGTACTCCAAATTTGTTCATCTTCATTACTGTATTGGCTATTCTGCATCTTTTGCCTCTCCATATAAACTTTAGAATCGTTTTGTAGATATCCACAAAATAACTTACTGAGATTTTGTTTTGACTGTCAATGTTTAATAATGATCATTTTTATATTTGCATGCCTAGGTTTCAGAAGGTCACATAGTAATGAAGTTACTCTTTTAAAAGAGTAATGAAGTTACTTTTTTATTTTTAAAGATTCTATCTAATTAAGTATCAACCTGGCCATATAAGCAAGACAAAATAATCATTTATTATAGCTGGTTGTTATAATATTATTATTAACCAATGAAGTTCTGAATAGCTCCCATATAGTATATATTGCAAAGCATATATAGAGAATACATAGTAGAATTAAAAGAATAAGGGACCTTGGTTCAAATTCTAATTCAATCTTATATCAAGTATGATTCAATTGTTAGGATAATGTATTTAAATCAGAATTCCTTAATTTACTAAAGCAAGGTCTGTTTAGCTCATAGGCCTATTTTCAGACAAACTATGATAATGCGATAATGAACAATGCAGTTATTTTGGAGAGTAACTATAATATAGTGGAAAAGAAATAAGAACTGAAATCAGACAGATGTCTTAATTCAAATTCTGCTTTCAAATTTTTCATTGTTTTTTAGTAAGCTATCACTACAGTGATACTGAATAACAAATAAACCCAAAAAGAAGTTATAGCACAACAATAAGTATTTATGTCTCTTTGCAAGTGAATTTGTTGTTGGCATTAGCCAGTAGGCTATAATTGGCTGATACAGAAGATAGTTTGGGCTTTCTAGTCTGCTCCATATGTTTCTACCTTGGGTATGCTTTCTTCATAGTAATAACAGAAGCACAAGGTTTATGTTCAATTTACTTGTGTATATGCATTAATATCCTATTTATCATAACAAAAAAGTGAAAGTTTAGGTGCAGGAAAGAACGTTTTGAAACCATAAAATCAAAGTTACATGATGTAGGAAAGTAATTCCACCACATAGAATGTGGTCAGAGATACACGAAATGACATATGAATACATTTTCAGATATGTAATACTCATTTAATAAATGTTTATGTACTTTTTTTACCTTTAAAACAGTCAAATGATGGATAGAGGAGGGGTTTATCTCATATAATTCCCTTTTGGAAATTGATCCATCTAAATTTAAGAGCTAGAAGCAAAAGAGCTGATGTCACTGCCAATTTATAGATGAATAATGCTTAATAAATCTATATTCTTCTGAGATCAGTGACTAAAACAAGAAAGGTTATCATCCTATTTTGTCAGGCACAGGGGAGATGTGGTGCACCACACTAATGGTAATCACATCAGGTATCTCTCTTTGACTTATTTTGTTTACCCACTTGAATATTTTATTCTGGGAACACATTCCCAGATGTCACTAATTGAGGAAATGATGGTATAAGTCAATGAATTATACTACAAAAAATATTTTCATAGTATGAATGAGAATGGGATTTATAATTTATGCCCTGAATTATATAAACAAATAAACACTTGATAAATGCTCATGAAAACATATTATAAACTATTATGAGTGGTTCACATTCACTTATTGAAGGTAAATCTGGCTAATGTACTTGTTTTCATTTATGAATTTGATAATTTTATGAGAATTAAAATACTACAACATATGAAAAATTCACATTATACATCTGATATGAGACTTATTTGGCAGTAATTATATTCAATTTCCTTGCAGATAGTCTACATGGGCTGGTGTGAAGCACGGGAACAGGACCCCTTTCAAGAATGTGTGTACTCTCCAACATTTCTAGCTCTGAGGGGCTCATGGCTTTACAAGTTTCTGGCACCCCCAGTAAGTGTTTCTTTCCAACATTTTTTATTTTTCCCATGTTGTCACAATAGAGTGACATCAATTTAACAATAGTAGATAACATATTACCAGTATATTTGGAAAATAAGATACAGAAAAAACAAAACGCAGTCCAAATGTTTCTGAATATATTTTGCCAAAGATATATATTCTCTCAAGAAAACATTTCTTTATAATCCTAGGAAAATCTAGAAGTCCTTTCTGTTTAGGCATTTATGACAGTCAAAATAAGTTTATGTGGCATAAGTCTATCTAAATCAAATCAATACTATTTTTGATATCCTATATTCTAGTCATTGGCTTTGTATCAAATATGTATGGGTATCTATAGTACCTAAAGTCTTGCCTTCAGAAACATGTACTTACACAATAGTAGATTACCAATAAATATTTATTGAATGTAAATATCAAATGCTATATATTCATGCATGTAATAATACAAAGGGTCTTAGAATGATCAAGTCTGGATTGCTGTTATTTTAAATGTCTATGTCTACATAAAGTTCAAAATACCATGGGAAAAAAGCCATTAATATTTATATTTTTTTTACTATGTTACTATTCTGAATAATTTCTTATGACTGGACAGAGGATATACATTTCAAAGTTAAATAAATGAAACAACTTTATTGTAGTGTTTAGTGCCTTCACAAAGTTATAAAGTGCTCACATCTTGATATGACTTCCTAATATAAATTGCCTTTTTTTAAAGAAGTGAAAGCCTGTGTTGCTATCTAGTATTTTTCTCTGAATGTAAAAAAATGGAAAACTGAAAAATATATGTATGAAATATAGGTACTTAGTGTTTATATGTACAGAATACACACATTATTTAAAATATATAAAAACATCAGGCAAATGGAGATTGTTGCATGTTACATAAAACATTTGCTGTAAGGGGAAGAGAAAGAGGTGATCAAGCTTAGAAGAGAGGAAACCAAAACATTATATATGGACCTCTATGAGAGTAACTTCACAATTTAGAGGTTACATAGGACATATGTGAATGGTTCACTTATACACCATATTATATAAATAACATAAATAAGGGAATTAGAGCTATCTTTCTAAAACAAATGGCATATTAGTTTCTCATCTTTTAAAGGTGACAACGTGGGACTGGACCCGAGCAGAAAAAACATTTTCAATTTATGAGATTATGTGCAAGATTCTCAAGGTATGATCAATAAGTACTAAAAGCTTAGTGGATTTTTCTCAACAAAGAGTGGTTCTGGCCTTATAAGTAGCTTGTGACAACAAATGATACCATGGATATAAACACAAATACAAAGAAAAGAAATATATGTGCATGTGTAGTGTGGTGTGGTGTGTGTGTGTGTGTGTATACACACACACACACACACACACACACACACACACACACTTTGGGGTGCCAAAAAATGTATAGGCATGACTTGTATTCATCTTTTGTTATCAGTGTATATTGAGTATTACAATTTCAATACAGTTTTTACCTTTCTTAAAACCTGTTTACATTGTTTTTTACAAATGTATTTGTAAAATTTTTTACAAATGAATTTGTAAAATTTTACAAATACATACATATTTGAGATATGTATGTATCATATATATATATATATATATATATATATATATATATATATATATATCTCAAAGAAATGCATAGGCACCCTTATTGGCTTAAATAATTATTGAGCAGATTCTGCAGTCTGTCAGTCTGGGTAGAGAAACAGAGGGAAGCTTGTCAGGAATCCATTGAGGAAGTAGAAATTTCAATTGGAAATAGTCTGAATTGAAACCTCAATTATTAACATGGTTTTGTTGTTGTTGTTGTTTTGTTTTTTCTTTTTTACCTGAGTAAAATACAGAAGAGAAAGATTTGGCTAAGACTTGGAATTAGAAAATGTAGAAAATATAATGGTATATGCAAAGAAAAATAATTTTTTTTTTTGAGGGCAGTGTTACTGGCCCTCACATGTGGGACGCGAACCGGGGCTGCTGGCTTCCCAAGCCAGCGCCCAACCACCGTGTCACTCGGCTGGCCCAAGACATGTAATTTTTTAAAAATCTTGGGGGCCTGCCGAGTGGCTCAGTTGGTTAAGAGCATGAGCTCTGAGCAATATGGTCACTGGTTCAATTCCCACATGGGCCAGAGCAATAGGGTCACCAGTTCAATTTCCACATGGGCCAGTGAGCTGTGCCTGAGCTGAGCTGCCACTGAGCTGCCAACAGGTGGCAGGTTGGCTAAGCTGGTGAGAGCACAAGCTCCTAACAAGACTGCTGGTTCGACTCCTGTGTGGGATGGTGGGCTATGCCCACCCACAACTAAGATTGAATACTGCACCTTGAGCTGAGCAGCTGTGAGCTGCTGCTGGCCAGTCGGATGGCAACTGGACTTGGAGCTGAGCTAGCTGCGCCCTCCACAACTAAGATTGAAGGACAACTTAGCTATTCTCCTTCCCCAATTCCCCAACACTGTTCCCCTTCCCCAATTCCCCAATAAAACCTTTAAAAAACAAACAACAACAAAAAAACCCTTGGGGTTACTTTATTTCTCTGAGTATGCAAAATAATATACAATTTTCATAAATCAATTATTTGGTATACACAGACTTGTTACAGTAAAAGTAATCAAGAATTCTGTGAAATTGCAAATGGTTTCTGTACCTATTTAAGAATCAAAATGGGAACACCTTATAAAACTTAAATAATAATCTACATTTAGTTTTAACTCTAGGATCTGTAGGCTTGGAGTACTACAGATTGGTAGTTCTTGTTAAATTTGACCTCATTTGTGTAATCAAGGAGAACTAATTTCCCTGTGTTTTATTTCAGTTATTTTTCTTCCAGTTAAAGACTCAGTTGACTAGCAAATGCTAGAATATTTACAAATGTATCAAAACTGTCTGAAGGCAGAGAGACACTATATATATGATTACCTCAAAAGTGTTCATAATTTTTATCCCTCACAGAATCATCCTAGATTATAGCTGACATTTACAATAGTATAAGAGCTAAATAAAAATACAGGTTATTCCTTGTTCATCACTGTGCATGGTTTTAGTTCTATTGTGAGACTAATTATGGAAGAACAACTTTGATGTACTTGAGTATATTGTTAGTAAAGATGGCTCTGGCAACTACTAAAGGATGTACCAGCATCTGAAGTAAAGGAGAGCACACTCAGTTCCAGTTTTTTGAAATAATTACAAAAAAAATGCCTACTGAGATAGCTTTCTAATTGATTTTTTTAAGCAAAAACCCGAGTGGAATTAAAGAGAAAGAAAAGAGACAGGAAGGAAGGAAGGAAGGAAGGAAGGAAGGAAGGAAGGAAGGAAAAGAGAGGCAGAAAGAAAAGACAAAGAAAGAAACCCAGAAACCAACTACCCTAATCAATCAGTTTTATTTGTCCATTCCCTATTTATACATTAATATAACTTTTTTATACATCAACATAACTTTCTTGTTCAGCATGCGTTTTTATATTCCTATTTAGACTTAGATTATTTTCTATTTTCCAAGTAGCTAAGCAGTATTTATAACTTCTTTTCTTTTTTTTTTTTTTGAGGGCAGTGTCACTGGCCCTCATATTTGGGACCCGAACTGGGGCCGCTGGCGTCCCAAGCCAGTGCTTAACCAATGCGCCACTCGGCCGGCCCTATTTATAACTTCTTATTTTAAAAAAAGAACTGTCTGAACATTTTGAAATACTGTGGTTTATTATAATACTTGAAATAAGAAAAATTTTAAAGGACAAAATATGAATTATGTCTGGTTCTGTATAAATACTCATTATTTTATTTCTCTTTTCTTAAAAAAAAATATGTTTTGCAAAGTTAGGACTACATGGTTTGTAATTTACTTTTTTATATAAAAGTAAGCCTTGAATTTTTTTTTTTTTTTTTTGAGGGCAGTATCACTGGCACTCATATGTGGGACCGAACCGAGGCCACCGGCTTCCCGGGCCAGCACTTTAACCACCGCGCCACTCGGCCGGCCCTTGCCTTGAATTTTTTATGTCAATTAATATTCTTTGAAAATTACTATGATTTTTTTGGTAGATTTCAGATATCCTACCATTTGGACATATTTATTTAGCTAAATCCTTAATTTTACCATTTACATACTTTCCTATTTATCAGACATATCATAACAATCATTCTTTGATTTATTTAATAGGTAATTGTTGAGTACTTGTTATATACCAGATAATCTTGTGATATGGCTGGGAAAAAGGCAGAAAAAAAAATCTCTGCTTTCATTGAGCTTACATTTTATAAGGGTGGCACAGATCTTAAGTAAATATAAAGGGATAAAAAAATTGGTAACAAATAATTGACCTTGCTCACAGAGTTTATGTAATTCTATTTCCTTTAATGTAAATTCTGAGTTGGGGATCCCTGGGTGGGAAATATCTTAATATATTGAAGATGTTAAGTTTATATATCTAAATTATCTCCAAGGAAAGCCATATCAATTTATAATGCTATCACAAGTATCTGGAAGTGCCCTTGTATTTGCACTCTGACCAAATTAAAATCAAATAGCACTTCACATTTATCTTTCAACATAAAATTTGTCTTTAGCTTATTAGCTGCTTTGGGAAAATATTTACATAGTAGTGAGGCCTGGAGATAAATATTTTCAGACCCTGAAAAAAATAGAAATATACTATTACTTGTTATATGTAAATAAGAAAGCACTCCTACCATTACTGAGTGCAACATCAAAGTTCTATGCTTCATGGGTTTACAGTTGACATGCAGAACTATCCATCAAGGGTTTTCTTTCTCAAAGGAAAATTTCATAAAGCACAAGAACAGAGAAGTGGACATAAGCTTTAGTGCTAATGGATTATTTCCTGCATGAAGACCAGTGTCTGGAGGATAATTGGTTTGACAAGAAGCTGGGTCTCAGACAATTGGATCTGGGTAGCAAATTTGAAAGGGCAGCTTCTAAAAAGCAACCATTTATTACTATGAAGTAGAAGTCTTCTGCAACTTGTGTGTATGCTGATGAATTTTGTCTCCAGAAAGGGATCCCTAAGATAAGGCAAATCTGAAAAGACAATTTAATGATCTGGACCAGACAGCATCTAACCTGGGACCACTAATTGAGAAAATATCTTCTGATATGAAGCTACATCAGTAGAAAAAAAAGAAGAAGAAGAAGAAATAATCATTAGTTGTATATAGCTTACATCTATGTGCCAGGTATTGTTCTAAGTGCTTTATATAATAATTTGTTTAATCTTTACAACAACACTATGAGGCAGTTATTATTATTCCCATTTTGCAGATATGAAAACTGAGGCAAATAAAGTTTAAGTAGGTACCTCAAAGACATATAGCTAGTAAATGTCAGAGCAAAGGATCTGAATCTCGCCATCTATCCCCAAAATCTGTACTTTAAATGTCATAACATATTGACCCTTTCTCTGGTAGTGTAAGCATTGATAAATTGGAAAGAAATGAGAATGAGAAAGCGAGCCATATAATGATAAGAGATGCACTGTTTACAAAGAGATTGGCTATTATAGTATTAGGCACTGTAAACTTCAATTTCTTCACCCTGACCATGGGGCTAATAAAGCATAGGTTATTGTGAAGATCAGCATGCACTAATTGATTTGTGAAAGCATTTTTCTTTATTAATTCATAATATAAATATTTGTCGAGAGTTCTAGTCAAGATGGCAGAGTAAGTAAACACTACGCTTGCCTCCAGTCATGACCACATCAAAATTGCAACTGAACTACAGAACAACCATCATTTAGAACCTCCTGAAGTTTAGCTGAACAGAAGTTGTACAACTAAAGACATACAGAAGAAGCCACCTTAAAACTGGTAGGAGGAGCAGAGATGCTGAATGGGCTTTCCCATGTCCACATATGGTGGTTAAAAATTGGGATGGATGTCTCAGCTGTGGAAGTACACCTGAAGTGTGAGGGGCCTAAGCCCCAAACCAGGCTTCCCAGTCCAGGGTTGCAGTGCCGGAAAGAAAAGCCTCCACAAATTCTGAGTGTAAAAACCAGCAGAGATTATGGTTGAGTGAGATGGAGGGTTGCTGGAATCCCAGGTGTTCCTCTTAAGCACAGACATATTCTCTGACAGACTCACTAGCTCTGAGCTCCAGTGTTGGGGCCAAAGCTCAGAGGCACCAAGGATATAAGGAGGAATGAAATTGTCTGGCTCTAGGGCAAGGACAGAGGTGGCAGCTTTCTCTCAGACAGAAGTGTTAACAGAATCCATAGTTCCACTGTTGGGTCTTTCCCCATTCTTGATGCAAATCAGGTGGCCTCCACATCAATTCTCCATCAACCTGGCTAACACAGTTTGCTCTGTCTTGGTGAGACAAGACACCATACCCAACTTGTGGGGATTTTCCTAAAACCTCTCATAGGTACACAAACCCCAAACAAGCAGCATCTGGCCTTGGCATGCCCTGTACCTCTTGCTAAAGCAGCTGCAAGCATAGCACTAATGGAAGCCTGCTTCAGTTCCCAGCTTAGCTTCATCTTAGTAAAGCTATCATTTAGAATCTTCCAGGCACTAGCAAGTCCAGGGAAAGTGGCAACCACCTGCAGATTACAGTGTTGCTTATACCAAGTGGCCCTGGCAGGGCACAGGCAGCAGTTGACCTTGGCCTGCAGCAAAGTCCCTCCCAAGAGGTCCTAGAACCAACACACCTGGTGGCCAGCTTCCTACCACACCAGAGCACTACCAAATCAATTCCACAAAAAAAGATACCCAAAGGGCAGGCTGGGCAGGCACCAGAGCCCCACTAAAGAGAATCTGGTTCTGCTGAGCCAGCCCCTACAAAACAGCTCCCCCACTATAGTCATGGCAGTCCTTAAAACCAAGAAGCCTGAGGGTCAATCCCTCCAATATACATGCAAACAGAAACCAAGGCTCAACATCAGGAGAGCACACAAGGCCCACACAAGGGACAAAGCTGGAATACCAGCTCTGGTGATCAGGGAGACTATACCGCTGTGCTTCACAGGACACCTACTACATAAGTCCACTCTACTGACGTTAAGAGGCATAGCAGATATATATAATACATAAAAACAAACACAGGGAAGCAGCCAAAATGGGGAAACAAAGATATATGTGCCAAATGAAAGAACAGAACAAAGCTCCAGAAAAAGAACTGAACAAAATGGAGACAAGCAAACTACCAGACACAGAGTTCACAACACTGGTTATAAGGATGCTCAATGATCTCAGAGAACTCCAACAAAGAGTAGAAAACATAAAAAGTGGAGATATAAAACATTAAAAAGAGCCAGTCAGAAATAAAGAATACAGTATCTAAAACAAAGAATACATTAAAGGGAAAATGCGACAAACTAGGACACAGTTAGAGGACAGCAGTTGCTCTGTCCACCATTTCTTCCAACCCTCTTCCAAGTCACCCTCTCTCTTTTGTCTTCCTTTGTTCACCAGCCCCCAATTTGACCCATGGCCCTCAAGTGCAGCATCCTAGGGTTCTGGTGACATGGAAGCATTGGGCTGCAACATAGAAGTGAGATTAAATGTGAGACCAGAACTAGGTATGTGCTCACTGCTCCAGACCAGCTTCGTCTCATCAACAGTAAATGAACTGTAGGTGGACAGACTCCCTGTCTGCATTGACATGCTATCAGAATTACCCTAAGAACAGTCTGTGCAAACAAAATATAATAAAATTAAACAAATATTTAAACTTTATTTTGTTTGGTTCATCTCCTCCTTTATAATTTTGTTTCTCTGGAGAAATGTTTTCAAATAAACAAAAGTCCTAACCATCTAAACAAAAAATAAATTGATGTATAATATATTTATTAATTTATATGATGATTTGAGAGCTAATACAATAAATGCTATAATATAGATCAATTATAACAATTAAAAGTTTTATCAAATTTGTAGAAATAAAAACTTGTTTTGGACAGAAGAATACCTATATGTTTTATATTTATATAAAACCAGTTATGATGTGTAAACAGGTACTGATAAATGAATATTATAGGGCATATGGTTTTTTAATGTCAAGAATGGGAAATAATTACACATAAAAGGAAAGAGGGATATGTTTTATTCCAGATATAAATAATTATACTGGATATAAATAATTTATTCCAGGTATCACTAATTATGCCATGATTAATTATTTTCGTAATGTCTATTTTCCAATGACATCATTTATAATACAACATATTGGTGGGAGTGTAGATTGGTGCAGGCGCTATGAAAGGCAGTGTGGAGGTTCCTCAAAAAATTAAGAATAGAATTACCATATGACCCAGCAATCTCTCCTGAGTATTTACCCAAAAAATCTAAAAACACCCATAGAGATAAATGTGCTCTGATATTCATTAGAGGTTTATTTACTATGCCCAAAATATGGAAACAACCAAAGTGATTGGATAAAGAAGATGTGGTATATATACACAATGGAATACTATTCTGCCATAAGAAAAGATGAAATAGTGGCATTTGCGACAACATGCATGGATTTTGAGATATTATGCTAAGCAAAATAAGTCAGACAGAAAAAGTCGCGAACCGTATGATTTCACTGATACGTGGGATATAAAACTGAAAGCAACAGAGGAACAAGACAAACAAATAAAGAAACAAAAACTGACAGACACAGACAATAGTTTAGTGGTTACCAGAGGGTAGGAAGGGAGGGGTGTAGTAGATGAGGGCAAATGGGATCAAATACATGGTGATGGAAGGAGAACTGAGTCTGGGTGGTGAACACACAATGTGATAAATAGATGATGTATTACAGAATTGTACACTTGAAACCTATGTAACATTACTAATCACTGTCACACCAATAAACTTTAATTAAAAAAAATATTTCATTAGTATGTATGTATATATATATGCAACATTTTATATAGTTTTAAAATATGCATTGTTATATACACTGATATATAACACATAACTGTTTTCTAATCAACAGAAATGTGTAAAAATGACAATAATGCTATTTTTGTATGCATGAAAGGAAATTTATTCTTGATGTAGGGTTTTTTTTGTTGTTTTGTTTTGTTTTTAATTTATTTGTATTAGTTTCAGGTGTACAACACAATGCAATAGTTATACTCTTTACCCCCCCAAAGTGAAAACCCCCCTCCCCCAGTTCGCCACCCCACTCGCCCCCATATCATACATATCTATCACAACTCTCCTGACTCCCCTCCACAGTATACTCCACATCCCATGACCATTCACATATTCAGTTACAGTTGGCATACAATAATACACAACATCAGTTTCGGGTGTACAGTGCAGTGATCAAGCCTCTACTCCATCCATGAAGTGGTCTCCCTAACAAGACATGTGATTATCTGACACGCCACAAAATTTTTGCAACATTATTATATTCCCCGAACTCTGTTTCATATCCCTGTGGCAATATTGTAGTTGTCTATTTATGCTGTCTAATCTCTTCCCCTTCCCCCCATCTCCACCCCCCTCCCAACTAGCCACCCTCAGTTTTTCCTCTACATCTACGAGTCTGTTTACTTTGATCATTCACTCAGCTCTTCAGACTCCACACACAAGTGAGATCACATGGTACCTGTCCTTCTCCGACTGACTTATTTCACACAACATAATAGTCTCTTCACAACATTATCAATTACATTCCCAGAACTGCCCCCATCTCCCTGCGGCAACATTGTAGTTCCATCTACACTGTCCAAAACCTTCCGCCTCTCCCTCTTCCCCACTCCCTCTCAGCCAGCAACCATCAGTTTTTCCTTTATATCAACTCTTTCTGTGTTGATTTTCTGTCTAAAGGGTCTGTCCGTTGGTGACAATGGTGTTGAGGTCCCCTACTATGATAGTGTTACTGTTGATCTCTGTCTTTATGTCTATCAAAATCTGTTATATGTAATTAGGAGTTCCTATGTTGGGTGCATAGATGTTGATTAGGGTTATAGTGCCGTGCTTTGTCTTTTATTGCGGTCATTTTAAAGTCTATTTTGTCCAAAATAAGTACTGGTACTCCAGCTTTTTTTTTTCTCATTTCCATTTGCATGAAATATCTTATTCCATCTGTAAACAGCATATACATGTGTCCTATTTTCTTATCCACTCAGCCACTCTCCGTCTTTTGATTGCAGCATTTAGCCCATTCACATTTAAAATGATTATTGATAGGTGCATATGTATTGCCATTTCGTTATTTGTATTCCTGGTCTCCCTGGGTTAGCTTGTTTATCCCTTTCTTTTGTTTAAAAAAGCCCTTTTAACATTTCTTGCAATGCTGGCTTGGTGGTCATGAATTCCTTAAGCTTATTCTTTTCTGAGAAGCTCTTTATTTCTCCTTCAATTTTAAGTGATAGCCGTGCTGGGTAGAGCAATCTTGGTTGTAGGCCTTTATTTTATGTCACTTTGAAGATCTCCTGCCATTCCCTTCTGGCCTGCAGAGTCTCTGTAGATAAGTCAGCTGTTAGTCTAACAGGAGTTCCTTTGTATGTAACCTGCTGTCTTCCTGTTAGTCTAACAGGAGTTCCTTTGTATGTAACCAGCCTCTAGGATTCTGTCTCTGTCTTTAACCTTTGCCATTTTAACTATGATGTGTCTTGGTGTGGACCTGTTTGGGTTCAGCTTGTTTGGAACCCTCTGCACTTCCTGGTCGTGTATGTTGATTTCCTTCACCAGGGTAGGGAAGTTTTCAGTCATTTTTTTCAAATACATTCTCGACCCCTTGCTTCTTCTCGTCTCCTTCTGGTATCCCTATGATTCGAAGGTGGTTGCGTTTCACCTTGTCCCATAGGGCTCTTAAACTATTTTCATTGTTTTTTATCTTTGGTCTTTTTGCTGTGCCAATGGCTGATTTCTGCTATTTTATCTTCCAAATCGCTGATCTGCTCCTCTGCTTCATCTAGTCTACTGATGATTCCTTTGAGTGTGTTCTTCATTTCAGTTATTGTATTCTTTAGTTCTAATAGGTTGTTTTTTATGGTTTCCCTATCCTTCTTTATGTCCTCGCTAAGTTCCTTAAACATTCTTATCATCAGTGTTCTAAACTCTGTCTCTGAAAAGTTGGCTCCCTTTGTTTCATTTAGTTCCATTTCTAGAGGTTTCTTCTGATCTTTTACTTGTGACATGTTTCTTTGTTTCCCCATTCTGGCTGTCGCTCTGGGATTGCTTTGATGTATTAGATAGATCACCAGGAAAGCCCAGGCTGGATCATGCAGGCACACAGCTCACAGCCCAACACTCCCAGGAAAACTCCCAGTCTCAGCCTGTCCCAATCAGCCACTCACAGATCAGGCTGAGAAGCCCGACAACCAATCACCAGTCTGGCAACTCTGCAAGCGCAGTGCGGAGAGCGGGGACCCAAGGCGGCTTGTGCACTCCCGGGTCTCAGTGAGCAGCCTGTTGGAGCTGGAGGGCACCCGCCCAGCATTTCCCTGGCAACGCAGTATAAGTCAGGCAGAGGGTGGGGATCCAAAGCCGCAGGCACGCGCACAGGCACACACGCACTTCTGCGCCAATTCCACCGACCAATGAGGTCTCAGACCTGATCCTCCGTGGGAGGGCCCAAGCCCGACAAAATGGCACCCTCCCTACACCACTTGCCTGCAGGCTCCACACCACGTGAACAACAGTCCAAAAACCTCCAGCCTTTGCATCAAAGGTACTCAGTTCATTCCGTCCCCGCAGGCTCCTGGCTCACACAGCCACTCCCTCCACCAGCAACCAGGCAAGTGCTCACTGGCGAGCAAGCCCGGGCACCTGCCCCACTGATTCTTCAGCCGCTCTTAGCCTCACCAGCCGAGCAAAGAGAGTCCTCACCAATTTACTACCGGCTATATTAGAACTCCTCTTCCCGGCAAAGGAACTCTGGGCTGGTGAGCTTGGTGTGCGGCCGGAGGGTCTCTCCCTCAACCAGACAAGCCTCCCACGGCTGGGGCCTCCCTCACGGGGCTGGCCCCCCCCTCATCTCCGCCCGTCCCACCAGACCCAACGTGGCCTCCCCTTTAAATTCCTCGTTCAGTGGTTCTGTTCATCTAGTGTTCCGGGGACCTCCAGGGTTAAATGCTGTATAATTTGTTTGTAATTTTGTGTGATCCTGGGAGGAAGTTAGCACAGCATCTGTCTATTGCGCCATTTTACCAGAAGTCCTTGATGTAGGTTTTGATGTTTGTACTATTATGTAGAAAAATGAGAGAGGAGGGAAAATGTTACTCAGAGTGATCCAGTATGGAATATGGTCCTTTATAGAAACTCACTACATAGATATTCCCAGCCATTGCCAATTGCATTGCTCTATATACCATTTATATACCAATACTTATGAATTCATTTAGCGCTCTCACCTGCATTGCAAAAAAATGTATTATTGCTTTCTAGGTGCCTCTGCATAGATATCTAATAGACTGCTCAAACTTAACATGTCTTCCCACACTCCAAATGCCCACCTCAGCTAATAGCCATCCTAAATTTCCACTTTCCAATCTGAAGTTGTTCTCTCGCACCTTTATCTGATATACAAGCTCTGAAAATTAAGATCGTGAACTCGTCCTAGAAAAATTTTTACATACCTCATTGCTGAATATCACTACTGTTACCTTTGAAGTACTTCCCTTGGGAATCTCTGCACTGACACCAATACCTAGTACACCTTTCAAAGCAAAATTGGAACTCTTTTTCTGAAATAGCCATCAGAACTCTCATTGTATTTATTACCTTTCATGTCTTGAATGTAATCAAAATGTCTTCATTTCAATATTTCATTTATCTTTGGGTAAATGAAGAAGTTTTGGGGGGCCAGATCAGTGAGTAGGGAGTGTATTCCAAAACAGTTATTTGTTTACTGCTAAAAACTCCCTCACAGACAGTGCCTTGTGAGCTAGTGCATTGTGATGCATGAGCCATGAATTGTTGGCAAATAGTTCAGGTCACCTAACTTTTCACGCAGCCTTTTCAGCACTTCCAAATAGTAAAATTGGTTAACTGTTTGTCCATGTGGTACAAATTCATAGTGAATAATCCCTCTGATATCAAAAAAAGGTTAGCAACATTGTTTTGACTCTTGATTTGGACTGATGTTAACATTTTTTGGTTGTGGAGAATTGGCTGACTTCCATTGTGCACTTTGACACTTTGTTTCAGGGTGGTATTGGTACACCCATGTTTCATCACCAGTGGTTATGTGGCCTAAAACATCGTTTTGCCTCTCCAAAAGGTCTTGGCAAACTTTGACTCTCCTTTGCTTCATTGGTGAGCTCCCTCAGACCATTTTTGCATACACCTTTCTCATGCCAAGATTTTCAGTTAACATCTTCCTAACTGTTTCTTTCTCTAACAATGTTTACTTGATCTGCTATGCTTCCCCAGTCAACTGATGATTTTGATGCACAATTCAATGGATTTTTGCAGTGTTTTCATCAGTTCTGCTCATTATTGACCACTCTGATCTCTCTTCATCAGTGACATGTTCTCTCACTTCAGAAAAACCTTTAATCCATTTGTATACTGTTGTTTGCTTCATGGCATTATCCCCCAAAACTTGGACTAACATGTCCCTGATTTCTCTTGCACTCTTGCCAATTTTAACAAGAAATTTAATGTTTGTTCTTTACTCTAATCCAAACTCCTACATCGTCACAATGGCACACAAAAACACACAACAATAATGAATGACACTCAGCAAGATACTGCCGCATGTTGACACAAACACAGCTGTGAGACAGTGATATAACAAGGTTATAAAATCCTACTGAGCTGTTTGTACAGTGTGGCCAATGAAGCGCATTGTGACAGATTTGAGAAAATTGTCTCACCTCATATCAGCAAAAATATACCTCAAACTACTGTTATGACACTGGTTACCCTTGTTTATCAACTCTGTTAGTCTTATTATTTATCTTCTGTTTTCCTGCCAAACTCTTTTTCACTATTAGCTTTCAATTTGACTCAAAGTAAAATTCAAAGTTTTCAAGACAACTACAGGCACTGTAAGATCTCTACCACACCACTCTCTTATCCCTCCATTTGTCTTCCCTAGTCTCCTGCTACCTGCCCACTGACTTACTCCAATTCCATTATCTTGTTTTGGCACACACTAGCTTCAGGTTCTTTGAACTTGTTGCCATCCTCCCCTTTCTTTACCATTCTATATAAATAGCAATGTCCTCTGGGCTAACACTCCCAAAAGCTTTTCACAGCCTTTAATACCATATGACATGTTATGATTAAGCATTTTCTTGTTTGGTCTATAATTTGTCTCATCCCCACTCAAAAAGAATCTCCATAAGGCAGAGATGTCATCTGTTTTGTTCAGTGATATGTCTCTACACTAAAACCGTGCCTGGCATTCACCAGGCATGCGATACTTTTTTGATTGAACATCAACTAAATACCTACCTATTATGGGTATCAGTATAGGTGAGAGGTAAAATACTTTCTGAGATAGCAGTGGGTATATGCAATCTTGAACTCTGCTTGAAATGTTTTCACAGTTGAAAGTTATTAGTATTTGTAAAAGAAGTAACAATAGAAAAAAAAAGATAGCATGTTAATAGCATGGGATGTTAATTTCACTCTGTTTATCCTGAGTTTTTCTTTAGAAGAGTAACTCAGAAGCCAGGCCAAAGATTATATCATCTATTCATGAGTACTAATTAAGCAGTTTGGCTCAAAAACTTTTCCTTCATCTGACAAAATATGCAAGATTAATTGAACACATTTTATGAGAGTTTGCTAGCCAGATACTACTTCCCACAATGTTCCGCACCTTTTGTTATCTCCCCAGACATAACATTGATACAGTATACTACAGTATATAAACAAAGGTATAATTTTAGGTGACACAAATAATTCCCTTGATAGCTCATGTTATTCAGATCCATATGATTCTATTCTGGTTAGTTAATGGTTTTTACTATTTGAGCAATTAGAAAAAAGTTGAATAAATTTCAGTAGAGGTACACTAAGAAAATTAAATAGCTAAAACTGGGCACCAATGAGGAAAGTTAAAATAATTTCCTTCATTTGGTTTTTTAAAGAGAATACTGAAAGGTAACTTAACTCTCCTCAAGGATATAAAAGATTACTTTTTATAAAGTGATGACCACCTGTTTTATCCACATCTGAAAAAAGATTAAGAAAAAATTAGTATAAAAAGCAGTGTGAGGGATTCAGTTTTCAAAACAGGAGATTGAAGAACAATTTTCACATGCCAAGTATTAGAGGCTAAGAATTAGATCATTCTTTGAAAATGTTTAAAGGTTGAATTTTTTGGATTATTTCTGCAAGACAGATCTAAATGACCAGCCACAATTCCTATTGTTTATAACCCTAAGATGTCTATATTTATAGTTACAAGTAGTACATTCTGCCCCCCACACACTGAAAAGGCTTTTCTCTGGAAAACGATATACTCTTCCACTGGATTTCTAAGTATGGATTTGAGGATTTTTTTAGTATGATGTAATTATCCTCAGAAGTAAAATATTAGAATTTAATTTTAGAAGATGAATTTCATAACTATTAATTAAAATCATTAATATCAATAGTCATACCTTTCAATAATATTATAATTTCTTATTTTAATAATATTATAAGAAATTAATTTTATTGTTTTGTGTGTCTCTTGCTTGCTTGTTTCCTTTTATGGTTCTAGTAATGCTAATTTATGGTAGTAAAGCTTCCATTTGTCTCAATAATAATGTCTTAGGGAAAATGCTGATATCAATTAAAATAATGAAAACTGATTCAAGTATATTAAAAAAAAATCAAGAATGCAAATAAAATACCAGGATATAAAGTTTCTTTTGATAATTACATTTTGTTTATACGCTGTCCACTTTTTAAAAACATTATCATATAAAATAGCATTTTTCATTTTTGAAGGTGCACAGCATTTTTCCACATACACTAGTTGTATTTAGTGAAAAGTTTTTTTGTTTTTTTGTTTTTTTTGCTTCCTTAAGTCCTGATAAAAGCTAAATCTAACACATATTCAGCCAGTGAAGGAGCTTAAGCCATGCTGTATGGATAGATTTACACAAGCAGATCATTATTATGAATGTCATAACAGAAGAGCATGTTGGAAGGACAGGAAGTTGGTTGGGGTCATTGCACCCCCTGCCTAAATAGTCAGAGAATAACAATCTTGTTTTTGCTCTAAGATCTCAGTTAATGCAAACAGGGTGCCAAAAAAAAGTATATGCATTTTAAGGAAGGAAAAAAATTGTATTAAAACTGTAATACTCGATATATACTGATAACTACAAGATAAATACAAGTCATGCAAATATTTTTTTTTGGCACCCCCAGTATTTGCACCTGAATCAGGTAAATTCTAGTGCCGAAGAGACCCTGCTAGGGATAATTCTGTCCTTTAAAATGATTACTCTGCTAGTGTCATGATGGTCTGGGGAAAATTATCCCACATCTACCTTATTTAAGCCATTCACCTCACTCTGTGTCCTCCCCTCACAGATTTCAGAACATAGAAATTCTAATCCTAGAGTATCTATCCTAAAGCCAACAATCAGAAAAATTTGTGAAAGGTTGTTTTTTTGAAAACGTATAATGATGAAAAACATCCAGCCTAAGAGAAAACTTATAAGAGTTTATTTGAGCCAAACTGATGACAATTGCTAGGAAGCAAAATCTCAATGGATTGAGAAAATGCTCTGCGAAATGCCCATTTGCAGCTTATTTTATACATACAATCAAAGGAAGAAAGTTACATGAAATCCTTTGGTGATAGATTCAAGGGGTGGAAGAAAGCAAAACAGGAAAATCTCTGGGATTGGATAAAAGTAAACTGGAGAGACAGGTGGTACTTCTTTTACATAGGTGGGAGCAGGATAGTTAACAGTTCACTTTTTATACCACATAGATATGGTAATCAGGAGACAATCATAATAATGAGGAATTTTGCAGTTTTCAGCTCTGGTATGGAAAAAGGATTACTGACATTCCAAAGATGTTATCGTAGGTGCAAAAATACAACAGGCAGGCCCACTGAAAGGTACAGATTAACTTTATGAAGGAAACCAAAGATGCGACTTCCCACCATGCTCCGCTTAGTTATGAAAATTTTTTATGCTCATGCCATCTTATGTGGTTACATTCAGTCTCCTGAGCTTGTCAGGTTTTATATGTGGCCCCTTTTCCATCCACACATATTTTGCTTAAAAATTCTAAAATCTTTAACTTTTCAGTATCCTTATTTGTTTAAGTCATTTAAACTTTCTAGACCTTAATTTTCTCAAATATAGAATGGATAATGGGATAATGTCTATAAAAGCATTTGGTGATTTTATGTATATAATGTTCTTCAAATAAAAATAATATTATTAACAGGAACAATAAACAAATATCTATAGGTGTTGCAGTCACAAGGCCCACATGTTCAAAACATGAAATATTTGATATTCAATAGATCAGAGTTTGGAATAAGGAAAGGTTTTATTTATCAAAATGGTGTCATAATGAGAAGATGGGAGATTTCTAGTTTTCTCAAATCCGTCTTCAGAGTGCCCGAAGTTTTTGCACCTTATATATCCAGGGAAGGGATAGTGGTCAGGGCAAGATATGGGATCTAAGGAAGAGCAGGAAATCTCCAAATCTCTTTGTTCCCATTGGGGTCACACCAGAAATTATTCAAGTCTCAGAAAGAATTCTTCTAGTCAATTGGCATATCTATAGAAATGAAGACTGGAATTAAGGTGGAGTCAAAGAAAGAAGCAGAAGCATTCCACCCTGTTACACAGTGACTAGGGTTAAAATATAGGAAGCTACTTTAAGCTGGGACAGAATTCACACATCTCTGTGGGCACACACATAGCACACACAAAATAGCTAGAGAATGGCCAGTCAAATTTGCCTATATAATAAACAATTCTAACAAGCACATTTCTCTTTAATTGTCAATACTGTTTATTGTGTTAGAAAATGGAGTCTTCTTGGACTGTCCTTATGTTTCCTACATTCTACCATTGTATTATCACACTGTATTACAGAGATAGAAAGTTTGTGTGTGTGTGTGTGTGTGTGTGTGTGTGTGTGTGTGTGTATTGGAATGCACATAGAATTCAGAATCTGATCTAATTCAGTTTTGCAATAATAGTCAATATTAGTGATGACTAATATTTTCATTATTAGTGAGATTATCTGATATGATTGATATTACAGAGCGCTAATTATTCACCAATCACTTTTCTAGGTGACATACATTTAATCTCATTTAATCTCTACAAAAACTTTGAGGCAGACACTATCATCCCATTTTTAAAAAGGCCTGCATATTCTAAAGAAGATGGAGATAAATGGTAAAATAGACATTTGAATTTAAGCTGAATGACATTTGAATTTAAACTGAAATTCTAAACTAATGGAATTTTCATCCTCAGACCAAACAGCTTCTAAAATAGGGAGCTGATCAATATGTCTAAGACTTATTTCCCTCTTCAAGGAAATGATGATAATAGCCCATTTTGATGGATTATTATAAAGATTATTTTATAAACTATATTTGAGGAATATGCTTTGTTTTTTTCCTGAAATTTGCCTGATGTTCATTTATATCAGGACTCCAGTTTCCTAAGGAGTAAGAAAATTAAAGTTTTATTACTTCTTAAGATAAGTCAACTAATATCCAGAAAAATCAGTTGATTTACATGTTTAGAGTGTTCATTGGGTTTGATTTTTAATTGATATTTTAAAATATCTAAAATGTCCTGAGGTTTATTTTAATTGTTTTAAAATTAATAATTGTAAGTATTCATTTAAATTCCTTTTTATAGAAAGTTAAATATTTTTCTTTTACTTTTCAGATAAGATTTACCTGTGAATATATGTATTATAATTCAAAATTATGAAATGATGATATTCAAAATAACTATTCTTGCAGGTATTAGGGGACATTTTAATAGAAAAGTGATTTTAATATCTTGATATCTGCCATAGTTATATAAATAGAAAGATTTAAATTAATGGATATTACTGTCACTTTTGATGTATTTCTACATAACACAAAATAAAGTTGAAATTATATAATTATTGAGTTAATATAACTTAAAACAATTACCATTTTCCCACATATGTGATATTGATTGAATAATACACAAATATCCTTTTCATTCTGTGATTTATGGAATCAGATTTATAATATTTTGAGTCAACTTTCCAACTTACGAAGAGTGATCAAACAATACAGTGAATGTTTAAATAAAAAGAAAAATTTACTATAGTACAGTAAAGGACATATTACCATTATTCCCCCACAAAATACCCCTCACCTCACTTTGAACACACTAACCCCATCATTCTTGCCACTTTCTGAAGCAGTTCTGGAAACCCTCTTTCGTGAGAGTCTTTGGTTGCACTTTTGTGGCTGCTTCCGTCCGTGTCAGGAATCATTTTGACTTTGGGGAAGAGCCAGGAGTCGCAAGGTGTCAGGTCCAGTGAATATGGTGGATGAGGACACACCATAATGTGTGTTTTTTTTTAATTTATTTTATTTTTATTCCTTATTTTTATTTTTTTTATTAGTTTCAGGTGTACAATACAATGCAATAGTTATACTCTTTACCCCCCAAAGTGAAAACCCCCCTCCCCCAGCTCGCCACCCCACTCCCCCCCCATATCATACATATCCATCACAACTCCCCTGACTCCCCTCCACAGTATACTCCACATCCCGTGACCATCCACATATTCAGTTGCAGTTGGCATACAATACTATACAACATCAGCTTCAGGTGTACAGTGCAGTGATCAAGCCTCTACTCCATCCATGAAGTGGTCTCCCTAACAAGACATGTGACTATCTGACACATCACAAAATTTTTGCAACATTATTATATTCCCCGAACTCTGTTTCATATCCCTGAGGCAATATTGTAGTTGTCTATTTATGCTGTCTAATCCCTTCCCCTTCCCCCCATCTCCACCCCCCTCCCAACTAGCCACCCTCAGTTTTTCCTCTACATCTACGAGTCTGTTTACTTTGATCGTTCACTCAGCTCTTCAGACTCTACACACAAGTGAGATCACATGGTACCTGTCCTTCTCTGACTGACTTATTTCTCACAACATAATAGTCTCTTCACAACATTATCAATTACATTCCCAGAACTGCCCCCATCTCCCTGCAGCAACATTGTAGTCCCACCTACACTGTCCAAAACCTTCCCCCTCTCCCTCTTCCCCACTCCCTCCCAGCCAGCAAACATCAGTTTTTCCTTTATATCTGCTTGATATGACTTCAATCTTCTTAAATTGTCTCTCTGGGTTAGCTTGTTTACCCCATTCTTTTGTTTAAAAAAGCCCTTTTAACATTTCTTACAATGCTGGCTTGGTGGTAATGAATTCCTTAAGCTTATTCTTTTCTGAGAAGCTCTTTATTTCTCCTTCAATTTTAAGTGATAGCCGTGCTGGGTAGAGCAATCTTGGTTGTAGGCCTTTATTTTATGTCACTTTGAAGATCTCCTGCCATTCCCTTCTGGCCTGCAGAGTCTCTGTAGATAAGTCAGCTGTTAGTCTAACAGGAGTTCCTTTGTATGTAACCTGCTGTCTTTCTCTTGCAGCCTCTAGGATTCTGTCTCTGTCTTTAACCTTTGCCATTTTAACTATGATGTGTCTTGGTGTGGACTTGTTTGGGTTCATCTTGTTTGGAACCCTCTGCACTTCCTGGGCATGTATGTTGATTTCCTTCACCAGGGTAGGGAAGTTTTCAGTCATTATTTTTTCAAATACATTTTCAACCCCTTGCTTCTTCTCTTCTCCTTCTGGTATCCCTATGATTCGAAGGTGGTTGCGTTTCACCTTGTCCCATAGGGCTCTTAAACTATTTTCATTGTTTTTTATTCTTTGGTCTTTTTGCTGTGCCAACTGGGTGAGTTCTGCTATTTTATCTTCCAAATCGCTGATCCGCTCCTCTGCTTCATCTACTCTACTGGTGATTCCTTTGAGTGTGTTCTTCATTTCAGTTATTGTATTCTTTAGTTCTAACAGGTTATTTTTTATGGTTTCCCTATCCTTCTTTATGTCCTCATTAAGTTCCTTAAACATTCTTATCATCAGTGTTCTAAACTCTGTCTCTGAAAGGTTGGATCCCTCTGTTTCATTTGGTTCCATTTCTGGAGGTTTCTTCTGATCTTTTACTTGTGACATCTTTCTTTGTTTCCCCATTCTGGCTGTCACTCTGGGATTGCTTTGATGTATTAGATAGATCACTAGGAGAGCCCTGGCTGGATCATGCAGGCACACAGCTCACGGCACAACACTCCCAGGAAAACACCTAGTCTCAGCCTGTCCCAATCAGCCGCTCGCAGATCAGGCCGAGTAGCCCAACAACCAATCACCAGCCTGGCAACTCTGCAAGCGGAGTGCAGAAAGCAGAGACCCGAGGCGGCTTGCACACTCCCGCATCTCAGTGAGCAGCCTGTTGGAGCTGGATCACTCCCACTAGGCGTTTCCCTGGCAACGCAGCACAAGCCGAGCAGAGGGTGGGGATCCGAGGTGGCTTGCGCACTCCCGGGTCTCAGTGAGCAGCCTGTTGGAGCCGGAGGGCACCCGCCCTGTGTTTCCCTGGCAACGCAGTATAAGCCGGGCAGAGGGTGGGGATCCAAGGCAGGCACGCGCATGCACACACACACGTACTTCTGTGCCAATTCCACCAGACCAATTAGGTCTCGGACCTGATCCTTCGTGGGAGGGCCCAAGCCCGACAAATGGCGTCCTCCCTACACCACTCGCGTGCAGGCTCCACACCACGGGAACAACAGTTTAAAAACCTCCAGCCTTTGCACCAAAGGTGCTCAGTTCAGTCCGTCCCCACAGGCTCCCGGCTCACACAGCCACTCCCTCCACCAGGAACCAGGTAAGTGCTCACCGGCAAGCAAGCCCGGGCGCCGGCCCCACTGATTCTCCAGCCGCTCTTAGCCTCACCGAGCTGAGCAAAGAGAGTCCTCACTAATTTACTGCCAGCTATCTTAGAACTCCTCTTCCCGGCAAAGGAGCTCTGGGCTGGTGAGCGTGGTGTGCTGTCGGAAGGTCTCTCCCCGAACCGGAGAGGCCTCTCCACAGCTGGGACCTCCGTCACGGGGCTCGCCCTGTCTCGTCTCCGCCCGTCCTACCAGACCCGATGCGGCTTCCTCTTTAAGTTCTTTGTTTAGTGGTTCTGTTTCTCCAGTGTTCTGGGGACCTCTAGGGTTGAATGCTGTATAATTTGCTTGTAATTTTGGTGTGATCCTGGGAGGCAGTTAGCACAGTGTCTGTCTATTGCGCCATTTTACCGGAAGTCCTTCACACCATAATGTTTTTATTTGACAGAAATTACCATATACAAGAAGCAGTGTGTGACACGGAGCGTTATCATAATGGAGGATGATTATGGCACACTTTAAAACACAACTTCTCTCGACACCCCACTGACTGAACCAAGCAAGTTGAAACTTGTCACACATTGTTACTAAAGTTTGATGCACTGCTTCCTATATTGAAGATCCCTGCCTTTCCGTTGGATGACACTCAGCAGCAGTATTCACTGTATTTTGTGATCACAATGGAAAGGCTCCATGTCACACATGGCTTCTGGTATGGCAATTTCTGTGAAATAAAAACATTGCAGTGTGTCCTTAATCACCTTATTCACTGGACCTGGAACCATGTGACTTCTAGCTCTTCCCCAAAGTCAAAATGACTATGAAAGGTAAATGTTTTGAATTGATTCAGGATATCAAGGCAACCATGACAGCACAACTAAAAACATTCATGAAAGAAGACTTCCAGAACTGCTTCAGAAAATGTCAAGAAGAATGGGATAACTATGTTCGAAGCAAGGGGGAGTATTTTGAGGGGGATTAATGACAATGTCTTTTACTGTTATACTTTTTAAAATTTAACATTAACAATATTTTGTGATCATACCTCGTACTCTTTTACAAAAATCAAATGATAATATTCCTCACAATATATTGATTTATATCCAAATTTCACGATGCAGCAATATTAAGGTTTTTTATAAAAAATGAAAAATAGTATTATAAATGTTATTAAAACTAACTTTTTTTGCACAGGAATTGATGTAGATTTAATAACTCCCTTTAGAGGATTGATAATTCCTCAAAGTCTAATTTAAAAATAATTGGTAAGAGTTAATTTTTATGGTATGTTTTTCTTTTTAAATTACTAACATAGTTGCTAAAAATAAAAATCATTATTTGTAGCTGAAGAATACATATGGGTCTGTTCTTTTTCATTAAAAATCACAATTTTTGTTTGTTCGAAATAACTCTATGCCTAATGACTGAATGATTTCCTGATTCACTATAAGTTCAAGTAAAAGAAGTAGTAACAAATATAACAGTTAATAACATATTAGTCTATTCATATAGTTTATAAAGTAATGTATATTTAATATAAAAATAAAATATCCTTCATTTGTCTGTTTTTGTTTTTTTTCATTTTCATTTTCAATTCCAAAAATACCATTAACTTGAAGAAAAAATAGCTATTATCAGAGCAATGATAAGTGTATCTGGAAAATTGGTATTGACAAAAGAAACATCTAAACCTGAAGAGAACTTTACTGAGTTTATTTGAACAAACTGACCATTGCCAGGAAGCAAAATCTCAACAGATTAAGAAAATGCTCCAGGCACTTTTGCAGTTTATTTTATACATTAGGATCAAAGGAGGAGATGTAAGGAAGGTAACATGAAACCCGTTAGTGGTAGGTAAAGGGGTTGGGAGAAAGTAAAATGGGGAACTCTCTGGGATTGAATAAAAAGTAAAATGGAGAGACACATACTTCTTTTACATTGATGAGTAAATGATAGTTGATAGTCACCATTTATAGCACATAGAGATGGTATTGGGAAATAAGATAACAATGAGGGGTTCTGTGGTCTTCTGCTCTAGTGTGGTGTGCTGTGCCTTGAGGGGTCTGGAAAAAGGGATTACTCTGACATTCCAAGGGTATGTTATCTTACATACAAAAAGACAATAGACAGATTCACTTAAGGTAAAAATTGACTTTTTCACGGAAGCTATAGGCCAAGGATGGAATACCAGCCATGATTGCTTTTAGTTAGGATTCTTTATGTTCAGAAGATCCTATGTGGTTAATTTCAGCCTCTGAGTTTGTAGGACCTGTCATGCTGGCCTCCCCTGAGCTTGTCAGGTTTAGTATATGGCCCCTTTTCTCTCCACAGTGGGAAACAAGTAACTTGTCATATTAGTAAATATTGGGTGACATGATATAAAGGAGAGAAGAAACCATATTGATATATGCAGAAACTTTCCATAAGAATAAATTACTCAACAATTTTTTTGCAGCTTTTTCTGCCTTTAGTTTCATACGTTTTAAGTACAGTAGAAAATTTATGACTGATGATGTCTGTATGTTCAATAATTATTATAAGCACATGGTTTATTTTGGTTGTTGTTTTTAAAATAGAAATACATTTGGTTAGGCCCGTTGACCTCTGAATACCTTAGAAAAAATATAGACATTATTATCAAGCATATTTGTAATATGTTGTTTCTATGTAATACTACTGCTTATAAATCTCAAACATATCCCAGGAAGGACAGCATTTGGTTATTAGTCTGCAGAAAGTGTCCAGGAAACTTGGAATAAATCTAAAAAACTAGAGGATATTGCTGAAGGAGAAATCATCAATGAGAGAAATGTACAAAGGTAGTATTCCAAATGTTTAGCTATTATTTTATTACCATTATTAAATGATGCTTTCCAATGTGCAAAAAGTATGCTGGAAGCTATCATTTCTATTGGGGCCCCTCTATTTAACTTTATCATCTTGACAGCTCTGTAGGAAAAAAGGGGAGATTGTGTGTTATCCCTTTGTACAGTGAGAAACTGAATCTCATGTATTGAATTGTTTAGAAGTTTCATTGCTGGTAAGAGTTGAAGCCAGCAGTTCTACTTTATGAACATACTTCAGTGTCAATACAGAAAAGAAGCATGTTAGTTATGGACTTTGAGGCCTGGAATTTAGTTGCCATGACCATTTTTAATGAAGATTACATGATAAAAAAAAATATAGTAATCTTTATGACTGTGGCATCTCCACTATGCATTAGTCACATTGATTCAAGGTGTGACCATGTTAGCAATATGAATTGATGTACTCCAGCCTGTGTAACTCCAGGTTTTCATCAGGACAGTGACCTGCTGGATGGGCGGAAACACTGCTTCACTGTGCAGTCTGAGTCTGGGGAAGACCTCTACTTCTCTGTGGAGTTAGACTGTGACCTTGCCCAGTGGGAAAGAGCCTTCCAAACAGCAACTTTTCTGGAAGTGGAACGAATACAGGTGAGAGTCTGTGGAATTTTAGGATCTATGATTCACAGAGATACATGAACACTGACCTAGAGTTTTAATTATTAAATTCAAGTTAGTATAAAAATTCAGTTCTGTGAGTCTAGACTTCCTTCTCAAATATATTTAATAGTTAGCCATTGTGATTAAATGAATAGTAACACAGGTCTGAAAAATGTCGCGTTCCTGCATGACAGAGCAGGTGGAAGTAGAGAAAGGATGGTGAAAGGTTAAGGAAAAGAGAGAGAGACGCAAAATAAGAGAGAAAATAGTTCCGGGCCAGGGGACTTCAGCCTCGTGGACTGGAGCCCCAATGGGGCCTAACTGTTCCTTTCATTATGTTACACTTAAGCAAGGGTCAATGTAGCTTCCATGGTCTGTGAGTCTCACACCCAAGAATTAACCTCCAGGCCTAATTTCCAAAGCCTGCAAACTGCCATTACCAGAGGCCCCATGAGGTTGTTGTCATGCACCTCATAAGAGACAGAAGTTTCCTCTGCCAAGGCTCACTGATAAGAATGCAGGGAGGACAGATATTATCATATCAATAGTTCATTTTAAGGCAGCCTGCCATACCCTGAAGCAGGGGGTTTATGCCCCATTTCTCCTCTCCCTGATTTCTCCCATGGCAGTCACTTGCACCCACTGGCACCCACGCGACCGTGTCTGACTTGTGTTGTCCCTCTTATGGGATTCTTACCCATCTTTGACTAGCCAGCCATCCTTTCATGCCAAGTGGGGATATATACAGTAAGCATAATATTGAAGTTATGATCTGTCATCATGGAGAGGTGCATGGAGGCAGACAGGCTATAATGTGACAGAAAAACATTTTAATTTTTCTACAATTTGATCTGTCTAGGCTATTTCCTGCTACTCATCAAAATACATTTTTTTGAATTTTAATTATAATCTGCTCCACTTTAAATTTAAAATGAAAATGCTCTGATTTTAATTAATCATTTACAAGACCATTTCCTGTTCTACAATCATGACCACCTAATTTTCAGCTGAATGGCTTCATTCATTCATAATGTTTTTTCTTGCTGGAAAGCCTTTTCTTCATCTCTACCCTTCAAAACTATACACACAATTTGAAACCTTTTTCATAGGTCACATCATCCATGAAGACTTTCCTGACTTTCAGTCTTCCCTGGCCACTGATTACCACTATTCCTTCCACAACAATCCTGTTCACTTTTGAACACCAATAGCACTTTTTTAGTGATATAGGATATTTCTTGTGCTGGGGTCATAGTCTCATGAAGCTGAAGAATGGAGACATGGATTAGAGAGGTAGAGTTTGTAGCAGAGGATAGTTTTATTAAAGCAAGAGAAAGGTTACAGCTCCTGAGCAGGAGGGGGTACTCAGAAAATAGGATGCCCACTAGCTAGGGTAAAAGGCTTGAGTTTTATACTTTTTTCCTGCCTGGAAGAGGGAATGCTGAAATACTGGTGTCTGTTATTAAGGTGTTTATCAGGTTTGTTCTGTTGCTCAGCTTTGGGGGAGCTTTTTGTAATGTCCTTCAAAATGGCTTTGGTTGCTCTGGAGCATGACTGATGTCTCTGTTCCAGTATGAAGGAGTTACCCTATAATTTTGAAAGGAATGGCTAGTTTAAGAAATGACCAGTTTTTTTTTTTTATCTTATCTTTGCTCAGTACCAGGGAATTCCTAACTGCCTGATATTATACTAACTAACCTGTCTTATTATGTCTTCTCACACTCCCTTGTATTGGAGTGATGTGTGCTTGACATTGCTCACAATAAGTTATAGTTTGCTTGGTATTATTTTATTCATCTACAAATGGAAGTACAGTGTATTTTGGACATTACAAGTATTCAATAGATACTTATTAAACTTTATTACTTAAGTATGAAGTTATATTCAGATCAAATTTCATAGACCCTTCAGCCTCTCTAATTCATAGAACCATGAAATGAAGTAGACTACTAAATACAGGTTATGAGCCTGACCATGAACAGAGATCTATGGCAATACTGAACAGTTGTGGGGCTTGCCACATGCAAATGGACTCATAGAACAAGTACCTAAATAGACACACGGGCACTTAATTTTGAAAAACAAATATGCGGTGATGATGATATAGCATTGACTATCCTAGAATGCTTGTCTACAATAGGAGATTGGATGCATACTTTTTTCAATATGTTGAACTTATTTATAACACATATATATATATAAAATATGTATATATAATATATATAGATATATATCTATATATATTATATATATAGATATATATATTTTTTTTTTTTTTTCTGACTACAAACCTGTATTCAACACATCAAGTTGCAGTATGACATGACAAAAGGGGAAAAGAACAGGGAGAAAATTCAAATTCCACTTGATTCATTGCTCAGTTTATATTTTTTAATAGCTCTGCTGATCTGTATATATATAAAAGTATTAAAGTAACAGAAATACTCTTTTAAAAATTTAACTTCATATAATCTCAATTCAGTAAATAGGTACATTAATATAAAAAATGAAACGATGAAAACGGTCTTAAATATTATTTTATTTCAAGTGTCATGTTAAAGCATAAAATATGTCAGTTTAATAGAAGTTGACATTATTTAAAATTATATTGATATTTTTTAGATTTTCCTAATTATCATGTTCCTAGAATGTCACACTTCACTTGGAAACACCTCCATGGTGATTTCTACCTGTTGGTCTCAATTTGATATTTCGAGTCTCCTGATGTTTAAAACTGAAACAAAGATAAAGTTATGTTGTTTCACAGCATTTTTTTTTACAAACAAAATTTTTTGTTTTTTTGTTTGTGTGTGTGTGTTTGTATGGGCTTCATATTCTTTAAGCTGATGTCCAGAGCAATGCATTTCTTTAAACTATCTATCACCTTAACTATTCACAAGGCCAATTTAAAATGGATATAGTATGCGAAAAGTTAATATTTAATGTCATTTTAGCTTTCAGTTTTATTATAAACTATAATTTCTCAGTATAAATTTTCTATATAAATATAAAAATATTTTATAACAATTACTTTATCAGAAATCAAATCATTGACTAAACACTTTGGTAGTATTATTTTCAAAATTCAAGGATATGCATATAATTACCAAAGAACTTTATATGTTTCCTTCTATGTTCTCAATATTCCCACTAACATTCAAGTTAATAAAAAAAATAAATAAAGAGGAAACATGTGTCTTATTGTGAAATAGGCAGAAATGTAGAAAATTAATGAAGTGACTAATATGATTAATAAATTAATAAATTAATTTTTTTAAATTTGGAAATTGGTTTTCATTAATGGGACTGCAGTCTAACATATTCTAGCTTGTAATCTATTCCTTTATCTATTTAAAAGTTTTCTGGGCTGGCCGAGTGACGCGGTGGTTAAGTGCTGGCTTGGGAAGCCAGCGGCCCCAGTTCAGTCCCACATATGAGGGCCAGTGACACTGACCTCAAAAAAAAAAAAAAAAGTTTTCTGGTCTCTAATGTACTTAATATTGTTATAAATATCTACATATTTAAGAAGTAATACATTGAATACAGGTATTTCTAAACACTTTACATTGCCATTTAAACACACATCTTAATATTAGAAAATGTAGTAAATATTGAAACACAAAGGTAAAAATGTATAGAGTAAAATGTTACATTTTCCTAGTATTCAAAGTACCAGTATTAGGTCTAATTCATTAATAGTATTTTTAGTACCTTTGCTTGACCTATTTCTGAACAATTTTTCCAGAGTAGATGAATAACACTAGTAAAAAGCAGATAAATGTTTTAGACCTTACCTTAATTTAATTTGAAAAAATAATGGTTCTTTTAAAGCAGGACTTTTAAAAGTATCAAATTCAAAAGCGACCATTTCACTTTTGAATATAATTATAAAAGGAAATATTTCCTTTAATTATTATTGCAAACACTTTCATATGTGTATTACCAAGCTATGGACATTTAGCTGTCATTCAAAAGGGTATATTAAAAAGTATTTTGTGTGATGCATCTTTTAATATTGTGTATTATAATAATATATAATTGTGCAAAATCTTTCAAAGTGTTTCTAGTTTGAACTTCCCTAAACTTTTTTGCATTTTTCTAACTATAATTCAGTTTTTTATTATAAAATAAACTTATAAATTAAACAATAAATCAAATATTTCAATGTGAAAGATATATTAAGTATACTTATTATATATGTGTATTAAGAGTAGACATTATAGAATTAAACTTCAGTTTATATCATATCTGTTTCAATTTAATGATTATTGAGACAATGTAATTCAATTTGTAATTCTGAACTTAAAGAAATAAATTTAAATTTTCTGTAATATTTAATATTTTCACCTGATATATTTTTTAAAATGATAGTACTTGAAGTAGCAAAAAATTATGTCTACAGTAGAAGAAATGAGATAGCTTTGAACATTTCTTAATGTTGATAGTAGTTTTAACAAAGTAGTAATGGGTGAATGCAAATACAGAAGATGTCCACGTATTAAACAAATAAAATTCCACCTCAAAACAAACTTATAAGTCCCATTAAGTTTGTTTGCTAATCTTCCTTTTTTTAAAAAAAGTTAATTTCCAAATGAATAACTTACATGGTTATAACTTTCCTATGCAAATTGGACTTAAACATATGAATATAGAATATAGCTTTTTGGTGAAGACAACGATGCATTTCTCCAAAATTATAGTGAGAATGTGATTCATTTAATGTATTTTTATATATAGTAACACAAAAACAAATACAATGTAAGGATTGGTTTTGAAAATTTGCTTGAAATAGATTTCTTTCTTCCTTTCCCTCCTTCTCTTTCTCCTTGTTTGTTACAAGTATTTTTCTTTATTTGGATATCTAACTATACAAATAAAACAAGCCTATGGACATAAAAATGTATCATGTTGCATATAAGCCTCAAGTTTTCATTTCCGGTTATTCTTATATTTCAGTACCTAAGTTTGATTATTCTTTCCAAAATTTTATATAAGTAACACTATAAATTAATCTGTCTCAATGTAAAAATTCATTAATTGTTGATTTCTGAAGAATCAACATTTATACAAATAATGACAAGTGGTATTTTGGGAGATAGTTTTTGCCACATGAATGAACAAATTGAAACTGTTAAGGTCAAGATGTTTCCTGATTTTTTTCCCTTGGTTAGGGAATCTGTATTTGTGTGCCTGAGAGTTCTCTTTTAATAATATCCATAAAATTAATATGTCAAGAATTTAAGTAATACTTTAATCTTTAATAATTCACCTTTGATTTAATGAAAAAGCAGCAATATTTATCTAGTCAAGTTAATGACTGAATATAATCTTGCCTACACCTAAAGTTTTTAATACCAAGTTTATTGCCAATATACCAAAGGGAGTCAGTGTGGCCCAAAGTAAAGACAAGGGCTGACAAAGCAAGATTGGAAATTTGGCCCTGAGTATCCCCTAGCAGGTCAAAAATCACTGGCTTATGCTTTGCTAACATAAAGAAGTTAATAATACTATCTTCCCTATATAATTACTGCTGATATTAAGTGAGCTATTATATAAAGAACTTACTACAGAAGCTTTCACAGTGCCTTTGGTAAATGTTGGCTATTTAGGCTGATATTGGGTCAATCACCTGAAAAGTAACAGTGTTTTCTGTTTTGTCTAGTGCAAGACATATGCTTGTGTGCTAGAAAGTCATCTAATGGGACTCACGATTGACTTTAGCACAGGATTTATCTGCTTTGATGCTGCAACAAAGGTAATATGATCAAGCCAGCTCTGGGAAATGTGCTGCAGATATTCTAATTTAAGAATGATTGAAATAATTTTGAATGCCTGTCAGCATTTTAATTGGTTATCATGTGTTAACTAAATTCAGGGTTCTCATTTTATTAATAAAAGTTAAATTATGCTTTAACCTGTTTATAGAAAAACAAAAAAATTTTAATTTTTATGAAAACATTTTTGCCATAAAACACTATAACTATATAAAGTGTGTGTGTGTGTGTGTGTGTGTGTGTGTGTGTGTGTGTGTATGTGTGTATACACATTTTCTCTTTTACTAAAAGCATGGCTTCATATTGAGGGGAAATTTTCCTTCCTCAAAACTATTTTTAAAGCAAAATATCTCTTTATTACTTTTCTGTATCAACACCTCCAATATCCGAATGGGGGAAATATATTTTTTGTTTTATGGATAATATGTTAGAATTATAGATGGAGGAATTTGAGGGTTTAAAGTTTCAAGGCAGGGAGTATAATCCTTATAAACACATTACTTAATGTGGTCTTGTACTCTCTGATTGGGTGCCACTTTCACAAAGATGATGTCCTTGGGACTGATATATATTGGATTGACTAAGGGCATTTTCTCAGCCAGTCATATCTAAAAAATCTTAAAGCTCAACTGGCCCGCTACCTATTGTTAATCTCCTTCCAGGACTGGAGTCACTGCTACAGTTTCTGACTTGGACTCTTGTCTTCATGTAAGACAGTCTCTTCTCTCCCCTAAGGACATCAATTTTTTAGGTGCAACTCACTTCCTCCTTCATCAAAATATGGCCTAAGAAACAAACTGATACATTTTTTTCTCACTAATTTTAAGGATTAATGAGAAACCTTTTACTGAGAAACTTATATTTTACCTAGAAATTAAGTCTTGTATGTGATTTTCAAAAACAAATGCAAATAAAACAAGACAGTGATATAAATATGAGAGAAAGGCAGAGTGTACAGAGAGTAGAAATGTTTTGATCTTGAGAAACAAAAATGGAAGTCTAATGGTGCAGTCCAGCTGGTCACAGACAAGTAGGATGTGGGTTGGAGTTTGGGGATCTTATGATTTTTCATGAAAACAATCAAAATTTTCACACAAAATCTCACATTATTTAAGGATGGCCAATGTTTCCTTTTATATTGACATTGCAAAATTAAATACCATAAATGCCTTGGTCAGACTTGACTGTCCAGTGCATTATCTTTTGAGTAATGTCAAAACAATACTTCTGTAAATATGGAATTTTAATATTATATTAAAAATAGCAACTTTACTTTTCATTTCTTAACAAGAAATTTTAACAAACAAAATAAACAATAATGAAAAAGTAAACTAAAAGACCACATCAGAAACTCTTAGGGTAGGAAATGAGAGTCAGCATGATTTTAGATTATACTTGAATACTACTGGTTTGAAAGTAGTGAGATGTCTGGGAATGTCAAGCTGGTTCTCGTTATATAATAGTTGTGTATTAAAACCATTTTCCTGAATTTTCCAGAGAGTACAAGACATACTAAGTAGCACATACTTCAGTTTACATTAGCAACATAGTAGGAGATTGTACATTCTTCTGGTTCCCTTAGTGTTGTTGGGATTATTATCACACAGAAGTTTATTGTCATACACAGCTCAGTTTGTTCTTTGTAATCTTCATCCTAATTAAAATGTAGCCTTTTCTGTGTTAGAAAAAGGTTTTCTCACTAATATGTCAAAGTCTGATGTAGCGGTACTTATATAACTCTCACAGCTAAGAGTCCAGATTTTCTGCAATTATATTCCTTTAAACACATATACTCCTATGTGCATTAGTTAATTATATCTAATAACAAATTTCCATGTAAATAGAGGTTCTACAGTAATATTTTCAAATAAGTATTTACTGGATACTTGCTGTCTATGGAAAGACAATGGGGGGGGTATACATGTCAGTCGTGAGTGCTCAAGGAAGACTTCACAAAAAATACAGACACCAAGAGTAAGATTATCCAGAGAAATATCTGTAAGTGAAGAAGGACATTGAATTTGAGGTCAGAATGAGAGATTAAGTGTGTGGCTAAGAGAAGGGGTACCATTAGAGAATTCAGCTTTGGTGCTAAGAACAGAATACCTTTGAAGGGTTTGAGAAAAAGGAAAGAAATGCTCAGAGGTATATTTGACAATACAAAACTAGTAGGAGAATATGTGAATAAGAGAGAACGTGGGCAAAATACAGATTCTAAATTCTCAAAATCTGTCCTCAACTTGGCATCTATTACTCTACAACAGTTCTCAGAAAAGCATATATGTGGTTGACAAGGTCAAATAAACACATTGTTACAAATTGAGGGTGACAGTAATCACAGTGTATGTTTAGTATAACTGAAAGATAAGGTACAGGAAGGGGATGGAAAGAGACAACACTGAGAAAATTAAAAAGGATCTCATTGTCAAGTTCCATTTCATGTTTGACCTAAATCTGATTTTTAAAAGATTTTATTAAAATACAACTAACATAAAATATTATATTAGTTTCAGGAGTATGCAACAGTTATTTAACATTTATATATCTAAAGAAATGATCACCATGATCTCCAGCAACCATCTGACACTGTAACGCTTTACTTAGATTTTACAAATTAAATGGAAAAAAGTTATTAGAGTTAACTGATTTTCTAAGTGAAATATCAATAGACAAATGACATCATTTGTGAAGTTTTTCTGCTAATGGAGACAAATCAATTCCAATAGTTTTACTTACATACATGAACAAGAAAACTTGAAGTCTAAAGTGACCATATTTTGTTTAAAAAAGGAGTCATTTGATCTAAATAAAAACTTATGTATAAAAAGTGATTTTAAAATATAATTATATTATAACAACTCTGGGAAGTTTTTAAAAAGTAGCTACTAATATTTCAAATATCTTCCAATTTGGGGCCGACCAAGTGGCACGGTGGTTGGGAGCTGGCTTGGGATGCCAGCGGCCTGGGTTCAGATCTCACATATGAGGGCCAGTGACACTGCCCTCTAAAAAAAAAAAAAAAAAATATCTTCCAATTTGTACCTTTTTATTTTCAAGTGATGAGAGATACTCCCATGGTGGGTGGGTAAAAATCAAAATACATTTCCTTCAATTATACACTCATTATCAATTTTTTGAAATATTAGAATTCACTAGTTGTTCCTGCTGCATGCAGTGTCACCATTAGCAACCACAGCCTTTGGTTTCCTGAAGGAGACCCGTGTTAATCCCACCTGTGTTTACTCAGGGGATTGACTTAGAGTGGGGTTCTCAAGCTGGGTGGAATGAGGTGGGATGAAGATACCCCATTTTCACCACCCCAGCCTTATCCAGAATAAAACCTTCTGAAGACAGAGGTATGAGCAGAGTTTCAGGAAAGATAACAGAATAGGAAAATGCTTCCCTTGCCACCTCCCATGATCACACTAATATTACTGCTAAATTATAGAATAATCATCCTGGAGAACCATCCGAAGACTAGCTGAACAGAAGTCCTATAATGAAGGATTTAAAGAAGAAGCTATATTGAGACTCACTCGTAGGAGGGGCAGAGACATGAAGCAGGCTGACCCCATACTCACGTGTGTTGGTGGAGCATCAGGAGGGATATCTTGGTGGCAGAGGTCCACCCTGAGGAGTAAGGGGCCCAAGTCCCACACTAGGACCCCAAACACAGGTTTCCAGAGCCAAGAAGAGAAGTCCCCACAACATTTGACTGTGAAAATCAGCAGGGATTCCACCTTTCTGGGTGAAAGAAAAGACTGCTGGAAACACAGATGTCCTCTTAAAGGGCCTGTGCACAGACCTACACATTCACAGGCATTTACTCTGGACTCTGGCAGAGGGATAGAGACTTAGGTGACACCAAAAGAATATAGGGAAAGACTGCCCCTATGTAGAGTCTTCCTCCAATGTAGCCCATAAGCAGCACTGTCTTTTCCTGAACCCTCACATACATGGCCAAATTTGAAACTGCGTTGGCCTGGTGAACATTGCTCACTCCACCCCAGTGACTCCCTGGGACCCCACCCCACCCTACTAGCACACCACCAAAGACATTTGGGGGGCCTTGGCAACTAACTCCACCCCATACATGAGAGGAGGCTCTTTCAGTAGCAAATAGCTGGTCTTGGTTTACACACTAAATGAGGCACCTTCCATGGTGAATAATCTGCCTCACCAAGGCTTCAGTTTTTCTTGGACAAGAGTCATGGGTCTGCAAACATAAGGAGTGCAGCAGCTGGCCTAGATGTGCTCTGAAACTTTTAAAAGGCCTCAGGCTCTGCAAAGCCACCAAGCCTGAATCTGCATTATCCTGGTGAACATAACTTGCCCTACCTGGTAACTATCCCAGACCCAGCCTCACCCAACTTGTGTATAGCCCAAGGCTTTTTCAATGACTGAGCTGAGCTTCACAAAGCCTCAGGGTGCCTTGAGCATTTTACTGAGCTGCCCCAGGCCTGGTCCTGGTGACAGCTGACCTCAGTTCTCACCATGGCCTCTCCCATGAACCTTCAGGTTCAGCACAGGGAGCAACCAACCACGGATAACTTTGTAGATTCTACCACATAGCCCTGTCAGTCACAGGCAGTGGCTGTCCTGGGCCTACACTGAAGCCCCACCCAAGAGGCCCCAGAACCAACATAAGAAGAAGCCAGCTTCAGACTATAATAGAGCACTACACAACTAACCTCACAAGCGGCACACCCAAAGTGTGGTCACAACAGGCACACAAATCTGCTGGGGAGAATCCTCTGTGGGCTCAGCCCCCACACAGCAGCTCATATGCATGGGCATGGCCAACCATTATAGCCAGTCAGCCTGAGAGTCAATCCTATCCACTGGTTTGCCAAGAACAATTGAGACTCAACTACAATAGGAGGGCACATAACACATACAAGAGGCCCTCCTGGAGCACTCAGTGCAGGTGATCAGGGAGACTGTGCCACTGGTACATACAGGGCACCTACTATATAAGGCCACCTGGCAAAAATTGAGAGATAGGAGATCGTCCTAATACATAGAAACAAATACAGGAAGGCAGCCAAATGAGGAAATAAAGAAGCATGCCTTAAATGAAAGAACTGGAGAAAACTCCAGAAAAAAACTAAGTGAATAGGTGGCAGCAAGCTAGCAGGTGCAAAGTTCCAAACACTGGTTATAAGGATGCTCATGGAACTTAGTGACAACTTCAACAAAGAGATAACAAACATAAAAAAGGACATGGAGACCATAAAAAAAAAACAGTCAGGGGCCGGCCGAGTGGCGCATTGGTTAAGCGCTGGTTTGGGGATGCCAGCGGCCCTGGTTCGGATCCCACATGAGGGCCAGTGACACTGCCCTCTACAGCTAACAACAGCTCCACCTGGAGCTGGGCTGTGCGAGCCCCGGTGAGGGTGTGGGCTGCAGCCCCTGCTGCAGTGGGCTGCCATAGGCTACAGTGAATGGCCTACAGCCAGCGTGAGCGGCTGGCAGCCAAGCGTGAGCTGCCAATAGCCGCGGTGAGCAACATCCAGAGGCCAGCGACCGATCTGCCTCATCCGGGAAGAGCGCAATGACGATACCAACAGTGAAGCAACATCCTCCGCAACTAAACTGAAGAACAAAAAGAGAGCAACTTGTCTGTTCCCCTTCCCCAATTCCTCAACGCTGTTCCCCTCTGCCAGTTCCCCAATAAAATCTTTAAAAAAAAAAAAAACAGTCAGAAATAAAGAATACAATAACTAAAATGACTAGATGAAGCAAAGGAACAAATAAGCCATTTGGAAGACAAGATAGCAAAAAATACCCAATGAGAACGGCAAAATAAATAAAGTAAATAAATAAATAAATAAATAATTAGGACAACATCAAGTGTAACAACATTTATATCACTGAGATACCAGAAAGAGAAGAAAGAGGGCAAGGGATCAAAACCCTATTTGAAGAAAATAATGACTGAAAACTCCATTAACCTGAAAAAGGAAATAAACATAAAAGTCCAGGAAGTGTAGAGAGTCCCAACAAGATGAACCCAAAGAGGCCCACACTAAGACATACTATAATTAAAATACCAAAGATTAACGACAAAGAGAGAATCTTTAAATCAGCAAGAGATACACAGTTAGTTATCTAAAAGGGAGCTCCCACAAGACTCAACTGATTTCTCAACAGAAACTTTGCAGACCAGAAGGTATTAGCTTGAATTATTCAAAGTGATGGAAAGCAAGGACCTACAACCAGGATGTTGCTATCCAGCATAGCTGTCATTTAGACTCTAAGGACAGATAAAGTGCTTTGCACACAAAAAGCTAAAGGAGTTCATCATCACCAAGCTAGTATTATAAGAAATGATAGAGGAGAAATGGGGGGTGGGGTGGGAATAAAAGAACACACATATGAATAATACAATGATAATAGTTATGTACTTATCAATAATCACTTTAAATGTAAATAGATTAAATGCTCTAATCAAAAGACATAAGGTAGTTGAATGGATAAGAAAACAAGACCAATACATATGCTGTCTACCAAAGACCCACTTCAGATTGAAAGGTAAACCTAGAGCAAAAGTAAAGGGATGGAAAAAAACATTTCATGCATTGGAACAAAAAAAAATAAAGAAGCTGGGTAACACTATTTATATAAGACAAAATAGATTTTAATACAAAATAAGAGACAAAGGACATTACATAATGATAAAGGGATCAATTTAACAAGAAGATAAACCCTAGTTAACATCTGTGCAGCCAACATAGGAGCACCAAGTACATAAAGCAAATATTGACCAACATAAGGGGAATAATTAACAGTGATACAGTCATAGAAATGGACTTTAATACTCCATTGACACCAATGGACAGATTTTCCAGACAGAAAATCAACAAGGAAATAGCAGCGTTAAATGACAAACTAGCCCAGATGGATTTAACTAATATTTTCAGAGCATTTCACCCCAAAACCAGCAGAATGTACATTCTTTTCAAGTGCATATTGATCATTTTCCATGAGAGACTACATGTTAGGCCACGAAACAAGTCTCAAAAAATTTAAGATTAGAATCATATCAAACATCTTCTCTGAACACAATGGTATGAAACTTGGGACGGCCGAGTGGTGTGATGGTTAAGCACTGGCTTGGGAGACCAGCGGCCCCAGTTCGTGTCCCACATACATACGAGGGCCAGTAACACTGCCCTCAAAAACAAACAAACAAAAAAACAATGGTATGAAACTTGAAATCAATTACAAGAAAAAAACCTGAATAATACACAAACACATGTAGGTTAAATAACATGCTATTAATAATGAATGAGCTAACAAGAAGATAAAGGAAGAAATCAAAAGAGACCTTGAGACAATTAAAAATGAACACAAAATGACCCAAAATCTGAGACACAGTGAAAGCAGCCTTAAGAGGGAAATTCATAGCAATGCAGGCCTACAAAAAGCAAAAAAGGTCAATACATAAGCTAACCTTACACTTAAAGGAACTAGAAAAAAGGACAGTGAACAAAGCCCAACTTGAGTAGAAGGAAGGAAATAATAAAGATTATTGTGGAAATAAAGTAAATAGACTCTGAAAAAACAATACAAAACCTCAATAAAATGAAGAGCTCATTCTTTGAAAAACTAATTTATAAACTTTTTACTCGACTCATCAAAAAGAGGGAGAAAACCAAAGAAATAAAACCAGCAATGTAAGAGGAGAAGTGACAACTTACAGTACAGAAATACAAAGGACTATAGGAAAATACTATGAGCAATTATATGATAACAAATTGGACAATCTCAAAGAAATGGAAAAATTTATAGAAACATACAGTCTTTTAAGGCTGAATCAGAAAGAAACAAAAAACTTGAACAAACAAATTACTACTAATAAAATTGAATCAGTAATAATAAAAACTTTAACAACAAAAAAAGTCCTTCCCAGGGCCCAGCAAAAGGACGATGTTTCCAGGACCCTGAAGACAAGGGGTAACACTCCAAAATACAGACTCATTTTCCACTCCACCTTCATTAGCCAAGCAGCTGCCAAAAACAACGGCCCCATCTCCTGATACCTGGCAAACAAATGCAGTATTGCCTCATGAATTGATTGCTTTTATGAGGTGCCCAGGAGGGTTTTTGGGGAGAAGCTTTGAGAACAAGTTGAGGAATGACTATCCTTCTCTGAGACTGGAGATATTCCATGAAAGAATCTGGAGGTCATGAAGGAGGCAATGGTTCAAACTGAGAAAGAGGCTGCTGAGTTTTCTAGGAAGCTGGAGAAACAAGAGAAAAAAGTACTTAAAGGAGGAAAACAAATTGTTGGCTGCAATTGCCTTCACATCTTCAGAAAATAGTAGTACACCAGAGGATTGTGAGGAGACAAGAGAAAGACCCAAAAAGAAGAAAAAGCAAAAGCTCCAGGAGGCTCCTCAGGAAAATGGAACAGAAGACCCACCTGTTTCTTTATCCAAATCCAAGAAAAAAAATCTTTTTCCAAGGAGAAGCTCATTAGTAGTGATGTTGAGGAAACAGGTGGCAATGGAAGTCTTCCCAAGGGAAAGAAATATTTCCCCAAAGAGGAATCTGTTATTGACCCTGAAACGGCAGGAAATAGGAGTGTCCCCAAGAAAAAGAGCAAATTCTCTTCCAAAGAGGTGCCACTCAGCAGTGGACCTGAAGAGGCTGCTGGCACCAAGAGCAGCAGCTCCAACAGAAGGAAAAAGCTCCAAAAGCTATCTCAGGAAGATTAGAATGGACAGTAGCGTCCTACTGGGGTATAACCACCCAGTGACATTTCCTGACCCCTTCCCTAAATCCCAATAAAAACAAACTCACACACACACCCACAAAAGTCCTGAACCGACTGATTCACAGGTAAATTTTACCAAATATTCAAAGAAGAGTTGACACCTATTCTTCTCAAACTAGCCCAAAAAATTCAAGAGAAGGAAAATCTCCCAAGCTCATCCTACAAGATCATCATTACCATGATTTTGAAACAAGATGAAGACATTACAAAAAAGAAAATGATAGGCCAATATCCCTGATGAACACAGACGCAAAAATCCTCAAAAGAATATTAACAAACTGAATTCAGCACTACATTAAAAAGATCATACAACATAACAAAGTGGAATTTATTCCTGGAATGCAAGATTCATTCAATAGCCACAAATCAATTAACATAGTATACCACATAAACAAAATGAAAGATAAAAAGCATATGAGAATATCAATAGATGCAGAAAACATGTTTGTCAAAATCCAGCATCCATTTATGGTTTTAAAAAAATGCTCAGCAAAACAGGAATAGAGGGAACATATATCAATATAATAAAGGATATGTATGACAAACCCACAGTTTAACATCACATTCAACAAGGAAAAGCTAACAGCAGTTCCTTAAAGATCAGGAACAGGACAAGGTTGTCCACTTTCATCACTTTTATTCAACATAGTATTGTAAGTCCTAGCTACAGCAGTCAGCAATAAAAAGAAATAAAGGCATCCAAATTGAAAAAGAAGTAAAACTGTCATTATTTGCAGATGACATGATATATAAAGAACCCCAAAGATTCCACCCAAAACTATTAGAAGTTGTAAATGAATTCAGTAACCAGATAGAAAATTAATATTCAGATTTCAGTTTATATTTTTATACAACAATAATGAACCATCACAAATAGAAATTTTAAATAGCAATTCCACTTACAATTGCATCAAAAATAAATGACTAGTAATAAATTTCACCAAGGAGTAACTAGGAATAAATTCCAGCCTATACTTGGAAAATTATATGACACTGAAGAAAAAAGTTGAAGGGGATACAAGTAAATGGAAGCGTATACCATGTTCATGAATAAGAAACATTAACATTGTTATAATGTCCACTCTACCCAAAGCAATCTATAGATTCAATGCAATCCCTACCAAAATACCAATGACATTTTTCACAGAACTAGAACAAATGATCCCAAAATGTATATGGAACCATAAAATGTCCTGAATATCCACAGCAATCTTGAGAAATAAGAACAAAGTTGGAAGTATCTTGCTACTTGATATCAAACTACACTATAGGCCATACTAATAAAAACGGCATGGCACTAGCATAAAAACAAGACACAGATTAATGGAACAGAATAGAGAGCCCAGAAATAAACTCATGCTTATACAGTCATTTAATCTATGATAAAGTAGGCAAGAATATACAACTGGGTAAGACCACCTTTTCAATAAATTATGTTGGGAAAACTGGACAGACACATGCAAAAAACTGGATCACCTTCTTATTCTACATACAAGAATAAGCTCAAAATAAATTAAAGATTTACATATAAGATCTGAAATCATAAAACTCCTAGAAGAAAAAAGAGGCAATAAACTCTCTTACATTGCTCTTCGTCATGTTTTTTTTTTCTGATATATCTTTTGGGCAAGGAAAACAAAAGATAAAAGAAACAAATGGGACTCCATCAAACTAAGACATTTTTTTATAGCAAAAAGAAAACTGTCAACAAAACAAAAAGACAACCTATAGAATGGGAGAAGATATTTGCTAATGATACATTTTTTTTTGTCCTTTTAAGCAAAAGATGTATTTCTGTTTTTCAAATTTATTTTTTACAACAGTGCAATAGTTACACTTTTTAGCCCTCAAAGTGACAACCCTCTTCTCCAATCCACTGTCCCGCTACCCCCATATCATATATATCTATTACAACTCTCCTGACCCCACTCCCACACTGTACTCCTCATCTCGTCATTACATGTATACATTCAATCACAGTTAACATTCAATATTATACATCAGCTTCAGGTGTACAGTAAGTGCTCAAGCCTCTACCCCATCCCCGAAGCAGTCTCCTGAACAAGACATGCGACCTTCTGACACCCAATAAAGAATTCACAAGATTATCAATTACATTCCCAGAACTGCCCCCCATATCCCTGCGGCAACATTATAGTCACCCACCTATGTTGTCCAAAACCTTTCCCCCTCCCTCAGACCCACCACTTCCCAGCCAGCAACCATCAGTTTTTCCTTTATATCTGCTCGATATGATTTCAATCTTCTTAAATTTACTGAGACTTGTTTTGTGGCCTAACGTGTGGTCTATCTTGGAAAATGTCCCATGTGCAGTTGAGAGTTGTTTTGGGGTGAAATGCTCTAAAAATATCGTTGAAATCCAGCTGGTCTAAAGTGTCATTTAAGGCCACTCTTTTCGTGTTGATTTTCTGTCTGGAGGATCTGTCTATTGGTGACACGGGGTGTTGAAGTCCCCTACTATGATAGTGTTACTGTTGATCTCTGTCTTTATGTCTGTCAAAATCTGTTACATATAATTAGGAGATTCTATGTTGGGTGCATAGATGTTTATTAGGGTTAAAGTGCCCTTCTTTGTCTTTTATTGTAGTCTTCATTTTAAAGTCTATTTTGTCCAAATTAAGTACTGCTACTCCAGCTTTTTTTTTCATTTCCGTTTGCTTGAAATCTTATTCCTCTGTAAACAGTATATACATGGGTCCTATTTTCTTATCCATTCAGCCACTCTCTGTCTTTTGATTGTAGCATTTAGCCCATTCACATTTAAAATGATTATTGATAGGTGCATATGTATAGCCATTTTGTTATTTGTATTCCTGGTCTTCCTGGGTTAGCCTGTTTACCCCTTTCTTCTGTTTAAAAAAGCCCTTTTAACATTTCTTGCAATGCTGGCTTGGTGGTAATGAATTCCTTAAGCTTTTTCTTTTATGAGAAGCTCTTTATTTCTCCTTCAATTTTAAGTGATAGTCATGCTGTCTAGAGCAATCTTGGTTGTAGGCCTTACTTTGCATCACTTTGAATATCTCCTGCCACTCCCTTCTGGCCTGCAGAGTTTCTGTAGGCAAGTCATCTGTTAGTCTTATAGGAGTTCCCTTGTATGTAACCTGCTGTCTTTCTCTTGCTGCCTCTAGGATTCTGTCTTTGTCTTTAACCTTTGCCATTTTAACTATGATGTGTCTTGGTGTGGACCTGTTTGAGTTCAGCTTGTTTGAAACTCTCTGTACTTCCTGGGCGTGTATGTCGATTTCCTTCACCAGGGTAGGGAAGTTTTCAGTCATTATTTTTTCAAATACATTCTCATCCCCTGCTTCTTCTCTTCTCCTTCTGGTATTTCTATGATGTGATATTGTTGCACTTCATGTTGTCCCATAGACTTCTTAAACTATTTTCATTGTTTTTTTATTCTTTTGTCTTTTTGTTGTTCCAACTGGGTGATTTCTGCTACTTTGTCTTCCAAATCACTGATCTGATCCTCTGCTTCATCTACTCTCTGGTGATTACTTCGAATGTGTTCTTCATTTCAGTTATTGTATTCTTTAGTTCTAACTGGTTGTTTTTTATGATTTCTCTGTCCTTCCTTATGTCCTCACTAAGTTCATTAAACATTCTTATCATCAGTGTTCTAAACTGTGTCTCTGAAAGGTTGGCTCCCTCTCTTTCATTTAGTTCCATTTCTAGAGGTTTCTTCTGATCTTTTCCTTGTGACATATTTCTTTGTTTCCTCTTTCTTGCTGTCACTCTGGGATTGCTTTGATGTATTAGATAGATCACCAGGAAAGCCCCAGCTGGATCACTCAGGTGCACAGCTCTTGGCCCAACACTCCCGGGAAAACTCCCAGTCTCAGCCTGTCCCAATCAGCCACTCGCAGATCAGGCCAAGCAGCCAGACAACCAATCACCATCCTGGCAACTCTGCACTTGCAGTATGGAGAATGGGGACCCAAGGTGGCTTGTGCACTCCCATGTCACAATGAGCAGCCTGTTGGAGCCTCAGCACACCCGCCTGGCGTTTCCCTGGCAATGCAGCTCAAGCAGAGTGGAGGGTGGAGATCCAAGGCCGCATGTGCCAGCACACACATGCACTCCTGTGCCAATTCCACCAGACCAATGTGATCCCGGACCTGACGCTCTTTGAGAGGGCCCAATCATGACAAGATGGTGCCCTTCTGTATACCACTCGCATGAAGCTCTACACCAGGGGAGTAATAGTCACCAAACCTCCAACTCCCATGCCGAAGGCGCTCAGTTGAGTCCATTCCCACAGGCTCCTGGGCCCTGCTCACACAGCTACTCCCTCCACCAGGAACCATGTGAGTGCTCACCAGTAAGCGAGTCTGTATGCTGGCTTCACTGGTTCTCTAGCTGCCCTCAGCCTCACCAAGCTGAGCAAAGAGAGTCCTCACTAATTTCTACTGCCAGCTATTGTGGAACTCCTCTTCCTGGCAAAGTAACTCAGGGCTGATGAGCTTGATGTGGGGCCAGAAGTTCTCTCTCCCAACCGGACAAGCCTCCCCATAACTGAGGTGTCCCTCACAGGGTTCGCCCTCTCTCCTCTCCACCCCTCCTACCAGACTCGACGTGGCCTCCACTTTAAGTTCTTCATTTAGAGGTTCTGTTCATCTAGAGTTCCAGAGACTTCCGAGGTTGAATGTTGTATGAATTATTTGTAATTTTGGTGTCATACTGGGAGGCAGTTGGCACAGCATCTGTCTATTCTGCCATCTTACTGGAAGTCAAATGATGATACATCTTTATAAAGAACTCATACAACTCAACACCAAAAAACCAAACAACCAATTACAAAATGGGCAGGGGACTTGTGTAGACATTTCTCCAAAGAGAACGTACAATACAGATGGCCAATAGACACATGAAAACTTGCTTAATGTCACTAATTGTCAGAGAAATGCATTTTAAAACCACAATGAGATAGCACCTTACATCTGTCAATATGGCTATTATAAATAAATAAAAAAACAACAAACATTGGTGAGGATGTGGAAAAAATAGGAACCCTCATGCACTGTTGGTGGGATTGCCAATTGGTGCAGCCACGATGGAAAACAGTATGAAGGTTTCTCAAAAAGTTAAAAACAGAAGTACCTTATGATTCAGCAATTCCATCTTACCAAAACTAATTTGGTAAGATATGCGCACCCTGTGTTCACTGTAGGGTTATTTACAATAGCCAATATATGGCGGCAACCTAAGTGCACATCAATACACCATTAGATAAAGATGTGGTACATATATGCAATTGAATATTACTCAGCCAGAGAAAAAATGAAATCTTACTATGAGCAACAACATGGATATACCTAAAGGGTATTATGCTAAGTGAAATTAGTCAGACAGAGAAGACAAATACAATATGATCTCACTTGTATGTGCAATTTAAAGAACAAAATAAACAACAACAAAACCAGAAACAGACTCATAGATATAGTGAAAAAACTGATGGTTACCTGATGGGAGGTGGGTTTGGAAGCTGGGTGAAAAGGTAAAGTGGTTAAGTAGTACAAATTGGTAAGTATAAAATAGGCTTTGGGGTGTAAAGTACAGAACAGGGAATATAGTCAATAATATTTTAATAACTATATATAGTGCCAGGTGGATTCTAGACTAATCAGAAGAATCACTTCATAAATTATATACATGTATAACTACTATGCTGTACACTTGAGGCTAATATAAAATAATATTGAGGGGCCTGCCGAGTGGCTCAGTTGGTTAAGAGCTCGCTCAAGAGTGCGAGCTGAGCTCTGAGCAACGGCGGTTCCATGCCAGCCCGAGCTAAGTTGCTGTTGAGCTGCCAACAGGTGGCAGGATGGCTCAGCTAAAAAAAAATAAACAAAAAAATAAAATAAAATAATATTGAATGTTAAAAAAATTAACCAGTTAATTTTTCATTATATTATCCCTTTTATTTTTAACTTGTTGAAAGACTATAATGCAAAATTTAAAGTATACTGAACTATAAAATAGTTTCTTATTTTCATCATACAATAATCATGACCTTTATTCCAAGAGTATTCAAATTGCTTTCTATAAATCTCACAGAACTTCCATTTATCCTGTGTTTCCTGTGCATATTTCATCTCATACCATCTATAATTTCTTCTGTTTCCCACTGACTCCTGACAGATTTCCTGAGAGCTTCATTATTCTCAGGGCCAGGGGACAAGTTACAACAAGAAGGTTGGTACACCAACTGGCTCAAAGGACCCAGAAATATTGAATACTCTAATCTCACCACAAGAAACCTGATCAAACAACTTGTCTTTAGCAACCCATGTCCAAGTGCACTTAATTTTATCATCAGAACTCTACGTGTTCCATTTGTGCTGACCAGAAGAATATTCTGGAATGATGTAAATGTTGCCCACCAAGATGCTTATTTACAAAGCTGCCTCTTGTTCATTCACACTCCATGCTAAGTGTGTCCATCTATGAACAAATCTTAGCCTTTTTTGACCTATCTTAGGTACCCCTAACAGACTGCCCTCTATATGATTATATTGGTGAGTTGATGGAGTGGTTCAGTCCAGAGTGGTGATTATTTGGGGATCTGGATCTGGACTGCCAGCTTGGGCAGCTTGTCATATTTTAATTTTTTTTGGAAACAAAACAAAACAAACAAACAAACAATGCAAAAAACCTCTGCTAAACTAATTTGAACTAAAAGAAAGAAGAAAACTGCAATTAACAAAGCAATTTTATGAGCATTATCTTCTCATTCATTTTCACAGTTACCCTTTAAAGTAGGATAATCATGTATTATTGCCTTTAACTTATAATAGAATGTACTTAGGCTCCAATTCATAAAGAATCTTTCCCCAAACCATGTGGCTTATGAATAGAATATAAAGTTTGGGTTACATTTCAATATTTATAGCTTTAAGGCCAACATTTGTTTTAAATTCAGTACATTGCCAAGTAAAAAAATGCATTAGCTTTCCTGGGATGTATGCATTAACTTTCCTGGGATATAATTGGGAAAAATATTCTAATTTACTGTTAATTGAATTTAGGCCAGCCTATGGTCAAAAGAACAAAAGTAGTTGATCAGGAAGGAGGGGTTTCTGGGTTTTTTAACCTCCTAATCTCATTTCATGTAAGCAACTAGTGACTATACAATTGTATATGAACTGCACCATAATAAAAAAAATAAAGACAGGAAATTGACATATTTTTTTCTAACCTTTAGTGTGGTATCATGTAAACTCATTTTTCCAACAAAATTCTACATGCATTTTATAGAGAAAATGTTACATTTTGATATACTTTCTACCATGATTAGAAGAAAGCTCTTGCGGTAAAGAATACCTGCTCCTGTCATTCTTCACTAGCAGTTTGTTCAATGTCTGTGAAATAACCACAAACAATCCCACTCAATATGTACATCTCATCCAACAGTTTCTGGGCCTACCTCAGAGCCAACTATAGGGTGCCTGCAATTGTACTTATCCATTGCAATATAAATAACATGTTACGAAAAAATTGCTGTCCACTCATCTTTTTTAGAATTCATATTCTTAACATAAGTTTGCCATAATGTTTATTATAATATTAAAAACAAAATATTGGCTTAAGAAATAGGGTTGCCTAAGATTTCTTTAATTAAGCCATGTTGTAGACCTGTTTTACTTCTCAAAATGTCATGCGGTTAAAATAGCAAATTCCTGTTTTACCCTATTATGACTACATGTGAAATAGCATTACAAATTTATAATTATAATTTAAGAATTTGAAAACCTTTAGTTTTACAGTTAATCTAATCTAGAAATAAAGTTTTTTGTCCAAAACCACACAGTAAGTTAATGTCAGGACCTGAGCTACATATGATAATACATTTTAGAAGACATTTTCCCTTCAACCTTTTACAAGCTCCTTTGTTTTAACATAGTTAAAACATCTAATTTCATGTCCTAATATTTCCCCCTCACCATTTTATTATTTGCATATTTCTATGTAAATGCACAATTCTCATAAGAATCATTTTAATGAAAAATATTCAGAATTTCCAATTTTTATATATATTAATAATAAGGTGTTTAATACCTTCCTTTATTTTTTAATATTTCCTTACAGCCATTTTTTAAAAATTAAATTTATGGATGAAATAATATTATTTTTAAGGCTTAAAATGTATATTAAAATTATTGTCCTAAAGTGTTTTACTCTGCCACCAGTATATTATGTAAATAGATGTTTCAGAATAACCTCTCTAGTTTTAGTTATTATAATTTTCAGCGATCTTTACTAATCTAATGCTTGGAAAAATCTAAGTCATTTTAATATCATCATGTTTTCTTTATTTCTAGTGAGAGTATACATATTCTCATGTTTGTTAAACATAAATGTTGTCCCACTTTTTTTGGATAACTTCTCTCTAAGGTTATTTGCTTTTTTGTTTACTAGGTGTTTAGGATTTTCCTATGCTTTACCATATTTCCTGTTGTATGTCTCTCAGTTTTTTGCTTTTCTTTTCATTTTGCTTAACATATTAATTTTACATAATGAGTATATAATTCTTATTACTCTTAAGTCTAGAACTGCCCCTTTTCAAAATTTATTAAATATTCATTTATATAATTCTTATAGTTTTCCTATAATATGGATTGCTTAAATTATTTTAATTTTTAAAACGTAAGGGATTTTATTTAAAGGAAGTTTTGAGATAAAGTATTTAGCCTGTATTTCTTTAGAAACTTAATTGTCTCACATACTCACATAATTTTATTGTTAAAGGATGCTATGTGAAGTTAATTTTAAAGAAAACATTAAAAAATTGTAATGATTAGATATTGCATAGTCACATAGTAGAACAAAAGCAAAGGCATTTATACAGTGATTAGTATCTTAGGATAGTGAATAAATATCTTCCCTATTTAAATATCTAGGAAAATGCTTACTATACAGTAGCCATTTCATAAATGTTTGGTGAATATATAGATAAAAAAGTGAGTGACATTCTATATAAATTCATTATACCTAATTATTATGTATGTTGACAATATTCTTATCTTTATTTTTTTAAATGTATCATTTTGCTATTTTATAGACTTTTTAAAGTGTGAATTTTTAAACTAACATTTAGTTTGAATGTATTCTAGAGATATATTGTTTTCAGAATAGTTTTAAGTTTTTTATTGTAATAAATATGTAACATAAAATTCCTATTTAGTCATTTTTAAGTGTACAATGCAGTGGCATTAATTAGTTCACATTATATATTTCTAAAACTTTTCATCACCCTAAACAGAAACTCTATAATCATTGAGCAATAACTTCCATTTTCTTTTCCTCATGGAATAAATAAAACATGATCCAAATATATGCTGTCTACAAGAGGCTAACTTATATTTAAAGAAATACACAAATGGGTTGAAAGAAAATTGATGTAAAAAGATATTCCATACAAATAGTACCAGAAGAGAGCTCGGTGGGTGGCTAAACTAATACAAAAAAAAAGAAAAAAAAAAGTGTATTTTAAGTCACTTTTATTAGACAAAGAAGAGCGATATATAGTAATAAAATAATTACTTAAAAAATAAGATATAACAATTATAAATGTATATGTAGCTAACATCAGAGCCTCCAATATGTTAAGCAAACACTGACAGCATTGGTGTGTATGACTTTGTTAAATTCACATGTGTTAAGCGGAGTACAGGTGTCCTGGTTGCTGAGCTTTGGTACAAAAACAGACCACAAGAGATCCTGAAATTTTATTTAAAATTTATATACTCATAGTAACAAAATTCAATACTTACAGGTCCTGCAGGAAGGAAACAGGTCCTTGAAAAGCCACCCAGGGAGGTCAAGGCAGAATGTAGATAGTGAGGGAGTTATGACATTAGACACATGTGTTTATTAGGGTCCATGGGTGAAGTGTGTTGGGGTTCCTGGGCTAGGGCTGGACTAGTCAATTCAAATCAAAAGAGCAATGTTTTGGTGAGTACTGTGGAGTCTCATCTAAGTGGTACACAAGGCATACAGGTGCTCAGAGGCAGTAAAGACTTGATCGCAAGGGTTGTTTGAGGAAATCATATCAGGAATTTTCATATGTTTGTGTTCCTATAATTGCTACCCAGGGCATTAACCTACATGAAGGGATTAGTGTCAATTTACGGTCCTTTTGGGCCACTTGAAATGATGCCAAGGTAACAATACCATGGAGTAGCTTAGCTAAACTCTCGACAAGAAGAAATAGACAATTGTGTAGTAGTAGTTGGACGATTTGATACTCGACTCTCAATAATAAAAAGAACAATAGACAGGAGACCAGTAAGGAAATAGAAAACTTACATAAGACTATGACCAACTACAAGTTATGATCACAAAATATGGTGAATGATTAAATTTTAAAAATTTATTACAGTAAAAGACACATTGTCATTAATCCCCCTCAAAATACTCTACCTCACTTTATACACACTTATCCCATCATCCTTGCCACTTTCTGAAGCAGTTCTGGAAGTTCTCTTTCATGAGTGTCTTGCACTGTTGTGGCTGCCTTGATGTCCTGAATCAATTTGAAACATTTACATTTCATGGTCATTTTGACTTTCAGGAAGAGCCAGAAGCTGCATGGTGCCAGGTCCAGTGAATAAGGTGGATGAGGACACACTGTAATGTTCCTATTTCACAGAAATTGCCATACCAGAAGCAATGTATGACACGAACCCTTTCCATTGTAATCACAAAACACGGTGAATGCTGCTGCTGAGTGCCATCCAATGGAAAGGCAGACATCTTCAACATGCAAAGCAGTGTGTGGAATCTTAGAAACAGTGTATGAGAAGTTTCAACTTGTTTGGTTCAGTCAGTCGGGTGTGAGCTATGGTTGAGAGAAGGTTGTTTTAAAGTGTGTTGTAGGGCCGGCCGATGGCTTAGTTGGTGAAGAGCTTGCTCAAGGTGCCAGCTCTAAGCAACAGCGTTGCCAGTTGGATTCCCGACCCAAGCTGAGCAACCGCTGAGCTGCCAACAGGTTGGCAGGATGGCTCAGCTAAATAAATAAATAATAAATAAATAAATAAATAAATACATAAATGAAATGTGTTGTAAATCATCCTCCATCATGACAATGCTCTGTGTCACACATCACTTCACTTCTGGTATATGGCAATTTCTGTCAAATTAAAAAATCCACCTTATTCACCAGACCTGACACCAGGTGACTTCTGGCTCTGCCCCAAAGTCAAAAGTCAAAATGAATCAGGACGTGGAGGCAGCCACAAGACTAAAGACACTCACAGAAGAGGACTTCCAGAACTATTTCAGAAAGTAGCAAGAATAATGGGATAAGTGTTCAAAGTGAGGGGGAGTATTTTGAGGGGGATTAACGGCAATGTGTCTTTCACTGTAATAAAATTTTTTATTTAAACATTCACTGTATTGTTTGATCACACCTCGTATATCTAATCAACATACACAGAATACTCTACCTAATATATATATATTCTCAAATGTACATGGAACATTGTCTGGAATAGAACATATGTAGAAACACAAAACTAGCAGTAATAAATTTTTAAAAATTAAAATCAAGCAAATCATTCTTAAGTAGTTTAATAAATAAAGCAGCAATAAGTAATGGAACTGATATTTAAAATTATGCTTTATTAACTTAGCTTTATGTTTAAGTGAATTATTGAATCATGTTAAGATTATCTAACAAAGTTTAATAAAATCACACAACAAACTCCACTATAATAATGTATCTTAAATGGAAACCTCTGAAAAATACTGTGATAGTCAACAAAAACTATAGGGTCTCATTTCATTTTTATAAAATATTTGACCTATCCAATCATGAGAAAAACATGAGACAAATTTCAACAAGAGGTATTCTACAAAATACATGACAAATACTCCAAATTGTCAAGGACAATTTGACAAGAAACTGTGAAACTGTCACAGCCAAGTAGAGCCTAAGAAGGCACAATGAATAAATGTAATGTGCCATCCTGGATGGAATATTGTATCAAAAAAGGGTAAGACAGCCTGAATAATGAAGGACTCTAGTTAATAATAATACTCCAACACTGGTTCATAATTATGACAATGTATTATATTCCTGTGAGATATTAATAATAAAGCAAATTGTTTCTGGGAACATAGGCATAGGAACGCTCTGCACTATTTTTTCAAATTTTCTCTAAATTAAAAACAAATACAGTCTTCTCACCCTGAAAAAACTCTTTGAACTTGTCAGTGGGGATTCATGTCACTGTGTATTTAAGCAATATGAGCAAGGTTACATTTTAATTAGTGGTTTCATTTTTAGGTAGATTTTATACTATCTAAACCTGACACTGCAATACTGGAAGAGGAATTTTAATCAAATCATCTGATGAACTGAGATATTATAGTCTGATGGGTCTAGTTTTATACAATGCTTATTCTAGTTCAATCCCAGAAAGCATCATGCAAAATTTTGTCATAATTATTTATTCATAATTATTTTCATTTTGACAAAGCTCCAGGTTATTAGTTTGAGCTTCACAAGAAAGTTCTTGAGAATTATCTTTGGAAGTATCAATTCAAAATTACCTTATCACTTCAACAGATAAAAGAAAAAGAAACAAATAATAGGAGTTTTTGCTTAGTTGCTGGCATACACATATGCTTTAAATGAGTTTGTTTTTATTTCATAATATAAATCAATATACTCTGGGTTTTTTGTATATATTTTTTGAAATAATTATTTTATGAGTACTAAAGTTATTTCTAGAAATTAAAGTATATATTCAATACTATTACAGCCTTTGATAAATGTATTTCAATTTACTATTTAATAGTTGGATAAATACTAACTTAATATGATTAACATCCCACTTAAGAAAAACTCTATCTTGGTTTCAATTCAGGTATTAATTGTATTGACTTTCATATGTTTCTTTTTTTTCCTTTAGGCTGTACTTTGGAGGTATAAGTTTTCCCAGCTTAAGGGTTCTTCAGATGATGGCAAGAGCAAAATCAAATTTTTGTTTCAGAATCCAGATACTAAACAGATTGAAGCAAAGGTAAACCCAAGTTCATCACATAAACCGCCTCTAACTACATTAATACTGTTAAGAAGCGAAGGGGAGAAAATTTAGAAGAACCATAAGGGTGAAAACTGCACTCTGCTTACCTGGAATGTTTCTCATGGCCAGAAAAATAAATTTATTTAAAGATTTTAATGGCTAATTTTCACCGAAAGGCATAACTTAAGTTATACACAACTAATTGCATTTTTTACTTTTAATTCCTTATGACTGCATTTATATTACATTAAAATAACATTCCAGGAACTAAATAGTCACTTTCTTGATGGTTTAACATTCTAAATCATAATTTAAATGCTTTTAAAAATCTGACTATTTTATCATTATTTATGGTTTTTGGGGGGATATGAATAGAAATCCCTAAAAAAAAATTATTTTGGGGCCAGCCAAGTGGCGTGGTGGTTAAGCGCTGACTTGGAAAGCCAGCGGCCCCGGTTCGGGTCCCACATATGAGGGCCAGTGATACTGCCCTCAAAAAAAATAAAAAATAAAATAAAAAATAATTCATGTTTTCTTCATGTTATTATGTATTAAATAAAATGAATAAATAAGTGACTTTTTTGCTTTGCTTTATGCAAATGTTTAGTATTCTGAAATATATTAACTATGTTGTATTTAACTCATTAGAAATATTCACTACATTTATTCTTATGAATACATATATTTTTCACTATTCAAAATCTGAATTATTTCTATTACCCGACTATGGAATTCACCATGTTTGGGTTAGAATGAATTATAAATATAGTACTCCAATGTGGAAAAAATGAAAAATAACAAATACCAAAGTGAAAAATTTATTCTATGGAAATGAAACCTCAAATTTAATTTTTCAACTCTGAATTAAAATTAGCACAATTCTGTTACATTCAGATACCTATTAAATTCAGGGGTAATAGTCTAAGCCTGACATTCAAAATCTTCCAAGGAATGACCATATCTGATATTCTAGCGCTCTCCTTCTTTTAACAAGATATCTTCTTTTTGCCTTATATATCTGCTCATGCTTCTCTCTTAACTTTTTTCGTTAGCTTTTTGCCTGATTCTCTCTGAGAATAACCCATTTCTCTCTTAAGGTTGTCTTTAGACTTATGTTACTACCCCCTCCTAGTCTGTAGGTTATTTAAAGGGAATTGTGGCTGTTGGTCCTTTTTTGCTGGCTCCTTTCCTACTGCATATCTCTAAAGCTTTGTTGTTACACATGGTCTTGCCTTGTATTTGTCTTCCTTCATTTTGGAAAAATATCTTAGTAACTTCATCTACTCCCTTTATTTAGCTTGTCTCATATTTTTCAAATCTACATTTCATCATTGTCCCTATGTATAGATTTTATCTATGAAGCAGTCTTCTCTTCATCTCTTGCTACAGCTACTTCTCTTTTCCCTTCTGGCTACCATTGATTGATCATTTACTTTGTTCCAGCCACTAACACTGCTCATTAAATTGATTCTTTGTGTTATTATCAAAATGCATTACTATTGCTCAGAATTATTTATCTTTAGTTTCTGGTAGATTTCTCAATTTTTAAAAACACTAGACATATCTTAATAATGGTGAATAATGTTAATATTGTCAGTTCTATATTCTTCTGGCTAACGTGGAACCACAATCACTAGTTGCTGAGGGCACTATAGCATTTGATAAGTTTCTTCTTTTGTAATCCTTTAAAATGTGTGAACAAATCCTTAGATGACAACAAAAGCAAAAGATAAATGCAATGAAATGATTACTAACTATAGTATTTAGACCAGTTTAATGTAGTAAGATAAGAACTTTATATATGCAGCTAATTATATTTACTTAATTTTACTAATTATTAGCTACCTGTCAACTTCTAAATATTACTTATTATATTTTTATAGTGTTTTTAGCAATATTTCATAAATTCATTGATTAAGAGCTTGTTTCAAAAGATATTCATTGAATGTGTTTCTTGAACTAATAGGCAGCAATTTTTTAATAGTAGAAAGAGCAGTCTTAAAAATAATGAGAGTATTTGGTGAGTTATTAAAGTTCTATAAATTCACCATCTCATTCTATAAAATGAGGGAAAATAATACTTTCATGTGTAACATTGAAAATACAAGACTAAATGTGGATACCATTTAACATCAAATGGCACTAAACAATCAAATGATGACCAGTTCTATAGAATTATTTAGCCATACTGGTATGTGTTGCCTCTGCTGACATCATAGAAATTGTATAAGACTTAAAACTAGTAAAATTTGTATTGTATAACTGTTATAATTACAACTGTGAGGAAGAATTAAAAGTATCATCATAGGAGGAAAGCAAGGAGAATAACCATCATGTATCACATTACTGGACTTACAGGACCCATGTATCATAAGGACGGCTTATGGTTGAAGTTGATATCATTTGAGGATTCAACATTTTGTTAGAACATCACTATTTTTAAATGAGGGGGTAGGTAACATAATACAGTCAAAAGAAAATTAAAATCAATTAGTCTTGAGCTAAAATCTCTTCTTTACCATATCCTAGCTTTATTACCTGGGGTATTTACCACAAAATTACAACTGCTACCTTGCAGGAAAAGTATAAGGAATAAATGCCCCCTGTGTCCAGCATATAGAAGACACTCAATAAATCACTAATGAAATATTTCATTTTTACAGAAACTAGCATAATGACTAAGGAAATATTAGAAAAAAAGTTATTATTAGAAGTTAGTAAAGATCATATATATATATATATATATATATATATATATATATATATATATATCTGCTGTCCTTTCCATATTTAAAAATTTCAAGTTTATAACTATAAACTTGACAGAGACAAGAACTTCTCTTATAGATAATATTATATAACTCCTCTAAATTTATATATACCATAACATTGATGACCATCCTTCATGGCAATTATTCACTGGTATGCCTTCTCCACTAGATCAAGAACTTTTAACACAAAAAATATATCTTACAACACAGTATTCCTAAGGCTTAGCCTGACGCTTGCCTCACAACATGCAAGTAATATCTGTCTCTGTTTTAGTTAATATTTTCTGGTGTCATTATTTGTTTACTCTCTCTAATCTTCTTTTTTCTCATGTAGGCAAACAAATTAACTAAGTAGTCACAATCTGAATGGACAATGAAAGTACATGTTATGAATGTGTATTAGAAGATCTGTAAAAGTGTTTGGCATATCTATTGTTTCCTTTTGTTTATTTTTTTATATCTTGGTTTCATTTATACATTCTTTCAATAGAAAGAAAACACTATAGAAATATTTTATTTAATACATGTAAAACAACTGACTTCTGGGGAAGGTAAAGGCAGTTACCAGGGCATCAGAAACAAAAATAAAGCTATATAGATCTAAAAGTATTTGCGAATTTATTTATGGACATAAAACAAAAATTTGTTAAAACATGCTAGATCATTATTTTACAGTTGGGAATTGTAAACACTTTTCTCAACATTTTATTATAAAAATTTTCAAGCATACAGCATATTTTAAGTGCTTTCCAGTAAACACCCATTTATTCTCAATCTAAGTTCTACTATTGACATTCAACTATACTTTTTTTTTTTTTAAAGATTTTATTGGGGAATTGGGAGAGGGGAACAGTGTTGGGGAATCGGGGAAAGGGAACAGACAAGTTGCTGTCTTTTTGTTCTTCAGTCTAGTTGCGGAGGATGTTGCTTCACTGGCCCATGTTGATATCATCATTGCGCTCTTCCCAGATGAGGCAGATCGGTCCTGGCCTCTGGATGCTCGTTCACAACGGCTATTGGCAGCTCACGCTGGCTGCAAGCCATGCACGCTGGCTGCTGGCCACTCACTGTAGCCTATGGCAGCCCATTGCAGCAGGGGCTGCAGCCTACACCATCGCAGGGGCTTGCGCAGCTCAGCTCCAGGTGGAGCTGTTGTTAGCTGTAGAGGGCAGTGTCACTGGCCCTCATATGTGGGATCCAAACCGGGGTTGCTGGTGTCCCAAACCATCTCTTAACGAATGCGCCACTCAGCTAGCCCTCCACTATACTTTTTCATCGCATATCTGTCTATCTATCCATTTTATTATTAACCTATTAATCCATGAAAATGTTGACACATTTTGAAGTAAATTGCAGACATAAGCACGATTAAGCAATTTGCAATATGTTGTATTTGTGGAATGTTGTCTCTGTCTCTCTGTTTCCAAATTTCTCACCCGTGTTTTATTGGACAGTGCCTGAATTTATAGTTGTTTAAAATAATTTGCAATTATATACTTTTAATTGCATAATCTAAAGCAAGCTAAGTAAACTTTAACTTTAGTAGAAAACAGTCGTAGTAAAACAAAAATAACCAGCAAGTTAGGTCACTGTATTTTATTCTACATATATTGAAAAATATTGCTTTCTAAGAAAGTAATAATGCAAGATTTTTTTGATTTGTGGTGTGTGTGTGTATGTGTGTGTGTGTGTTTGTGGGCATGTATGTATGTATACATACATGCCAGGTTTCATGGTCTCATAACACTGAAGAATGGAGCCACAGACCAGAGAGGTAAAGTTTGCAACAGAGGATAGTTTTTTTAGAGCAGAAAGTAACAGCTCTCAAAATGAGACGGAGTCTTGACTGGGGTGCCCACTAGTTGGGGCAACAACTTTGGTTTTTATACCTTTTTATGGCTGGGGAGAGGGACTGGCTGGAGTCTTCTGGGGCCTCATTTGTTGCCCAGCCTGGAGGAGGTGTTTCCTCAAAACTGCCTAGTTTCCTTAGAGCTTAATCAGTTCAATCAATGTCTCTGTTCTGAGAAGAGTATGTTAGCAGAGACTGGTTTTGAAGAAAGGACTCCTGAGTCTTATGTTATATTAAATAACCTCTTTGGAGATATGCATTCTACTTGGGAATCACTGACTAGAAAAAGAGACCTTCCTCCTGCCCCACTGGGGTTTGTCACTCTGGCTGGTCCTGTGACTTAAACCTGTTTGCTAATAAAATTATTTCCCTGGCTTTGTTATGGTTTCCACTCCCTCTACTGTGTCAATTTCCCTGACTGCCTATAATTTTTCCTTTCTCAATAAGTTGTATATATACAATTTTGGCCCCATTCTTAGGGATCTAAACCATGAAATCATTTGATGCAACTGAGATTTTATAAACAAATGTTTAACAAAAATAATATTTATCACCATATTCCTGGTATTATTTCCTGAAGTATCTAATAAAAGAGAAGAAACACTAACCATATTTTCATTAAAAACCAATGACATAGAATTCCATATACATTTAATGAAAAAATGACCAGACCTAGAAATATTAGCTTTCTTATGACTTAGATTAAAGAGATCAAAATGATGATTTCTACAACAGTATTTTGAGAAATGTTTTGAAACCTATGTGTCTCAGTGTACTTTTGATAATGATATTTCTTGTCTTTGCTCAGCCTACGAGGGAATTCCTAACTGCCTGATATTATACTGACCAATCTGTCTTATTCCCCCCTCTGAAAGCAAAACTCTAACTGCCATTAGGGAATGGGGGCGATGACCACTCTGGCTGCAGGCTGAGGAGGGATGTAGAGAGGGATTGGCAGCTAGGGCTTGCCCAAAGGTCTATCTAAGGGTCTCCGGTAGATGAGCAGCTCCAGGTGTAGTTGTTGTGGTGGTTTAGGCCAAAGTAGCCAACTGGTGAGTGGTCTGTAAGCAGGGATGAATTGTAGGCAAAAGCTTGAAGTAATTCCTAAAATAATAAATAAAAGAAGAATGACAAATGCTTCCTTAAATCCTGTTAGGTTGTGGAGCCAGGATGTAAGGAAGGAAAGACCTAGGTTAAAGAGTCCAGTTCTTGGGCCAGCCGAGTGGCACGTTGGTTAAGAGCTAGCTTGGGATGCCAGTGGCCCTGGTTTGGATCCCACATATGAGGGCCAGTGACACTGCCCTCTACAGCTAAGAGGGTGAACAACAGCTCCACCTGGAGCTGGGCTGCTGTGAGTTCCCGGGATGGCATAGCTGCAGCCCCTGCTGCAGTGGGATGCCATAGGCTACAGTGAGTGGCCGGCAGCCAGCATGAGCTGCTGGCAGCCAGTGTGAGCTGCCAAGAGTCGCTGTGAGTGGCCATCCAGAGGCCAGCAACCGATCTGTCTCACCTGAGAAGTGTGCAATGATGATACCAACATGGGCCAGTGAAGCAGTGTCCTCCACAACTAGACTGAAGAACAAAAAGACAGCAACTTGTTTGTTCCCCTTCCCCTGTTCCCCAACGCTGTTCCCTCCCCCAATTCCCCCAATAAAATCTTTAAAAAAAAAAAATTGCTAAAATTATAAATTAAAAAAAAAAATCCAGTTCTTTGTTTGATGTTAGAAACTATATTATGAATTTGTTGGACCTTATCTTTGAGTGAGAATTATCAGACAAGTTGAAACAACATAATCCTTTGAAGCTTTCACATCCTTGGCTATGTTTGAGGGGCAGATAATCTATAGCAGCCCTGTTTTCAAGGACAGCTTCTCTAACTTGTCCCAAATCCTGTTCCATGGCATGGATGGCCTGTGAGGTTGTGTTAAGGACTTTTGCCATTGCACAAGCCATGTGACCAAATTCTACATTTAAAGTAACAGTCATGGCAAGCATTACAAAAAGAGATAAAGATATATATTCAGCTGGACTAAGTAAACGTATATCGTTGTTGCAGCTGGGATCTAGAGTGAGTTCTCTGCGATATCTAACCTGACAAGGCTTGATCTGGGTTATCCATACTAGAGGAGCTAATGTAGGGCTGAGACCTAGTTTGGCGGCATTCTTAGCTGCTTGGTCTGTTAACCTATTGCCTTCAGAGATCCTATCATTTCCCCTGCAATGCATGACAGCTATTTCTTGAGGAGAATGTACTCTCTGTAGCAGTTAGTTACTCTCATGGTGATATTTGATGGGTGACCCTGTGGCTGTTAAGAAGTCTCTTTGTTTCCAAATGCTGCCATGGACACGTAATACTAAGAAGGCATATTTAGAATCAGTATATATATTGGCTCTTTTTCCTTTACTCAGCTCCAATGCTTGAGTAAGAGCTATTAGCTCAGGTAGCTGTATACTGGCGCCAGAGGGGAGACTTGCATTTCCTAGGATAGTATGTAAAGTAATAATAGCATACCCAGCCTTCCATATGCCATTTCCTATAAAAGAGCTCCCAACAGTGAAGAACCTCCAATGTGAAGAGCCACCAATCTGGGTTGTCTAAGGGTATTTCTTGTAAATCTGCTCTGGCAGCATAGGTTTGTAGTAAAACCTGTTGGCATTTATGGGTTAATTTTCCCTCCACCTCAGGGAGGAATATGGCTGGATTAAACGTGGAGCAAGTTAGTATTTGGAGGACGAGACCTTTTTTTTTGAGGGCAGTGTCACTGGCCCTCATATGTGGGACCTGAACCGGGGCCCCTGGCTTCCCAAGCCAGTGCTTAACCACCTCGCCACTCAGCTGGCCCAAGGACGAGACCTTTTAATAGACGAGACCGTTTAATAAAAGAGCCTGATACATTAAGAGGTGGCTGTCTATAAGCCAATGACTATTATTAATATTTAAAAGTCTTTGATGGTGTGGGGTGAAAACTGTTAAGTCTTGTCCCATTGTAAGCATAGTGGTTTTAGGAACTAGGAGAGCAGCCACTGCTGCAGCTCTGAGCCCTGTTGAAGAGTTGCTTGGAAGTTGATGTCCTGTTCTTTAATAGTAGCTTGAGGTCTTTTGATGGCCCACAGGAATAGGATGAAGTTTTCCTTTTGGAGGAGTCCTGTGAACACTTAAAATAAAATGAGTTTAATTCAAGGGAAGAAGACTTACTTACTGATTCTCTGGAGTCCCAAAACCATTGGAGTGTTTACTTTTTTCTTTAGGACTTGGTCACCAAGTGACTGTTGAACCTTTTACAAGCTAACAACATAGGAGATAATGGGACTAGAGGAGATAATGGAATTGAGGTTAGAATCTAAAACAATGGAGAGTAGTTTTGATAAAACTTTTCCAGAGTCCTTTTAAGTTTGATTTGTTTATTTCACATTTTCCCTAAGGTATAGACTAATGGTAAGGAACAGGCTGAGTAAAATGAGCCCAAATCTGAAGGCTCTTTTTTATCTTTACAACCAAGCAGTTTTTAGAGGGAAAAAAGGGTCCAGAGTGAGCAGTTGAGACAGAATAAATGGCTTCAATAAATTAACAAGCTTATCTGCCACATCATGGTCACCCACAGTTTTGTCCCTGTGATGAGAACAGCTTGGGAGACACTGGGAGCATTCGGCCTAACAGTGACCATAGTTATTGGTGGGGAGGGAGTTGTTCTCTGCTCCCTTCAGAGCAGGGCACAATCTCTCCCCTAGTTCCTTGTAGTGTACACAGAAGGCATGACTGCTTTGGAGGATTAGGACACTCCTTATTCCAGTAGTTTGGGCTTTCACATCCCAAAAGCAGGCTTCTTTATTGGGAATTTCCTCTCCTGGGGCTTTCGGGGTGCCCTGAGGTGGCTTTAGCCCTGGGTTGTTTATAACTGTGGCCAAAAAGTCTGGCCTTGTCTTTGGTCTCACCCTCTGGCTTCACAGTTTATTTATTTCTTGTTTTCCTGTCTTGGTTGTTAAAGACATGTAAATAAATTTCTGGCCTGTTTTTTTTTTTTTTTAGGATCTAAGTCTCTTTATAAGAGAGGAAACATTGGGCCCAAACTATTATGATCCTGTGAGGTTAAGGAGAATAATTTTCCTTTATATTGGCCTATACTCTGATGCTGAGGAAGACACATGAAATCTAGCAAACCTAAAATACAGAAGTTTATATAACTATTAGCAAAACTTAGTTTTTACTATTGTATAGACTTTAGTTTCTTTCAGTAACCAGACTTGATTAGGGCAGTATGAAACATAAACCAGTAATCTAAGATATTTGTCCTACAGCAGAGAGAGAGAGAGAGAGAGAGAAAGAGAGGGAGAGAGAGAGAGAGAAAGAGAGGGAGAGAGAGAGAGAAAACATTCAACTCCATTAGTTTACTTTTGATATTTAAATGTATTTGATTGATTATATTTAGTTTACCTATACATAAACCTTTCTCAAGACTTTTCACAAACCTATAACTGTCTTAGTTCCTCTTAGTTTGTCTCTTTTTATTCTTTCAGAAATAACTATCTTTAAGACAAATTATTTTCTTACAGTTCCTTCAAAAATGTATTTCCATACCTTATACCTTTCTTGAAAACATCCATAACCTTCTGAACTTTAATTTTTACTGACCAAGCAATTGCAAAGAGATCCTAAGATCTTACAGTTGTACCTGTAACTTCAAAGAGGATATAACCAGAAAGGGGGCGGGGAGGGTTTGCCACCTGGGTTTAAAAGTGTCTTTTTTTTTTTTTTCCTTTAGCTACCTCAGCCTCAAACAGTGGCTGCATATCAAGTCCTGTAAGACAGAGAAGTGGGAGAGTGAGAAGGGACGGTGAAAGGTTAAGAAAGAGAGAGACACAAATGAGAGCAAAATGTATGTGCTGTCAGGGGACTCAGCCTCAAGGACTGAGCCCCGAACTACGCCACTGTTTGGCTTTTATTAGGATTTACACAAGGAAGTAGCATTGTTTTTTCCATGGTCTGTAAGTCCCATACATCGTGCCAGAGAACTGGGTTCCGAGTCAAATCACCCGTGCCTGCAGGCTGCCATTCCCAAAAGTTCCAGGATGTTATTGTCCATGTACCTTCTAAGAGACAGAAACTGCTTATGCCTAGACTCACTGATAAGAACACATGGAGGACAGATGTTATCACATTATTAGGTCATTCCACAGGCAGGCTGTCAGCACCTACAACAAGGGGTCTATGTCCATTTTCTTCAACTCCATGATATCTCCTGTGGCGCCCACACAGGGTTTAGTCATGCCTTACCTGAGCTGCTAGCCCATGCCCCCAGGTGGGTGCCTGTTTAACTCTATGTGTGTCCCAGCCTGGATTTCTGATGCAGGCTGTGGGCTGATAAAGGCAGTGGCCGATAATGGGGCATTTTTAAGTAGAGGGGTATATGGCCCAACACTGAGAGTCTTAGAGATTGGTGGCACGGTCAGTGTAATGGTGGCATTCCGTATAAAAATGATTTAGGAGGGAGTATATACTCAAGGTCTACAAGGAAGGCACATAGCATAGGCGAAAGGGTGTGGAGGAATGCCATGATGTCCAACATGTAAGGGGGAGTAGAGAGAGCTATTGGAAGCTTCCAAAGGCTTTGGATAGTTTCTTCCTTAAGATAAAGCAAGTCTGAAAAATGTTGTCTCTCCCCCAGGATCTCGCTTAATGGTCTGCAATAACAGAGATGTAAAAGGAAAGCTGCTAGACATTTGGGACCCCAAGGGTGGAGACCCTTGTGGGCGTGGGTCGCTAACTAATTGCGGGAGAGTGGACAGTGGGTGGAAAGGGCACAAAAACAGCAGAGATGTAGAGACTAAGTTCCATGTTCTTACCTTAAGAGGTCTTGAGGTTAGCGTGGAATGTTAAAGAGATTTCACAGGGAAGGGACCCTGGATCAGGGTTTGAGGAGAAACAGTGTTAGAATGAAATAAAGCAACAAGGGTAGGGGAAACATTTAAATGGCATCGTTATGGGTGGTTGGGCTGGGAAGAGACCAGTGGGGCCTTCAGGTGTCTACTGCAGAGTTGCCACAGCTGAGACCCCTCCGTTGCCCACAAAGACCTGCAACTCAACCATGCACCAGTATTCAGTCTCTTTTCAGAAAAGACAGCAGAGATAGGAGACAGGAGCTGAGAGGAGGAGAGCCTCTGGGTGGCACCCTTACAGGCGGTCAGTTTGGGGGAGGACTCAGGAAGCCTTCAGGGTTCACTGCAGAGTTGCCATAGCTGGAACCCCTCAGTTGCTTCCAAGAGCCCTTCGCCCCAACCTCATGCCATCCTTGGCTCCCTTCCTTACAAGAGAGAAGGAAGTCGGGCTAAGACCAATATTCCTCCAGCTTAGTACTGGAGGGGATTGATTAGAGCCTTCCTGCAAAGCCTGTCCTCCAAGTCTTAAGATTGGCAGCCGTGCTAGTCACCTTTACCTGGCTGTCAGAGACCCAATGTTTGCTTGAGAGAAAAATAAAGATTAAGGCCCATGAGTGGGCAAAGCAAATAGAAAAGCATAGATTATATTTACCTCTCCTTTGATTCAGGACGAGCCCTCAAATGATGGAGGATATTTCTTGGGCCAGGGTCGTAGTCTCGTGAAGCCGAAGAATGGAGACACGGACCAGAGAGGTAACTTTTGTAGCTGAGGATAGTTTTATTAAAGCAAGAGAAAGATTGCAGTTCCCGAGTGAGAGGAGGTACCCGGAATGGGATGCCCACTAGCTAAGGTAAAAGGCTTAAGTTTTATACTTTTCTTTCTGCCTGGGAGGGGGAATGCTGGTGCCTGTCATTAAGGTGTTTATCAGATTTGTTCTGTTGCTCAGCCTTGGGAAGGCCTTTTGTAATGTCCTTCAAAATGGCTTTGTTGCTCTGGGGCATGATTGATATCTCTGTTCCAGTATGAGGGAGTTGTCTTATAATTTTAAAAGAAATGACTAGTGTAAGAAGTGGTCAGTTTTTAAAAAATCTTTGCTCAGTCTACCAGGGAATTCCTGACTGTCTGATGTTATACTAACTAACCTCTCTTAATAGCAACCACTAGTCATAAGAAAAACTTCCAGCTTACCTTTAGGGACAATATTTCTCATCTTCAACAACCATCAAAGATAAGCTTCCTTAAACAGAATATATTAACCTCCTCATGCTGCTTAGAAAAACTGGCAGTCAACTTTTAAAAACTAGGTCTTATGAAGCAGAATAATTAGTGATTTTATGAAATATGAATATCATAATTGAAATAAAAACTCTATAGCAGAACAAAAACATTTAAAGCTGAAAACCATAGCTGAGGGATTCTCTCATGATAAAGTAGAAAAAAATATAGAATATAAAAAATGAAAGAGAGCTCCATAAATTTACTGCTGAATAACTAGCATTCAAAATGAGTAGAAAATGAAGGAGATAAAAATTTTAAATTACAAAAAAAATCCCAAACTGAATATGTATGTGAGTTTTCATATTTAAAGGAAAATCTGAGCCCTGATTAGTTTAGAAAAACAAACAAGCAAACAAACAAAAAACATAAAAATCCTAATCATATTACCAAACTTTCAAAGTCCAAAAGTTAAATCATCCTTTGGGAGTGACTTGTGGAATAGTGACTTGAAGACCTCAGTGAACTTGCTCTACTTCTAAAACTTTGAAAATATAGACAAAGCAACTGAAATAAAACATTCACTTAAAAACATTATAGATTTAGCCAAATTAACAAAAATGAAAACTAACCAAAGTTACAGAACAGATGGAAAATTGTCTGTCCTGGACCTCACTCAGTAAGATAATGTGGTACATCTTAAATTTTTTTACTTGAAGATAGTAAAAGCCTCTCCTTTTCCAGATCCAGTGGCTTTGTAGCCAAAAGCCAATAGCATGGTGGAAAATGGAGAGGCTTGACCTCATTCAGAGCCGAATCAAAAATTTGGTTGAATTTGCAACTCACTGGGAATTCTCTATATTGAATGTGGTGGCTATTTGACTCGAGTTTAGCTCAACGGGGAGTGGAAAAAACAAATAGGATCTAACAGTAGGAAGCTGTTAGCAACATCTCAAGTGCCTACAGCTGAGATATAAATTGGAGTAAACAAAATCCTAGCCTGGAATTTAAAAGAAAATCTTGGAAAATAAGATAATGATTGACAAGTTAGGAAAATTTCTGACATATTCTTGGGTATCTAAATACATATGTGCATATTCAAGGCTGTATGCATGCCTACAAAAGATATGAAAACAGAAAAGACAGGAGTTACTCATTCTGACAACTTGAGACTATGCCCAGGTAAGAGATCAAAGTTAACTTTGTCTTGTGAATGGCATAATACAGGAAAATGTGCTTTCATAAACAAATTTCCTTGGTAAAAGTGAATACACGTAGAGGCTTCGCATTTAATGAAATTGTCTGACCAGACATGACCAATGGAAAGCTTGGCTTAAAAAATGTAAAACACACACACACACACACACACACACACACACACACACTCACACTCTCTCTCTCTCTCTCTCTCTCTCTCTCTCTCTCTCTCTCTCTCTCTCTCTCTCTCTCTCTCTCTCTCTCTCTCTCACATTCACACACACAAGCTTAGAACTTGGTGGCCACACACTCCAGGGAATGCAAAATCTGTAGAGTTAGTGCAGAAAAGTGCAATACAAAAAAATTGCAATGTCAATTGAAAAACATCCAGCCTAAGAGAAAATGTATAAGAGCTTATTTGAGCCAAACTGACTATTTCTGGGAAGCAAACTTTCAATGGATTGATAAAATATTCCAGAAAATGGTGGTTTTGCAACATATTATACATTAGAATCAAAGGAGGAGGGCTACATGAAATCCAGTGGTGGTAGATTAAGGGGGTGGGAAAAAGCAAAAAGGTGAAATCTCTGGGATTGGATAAAAAGTAAATTGGAGAGATGGATACTTCTTTTACATTGGTGGGTACAGGATAGTTAATAGTTAGCATTTTACAGCACATAGAGATGATAATCAGGGTATAAAAAAAACAAAAACGAGAGATTGTAATGTCCTACTCTGGTGTGCAGGTTGTGCTCTGAGGGATTGGGAAAAAGGGATTACTCTGACATTCAAAGGGTATGTTATCTTAGTTGCAAAAATACAATAGACAGGCTCATTTAAAGTAAAAACTGACCTTTGTCAGAAGAAGCTACAGACTAAGGATGTGACTACTGGCCATGACCTGCTTTTAGTTAGGAATTTTTATGTTCAGACCATCGTATGTGATTAATTTTGGCCTCTAAATTTGTAGGGCCTGCCAGAAAGGTTTATCAGGTTTAGTATGTGTCCCCTTTTTCATCCACAGCAATAAAAACAAACAATAACAAAAATCCACTAACAACAAACCTTGAGAGGGTGAAAGAATGTAATATCAGAGTTGTTATAAATGTACAGTTTACATTACAAATTTATGGGATGCAAAAAAATGCAGAAAAGTATATACATAAACAGGAAAAATACAAATCAACAGAATATACCTCTATTGAGCTCAGATTTTGGATTTAGCAAACAAAGACTTTAAATTAGCTGTAATAAATATGTGCAAATTACTAGAAAAAAGCATGTCAAAAGAATTAAGGAAAGTGGCACAATGGTGTCTTACCAAATAGAAAATAACAATAAACAAACAAAGGTTATATATAAAAATAGAAAAACTATAGTTGAAATACTCATTAATTGAAATTAAACATTTACTAAAGAGGCTGAACAGGATTGGAGTTGGCAAAAGAAAGAATCAGTAATCTTGAATGTAGGTCAATAAAGATGATCTATTCTGAGCAGGAGAAAATGAAGTAATGAAAAATGAACAGAACCTCAGAAAACTGTATTTATGTATAAAAGGTATAATTTGTATGACAAAAATATAAGAAAGGGGGAGTGAACAGGGGCATACTGAAGCAAAGTCTCATTTAAATAATTGAATTTAGTTATTATTAATAAGAACTAGATTGATTTAAGTTATTCATTGTAATCCTCATAGTAACCACAGCAGAAATGAAATTATAAAATAAAGAAGCAAAAGAGAATTAAAAATCTGCATTAGACAATCTCTAATGGAGAAGAAAGCAGGACTGAACAAATGGAGAAAAAAATAATCCAATAAACATAGAAAACAATGAGCAAAATGGCAGACAAATATTCTCCATTTACAGTAATTGCATTAAATGCAAAGAGATTAAATGTCCCAGTTTAAGGCAAAGTGTAACAGAATGGATAAAAATATTGTTCACCTATATGTGGTTTATAAAAGGCAAGATTAAGATTCAGACAAATACATAGATTGAAAGTAAAAGGATAGAAAATGATATACAAATGAAGAAGCAGTAAATCAAATGAAACTTAAATGACAATGATAATATTAGACAAAATGGAATTTATTTCCTAATTTGTTATTATTTTTTCCAATTATAGTTCACATTCAATATTATTTTTTTTATTAATGTTTATTGGAGTGACAATGGTTAGTTAAGTACATAGGTTTCAATTATTACAACATTGTACATTCAATGTTATTTTATACTAGTTTCTAATCCCTTCACTTTTTTCATCCAGTTCCTCAATGCTCCTCCCATCTGGTAACCATCAATTTGTTCTCTGTATTTATCAATCTATTTCTGTTTTGTTTCTTCATTTATTTTGTTTTTTAGATTTCATGTAAGTGAAATCATATGGTATTTGGGTTACTTTGTTTGACTTATTTCATTTACCATAATACTCAATAGGTCCGTCCATGTTGTTGCTAATGGTAAGATTTCATTCTGTTCTATGGTCGGCTAATATTCCATTTACATATGTACCATGTCTTCTTTATCTAATCACATATTGACGGGCACTTAGTTGCTTCTATATCTTGGCTATTGTAAATAGTGCTCCAGTGAACATAGGGGTGTATATATCTTTTTGAATTAGTGTTTGGGATTTCTTTGGATAAATACCCAGGAGTGGATATGCTGGGTTATAAGGTGGTTCTATTTTCAATTTTTCAAGAAAACTCCAAACTATTTTCTATAGTGGCTGCACAAATTTACATTCTTACCAACAGTTCATGAGGGTTCCTCTTTCTCCATATTCTCACCAACACTTGTTTATTGATTTATCGATAGTCATTCTGACAGGTGAGAGGTGATATCTCATTGTGGTTTGTTTTATTAAAGATTTTATTGGGGAATTGGGGGAGGGAGACAGCGTTGGAGAATCAGGCAAGGGGTACAGACAAGTTGCTGTCCTTTTGTTCTTCAGTCTAGTTGTGAGGATGCCATTTCACTGGCCCATATTGGTATTATGATCCATATTGGTATTATAATACCATATTGGTATTATGATCATTGTGCTCTTCCCGGCTGAGGCAGTCCATTGCTGGCCATTGGATCGCCATTCACGGCGGCTCTCAGCAGCTCTCGCCAGCTGCTGGCCACTCTCGGTAGCTCACGGCAGCCCACTGCAGCAAGGGCTGCAGCCTACACTGCTGCTGGCCACTCATGGCCGCCCAGCTCCAGGTGGAGCCGTTGTTCACAATCTTAGCTGTAGAGGGTGCAGTGTCACTGGCCCATGTGGGACCCCAACTGGTGGCCCTGCTACTCAGAGCTTGTGCTCTCAAGCCAACTCTTAACCAACTGAGTCACTCTGCTAGCCCTGATTGTGGTTTTAATTTGCACTTCTCTGATGAACAGTGAAATTGAGCATCTTTTCATGTCTATTAGCCATCTGTATGTCCTACTTAGAAAAGTGTCTATTCAAGTATTCTACATATTTTTCAGTTGGACTTTTTTTTTTTTTTTGGTGTTGAGTTGTATGAGTTCTTTATAAATTTTGAATATTGACCAATTATCAAATGTATCATTGGCAAATATCTCCTCTCATTCAGTATGTTCTCTTTTCATTTTGTTGATGGTTTCCTTTGTTGTGCAAAATCCTTTTGGTTTGATAAAGTCCCATTTGTTTCTTTTTTCTTTTGTTTCCCTTGTGCAAGGAACTATATCAGAAAAAATATTACTGAGAGTAATGTAAGAAAGTTTACTGTCTATGTTTTCCTAGAGTTTTATGATTTTGAGTCTTACATTTAAGTCTTTGATCTATTTTGAGTTTATTCTTATATATGGTATAAAAAGGTGTTCTAGTGTCATCTTTTTCCTGTACCTGTCCAGTTTTCCCAGCACCATTTATTGAATAGACTGTCTTTACCCCACTGTACATTCTCGCCTCCTTTGTCATAGATTAATTGTCCATATAAGCATGGGTTTATTTTAGCGCTCTTTATTTTGTTCCATTTATCTATGTGTCTGTTTTTATGCTAGTACCATACTGTTTTGATTACTGTGGTATTGTAGTATTGTTTGATATCAGGTAGAGTGGTACCTCTGACTTTGTTGTTCTTTTTCAAGATTGCTGTGACTATTTGGGGTTCTGTTGTTCCACATAAATTTTAGGATTATTTGTTCTAGTTCTGTTAAAGTTTCATTGGCATTTTAATACAGATTGTATTGAATCTATAGATTGCTTTGGATAGTATGGCCACTTTAACAATGTTAATTCTTCCTATTATGAGACTGATATATACCTCCATGTATTTGTATTTATCTCCTTCAGTTTCTTTCTTCAATGTCATAATTTTCTGAGTGCAGGCCTTTATCTCCTTATTTAGATTAATTTCTAGGTATTTTGTTGTGTATTTTCTTGATGCAATTATAAATGGGACTGTTTATTTCCTTTTCTGATAGTTTGTTATTGGTATATAAAAGTGAAATCAATTTCTGAATATTAATTTTGTATCCTGCTACTTTACTGAATTCATTTATCAGTTCTAACAGTTTTTTGATGAATCTTTATGTTCTTCTCTTTATAGTATCATTGTCATGTCATCTGCAAATAATGATAGTTTTACTTCCCTCTTTCCAATTTGGATGCCATTCTTTGATTTTCTTTCTTTCTTTCTTCTTCTTTATTTTTTTTTTTTTTTGTCTGTTTGCTGTGGCTAGGACTTCAATAGTATGTTGAATAGAAGTGGTGAAACTGAACATCCCTGTCTTGTTCCTTATTATAAGGAAAACACTTAGCTTTCCCCCATTAAGAATATTAGCTGTGGGTTTGTCATATATGGCCTTTATTATGTTGAGGTATAGTCCCTCTATTCCTACTTTGCTGAGAGTTTTTATCATAAATGGATGCTGGATTTTGTCAAGTGCTTTTTCTCCATCTATTGATATAACCATGATTTTTATCTTTCATTTTGTATGTAGTATATCACAATAATTAATTTGCAGATATTAAGCCAAACATGAATCCAAGAATAAACCCCACTTGATCATGGTGTATGATCTTTTTAATGTATTGTTGTATTCGGTTTACTAATATTTTGTCAAGGGTTTTTACATCTATATTTACCAGGGATATCAGCTCATAATTTTCTTTTTTTGTAATGTCCTTGTCTGGTTTTGAACTCAGGATAATGGTGGTCTTATAGAATGAGCTTGGGAGACTTCCCTCCTCTTAAATTCTTTTGGAATTGTTTGAGAAGAATAGGTGTTAATTCTTCTTTGAATGTTTGGTTAAATTCACCTGTGAACCCATCTGGCCCAGGGCTTTTGTCTTTCGGGAGTTTTTTTTTTTATTACCAATTTGATTTTATTAGTAGTAATTGGTCTGTTCATAATTTTTTTCTTCTTAAGTCTTGGAAGATTGTATGTTTTTAGAAATCTGTCCATTTCTTCTAGATTGTCTATTTTGTTCACATATAATTATTCATCATATTTGCTTATAATTTTTTGTATTTCTGTGGTGTCGGTTGTCATTTCTTCTAGTTCATTTCTCATTTCATTTATTTGATTCCTCTCCCTTTTTTTCTTGATGCATCTAGTTCAAGGTTTATCAATTTTGATTATATTTTCAAAGAAGCAGCTCTTTGTTTCATTGATCATTTGTATTGTTTCTTTAGACTCTTTTTGTTTATTTCCACTCTGATATTTATTATTTTCTTCCTTCTACTCACTTTGGGCTTTGTTCACACTTCTTTTTCTACTTCCTTTAAGTGTAATGGTAGATTGTTATTTGAGACTTTTCTTGTTGTTTTTTTTGTTTGTTTTCTTTTAATTATTTTTTTTTCTTTTTAGAGGGAAGTGTCACTGGCCCTCATATGTGGGATCCGAACCGGGGCTGCTGGCATCCCACGCCAGCTCTTAACCACCACGCCACTCGGCCAGCTCTTGTTTTTTTTTTTTGATGTAGGCCTTTATTGCTATGAATTTCCCTCTTAGAATGACTTTTGCTGTGTCCCATAGATTTTGGATCATTTTGTTTTCATTTTCATTTTTCTCAAAATATCTTTTGACTCTTTTCTTGACCTTATTGTTAACATTTATTGTTTACTAGCATGTTACTTAGCCTCCATGTGTTTGTGTGTTTTTTAATTTTTTTTATTGTAATTGATTTGGAGTCAGACCATTGTGGTCAGAAAAGATGCTCAATATGGTTTCAATCTTCTTAAATTTATAGAAACTTGTTTGTGGCCAAGAATGTGGTATATCTCAGAAATGTTCCATGTGCACCTGAAAAGAACATATCTTCTGCTGTTGTGGGGTAAAAATATCAATTAAATCCATCTGGTCTAGTGTGTTATTTAAGGCCACTCTTTCCTTGTCGACATTCTGTCTGTAATATTTGACAATGTTTCAACTGGTTGTTAAAGTCCCCTACTCTGACTGTATGACTATTAATCTCTCCCTTTACCTGTCAGTATTTGTTTTATATATTTAGGTGTTCACTCCTATGTTGGGTGCATAAATGTTTACAAGGGTTACGTTTTCCTGTTGGTTTGATCCCTTTATCATTATGGAATGTCCTATTTTGTCTCTTATTATAGCCTTTGTTTTAAAGTTTGTTTTTTTCCTGATATAAATATTGCTACCCTAGCTTTTTTTTCTTTTCATTTTCTTGAAATTTCTTTTTCCATCCCTTTTCTTTCATTCTGTATGCCTTTTGATCTGAAGTGGGTTTTTTATAAACAGCATATGTATGGGTCTCCTTTTCTTGTCACTCAACTACCTTATATCTTTTGATTGGAGCATTTAATACATTTACATTTAAAGTGATTATTGATAAGCACATAATTATTGCTATTTCATTATTTTTATTTGTATTCTTTCTTTTTTTCCCCCTTCTCCTTAAAGAAGTCCTTTTAACCTTTCTTGTAACACTGATGTGGTAGTGATGAACTTCTTAGCTTTTTCTTTTCTGGGAAGCTTTTATCTCTCCTTCAATTTTATATGACTGCCTTACTAGGTAGAGTAGTCTTGGCTGAAGTCTTAGCTTTTCATCACTTTGAATATTTTCTGCCAGACCTGCAAATTTTTGTTGACAAATCAGCTAGTTTTATGGACACTCCCTTCTAGTTAACTAACTGCCTTTTTCTTTGTCTTTAACCTTTGGCATTTATGATATTTCTTGCTGTTAGCTTGTTTGGGTTCATCTTGTTTGGGACTCTGCACTTCCTGGACTTGCATGTCTATTTCCTTTGCCAGGTTAAGGAAGTTTTCAGTCATTATTTCTTCAAATCTGCTTCCAATCCCATGCTCTCTCTCTCTTTTCCTTTTGGTACCCTTAGAATGTAAATGTTGTTATGCTTGATGTTGTCCTCTTTATTAAAAATATTTTCCTTTTTTTGTGCTGTTTTGATTGTGTGTTTTCTGCTACCTTGTCTTCCAAACCGCTGATTTGATCCTCTGTTTCATCTAATATGCTGCTGATTCCTTCTAATTTATTCTTCATTTCAGTTGTTTCATTATTTATTTCTGCCCGTTTTTTTATTATAGTTTCTATGTCTTTTTTTATACTTACTATCTCTTTGTTGAAGTTCTCATTAAGCCTCTTGAACATCCTTATTATCAGTGTTTTGAACTCTGTATCTGGTGGAGTGATTGCCTCTATTTCATGTATCTCTTTTCCTGCTTAGCCTGGGGCTAGTCATGGAAAGGCCAGGGCACACTGAGGTCAGCTGCCAATGGGGTTTGTGGATCTTTGAGAATTTTTAAGGAAGGAGTGAGCCAAGGCCAGCTGCCTGCTGCCAAAAAAGCCTCTGGTGGTATGGGAGTAGCATCGGGCAGAGTTTCAAAGAGTCATCAGGGTGGAGTGAGTAGTGTTCACTAGAACAATGCAGATTCAGATTTTGCTGTGTGGGGGTAGACCTCAACACATTAAAGATGGTTCCCTCCTGCCAGCTGTGTGGGAGAAACGCTCAATACAGGGATAATGGTGCTTACCCTCCAGCTCTTGCACTAAAGCCACACACCTCAGTGTTTTCCTGTAGGTCTCTGGCACCTGCCAAGCTACCATCCCTCTGCCCGAGTGCAGCGTGAGTGCTTGCACGTGAGTGAGTCTGTGCACAGGCCCATTAAGGGAGCACCTGGGTTTCCAGCAACTGCCTGTCTCACCCAGATGGACAGAATTCCTGTTGAATTTTATAGTCAGAATTTGTAGGTGTGGTGCTCTGGGATGTGGAGCCTGATGTAGGGCTGGGCCCCCTTGCTCCTCAGGTGGGAACTGCTGCAGCTGAGATATTCCTCCCAATTCTCAACTGCCACATATGGATGTGAGACCAGCCAATCTCATGTCAGCCCCTCCTACCAGTCTAGAGGTGGCTTCTTCTTTATATCCTTAGCTATAGGACTTATGTTCAACTAGTTTTTAGGTTGTTCTCCAGGTTGATTATTCTGTAATTTAGTTGCAGTTTTGATGTGATCATGGGAGGAGATGAGCACAGTTTATCTACTTTGCCATCTTGATGGGAAATCTATCCAGACAAAGTAAACTTTAAAACAATAATTGTTACTTGAGAAAAAATAACATTTTAAAGAGATAAAAGGGTGAATCTGTCAGAAAAACATACGAGTTATAAATATACAGATATCTAATAATATTACTTCAAATACATGTAGCAAAAACACACAGAAGTGAAAAGAGATATAGACAATTCAAAAATAATAGTTGGAAACTTCAATACTCCTTTTACAATTATGGATACAACAACTGGAGTGAAGATGAATAAGACTTAAAAAATAGAGGAAAACAGCTAGTTTGAAAGACATCTATAGGACCTTCGCTTAACAACAGCAAAATATATATATATTTTCTCAAGCATTCATAGACCATTCTTCAGAATAAACCACATGATATCTCATGTAAAAGCCCCAATAAATTCAAAATGATTGAAACCATACAAAACATATTCTCTATCAAATAGATTAAATTAAAATAACAATGGAATTTGGGAAATTCATGATTATGGTTGATTCTTGTTATTTGTGATATGTTCTATAAAGTCATAAACACTAAGTCAGCAAATACAGAAACTTTGCTCTTAGGGGAAATACAGGTTTACATACTGCAAGTCTCTCGTCATGGCATGTTTATCAACTAATTAATCCATAACTTTGTTTTATGTGTGTTTTTATTTAAAGACAGTTTACTTAATATTATTGTTAATTCATTAACACTGAACACCCAGCCAACAGCACTATAATTCATGCTCAATCAAAGCTCATCTAACACAAGTATTTTCTCTGTAAGCATATCATAATTTTCTTGTACTTAGGAACACTAAAAAAACACCTCAGCACTATCCTTGGGGGACATTTTAAACAGACAATTACAAGTACAAAAATGTTAAAAACTTAACACTAAATAGAATGCAACAGGGGCACTTTTTCTGTATATACTTTACAGTCTAAGAGCAGAAACAAGAAATCAAAGTACCACCTTGTTTGACCACTGCTGGGAGAGAGCATATTGGGTGACCAAAATATTTCACTGCTTTGCATATATTCATGAATGACCTGAGAAGCACCATGACTATTTATTTTGGAAATACAGAAATTTTTGTAAGTAGATAAATTCGCAAATACAGAATCTTGGGATCTACAAATGATGAGGGGGAAAGAAAACCCTTCCTATATATTGACAGTGGGTACAAAGTAAAATTATAAGAGAAATTAGAAAATATTTTGAGATAAAATAAAAACAAACATGAAAATTTATGAAATGCAGATAGAACAGTGATTGAGGAATGCTTATACTTATAAATGTGTACATTAAAAAAGAAAAATGATCACAAATCAATATATTAAAATTCCATGTAAAGACTTCCATGTAAGAAAAAAAACAAAATAAAGACTACAGCTGAAAAATATGAAATACAAGAGAAAAAGCAATATAGAACATCAACAAAATCAAAAGTTGGTTCTTCAGAAGATCCACAGAGTTGAAAACTCCTTAGCAAGTCTGATAAAAAAAAAAAAAATGACTCAGATTGCTAAAATCATTAATGAAAGAGGAAACATCATTACTGATCTAACAGTTAAAAAAAACATACAATGAACAACTTTATGCACAAATTATATTACTTAGATGATAGGATGAAATTTATAGAAAGACACAAACTACCAAAAATGTCCCTAGGAGAAATAGTAAATTGATTAGACCTCTTAAAAGTAAATACTGAATTAATAATTTGAGCATTTCCAAAGAACTGTGGCTTAACTAGTAAAGAAAACACTAATTCAAAAAGATACATACACCCCTAGATTTAGTGCAGCATTATTTATAAGAAATAACTTATGTGCATATCGGTGAATGAATTGGTAATGATGTTGTGATCTATACAACACACAATGTAATACCACTCAGCCATAAAAGAGATGAAATATTGCCATTTGCGACATGGATGGACTTTGAGGTTATTATGCTAAGGGAAATAAGTCAGACAGAAAAGAACAAATTCCATATGATTTCACTCATATGTGGATTATAAAACAAAAATAAACAAAACCAAACAAAAATAAACTCACAGATAAAGACAACATATTGGTGTTTACAGATGGAAAGGGAAGACTTGGGGAGAGTGAAATTAGTAAAGCTGGTCAAATGCATGGTGACAGATGAAATCTAGACTTTTGGTGGTGAACATGCTATAGTGTATGCAAAATCTGACAATTATGTTTGCAAACTTGTTGCAATAATGTTGCTAACCTCTTTTGATATCAGTGGAATTATTCATTATGAGTTTGTATCAATTGGACAAACAGTTAAACAAGTTTACTGTTTAGAAGTGCTGAAAAGGCTACATGAAAAAGTTAGATGACCTGAACTTTTCACCAATTCATGGCTCTTGCATCACGACAGAGCGCCAGCTCACACTTCACTGTTGGTGAACAAATAACTGTATTGTCACACCCTCCCTACTCACCTGATCTGGACCCCAATTACTTCTTTCTTTACCTGAAGATAAAGGAAATATTGAAAGGAAGATATTTTGATGACATTCAGGACATCAAGGGTAATACAACAACAGCTCTGATGGCCATTCCAAAAAGAGTTCCAAAATTGCTTTGAAGGTGGACTAGGTGCTGGTTTCAGTGTAGTTTCCCAATAGGAGTACTTTGAAGGTAACCATAGTGATATTCAACCGTGAGGTATGTAGCACTTTTTCTAGGATGAGATCATAAACTTAATTGCCAGACCTTGTACAGTATTGCACACCTGAAACAAATGACATTTTAACCAATGTGACTTCAGTTGAAAATGTATAGTACATGACCAAATTAGATTTATTACAAAGATTAATGATTGGTTTAACAACCCCAAATCAATCAATGCAATACACCATACTAAAAATTTTAAAATATATGTCATTTCAATAGAGACAGAAATAGCTTTGACAAACGTAACACCCTTTCATCATAAAAACACTCAACCTAGGAACAGGAAGGGTATTTCTTAATTTAATAAAAGGTATCTGTGAACAACCCACAGTTAGCATCATACTTAACAGTAAGAAGACTGAATGTTTTTCTGATGAGGTCAGAACAAGCAAAGATTGTCTGTTTTCATCACTCTTATTCAACATTGTACTGGATGTTCTAACGAGAACAATTAGGAAATAAAAAGAAAAACTATCTTGATTCACATGTTATGATTTGTATATTTAAAAATATAAGAAATTCTCTAAAATACTATTTTAACAGATTAATGAGTTCAGCAATGTTGCATTATATAAGATCAACATACAAATATCAATTACATTTGTATATACTAGTAATAAAAAAATTCTCAAAGAAATTAAGGAAACAATTCCACTTATTCATTAACATCTAAATGAATAAAATCAGAAAATTCCTAACAAAACAAATACAAAACTTCTATACTGAAACCAACATAACATTGTTTTAGGAAATTAAGAATATTTGTATAAAAGAAATGATAATCTATATTCATTAATCAGAAGACAATATTGTGAAAGAGGTAGTTTCTTCATAAATTAAACAACAGATTTAATATTAACCTTCTCAAAATGACAACTGTTTTTATCATGGAAATTGACAAGCTAATTCTAAAATTTTATGAAAATGCAAGAAATCCAGAGTAGCCAAATAGTTGAGAAACAATGAAGTTGGAGAACTCTTCTTAATTTCAGTACTTATTACAAAGCTATGATAATCAGACAGTGTATTGATTACTCTGGCATAAGGGTAGACATAGATCAATAAAATAGAATTGACAGCCCAAAACCAAGCCCTTCCCATTTACAGTTAGTTAATTTTGGACAAGGTTACCAAGGCAAGAAACGATAATCTTTTCAATGCATAGTGCTATAACAACTCGGTATCCTCATGCAAAAGAATGATTTTGAAATCTTATATTAAATCATAAAATAATTACACAAAATCGATCTTACAACTAAATATAAGAGCTAAAGTTAAAACTCTTACAAGAAACTATGTATGTTATTTTAGATTCTGTGGCTATATATAAATACATATATGACTGACATTCAATATTATTCTACTTCAGTTTTAGGTGTACAGTGCAATGATCAGATATCTGCACAATCTATGAAGTGATCCCCTGATAAGTCCACTACCCATCTGGCATCCTACATGATCTTTCCAAATATTATCAATTATACTCCCCATACTATATTTCACTGTATATCCCCATGACTATTTTGTGACTACCAATTTCTATTTTCTATCCCCTTCACATTCTTTACCATCCCCCAAAACCCCCTTCCACCTAGAAACCATCAGTTTTCTTTCTCTGTATCTCTGAGTCTATTTCTGTTTTGTTGGTCATTTATTCTGTTCTTTCGATTTCACATATAAGTGAGATCATATGGTATTTGTCTTTCTCAATCTGATTTATTTCACTCAGCATAATATTTTCTAGGTCTATACATGTTGTTGCAAATAATAAGATTTTGTCAATGGTATTATAACAGCTATAGATGATTTCAGAGGGGTAGCAGACTTTGGAGGGGGGTATCACATTGTGAGGGGTATAAATGTCTAATCATTATTTTTTGTACACCTGAAACTAATTTTAAAAATATACAAAATTTTAAAAAGAAAATATATTATTATATCTTTTGTTATTTTGAATTAGGCAATGGTTTCACAGACAGGATACAAACACAAGTGTGTGTGTGTGTGTGTGTGTGTGTGTGTGTTTATGAATACATTAGCTATACAATAATATTTGAAATTAAATAGAATGATTGTTACTTTACTCTTATTTTTTATAAACACTTTAGCCATTCTAGTTCCTTGTTTTATAAACATTTTAGTATTATCATGTCTTGAATTATCTTGTTGGCACTTTGATAGGGATGGCATAAATCATGTGAATTTGAGGAGAGAATTGACAACTTTAATATATATATATATATATAATGTCTTGAAGCAATGAACACAGAGTAGTTTCTATTTCTTTAGACCTTTTGATTTATTTCTTATGCATTGTGTTGTTTTTATCATACAAGCTTTATGTATGTATGTTTTGTTAGTTTACATTTAGGTAAATCATTTATTTTTTTTTGAGAATGTAAATGGTATTTCTTTTTAAGTTTTGTTTTCCAAATAGTAATGTTATTATATAGAAATATAATGTTTATATTTATATTGTATTCTGAAAACTGAATAAATATACTTATTAGTTTTCAGTTTTTTGTTTTGTTTTTGTTTTTAACATGTGTTACATTTATCAACATAGATAATCAAGACATATGCAAATAAGGAAAGATATATTTTCATTTTTAAATCTGTTCATATTTTTATTTTCTTGCCTATTGTGGTGGCTACAAATTTAATACTATGTTAAATACCAGTGTGGACAATCTTCATTAGTTCCTTAGTTTAGTAAAAAACATTTAGTCTTTCACCATTAAGTATGCTATAAACTTTAATACTTTAAAGAATTTTTTTCTCAGATTGAGATCCATTTTTATTTCAATTTGTTGAAAGTTTTCATTATGATTGTGTATCAACAAATATGGCCATGTAAATTTTCTTGTTTAGCTTGCAGTTACGGTGGGATATATTAATTGATTTTCAAATATTGAACCAATATTATATTCCTGGAATAAAACCTACTTGATAAAGATGTGTAATTCTTTACATATATTGTTGAATTACATTTGTCAAAAATCTGTTAAGTACATTTGCTTTTATATCCATGAGAGATATTGATCTGTAGGGGCTTTTTGTAGGTAGGGAAGGGGTTCTTTTTTTTTCTTTTTCTGTACTATCTTTGCCTGGTTTGGGTATCAGGATAACACTAGCTTTATAAAATAAGTTGGAAATGTTCTCTCCTCTTTTATTTTCTGGAAGGTATTATGTACAGTTGTTAATTATTCCTTAAAGCTTGGTAGAGCTCTCTAGTGGAACCATGTGGGCAGAGGATTTCATTGTTGGCATATTTTGAATTATGAATCAATTTACTTCATACATAGATATTTAAATTGCCTATTCTTATAATGTGGTAATTTTTACTTTCAAGGTCTTGGTCAGTTTTATCTAAGCTGTCAAATGTGTAGACTTTTTCATAGCATTTCCTTATTGTCACTGTAAAGTCTGCAAATTCTGTAATTATATCTTTTTCTTTTGATATTAGTAATTGGTGCCTTCTATTTTTCTGTTAATCTTGCTGAAGAATTCTCAAAGACCCAGAATTATTTTCTCATTGATTTTCTCTACTGAGTTCTGTTATCAATTTAATGAATTCTGCTGTTATCTTCATATTTGCTTCTTTTTGATTGCTTTGATTTTTTGTTTGTTTGTTTGTTTTTTAGAGGACAGTGTCACTGGCCCACATATGTGGAATCTGAACCCAGGCTGCTGGCATCCCAAGCCAGCTCTTAACCACCACGCCACTCGGCTGGCCCAATTACTTTGATTATTATAATGCCCTTCTTTTTCTAACTTCCCAAGATGGGAGTATAAGATTGTTTACTTGAAATTTCCTTGTTTCTAATATAAACATTTAATTCTATAATTTTCTTATTAACATTACATTTAATGCATTCCACAAATTTTGATATATTGTATTTCTAATTTCATGCAATTCAATGTGTTTTTAATTTCCTTAAGGCTTCCTCTTTGACAGATGGATTTTTTCAAAAGTGTGATGTTCAGTTGCTAAGTATTTGAAAATTTTTCTATTATCTTTCTAGAATTAATTTCTAGACCAACCCAGTTAATCAGAAAACATACTCTGCATGATTTCACTTTTTAAAAATTAAGTGACATTTTCTTCGTAGTCCAGGATATGACTATTAGAGCTTGGTAAGAGGAGAAGTCTAGACTTTTCACTCCACCTTTGCTGGTGGAAGCAGGAGCAGGGTCACAATTTTTCTGTAGCATTTGGCTAAAGTAGAGCAATTAATGTATGTAACTTTCTCCCATGCTATACTGCCCCTTTTCAGGTCATATGGCTAGAAACAGTAGATGTCTCCCGGTTTTGTTTATTTGCACTCATTGGTGTTTCTGGATCACCAGACTCTTCACTACCTTGTTTGGGGTACACAGAGGGAGTCACAAAAATGTATACATATTTTAAGAAAGAAAAAACTATTAAAATTGTAATACTCAATATATACTGATAAAAAAAGATGACTATAAGTCACGTTTGACTTCTGTAATTATGAGGTGCCCAAAGTGGTTACCATCAGCATCCAGACACCTCTGACTACAGCGAACTGCTGCTTGGATCAACACTGACAAAAGTGTCCACCGGTATACAATTTTTTTGGCATCCCTGGTATGCTGAAAAAAAAAAAAAAAACTCATCCAGGGAATGAACTATGATGTTGTTCCTTGGATCCTAAGGCCAGTAGATCCCTAGCCTGTATGCACTCTTCTCACCTTTTGTCAGAGTGTCCTATGAATTATTTTACATATCGTGTCCACAGCTTTTTGTTACATTTAGGGGGAGGAATAGGGAAACATACTTTTGCTTATATTATCCCAAAAGTAGAACTATATTTATTTATTTATTTATTTATTTATTTATTTATTTTTTTAATTTTATTTTTAATTAGTTTCAGGTGTACAACACAGTGCAATAGTTATACATTTTACCCCTCAAAGTGACAACCCCCCACCCCCAATACACCCCCACACACACCCCCCATATCATATATATCTATTACTCTTCCTCTGACTCTCTTCCACAGTATAATCCACATCCCGTGACTATCTATATATATTCAATTACAGTAGGTATACCACCTCCACTTTAGTAATACAGTGCAGTGATCAAACCTCTACTCCATCCATGAAATGGTCTCCCTAACAAGACCTATGATCATCTGACATTCCACAGAATATTTACATTATTAATTATATTCCCCAAACTGTTTTTCCTATCCCAGTAGCAATATTGTAGTTGCCTATTTTTGCTGTCTAATCCCTTCCCCTTCTCCCTCATCCCCATTCCTCTCCAAATTAGCAACCCTGATTTTTCCTCTATATCTATGAGACAGTTTCTGTTTACTTTGCTCATTCATACAGTTTTTCATATTCCACATATAAGTGAGATCATATGGTATTTGTCCTTCTCTGACTGACTTATTTCACTCAACATTATAGTCTCTAGGTCCATCCATATCATTGCAAATGGCACGATTTCATTCTTCTTTATAGTGGAGTAATACTCCATTGTATAAATATACCACAGTTTCTTAATCCAGTCATCTACTGACGGGCATTTTGGTTGTTTCCAAGTCTTAGCTATTGTAAATTGTGCTGCTATGAACATTGGGGTGCATAACTTTTTTTGAATGAGTGTCTTGGTTTTTTCAGGATAAATACCTAGGAGTGGAATTGCTGGGTCAAACGGTAGCTCTATTTCCAGTTCTTTGAGATACCTCCATACTGACTTCCATAGTGGCTGCACCAATCTGCAGTCCCACCAACAGTGCAGCAGGGTCCCCTTTTCCCCACAGCCCCGCCAGCACTTGTTGTTTGTTGATTTGTTGATGATAGCCATTCTGACTGGACTGAGGTGGTATCTCATGGTGGTTTTTATTTGCATTTCCCTAATGACCAGTGAGGTTGAACTTTTTTTCATATGCCTGTTGGCCATCTGTATGTCCTCTTTAGAGAAATGTCTCTTCATTTCTTCTGCCCATTTTTTAATTGGGTTGTTTGTTTTTTTGGTGTTGAGTTTCATGAGTGTTTTATAAATTTTGGATATTAACCCCTTATCAGATATATCGTTGGCAAATATATTCTCCCATTCAGTAGGCTTCCTTTTTGTTTTATTAATGGTTTCCTTTGTTGTGAAAAAACTTTTAAGTCTGATATAATCCCATATGTTCATTTTTTCTTTTACTTCCCTTGCCCGTAGGGATGTATCAGTAAAAATATTGCTCCGGTAATGTCTGCAAATGTACTCCCTATATTTTCATTTAGGATTTTTATGGTTTCAGGTCTTACATTTAAGTCTTTAATCCATTTTGAATTTGTTCTTGTATAAGGCGTAAGGAGATGATCCAGTTTCATTTTTTTGCATGTGTCAGTCTAATTTTCCCAGCACCATTTATTGAATAGACTATCTTTACTCCAGTGTAAATTCTTGCTTCCCTTGTCATAGATTAACTGTCCGTAAATGCTTGGATTTATTTCTGGGCTCTCTGTTCTGTTCCACTGATCGATGTGCCTGTTTTAATGCCAATACCAAACTGTCTTGATTACTGTGGCCTTGTAGTAGGTTTTGATGTCTGGTAGCGTGATCCCCCCGACTTTGTTTTTATTCCTCAGAATTGCCGAGGCTATTCTGGGTCTTTTATGATTCCATATAAACTTTAGGATTATATTTTCTATTTCTGTGAAAAATGCCCTTGGTAGTTTGATAGGAATTGCATTGAATCTATATATTGCTTTAGGCAGTATGGACATTTTAACTATATTAATTCTTCCTATCCATGAGCATGGTAGGTGTTTCCATTTATTTGTATCTTCTATGATTTCTTTCTTCAGTGTCTTATAATTTTCTGAGTACAGATCTTTCACTTCTTTGGTTAAATTTATTCCTAGGTATTTTATAGTTCTTGATGCAATTGTAAATGGGACAGTTTTCTTAATTTCTCTTTCCATTAGTTTATTATTGGTATATGCAAATGCCACCGATTTCTGAACATTGATTTTATATCCTGCTACTTTACTGAATTCGTCTATCAGTTCCAATAGTTTTCTGACGGAGTCTTTGGGGTTCTCCATATACAGTATCATGTCATCTGCATATAATGACAATTTTACTTCTTCATTGCCAATTTGGATGCCTTTTATTTCTTTTTGTTGTCTGATTGCTGTGGCTAGAACTTCCAGCACTATGTTGAATAAAAGAGGAGAAAGTGGACAGCCTTGTCTTGTTCCTGATCTTAAGGGGAATGGTTTTAGCTTTTCCCCATTGAGTATGATGTTAGCTGTAGGTTTATCATATATGGCTTTTATTATGTTGAGATATGATCCCTGTATTCCCACTTTGCTAAGGGTTTTTAGCATAAATGGCTGTTGGATTTTGTCAAATGCTTTTTCTGCATCTATTGAAATGACCATGTGATCTTTATCCTTCATTTTGTTGATGTGGTGTATCACATTAATTGATTTACGGATGTTGAACCAGCCTTGCGCACTAGGGATGAATCCCACTTGATCATGATGTATGATCTTCTTAATATATTGCTGAATTCTGTTTGCTAATATTTTATTGAGAATTTTTGCATCTATATTCATCAGGGAGATTGGCCTGTAGTTTTCCTTTTTGTGATGTCTTTATCTGGTTTTGGAATCAGGGTGATAGAGGCTTCATAAAAAGAGTTTGGGAGCCTTCCCTCCTTCTGGATTTTTTGGAATAGTTTGAGAAGAATAGGTGATAGTTCTTTTTTGAATGTTTGATAAAATTCACTTGTGAAGCCGTCTGGTCCAGGGCTTTTGTTTTTTGGGAGCTTGTCAATTACTGATTCAATTTACTTGGTAGTAATCAGGGTATTTAGATTTTCTGTTTCTTCTTGTGTTAGCTTTGGAAGGTTGTATGCTTCTAGAAAATTATCCATTTCATCCAGATTGTCAAATTTGTTGGCATATAGTTGCTCATAGTAATTTCTTAGAATTTTTTGTATTTCTGTGATGTCTGTAGTCATTTCCCCTCTTTCATTCCTGATTTTGCTAATTTGAGTCCTCTCTCTTTTTTTTTGATGAGCCTGGCTAGAGGTTTGTCAATTTTGTTTATCTTCTCAAGAAATCAGCTCTTGGTTTCATTGATCTTTTGAATTGTTTTTCTGTTCTCTATATTGTTTATTTCTGCTCTGGTCTTTATTATCTCCTTTCTTGTACTCCCCTTGGGCCTCTTTTGCTGTTCTTTTTCCAGTTCCCTTAGGTGTAAGGATAACCTGTTGATTTGAGATTTTTCTTCCTTCTTTAGGTAGGCCTGCACTGCTATAAACTTCCCTCTTAGGACTGCTTTCGCAGCATCCCAGAGATTTTGGGTCGTGGTGTTTTCATTTTCGTTTGTCTTGAGGTATCTTTTGATTTCCTCCTTGATCTCATTTGTGACCACTCACTATTTAATAGCATATTGTTTAGACTCCATTTATTTGTCAGCTTCCCGGATTTCTTCTTATAATTGATTTCTAGTTTCATAGCATTGTGCTCAGAGAATACAGTTGAAATGATTCCAATCTTCTTAAATTTATTGAGACTTGTTTTGTGGCCTAACATGTGGTCTATCTTAGAAAATGTTCCATGTGCACTTGAAAAGAACGTATATTCTGTAGCTTTGGGATGAAATGCTCTGAAAATGTCTGTTAAATCCAGCTGGTCTAATGTGTCATTTAAGGTCGCTGTTTCCACATTGATTTTCTGTCTGGAGGATCTGTCCATTAGTGACAGTGGGGTGTTGAAGTCCCCTACTATGATAGTGTTACTGTTGATCTCTGTCTTTATGTCTGACAATATCTGTTTTATATATTTAGGGGCTCCTATGTTAGGTGCATAGATGTTTACTAGAGTTATGTCCTCTTGTTGGATCGATCCCTTCATTACTATGAAGTGTCCTTCTTTGTCCTTTGTTATATTCTTCAATTTAAAGTCCATTTTATCTGATATAAGTATCGCTACTCCAGCTTTTTTCTCAGTACCATTTGCATGAAATATTTTACTCCATCCCTTTACTTTCAGCCTGTATGAGTCTTTGGATCTGAGGTGAGTCTCTTGTATACAGCATATACTGGGGTCTTGCGTTCTTATCCATTCAGCCACCCTATGTCTTTGGATTGGAGCATTTAATCCATTTACATTTAATGTGATTATTGATAGGTGTGTATTTATTGTCATTTTCTTATTTGTGTTCGTAGTCTTTCATAGGTTGTTTTTCTCTTCTACTTAAAGAAGCCCTTTTAGCATTTCCTGCAAAGCTGGCTTGGTGGTAATGAATTCCCTTATTTTTTTCTGCAAAGCTCCTTATCTCGCCTTCGATTTTAAATGATAACCTTGCTGGATACAGCAATCTTGGTTGTAGGCCTTTATTTTTCATCACTTTGAAAACCTCCTGCCACTCTCTTCTGGCCTGCAAAGTTTCTGTAGAAAAGTCAGCTGATAATCTTATGGGGGTACCCTTGTAAGTAACTTGCTGCCTTTCCCTTGCTGCTTTAAGGATTCTGTCTTTGTCCTTGTCCTTAACCCTTGCCATTTTCACTATAATGTGTCTTGGAGTGGGCCTGTTTGGAATCATCCTGTTTGGAACTCTCTGCACTTCCTGGGCTTGTATTTCAATGCCCTTTGCCAGGTTAGAGAAGTTTTCAGACATTAGTACTTCAAATATATTCTCAATCCCTTGCTCCCTCTCTTCTCCTTCTGGTACTCCAATGACCCGTGGGTTATTGCGTCTGATGTTGTCCCCCAGCTCTCTTAAACTATTTTCCATGTTTTTCATTCTTTTTTCTTTTTGTTGTACCGCATGGGTGATCTCTGCTATTTTGTCTTCTAAGTCACTGATTCGATTTTCTGCTTCATCCAGTCTGCTAGTGATTCCATCAAGTTTGTTATTTAATTCAGTAATTGTGTTCTTAAGTTCTAGCTGGTTGCTTTTCATGATTTCTCTATCCTTCTTTATATTTTCATTAATTTCCTTGAACATTCTAATAATCAGTGTTCTGAACTCTGTCTCCGATAGGTTGGTTACCTCTATTTCCTCTATTTCCACTGATTCAGGAAGTTTCTTCTGTTCTTTTATTTGTGTTATGTTTCTTTGTCTCCCCATTCTGGCTTACTCTTTGTGTTTGCTTCAATATAACAGATAGATCCCCCAGATTTCTCAGTCTTTTCTGGGTAAACTTATATGGTGTGTGTCCTTTATATTTGAATTACTCAGTCTCCCTATTCTCCTGTGCTTGTATCTGAGGTGTTCCTTGTGTCGTGCGTCCTCACTTGTTGAAGTTTTAGTTTTGATTACTTTTGGTTTGTCAGTAGGTGGGATTGACTCCCAGATTGATTAGCTGTGAGGATCAGCAGCTTCTGCAGTTTATGAGCTGCTGTGAGAGGATTGACCCCTCTGATGAAACTTGGACCCTATGGGTCTTAGTACCTGTAGTAACTTCTTTTTGGGTGTGACTCTTGTATGTCAAACCCAGAAATGCTCTAGTTTTATCTAAAGTTGGCCTCCGGGTATGATGATTCTTGTGTCTGTTTGTTTGGACCCACTGCTGCAGAGTGATTTTAGAGCATAACAGATCAACAAGAACAACCTCCGCAGCCACCAAAGGAAACCAAATGCTCGCACAAGTAAAAACAACCAACCATCAAACTACAGTCAACTTGTACAGAAATATCAATCATACTAATGAAGAAAACAAACAGAAACAAAACAAAAACCACATACTCAATAATAACAGAAGAGGAAACAAAATAAAATACAATATCCTAAAATAAAAAATAGAATAAACATGAGAAACCGATTAGCTATACCTAAAAAATAAAAAATAAAAATAAACTAAAATAATAATAAAAAAAGTAAGAAAAATTAAAAAAATAAAATTTGCAGAAAAAAGGAAAAGAGGAAAAGTATAGCAGTGAGAAGAATGAATAAAATAAGAGAGAAAGTGAGGGTGGGGAAAAAAGAAAAAGAAAAGAAAGAAAAAGAAAAAAAAAAGGAAAAAAAAAAAAATATATATATATTTGTCTACACACCCATATATATGGACATATATTCACCTATATACACCTATATATATATGCCTATATTAAAAACTACAATATGATTAGAATGAAATAGAAATAAAAACCAAAAGCAACCAAGATAAGCAGCCAATAAAGGGAAAACAAAACAGAATAAAACCAAACAAATCAAAAATACCCGTGCTGGTCTAGGCTAAAGTCCACCAAGCTCTCTTCAGTTTGTCTGCTGTACAAAAATTCCTGTGCGTCTTGTGGGAACAGTAGGCCACCTGATGCCTAGCGTAATCCTGGCACTGCAGGTTTGCTGTACTTGAGTGTGGTTGTGATGTGTGATTGGTGGTTTTTACAAAGTCACTGCCTTTTTGCTTTTGCCTGTCCCAAGGCAGGCTGCACCCCCAAAGGCTCAATGAGTGTCTCTGGGCACCCTTTCGGTTGACAGCCGTGGAGAATTAAAGAATTCCTCACTACCAAAAGCCTGCTGCTAAGAATCTGTTAATTAGTGCCTCAGCAGATGAACCTGCCCTGCCTCCCAAGCCTTGCCTAAAGGTGGGGGCGGGGTAGGTAGTCTCACTCTGCTGCCTTTACTGGGTGGAAATTCTCAACCCCCTGCAGGTAAGGATATCTTCCTAGTCTGCCCCTATTGCTCCCTTCAGGAGTCAGTTTAAGACTATCTTGGCGGGGGCCAAAGTGTGTGGGAGTGGGTGAGTTATTGGGGTTTTTTTTTTGCTTTCTGTTCAAGAGTAGAAAAAGGGGAAAAAAATAAAAAACATAAAAATAAACAAAGCCACAGTTCCAACACTGTTTCAAGCTAAGGCCTTTGCCTCTTATGCTCCAGCAGAGTTCCTGCTGCTCTCCCAAAGGGTCTGCCGGGATTTAGGGAATTGCGCGCACCCTACCGTGTGGCCAAGATCCCCGCTCCGCGTCTCTCGGGGACCTGCGTCTCTGCCCGGCGCGCTGCGTGTCCGAATGAGCCTTCTTTTTCCCCTGCTCCCGGGTTTCAGGCTTCTGCCTTGGAGCCGGCGCGCGCCCGCGGTGCTCCTACTGCTCTCCCGAAGAGACTGTCGGGATTTAAGGGACTGCAAGCCCCCTGCCCCGAGGCTCAGATCCCCGTTCCGTCTCTCGGGGACCTGCGTCTCCACCCGGCGCGCTGCTTGTCCGAGCGAGTCCTCTTTTTCCCCTGCTCCCGGGTTCCAGGCTTCTGCCTTGGAGCCGGCGCGCCCACACGGATCTCCTGCTGCTCTCCCAAACGGTCTGCCGGGATTTAGGGGACTGCGCGCACCGTGCAGCGTGGCTCCGATCCCCACTCCGTCTCTCCGGGACCTGTGACTCCGGCCGGCGCGCTGCGTCTCCGCGGGCGAGTCCTGTGTTTCCCCTGCTCCCGGGTTTAAGGCTTCTGCCTTGGAGCCGGCGCGTGCCCGCGCCGTTCTCCTGCTGCGCTCCTGGAGAGACTGCCGCCGGGGTTCAGGGGACTGCGCACACCTTTCCACGCGGCTCCGATCCCCACTCCGTCTCTCCGGGACCTGCGTCTCCGCCCAGCGCGCGCTGCTTCTCCGCGGGCGAGTCCTCTGTTTTCCCCTGCTCCCGGGTTTCAGGCTTCTGCACTCCGCGGGACCCGGTGGGCACAGAGACTGATCCCTGAAACGGGAGGGTGCAGGGACTGATCTTGCCCTGCCGCTGCGGGGCTCTGCACCCCTCCTATATTTATTTTTAAAGAACTTACTATTAATGCCACTTCTAAAAGAAAAATAATTGTCATAGTGAGTCAGATTATTATTCTCATCTTTCATAACCCCATTGATACAGTGACAGAAATAAATCAAAAATTTGACAATGAAAGTTATTATGGAATAGATCTTGTTATTATAGCTCAATAATAGGATAGCAAGAATTCTTCATATGCAAGGACCTAGTTTTATACATCTTTTTTGTGGACTAAAAAGGTTTCTACAATGTATTCCTGGGTTCCACCTTATTTTTACTGCAAATCTGACACAATAAAAGAATAGATTTCACATGATTAAAAAGTACTGCAGGAATTTATATGGTTTAAAATAATTTAAAATTTAAATTTATATTTTTTATCCTTAATTATAAATCAAAAATAATTTTAAATTGTGGTTGAATTATGAGTTGCAATAGTTTCTATTTAGGGAGAGATTGTAATCACAGAAGAGTTTGTTCAGGTGAAGGCCTTTGCCTGCATTCCAAAAATTTCTTTGTTACCACCTCTCTCACTCCATTAGTTATCATTCAATAGAACATTTTTTATCCTTAAAATATTAAATAGTATTTATCAAAATAAAATTTGTATTTCACACTTTGATCCGATTTTCTATTGGTAATCAAATAGGTAGCCTATGAATTATGTCTACATATGTTAAGATAGTTTCTCCTGATATATCAAGATTTTACTAAGTAGTTTATGATGCCCATATGTTTTACTTTGCTTGTTGCTGATTTGAGTATAGTTATAGAAAATTTTTTATTTTGTTTGTCATAGTTTAAGAACATTAATGACCATGTAAATGTAAAGCGTTCACCAGATAAATTATGAAAAAAATATTTGAGTATTTAAAATGCCGTTATCAAGTCTGGGCTAGTTTTAGAGGGATTTAATATTATATTTTACATATATTTCTGAATAAAAATAAAACATTCCATTCCATTTGGATTCAAATACAGTAGATAACAGAGAAAAAAAGGATCATAATGGACTACTAAAAAACACTTATATACCAACAAATTTCTTCTAGAATAAATGGATACACTCCTAGAGACATAAGAATTTATGGAGACTGAATCAGTAAGAAATAGAAATATGAACAGACCAATAGCAAACAAAGAGAATGAATCAGTAATCAAAAGCCTTGCAATAACAACAACAAAAATGCCTAGGACCAAAAGCGTAAATTCTAACTTTCAAAAAATAAAGTAATAGCAGCCATACTTGAACTCTTCAAAAAAATAGGAGGGGAAACACTGCCAAAATGATTTTATAAGGCCTGGATCACCCAAATTCCAAAGTCAGACAAAGATAAATAAGAAAACTACTAGCTGATAACCCTGATGAACATTGATGTAAAAATTCTCAGTGAAATACCAGCAAATCAAAATCAACAGCATATTAAAAAGATCATACACTACACCCAAGTGGGATTCAAGGATGATTCAACATAAAAATCAATTAATATGATACAACATACTAACAGAATAAATGATAAAAACCACATATTATCTAAATAAATGTACAAAAGCATTTGACAAAATTCCATATCTTTTTATGATAAAAACTGAGCAAAATAGGTGCAGAAGAAAGATATCTCAACACAATAAGGCTATATTTGAAAAACACAGTTAGCATCATAATCAATAGAAAGAAACTGAAAGTGTTTGTTCTAAGATTTGAAACAAGGCAAGGATGCCCACTCATGACATTACTGTTCAGCATAGTACTAAAAGTGCTAGAAATTGGGCAAGAAAAGGCACTTAAATTGCAAAAAAATTGTAAAATTATATCTGTTTACAGATCACATGATCATACATAGAAAACTCTAAAGACTCCCCAAAATATGTTAGAACTAATAAACAAATTCAGTAAAGATGTAGGATATAAAACCAATATAACAATCCATGGTATTACTATACACTAACAACCAGCTATCTGAAGAAATTAAGAAAATAATCTAATTTATGATAGCAACAAAAAGAATAAATTACAATTTAACTCAGGCAAAAAAAAAAAAAACCTCGTATAATGAAATTTATAAAACATTGTTGAAAAGAACTTTAAAAGACATATATAGATGGAAAGACATCCATGTTGATGAAATGGAAAAATTAATATTGTTAAAATACCATATTACTCAAAGCAATCTACAGATTCAATACCTATAAAAATTGCAATGATATCTTTACAGAAATAAAATAATAATAATTCATATGGAACCACAAGAGACCCCAAAAAGCCAAAGCAATCTTGTACAAGATAGACAAACCTGGAGACATCAAGCCTCTTAACTTCAAATTATATTACAAAGCTATAGTAATCAAAACAGTACGGTACTGGCATAAAAATCAGCATATAAATCAATGGAATAGAATATCAGAAATAAATCCATACATTTACAATCAACTGATTGTTGACAAGTGTTCCAAGAACACACAATGGAAGGGCAATATTTTATAATATTGTGCTGGGAAAACTTCATATCTATAAGGAAAGTAATGAAATTGAATGGTTATCTCACACCATAAAAAAAAATGAACTTAAAATGTATTAAAGACTTAAATGTAAGAACTCAAACCATAAAGCAGCTAGAAGAAAACAGGAAAAAATCTTTCTTGACATTGATCTCAGCAATATTTTTTTTAATATGACACAAAAAAACATAAGCAACAAAAGCCAAAATGACAAGTGGGAAGTGAGACTACATCAAACTAAAAAGCTTCTTCACAAATAAATAAAAATAAAAGTAAAACAAAAAAAGGTAAAAAAAAATTAACAGACAATCTGTGGAATGGGAAAAAATGATTTGTAAAACATATATACAATAATAGATTAGTTAGTACCCAACTACTAGGTCGGACAATTAAGGTCATGAACTCATCCTAGAAATAGTGCTACATACCTCATTGCTGAATATCACTATCATCACCTACTCCCCTTGGAAAGCTATGCACCAATGCCAGTGCCTAGTCCACCCTTCAAAGCAATTTTGGAACTCTTTCTGGAATGGCCATCAGAGCTGTCATTTATTATCCTTGATGTCCTGAATGTCATCAAAATGTTTTTCTTTTAGTATATCCTTTATCTTTGGGTAAAGAAAGAAGTCTTTGGGAGCCAGATCAGGTGACTAGGGAGAGCGGTCCAATACAATTATTTGTTTACTGGCTAAAAGCTCCCTCACAGACAGTGCCCTGTGACCTGGTTCATTGTCATGATGCAAGAGATGTGAATTGTTGGCAAAAGTTCAGGCTAACTTTTTCACGCAGCCTTTTCAGCACTTCCAAATAGCAAACTTGGTTAACTGTTTGTCCAGTTGGTACAAAGTCATAATGGATAATACCTCTGACATCAAAAAAGGTTAGCAACATCACTGCAACAAGTTTATGAACTTAATTGTCAGAATTCATATATAAGAAACCCATACAGCTCAATATCAAAAATACAAATAACTCAATTGAAAAAATGGGGAAAGGACCTAATCAATTTCTCAAAAGAAGAAATTTAAACAGCTAACAAATATATGAAAAGGTGCTTAACATCACTAATCATTAGGGATATACAAATCAAAACAACAAGATATGATCTCACATGTATTATGGTGGCTATTATCAAAAAGACAAAATATAACAATGTTGGCAAAGATGAGGAGAAAGGGAGCCCTTATACACTGCTGGTGGGAATGTAAAATGGTACAACCATTATGAAAAACAGTATAAAAATTCCTCAAAATATTAAATAGAATGACCAGAATTACCAGTATTATCCAGCAATCCCACTTCTGGGTATATTTTCAAATGAAATAAAGTCAGTATCTTGAAGAGATATCTGCATTCCCACATTCATTACAGTATTACTTACAATAGCCAAGATATATGGGAACAATCTTTATGTCCTATGACAAATGAGTAGATAAATAAAATGTGATACTATTTGACCTTAGAAAAGAGGACACCCTGCCATTTGTGACATGGATGAAGCAGGAAGACATTATGCTAAGCAAAATAAGTAAGATACAGCAAGAGAGATATTACATCATCTCACTTATATGAAGCATCTAAAATAATCAAACTCAAATGCAGATGCAGACAGTAAACTCATGGTTGCCAGGGGCTGGAGTGACTTGGAACAGGGTGATATTGGTGAAAGCATACCGAGTTCCATCTATAGAAATGAATAGAGATCTAATGTATAATGCGATGATGATAGTTAACAACATTGTGTAGTATACTTGAAATTTGCAAAGACGATAGATTTTATCATAAAACCTACATACACACAATGGCAGCTATGTTACAGGTGACAATGTTAATTAGTTGATTGCGGTGCTCTTTTCACAATCTATGCATTTATCAAAACATCAGTTTACACTTTGTTGTCACATCCTGCATGACAAGATAGGTGGGAGTGGAGAAGGGACTGCAAAAGGTTAAGAAAGAGAGAGAGAGACACATAATAAGAGAGAATATAGTTCGGGGCCAGGGGACCTCTACCTTGTGGATGGGAAGCCCCAAATCGGGCCTGACTGCTCCTTTTATTATCTTACACATATGCAAGGTACACATATCAATGTAGCTTCTGCGGTCTGTGTGTCTCACACCCGAAAACATAGCTTAGGGCCAAATCACCCACACCTGCTAGCTGCCATTACCGGAATTCCCTTGAGGTTATTGTCATGCACCTTTTTAGAGACAGAACTTCCTCTGCCAAGGCTTACTGATAAGAATGCATGGAGGACAGATATTATCACATCAATAGGTCATTTCACAGTCAGTTTGCCAGAACCTGAAGCAAAGGATCCATGCCCTATTTCTGTCAACTCCTGATTCCTCCTGTGGCATCCACTGGTACCCACAGTCACCCAAGCGTGCACTTACGTGGCCGTGTCTGGCTTAGGTTGTTTCTACCTTGAGAAATCTTACCCGTCATGACTAACTGGCCATTTTTTGGTGCCAAGTGGGGACAGTAAGCATAATATTGAAGTTATGATCTGTCTTGATCTGTCTTTATGGAGAAGTGCATGAGGGCAGACAGGCAGCCTATAATGTGACATCATAAATATATACAATTTGATATGTCAAAGATATCAAATAATGCTCTATAAAATAAAATAAAAAGTGAGCCAGTATTTAAAATATGGTCAGAAAAAGTGGTTAAATATGGAAGCTGTTACAGTGTTTCTATTCTTTTGAAAATAATTTAAATAGGGATAAATGGTTTAAAGAGCAGACCCGGATTTTGCCACATGTGATAAGTAAATATTTTAAATAAAATATGCTTTATTTTAATAATATGTATGTACATTCCCAGTTACAAGGCAAATTATAAACAGAATTTATTGAACAACAAAAAAATATGGTTTGTTCTGGGAGACATGATTCCTTGAATTACCATATGTACTACAAGATTAAAAGTTCTAAATTGTATTTAACTTTTTGTTGTGAAAAAGTATCATGTGGGAGTTGGGGGAATTTAATTTTTGTTGTTGTTGCTGTTTTATAGCTATATGAGAACAATGTCATAATCCAAAAGCCTATTATACCTTTTTATGAATGCAGAAACTCAAATTCTCACTTCATTACTTAGAAAGCTTAATATATTTCCCATCTGTTTTCCAAAGCCTCATTAAATGTCTCTAAACTTCTCTAGAACAAGGGAATGATTCCCAACTGAAGTCATGAGTAATACTGTAGTTATTTGAGAATTTACAATAAAAGCTCATTTTATTTCTGTTTTAAGCTTTTAAAAAGTGGTTTATATATGTTGTTAATATAGACATTAACACATCAAAGATTACTAACACATTCTCATAGTTGTCCATAACTAAATTTCCTAGGTAAAGAAAAAAAATATATATGTATTTCCTAAATGAGCATCTTAATACTAAATTATTGGGTTTGAGAGTTGGAATCCAATAATTGTATAGTACTAATAAAGGAAGGAAAAGAAAATTGCTTTTCTATTTAGTGGAGCAGTACTGAGTTTGAAAACATTTTTAAATAAACTCCGTCACTGGAGGCTTTTTCCACCAAACCTTTTCCTGCCTCCAATCCCCAGGGTCTCAGAGACTATATGCTGCCATAAAAGACCTTTCCACATCTTTTAAGGTTTAGTTTTAGTAGGACTCAAATAAGGAATTGAGAATTGACTTTCAGTAATGCCACCTTCTAGCTAATCTCGATAAATCTTCATTCTCTCATTACAAATTCTGGATAAAAGTGCCTGCCTTAGAGGATTGATCTAGAGACAAAACATTCTGTGGTTTAAAGGTAAGGATTGAATATATTGTACAATGGATAGAACATTTTGTATGCTCAGTGTCTGTCAAAGGTTCCTACTAAAGAATTCATGATTTGTTCAAGTTTGCCTTTTAGAAGAAATGACTGGTAATGTAAACAAATTCCTATGGCACTTGAGGTATCACACAGGAGATAGTTTAATATTCATAAAACTGGGTAGGTATTTGGAATGAATGATCTCCTGCATTGGAAATGAAGGATTTTCTTATCTAACGTTCTTTTCACATCTGGAACAAAAGGTTTTCCAAAACTCCAAAATCCTTTTCTTTTCACTACAAACTGTCCAGAGAAAAACAAGGACAGGACAAGAGCACCTATTTAATAGTGCCAGTCCTGAATCATGCTATAAAAGAAACTGCACCAGTTGGAAATAAAGAAAGGGGAAAAAACTTAAAGTCAATTTTGTGTGTGTGTGTGTGTGTGTGTGTGTGTGTATGTGATTTATATACTGCTTGTTTTACCTGAAATTTTATTTCGAACTATTGATTGGATTAAAAAAAGGAATATGCAATAAAGGAGATATCTGGACAGCATATGCCTCTACCTTTAAAAGATTTCTAGCCTGGGATTCACTGAGGATCCTGACCACTTTATTTGTATGAGATTCTTTTTTTTTTCTTTTCCATAATTTATTTTTTAGGTTTTTTTATTTTCTACATATAGATATTGACGTTCATTTAGCCATGTGTGTTTTTTGTTTTGTTTTGTTTTTTGGTTTGTTTCTTTTTGAGGTCAGTGTCACTGGCCCTCATATGTGGGACCCAAACCGGGGCAGCTGGCTTCCCAAGCCAGCGCTTAACCACCGCGCCACTCTGTCGGCCCACTAGCCATGTATGTTAAGAGTCAAAAACACTTATTTTTAATTTTGTAAGCTACAAAACTTAAATTGACACCTTTTATTTTTATTTATTTTATTTTATTTTAAATTTATTTTTTGCAACAGTGCAATAGTTATACTTTTTACCCCTCAAAGTGACAACGCCCTCCCCCAATCCACCACCCCACTCCCCCCATATCATACATATCTATTACAACTCTCCTGACCCCACTCCCACACTGTACTCCTCATCTCATCATTACATGTATACATCCAATCACAGTTAACATTCAACATTATACATGAGCTTCAGGTGTACAGCACAGTGATCAAGCCTCTACCCTATCCCCGAAGCAGTCTCCTGAACAAGACATGCGACCATCCGACACCCCACAAAGCATTCACAACATTATCCATTACCTTCCCAGAACTGCCCCCATATCCCTGCGGCAACATTGTAGTCACCCCTCTACGCTGCCCAAAACCTTCCCTCTCTCCCTTATCCCGACCCCCTCCCAGCCAGCAACCATCAGTTTTTCCTTTATATCTGCTTGATATGATTTCAATCTTCTTAAATTTACTGAGACTTGTTTTGTGGCCTAACGTATGGTCTATCTTGGAAAATGTCCCATGTGCACTTGAGAAGAATGTATATTCTGTTCTTCCGGGGTGAAATGCTCTAAAAATATCGATGAAATCCAGCTGGTCTAAAGTGTCATTTAAGGCCACTCTTTCAATGTTGATTCTCTGTCTGGAGGATCTGCCTATTGGTGACAACGGGGTGTTGAAGTCCCCTACTATGATAGTGTTACTGTTGATCTCTGTCTTTATGTCTGTCAAAATCTGTTTTATATAATTAGGAGATCCTATGTTGGGTGCAAAGGTGTTTATTAGGGTTATAGTGACCTTCTTTGTCTTTTATTGTAGTATTCATTTTAGAGTATATTTTCTCTAAAACAAGTACTGCTACTCCAGCATTTTTTCTCATTTCCATTTGCATGAAATATTTTATTCCATCCTTTTACTTTCAGTCTGTGTGTGTGTTTTGCTCTGAGATGAGTCTCTTGTAAACAGCATATACATGGGTCCTATTTTCTTATCCACTCAGCCACTCTCTGTCTTTTGATTGGAGCATTTAGCCCATTCACATTTAAAATGATTATTGATAGGTGCATATGTATAGCCATTTTGTTATTTGTATTCCTGGTCTTCCTAGGTTAGCCTGTTTACCCCTTTCTTCTGTTTAAAAAAGCCCTTTTAACACTTCTTGCAATGCTGGCTTGGTGGTAATAAATTCCTTAAGCTTATTCGTTTATGAGAAGCTCTTTATTTCACCTTCAATTTTAAGTGATAGTCGTCCTGGCTAGAGCAATCTTGGTTGTTGGCCTTATTTTGCATCACTTTGAATATCTCCTGCCACGCCCTTCTGGCCTGCAGAGTTTCTGTAGGCAAGTCAGCTGTTAGTCTTATAGGAGTTCCTTTGTATGTAACCTGCTATCTTTCTCTTGCTGCTTTTAGGATTCTGTCTTTGTCTTTAACCTTTGCCATTTTAACTATGATGTGTCTTGGTGTGGACCTGTTTGGATTCAGCTTCTTTCGAACTCTCTGCACTTCCTGAACTTGTATGTCGATTTCCTTCAGCAGGGTAGGGAAGTGTTCAGTCATTATTTTTTCAAATACATTCTCGATCCCTGATTTTTCTCTTCTCCGTCTGGTATTCCTATGAGTTGTAGGTGGTTGCACTTTATGTTGTCCCACAGGGCTCTTAAACTATTTTCATTGTTTTTATTCTTTTGTCTTTTTGTTGTTCCAACTGGGTGATTTCTGCTATTTTGTCTTTCAAATCGCTGATCCACTCCTCTGCTTCATCTACTCTACTGGTGATTCCTTCAAGTGTGTTCTTCATTTCAGTTATTGTATTCTTTAGTTCTAACTAGTTGTTTTTTTATGATTTCTCTATCCTTCCTTATGTCCTCACTAAGTTCGTTAAACATTCTTATCATTAGTGGTCTAAACTCTGTCTCTGAAATATTGGATCCCTCTGTTTCATTTAGTTCCATTTCTAGCGGTTTCTTCTGATCTTTTCCTTGTGACATGTTTCTTTGTTTCACCATTCTGGTTGTTGCTCTGGGATTGCTTTGATGTATTAGATAGATCACCAGGAAAGCCCTGGCTGGATCAAGCAGGTACACAGCTCACAGCCCAACACTCTAGGAAAACTCCCAGTCTCAGCCTGTCCCAATCAGCCGCTTGCAGATCAGCAACCAATCACCAGCCTGGCAATTCTGCACATGTAGTATGGAAAGCAGGAACCCAAACCAGCTCACGCACACCTGTGTCTCAATGAGCAGCCTGTTGGAGTCCGAGCTCACCTGCCAGCCTTTTCCCTGGCTACACAGCACAAGCCATGTGGAGGGTGGGGATCCAACGCAGCATGCACATGCACTCACACACGTACTCCTGTGCCAATTCTGCCAGACCAATGGGGTCCCACACCTGACCCACTGTGGGAGGTCCCAACCCTAACAAAATGGCACCGTCCTGTACACTACTCATGTGCAAGCACCACACCGGGAGACCAATGGTCCCAAAATCTCCAGCTTCCATGCCAAAGGCACTCAGTTCAGTCCACCCCCTGCAGACTCCTGGGCACGCTCACACAGCTACTCCCTCCACCAGGAACCAGGTGAGTGCTCACCAGTGAGTGAGTCCATGTGCTGGCTCCACTGGTTCTCTAGCTGCCCTCAGCCACACTGAGCTGAGCAAAGAAAGTCCTCACTAATTTCTACTGCCAGTTATCATGGATATCCTCTTCCCAGAAAAGTAACTCTGGGCTGGTGAGCTTGGTGTGGGGCCCCAGGGTCTCTCCCACAACTGGAGAAGCCTCCCCACAGCTGAGGTGTCCCTCGTGGGGTTTGCCCTCTCTTATCCCCGCCCCTCCTACCAGACTCAACGTGGCCTCCACTTTACATTCTTTGTTTAGAGGTTCTGTTCATCTAGTGTTCCGAGGACTTCTTTGGTTGAATGTTGTATAAATTATTTGTAACTTTGGTGTGATCCTGGGGGCAGTTCACACAGCGTCTGTCTATTCCATGATCTTACAGGAAGTCCAAATTGACACCTTTTAGATAAAACAAATATATTAAGTGCCTCCAAAATAAGTAGCTGTCAAGGGGAACTAGTTCATGTGTGATTTTTAATTCTGTTTCCTTTTTGTCAAAAGCTGCCTTTTACCTATAGAAGAAATGCAATTATATATTTTATTTAATTTATGTACGTGAAAGTATTTTGTAAACAGAATGTTAAGAACAAAGATACACTTGAAAGCATTTTCCAAGGAGGTAAATTAACTTAAAATACAGAGTACAGCAACCAGGTACTGTGTTATCTTCTCATAATAAAGAAATATAGTAAAGATTACAATAATCAAACTGATGGTGGTTAGATGGGAGGAGTATTGGGGGCTGCATAATAAAGGTGAAAGGGATTAGGCAGTATAAATTGCCAATTATAAAAATAGTCATAGGGATGTAAGATACAGCATAGGAAATATAGTCAATACTATTGTAGTAACTATGTATGGTGCCAGATGAGTACTAGACTTAGGGTGATCATTTTGTAAGGTATGTAAATTTCTAATCACTATGTGGTATACCTGAAACTAATATATTACAGTATGTCAAGTATAATTGAAAAATAAATTTTAAAAAACACACAAAGAAACAGTAGCCATGAAAGCATTTCAAAATAGAAAAAATAAACTGAATTTCAACCTAAAAAATTAATTATTTGATGATTAAAACAAGTACTATAGAATTGTTCTGAAGCTGCATATATTTTATTTAGTCTTTTGTATATGCATTAGGATTAACTGTTAAACTTAGATCTAATAATGCACCAGATGAGTTTCTTGACTGCAACAGTCATGTCTTCAAATTTATGGTTCAAGATATCGACATTGGCTAACGTATTGCCATTTACTAAATAACTTAATATTAAAACAATTGTGCAAATATGATATTAACATATATTAGTATCTTATTTTCTTTAAATTAACTTGAAAGAATGACATTATTATTAAACAGGATTATATTACATCAAGATTTTAGAAGTACTTAAGACTTTGAAAGTAAAAAATTTAATATAAGTTGTCAATTAAATTGTTTTTATTTTTAATTTTTAAAGATTTTATTGAGGAATTTGGGGAGGGGAACAGTGTTGGGGAATCAGGGAAAGAGAACAGACAAGCTGCTGTCCTTTTGTTCTTCAGTTTAGTTGTGGAGGACGTTGCTTCACTGGCCCATGTTGGTATCATCATTGTGCTCTTCCTGGATGGGGCAGATCAGTTGCTGGTCTCTGGATGGTCACTCACCGCGGCTATTGGCAGCTCACACTGACTGCCAGTTACTCACACTGGCTGCCCACCACTCACTGTAGCCTATGGCAGCCCACTGCAGCAGGGGCTGCAGCCTACACCAGTCGCCAGGGCTTGCACAGCCCAGCTCCAGGTGGAGCTGTTGTTAGCAGTAGAGGGCAGTGTCACTGGCCCTCATATGTGGGATCTGAACCGGAGCTGCTGGCGTCCCAAGCCAGCTCTTAACCAATGCACCACTCGGCTGGCCCAATAGTTTCTATTTTTATTCAACAGGCTCTAATTTAAGTCAGAAGGTAGAAATGCATAATAAATCAAAAACCCAAACCTCAAAGAGATATAGGCTGTTATTATTGGGATCCCATAATGTAGATGAAGAGAGTAAAATCAAAAGATCTAAAAAAAAAAAAGGTTTGGAATCTGATCTATTTCTATAAACATTGCAGTGTAAATGAGTTGATATTTATTGTCTGTGTACATTTTGAAAATCATTTTTTTAATTAAAGTTTATTGAGGTGACAATTGTTAGTTAAAGGTACATAGGTTTCAGGTATACAATTCTGTAATACACCATCTATGTATCACATTGTGTGTTCACCCAGAGTCAGTTCTCTTTACATCAGCATATATTTGTACCTCTTTACCCTCATCTACCACCCCCATCCCTTAAGGCATTTTAAGAAATCAGATGTAAATATGGGTTGGGCTTCCAGAATGACACAAAAAGTTTTTCTGAAATGGCACTTCTTTTGAAAATTAATAAGAAAACAGTTATAGTTATCTGAATTAACTTTTTCAGAACTCTGGAAATTAACCAAATGTTTGTAATAACCATAGAGCATTTATTAAAAACAAGACAAACAGGTAAATTTTGGTAAGAACATAGAGCTTTGTGACATTTTAACATGCCCTATTCCTATCACCTGCTCCTGAGCTTCATTATCACCTTAAAAATGAGATACCTAGAAAACATGATAGCTTTGAAAACTGGCAGCCCCGAAGCCACTGAAGATGCAAACTTGATTTGGAGCTCTTCAAAAAGCTCTATGCCCAGAAAAATTGTAATTATCTAACCTATCTGGAAACTCCCTGGAAAAGCCAATTTGCAATGCTTGTCATTACTTAACATGATTCAGACCTTGTTCCCTGGGAAAACCATACTGCAAGATATTTATTGAAAATAATCAAGGGCCAGGCGAGTGGCTCAGTTGGTTAAGAGCTCGCTCAAGAGTGCAAGCTCTGGGCCGGCCGAGCGGTGCGGGGGACCTGCCTCCGCTAACCAGGGCTCAAGAAGGTGGACACGGCGTCGACAGATGAAAGACAGAAACCTCTTGTTGCAGTTCAGACAGAAAATGGAGAGAGAGCTCTCCGGTTTATTTCTTACAGGCTTTATATACATTTTTCATTTTGGGGTACGTGCAAGGGTACGTGTAGCATAGCAGGAAAAATATGCATTACCTCAGTGAAAAGTAGATCATTAACTATTTACCAGAAACCTAAAGGTCAATGAAACCTTAGGGAGTCAGTTTCTCAAGACAATTTTTCTCCATTAACCCAGATAGCCATCTTTCTTTTGTGTCCCAAGGAACTGGCCGTTCTCACCACATACGTCAGTAAGTAGTAAGCACCCTCCAGGTGTAGAAAGAAACAATAGGAGCAGAAAAACAAGTTTATGCTTCACCAAGCCCACTAAAGCTAGCTTGCAAGCCCCTCAATATTGGGGGCCATGGCCCTCAACAGAGCAGCTCAGTGGTTGAGAGCTGGCTTGGGACACCAGCGGCCCCGGTTCGGATCCCACATATTAGGGCCAGTGACACTGCCCTCAAAAAAAAAAAAAAAAAAAGAGTGCAAGCTCTGAGCTCTGAGTAACAGGGTCACTGGTTCGATTCCTGGCCCAAGCTGAGCTGCCAACAGGTGGCAGAATGGCTCAGCTAAAAGACAAACAAACAAACAAACAAAAAACTAATCAGCAATATTTTTTAAGACTACTGAGTTGGTTATAGCAGTTGTTCAAATAAGAAATAAGGAAAGTTAAAGAAAGATCTGAGGAATAGATACTAACAAGGGTTTGAAAAACTCTAATATATTCCTGAGAACCTAGAAGGACTCATTAATGAGCAGTGCTGTATGCATGAACAGGAAAGATGCCCTAATGTCTCAGATCTGGCTGCTCTTATGACCTTGTGAAAAAAGGACGGAAAGGCTTAGAAAGAATTGTAAACTGCTAGACCATTGAAGGAATAGAGCAAAATACACACAGAAATCCAAGGAAAAGTTGGAAGAAATTGATTCAAGTAATTTAAGGAAATACCTGTCAAATCATCAGACTCCTAAGCTAAACAAGCAGATACTTTATTGGCAATATTAACAATAAATACAAGTTCTTAAGAATTATGAATTAGTCTAGAAAGGTCTCACAAAAAAAGAACAATAACAACTCAATAATAACTGTGACAATAGAAAACCCTTAGGAGGGATGAGAATCTAATTTCCAGAGTATAATATTTGAACTGTCCAGTTTTAAACAAAAATTACGAGAAGACATTCAAAGAATTAGGAAATTATGCCTCTTATATAATAAAGTAAGTTGTCAGTACAAAATTTCCCTAAGGAAATTCAGCTTTTGGACTTAATAGACTAAAGCTTTGCATTGCGAACTGGATATATGCTCAAAGGACTAAAGAAAGTCATGCCCAAAGGATTCAAAGAATGTATGGCATATCTCATGACATGGAGAATGTCAATGAAGAAGTAGAAATAATAGAGACTGATGAAATTCTGTAGCTTAAGTGCAATAACTGAAACACAAAATTCTGTAAAGGAATTGAAAAACTTATTACAGTTTTTGAGGAAAAAATGAAAGAACTTGAAAAGTTCAGTACATTTCAATCTCAAAGTCAATTAAGATTATTCAGTGTAAGAAACAAGAAAACAATACATTAATAAAAATGAAAAGTTTCTCAGTAATGTGTGTGACAGCATCAAGTTTACCATTATATGCATACTGGGAATCCTAGGAGAGCAGAAAAGAAAGGGCAGAAAGAATACTTGAAGAAAAAAAATTAATGAAAACTTCAAATTTGATGAAAAACTTAACCTACACATCTCTGGAGCTTAGTGAATACCAAATAGGATAAACACAAAGAGAAACATGCCGGGGGCCGTCAGGATTCCGGTGTCTAACAAGGCCACATTGAAATAAAGATCCACCCTCAGCACTGGATGTCTGGGGTGCTGCCTTATGGTTGGTCATGTAATATCTCCTGTCTCTATGAACCCATGTGGCTTTCCTCCACATCAGATCCTATAGGAGATAGCACTTTCACTGCATTAATGGCAAGTTCCTAGGGTACCCTGATGATAGCTGACTGTGTAAATCAAAGATGGGGTTAGATTTCCCAAAAAGGGAAACTCCCTAAGACAGGCTACAGTCCAAGGTGACCCCGGGACTGAGAAATAGGGGACTCAAGCCCCTCGGAAACTGAGGCATAGGCCTTTGGCCACATAGGCCTAAAAAAGCCAGTCTGTGAGAAACAGACAGCCTCTGTGAGAAACTGGTGCTATCATTCGTCCTTGTTTGTGCAGCTGTGAAAAAGTCTCCTTGGAGACCAGCAGACCAAGGTCTTTTGGCCATGAGAGTTCTGATAAGAGACAGCTTACTGACCATGGGGTATGTTATATCAACAACCTTGTTTTGATTCTTTGCCTTGTGCATTGCTGTAGCAATGGATATTGAAGCTTTGACTGAGAAACAGATGTTACCCTCTATTAAAATAATATTTAGTCCTCTATAGGATAAGAGAGGTTTGAGACTTCCTTTTATTATTAAGTATTGTATCCCGTAGCAATAGCCTTTAGATAAGTTTTACCCTAAACACAGCCACTGCTAGTTTTTTTAAGTAATAGTTTAAGTCTGCGCCCTGTGAGTTTTGCAATTATATTTAGCTGCTGGAATTTAGATAATGACTAGGTAGTCATGGTAACCACACTTCAGACAATAAGTGAATCTTTAAACATAGAATAGGTCACAGTGTACCCTGGAGAAAGCAGTTACAAAAAAGTAAAGACTGTAAAAGTCCTAAGAAAAACAAAACATCAAAACTATGTGAAACGTAATTTGGGATTGGAATATTGGTTAAGAGTCCCTATAAAAAGAACATCTTATAATAATAAATTGTGACACTCCTGTGAAACTCTTTCCGGTGTCTCCATCTTTCTTTTTCCTTGCCCACGCCGTCCCCACCTGAGGGAACTCCTGGACCTGCGGGGGCTGGCTCCCCGCAGAAACAAACATTATCATTAAGCTTTTGAAAGCCCAAAATAAAGAATTTTGAAAGCAGTAAGAGAAAAATGATGTGAATTATACATGGGACCATTATTAAAGGAAACAGGTAATTTTTCATAATAAACCAAAATGAAAGAGAAATTCAGTTATTACCAGATTAAATAAAAACTACAACAGCAACAAAAACAACATAATCAGTCACTAGTAGATCTGCACTACAGGAAATACTAGAGTCCTTAAGAATAAAATAAGAGGACAGTAACTAGAATCCACATAAAGAAATTAAGAACCCTGTTAAATTGACAGTATAAATACATTTTTGTTTGTAATTCTTTTATTCTGTTTTAAGACAGTTACATAAAACAATGATTGTAAAAATGTGTCATTGGGCTTCTAATTGATAAAGATATAATAAATATTACAATTAATAGCACAAAGAAGGGGTGAGACAAGTATATTGGAATAAATTTTGAATATTGTTGAAATTAAGTTGCTACTGATCTGAACTAAATTAAGTTAACATGTTAATTACATTTCCAGAATAAAAAAATAAATAAATATATAGTAAAATAAAGAAGATAATTAAAACAAGAGAATAAAACAACACTATATATGTATATAGTCTTCAATAATATATACACACATAAAAGAAAACAGTAATGATAAATAAAGGAACAAAAAATACTAAGATATATAGCAAACAAATAGCAAATGATAAATATAAATTTTACTTTATGGGTAAATTGCATTTAAAGTAAATATGAGGTCTGACAATTACATTTGCGAACTCATCTTAGAAAAAGTGCTGTATACCTCATTGCTGAATATCACTACGGTCACCTTTGAAGTACTCCCCTTGGGAAGCTATGCACCAATGCCAGTGCCTAGTCCACATTTCAAAGCAGTTTTGGAACTCTTTTTCTGGGATGGCCATCAGAGCTGTCATTGTGAACGTCATCAAAATGCCTTCCTTTCAATATTTCCTTTATCTTCAGGTAAAGAAAGAAGTCACTGGGACCACCTCAGATGAGTAGGGAGGGTGTTTCAATAGTTACTTGTTTACTGGCTAAAAACTCCCTCACAGACAGTGAGTGTAGTGTGAGCTGGTGCATTGTCATGATGCAAGAGCCATGAATTGTTGGGGAAAAGTTCAGGTCATATTCATCTAACTTTTTCACATAGCGTTTTCAGCACTTCTAAATAGTAAACTTGGTTAGCTGTTTGTCCAGTACAAATTCATAATGAATAAACCCTTTGATATAAAAAAAGGTTAGCAACATAGTTTTGACTCTTGATTTGAACTGACAGAACTTTTTTGGTCATGGGGAATTGCCTGATTTCCATGGTGCACTTTGATGCTTTGTTTCAGGTCCTATTGGTAAACTCATGTTTTATCACCAATGATAACATGGCCCAAAACATGTTTTGCCTCCTAAGAGGTCTTAGCAAACCTTGACTCTCCTTTGTTTTTGTTCAATTGTGAGCTCCTTCGGGACCTTTTTTGCACACAACTTTCTCATGCCAAGACTCTCAGTTAAAATATTCTTGTTTCTCTATCAATTTTTACTTGATCTGCTATGCTTTTCACAGCCGGCCGATGGTTTTGACCCATAACTCAATGAATTTTTGCAATGTTTTTGTCATTTTTGCTCATTTACTGGCCGCCCTGACCTTTCTTCATTGGTGATGCCTTCTCTCCCCTCAGAAAAATGTTTAATCCATTTGTACACTCACATTTTCTTCATGGTATTATCTCCATAAACTTGGACTAACATGTCCCTGACTTCACTTCCATTGTTGCCAAGTTTGACAAGAAATTTAATGTTTGTTCATTGCTCTAATTCAAGCTGAGACATTCTCATGACGGCACACAAAATCACCCAGCAACATTAATGAACACCACTCAGCAAGACACCACCACATGTCAACAGGAATACAGCTGTGAGACACTGATATACCAAGGTTATGAAACCTTTCTGAGCTGTTTGTACAGTGCTGCTGGCAATGTAAGTGCACAATAGCAAGTTTGTGAACTTAATTGTCAGTCCCTATAGGTTAAACATTCCAAACAAAAAACAAAGGTGAGCAAAATTAATTAAAATAAAAACAATGTCCAGGCATGTGATGACCTCATTTTAATTTTTAAAAAATCTAATTAAACTTTATACTTTTATTTATTTTTTAACTTGGGTATTATTTTCACTGTATACAGTTTATATATAGTTTTAAAATATATGTTATAAAGCATGAATTTAAACTTTTTTTCCTGAAGTTATAAGGGTATTAAAATAGCTTTTAAAAAATTGAGGTATAATTAAAATATATATTATATTAGTTTCAGGTGTACCACATAATGGTTTAGTATTTGTATATATTGTGAAATGGTCACCACAATATGCCTGGGTAACTTCTATCACCATACATAGTTACAAAATTTGTTTTCTTATGATAAGGACATGTAAGATTTACTTTCTTAGCAGCTTTCAATAATTGTATTATTGCAATACTGTATTGTTATAATCACCATGCTGTACATTATATCCCCATGAATTATTTATTGTATAAGTGGGTGTTTGTACCTTGTGACCCATTAATCCATTTTGTCAAACCCTAACTCCCTCTTCTGGCAACCACCAATCTGTTTTCTGTATTTATGAGCTTTTTTTCTCCTTAAATTCCACATAAAAGTTATATCATACTCATTTGTCTTTCTTTCTCTGACTTGCTTTACTTAGTATAATGACCTCAATCACTCATGTCTTTGCAAATGGCAAGAATCATTCTTTCCCATGGTTGAATATTCCATGTGTGTAGATAGATAGATAGATAGATAGATAGATAGATAGATAGATAGATAGATAGATAGAGTCAGAATTTCTTTATCTATTTATCCATCAATGGACACATAGGTTGTTACCATATTTTGGCTATTGTAAATGATGCTGCAAAGGACAGGGGTTGAATATTTTTTCAAAGTAATGTTTACATTTTCTACAGATAAATACCTAGAAGTGGAAATGCTATATTACATGGAAGTTCAATTTTTAAGTTTATGAATAAACATCCATACTTTTCTATAGTGGTCACACCAATTAATATTCCCACTAACAGTGCACAAGGGTTCCCTTTCTCCATATCTTCTACAATACTTGTTATTTATTGTCTTTTTGATATTAGCCTTTCTAACAAACATGAAGTAATATTTTGTTGATTTCAATTTGCATTTCTCTGATGATTAGTAATGTTGAGCATCTTTTTATGTATATGTAGGCCATCTGTATGTCTTCTTTGGAACAATGTCTATTCAGTTTCTTTGCTCATTTTTTAAATAGGATTATTTTTTGCTATTAAATTTTGAGTTCTTCAAGGCCGGCTGAGTGGCGCATTGGTTAAGAGCTGGTTTTGGGATGCCAGCGGCCCCAGTTCGGATCCCACATATGAGCGCCAGTGACACTGCCCTCTACAGCTAACAACAGCTCCACGTGGAGCTGGGCTGTGCAAGCCCCGGTGATGGTGTGGACTGCAGCCCCTGCTGCAGTGGGCTGCCATAAGCTAAAGTGAGTGGCTGGCAACCAGCGTGAGCGGCTGGCAGCCAGCGTGAGCTGCCAATAGCCACGGTGAGCGACATCCAGAGGCCGCGACCCATCTATCTCATCCGGGAAGAGCGCAATGACGATACCAACATGGGCCAGTAAAGCAACATCCTCCGCAACAAGAACAAAAAGACAGCAACTTCCCCTTCCCTGATTCCCCAAACGCTGTTCCCCTCCCCCAATACCCCAATAAAATCTTTAAGTAGATGGGAGTCCAGGTCAGAACGGGTGGGGGGCAACCTCGGACTCGGGGTTTCAGTGACATAAGGACACGTGACAATCTTCAAGTCCTAACGTCCACTAGTCTAGAAAGTATAGTGGTGATTTGTGTGCAAAGATTTGAAATTTTAATAAGTATCAAGTTCCTGGAATCCAATAAAATATTTTTATTAATTAAAAAAAATTGAGTTCATATTTTGGGGTGTGTGAACCCCTTGTCAGATATATGATTTGAAAATATTTTCTCCCATTGAGTAGGTTGCCTTTTCATTTGTTGATTATTTCTTTTGTTGTGCAGAAACATTTTTTAGTTTAATATAGTCACACTTGTTTATTTTCTTTTGTTCACTTTTCTTTTGTATCATGTCCCCAAAACATCATTGAGAAGACTGATTTCAATGACTTTACTGCCTGGATTCTTCTAAGAGTTTTGTAGCTTCTGGTCTTACAGTGAAGTATTTAATTCATTTTGAATTTATTTTCATGTATGGTATAAGACACTAGCCCAGTTTCATTCTTTTGCATGTGGATGCCAGTTTTTCTAACATTTATTGAAAAGACTGGTTTTTCCCCATTGTATGTTATTGGCTCCTTCATTTTAAATTAATTAACCATATATATGTGGGTTTATATCTGGACTCTATTTTGTTTCGTTGATCTATATGTCTGTTTTTGTGATAATACCATACTGTTTCGATTATTATAGTTTTGTAGTATAGTTGAAATCAAACAATTTGATGCCTCATGCTTTGGTCTTCTATTTCAAGATTTGTTTAGCTATTTAGTGTCTTTTGTGGTTCCATACAAATTTTAGGATGTCTTGTTCTATTTCTGTGAAAAAAATGACATTGAATTTTTATAGAGATCGCATTGTATCTGTAGGTGGCTTTGGGTAATATGGATATTTTAACAATTTCAATTCTTCCAATACATGAGCATGGAATATCTTTTAATTTATTTGTGTTTTATTCTATTTTTTTTTTCATCAATGTCTTTTGGTTTTCAATGTACAGATGTTTCATGTCTTTGATTAAATTTATTCTGAGGTATTTTATTTTTTTTAGTGCAATTGTAAATAAGATTTTTTTAAAATTTCTCTTTCTGATAGTTGTTATTGATATATAGAAACACAACAGATTTTTGTATATTGATTTTGAACCCTGAAACTTTAGAGAATTTGTTTATTAATTATAAAAGTTTTTTGGTGGAGTCTTTATGGTTCCTATATACAACATTATGTCATTTGCAAATAGAAACATTTAATTTTTTCTTTTCAGTTTGAATGTCTTCTTTTTATTTTTGTTTCTTAGCTGCTCTGGCTAAGACTTATAATTCTGTGCTGAATAAAAGTGGTAATAATGGGCATTGTTCTGTTCTTCCAGAGTTTAGAGGAAAAGCTTTCAGCTTTTCACTTTTGTGTGTGATGTTATTTGGGGGTTTCTTGTATATAGCCTTTTTTATGATGAGGTAGATTTCCTCTATATCCACTTTGTTAAGAGGTTTTCGTGTTGTTGTTGTTTTATCATAAATTGATGCTGAATTTTGTGATGTGCTTTTTCTGCATATACCAAAAGATCATATGATTTTTATCCTTCAGTTTGTCACAATAGTTGATTTGTGGGTGATGAACTATCTTTAAACTGTAATAAATCTCACCTGAAGATGGTGTATGATCTCTTTAACATTTTGTTGAATTTGGTTTGCTAATATTTTTTGAGGATTTTTGCATTTTTGATTTTATGTTCATCAGGGATTTTTGCCTGTAATTTTTTTTTTTTTTTTTTTTTTTTTTTTTTTGTGGAGTTTTGGTATCAGGGTAAAACCTGCCTTTTAAAGCAAGCTCAGGAGTGTTTCCTTCTCTTCAGATTTAAGGAAGGGTTTGAGAAGGATTGGTGTTATTTTTATATTTGGTAGAATTCACTAGTGAAGCTGTCTTGTCCTGGACTATAGTTTGTTATCACTGATTTAACCTCTTATTAGTAACAGGTCTGTTCAGATTTTTATTTCTTCCTGATTGAGTTTTGAAATGTTGTATATCTAGAAATGTATCCATTTCTTCTAGATTGTCCAATTTGTTGGCATAGGCGTGTAATTGTTAGTAGTAGTCTCTTACGATCATTTGCATTTCTGTGGTATGTAATGTTTTCTGTTTCATTTCTAATTTTATTTATTTGATTCCTCTCTCTTTCTGCCTGGTGAGTTTAACCAAAAGATTGTAAATTTTGTTCATCTTTCCAAAGAACCAGCTCTTGGTTTCATTGCTCTTTTCTTTTCTTTTTTCTTTTGAATATAATTTTAAAAGGAAATCCTAGTGGAGGAAATACCTTAAAGGACAATGTTGAGAAGGCAAACAGTCATAAAAGCATTCAAATTTACATGCCAACTTCATTGCTCGTTTCTATTGTTTCTTTAGTCTCTATTTCATTTATTTCTACTCTTTATTTTATTTATTGTGCTAATTTGGGGCTTCATTTTTTTTTTCTTGTTCTCATTCCTGCAGCTGTAAAGTTTGTTTTTTTATTTGTGATTTTTCTCGTTTCTTCATGTAGGCATTTGTCTCTACGAACTTCACTTTGAACTGCTTTTGCTGCATGTTTTGGTATATTGTATTTGCATCTTTATTGTCTCAGGGCATTTTGGATTTCTCTTTTGAGTTTTTCATTGACTCATTGTCTGTTTCGTAGCCTGTTGTTTAATCTCCACATGTTGTAAATTTTCAATTTTCTTCTTGTAATTGATTTCTGTTTTCGTACATTGTGGTCAGAAAAGATGCTTGATATAATTTCAGTCTTTTTAAAATTATTAAGGCTTTATTAGTTGTCTAAAATCTATCCTGGAGAATGTTCTATGTGTTCTTCAGAAGAATGTGTATTCTGCTGCTCTTGAATGAAATATTCTGTTAACCTCATCTGGTTAATGTGATTTTTTTTTATTTGTTTGTTTTGGGGGTTGTTTTTGTTTGTTTGTTTGTTTGTTTTTTGTTTTTTGAGGGCAGTGTCACTGGCCCTCATGTGTGGGACCTGAACCAGGGCCTCTGGAGTCCCAAGCCAGCTCTTAACCACCGCGCCACTCGGCCGGCCCATTAATGTGTTTTTTTAAGGCTTATGTTTTCTTATTGATTTTCCATCTAGATACTCTATCCATCGATGAAAATGGGGTATTAAAGTCCCCTACTAATATTATATTTCTTCCTTTGTGTCTGTTAATATCTACTTTATATATGTAAATGCTTCCTAATTTCCTTTCTTTTTTTTCTATTTTTTTTTTTTAAGATTTTATTGAGGACAGGAACATTGTTGGGGAATTGGGGAAGGGGAACATTGTGTTTTTCCAGGACCCATCAGCTCCAAATCAAGTTGTTGTTCTTCATTCTTAGTTGTAGAGTGCTCAAGTTCAGCTCCAAGTCCAGTTGCCACTTTCAAAGTAGTTGTGGGGTGACACAGCACACCATGCCATGGGAGTTGAACCAGCAACCTTGTTGTTAGGAGCACACGCTCTCACCAGCTGAGCCATTCGGCCACCGATTGGCAGTTCAGTGGCAGCTCAGCTTGGGTGCAGCTCACTGGCCCATGTGGAAATTGAACCGGCAATCCTGTTGTTCAGAGCTCATGCTCTAACCAACTGAGCCACCCGGCCGGCCTTCCCTAATTTCTTAAACATTAGAAAAACATTGCTGATTTTACCTATTGATCCATTTTTTTCTGCTCATATAAAGAAAAATAAAGGACTCCTAAAGGGTTGTTACCTATACTCACTCTCTAATTTCTTTAAACCCAGTCACCCATGAACTCATTCTTATGTGTTTTTGTTTCCATTTCTCCATAAAAATTTCTCTTGCTAAAAATAAAAATATCCTACATTTTGCTAAATGCAATGGTCAATCTTTAGGTGACATTTTGCTAGACTCTCTCTTTTCTCTGTCTCACTTCCTTGGCAACCGCTGTTGTTTTTGTTTTGTTTTGTTTTGTTTTGTTTTGTTTTGCTGGTTCTTTCCTATTATTTCCTACAATTTTATACTGTAAGATTCCAGGAATCAGTCCTTAATCCTTTTCTCTAAATGCCCTCTACATTTTGATCTCACATTTCCCCTTATATTTACATTAATCTATACAGCTATATGCTTACTCCTTGTAATTTTAATTTTCTCTCAAATGCAACATGTCCAGAACAAAAGTTTTGATATTTCATGACAAATCTGTGTTTCCCACAATTCAGTAAATAGCAAATTGGTTGAGCAACTACAAGGAGAGACTTGCTTTTTACTGAAAAGTCTGTTTCAATAAATGTCAACTCTCTTCTTCTAGTTGCTCTACCATAGATCTTGGAATCATCCTTTACTCAACTTTACTTTCAAATGCCACACTTTTTGTTATTGAAAATCTTTATAACTTCTCTCCCTTATTTCAATCTTATTCCCAGAAAGCTCATTCACAACTATGTAACCAGAATTACCATTTAAGACTTATGGCAATTTTTTCCACTTCTCCTCTAACAAATCTCTAGTGGTTTTTCATTGCACTCATGGTAAAACTCATATAGGACTGATATGGCACTGCAAATTCTGATCTGTGTTATTTCTTTGACCTAATTTTCTATGAATTACTCCTTAGTCCATTCCTTTTGAGCACAATAGCCCCTTGGTTTACCTCAGACTCTTCTATTATGTCTCTATTTCAGAGCCTTTGAAATTATACTTCTTCCTGGAATGGTTTTACCACAAACACTCAAATGGGTTTCTTCTTTGTCCCCTTCGACTTTGCCCACATGGTAATGTGAAGTTTCTTGTCCCACAACCCCTCTCACACTCAGCTCTCTTTCCCGTTTATTATCTTGGCTGTACTTATTATCATATTTTGAAATATTATATTTAATTATACCCTAATATTTTGTCCCATGACACTAGAATATAAATCCTATCAATACTTATTTTTGTCTGTGTTACTCACTATTATATGTTTCACACAAAAAAAAGACTAGATGCATAATATGCATCAATAAATATTCATTTAATGAATGAATGATTACACTAGAAGAAATCATGTTTAGTGAGATACATGGAGTTTGGGAGAACTTTATTACAAGGAAGTAGTAAATAACTTGGTATAAGTCATGTGGATGCTTAGTAGACAGATAAACATGTAGGTCTATGATTTGCATTATAAATGAGTAAACGAGGATCCTACTTATATAGAAGTGATGATTGAAGCCCTAGGAGTGAATATGATTATTCAAAGCTGATCAGTCAGGCTGAGGAAAGAAGAGTTAAATTGGAATCAAGGGCCAAACTAGAGCACTTCTCTGCCTCCTGCTTTTACTTCTAATTAGCTATTATTTCTTCTCTGAGAAAAGTATAAAAATTTTAAAGTGCCAGTCTACATCATGTAACTGACATATAAATTGCAAGGCATGAACAATTGAAAATTTTAATCTTTCCAAGATTCTTGTATATTTAGATATTTGTTTTTGATAACTAAGATAATCTCTAACTTAATAAAGATGTTACAGAATTAATTTTGAGAAAAAGTTCTTGGTTATATTGTTGTCCAGTTGCAAAACTCAACAATATTTTTCCCTTCACCAAAACTGAATTGCATGGTTTTTGTTTTATTTTTTTTTTTTTGAGGGCAGTGTCACTGGCCCTCATATGTCGGACCCGAACTGGGGCCGCTGGCTTCCCAAGCCAGCGCTTAACCACTGCACCACTTGGCCGGCCCATTTTATTTTTTTAATAGTACACCAGCATATCTCCTATTTTTTAAAACTGCCCCACACTCTTTATATCTGGTGAACTTAATATGGGGTGACACAGAAAGTATTCAAAATCTACAGGTGAAATATGCTGACTGTACAATGAATGAAATGGTGAATGGAGGATATGAGGGTTCAGTTAAGGCAGGAGGAGGAAATCTGTAAGTTGACAAATAACATATAGTGCCACTGAAGTGGATTGTTAAAAATAAAGCTTCTGAAATAATTATGATGGAGTAAATAAAGTCATTTTTATAGAGAAGCATTTTAGAAAATTAAAATAGTAAAATGAAATATTTGCTGTTCTCTAGAATAAGTCAACATTTGCCATAGGAAACTCTATGAAAAATGAAGTTTTGAAGGAATTACTGAGACAGCATAGGTAGTTTTATCTGTGTTGTACAGAGCTCTGAATCTATGCTGTGATCCATTGCATTCCTATAGCATGACCTGAGAAAATACTCCCAACATGAATTATTTGATATAAACAGTTCTTTGGTACATGAAGATATTAAGTATCTTAATTGAATAAATTGTCACATACTATGAATTACAAAAACTCTCAGTAATGTGCATATCAAATATAATTCTGCATCCTTTATTACAAATATGTAATGATATATCAACAGTTTTATCAACAATTTCAAATGGTTTATTACCCTCTACTTATCCTCTTTAGGATTATTTTATTGTATAGACTTTATTAAGCATATATATGTATTTGTCTTCTCTCAATCCTTTTGGGATTAAAATATCTTTATGGTTTTTCATAAAAAATATTTGTGATGTCAATTTTTAAAATCTATCCTGAGCATCACTTCATGATTTTAACTAAGTACAACAATTAAAGCTATATCAATTTAAAATTAAGCCATGCATTATTTTTTGAAGGTGAACCTAATGTGATAAACATTCATATCCCTTGCTTTCAGTGTTTCACATTCAGTGTCTTATGACAAATAGTGACTTATTCTATAGAATAGTGGATAATACTTTTTAATTATTTGAATTAAAATTTATTATTTGAAGTGTGCAAAGTGATAAAATTAGTTTTTAAACAATCCCCATGTTTCTATTTACTTATACTTTATCAGGAATAAAATTTTAATCTGGAGAAATAAATTTTATGCAACATATGTCAATACTGAAATGATTTGCATGGATAATAAGAATGTTTAGTCCTTTTAGCTCTTAGACCACCATGTTTTGAAGTAAATGTGCAATATATATGAAATTTACAAATTGAACAAATATTCCTACAGTTTCCATACAGTTTCCATACACTAGATGTAATTAATTCAGTTACATTTACTGCATTTGAAAAAAATGCCATTATTTTCTAGATGTCTAGTTATTATGAAATTTTTTTAAAGAAATTTGTTTATATTTTATCTGACCCATTTTTCTTTTCTTTTCAGGAACTGGAATTTTCAAACCTATTTGCTGTCCTTCACTGCATTCATTCATTTTTTGCTGCCAAAGTAGCTTGTTTGGACCCTCTCTTTTTGGGTAATCAGGTTACTGCATCTGCTGCTGTCAGCTCTGCTACTACAAGCAAAGCAAAGCACACAACTTGACATACTGAGCTTTGTATTGCGATTTACCATGCTATATAAACAGAATAAACATATTCATCATTTTGGACCATGAAGAAAGAATGATATCATCAAATCAACACTGAAATTAAAATTTTTGCAGGAAAAGGATCATAAGAAATCTCAAAAGCATTTCTATTTTGAAAGCCATCTGTGAATAATTGTAAATGAATAGAAGAGCTTGTTCTCACTCGGTTGACCTGTACCAGTATACCACTTTCATCAAAAGGGGAGACAAAGGAATGAATGATTCAAATTATGTAAATAATGTAAAAATTGTAACCTATCTATAAATAAATTACCAATTAAATGGCTATTTCTGTATTTTAGATTATTTTGTATTCAAAATACATATTGGGTTCAGATCATAAACTAATGCTCTATAATTGTATTATGAGTGATGCAAATGAGGCAAAAAACCATATGGCACAAGGATATTAACATATAATAAAATCTCATCAAAGTAAAAAGCACTTTAACTTGCTGACATAGATTTCTCCTGGTATTCTCATTCTATGACTTGACACTGGCACTCCAATTTTGTTCATCTTACTGTAAAATATTCCTAAGAATTACAAAAGGATAATAACATTGACCTTGATAGACATAATATGAAATGGACTATTTCCTCTTTGGATCACTGATACTAAATGTTTTATTTACTGCCACTGTCATCCAAATATTTAATTATGAATGAAGGAAAAATTCATGAACCTCTTGTTCTTTCATTCATTTAAGGAGATTTGCATTTTATCTAATGGGATTTATTATCAAATTAAAGTTTCATACACTTGCAGTGACCCCAAAAATGTTTGTAGAGAACATATCAACAAATACAGTGTGAGAAGTATTCTTTGTAATCCTAACCCTACTAGCTAATCATAAACTGAAATATTTCTAGAAGGCAGTCTCAAAGCTATTACTTATGTAAAATGACATTTTTTTCCATTTTAGTAATATTTTATGAGAAAATGAGACATGGAAATAACATTTAAAATTTGTATCTCATCAAGTCATGAAAAGAGATTTTATAACAGCAAGCTATGTCAATAATTTTAGGTAGTTTTTCTTAGGAATGTAAATGTGAAGAAGTTGAAATTTGAAAGCACTGGAGGTGTGTGCAGAAGACTCAGATTCTAGGTATTACATAACTATTTGTATAATGTGGAAAACATTTCCTGTCCTTCACCACAACTGCACTGAGATCTGCTTTTAAACAACAGCTACCCATTAAAAAAAATAAAAATAATATTTTTTTATGTATGCACATGTTCCCAACTGAATCAAACTGGGATATTTCCTTGTGAAAAAGACTAAGTATCTAATAAGGTACTTTGATTTACCTTTTTAATAGAAGAAAAAAGTCACTCAAGAAGGAAACACAATAATTTATAAAAAGGTCACTACCATTGTAATTAAAAATTTAACATTGAACTATTTCTATAATCATAAATCATCAATTCACTTTGCATCTGGCTAATTCTGAAGAACATTAAATTTTAAATTTTAATTTAATTTTATTTTATTTTTAATTAGTTTCAGGTGTACAACACAGTGCAATAGTTATACATTTTACCCCTCAAAGTGACAACCCCCCACCCCTAAATTTTAAATTTTAAAAAGTGAAGGTTCATAATTTTATCTCGACAAGTGTTAAGTTGATTCCAGAACACACTATTAAAAGAACTGTGGCAAATTTGACAATATACTGTTTTAATATAATTTATTTTGACCAAAAATCTAAGTACATGTCTATAATTAGGGTAACATCATGGAATTAACCCTCACTATGTATTGATCAAACACAATGGTCATTCTAAATTCAGAAGCCCACCACAAAACAGGTTTCAGGACACTATTGAGTTTATGGATGAAGGTAGAGGGAGGTATCTAACTTAGAATATGAAGCACTAACAGCCAGTTCATTATAGAATCTTTGTTACTAACTCGAGTTGTATTTCAGTGTGCCCCACTTTAGGATAACATCTGTGTGTCCACAGTGAGATAATCTGGTTTACAGGCAATATGAAATGGTGTAGTTAGTCAAAAGAAAAAAAACAACAACTTTATATACATCTAATGTAATCATTAATTAATAAGCAATGTTGAATTTTGTAAAAGCTCCAGTTTAAAAATACAAAAAGGCAATTTATTTAAAAATAATTTTTGTTATATCATAAAAATCTTCTAGCCAGTGATTATGTGTATGATAAGGGAAATGGTACAAAATGAGATATATACATCTCATTGTACAGCACACACACACATACACATATACAATATGTATATATATAATAAAGTGCTAACCACAAATTATATTAGAAGAATATATTCAAATACATATACTTAAGATACTTTAAATTTACATTGTAAATTGTATTTTTGATACTATTGATAAAAAAGGCCTAAATTTCTACTTAATATAATTGTAGAGCAGCCACCTATTAAAAAATTATGATTCTGATTTTCATTAGTTAGCAAATAGTATTTAGCAATTTCTTTCACAGTGCAATGATTAGCCAGTATCATTTGCTATAACTTGGATTATTTGAATGAGGCAGTTTAGAAGTGAAAAATACTCTGATAAATCTGTATTTCTTAAGTAATTTAGGTTTACATGCATGGAATTTATTCATCAAAACCTAGTTTGTACTAAAGCACATTTTAACAGCAGAATGCTCAATTTTGTGTTAACCCCTCTAGTGCCTTGGTGTGTGTGTGTGTGTGTGTGTGTGTACACATTATACATATATGTATACATGTATACAAAGTATATATATATGTATATGTATATATATATATATATATATATATATATATATATATATATATATATATATATGCCATTAAAAGATGCATTATAAGGGCCGGCCGAGTGGCTCAGTTGGTTTAGAGTTTGCTCAAGAGTGCGGGCTGAGCTCTGAGCAACAGCAGTTCGATGCCCAGCCCGAGCTGAGCTGCTGCTGAGCTGCCAACAGGTGGCAGGATGACTCAGCTTAAAAAAAAAAAAAGTAAAAAAAAGATGCATTATAGTGTACATAGTGCAAGCTCAAAGAGAATACTGCATTACAGATACTTAGGTCAGAGAAGGGAGTTTAAATATCATTTCAAATATTTGCTAACTACTATAATAATGTATTTTGCCTGATAAAGAATAACAACAATTCATTTAAGCTAAAGTATATTAAAGCAGGGCAGTTTTAAATGTGTTATATTGCAACAAGTATTTACTTTAAAAATACTTCAATAGATAATGTAAGTGTAATGTGTATCCTAACATGTATCATCCAACACTATTTTTAAGTGGGAATTAAATTATCAGCTAATAATTTCTTGCCCATTTTCCAAGCATATACCAACTTACAGTTTTAAAGCCTTTACTCACAAAACTGCCATTCAGCAAGTAGAAAATTAATTACTTAAAAATAAATATCAAGTCCATATTGACCATGTTAGCAGAGTAATTTTCCTTTGAGTGCATTAGTATGATGTCAATCCCTCATTTACAATGACAAATATTGATCATAACTTCATCTACATGGAATGCTGGATTTGAGAGAAGCTTGATGTATTATTCTGGACAGTAATAATTAAGCAATTATTTTTAATTACTGCTAGAGATCAGCAGTGTCAAGAAGCTTTAAAAGCACATGGACAATCTTGTGCTTAACTTTTTAAGAGTAAGTGTAGATGTTCTGATATTAATAACAAACCTTTTACAGCTCTTTATACTGCTGTACTCATGAGCTCTCCTTAAGGAATTGTTTTATTCATACCTCTAAAACTTTTGTTTATGATTTAGTCTTATTTCTTAATACTTTAAAATCATAAGTTGCTTATTTGCACATTTGAAATTGCTTTTGAAGATAAATAAATATTATAAATGTTATATATTTTATACATATTAAAATATAATGAAAATTCCAGAAATATGAAATGTAAATTTATTTATTTCATTTTTAATTGTTCTGGTGGAAGTTTGTAAAATATAAATTAATGTCAGTGACAAAATCTTGTCACTTTGTTCTTTGAGTTTATTAATGTACTACTAATAAAACTATACCTTTTTTATGAAGCATACTGGACAATAAAAACAAATACTTTTACTACATTTGTGTTTCCACTTTTGGGCTACATTTTTAAGTTTTACATATGTTTAGAGCACAATCCTGAGAGACATAAGTGCAATAAACAGAAGGAGATGTATGCTGTCTACCTTGGATGCAAACCTCTGGGGACATGATCTGTTCTGGTTCTTCAATATTTATAAAGATAGATATCTGACCTCTAAAAGGACCTAAAGTTTAAAGAAAAATACTATTTAACAAGTTACTTGAACAACTAGAGTTACAACTATTGAAAGCATGACAACTTAGATTACTTCACAATGGTTGATTATGACCTGAATCTATATTGAGAAGACTGGTCTGACAGGGCATCATTATCTGGTCATTTGTAACTGAGAAGCAACTCATCACTTTATATCATACAAGACCACAGTTGTCTTTCAGGTAATTACAGTGCCATAAAAGTGACTGATCATATAAATAATTTTAAAACAAGTCTGATATCTATATTCCAGCTACCAAACAAACCTCTCTTATTTTATGTGTTTTTTGTTTGTGTGTTTTGAAAAAAGAAATCTGAAAAAAATAGTACATGCTTATCATAAGTAACATAAGCACTTAAAAAGAATACAAGAAACAAAACAATAGATATTATATTAAATCTCATAACCACAAAAATATGCACTCTTCACTTTATATAAATGTTATTGTATACCTACATTTATGTTTATATAGAGGTAAAAAATAGTTGATGTAAATGTACATAGATTTAAATGCTTCTATAAATATATTCTCACAAAAAAATAAAATAAACAGATAGCTGTGTTTTGAGGGACATATGAAAATGAATAGCAAAATGTGGATTTTTACAAGATAGCTATATATAGTTGACCCTTAATAAACACAGAGGTTAAGGGAACCCCTTAAAAATATGCATATAACCTTTGTTCCCTAAAATGTAACCACAGTAATACCTCAAAATTTGAAGGGATTGGTTGCAGGACACCTTGAGGATACCAAAATCTGCAGATTCTCAAGTCCCTTATTTAAAATGGTGTAGAACAATGCACAACGTCTGCCCTTCTTATCCTCAGATTCCCAATTACAGACCAAAAATACTCTTTTCGATTTGTATTCAGTTGAATTTGTGTATATGAAAGTTGGAGATAAAAGGGCCCACTGTATCTTTATTGAAAAAATGCTGCATATGAAGTGGACCTGTGCTGTTCAAACTGTGTTGTTCAAGAGTTAACTGTGTTAGCAAAAAGAATTACATATATATTTTAAAAGAATCATGATCTCAAGAATACCCTTTTTTTTAATTTTTAAGATAAATTCAGGTAAATATCAGATAGAAAAATTCAACCTTTTCAAAATACAGTTCTCTAAGTTTTGACATTGGATATGATTGTGTACAACCACCAAGATCAAAATATAGAACAATTTAGTCTCACCAATAAATTACTTGGTGCCATCTGTAGACAGCCCTTTCCTCTAATCCCAAAGTCTTTTAACTATTGACCTGTTTCATTCCCAATAGCTTTGCCTTTTCAAAATTGAAAGGTACAGTATATAATTTTTTGAGGTTATTACCTCTCTCTCTTTTTTTTTAAAGATTTTATTGGGGAGTTGGGGGAGGGGAACAGTGTTGGGGAATTGGGGAAAGGGAACAGACAAGTTGCTGTCTTTTACTTCTTCAGTCTAGTTGCGGAGGACATTGCTTCACTGGCCCATGTTGGTATCGTCATTGCGCTCTTCCCGTATGAGGCGGATCAGTTGCCAGCCTCTGGATGGTCACTCACTGCGGCTATCGGCAGCTCACACTGGCTGCCTGCCACTCACTGTAGCCTATGGCAGCCCACTGCAGCAGGGGCTGCTGTCCACACCATCACCGGGGCTTGCACAGCCCAGCTCCAGATGGAACTGTTGGAAGCTGTAGAGGGCAGTATCATTGGCCCTCATACATGGGATCTAAACCAGGGCCGCTGGCATCCCAAAACCAGCTCTTAACCAATGCGCCACTCGGCCGGCTCATTACCTCTCTTTTTTGGGGATCACTTCTCTTCATAGAATCTTGAGTATGTTCTCTTTCAAGAAGATATCAGTTCTAATTCCTTTTATTGTGACCACAACTTTTCAATAACCACGTTTGCCACTTGTCCATTGGAGCCTAGCAATACTCTGTCAGAGACACTTTCCAAACTGCTCGAGTTTTCTCGGCATGAGTCACATACCACTCTTTACATGAGCAAATATGGAGAAAAGGAAGGGAAAACACTCTTGTAATGGGAACTCCATTTAAGAATAATACCATAATACAAATTTTTTAACTCAAAGGTTGCATGAGTTCATTTTTATCTGGACACAGGTTTTTAACTTATTTGAGTAAATACTAAAGAGAGTGATTGCTAGATCATATAGTAAGTGCATGTTTAGTTTTGTAAGAATCTGTCAAATTTTTTCCAAAATATCTGTAGAGTTTTTCATTCCCACAAGTAATGAATGAGAGTTCTTGTTGCTCTTCATCCTCTCCAGCATTTAGTGCTGTCAGTGTTCCAGATTTTGTCCTTTCTAAAAGGTGTGTAGTGATATCCATATTTAACTCTAAGTATAATAGGACTCTTAGTCCTCAGTACCCAGTAGCTCCTTTTCTTCCCAGTGTTTCAACTTGAAATGCTTTTGTTTGCTAGGGCTATTGCAACAAAGTATCACAAACTGAATGACTTAAACAATAGAAATCTATTAGTTCAAAGTTCTGGAGGTTATAAATCTGAGATCAAGACATCAGTAGGGCATGCTTCCTCTGAAGACACTAAGAAAAATCCATTCTATTATTTTTTCCTAACACCTGGATACTGGTTCATGGGAGCATCATCAAAATCTTTGCATGGTTTTCTCCTTGTGTGGGTGTCCATTTTTGGTTGTTATCTTAAAGATTTTTATTTGGGAATTGGGAGACAGGGGCAGCGTTGGGGAATCAGGGAAAAGAAACTATCAAGTCGCTGTCCTTTTGTTCTTCAGTCTAGTTGTGAAGGGCGTCGCTTTTCTGGCCCATGTTGTTATTATCACTGCACTCTTCCCAGGTGAGGCAGTCGCTCACCAGTCATTGGAACTCTGCTCATTGCTGCTCATGCCGGCTGCCAGCCACTCACGGTAGCTCACAATAGCCCACTGCAGCAGGGGCTGCAGTCTAAGCCATCACCTGTGACTCACGGCAGCCCAAGTCCAGGTGGAGCTGTTGTTCACAATCTTGGCTGTAGAGAGCACAGAATCACTGGCCCTCATGTGGGATCAGAACCAACCCTGCTGCTCAGAGCTGGTGTCCCAAGCCAACTCATAACCAACGTGCCACTCGGCTGGACCTGTGTGTTTATTTATTTTTATTTTTAATTTTTTTTAATTTTATGTTTTATTTATTTTTTTATTTTTTATTTTTCATTCTTTTTATTAGTTTCAGGTGTACAACACAATGCAATAGTTATACTCTTTACACCCCAAAGTGACAACGTCTCTCCCCCAGTTCACCACCCCACTCCCCCCCATATCATACATATCTATCACAACTCCCCTGACTCCCTTCCACAGTATACTCCACATCCCGTGACCATCCACATATTCAGTTACAGTTGGCATACAATACTATACAACATCAGCTTCAGGTGTACAGTGCAGTGATCAAGCCTCTACTCCATCCAAAATTTTTACAACATTACTATATTTCCCGAACTGTTTTTCATATCCATGTGGCAATATTGTAGTTGTCTATTTATGCTGTCTAATCCCTTCTCCTTCCCCCTCTTCACCCCCCCTCCCAACTAGCAACCCTCAGTTTTTCCTCTACATCAATGAGTTTGTTTACTCTGATCATTCACTCAGCTCTTCAGACTCCATACACAAGTGAGATCACATGGTACCTGTCCTTCTCTGACTGACTTATTTCATGCAACATAATAGTCTCTTCACAACATTATCAATTACATTCCCAGAACTGCCCCCATCTCCCTGCAAAAACATTGTAGTCCTGCCTACACTGTCAAAAACCATCCCCCTCTCCCTCTTCCCTACTCCCTCCCAACCAGCAAGAATCAGTTTTTCCTTTATATCTGCTTGATATGACTTCAATCTTCTTAAATTTACTGAGACTGTTTTGTGGCCTAACATGGTCTATCTTGGAAAATGTCCCATGTGTACTTGAGAAGAATGTATATTCTGTTTTTTCAGGGTGAAATGCTCTAAAAATAACAACAAAGTCCAGCTGGTCTAAAGTATCATTTAAGGCCCCTCTTTCTGTGTTGATTTTCTGTCTAAAGGGTCTGTCCATTGGTGACAATGGTGTTGAAGTCCCCTACTATGATAGTGTTACTTTATCTTTGTCTTTATGTCTGTCAAAATCTGTTATATGTAATTAGCAGTTCCTATGTTGGGTGCATAGATGTTTATTAAGGTTATAGTGCCCTTCTTTGTCTTTTATTGTAGTCATTTTAAAGTCTATTTTGTCCAAAATAAGTATTGGTACTCCAGCTTTTTTTTTTCTCATTTCCATTTGCATGAAATATCTTATTTCATGTGTAAACAGCATATAAATGTGTCCTATTTTCTTATCCACTCAGCCACTCTCTGTCTTTTGATTGGAACACTTAGCCCATTCACATTGAAAATGATTATTGATAGGTGCATATGTATTGCCATTTTGTTATTTGTATTCCTGGTCTTCCTGGGTTAGCTTGTTTACTCCTTTCTTTTGTTTATAAAAGCCCTTTTAACATTTCTTGCAATGCTGGCTTACTGGTAATGAATTCCTTAAGCTTATTCTTTTCTGGGAAGCTCTTTATTTCTCCTTCAATTTTAAGTGATAGCCGTGCTGGGTAGAGCAATCTTGGTTGTAGGCCTTTATTTTGTGTCACTTTGAATATCTCCTGCCACTCCTTTCTGGCCTGCAGAGTTTCTGTAGACAAGTCAGCTGTTAGTCTAACAGGAGTTCCTTTGTATGTAACCTGCAGAGACAGGATTCTGTCTCTGTCTTTAACCTTTGCCATTTTAACTATGATGTGTCTTGGTGTGGACCTGTTTGGGTTCAGCTTGTTTGGAACCCTCTGCACTTCCTGGGCATGTATGTTGATTTCCTTCACCAGGGTAGGGAAGTTTTCAGTCATTATTTTTTCAAATACATTTTCGACCCTTGCTTCTTTTCTTCTCCTTCTGGTATTCCTATGATTCAATGGTGGTTGCATTTCACCTTGTCCCATAGGGCTCTTAAATTATTTTCATTTTTTTTTTATTCTTTGGTCTTTTTGTTGTGCCTGCTGGCTGATTTCTGCTATTTTGTCTTTCAAATCGCTGATCCACTCCTCTGCTTCATCTTCTCTACTGGTGATTCCTTCGAGTGTGTTCTTCATTTCAGTTATTATATTCTTTAGTTCTAACTGGTTGTTTTTTATGGTTTCCCTATCCTTCTTTATGTCATAGCTAAGTTCCTTAAACATTCTTATCATCAGTGTTCTAATGTCTGTCTCTGAAAGGTTGGATCCCTCTGTTTCATTTAGTTTCATTTCTAGAGGTTTCTTCTGATCTTTTACTTGTGACATGTTTCTTTCTTTCCCCATTCTGGCTGTCGCTCTGGGATTGCTTGGATATATTAGATAGATTACCAGGAGAGCCCTGGCTGGATCACGCAGGCACACAGCTCACGGCCCAACAGTCCCAGGAAAATGCCCAGTCAGCCTGTCCCAATCAGCCGCTCGCAGATCAGTCCGAGCAGCCCGACAACCAATCACCAGCCTGGCAACTCTGCAAGCGCAGTGCGGAGAGTGGGGACCCCAGGTGGCTTGCACACTCCCGCGTCTCAGTGAGCAGACTTACCTGTTTACTGTTTGAGGGAGTGGTTGTGTGAGCCAGACCCGGGAGCCTGCAGGGACGGACTGAACTGAGCACCTTTGGTGCAAAAGCTCGTGTGGAGGGTGGGGATCAGAGGTGGCTCGCGCACTCCCAGGTCTCAGTGAACACTCTGTTGGAGCCAGAGAGCACCCACACAGCGTTTCCCTGGCAAAGCAGTATAAGCCGGGTGGAGGGTGGAGATCCAAGGCCGCATGTGCGCGGGCACGCACACACGCACTTCTGCGCCAATTCCACCAGACTAATGAGGTCTCCGACCTGATTCTTCGTGGGAGGGCCCAACCCCGGCAAAATGGTGCCCTCCCTACACCACTCGCGTGCAGGCTCCACACCACAGGAACAATAGTCCAAAAACCTCCAGCTTTTGCACCAAAGGTGCTCAGTTCAGTCCGTCCCTGCAGGCTCCCGGGTCTGGCTCACACAACCACTCCCTCGACCAGTAAACAGGTAAGTGCTCACTGGCGAGCAAGCCTGGGCACCAGCCCCACTGATTCTCCAGCCGCTTTTAGCCTCACCGAGCTGAGCAGAGAGTCCTCACTAATTTACTGCCAGCTATCTTAGAACTCCTCGCCCCGGCAAAGGAACTCTGGGCTGGTGAGCTTGGTGTGTGGCCAGAGGGTCTCTCCCCCAACTGGAGAAACCTCCCTACAGCTGGGACCTCCCTCACGGGGTTCGCCCTCTCTCATCTCCACCAGTCCTACCAGACCCAACGTGGCCTCCTTTTTAAGTTCTTCGTTTAGTGGTTCTGTTCATCTAGTGTTCCGGGGACCTCCAGGTTGAATGCTGTATAATTTGCTTATAATTTTGGTGTGATCCTGGGAGGCAGTTAGCACAGCGTCTGTCTATTGCGCCATTTTACCGGAAGTCCCCTTATTTTTAGAAAGACATCTGTCAAATTGGATTATGGGTTTGCCATACTCCAGTATAAACTCATCTTTAGTAGCTACATCTGCAATTACCCTATTTCCAAATAATGTCACATTCTGATGTACTAGAAGTTAAGACTTTACCTATCAGTTTTGAGAGGGACACATTTCAACACATAACAGTCCTCTAAATCGCAACTTAAATGTCTCTTACAATGAGAAACTTTTTCCCTTTTCCTTTCATCAGAAAAGCTGAATTCTATCTGCTAGGTACTTATAGAACTTGGCTATTTTTATTCCTAGGGTTTAATTTACCATCTTCCCTATTAAACTAATTTCTATGAAGGCAGTGACTATTTTGTTTATTTTTATATATTCACCACCTATCACCATGCATGGAACATAGAAGATGCTTAATGTTGAAGGTGTTATTGTTGAATGATTTTAATAAAAACAATAACCAAAAGTGAGATTTTATTCAGAATTAAAGGGAATGACAATACAAAAGTGACCACAGGACACTATTTTGGTGATTAGCCTGACATAATTTCTTATTTTTCAAGAAAATACTTATTGGAGAGTTTGATCTCATGGGGATCTGCTAATCATATAAATGATAGCTGACAAAATCAGAAAACAAGAATGATAGCCTCCAGACTTTTCTGTTTATTTGGTTTTTTTTAGATCTGATATTTCTTGTCTTGGATTATCATTTTGTTTAAATCACCTTCTAGTAATATATAATGTATGTTAATAAATTTTCATCATTGTCAATTTTCAAAATAATTAATAGTATATATGTCTACTAAATAGTACATATCTCAACTAAATTGTTTATTTAGAGAATTTTTCCAAAAGCAAGTATAAAAGGAAAAACTTCAAAATTAAGTCATTTTAAAGTGAGCAAAGAAAACATAAATAAATATAAAATTGTACAGAGGAACTCAATTTACTAATTCTGTGAAATGCACTCTAAAAGATAAAAATAATCAGAATACCATCCAGAGAATGGGGATCTTTGTTATCTAGCAGTAACCAGCTAGATTTCTTAAGAATATTTAGGAAAACAACAACAACAACAAAAAAAAGTACTTCAACTCTTCTTGAGTTAGTAATTTTATTCAAAAAATAAGATTAGTGGGGCTGGCTGAGTGGCTCTGTTGGTTGAGAGGGAGGGCAGCTACAGTCCCAGGAGATCCCCTTATAGGGCCCACACATAGACTTACTTGCTGATGGACATACTGACTCTGTGCTGGGGCAGCAGCTCAAAAGGCACCAGGGTCATATGGGAAGAAACTGAGTTATCTGGCTACAGGACGAGGGCTGAAGGGGTAGTTTTCTCCAGGACAGTAGAGCTGGCAGAAGCCACTGTTCCTTTATTGAGCCCTCTCCACTCCTGGTATGTACATGCAGGCAGCTGCCATACCTAAGTCTCCATCAACCTGGCTAACACTTTTCATTTGCCACACCCTGGTGATTCTGAGGCCCCACTCTACCCACCTTGCAGGCAAATCCATGTTGCTTCTAGTGGCTTTTCTGTACAAATGACTTGCCTTGGCTCATGCTTCAGACTTTCCTAAAATCTCTCAAAGGTTCAGAAAACCCAAATAAGCAGCATCTAGCTTCATCTTGTTCCATAGCTCTGGCTGAACAGCTCTAAGCCCAGCACTAGCGATAGCCAGCCTTTGTTGGTGACTTAACCACTGAGTCACCTCCAAGTCGGTGGTCATTTGCAGATTACTTGGTGGCTCATGCCAGGTACCCTGGGCAGGTCACAGGCTATGGCTGAACTGGACCTTCAGCAGGTCCCCTCCTAGTAAGCCCTGGGACTGGCATGCCATGTAGCCAGTTTCACACCGAACCAGAGCATCACCTAGACACCTCCAAGAAAAACACGTGCAAATGGCAGACTGTGCAGACACCAGTATTCTACTAAAGCAAGTCCTGCTCTGCAGGGGCAGCCCCTAGACTACAGCTCCTCCACCATAGTCATGGCCAGTCCTCACAACCAATCAACTTGAGGGTCAATCCATCCTATTGATATGCAAACAGCAACGAAGGCCCAACTACAACTGGAGGACACATACACACACACACAAGGGACACACCTGATGCACCTGGCTCTGATTACCAGGGAAGTTGCAACACTGGGCCCTACAAGACACCTATTATATAAGGCCACTCTACTAAGACTGGGAGACATAGCAGCCCTACCTGATACATATAAATAAACACAGGGAAGCAGCCACAAAGAAACATGTCCCAAATGAAAGAACAGATCAAAGCTCTAGAAAAAGAACTAAACAAAATGCAGACAAGCAATCTACCAGATTCAGAGTTCAAAACTCTGGTTACAAGGATGCTCAATGATCTCAAGGTGAACTTCAACAAAGCGATAGGAAATATAAAAATGTTGATAGAAAACATTTTTAAAAAGTCAGAAATAAAGAATGGAATAATAGAAATGAAGAATACATTAGAGGAAATCAACAGTAGGTTAGATGAAGCACAGGACTGAATCAGCAATTTAGAAGATAAGTTATCAGAAAACACCCAGCCAGAACTGCAAAAAGGAAACAAAGAAGAAGAATACAAAACAAGTAAGTGTGGGGATGTGATATACAACATAAGAAATATAGCCTATAATATTGTTATATGTGGTATGGTGTCATGTTGGCTAGATTTATCATGGTGAGCACTTCCTTAGGTACACAAATGTTGAATATCTATGGTGTACACCTGAAACTAATATAGTACTGTATGTTAGCTATATTTTAACAAAAATCTAAAATATATAATCAAGGCAAAAAAAATGACCCCACAATTTTATTTCTACAGGTAAATATACTTAATTTCTGGATTAATTGTTTTTTCTTTCTGGAAAATTCTTGCATTATGTTTGGTAATATTATTTTAAAATTTTAGTATGAATATTTCTGGGCTTGCATGGGTCAATAGAAGTTGTGATTAAAGGCAATAATTATTCAGGGGATTTTGAGATCATTATAGTATCTGGAGATGAAGCAAAATTTGAAGATGACTGGGACTCTCCATTGTGCAAGTAGCCAAGTGCCCAAAGCAACAGGTCAACTGAGCATATCTGTGTGTGGATAAAACAATCTACAAAAGTTCCCCATGACCTTAATTAAGAAGAGAAAAGAAAGACTTACAATATTAGGTTTAAAAATAGTCATAATTGTAGGCATTATGAGGTTAACTAAATATCTCTATGGCATAATATTTGAAAGCCTATAAAAAATGAATGACTACTCAAAATTAAGAAATTACACAAATGAATCCAAGAATAACTCAAAAATATCATCTAACTTGTAAAAAATAGACAATTTTTCATGTAACAAATTACTCAGGCCATTTAAAACAGTAAATATTCCTAGATTCTTTATGGACACTAACATAATTAAGTATCATGACATTATGACATAAATAGACTGGAACCAAGAAATCAATTGCAACAGTCACAATATAGAAATGATTGGAAATTATAGTCTGTTAATATCATGAGATTATTCAGTATTAAAAAAATATAAGTCGGATTTATACAATATAAGTAAAGAGCTTTCTAAAAAGCATTTATATTTAAGAATGCAGTATGTAGCCAAATGTACAGAATACAATCCCATTTTCATAAAATAATGTCATATGGCACTCGGCATGTACACATATATATGTTTGCGCATTGTTATATGAGAGTACAAAAAAACTATGTAAGCTTAAATGATTTATGTGGAATTACGGTAATGATGAACAAGAATATTTCTGTGGTTTGTGTTCATATATGTTTAGCCATCATGTATCTCTTATGTCTATTGTCGGTTTTGTATATATTTTTTTAAAGATTTTATTGGGGCATTGGAGGAGGGGAACAGACAAGTTGCTGTCCTTTTGTTCTTCAATCTAGTTGTGGAGGACGTTGCTTCACTGCTCCATGTTGGTATCATCATTGTGCTCTTCCTGCATGAGGCAGATTGGTTGCCGGCCTCTGGACAGCCACTCAAGGCAACTCTTGGCAGCTTACACCGGCTGCCGGCCATTTACACTGGCTGCCGGCCACTCACTGTAGCTTATGGCACCTCACTGCAGCAGGGGCTGCAGCTACGCCATCCCCGGCAACTCACAGCAGCCCAGCTCCAGGTGACTCACAGCAGCCCAGCTCCAGGTGGAGCTGTTATTCACCACCTTAGCTGTAGAGGGCAGTGTCACTGACCCTCATATGTGGGATCCAAACCGGGGCCACTGATGTCCCAAGCCAGCTCTTAACCAATGCGCAACTCCGCAGGCCCGGTTTTGTATATTTTTAAGGTTTTAAAGAATAATATTGTCCTGATAGTGTTGTTTTGAGATTAAGTATATTTATTTAATCAAAAACTGTGTTGCAAGTTTCTTATTTAATATCAGTTCCTTCTCCAATCTCTGAGAGCATAGATATACAGATAAAATATAAAATAGGCCAACTTAAATGTCACATGCAATAAAAGATTTCGTGTAATTGCAGTAAATGATAAATTTAATTCTTACTTGACTGTATCTAATGTATAAATAAAATTTGTGTTCCAAAAAAGGAACATATTTATTACATCTTAAAGTTATTAAAATAAATATCATTGCAAATGACATGACAACATACAGTTGAATGTACATTCATAATTAAAGTCAGCTGTTAGTGTGACAGGATAATAGAGTTGGCAGCTGAGTCAGCACAACTTGTCACTGCATCTGTAAGAGAAAAACATGCTCTGTTTTGGGGGAAAGATTTAAGAACCTTATTTGAAATTGAAATTCTTGAATTATTCTGTAACATATTTACAAATGTTCACAGACATCGTTTTTGAAAAAAATTACTCACAGCTTAAGTAACAGTTTTCTGGTTTATTTATGTTACATTCTACCATGTAATGACTTTGTATTACAATAATAATGAGAACAACAAATCCAACACAGATTGGATTGATTACATAAAAAAATGTGTAGCATAACAGTGTTAATATTATATGTATTATAACATTATATTTAAATATAATATATATTAGAATACCCACTAAATATAAAGGTCAGAATATCATGAAATTATGCCTAATTATGATATTAATAAAATAGAGTACAATGATGATGTTTGAGCTTTACTTTATCAAAAGTATGCATTTGTCTATACTATATCATATATTCATTATATGTCTTGGTGTTTCAACTGTAAGGAATTTGATTTCCTAATATATTAAATCAGAGTAATATTACTTATCTTGCAGAGCTTAGGTAAGAAACTGAATTATATGTATCTCTATATAGATAGATATAGATATACAGTCATACAATGCATAATGACATTTCAGTAATGGTGGTCCCATAAGATTATAAAGGAGCTGAAAAATTTCTATCACTTAGTGAGGATGTAGCCATTGTAACATCACCTATTTGTGATGATAGTGGTGTAAATAAACCTACTGTCCTGGCTGTTGTATGAAAGTATAGTATGTACAATTATGCATGCTACATAATACTTGATAATGATAAGATGACTATGTTACAGGTTCATGTATTTATTGTATTATATTTTTTATCATTATCCTAAATTACCCCAGCAGCAGCCTCATACATCTTGTGTTCACTGTGTTTCTTTTCTTTTTTTTTTTTTTCAGCTGAGCCATCCTGCCACCTGTTGGCAGCTCAATGGCAACTCAGCTCGGGCTGGCATTGAACCGCCGTTGCTCAGAGCTTAGCTCGCACTCTTGAGCGAGCTCTTAATCAACTGAGCCATTCAGCCAGCCCTTCACTGTGTTTCTTGATTGCATAATTTTCTCTTGTGCTTGATTTAATTCCATGTTGTTTTGCTCATCATGGCCTTTAAAATTAAATAATCTACTGCTATATTGTCAGTAAGAGACCACACAGAGTGATTGACCTCAAAACAAAATTAAATGATTAAGGTGCAAAATCTGTGATGGTTATTACTTGCCAGTCAGGCATGTGTCATTCCACCATAACTGCAGTCTTGAAGAGTAAGAACAAAGTGATGGAAGCTGTTAAAAAACATGCTTCGGTGAAGGCAATGATTTGAGAATGGCACAAAACTTTAGAATGGCATATATCAGACATGGAAAAACTTCTAATGCTCTGGATTGAAGACCAGGCACAAAAGTGTATCCTTTTCAGCAACATGAAAATCATGGCCCAAGCAAAACATTTCTTTGGGATGTTGAATGAAAAGGCTGGACCCAACTATGATGCTGAATTTGCCTCTAGCTCTGGGTAGTATAAGCAATTCAAGAATTGTTACGTATTACATAATGTAAAAGTAAATGATGAGTCTGTAAATGCTGATTTGAAGGCAGTTGAAGAAGTTTTGGAAACTCAAGATGGTATGATTGTGGAGGAAAATTACTCATCAGAGAAAATATTCAATGTGGGTGAAACCCCCATATTATGTAAATGGATGCCTGAAAGGGCCTTCATCCATAAGGAAGTCAAGTCAATGTCAGGTTTCAAGGCTTTTAATAACAAAATAACAGTCCAGTCTTGCATGGGGGCAATATTACAGACTACAAATTGAAACCTTTTGTGATATGGTACTGTGAGAACATTAGGGCCTTCAAACATATCAATAAGCACACACTGTCAGTGTACTACAGGAGCAATGAAAAGTCATGTATGACATAGCTCCGCTTCCAAGATGTCCTCCTGGAATGCTATGCCAGTGAAATGGAAAAGTACAATCTGGAAAATAACATATCTTTCAAGACTTTGCTTTTTGATGCTAATGCCCATGAACATCTTTCTTTAATTGATGATCTTCATCCTAATATCAAAATGATGCTTCTCTTTCTTTTTTTTTTTTTTACTGTATGATCACTCTTATATGTAGAATCTAAAACAACCCATAAAACCAATCTCATAGATACAGGTAACAGATCGATAGTTGCCAAAGTGGGGGACAGAGTATGTGAAATGGGTGAAGGGGGTCAAAAGGTACAAACTTCCAGTTATAAAATAAATAAGTCATGATGGGATGTAATGTACATCTTGGTGATTATAATTAATAATACTGTATTATATACTTGAAAGTTGCTAAGAGAATAGATCTTGAAAGCTCTCTTCACACACACAAAAATATGTGTGGTGATGGATGCTAACTAGACTTACTTACTGTAGTAATCATTTTGCAATATATACAAATATCAAATCATGTTTTACACCTGAAATTAATATAATGTTGTGTCAATTATATCTCAATTAGAAAACATCAATCCAGCAACTGTGAGGATAATTGACTGGAGGGGAAAGAATAGAGTCATTGCAGTAATCCAGGCCAGAGATGATTGTGCCTGCAGTATAGTGGTTGTACTAGGTAGAAGTAGACCCACTATCCAAGTTACAACTTTGGACTTTGATATCTCCTTTGGTGCTTCTCTTTCTAAACATGACCTTTTTGATCCAACCAATGGATCAAGATACTATAGCAGTTTTTAAGGCCTACTTCCTGAGGAGGACCTTTGCCCAGGCTATTTCTGCAACTGAGGAAGATACTAACAATACACTGATGCAATTCTGGAAGTATTGCAAGATCTATGATTGCATTTAGAACTTTGCTCGGACTTGAGGTGATGTCTCCAAGGTGCCTTGGAAGAAGACACTCCAAAGGTTAATTCAGGACCTCAAGTGAGAAGTTGTTAGAAATATAGCTAAAGAAGAGAAAATGAAACTGTAGAAAAAGAAATAGATGAAAACCTCCCAAGAAAATTCACAGTGAAGGGTTTAGAAGAAGTGTTTGCAGACCCCAACAAAAGGTTTTCACTAATATAGAGGATGGTTCATGGTACATGTCTGCTTTCAAGCAAATCTATGATGAAAGGAAAAGAAACAAATCAAGAAAACCACCATGTACATATTTCTGAAAATAGTGACACCTCCTCAAGAAGAGAGTCATGCAGTTAGTTCAGAAAGTATCCCAGAAAAAGGCACAGATATCATAGGAGATAACAGCTCATGTTATTACCCCTGAAAACCTTCCAGGGGGACAAGATGTAGAGATAGAGGACAGTGATATAGATGATCTGACCCTGTGTAGGCCTGGGCTAATATGTGTGTCTGTGTGTTAATTTTTTTTTTATTTTTTTAAATTTATTTTAATTTTTATTAAATTTATTGGGGTGACATTGGTTATTAAAAATATAGGTTTCAAGTATACATTTCTATAATACACCATCTATATATTCCATTGTGTGTTTACCACCCAGAGTCAGTTCTCCTTCCATCACCATATATTTGACCCCCTTTGCCCTCTTCTACCATTCCTCCTTCCTTTTTACTTTATGGTAACCAGTAAGCTGCTGTCTGTTTCTATGAGTTTTTGTTTTTTGTCTTGTTCATTTGTTGCTTTAAGTTTTATATCTCAAAAATGAGTGAAGTCATATGGTTCTCAACTTTTTCTGTCTGACTTATTTATTTATTTTTTAAAGTTTATCAGGGTGACAATGGTTAGTAAAATTACATAGGTTTCAAGTGAAAAACTCTGTAATAAATCATCTATATACAACATTGTGTGTTCACCATCCAAAGTCAGTTCCATATATTTGACCCCTTTACCCTATTCTACCATTCCCCTCTCCCTTAACCCTCTGATAACCACTAAACTATTGTCTATGTCTATGAGTTTTTGTTTATTTGTTTGTATTGTTCCTTTGTTGCTTTCAGTGACACATATCAGTGAAATGATATTGTTCTCGAATTTTTCTATCTGACTTATTTTGCTTAACATAATAATCTCAAGATACATCTATGTTGTCACAAATTCCACTATTTCATCTTTTCTTATGGCAAAATAGTATTCCATTGTGTATATATACCACTGCTTATTTATCCAATCATCTATCGAAGGACACTTTGGTTGTTTCCATGTCTTGGCCACTGTAAAGAAAGCTGCAATGAACATCAGAACGCATACATCTTAACAGATAAACGTTTGTATGAAACCCCAAAAGACCCCGAACAGCCAAAGCAGTCCTAAGGAAAAAGAACAATGCTGGAGGTAGCACATTCCCTGACTTCAGCTTGTACTACAGAGCAACAATAATCAAAACAGCATGGTATTGGCAGAAAAACAGACACACAGACCAATGGAATGGAATTGAAAAACCAGAAATAAACCCACATAAATATGGACAGATAACTTTTGACAAAGGAGCCAAAAACATACATTGGAGAAAAGACAGCCTCTTTAATAAATGGTGCTGGAAGAATTGGAAAGCCACATGCAAATGAATGAAATTAGACTGCTATCTGTCACCGTGTATCAAAATTAACTCAAAATGGTTCAAAGATCTAAACATAAGATCTGAAACAATAAACTGCGTAGAAGAAAACATCGGTACTAAAGTTATGGATCTTGGGTTCAAAGAGGATTTTATGAATTTGACCTCAAAGACAAGGGAAGTAAGTGCTAAAATAAATGAATAGGACTATATCAAACTAAAAACCTTCTGCACAACAAAAGAAACTATCAACAAAATCAAGAGGCAATAAACAGGGAGAAGATTTTTGCAAACACCTCTGATAAGGGGCTAATATCCAAAATATATAAGGAACGCATATAACTCAGCAATAAAAACAAACAATCCAATTAAAAAATGGACAGAGAACCTGAATAGACATTTCTTCAAAGAGGACATACATACAAATGGCCAATAGACATATGAAAAGATGCTCAACATCACTAATCATCAGAGAAATGCAAATAAAAGAACTCACAAGGAGATATCACATCACACCAGTTAAAATGGCTATCATCAACAAGACAAATAATAGCAAGTGTTGGAGAGGCTGTGGACAAAAATGAACCCTCCTACCTTGTTCGGAATGCAGATTGGTGCAGTCACTATAGAAGGCAGTGTGGAGGTTCTTCAAAAAATTAAGAATAGTGAGTGTACCAATTTACACTTCTACCATCACTGTATGTGGGTTCCTTTTTCTCCACAACCTCTCCAACACTTGTTATTACTTGTTTTGTTGATAATAGCTATTCTAACATTTGTGAGGTGTGAGGTAGTATCCCATTGTGATTTTGATTTTCATTTCTCTTACAGCTAGTGAAGTTGAGCATTTCTTCATATATCTGTTGCCATTTGTTTGTATTCTTGGGAGAAGTGGTCTGTTCAGGTCCTCTGCCCATTTTTTAATTGGACAGTTTGTCTTTTCTTTTTTTTTTTTTGAGTTGTATGACTTCTTTATATATTTTTGGATATTAGCCCATAATCAGATGTGTTGTTTGCAAATATTTTTTTCTTATTCAGTTGGTTGCCTCTTTGTTTTGTCAATGGTTTCTTTTGCTGTGCAGAAGTTTTTTAGTTTGATATAATCTCATTCATTCATTCATTCATTCCAGCTTTACTTCCCTTGACTTTCTGGTCAAATTCATAAATCCTCTTTGAACCCAAGATCCATAAGTTCAGTATCTATGCTTTCTTCTATGCAGTCTATTGTTTCAGGTGTTATGTTTAGATCTTTGATCCATTTTGAGTTAAATTTGGTACATGGTGACAGATAGCAGTCTAGTTTCATTAAGAAAAGATCAATGTAACTTCCGAGGTCTGTGAGTCTCACACCCAAGAATTAATCTCTGGGCCTAATATCCCATGCCTGCAAACTGTCATTACCTGAAGACATTATTATGCACCTCCTAAGAGACAGAACTTCCTCTGCAGAGGCTTACTGATAAGAATGCATGGAGGACAGATATTATCATATCAATAGACCATTATACATGCAGACTACCAGAACCTGCAGCAAGAGGTTTTCATCCCTTCTTCCTCTACTGTGATTCCTCCCATGGCTTCCCATGTGACTGTGTCAGGCTTAGGTCGCCCCTCCCTTGAGGTAACTTACCCGTCATTGACTAATCAGCCATCTTTTGGCGCCATGTGGGGACACATACTGTAAGCATTATATTGAAGTTATGACCTGTCTTTATGGAAAGGTGCATGAATGCAGACAAGCAGGAAGTATGGTGACAAATTAAAATACAAAAATTGTCAGACTGAATTTAAAAAAAAAAAAAAGACCAAATGATATGTTATCTACAAGGAGTTAGGTCCCTTTAATTTTAAAGACACAAAAATATGAAGATTGAGAATTATAACCTGTGCTAACATCCATAAAAAGAAAGGAGGAATAGCTATAGTAGTTTTAAATAAGGCAGACATCAGAATAAGGAAAAAAGGATACAGAAGAATATTACATAACAATAAAAGTATGATTTCTCCAGAAAGATACAACAGTCCTTAATGTGCATGTGTCTAAGCAGAGAGTATCAAAAGATGTTGGGGAGTGGGGGAAGAGGGGAAACTGTTAGAACTTCAAAGAGAAACAGGTACTTTCATAATTATACTTAGAGACTTGAAAAATATTTTTTCAAAAACTGACAAATTCCCTGAGGCGCTGCGGCCAGCCCAGCTCGGGCCGCTGCACTCCAAGCAGCCCCGCGGCCGGGGAGCCCGGGCCGGGGCCGGGCGAGTCCGAGGCGGGGGGCGCCGCCCCAAGCGTCTTTCTGCGGTCCCTGGAGCGGAGGCGAGAGCGAAGACTGGGTGGGCCGGGCCGGAACCATGAATCGGAGTTTCCACAAGTCTCAGACCCTGCGCTTCTACGACTGCAGCATGGTGGAAGTCAAGAGCAGGTTTGGGGCTGAGTTCCGAAGGTTCTCCTTAGACTGACAAAAGCCAGGGAAGTTTGAAGACTTCTACAAGCTGGTCGTACACACCCACCACATCGCCAACACCGAGGTGACCATCGGGTATGCGGACGTACACGGTGACCTGCTGCCCATCAACAACGATGACAACTTCTGCAAGGCCGTCTGGAGTGCAAACCCTCTGCTCAGGGTCTTCATCCAGAAACGAGGACCTATCTTTATTTGGGAAAAACTGAACAAGGTGCTGATTTACAGCCTCATCTGAATTGAACATTATACCGCGCAAGGAGTTTTGAAGAGAGTGAAGCAAGTGGAAGTCTGATGGTGCAAGGTCAGGTGAGTATGAGGAAGCGGAGCACGCGGGCTCGCTGTCCCGGGGGAGGAAGGCGCTGGGGCTGAGGCAGGATGGGCCACGTCGGCGCCGCGTGCACCTCCATGGGGCATCCCGCGTGACATCTGGCCCGTGTCCTCCATCATCGATGTGGACATCCTGCCTGAGATGCACCTCCACTTGAGGCTGTACGGGCACGGCTGCCAGAAGCTGCTGGGCTTCTACATCCGCGGTGGCACTAACGTGCGCGTGGCGCCGCAGGGGCTGGAGAAGGTGCCCGGCATCTTCATCTCGCGCGCATGGTGCCCGGTGGCCTGGACGACGAGGTCCTGGAGGTGAACGGCGGGCTTCGAGGTGGCCGGTAAGACGCTGGACCAGGTCACGGACATGATCGCCAGCAGCCACAACCTCATCGTCACAGTCAAGCCGGCCAACCAGAGGACAATGTGGTGCGCGCCAGCCGCGCGTCCTGCAGCTCGGCTGCTCCTCACACAGCGTGGCCAACCGCCACAGCCTGCCCATCGCCCCCGCTCCGCCCGGCCTGCTGCCCGAGGACATGGAGAGCGACGACGAGGCGGACGTGGTCCTCGAGGGTGTCCCGGAGCCCCGTCTGCCACCCCGCCACCGCCCCCCACCAGCCTCGCGCGGCTCAATGGCGCGGGCCCGGCGCCCGGACTGCACGGCCCGCGCCGCGAGGGCGGTGCCATCGTCCAGTGGCTGCTCAGCTCCCTGCGCACCGACCCCCGCCTGGAGCTGCCCCTGGGGGCGTGGAGGAGCACGGACCTGCCGTCACCCTGTAGACCGTGCAGCAGGGACAGCCACGCGCCTCTCCCCCTCCCCTTGTGTTATTTATCCCTGCCTTTCTTCCACAACCCTACTCGTTGTTTTAACTTGTGGATGGACAATGAACACCCTCCTTGTAGAGAATTTCCCCACAGAGCCTAAAGGACACGCACGCACCAGGCTGGGCGCAGGTCCCAGGGCCTTTGCAAAGGACCAAAAGGATCTGACCAAGAGCAGAAAAGACTTCTTTGAAATTTTAAAAATACTATGTTTTTTAAATGAAGCTTTAAAATTACTTTTTAAGAAGAGTCAATTCATGTTTTTGACTGACGCTGTGCACAAACACCCCACCTGTTGGTGCAGCGTTTGCACCAGGCTGCCTGCGAACTTGCACGGACCCTGCTGCTGGCCTGATGCTGCGAGGAGGGAGTATGAACCGAAGGTAGAGACTGGCCCTTAGGAATAGGGACACCGAAACCTGTGACAGGATGACAGAAGACGCACCTCAGATGTTCACCTTTATAGCCCCATTGCAAATAGCCAAGCGGGTGCTGAAGTCCCAGGTCACTGGGGAGGGCATGCTGTCCTGCAAGGGTGGTGGCAGAGGGAACATGGAATGTCCACAGGGCTGTTGGTTGGCAGAGGGAAGCAGTCAGCTCGGCTGGGTCAGAAGGTACAGCTCAGCGGTACCATTCATGACCAAAAACGGATATTGACTCCGAGATAAAAGCATCTTCGTGGGCTTGACTTGGAGCGTAATTTTTAAGTGTTTCCACTCAATGATGGGTAAAGCTCAGCCACTGGGGCATCAGGTTCTGTTATCTTTGTTTTTATATAATGTCACATGGAACTTGATGATTTTAACACAGATTCGTTCTCACTTCTCTTTGATCTTATAGCAATATTTACATAATGAGGTAATTTTGAATGTTTATTCATGTTTATACCAACTAAATTTTATATGAAATGTATTTTGTTCGAATCCGATGTGGAGGTGAAAATGTTACACCTATATTTTGAGAAGCAAACTTTAACCAAATAAAATAAAGTTTTTGGAACACAGGTAAAAATATTTTTCTAGGTGCCTTTCTAAGCAGTTGCTTCTCTGTGGTGCGGGGCCCCTTGCTGGTCGGTGGCAGAACTGTCCTGACTTCATGTGTGGCAGGCCGGTACCAGATGGGAAGCAGCCTTTCCGTGTTTTCATTGTTTCCTGAATTCGTTAAGTGAAAAGCAAATTGTTTTACTTTTGTGCAGAAACTATTTATTGTTCCGAAATCGCTTTTATTGAGTAGTTGTGGTATCCTGCACCTCTGTTTATTTTGTTATTTGAATGCCAAGCGCCTTGTCAGTTTTGTTCCTAAGCATCGGGAAAACCAATGACGTTCCTTCTTGGAGGTCTGAGCTCACACTTTTAAACGTGTGAGCTCCAGAAACGGCACCAGTATCTTGTTTGCCAGCCCAACAGTCGGAAGTTGTCTTTCCTACAAGTATTACAGAAGCAGAATTCTAGTGCGAACTTACTATGACAGCAGAAATGGTCCTTTCCTAAGTTATGTCTGGTTAATGAGTATGTTGTTGAATAACTGGGTCTTTTACCAAGAAGGAAAATTATATTTCTTACCATGTTTTAAGTTGTCAGGCAAATGTGAATAATTTTCTTAAAGAAAAAAAGACAGGCTTGCTCAGATTTGTGCTATTGTTCATAATTTTTGGATCGTGAGCTGCTTGGAACACGTGCTTCAATGTATTTTTCTACCCACGTCTACACTTCTGCCATTTCTTTCTTAAAGACACAAGCAATGTTGGATTACATGAAAGTTTTCTTGGTTTTATATATCAAAGAATAAAAATGTTTTCTTTGCTTTTTTTTTTTTTAAAAAAAGACAAATTCAGCAGGCAAAAAACCAGAAAACATATAGTTGAACAGAAAAACATCATCAATGAAATAGAACTAACATTTATAGGTTAATCCATTCACCTGTAGCAGAATACACACTCTTCTCAAACTCACGTAGAAAATTCACCAACATAGGCCACATTCTAAACCTTAAATATAACATCCGAAAATTTTTTTTTTAAATGTAAACATACAAAATATGTTCTCAAGCAACAATGGAAATAAACCAAAAACCAAATACAGAAAGATAGCTGGAAAATGCTAAAATATTTGGATATTAATTAACACACATCTAAATAAAACATGGGTTAAAGAAGTCACAGAATAATTTAATGATAAAATGAATTATAAAAGTAAGAATAAAATAAAATAATATTTTGAAAAGTATGAAAATGAAAATACAACTCATCACAATTTGTGAGATGCAAGAAAAAGTGCTTTGAGTTGAATATATAACATTAAATGCATATGTGGAAAAGAATGAAGAACTACACTCAGTAATCTCAGCTTCACTTTAAAAAAAAGAGTAATTTAAATCTAAAACAAGAAGAAAATAAATAATAAATACAAGAACAGAAATTAGTGCAATTGAGAACAAGTAATCAATAGAGAAAATTAGAAAAAACAAAACCAAAAATTGACATTTAAGGAGAAAAAATTGTCTACAACCTCTTATATGTAATGTAAACCAAGGGCATTATTTTCTAATTCATTATATGGAGCATTATTTCTCTAATACTAAAAGGAGTTAAGACATTATGAAGAAGGAATACTATAGACCAGTATATGTCACAAACATAGATCTTCAGTAAACATTATTAAATTATATCCAACAACATATAACAAAATTACACACTATGACCAAGCAATATTTATTTCAGATATGCACAGATAGTTAAACATCAATTAATGTAAATGACCAAATCTCCAGGATAAAGAGAGAAAATTGTATTATCATATTAATAAATGAAGAAAAATATTTTATGAAATTCAATCCCAATCATGACAAAAACTCTCACTAAATTAGATTTGTAGGGGAACATTCTTAGCTTGATAAAAAACACCTACAAAATTAAAACAAAAACAAAAACAAACTACAGTTAACACCATAATTGATGAAGACCTAGATGATTCCCATCTAACTTCAGGAACAAATTTGTCCCCTCTCAGTATGGCTATTCAACATCATACAGAAATTCTAGCTACTGCAATGAGACAAAAAAAAAAGTAAATAAAAAGTACACAGATTGGGTAGGGAGATACAGACTCTGTTCAAAAAAGGTATGACTATCTATATAGAAAATCAATCTCAAAGAATCAATTACAAGTTATAGGGAACTACTATCAATTATATCAAAGTTTCAGATTACAAGTTTAATATACAAATGTGGTCACCCAGCAGCCTAGCCGTCTGCCCCATGCACCTGTCCTTAACAACAGATCCTCATGGACACAGTACTTTCACTACGTTTATGGCAATTCCCCATGGGACCCCAAGAAAGAGGGCTGGCTAGTCAAAGACAGGTACAAACCTATGTGAAGACAGGGCAACCCAAGCCAGACACAATCCAGGGGGTACCACGGGAGGAATCATGGAGGTGAGAATATGGGCAGAAAACCCCTTGTCTACAATGCTAACAGCCTACCTGAGAAATGAAACCTGAACAAATGATAACATCTGTCTTTCATGCATTCTTGCCCCTACACCTCTTAGTAAGCAGTTTCTGTCTCCCAGGAGGTGCGCGTATACAGGTCATGGGACTTTCGGTAAAGGCAGCCTGCAGGCTATGGGGTGATTTGACTTAGAGCTAAGTTCTCTGGAATGATGTATGTGACTTGCAGACCGTGGAAAAATACAATGCTATTTCCTTGTGTGTATCCCAATAAAATCCGCAGTCAAGCTCGATTTGGGGCTCATTGTCCTAGAGGCACTAAATACCCGGGCTAGCACTGCTTATGAACTATCCTTTGTCTCTTGCCTATCATTTCTGTTTCTTAGTCTCCATCGGCCCTCTCGAAGTGCCCAACCCAGCCATGCTTGACATGACATACAAAAATCAATTTTCCTATCAATGAATAATTGGAATTTTTTAAATTTAAGTTTATTGGGGTGACACTAATAAAGTAAAGTCACATAGATTTCAGGTGTACAATTCTGTTATACATCACCTATGTATCACATTGTGTGTTCACCATCCAGAGTCAGTTCTCCTTCAATCACCAAATATTTGATCCCTTTTGGTGAGGGTAAAAAGAATAATTGGAATTAAAAGCAAAAAATAATAATTTGAATGGCATCAATATAAATGAAATCTTTAATTTTTATAAATCTAACAATATATTTCCAAGTTTATATGATAAAAACTATATACTCTAATGAAAGCAATAAAAGAAAATCTAAATAAGTTGAAAGATATTCTGTGCTTATGGATTTGAAAACTCAATATTGTTAAGTTGTCAATTTACTAAAATTGATCTATATATACAAAGTAGTTCCCAATTAAAACTCCAGCTAGCTGCTTTATAGATATCTGAAAATGGATATTAGAGTTTATTTCAAAAAGCAAATATCCAGAAAAGCTAACACAATAAAGAAAAAGGACAAATTTGTATGACTCACACTAAGTTCAAGACAATATACATTTACATTTATCAATACAGAATGATACTGGCAAATAACAGATACAGAGATTAATGGAACAGAATGTGCTGCCCAGAAATAGATCTACACAAATATAGTCAACAAATCTTTGATAAAATAACAATGATTTACTATTCAACAAATGGTGCAGAAACATTTGGACACCAATATGAATGTGCGTGCAGGCATTTACACACAAATGCGCACCTAGTACCTAGAAAAGGAGCTTAACACATTTCTAAAACTTAATATTAAATGGATCATTGACCTAAACACAAAGTGCAAATATATAGAAATTCAAGAAGGAAATACATGAGAAAGTGTAGGTGGTTTTGTGTTTGGTGATGCGTTTTTAGATATAACAACAAAAGCATGATACATGAAAGAAAAAATTGATAACTATTAAAAACAAACAAACAAACAAACAAACCCTGCTGTGTTGAAGACATTGTTAAGAGAAAGAAAAAACAAGACACAGACTGTGAAAAATCTTTGCAAAACACATATGTGCTAAAAGTTTATTATCCAAAATATACAGGAAACTCTTAGAACTGAACAATATGAAAACAAATAAACCAACTGAAAAATAGCCAAAGCATCTGAACAGACAGACACCTCACCATAGAAAATCTACAAATGACAAATAAATATGTGAAAAAAAGTTCAACATCATATGTTTTAGAGAATTAAAAATTAAAACAATAATTAGATATCACACCACAACTATTAGAATGGCTGAAACTTGAAACACATCAGATTTTGGTGATAATGTGGAGAAAAAGACTCTCTCATTTATTACTGAGAAGACTGGAAAATGGTACAGTCACTTTAGAGGAAAGTTTATCATTTTCTGAAAGACCTAAATATGAATTTACCATATAATTCAGCAGTTGTGCCCCTAGATATTTACCCAGTTGATTTGAAAAAATTATGCACATAAAAATCTGCATGAGAATGTTTATTGCTGCTTTATTCACAATTGCCAAAAAATGGAAGCAACAGGAGTCCGTTCAACAGGTAAATTAATTTTTAAAAAACTGTGGTACATCCATACAATGATACATTATTCAGCAACAAAAATAAATGAGCTGTCAAGCCATACAATTACATGGAAGGACTTTAAATAAAAAGATCAGTGGTTGCTGGGGATTTAGGGAATTTGTGTAAGTGAATAAGTGAAACACAGGGGTGTTTCTGTGGTTGCTCAGGCTGCTAAAACAGAATATCATAAACTGGTGGCTAATAACAGAAATTATTCCTCACCATTCTGGAGGCTGGGAAGTCCAAGATCAAGGTGCTGGCAGATTGAGTGTACGGTAAGGACCTTCTTCCTGGTTTATAGACAGCCATCTTCTTGCTTTATTCTCACGTGGCAGAAGGGTAAGGCAAATTTCTTACAAGGACAATAAAAGTAGCACGGGTTAAGAAAAATACAAAGATGTAATTATAATCAAATCTCAGCTGTAGCACGAATCCACAAGGTAATTCTGATTTGTCCTGGAGGCAAGAGTGGTGAGCTTTCATACTCCCAAACTAGGGAATCATTGGTTCCAAATCCAAGTTCTCTGTGCATGTTGCACCTTTGGCAAAGACTAATTTTAGGTGTAAGTATTAGATTTTAGGAGTGAGCCTAAGGAACAGAAGTACATAGAAACCGGGAGATGGGCCCATAGAAATGGTCAAAGGAATATGAGGGGATCTGAGAGAAGCCTCAACTTTCACAATTCCTACATGTCACCATTTTCAGGCTACTATCACTGCTTGGCTAAAATATTTATCTCCTTCCTATTCTGCCTCCTGTTAAAAGTTTGACCTATTATAAAAATCCACCATATTGCAACTATAGTAACCTTTCAGAAGCAAAGCTCTGATTTTGTCACCTCAGATTTGATACTTTTCAGAATATCAAATTTATTATAAATTGCAACCATTTAATATAACACAGAGAAATTTGTATGGCCTGGCTCCCACTTGCAGTCTCACCATTTCCCTGTTACAGAATGTATTTTAATCATATTAAACTAATTTTGGTGACTAGATGTGTCATAGTCTATTTTTAAACTGAAACTTCACATATATTTTTTTTAACTAGAATGCCCTCCCTGTATTTCTCTTCCTTATCTTTTGGAATTAACTTTGCTATTGCATATATTGAGGAGGCTTTCCTGACCTCTGTTCACCCTATAACTTCTGACAAAAGCTCACTTACATGTCCTGCTTTTGTATTTCTGTAATAATCTCTGAAGCAGCACTCAGAATGTTATAGAATATACATATAATTGTTCATTTATCAGTATCCACAAAGAGATTATCTCTACATGAATTCTATGGTTGTTTCATATTCATACACAGTGTATCCTCTGTGTAAGCACATTGTTTGATGCATCATAGTAATTTAATCAGTATTATATGCTAATTCAATATTCAGACTGAAATGTTGAAATAAAAATGTAGAAGACTTCATATCACTTTGTCCAAATATAACTTTTCTCAAATAAATAATTTCCCCTCTACATAAATTTTACAAACATTGCTTTTGGTGATTATTGTTGCTCCTTTGTCTTATAAAATTTACATAAATGTGTGCAATAAGAAAAATATGTCTTCACTTCATTGAGAATGTGTATTATCAAAACATCATTCAAGTACAATTCAATTCTAAATATGAAAAAATAGAAAGAAATTCTCAGCAACATTATTTTTAGTATGCCAAAATTCACAGATGCCTGCTGCAGACATTTCATTAACTTTTATCAAGCAAAACAAGTATTTAATGAAATAGTAGCACCTCAAGCAAGTAAAACATTCTTTAAGTTTGCTTTGATTTGAATGAAGCAATGCAAATACATTTGAAACTCATGTACTCAAACTCATCAACCCTATCCTTCAGAAACAGCTAAAAATAACTGATGCTAACAAGTTATACTAAATGTTTAATATTTATCAGAGTATTTACAAGATATAAATAGCTTATAGGAAAATAGAACATCTTAAAAGTCTTCATAAACAAGAAGTTTGCTCTGGCTTATCAATATTACAGACATTTACTTCTTTCCATGGAGAGCAATATTTAGATGCATTATATAACAGTGCAGCTTCTAGCAGAGTGCTGTGGATTTTAAAATTCTTGGGAAAATAACCAGAGAAAGCAATTCTTGGGTGATGTCTGCAATCTGCATGTATGGATTCAGGCAATGTTTTACCCATCTCTTTCTCTAAGAAAAAAGACATCCATCACGGAGAACATTTGTATGAATTGGGTACCTTAGCTTTCCTTTTTAGACACATTTTTTTATTCATGATCCACTTTAATGATTGTTTAGATAATTGAGCACACAGTTATACTTGTTTTGACACCAATATTTTCAAATCTAAAATGTTTGGAATTTCTAATGTTATTATGGAATCATGTAAGTGAAAGGTTTGATGACCATTTAATTCTGTGGGCATGAGTTATTTGGGTGTGTAGAAAATTATTTTAATTAGCTTAATTTCTATACTTTATATTCAGTCTTTTCTGATGAAGACAGCTTCATAATTACCAACTTCTAATTTTCTACTTATATTAAATATTAATATGTAAGAACTACAAATTCTAGAACTCACTTTATTCACCTTCGTGACACCTAATTTAATTTATAAATTTATGCCTAACGCAAAGTAGAAACCCATTTTTAAAATTTGATGACATGAACAGTTTATATGATCTTTTTCGTATTGTTATAAGATTACATGTATCTATCATATATAAAGAAAAAACTTAATTCTATGTGATTCTTGTTTCCCAACATTGTTTTATTTTTTTCCCTAAAACTTTCATCTCTTTAGTCTACTAATTTTTACTGCTGTATTATGCATTTGTAAATATATACCTAATCAATTACATTATACTGTCAATTACCCACAAGGGTTTTAGTTTTGGCTTTGTTTCTTTGTATAAGTGCCTACAAACAATCAAGAGTTGGCTGTTACCTATGGGACCTGGAAGCATGTGGAAAAGGCCATACTCTGACGTGAGGCTGGCTGCCACCAGTATTGGGCCTGGGGCAGCTCCACAAAAGACAAAGGACACCCTAAGGTCTGCTACTACCTTCTGGCTGCCTATAAGGCCTAGCTGCTGAAAGATCCTTGGGCCATATCTGAGTTGGTTGGGGTGGGTCTCGGAGTAACCAGGGTGGAGCAAATTTTGTTCTCCACGTTATTGCAGATTTAGATTTGGCACCAGTGCTGAGCCTGGGGTCACTTAGCAAAAGGCACAGACCATACTTAGGTCAGCTGCACCCACCTGGGGCCTGAAGAGCCCCCATAGTTTTCCAAGAAACACTGCACTGTGGGCCAATGCCAACTACCCACTGTGCAAAGTGCCTCCAGCAGTGCAGGAACGAAGGCTATCTGCTTGCTGCTGAAACAGCCTTCTGCAATACACAGACCAGGGCTGGCTGGCTTTTACTGAAAGTGCCTCTGATGGTACACGAGTTAGGTGAGTTGAGGTCCCAGGGAGACATCAGGGTGAAATGCATGGATTTCACCAGTCCATGGCAGATTCAGATTTGGCCATTTAGGGACAGGGTTCAACATGCAGGTAGCATGAGAAGAGGGCTCAACACAGGGAAAACGGTGGTTGTCCCTCCCTCCCTCATCCTGAAGCCACACAACACAGTCTTTCCCTTTACATATCTGGTGCTTCCTGAGCCACTGTCCCTTAGCCAAAGCCCAAGGTGAGTGCCTTGGAACTAGAGTCTGTGTGCTAGCTCTTTAAAAGGATGCCTGGATTTCCAGCAGCTCTCTCACATAGATGAACAGAATCCCCACAGATTTTCACAGCCAGGTAAAGGGGCTCTTCTTTCTGACACCTGTGCCCTATTAACGTTTTCTTCTGGTTAAAGGTCTCTTTTGAGGTTTTAAGTCATTTGCTCTTTCAAGTGTCTGCTGGTATTCAAAGCTACCATACATAGTTAAAAACCTGTTGCTTTTCATATCTTCCATGGCATTGGGTATAGGGAAAGTTTAAATGCCACAAACCCTGTTTTCTTTACCATAATTCATCCATTTTTATTGATAATAAAACTGGGTTATTGCAAGCTTTTGGCTAATTTCTACTGTTCTAAATAAGTTTGTTTTGACAATTTGTTTATTGCTCTCTTTTCTTGACAGAGGACTGGATTATCACAGGTCATTGCACTGACTTTGGACATGCTTCCTTCATACATTAAAATTTGTCATTCCAAGGAAGGAACGAGAAGAAGAAAGAGTGGTAGGCACAGAGAGCAGAATTAGATGGGCTTCTTTCCTTTTTCAATAAAAATAAATAAGCAAACAAAAAGGAACACAGAGTTGTTAATGGAGTTTTTGCCCTATGAGGTTTTTCTTTTTAATACTTTATATTGTATTTTATTAATTCCATATTATGACCATACTTTCAATATTAGACTTTGTTTTACTCATTTTTAATAAAAACAAAACCTGATTGTCACCTTCTGTATTAAAGGAATAATCATAGTTAACCTCTATGTATCCAGTGTCATTTTTCTAGTTTCTTGGTATGTCCTGTCTTCTCTTCCTCATAAACTGCTGTATCCTCTCTGACTCACACTTAGCTTTTCTTTTTCTAACACTTTATAGTTTTGATCCTTTCGCATATAGATAAATTTTTCTATATAGATAAATATTGTCTCCCCAAATACTGTTAACTTTTCAGATATGTAACTAAATTTCCTTTTTTAAATTTTCTTTTGATTATCCATTCTTTAGTTAGTGAATATATTGAGATCACTTATTAAGTATTTGTTGAGCACTGGAGAATTTCTACAATGTAGATTTTAGCACAGTGTGGTATAGATATTCAATAAATTTATTATTTTCTGGACAAATGCTAAAAATTCTTATATATATATATTTGATTATTGATCACAATTAATCATTTTTTTGTGGCACTTATAATAGACACACTTGATAGAAAATCTCTCTTCAAGTAACATATAATTCAAAGTGGCAGGTAAATAGAAAACGTAAAACTTAACAAATGGGGCAAATGTTTTAATGTTGATGAACTTCAATTCTTTTTTTTTCTTTTTTAATATATCTTTTCTTAGTGTCATGTCTAAGAATATTTCACCAAACCCTGTGTTCTCAAGATTCTCTCCTATGCTTTTAACTTAAATCTACAAACCATTTGAAGATAATTTTTCTACAAAGTATAAGGTATGAGAATTAGGTTATATTTGATTTTTACATATATATGCAAAACACATATTGAATATACATAGATAGATAGATAGATAGATAGATAGATAGATAGATAGATAATTGCTCCAGCACTATTTGTTTAAAAGATTATTCTTTTTTCATTGAACTGATTTTATAGCTTTGTCAAAAATGAGTTTGCTGTACTTATGTGGAGCTACTTTATGTTCTCCGTTTTGTTCCATTGATCTATGTGTTTATCACTATGATAAAAACCACACAATCTTGATTACTATATCTAAATAATGCATCTTGCACCTGAGTAGAGTGATTTTGCCTTTATTTTTCTTAATTATTTGTTTTGTTTCTATTTCACATAAATTTTAGAATTATTATGTTTACATCTAGAAAATACTAAAGTTTTGAAAAATATTGTACTAAACCTGTATATAAATTTGTGAAGGATTACATTTCTTTTATTGTGATCATGAACTGTCTCTCCATTTATCTAGATCTATTTTGACTTTTTCCTTAGTGGTTTATACTTTTTAGTGTACAAGTCTAATTTACATATTTTTGTCATATTATAAATAAGTATTTCATTTTGAACAATTTTAAATGGTATTTTATTTCAATTTTAGTTTTTGTGAATTTATTATTAACATATATAAATATAATTTTTTTTAAGTTGAATTTCTGTCATTTGACCTTGTTTTACACACTTATTAGTTCTAAAATTTTCATTATTTTTATTTATTTACTTATTTTTAAGATTCTTTGGAATTTTCCACATAACTATCATGTCACTTGAAAATAGGAACAGTGGATGACATCCTAGAAATGGCAGCATGAGGTGAGCCTCTTGAAATACCTCCTGTATTTACAACAAATTCAACAGCTATAATTCCACAAAAGACTCCCTGCGCAGCAGACAGCCAAGACTAATAGATGCTTAATAAAAATCATCTAAAGGTGGGAAAATTGGGTAAGCGGGGGAGGATGGAAAGGGGGGAGGGCAGAGACATGGGCCAGGGGGACACAGGATGAAGACCAGAGCTCTGAGCTCCCTGCATTTCAAAGCTACAGCAGTTGTGGGAGAGGGAAGAATTTGACTGGTAGCACACCCCTTATGGCCCACAGTCCCACCTGAGGAATCAACATATAATACAGCTGAACCCATTGCTCATGGTAGAGGCCTCAAAGCAAAGACTGAGGGAAGAAGGGTAAAAATTGCAGTTTAAGCCCTCACTGCCAAGCAGAGGACTGAAGGCATAATCAGGGAGAGTAGGTGACCCCTTCACACCTCCCAGAGCTCAATACAGCCCCACTTTCCCAGTGCTAAAGAAAGAACAGCAGCAGTGTCAGATCAAAAGAACGGCACAAGTTGCAGTTCTGCTAACTGCAGCCCACAGCCATGGACTCACAGCCCAACTGGTTCCAGCAAAGTGGAGAGAGCCTAGGGTGCAGGAGTGGCTATGCTGGTGGCTGCCACCATTGCTCAGAGCCACCTCTCATAAACCCACCCCATCCCTGCCCCCACCTATCTGGGGTAAATACAGCTTCTGAGGCACACAGGCCCTGAATCTGATGCAGGAAGAGCTTTGGAACTTCGGAGATTCTTCACCACCCCCATGGAGGCAGTGCTCTGAAACCCAGGTGACCTACTCACAGAGAAGCCCACTTTCCAAGGAATTCCCCCATTGACTGAGAAGCTGGAACAGTGCAGAGAAAATATAACACTACAGAATGAGAGAGAATAAAAGTTTACAGTCAGAGGGAAAAGAAAGCATTCTGTCAACACCTACGAGAAAGTTAAAGAAAGACCTGTCCCTATCAACCTGTCACAAACCCACTCCTATAGATGGTTATTAATTGCCATGAATAACCAAGGTAACAAGCAGCTTGAAAAGAAAATGAAAAGTCTCAAGAAAATGAACTTAAAGATATGGAAATACATGACTTAAATGACAGAGAATTCCAGATTGTAGATCTGAACTCAACAAGATACACGAAAACACAGACAAGCAGTTGAATGAACTCAGAAACACAATCAAAGAATAAAATGAACATTTTATCAAAGACATTGAAATTTTTAAAAAGAACCAAATAAAATTTCTGGAGATTAAGAACTCAATAAAAGAAATGAAGAATGAAATAGCCAGCTTAGGAAATAGAGTTGACCAGATAGAGGACAGAATCAGTGACTTTCAAGATAGATATCTGGAAATGACACAGATAGAAGAAAAGAGAGACTTGAGAGTTAAAAAGAAATGAAAGAACTCTACAAGAACTTTCTGACACCATCAGAAAGAGCAATATAAGAATAATGGACATACAGGAAAGAGAAGAAACGGAAAGGGGAAGAGAGAGTATATTCAAACAAACAGTAGATGAGAACATCCCAAACTTGTGGAAATAACGGATCCTTGAATCCAAGAAGCAAATTGAACATCTAATTACCTCAATCCCAAAATACCTTGTCCAAGGTGCATTGTGCTGAAGCTGTTGAAAATTAATGACAAAGGAAGAATCCTCAAAGCAGCCAGGGAAAAGATGGTAACCTACAAAGGAAAGCCCATTACATTATTATCAGATTTTTCACAGAATCTCTACAAGCCAGTAGGGAGTGGAATAAAATACTGAAACTATTGAAAGGCAAAAATTACAAACCAAGAATAATATATCCAGCAAAGATATCTTTTAGATATGCCAGACATACAGAATCTGAGGAAATTTTCTAACACATGACCTGCACTACAAGAAATACTGAAGGAGGTATTTGACCGGAAACAAAAAAACAAAAGCATACAAACCATGACTAGTATTACAAACAAACAGATAGCAGCAAGAAATAGCAACCTCTACACCAAATAGGACACTCAACACTTAACATAACATACAGGGTAAAAAAGAAAAAAACACTTAAAAAAAAAAGAGGGGGGGGGAGGACAACTTGCCATTGCAGCACAGAAATGAGCTCACAACATAAATAAGGATAATTTGTGACAACAAAAACATAGAAGTGGAGAGAGTAAATGTCTGAACTGGCACAAGAGGATGGAGAAAAGAAGCATGCTGAAGAAAATGGAATACTCTAAAAATGAAACTTTCTTTCACATAAACTTAATGGTAACTACTCAAAAAAAAAAAAAAATCCAGAACTGCAATATGTAACAGAGAAAAAGAAGAAACAAAGGGAAAAATCATACAATACCACCACACTGAAATAATAGACCAATAGACAGCAACAAAAAGAAAGAACAACAATGGTGACACTGTCCTACCAGACAACCAAAGATAGAATGATAGGAGATCCTCATATATCAATAATTGCTCTAAATGTAATAGACTGAACTCACCAATTAAAAGGTGCAGAGTAGCAGATTGGATCAAAAAACTAAACCCAACATATGCTGCCTTGAAAATACACATCTCAGCTACAAGAACAAATATGGACTCAAAGTGAAAGGGTGCAGATTGACAGTCCAAGCAAATGGTATTCAGAGAAAAGCAGGTGTATCCACACTGATATCAGCCTGAAACAGACTTCAGGATAAAAAAAGTAACAAGAGACAAAGATGAACTTTATTTCATAAAGATAAAGGGGATTACACACAAGAAGACATAATAGTCATCAATATTTATTCCCCCAATCAGGGAGCACCAAAATATACAAAGCAACTACTAACAGAACTAAAGGGAGAAATTGACAAAAACACAAGTATAGTAGGGGACCTAAATACATGACTGACAGCTATGGATAGATCATCCAAACAGAAAATAAAAAAATATCAGCCCTAAATGACACATTAGATGAAATGGAGATAATTGACATTAATAGAGCACTTCATCCTAAACATCACACTATATATTCTTTTTCTAGTGTACATGGAATATTCTCAAGGATTGACATAAAATTAGTCTCAGCAAATTTAAAAAAGATTGAAATCATACCAAGCCTATTATCTGATCACAAGTCTTTAAAATTAGATATCAACTGCAAAAAGACAGCAAGAAAAACCACAGATATGTGGATATTAAACAACATGCTTTTTAAAGAACGACTAGGTCAAAGAAGAAATAAGAGGAGTGATCAAAAGATACATAAAAAACAAATGACAACGGAAATACATCCTACCAAATTTGGTGGATACAGCAAAAGCAGTTTCAAGAGGGAAATTTATATCATGACCAGCCTATCTCAAGCTACAAGACAAATCTCAGATAACTAACCTCACATTACACCTCAAAGATCCAGGAAAAGAAAAACAAGTGAAACACAAAATCAGAAGAAGGAACTAAATAATAAAAATTGGAGCAAACTTAAATGGAAGAGAACAAAAAGACCATAGAAAAAAATTAATGCAACAAAGAGCTGATTCTTGAAAAGATTAATAAAGTTGACAAAACCATAGCTAGACTCACTAAGATGAAAGAAAAATGACACAAATAAACAAAATCAGAAATGAAAGAGGGGAAGTTACCACTGATACCATGGAAATATAAAGGATGATCCAAGAATACTATGAATCACTATATGCCACCAAATTCAATAACCTAAAATAAATGGACATGTTCTTAGAAACATTAGCTTTTCTAGGCTGAATCATGAAGAACTGGAAAATCTAAATATACTTATCAGCAGTAAGGAAATTGAATCAGTCACTCAAAACCTTCCCAAAAGCAAATGTCTGGGACCAGATGGCTTCACTAGTGAATTTTACCAAACATTCAAGGAAGATCTAACAAAGGTAATACTCAAATTTTTACAAAACAATGACAGAAGAGGCAATGCTTACTGAAATATTTTATGAGGCCAACATTACCTTGATACCAAAACCTGGTAAGGATAACACACACAAAAAAAGTCACAGAACAATATTTCTGATGAATACAGATGCAAAAGTCCTAAAAAAAAAAAAATTCTAGCCAATCAAATGCAACAATGCATTATAAAATTATACATCACAACCAAGTGGGGGTTCATCCAGGGGCACAAGGATGATTCAAAATACACAAATCAATCAATGTGATGCACCACATAAACAAAATAAAAGATAAAAATCATATGATTATATCAATAGATGCAGAAAAACTGTTTGACAAGATACAACATACATTTATGATTAAACCACTTAATAAAATGGGTAGAGAAGGAAAATACTTTAATATAATAAAGGCCATTTATGAATGACCCTCAGCTAATATCATAATTAATAGTAAAAACTGAAGCCCTTTGCTCTATGTTTAGGAACATGACAGGGCTGTCCCCTATCACCTCTGCTTTGCAACATAGTATTCAAAGTCCTAGCCAGAGCAATCAGGCAAGAGAAAGAAATAAAAAGCATCCAAATAGGGATTGAAGAAGTTAAATTATCACTTTATGCAAATGATATGATGCTATAGACAGAGAACCCTAAAGACTCCACTATAAAGTTATTAGAAATAATAAGTGAATACAGTAAAGTTGCCGGCTACAAAATCAAAGTACAAAATTCCATTGCATTTCTATATACTAACAATGAAATCTCAGAAAAAGAAATTAAAAAACAATTCCTTTTGCAATTCCAGCAAAAATAATAAATATCCAGGAATAAACTTAACCAAGGATGTGGAAGACCTATACACTGAAAACTATAAGACATTTTTAAAAGAAATTGAAGAAGACACAAAGAAAGGGAAAGACATTCTGGGGTCATGGATTGGAAGAATCAACATAGTTAAAATGGCCATATTTTCCAAAGCAATATACAGATTTAATGCAACAAAACAATATACAAATTTAATCCATCAAAATCCCAAAGGCATTTTTTAAAGAAATAGAAAAAAAAATCATCAGATTTGTATGGAAACATGACACCCCTAATAGCCAAAGCAATCCCAAGAAAAAAGAACAAAACTGGAGGTATCACATTCCCCAACTTCACCTTGTACTACAGAGCAACAATAAGCAAAACAGTATGGTATTATCAGAAAAACAGACATACAGACCAATGGAACAGAATCGAGAACCCAGAAATAAGCCCATATAAATGTGGACAGATAACTTTTGATAAAGGAGCCAAAAACATACAGTGGAGAAAAGACAGCCTCTTCAATAAATGGTGCTGGAAGAATTGCAAAGCCACATGCAAAGGAAAGAAACTAGATTGCTGTCTGTCATCATGTATAAAAATTAACTCAAAATGGATCAAAGATCTAAACATAAGACCTGAAACAATAAACTGCATAAAAGAAAACATATGTACTAACCTTATGTACCTTGGGTTCGAAGAGGATTTTATGAATTCGACTTCAAATGCAAGGGAAGTAAAAGCTGAAATAAATGAATGGGACTATATCAAACTAAAAATATTCTGCACAGAAAAGGAAAACATTGACAAAATAAAGAGGCAACCTACCTAAGGGGAGAAGATTTTGCAAACAGCACCTCCCATAAGGGGCTGATATCTAAATATATAACGAACTCATACAACTCAGCAATAAAAAAGCAAACAATCCAATTAAAATATGGGCAAAGGACCTGAATAGACATTTCTCCAAAGAGCGCATACAAATGGCCAATAGACATGAAAAAATTCACAACATCACTAATCATCAGAGAAATGCAAATAAAAACCACAATGAGATATCACCTCACACTAGTTAGAATGGCTATCATCAACAAGACAAATAATAACAAGTGTTGGAGAGGCTATGGAAAAAAAGGAACCCTCATACACTGTTGGTGGGAATGCAGATTGGTGCAGCCACAATGGAAGGCAGTGTGAAAGTTCCTCAAAAAATTAAGAATAGAATTACCATATGACCCAGCAATCCCTCTCCTGGGTATCTACCCAAGAAATTGAAAATATTTGTCAGTGAAGATATATGTATGTGCTCCAGTGTTCATTGCAGCTTTATTTCCAGTGGCTAAGACATGGAAACAACCAAAGTGTCCTTCGATAGATGATTATATAAAGAAGATGTGGTACATATACACAATGGAATACTATTCTGCCATAAGAAAAGATGAAATGGTGTCATTTGCAACAACATAGATGGATCTTGAGATTATAAGGTTAAGGAAAAAAGTCGGACAGAAAAAGTCAAGAACCATATGATTTCACTGATATGTGGAATATGAAACTGAAACCAACAAAAGAACAAGACAAACAAATGAAGAAACAAAAACTCATAGACACAGACAATAGTTTCATGGTTACTAGAGGGTAGGGTATGTGGGATTGGTAGATGAGGGTAAAAGGAATCAAATATATGGTGATGGAAGGACAACTGACTCTGTGGTGAATACACAGTGTGATATATAGATGATGTATTACAGAATTGTACACCTTAAATCTATGTAACTTTACTAACAATAGTTACCCCAATAAACTTTAATTAAAAAATAAATAAAAACTGTATTATTTCCTTCTTTCTGATATTTATGCAGTTTATTTTCTTTCTTGCTTTATTGTATTGGTTAAACCTTTCAGTAATATGTTTTAAAGCAGTGGTGAGAGTGGACATTGCTCTGGATTTTAGGGAGGAAGAATTAAGGTTTGTAGCTTTCCATTGTCACGTCTCTGCGCGGCTGGGTCTAGCTTCCTCGAGAGGATCGGCGGGGACTCAGAAAAAGAAATAAAGAGCAAGAGACAGGGATAGTTTAAAAGGCAATGTGAGCCAGGGGACTCTGATGGACAGGAGCCCTGAATCTAGTCAGCTTGCAGCTTTGATTGTAGTACAAACAGGGAAGGGGCTTTGTTCTTTCCAAGGTCTGTAAATCACAGGCATCACCCAAGATTTTAGCCAAATCTCCCTATGCCTCACAGACAACCTCAGCCGAAAGACCCTTTGTTCAATACAACCTTGCCTCCTACGGGAACAGATAATTGTTCACTATGAGACTTAGAGGCAAGAATGCAAGGAGGACTGCTGTTATCTTCTTAGGAAGATTTCTCTCTTCTTTGGCAGGCTGCTAGCTCTGCAGATAAGGGTTCACAGGCACTTAGGCCCCACATGCTTCACCTCCATTATTCCTCCCAGGGTACCCAAGGACAGCACCTGGCTTAGACCTCCCAAATGCACATATTTTACATAGGGTCATACACTTATATTGGAATCCTGCGCATATGTAGGGTCTTGCCCGTCATTGGCTGACCCGCCCTCTCTCTTAGAGTCCCATGGGGTTTTTCCATAAACATAGTGAATATCCTGTCCCCGTGAGGCCCTGCTGTTATGGGTGAATGCTGGGAGGCAAACCGCGAGGCTGCTGTGAGGCCACAATTTGCCCTTCTTTGTTTAGAAGCATGAGAAACACAGACTTCGCAGATTCCTGTTCGATAACACGTTGGAGGGCTGTATGTCTGGTTCTGAGGACTAAACAAAATAAACAAAGTAAAATAAGCATAATGGCAATTGTGCCAGCAAACCCACCACCTAAGATTTTCACCCAATTCAAAGGATCTAAATGAGACAGTCCATCTGCAGCAGCGGAGAGCACTTCTCCTGGCAGCAGCTGAAGACTGGCGTTGGACATTTCATCCACCTCTTTCTGAAGTTGTAAAATGTCCACAGTAAGATTAGGAACATGTCCCAAAAGATGAGCTCGTACCTCCTTCCAGGGAGTACAAGTTTGATTATAAGAATAAGGAGTAACAAAATAAGTAGATACATTCCAGTCACATTTTAAGGTAATCATAGTATGTAAATTTTCCACTCGATCACCAAGAAAAACAACAGTAGTTTCTAAATCAGCGAATCTAACATTAATTTCTTGATCTATTTGTACTTATTGATTCCATGATTTACTTGCATTCTGATGCCATTGTTGTACGAATTCAGTGGTCTGTACTGTCTGGTGTAGAGCCACTCCTGATACAGCAGTAACAGTAGTGAGGGCTATAATTCCCATAATTGTAGCAATCAATAATCCCATGAATCACTCTATTGTATGCGAAATCTTATGTAATAATTGAAGAACTATATGTAAAGTAGGAGAACCTTCCCACACCCTAGAAGCTTGGATGGGGATCCATAATCCACGTCGTCTCTTAAGAATCATTATTTAATTATGTTCATTATAAACAGAAGAATTTATACAAGTATATAATCTATATTGATCACATTCTATTAATTTTGTAATTAATATTACTGTCATTGTCCAACTAGAAAAACAAAAGGAATTTTAAGACATGTCTGTAAATAAACTGTTTTTGTTTCCTTAAATAGAAAAGTATATTTTATTTTTATTTTTTGGGTAATAGGATTGAGTGTCAATAATCTGAGAAGAATTATAAGTATGTACCCACCATCTGAGAAGTTGGTAATTGAAGCAATTAAATTGAGTGCAGTAAAGGACTGTATCCCCATAGGGGCCCCAGTCTATTACTATTCCATAGGAATCATTAAATAACACCCAATTCATACTCCCTCAACACTCTTCCCAATGAATATGGGACTGTCCGTCAATCCAGTTACTTTGATTGGTACACATAGGAATAGAGGGAGGGAAGCTAAGAGTGCTCGCCTCCTGTACTTCAAATTTCTTTCCAAAAATCATAAACATATCTTTAAAGGTATCATTTTCTTTGCATTGAGGCACAATCCAGGCATATTTTTTTTTATAGTTAGGTATGGAGCATCAATTCCAATATAAATTGGGGTATAAGTAAAACCTAATGAGGTATATAACCTGAAAGTTTAAAAATGTGACCTTCTTTATCAGGGAATTCAGATCCCCTTAAATCTTCTGGCCCTGGAAGCCAGGAGCTATCATTAATGTAAATTAAAGGAGGGTTATCATGTCATGAACATATGAGCATCTGTTCATGGAAATCTCGCTAAGACCAAGGTTTGTTTTTGTTGGTTTTTTTTTGTTGTTGTTGCTTTTGCCATTTGAGACAGTTTTTGTATTTGCAGGTAAGAAGAGGCACATCCAAACCAACACCCATATTAATGGGCACAAAAAACACTCCTGCCCGTTGTATAGATGATATACGGCTTTTAACTAGTGAAGCATCAGCATGTATTAGCAAAGAATTAGAGACCTCTGGGAAAGGCAGCTTTTCAGTAGAAAGGCGTTTCTTCCCCTGCCTGGATGTCTCCTGTATTATCTTCAAAAGGCGGGGTGTGAGTCAGGCCGGTTTTCAGCTGATTGTCATTCATGAGACTTGACACACCATCCCGGTATCCACAAAGAGCATTCCTGTGGACCTGGAGAAATACAAGCAAATCCTCTTTCTCATGTTAATAAAGTTTTTAAATGTTATTGATTGGTTTGGATATCCTTCCACCAGATAGGGACATTTTCCAATAGTTCGGAACTGTTGATTATTAAAATATATTGCTGTAGCAGTATGCCCAATGTTAACTTCATTACTTGAACCAGATGAATTTAAAATCTGCGGGGATTCTGTTCTGTCTTCCCCCTTTTTTAATTTTTTGTTTTAAACAAAATTTGAAAACACTGAGTAGAATTATTGGAAAGTGGAGTCTGATTTAATATTTATAGGGTTTGAAAACATCTCTAAAGCAGTTAAAACAGCCATTAGTTTAGCTTTTTGAGTTGAGATGTAATTAATCTATATTACTCTATGGACTTTTTTAGGGTCTAAGTTTTGGAAGACTTTTATGTACATATCTGGGTCGTCTGAAAACTTTCCTTAACGGTCCTGTATTTGTCTAAAAATCCTGCAATGAAAACGGAGATCTGAACTTTAGCAGATCTACATTTTTCTGGCTTATGTAGGATAATTAACATTTTCACTGGCAAATCTAGGAAGATATTTTGTAACCTTAAAAAGTGTAGGCTGGGCCGGCCGAGTGGCACATTGGTTAAGCGCTGGTTTTGGGATGTCAGCGGCCCCGGTTCGGATCCCACATGAGGGCCAGTGACACTGCCCTCTACAGCTAACAACACCTCCACCTGGAGCTGGGCTGTGCGAGCCCGGGTGATGGTGTGGACTGCAGCCCCTGCTGCAGTGGGCTGCCATAGGCTACAGTGAGTGGCCCACAGCCAGCGTGAGCGGCTGGCAGCCAAGCATGAGCTGTCAATAGCCGCGGTGAGCGACATCCAGAGGCCAGAGACCGATATGCCTCATCCGGGAAGAGTGCAATGACGATACCAACATGGGCCAGTGAAGCAACATCCTCCGCAACTAAACTGAAGAACAAAAAGAGAGCAACTTGTCTGTTCCCCTTCCCCGATTCCCCAACGCTGTTCCCCTCCGCCAATTCCCCAATAAAATCTTTAAAAAAAAAAAAAAAGTGTAGGCTGACTTCTGGTAAAATGGCACAATAGACAGATGCTGTGCTAACTGCCTCCCAGGATCATACCAAAATTATAAACAAATTATAGAGCATTCAACCCTGGAGGTCCCCGGAACACTAGATGAACAGAACCACTAAACGAAGAACTTAAAGAGGAAGCCATGTCGGGTCTGGTAGGATGGGCGGAGACGAGAGAGGGCGAACCCTGTGAGGGAAGTACCAGCTCTGGGGAGGCTTCTCCGGTTGAGGGAGAGACCCTCCGGTTGCACACCAGGCTCACCAGCCTAGAGTTCCTTTGCCGGGAAGAGGAGTTCTAAGATAACCAGCAGTAAATTAGTGAGGACTCTCTATGCTCAGCTTGGTGAGGCTAAGAGCAGCTGGAGAATCAGTGGGTCCGGCGCCCGGGATTGCTCGCTGGTGAGCACTTACCTGGTTCCTGGTGGAGGAGGGAGTAGCTGTGTGAGCCGGACCCAGGAGCCTGCGGGGATGGACTGAACTGAACACCTTTGGTGCAAAGGCTGGAGGTTTTTGGACTGTTGTTCCCCTGGTGTGGAGCCTGCACGCGAGTGGTTTAGGGAGGATGCCATTTTGTCAGGCTTGACCCCTCCCACGGAGGATCAGGTCCAAGACCTCATTGGTCTGGTGGAATTGGCACAGAAGTGCGCGTGTGCATGTGTGCATGCGTGCGTGCCTGCGGCCTTGGATCCCCACTCTCTGCCCGGCTTATACTGCGTTGCCAGGGAAACGCTGGGCGGGTGCCCTCCGGCTCCAACAGACTGCTCACTGAGACCCGGGAGTGCACAAGCTGCCTCGGATCCTCACCCTCCGCACGGCTTGTGCTGCGTTGCCAGGGAAATGCCTGGTGGGCATGCTCCGGCTCCAACAGGCTGCTCACTGAGACACAGGAGTGCGCAAGCCACCTCGGGTCACCGCTCTCCGCACTGCACTTGCAGAGTTGCCAGGCTGGTAATTGGTTGTAGGGCTGCTTGACCTGATCTGAGAGTGGCTGATTGGGACAGGCTGAGACTGGGAGTTTTCCAGGGAGTGTTGTGCCGTTAGCTGTGTGCTTGCGTGATCCATCCAGGGCTCTCCTGGTGATTTATCTAATACATCAAAGCAATCCCAGAGCGACAGCCAGAATGGGGAAACAAAGAAACATGTCACAAGTAAAAGATCAGAAGAAACCTCTAGAAATGGAACTAAATGAAACAGAGGGAGCCAACCTTTCAGAGACAGAGTTTAGAACACTGATGATAAGAATGTTTAAGGAACTTAGCGAGGACATAAAGAAGGATAGGGAAACCATAAAAAACAACCTGTTAGAACTAAAGAATACAATAACTGAAATGAAGAACACACTCGAAGGAATCACCAGTAGAGTAGATGAAGCAGAGGAGCGGATCAGCGATATGGAAGATAAAATAGCAGAAATCACCCAGTTGGCAGAGCAAAAAGACCAAAGAATAAAAAACAATGAAAACAGTTTAAGAGCCCTATGGGACAAGGTGATACACAACCAACAACGAATCATAGGAATACCAGAAGGAGAAGAGAAGAAGCAAGGGGTCAAGAATGTATTTGAAAAAATAATGACTGAAAATTCCCTACCCTGGTGAAGGAAATCAACATACATGCCCAGGAAGCGCAGAGGGTTCCAAACAAGATGAACCCAAACAGGTCCACACCAAGACACATCATAGTTAAAATGCCAAAGGTTAAAGACAGAGACAGAATCCTAGAGGCTGCAAGAGAAAGACAGCAGGTTACATACAAAGGAACTCCTGTTAGACTAACAGCTGACTTGTCTACAGAAACTCTGCAGGCCAGAAGGGAGTGGCAGGAGATACTCAAAGTGACACAAAATAAAGGCCTACACCAAGATTGCTCTACCCAGCACGGCTATCACTTAAAATTGAAGGAGAAATAAAGAGCTTCTCAGAAAAGAATAAGCTTAAGGAATTCATTACCACCAAGCCAGCATTGCAAGAAATGTTAAAAGGGCTTTTTTAAACAAAAGAAAGGGGTAAACAAGCCAACCCAGGAGGACCAGGAATACAAATAACAAAATGGCAATATTTATGCACCTATCAATAATCGTTTTAAATGTGAATGGGCTAAATGCTGCAATCAAAAGACAGAGAGTGGCTGAGTGCATAAGAAAATAGGACACATGTATATGCTGTTTACAGATGGAATAAGATATTTCATGCAAATGGAAATGAGAAAAAAAAAGCTGGAGTACCAATACTTATTTTGGACAAAATAGACTTTAAAATGACTACAATAAAAGACAAAGAAGGGCACTATAACCTTAATAAACATCTATGCACCCAACATAGGAACTCCTAATTACATATAACAGATTTTAACAGACATAAAGACAGAGATCAACAGTAACACTATCATAGTAGGGGACTTCAACATCATTGTCACCAATGGACAGACCCTTTAGACAGAAAATCAACACAGAAAGAGTTGATATAAAGGAAAAACTGATGGTTGTTGGCTGGGAGGGAGTGGAGAAGAGGGAGAGGGGGAAGGTTTTGGACAGTGTAGATGGAAGTACAATGTTGCCGCAGGGAGATGGGGGCAGTTCTGGGAATGTAATTGATAATGTTGTGAAGACTATTATGTTGTGTGAAATAAGTCAGTCGGAGAAGGACAGGTACCATGTGATCTCACTTGTGTGTGGAGTCTGAAGAGCTGAGTGAACAATCAAAGTAAACAGACTCGTAGATGTAGAGGAAAAACTGAGGGTGGCTACTTGGGAGGGGGTGGGGATGGGGGGAAGGGGAAATAGACAACTACAATATTGCCACAGGGATATGAAACACAGTTCGGGGAATATAATAATGTTGTAAAAATTTTGTGGCCTGTCAGATAGTCACATGTCTTGTTAGGGAGACCACTTCATGGATGGAGTGGAGGCTTGCTTGATCACTGCACTGTACACCTGAAACTGTTGTTGTATAGTATTGTATGCCAACTGTAACTGAATATGTGGATGGTCACGGGATGTGGAGTATGCTGTGGAGGCGAGTCAGGGGAGTTGTGATAGATATGTATGATATGGGTGGGTAGTGGGGTAGCGAACTCGGGGTGGGGTGTTTTCACTTTGGGGGGTAAAAAGTATAACTATTGCATTGTGTTGTACACCTGAAACTAATAAAAAAAAAAGTATAGCCTGGTGATAATACATAAGATATATTTATTAACAGATTTTAATCTATCTTTGAACATTTCTGTGACAATAAGCTAAAAATAGGTGAGCTCATCAAAACTAAAATCTTAAGTTGTTAATAGATGTTGAGAAATTATGTCTAAGCACTTTTAATATATGACCATTACTAAAAAGTTTTACTTAAAATCTTACTCGAGTGACCTTTTATCAGCTCCTACTCTATGAGATCCCAAAGTGAATTATACAAGCTATTTTTTGACAAACTTTGTAGCTGAGATAACATGATTTTAAAAGTAATTTAATTTAGAATGTTATCACTCATAGACTTAGGTTATATCCCTTACAATGAGTCCCACTGTAGGTGGTCCCTACAGGAATTTGACCAGGGGAGGTGTTTCATTGCCCCCATAATTAATGTCTGATTCCTGTACTTTTTAATTTTGTGGTCTTTTTTGAGAGATAATTATAGAAACATCAAAAACATCAATTAATTATAGAAATAAATATTTTGTCTGGTATTTTAATCTGGCAAACAGGACGAATTCCTGAAATCTTTTTAGTAAAAAAATACCGGCTTGACCGATGTTTTTAAATCTTTTAGTTTCTAGTAGCAATGTACTAGGCAGGCCCAAGGAGATTATATGGAGGGTCCCTGAAATAATACAAAGAGCTAGGTGGCTGGCTTCTCCAGTTCTCCACTGTTCCAGCGTCAGCCACTGCCTTACTACAACCGCATAAGTACTCTGAGTCAAAACTGCCAAACTGAGCCTTCCCTGCGTTGTTCCACCACAGAAACTGTAAGATATAATGAAGTAACTAATTTTTTGGAAACATTAAATTTTTTGGAGGTTTGTCATACATGAATAGTAACTAGAAAACTACTTGCCAAGTAACTTTTTGGACACTAGATGTAATTCTACAATAGATCTTACACAGGTCTGTGTAAATACATGTGATTTCATTTGAACAAATGTTAAATGTATTAATATACATATAGTTGATGGTTGGATTGTAAGTACTCACTGAATATCATATGTATGCTAGACACATTTAATAAAAACCTAAATTCATTCTCAGTAATTTTTAATTAAACTTGCAAATTATATACATGTACAGCAAGTGCCAGGATTAGCATATGTTACTATTATGAAATGAATAATATGGACAAAAGAAACTATAGAGTTTGTAGGAGGGAATTATTCTTGAGTGCTTTTGGTAGAAAAGCCTTGAGACATATTGAATTATAAAGAAATTTAGGAATATTTAACTAGAAAGAATGTAAGAGGACACTCTAGAGAGAATCAGTAGAATGAGCCATAAATTTCCATGGGGAATTTTGGATAATCACAAGTGAAATGATTGAACTGGGGTATTATTAATTAGAATATCATCAAGAGGTAAAAATTAAGCGATTAGAGGCAAAAGTTCTCAGCAAATTATTATGCAGTATTGTCATATTATGTGAGAAATAAGAACATTTAAAGCTACTTACAGAGATGTTTGATGGTTACAGAGTGGTGTTTTAGAAAAACTGAGGGTAATAAATGTGATAAAATGAGGGCCAAAATTTTAAAAGAATGATGCAAATAAAAGCATGAGTTCTTAGACTATATAATAAGCATAGGGAAGAAAAAAACATAAAAATTACATTTAAATATTTTTTTCCAGGCCAGCTGAGTGCCTCAGTTGGTTAAGAGTTGTGCTCTGAACAACAGTGTCGCCGTTTGATTTTCACATGGGCCAGCAAACTCTGCGCCTTAGCTGAGCTGTTGCTGAGCTGTCACTGAGCTGCCAACAGGTGGCAGGTTGGCTCATCTGGTGTAACAACAGACTGGTCAATGGTGGGTTATGCCCACCTACAACTAAGATTGAACTCAGCACCTTGAGCTGTGCTGCCGCCTGGATGGCTCAATGGATAGGGAGTGCGCTCTTAACAACAAGGCTGTTGGTTCGACTCCCGCATAGTATGGTGGCTACGCCCACCTGCAACGAAGATTGAACACAGCACCTTGAGCTTAGAGGCCACGAGCTGCCGAGGGGAAGCTAGATGACAACCGGCGACCTCCACAAGGAAGATTGAAGAACAACAACTTGGCTGCTCCCCTCCCTCAATTCCCTAACACTGTTCCCCTCCCCCAATTCCCCAATAAAATCTTTAAAAAAAAATACTTTTTCCTATTACAAAAATAAAGTTTACTGGGCTGGCCCAGTGGCGCAGTGGTTAAGTGCTGGCTTGGGAAGCCAGCAGCCCCGGTTTGGGTCCCACATATGAGGGCCAGTAACACTGCCCTCCAAAAAAAAAAAAAAAAAAAAAAACCCCACTGGTCTATGTTGGCCTTCCAGTGGATCTTTTAAAATAAAGTTTATTATTGTTAAAATCAAATAGGAGAAGACTTTTGATCTGGGAAAATGGAGACTTTTTTTTCTATTCCTCCCATTAAGTAAAACTAAAAATCAGTGAAAATTATATAGAACACAAACATAAGAATACTTTGAAAAAGGGAGGAAAGAAAGCAGTTTAGCTAGCAACTTTGAAACTAGAGTAACAAGAAGGTGGAAAATTCCTTGGATTTTTCTTTGTTCCATATATCTCCAAGTAGATAGGAGAGGCCAGAAAGCTGTGGAGGAATATAGAAAATCCCAGCAAAACCCTGCTGCCTTTTCCCAAAGTAGTCAAGCAGGATAGAAACTTTTCAATGATAATCACTTTATTCCATCAAAACATCACAGAAAAAAATTGTGACCCCCTGCCCCCAATTCCAACCCAGGCAACAAAAGGAAAATAAAAAGGCTAGACATCTACCTTTGCCATTCTGTAACAAGGTACCTCTTGATGGGCATATCAGAGAATTCTGAGTGGGGTGCCAGGACTTTGATCATCACTGAGTAGTAATTAAACTTTACCTTCTGTTCCACTGGAGACCTATCAAGAACCACCACCTATACTCCCACCAGGTGGCAACAAGTCACCCCTCTCACTGCTTACTAAGACTGTGATCAGGGATGCCAAGAGGAGAGTCAGGACTATCACCAGCATCCATTGGTAATGAGTTTACCTCTTTCTAGAATCAATGAAGGATATGTGGGGGCAAAGCCCCTTTCGTCCTTCCAACAATATGCTATAGGATGCCTAATGGGGATATTGAATTTCCATTCTCCCAGCAAAACAAACAAACAAAACAAAACCCTCCTCACCTCCAAAACTTCAAGAGACAAAATAAGGTTTCAGATTTCCACCTCCATGTGTAAGGAGGAGGCACCCTCCCTTCCACTATTGGAGTAGTGCTAAATGAGCCCTGCTAAAATACAATATTTAAATAAAATCAAAAATATTGTAAGGTAACATCAAGAATGTCTAGGTTTCAATAGAAAATTCAGCTGTCATAATAAGGACCAGGAAAATCTAAAACTGAATGTGAGAAAGCAAATCACTCAAATCAATGCCAATATGAAGCGTATGTTCAAATCATATGATAAGTATAAAGTATTCATCATAAAAACGTTTCATTGAGCAATTATAAAATACCAAGACATAAATAAAATAATAGAAAGTCTCAGCAAAGACATGGAAAAAAATCAGGGAGAAAGACAAGATATGAAATCCAAATAGAAATTTTACTCCTAAAATACACAATAACTTCCCCCCAAAAGCCCTGACTACATTGGCTCAAAGGCAGAAAAAAAGGGGACTTAATCTGTATAGCTAAAAATAGAACAATATAAATTATGCACTCAAACAACAGTGAGAAAATAGACTTTTAAAAAAATGAATGTAGACTCAGGGACAGGAGGGAAAATAACAAAAAACCTAACATCATAATTAGAGCACCAGAAATAAAGATAAAAGAAGATGTGCATAAAAACGTATCCAAAGAAATAATGGATAAAAATCTCCCATTTATGGAAAAAAAGAAAAAAGAAGAAATGTAATAATTCAAGAAGCTAAAGAAATTCCAAATGTCATAAACCAAATGCGTGCGCGTGCGCGCGCGCACACACACACACACACACACACATATCCATTCCAAAACACATCATAATCAAACTTTTGAAAAGTAGAGACAAAGATAAAATCTTGGAAACAGAGAGAAATGACAGTAGCTGTGAAGAAAAAAAATTGAATCACAATTGTTTTCTCAACACAGATTCTGGAAGCTATAAGGTATAGCAAATATTTTCAAGTGCTGAAAAAAAGCGATCTCAGGATCCTACACCCAGTGAAAATATAGTTCAGAATCAAGAGGAAACCAAGGCATTCTCATATAAAAGGAAAGCTGAAAGAATTTATTGTAAGCAAGTTTACCCATAAATAATGGCTGAAGAAAAGTTTCTAAACAGAAAGACAATGACGAAAGAAGCTGCACAACATCAGAAATCAAGAAACAATAAAATAAAGAAAAAAATAAATATATATTGTAGACTTTGCTATTCTTATTGAGTTTTCTATATTCTATGTTTGTTCAAAAATTATAACACAGACTTCCAGTCAAGATGGTGGAGTAGGTAAATACTGTACTCACCTCTTTTCATGAACTCATCACAATTACAAGTAAACTACAGAACAACTGTCACATTATAGCCTGCCTGTGTGCCCCCATGCACTTCTCCATAAAGACAGATCATTACTTCACTATTTCGCTTACTGTAATATCCCTGTTTGTCCCCAAGGGATGGGCGGTTAGTCAATGATGGGTAAGATCCCTCAAGGGAGGGGCGACCTAAGCCAGACATGGCCACGTGGGTGCCTGTGGGTGCCAGTGGGTACCAGTGGGTGCCAATAGGAGGAGTCACGAGTTGACAGAAATAGGGCATGAACCCTTGCATCAGGTCCTGGCAGCCTGCCTGTGAAATGACCTATTGTGATAATATCTGTCCTCCATGTATTCTTATCAGTAAGCCTTGGCAGAGGAAGTTCTGTCTTTTAAGAGGTGCATGACAATAACCTCATGGGACCTCCGGTAATGGCAGCTTGCAGGTGTGGGTGATTTGGCCCTGAGCTATGTTTTTGGGTGTGAGACACAGAGACCGCAGAAGCTACATTGACTCTTGCTTATGTGTAAGATAATAATAGAAGCAGTCAGGCCTGATTCAGGGCTTCCCATCCACGAAGCGGAGGTCCCCTGGCCCCGAACTGTATTCTCTCTTATTTGTCTCTCTCTCTCTCTCTCTTTCTTAACCTTTCACCATCCCTTCTCCACTCCCACCTACCCTGTCATGCAAGATGCAACAAACAACCATTATTGAGAACCATATGAAGTCAAGGTGAATAACAGTCCTATAACTAAGGATATACAAAGGAAGCTACATTGAGACTGGTGAGAGGGGTGGTCTGGTCTCAAACCCACATGTAGTGATTAAGAAATGGGAGGTATATCTCAGCTGCAAAGGTCCTAGCAAACAGGATGCTAAAGTCCCAGGTGGTCCCTCTTAAAGGGCCTACTCAAAGATTTACTCATTGAGGGATTCACTACTGCTAAGATCCAGTGCTTGGGCTCAAAAAGAACCAGGGACAAATAGGGAGGAACTGGATTGACTGGATTCAGTCATGGATAGAGAAGGAGCTTTCTCCCAGACAGAAATGCTGGCCTGCCATTGTTACTTTATTGAGCCTTACCCTCACCCAGCCTACACAAGCAGGTAGGCACCATCTGAGTCTTCAACAATTTGGCTAACAATATTTGCCACTCTAGAGGAGCTGATAGAAGCCACTCTTTCTTTGTTGAGCCCTCTCTACTCCTGGCATGAAGAACCAGGTGGCCACTATATCTGAGTCTCCATTAACTTGGCTAACACCTTTCATTTGCTGCACCCTGGTGATTCCCTCAGACCCTGTCTGACCAAATTGCAGGCCAACCCAAGCTGCTTCCAGTGGCTTTTCCATACAAATGACCTATCTTGGCTCATGCTGTGTACTTTCCTAAAATTTCTCAAAGGTTCACAAATCCTAAAGAAACAGTATCTCACCTCAGCATGCCCCATACATCTTGCTAAGTAGCCCCAAGCCTGGCATTGGTGCCAGCTAGACTCAGTTCATAGTTTAGGCTCTCCCAGTCACCTATAAGCCCAGCATATGTGACAGCCATCTGAAGATCACTTACTAGATCATACCATGTGGCCCAGAACCAGGAACAGTCAACCATTGAGCTTGGGCTAAACCAGAGCTCTCCCCAAGAGTCCCTACATCCAACATACTTGGTGGCCAGCTTTAGATGATATTAGAGTACCTCCACAAATGACACATCCAAAGGGCATACTCAGCAGGCACCAAATCTTGAACCATAGGGTCAGCCCCTATACAACAGCTGCTTGGTTGTATTCACAACCACTTCTCACAGCCAATCAACCAGGTGATCAATCCCACCTGTCTACATGACAACAGCAATCAAGGCTCAGCTGCAATAGGAGGGCACACACAACTCTCACCAGGGATATACCTGGAGCACCCAGCTCAGGAAGACTGTGCCACTGGGTTACATAAACCTGGGAAGCCGCTATATAAGACCATTCTACCCAGACAGGAAGATATAGTAGATCTACCTAATACAAAGAAACAAATACAGGGAACCAGCCAAAATGAGGAGACAAAGAAATATGTTCTACAGGAAAGAACAGAATGAAACTCCAGAATAAGAATTAAACAAAATGAACACTATTAGCTGCAGACTTCAAAGCACTGGTTATAGTGATGCTCAATGAAATTAGGGGAAGAGTAGATAAACTCACTGAGAACTTTAACTAAGAGATAGGAAACATAAAAGTAGAGATAGAAAACAAAAAGAACCAGACATAAATGAAGAATAAAATAACTTATATGAAGAATTAAACAATAGATTATATGAAGCATAAGACTAAATCAGCAATTTGCAAGACAAGTTAGTGAAAACCACCCAATCAGAACAGCAAAGAGAAAAAAAGAATTTTTAATAATGAGGATATTTTAAGTGGCCTACAGGACAACATTGAGTGTACCAACATTCACATCAGAGGGATACCAGAAGAAGGAGAGAGAACAAGGAATTAAAAACTTATTTGAAGAAATAATGATTAAAAACATCCCTAACCTGGTGAAAGAAATGGATATTCAAGTTGAGGCAGTGCAGAGGGTTCCAATCAAAATGAACCCAAAGAGTCCCACACCAAGACACATCACAATTAAAATGCCCAAGGTTAAAGATAAAGTGAGAATCATAAAAGCAGCAAGAGAAAAGCAGTTATCTACAAGGGAGCTCCTATAAGACTGCCAGCCATTTCTCAACAGAAACTTTGCAGGTCAGGCAGGATTGGCATGAATATTCAAAGGAATGAAAAGCAAGGCCCTACAACCAAGATTACTTTACCTTGCAAAGCTTTCATTTATAATTGAAGGAGAGATAAAGAGCTTCCCAGACAAGAAATAGCCATCCTTTGGCTAGTTCATCTCCACCAAACCAGTATTACAAGAAATGTTAAAGGGAATTCTTCAGGAAAAAGAAGGAAAAAAGATTTTAAAAATATGAATAATAAAATGACAATAACTATATACCTGTCAATAATAACTTTAAATATAAATGGATTAAATGCTCTAATCAAAAGATATGGTGGCTGAATAGATAAGAAAACAAGACCCATACATATGCTACCTACAAGAGACCCACTTCTGATTGAAAAGCACACACTGACTGAAAGTAAAGCGATGGAAAAAGATGTTTCATGCAAATGGAAACTTAAAAAAAGCTGAGGTAGCAATACTTACATTAGATAAAATAGACTTTAAAACAAAGCTATAACAAGAGACAAAGAAGGACCCAGAAATTCCACTTTTGAGTTTTTATGCAAACAAATGCAAAACACTAATTTGAAAACACATATAAGTCCCTATATTCATTGTGGCCTTATTTACAATAGCCAAGAAATGAAAGTAAACTAAGTGTTTATCAATAGACAAATTGGATAAAGAAGGAGTGGTATATATATATACAATGGGATATTGTTACTCAGGCATAAAAAAAAGTAAAATATTTCAATTTATGACAACATGGATGGGCCAGAGAGTATTATGCAAAGTGAAATAATTCAAACAGAGAAAGTCAAATACTATATGATTTCACTTATGTATTCAATCTAAAAAACAAAATAAATGAACAATCAAGACAGAAACAAACTCACAGATACAGAGAATATTTTGATGGTTACAACATGGGAGGGGGGTTAGAAGGATGTGTGAAAAGGGGGCAGGGATTAATATGTACAAATTGCCAGTTATAAGAAGTCATGAGGCTATAAATTACAGCATAGGGAATATAGTCAATAATATTGCAATAACTACGCATGCTGTCAGACAGTTACTAGACTAATCCGAGTGATCACTTCATAAGTTATATAAATGTCTAATCACTGTTTGTCACCTGAAACTAATAGAGTATTGTATGTCAAGTGTAATTTAAAAATATTTAAAAATTATAACACTGTAAGATATGGTTATGAATATATGTAAAGAAAATATTTAAGGCAAATATGAAAACTAGAAGCTAAGGAAACTAAACTAAGTTGAGGCTTCTGTACTTGACTCAAAATGATGAAATGTCGACACTAGTTGATTCTTATAAACTTATGTACATATAATGCAATATCTTGATAAAACACCAAACAAAGGGATATACACAAAAATACTTTATTTATAGAATTTCTGAAATTCTAAAAGGCATTTAATGTTCAAAAAGTTAAGAAAAACAAAATAGGAAAAGAGAACAAATGATTTAAAACATGAAATGAAAGACATATATTAGTATATCTATAGTTAAACTAAGCATAAATGGTCTAAATAAATGAATTAAGAGATGAATTTGTAAAGTGTACTAGAATTTGTCTACAAGAACCTCCCTTCAAATATGCTGATATAAATAGTTACAAGAAAAATCTGGAAAATAAAATAGTATACAAATATTAATCAAAAGAAAGCAGGTAAGACTGTATTAATATTAGATAAAGTACATTTCAGAGCAACAAAAAATGTCAAGGAAAGTGAAGGCCATTACAAAATGCTAAAAGAGAATCTTAAGTGTGTAAGGAACAAATAATAGAGCCTCAAAAATGTTTGAACCAAAAATTGATAGAATTTAAGGAAAAATAGACAAAAGCACAATTAGAACTGGAGATTTCAACACCCTTCTCTTTCCATTTATTGCAAGTAGGTAGAAATTCCGCAAGAATGTAGAACTCAACAACACCCTTAAGTAATGAGGTTTAATCAACTTTTATAAAGCAGTCCACCCAACAATAGAATAGTTTTCAAGCATCATGAAATATGTACCAAAATGGATTATATCTTGGTATATAAAAGATTGTCCAATGAATTTTTAATAATTGAAGTCACAAGGTATTGCCTATGAGAACAATGAAATCAAACTAAAAATCAATAACAGAATGCAAAAAATCTTGAAGCATTTCAAAACTATATACTTCTAAATAGCTCAAAGAGAATAGCTAAAGAGAAAATATCAAGGGAAATAAAAATACATAAAATGAAGGAGAATACAAATGTAACATATCAAATTTCTGTGACTTATCTAAAGATAGATGTGCTGAAAGGGTAACATATAGCAATAAATTTTTATATTAGAAAGAAGAAAAAGCTTAAATCAGTAATTTAAACTTATACCTCAAAAAGTGGAAAAAGAAGGCAAAACATTTTAAAGCAAGCAGAAGTAATGAGACAAACACATTATCACGAATGAAACAAGCAACATCACAACAGATCCTACAAGTATCAAAAGAATAATAATGGAATATTATGAACAACTTGAAACACAAAATTTGACCATTTAGTTAAAATGAATCAATTTCTTGAAAAAGTACTGAGTACAAATCACCCAAGATGAAGCTGAAAATTTGAGTAGCCTTAAAATTTTAAGGAAATGGGAATCACTGAAAACAAACAAACAAACAAGCAAACAGATAAACTGAAAAAGAAATCTTCAGGCCAAGATGACTTTACTGAAGTATTCTATCAACATTTAAAGAAAAATTAGCACCAACTATACATAATCTAATATCTTTCATTAATATAGGTTTAAACGAACTTAAAATATTAGAAAATTAAATCTACCAATATATAACAAGCATTATACACTATCATTAATTGGGGTTTATTCCAGAGACACAAACCTGGTTCAATATTTGAAAATCAATCAATGTAACTCACTTTATTAACAAGCTAAAAAGGAAAATTCTATGATTATTACAACTGGTGAAGAAAAATCACTTTACATAAATGATAAAAATGCTCAGAAAACTAGGAATAGACAGAAATTTTCTCTACTTAATAAAGAACATTAACACAAAACATCATACTTACTAGTATAAGACTGAATGCTTTCCCTTTATATCAGAAGTAAGGTGAAGATATTAGCTCTTACACTGATCTTCAACATAGTACTAGAAGTTCTAGTAAGCACAATAAGCCGGTAAATAAATAGAAAGCAAATAGATCTGAATAGAAGAAATATAACTTTTTCTATTTTTGAAATACATAATTCTCTAAATAGAAAATCAAACAGAATCACTCAGAACAAATAAAAACAAATGAAACCTCTTAATACCAAGAAGTTATTTCAGCAATATCAAGTAATAAAACATCAGCATATAGTGAAAGAATAAGAATAATAGGTTGTGTTTTTTTCCCCAACAAATGTTGCAGGAACAATTGAATAACCATAGGCAAAGAAAAAGAAAAAAATCCTCACCGTTTATACAAAAATTAGATCAGTGATTTCAATGTAAAATGTATATCTATAAAACTTACAGAAGATAATTAAGTTTGTGAACTCTCCACCGTGCACTTACATTGGCAACATTACAAACATCTTCGTAAGGTTTCATAACCTTGGTGTAACAATCTCACAGTTCTGTTTGTGTGAATGTGAGGTGGTGTCTTGTTGAGTGGCGTTTATTACTGTTGTTGTGTGCTTTTGTGTGCTGTCATGAGAATGTCAGAGCTTGAATTAGAGCAAAAAAACTATCAAATTTCTTGTTAAATTTGGCAAAAGCGGAAGTGAAATCAGAGACATTTCAGTCCAAGTTTATAAGGGTAATGCCACAAATAAAATGGTAGTGTACACATGGATTAAACATTTTTTTGAGGGAAGAAAATGTGTCACTGATGAAAAGAGGTCAGGGTAACCAGTAACAAGCAGAACTGACAAAAACATTGCAAACATTCAGCAAATTGTCCTTCAAAATTGTGAGACTGTGAGAAGCATAGCAGACCAAGTAAATGTCCATAGAGAAACAGTTAGGAAAATCTTAACTGAAAATCTTGGCATCAGAAGAGTGTGTGCAAAAATAGTCCTGAAGGAGCTCTTGCATCACGACAATGCACCAGCTCACACTGCACTGTGTGTGAGGGAGTTTTTAGCCAGTAAACAAATAACTGTATAGGAACCACACGCTACTCTTCAGACTTGCCTCCCAATGACTTCTTTCTTTACTCAAAGATAAATAAAATATTGAAAGGAAGACATTTTGATGATATTCAGGACATCAAAGGTAATATGACAATGACTCTGATGGCCATTCCAGAAAAAGAGTTCCAAAATTGCTTTGAAGGGTGGACTAGGTGCTGGCATCAATGCATAGCATCCCAAGGGGAGTGCTTTGAAAGTGACTGTAGTGATATTCAGCAATGAGGTATGTAGCACTTTTTCTAGAATGAATTCACAAACTCAATTTTTAGACCTCGTAGGAAAAATCTCTAGTACTTTTTATTCAAAGATTTCACCAAAAGCTTCATCCACTAAGGAAAACATAAAGAAATTAGGCTTCATTAAAACAACAACAATAACAATAAAACACTTTGTGCTGTGAAAGACACTGTTAGGAGAAAGAAGGTCAATTATAGATCGGGAGAAAATATTTGCAAACCACCTATCTGACAAAGGACTCATATTGAGAATACATACAGAATGCAAAGCTCAACATAAAGAAGAAAACATTCCAATTAGAAAATGGGTGCAATACATAAATAGACATTTCAGCATAGAAAATACTGAAAAGGTGGAAAGTAAGTACATGAAAATATGTTCAACATCACTAGCCAATAGGAAATGCAAATTAAGCCACAATGAGATAACATTACAAGTATATCATTACAATTAAAAATAACAATAAAATAAAGTGGTGACTGTATCCTGAAAAGTATGTGAAAACATTGGGTCTCCCTTACATTAATGATTGGAAAGGAAAATTTTAAAGCCACATGGGAAAAAGTTTGGCAGTTTCTTAAAAATAATAGTAAATAAATGTACACTTACTATTTGACTTAACAATTGTCCCTCAGGGCATTTCCCAGAGAATTTAAAGTTTGTGTTCATACAAAAATCTGTGCCGTATTGTTCATAGCAGCTTTATTTGTAGTAGTCAAAACTTAAAACTACCAAAATGTCCCTTACTGTATGAATGTTAATCAACCTGAGGCACATACTTACTACTCAGAAATAAAAAGGAACAAACTATTGACACATGCAAGAACTTGAATGAATATCAAAGCATTATACTAAATGAAGCTAATCTCAAAAGGTCATATACTATATGATTTCCTTTACCTAGCTTTCACCAAACAATTACTTTTAGCCAGTGGTTTTATATGTAAAATACTTTCCCCATGCTCAGATCATTTTTTGGGGACAATTTGCCCCTCAGTTTCTCATAATTTGCATATCTTGCAATTGAGATACTGCTGCCCTTTATTTTATTTTCATTGGCAACATATTTCGGTTGCTTACTTGGCTGTTGTTGTTTCATTCATTACTGATAGTGTTTAGTTCTCTTTGTATTTAAATTGAGTAATTTGTTTGGATCTCTTTTTGGATGCTACCAGAATTCTTTCTCAGAACTCAAGTGAGTACACTTTGAAGAGAATAGTAATGAGTCTTAAGAAATCAGTGAAGGAAAACAGTTACATGAGGGAGCCAGAACGGTGTGCTTCCCTGGCACTACTTCCACTTGTCAGTCTTTAAAACACACTTACCTTGGCTTGGAGTAGAAGCTGCCTCTGACTTTTTAATGTTAGCTGTATAACCTGGGCCCCTCAGGCATTGCTGCTTTAAACTCTTCTGATCTGCAGCATTATGAGGCTTTTCCAAGGTGTCCCACAATCTGCCTTTGCCTCCAGGTCTCTGTCCCACCACATCAAGGCGTGTTCTTGTGGTCCCAGAATATTGCCTTCTCACTCTCAGATGGTCACACTTCTTTCTTAGAGAAATTATTTGTTATTCAGCCAGAATGTATTTCTATTTAACTCCCTCATATCAGCAGTAAATTAAAGTTTCTGCCATGCTGATTACTCTCTTCCCTTAGTGGCAATTAGGGTTGAGGAGAGAGCAGATAAAAAGGAAGAGGAATGCACACAGTTTTTAACCAAATTTATAATATTATTTCTTCATTTAAGTAGTGGGTACAGGTATTTTCATTATTCTTTCTCAGTATCTTTTTGTAAGTCTGTAGTAAAGGTACATGGTAGCATCAAACATTTATTGATGGCTAAGATAAAAAAGATTCAATCTTACTTTATGTCTTCATAAAACACAAACTACATAACTCACCTAATATAAGAGATATAATTGAAATAGCCCTATAAGTATTAATGAAATTGAGCTGGCCGAGTGGCACGTTGGTTAAGAGCTGGCTTGGAATGCCAGCTCTGAGCAGCAGGGCTCCGTTTCGATCCCACATGTTAGGGACAGTGACAGTGCCCTCTACAGTTAAGATGGTGAACAACAGCTCCACCTGGAGCTGGGCTGCTCTGAGTCGCCGGCGACAGCGTAGTTGCAGCCCCTGCTGCAGTGGGCTGCCATAAGCTACCATGAGTGTCTGGCAGCCAGTGTGAGCGGCTGGCAACCAGTGTAAGTGCCAAGAGCTGCCATGAGTGGCCTTCCAGAAGTCAGTGACCGATCTGCCTCACCTGGGAAGAGCACAATGACAATACCAACAGGGGCCAGTGAAGCAATGTTCTCCACAACTAGACTAAAGAACAAAAGAATGGCAACTTGTTTGTTCCCCTTCCCTGGTTCCCCAACGCTGTTCCCCTCCCCCCAATTCCCAAAAAAACTTTAAAAAAATTTTTTTTATTAAAATATAGCTAACATACAATATTATATTATATTCAGGTGCACACTATAATTATTCAACATGTATATACCTAAAGAAGTAATCACCATAAGTCCAGCAACCATCTAACACTATACCATGCTATCACAATATTATTGATTATATTTCCTATGCTGTACATTTCATTCCCAAGACATATTTGCATGATACCTGGAAATTTGAACTTCTTTATTCCCCTTCAATTTTCTTCTCTTTTTAGTTTTTCAATTACAGTTGGCATTCAATATTATTTTATGTTAATTTCAGACATACAGCATAGTATTTGGACACTTACATAATTTTTAAGAAGTGATCCCCCTGACTAGTTTAGTACCCACCTGGCACTATACATAGTTATTACCATATTATTCACTATATTCTCTATGTTTTACTTTACAACCCCATACTATTTTGTACTACCAATTTTTATTTTTTAATCCAGTCACTTCTTTCATCCTGCCCCCAAGTGCCCTTCTATGTATCACCCTGATAAATCCAGTACCCATCTGACACCATACATAGTTATGACAATATTATTGACTATGTCCCTTATCCTATATCCTATATCCCCATGGCTACTGTGCAACAACCAATTTGTACTTAATTACTTCTCCTTTTTCACTCATGCCCAACCCCCTCCCATCTGGCAACCATCAAAATGTTCTATGTATCTATGAGTTTGTTTCTGTTTTGTTTGTTTGTTTATTTTGTTCTTTAGATTATACATATAAACAAATTTACATTGCACCTGTCTTTCTCTGTCTGACATACTCCACTCAGCACAATACACTCCAGGTCCACCCATGCCATCACAGATGGTAAGAACCCATTCATGTCCATGGCCAAGCAATATTCCATTGTATATATGTACTCTTTCCTCTTTATCCATTTCATCCACAGATGGACATCCAGGTGGCCTCCACTTCTTGGCCATTGTAAGCAATACTACAATGAACAGATGGATGCACATGCCCCCTTGGAGTCGTGTTTTGGGTTTCTTCCAATAAATATCCAGAAGTGGGTTAATGGGTCTTCCTTTGTCTCTTGCTATAGCCTTTATTTTAAAGACTACTTTGACTAGTTTAAGCATTGCTATCCCAGCTTTTTGTTTGTTTGTTTGTTTGTTTCCATTTTCATGAAATACCTTTCTCCCATCCCTTTACTTTCAGTCTGTGTGTGTCTTTGGAACTGAAGTGAGTCTACTGTAGGCAGCACATGTAAGGGTCTTGTTTTCTTATCCAGTCAGCGATCTTCTTTTGCTTGTAGCATTTAATCCATTTACATTGAAAGTAATTGTTGATAAATATGTAGTTATTACCATTTTATTATTCATATTTTTTATCCTTTTTTTTCCTTCATCTTCTTAAAAAAGCCCCCATAAGATTCCCTGTAAAACTGGTTTGGTGATGATGAACTTCATTGGCATTTTCTTGTCTGGGAAACTCTCTATCGGTCCTTTAATTCTAAATGATAGCTTTGCTGGATAGAGTAATCTTGGTTGTACGTCACTACTCTTCCTCACTTTGAATATTTCATGCCAATCCTTTCTGGCCTGCAAAGTTTCCATTGAGAAATCAGTTGACAGTCTAATGGGAGCTCTCTTGTAGCTAACCAACTAATTTTCTCTTGCTGCTTTTAAGATTCTTTCTTTGTTTTTAAACTTGGCATTCTAATTATGATGTGTCTTTGTGTGGGCCTCTTTGTGTTCATCTTGTTTGGGACACTCTGAATTTCCTGGGCTTGAATATCCATTTCCTTCACCAGGTTAGGGAAGTTTTCCATCATTATTTTTTCAAATACGTTTTCAATTATTCGTTTTCTCTTTTCCTTCTTGCACCCCAGTGATGCAAGTGTTGGTACACTTGATGTTGTCCCAGGGGTACCTTAAACTTTCCTCATTTCTTTGGATTCCTTTTCTTTTTGCTGTTCTGATTAGGCGTTTCCCACTTATCTTCTAAATCACTGATTCAATTTTCTTCTTCATCTAATCTACTGTTAATTCCCTATAATATGTTTCTCATTTTATTTATTGTATTTTTTATTTCTGACTGGTTCTTTTTTATGTTTCCTATCTCTGTTGAAGTTCTCCCTGATATCATGGAGAATCCTTATAACCAATGTTTGCCACTCTGCATCTGATAGATTGCTTGTCTGCATCTTTTTAGTTCATTTTCTGGAACTCTGTTCTGTTCTTGTATTTAGGCATTGATTCTTTGTGTCCCAATTTTGGCTGCCTCCTTGTGTTTGTTTCTATGTATCAGGTAGGGCTGCTAGGTTTCTTGGTCTTAGTAGGATGACCTTCTGTAGTAGGTGTCCTGTAGCGCCCAGTGACACAGTCTCCCTGGTCACCAGAGCCAGTTTCCAGGTGTGTGTCTTCTGTGGTTTGTGTGTGCCCTCCTGTTGTAGTAAATACCTGGTTACTGTTTACTCATCAATGGGAGGGATTGACCTTTAGGCAATTGATTGTGAGGATTGGCCATGACTACAGTGGAAGAGTTGTAGTGCAGGGGCTGACCTATGCAGCAGGATTTGCTTTCACATGGCTCTGGTGCCTTCCCAATCTGCCCTTTTGGTGTGTCATCCATGGAGGTTGACTAGTCATGCTGCAACTCACTGGATTCTGAACCTGCCCACAGGGCATGCCAGCTTCATGGCCTCCTGGGAGGGGCTCCACTCCATGCCAAGTTCAGCCACAGTCTTTGCCCTTCCCCAGGTAACTGGGCATAAGCCACAAAGCAATCCACAGAGGGCTCTCATCTGCTGGGCTTGGATGTGCCTTGAGAAGGCAAGTCATGAACTGAAGTTGGCCATCACTAGTGCTGGGCTTTGGGCTGCTCCATTAGAAGTACAAGACACATGGAAGCCAGATGCTGCTTGTGAAGGTTTTGTGAACCTTTGAGAGGTTTTAGGAAACTCTGCAGCAGGAGCCAAGACAGATTGTTTGTATGGAAAAGCCACTGGAAGCAGCTTGAGTAGACCGAAAATGGGAGGGGCTGCTTCTCAGGAAATCAGTATAAACAAATGATCTCAGCTGGGTTGATGGAAACTCGGATATAGCATCAACATACCAAGAGGTGGGAGGGCTCAACAAAGAAACAATGGCTTCCCTCAGCTCCTCTGTCTAGAAGGAAGTTGACTTTCTAGCCCTTGTCCTGAAGTCAGACAATTCAGCTCCTCCTCATGTTTCCAGCTCCTGCCTCAGCACTAAAGCTCAGAGCCAGTGAGTTCATCGGCAAATAAGTCTGTGAGAAGGCCCTTTAAGGGGAATGCCTGGGACTGCAGCCACCCTCTCGTCTTACTCAGCCACAATCTATGCTGGTTTTCACAGCCAGAAGCTATAGAGAATTCTCTCCCTAGCACTGGAAACCTGGGTTGGAGAACCTGATCGTGGCCCCTCCTACCAGTCTTGACATGGCTTCTTCTGTATGTCCTTAGTTGTAAGGCTTCAGTTCAGCTAGACTTCAAGTGATTCTCGATGATGATTGTTCTGCAGTTTACTTGTAATTTTGATGTGGTTGTGAGAGGAGGCAAATATAGCATTTACCTACTCTGCCATCTTGACTAGAAATTCCAGAATTCAGAATGTCTTAATGAGTGGATATTTTTATTTTCATGGCAATGTGATTGTTTCCATAAATTCAATAATCATCTGTTCTCTTTATAACAAAATGTAAGTGGAAATGGGTTTTTATTACCAAGACTTTGACTGGAATGTCATGTTTGAGAGATAAATGCATAGACTTGGATGTTACCAAACACTTTAAGGGATTATTATATGATTGACTTATGGAAGCCAATAAAAACCCTCAGAAATATTGGCCTAGTATCTTGCTTACATGGCTCCCAGCAGCTTTACCATATGGGTAAATAATGTCACTTCTTAGCAGGTGCAGAATCTCAAGATATTTTGGGGCCTCCAGAAGAGAGGAACTTACCTAAAACCTATATGTATTGAAGTCAACACCTGATGGCAAGTTCTTGCCTTGGCTTCTCTGGCCTTGAGAGGTCTCTTTAGTTCAATATTCAGAAATCTTATGAAAGATTCCAGCAAAGCAGATTTAAAAGTGCCTATGTGGTTGATTAATATTCTTGCTGAATTTATATGAATAATCAGGCTTAATTTATTTTATTTATTTATTTTTTTAAAGATTTTTATTGGGGAATTGGAGGAGGGGAACAGCATTGGGGAATCGGGGAAGGGGAACAGACAAGTTGCTGTCTTTTTGTTCTTCAGTCTAGTTGCGGAGAACATTGCTTCACTGGCCCATGTTGGTATCGTCATTGCGTTTTTCCCAGATGAGGCACATCAGTCGCCAGTCTCTGGATGTCACTCACCCCGGCTATTGGCAGCTCATGCTGGCTGCTGGCCACTCACTGTAGCCTATGGCAGCCCACTGCAGCAGGGGCTGCAGCCTACACCACTGCCGGGGCTCGCACAGCCCAGCTCAAGGTGGAGCTGTTATTAGCTGTAGAGGGCAGTGTTACTTGCCCTCATATATGGGATCTGAACCGGGGCTGCTGGCATCCCAAAACCAGCTCTTAACCAATCTGCCACTTGGCCTGTCCTGTCAATTTTGTTTATCTTCTCAAAAAACCAGCTCTTGGTTTCATTGATCTTTTGTATTGTTTCTCTGGCCTCTATTTCGTTTATTTCTGCTCTGGTCTTTATTATCTCCTTCCTTGTACTCCCTTCAGGCTTCTTTTGCTGTTCTTTTTCCAGTAACCTGAGAAGCAAGGATAACCTGTTGGTTTGAGATTTTTCTTCCTTTTTTAGGCAGGCCTGCACTGCCTTGAATTTCCCTCATAAGACTGCTTTCACTGCATCCCACAGCTTTGGGGTCTTGGTGTTTTTATTTTCATTTGTCTCGAGGTATCTTTTGATTTCCTTTTTGATATCATTTTTGACCCACTCGCTATATAGTAACATGTTATTTAGCTTCCATGTATTTGTAAGCTTTCCAGATTTCTTCTTGTAATTGATTTCTAGTTTCATAGCATTGTGATCAGAGAAGATGCTTGAAATGATTTGAATCTTCTTAAATTTGTTGAGACTTGTTTTGTGGCCTAACATGTGGTCTATCTTGGAAAGGGTTCCATGTGCACTTGAGAAGAATGTATATTCTGTAGCTTTGGGGTGAAATGCTCTGAGAATATCAGTTAAATCCAGCTGGTTTAATGTGTCATTTAAGGTCTCTGTTTCCACATTGATTTTCTGTCTGGAGGATCTGTTCATTGGTGAAGGTATTGAAGTTCCCTACTATGATAGTGTTACTGTTGATCTCCATCTTTATGTCTGTCAATATCTGTTTTATATATTTAGGGCTCCTATGTTAGGTGCATAGATGTTTACTAGGGTTATGTCTTCTTGTTGGATTGATCCCTTTATTATTATGAAGTGCCCTTCTTGTCATTTATTATTTTCTTCAATTTAAAGTCCAATTTTATCTGAGATAAGTATTGCTACTCCAGCTTTTTTATTTCAGTTCCATTTGCATGAAATTTTTACTCCATCCCTTTACTTTCAGTCTGTATGTGTCTAGTGATCTGAGGTGAGTCTCTTGTACACAGCATATGCAAGGGTCCTGTTTTCTTATCCATTCAGCTACCCTATGTCTTTTGATTAGAGTATTTAATCCATTTACATTTAATGTGATTATTTCTAGGTGCATAGTTATTGCTATTTTGTTATTTGTGTTCCTGGTCTTCTTTAGTTAGGTTGTTTTTCTCTTCTGCTTAAAGAAGTCCTTTTAACGTTTCCTGCAATGCTGGTTTGGTGGTAATGAATTCCTTTAGCCCATTCTTTCCTGGGAAGCTCTTTATCTCTCCTTCAATTTTAAATGATAACCTTGCTGGATAAAGCAATCTAGGCGTAGGCCTTTATTGTTTATCACTTTGAAAACCTCCTGGCACTCCCTTCTGGCCTGCAAAGTTTCTGTAGAAAAGTTGGCTGATAATCTTATGTGGGTGCACTTGTAAGTGTCTTGCTGCCTGTCCCTTGCTGCTTTTAGGATTCTCTCTTTGTCTTTAATCCTTGCCATTTTCACTATAATGTTTCTTGGTGTGGGCCTATTTGGGATCATCTTGGTTAGAACTCTCTGCACTTCCTGGGCTTGTGTGTCAGTTTCCTTGCCACGTTAGGGAAGTTTTCAGACATTATTACTTCAAATATGTTCTCGGTCCCTTCCACCCTCTCTTCTCCTTCTGGTATTGCTATGATGCGCAGTTGTTTCTTTTGATGTTGTCTCCCAGCTCTCCTAAAGTATTTTCAAGTTTTTCATTCTTTTTTCTTCTTGTTGTTCTGCTTGGATGATCTCTGCTGTCTAGTCTTTTAAGTGACTGATTCAATCCTGTTCTTCATCCCATCTGCTAGTAATTCCATCGAGTTTGTTATTTTATTCAGTAATTGTATTCTTTACTTCTAGCTGGTTGTTTTTCGTGATTTCTCTATCCCTCTTTATAGTCTCACTAATTTCCTTGATATTCTAATAATCAGTGTTCTGAACTCTGTCTCTGATAGGTTGTTTACCTCTATTTCCTCTAGTTCCACTGATTCAGGAGGTTTCTTTTGTTCTTTTATTTGCGATGTGTTTCTTTGTTTCCCCATTCTAGCTTACTCTTTGTGTTTGCTTTGATGTAATAGGTAGATCCCCTGGGTCTCTCAGTCCTTTCTGGGTGTACTTATGTTGTGTGTGTCCTTTATATTTGAGTTATTCAGTCTCCCTATTCTCCTGTGTGTGTGTATCAGAGGTGTTCCTTGTGTTGTGTGTCTTCTCCTCTTAAAGTTGAGCTTTGATTGCTTTTCGCTTGTTCAGTAGGTGGGATTGACTCCCAGGCTGACTAGCTGTGAGGATGAGCTGCTGTGTGAGAGTTGACCCCTCCAATGAGGCTTGGCTCTTATGGGTTCTTGTGCCCATAGTGATTTCCCTTTGGGTGTGACTCTTGTAGGTCAAACCCAATAATGCTCTGGTTTTATCTATAGTTGGCCTCTGCATGTTTGGTTGGGCCCTACTGCAGAGTGATTTTAGAGCAAAACAGATCAAAGAGCTCAACCACCACAGCCACCAAAGGAAACCAGATGCTCTCACATGTAAAAAACAACCAACAACCTATACTCAACTTGTACAGAAATATCAAATGTACAAGAGGAGAAAACAAACAAAAACAAAACAACAAAAACAAAAACAAAATAAAATAAAAAATAGAATAAACATGGGCTGGCCAAGTGGTGCGGTGGTTAAGAGCTGGCTTGGGATGCCAGCGGCCCCGGTTCGGATCCCACATATGAGGGCCAGTGACACTGCTCTCGAAAAAAAAAAAATAGAATAAATATGGGAAACAAACTAGTAATAGCCCCCCCAGAAAAAAAAATTGGCAGGAAAATGGAAAGAAGGAGAGAAAGTAGGGCAATAAAAATAAAGAAGAAAGGAGAGAGAGAGGGTAGAAAAGAAAGCCAGAAAGAAAGAGAAAGGAAAAAAAAAAATATATATATATATATATCTATATATATATATATTTTTTTTTTTTACACAAAAATATATATATATATATATTTTACACACCCATATATATGGACATATACATTCACATATATACACCAATATATATGCTTATATTAAAAGTTAAAAATGATAATAATGAAATAGAAAAACAAAAACAACCGAAACAAGCAACCAAAAAAAACAAACCCAAAACACCCAAAAAAAACCAAAACGACAACAAAAAGCACACCAAAGAAAAAGAAAACAAAACAGTGTCAGTCGTGGCTAAAGTCCACCAAGCTCTCTCCAGGTTGTCCTCTGCCATACAAAAACACCTCTGTGTCTGGTGGTGGCAGAGCTGGCCACTTGGCTCCTAGAGTGACCCTGACAATGCAGGTCCATTGTAGATGAGTGGGGTTATGAGGTGTGATTGATAGTTTTTACAAAGTCACTACCATTTCTGCTCTTGCCTGCCCCAAGGCTCGCTGAGTACCGCATAGCCAGAAGGCTTGATGTGCGTCTTCGGGCACTCTTTCCACTGGAGACTGTGGGGTATGAGATTTCAGTGCTGCTAAAAGCCACCTGCCAGGGGCCTGTGAGAGACTCATCAGCTGAAGCTTCCCTGCCTCCCAAGTGCAGGACAAGTGGGGCTGGGTAGGTAGGCCCACACTCTGGAGCCTCTTCCCGGCTGTGTTCCTCCACCCGCTATGAGTAGGAGCACCTCTGTAATCTGATACTACTCCTCCATTCAGGCAGGGGTCAGCTTTAGACTCTGGCATGGCGGGGGCCAAGGTTTCTGAGAGAGGGTGGGTTCTTATCTACGCAGTTGATTTTTGCTTTTTGTTCAAGAAAGAGAGAAAAAAAACAGAAAAAAACAAACAAAAAAACACCTTTCTATCTCTGTTTTGAGCTGAGGCTTCTGCCTCAGGTCCTCCAGCCGAGCTCCTGCTGCGCTCCCGGAGGGGCTGCAGGGGCACAGGGACTGAGCCTACCTTGCTGCTGCTATGCTGTCCACTCTGCCTCCTGGGATCCCACATCTCTGCAGCTGTGGGTGTGGGCTGCGTCTCCATGCATCTCGCTTCCCTCTTTCCTCACTCGTCTGGTTTGAGGCTTCTGCCTCAGGGTCTGTGCGCTGCAGAGCTCCTGCTGTGCTCCCAGAGGGACCTCGGGCGTGCAGGTACTGAGCCCGACCTGCTGCTGCTACGCTTTCCGCTGTCTCCTGGGGTCCCGTGGCTCGCTGGTGAGGATCACACCTCTGCACGCATGTCTCCTCTCCCTTTCCTCCCACTCGCCCAGCCCAAGGCTTCTACCTCAGACTGCAAACCATCGCGTTCTTGCTGCACTCTAGGCAAACTGCAAGGCGCAGGGAGTGAGCGAAGGGAACACTCTCCCATCTGCTCTCTGAGGTCCCACATCTCAGCAGCCGCAGGTGCGGGCTATGCCTCCATGTGTCTTGCCTCCCTCTTCCCCCACTCACCTGGTCTGCCCACCTTCAAGCCATCGTGGTGTGAGACTCTTAGCTGCTCTGTGTGATGAATAGAGGTTCTTTTGGTGATTTACAGCAGTTCAAATTGCGGCAATTTCCAAGGGAGAATTCAGGGAGCCCTCCTCACAGCCACCATGTTCCTGTGCTCCTCAAAACAGCCTTGTTTTTGATTAGCCAGCTATACTAGGCACAGACAATGGAACTAGATACTAGATATTTCTGTAAGTATAAACTGCCAGAGTGACTCTATAAATAACATGGAACGAATATCAGGAAACAAAATGTTTTTTTTAAAGCACCCAAATACAAAAGGCTCATTTAGTATTAAACAATTTAATTATCTTAAACATAATTTTAAAGTCATCTAACATGGAACTCAATTAAGAATATTTGCAAAAGAACATGCCAGCAATCATGGCATCACATCTTTTCAGAAAATGATTTGGTTTCCTCAAAATGTGTTCTAGTTGCTTACAGGTTGAGAAACATATGGAGATTGGGAGAGAATGGCATACTCAGATTGCAGGCAAGCTCCATACCCCTTTCCATATACTTTGCCCCATGCATCTTTTCCATATGGCTGTTCCTGAGTTATATTCTTTTATTTTTAAAAACGGGCAATCAACCCCTTGTTAGATCCTTGGAACATTGATATAACAGACATAGGTCCTTCCTTCATGGAGATAGAGTCTCATAGCAGGACAGACTATGAACAACACAGCAATGGTCTGAACCTCCATATGACGGAGAATTCAGACAAGAAGGAGGAGGAATAAGAGATGGAGGAGGAGGTGAGGGGAGAATATATATATATATATATATATATATATATATATATATATATATATATATACACACACACACACATTATATGTAGAAATAAGGCAAATGAGGCTAACAAAATGTTCCAAAAATCTGAACCCCAAAATAACACAAGTTACCAGATGTATAGATGTTATCTACCTTCTGGCTAGACAATGCAATAGAATTCACCAAGATTCACAATGTTAAAAATGATATACTGCAAAATGAACAGCAGCACATCACAGCCATAAATTTTAAATGCATCATTTCTTTTCCTGGTTATTTTCCCCTTTGTTCATATCTTCTTCATTATGCTCATAAAACTTATTTGCTCATAAATCATGTATGATGTTCTTTCAAAAAGTCAAACCAAGTTTTCATGGTTCAATACATTCCTTTCACATTGTCAGTTTGAGGCAAATGAAGTAGCAATCATATGTAAAAACACAAAGGTGTGCATGATGGAATTTACTTAGGCTTTTTTTTCCCCTCAAAAATGTGCCAATAAACACATTTGATTTAATGGAGAAGTATGAATAACCTTTAATACAGGCAACCATTTCGAGAAGCATTTAAATGCTTTCTAAGCACTAGGAACTATGGCTAACTACCAGAAATATAAAGATGAATATTATCGTCCATGCTCACAATTTCAAAAAGCCTTCTATATGAAGGTATATTTAACTGTAAGTTAGAATGTAATTATAAGGCTTGCTTGTAACCTACTATGACTATAATATTTCCACAGTTTCAATTTATTTAAAATTATTACAATTTCTCTGGTCTAGAATCTCAACATTAGAAAAGTTAGTGGGTTTAAAATTTTCTTTCATCATGTCACTATCTTACTCAACATTTTCTAGTGACATTCAAAGATTATATATTACAGTCCTTCCAGTTAATTTGAAATCTTTTTCTATTACTCTCATAGGTAAAAACTTTATTCCATAAAACATGTTCTAACTTCCTTCCTGAATTCAATCTTTATTTGATTTCCATTGTGTGCCTTTACTCATTATTCCTCCTGCTGGAATGCTTTCCCTCCTATTCAAATTTAGTCAATCATTTATTTAAAATTTATTTTTGAGTGTTACTCCTAGGTGCTGGTAGTCACTTTACTTTCATGCTTAATAGCCCAAAGAATCACCAAAATTACACCAACAGATGCTTGCTTTCTAAATTTACTAAATTATGTTCAAAACAAGAGGTCTTTATAAAATTGGTTCTTTGCCATGACTTTGGATTTTGTTTCTTCATATGTGATCAATTTGGGTAAATGTTTCATAGTCACTTGAAAAGACAGTAATATTAAGCTTCTTATAGCTGATATGTATATATAGAGAGAGCACCAAAAAAGTATACACATTTTAAGAAAGAAATTGGGTATTAATTGTAATACGCAATATATGCCGATAACAAAGGATGAATACAAGTCATGTTTGACTTCTGCAATTACAAGAGGTGCTTAAAGTGGTTACCATCAGTGTCCAGACACTTCTGATTATGGCAAACTACTGCTTGAGCATAGATAACATCTCTTAAAATGTGTATACATTTTTTTGGCTTCTTATGTTCTTCAAATGTTCTTATTAAATTTTGTTCTTATTCCTTCTAAGAAAAAAAGTATTAAAACTTATCACTACAATTGGTTGTGTCAATTCATCCTTCTATTTCTCTCAATTTTATTTTTAGCAGCTATTTTGTAAGATATACAAAGATTTATGAATCTTATGCAATTATACGTGTGCCCTGAAATTGATTTTAGTCGATATTAATATTTTTATATCACCTTTATTTGGATTGTATGACTTTATTATTAAATGTGTTTGTTTATCTAGCTTCCACCTCTCAGTGTCATAATGTTTTAGATATGCTTCATAAATAGCACATAGCTGGATTTTTAAATCCAATCTTGTAATATCTTTCAATAGACTATTTAAATCTATACATACATTGTTTTTACTGATGTATTTTAATTTATTTATGATGAGATATTATGTTTGTTTGTTTTCTCTTTCCCATGATCCTTCTTTGCATGTTTATTCTCTCTTTTTCCCTTTTATCAGATCAATACAGTTTTCTTTATTCACTCTTTTCCTTCTAATACGGAAGCTATATTCTCTTTCTATTAATATTTGTTAGTATTTTTACCATAGTTTTGTTGTAGAATGGATTTATTTTTTTAATTAAAATTTATTGGGGGTGACAATGGTTAGTAAAACTTACATAGGTTCCAAGTGTACAATTCTGTAATACATCATCTATATATCACATTGTATGTTCACCACCCAGAGTCAGTTACTTTTACCATAATTTTTAATAGGCCTTCTTGACTTATCAAAATCCAAAGTTAATACGACTTTGTACTTCAAAAATGAGCCATGGAAAATAGTTCAATTATGTCCTTTGCCTTTACAGTTCTTTTGTTAGTATGTCTAGCATTTTACTTCTTTCTTACTTTAAACTTGATTGATACTATATTTAACAGTCTCAGTTTATTCTTTCTATCAACATGTTTAAAAAATACTTTGTTCGTGTTTGCTTCTTACATATCACATCTTCCTTATGGATCAGATTTCTGACTTACTGAAGCACATCCATTTGTAGTTATTTTGTCTGTTTGTTTGTTTTGTTTTTTAGCAAATATCCTTGAGTAAAGCTGGCTCAATTATTTGTCTGAAGTGCCTTTATTTTACTTGTCAGATAATTTAGGTGGATATAAAATTTAAGAAAACCAGAATTTTTCCTGAACACTCTAAATATATCTCATACCTTTTTAGCTGATGTAAAGTTAACTATCATTTTAAGCTATACATTTGAAGGGAATCTGAAAATTACCTTGGAATGAAAGACTTTATCTCTGACTTTCAATGGTGTGATTATAATGCACCAGGTATAGATTTCTTTTTAAAACCTGTTTGGAAATCAATACATTTCTTAACCTGAAATCTCATGATTGTTTTCATTTCTGGAAAATTCCTAGTTGTTACCTCTCCGAACATTGTCTCCAGGTATTAATTTCCAACGTTTCGTACTGGATATGTCCTGTACCTTTCATTATAGACTCTGTCTCTTAAGTATTCTGTAATCTACTTTACTTCAACAAATCTACCTTTTAATTCTCCAATTCTACCATTACTTGTGTCTAATCAGGTCTTAACACACTATTCTGAGGATTCTAAAGTCAGGATCAAGGTAATCTCCAGAGGAGAAGAATAGGATAATGTTAAGAAAGCAACACCTAGGTAGCTTCTAATGAATTGAAGCTGATTTATGTTACACAAATGTTTGTTTCAAATTATTTGCTATACTATATGTTTTATGCACTTTCACTACTTGTATTATCTTTTCATAAAAAATATTCAACAACAAATAAGATAAAATTTGATGTTAAACATTTCCTAGCATATAAAACATTTCCTTTTATTTTTAATTTTTCTATATGAAATGATTAATATTTTAACATACATTTCTATCTATACTTCACCTTTATTTTATTCTTTCCTTTTCAATTTTTTTGTTTCCTTTAAAATTCATCTTAGCTTCTTTAGTCACCATATTTAAAACTTCTATGTCATAAGTTCCATCAGGCAATATGATTTTTTTACTTGTCTCTTTCTAAATATTAGTCAGTACCTTTGTAACCTTGACACATGATGACTGAATTTAAACTGTAAATAGTCAGACCATGCAGTTTTAAGACATTACAAGCATAAATTTCTGTTTCTCAAATGCCCTTGAACAAACTCCAGATGGAAATCAGTCAGTCATCTATCAATTGAAGTTTTTCTCCTGGGCTAGGTTCCATATTTAATAGTATTCATAATTGATTTCTTTCCAAGCTATTTTTAACCTACACTTATTAGATTTTTGTTTTTTTGGGGTTTTTTTGCAAGAATTAAAACCACATTTTACAAGTGCCCGAGTTGCTGACTAAATTAGAAATCCAAATTATACACAAAAAACACAAAAGCCATTTGTAATCTCTCTTAGAATATCTTATAAATGCAAGGTAAAGATTCAGAGTTGATTATACACATGACAGAATATCAATGAGATTTTGTGCAAGAGTAGAATGCAATGAATGATAATTGTTCAAATACAGCCCAATCATTGAATTGTATCAAGTATATAGTTCATTTTATTTTTGATTTTATGTTATATTCCCATTCTTCTTTTAGCACTTTTTAACTTTTTGAAGATTTATTATTATTAACTAATTTTACATTCACAGGCTTTTAGACTCAAGTTCTGTGAATGTAATGACAAAACTTTTTCTTTTATAAGTGTATCATTAGAGATGTTCAATCATTAACAACCATACCTAATATGTCTGGAGAACATTATATATAGCTCTTTAGTAATCTTATCTACTTCATTAAAAAATCTATATGACCAACGTCTTGCTTTTATACTTTTTAGAAAAATGGTTTCATTCCCTTATATATTTATTTTAAAGTGCATTTCAGCATCTATGGTGTATCAGGCACAATGGTAAGACTAATAATGAAGCAGTAATCAAAACAAAATTTCTGTACTCATGGGTTTAGAGTTTCATGGAAGCAACTGAAATTAAACAAACACAAAAATGTATAAGAATGTATTGTGATAAATATTAAGATGAAAAAATAAATTATTTGATAGATTATAAAAAGAGACCTGATTCAGTGTGTGTTTGATAAGGAGGAGGTGCATAGGAAGGGGGATTAAATAAAATCTTTCCAAGTAATTGATATTTTAAAAAAAGAAGAGGGGTATTAAAAGAAGAGGTATAAAACTATTGTAGGAAGAGTAAGCAAGACTGTTCTTGAGTGAGAAAAAAACTTAAGAATGTCTAGGCACTGAAAGAACATAATTGCTAAACATCACGAAGTAAAGGGCAGAGTAAAATGAATTGAGGTTGTAGAGAACAGCCAAGGCTACAACATGCATGAAGTGTTGACCACGTTATGCATTTTGTGTTTTGTTTTAAGATGTAAGAAGCTATAAAAGTTAGAGCAAAAGAATGATGTAATCAGATACGTGTTTTTAAAAGAATTCCCCAAATATAATAGATTGGAGAAGGAGGAAAGTGAAAGCTGGGACATCGATTAAGATATAATGTATTCCAGGAAACACTCAATTGTATCATAAACTAGAAGTTGGTAGTAAGGATGGAAGGTATGAATAAATTTGAGATTTATTTGAAAGTAAAGACAAAGTCATTTTTCTGTTCAATCTGGATGGAAATGAATTACATTAATTTATTTCAAATTACTTGTTTAGAAAAATTCAAATATTGGCTTCTAGTAAACGGGTAATTAGAAAGCAAATATCTACTGTAAAATATCATCTGAGTAAATTCCTAAGGGGTCCAATTACCACACATACACATACACATGTGCATGTGCGCGCGCGCACACACACACACACACACACGTATTTATATTAATTTATTTTTATTTAAAGCTACATATAAGGGCCGGCTGAGTGACGCCGTGGTTAAGCGCTGGCCTTGGAAGCCAGCGGCCCCGGTTCGGTCCCACATGTGAGGGCCAGTGACACTGCCCTCAAAACAAAACAAAACAAAACAAAACAAAACAAAAGCTACATATAGGAATAAATAGGTAGATAGATAGATATTATTTTATTTTATTAAAAGTCTTAAGTGAGAATCAAATAATATCCTAAGAGGCCAAATTCGGTTCTTTAGGTAAAGCCTGATAGCTTTATTTGTGAGAATATGAACATATGTTTAATAAATTCAAAAGTTTATATTATTTTAAATATACAAAAATATATTAAAATATGTTTTTATTAAATAATATTTGTGGTCCTATTTTAGGTGAGAAAGAAACCATTTAGTGGATTTGTTTAGTGTTTTCCCTAACACTGAATATTTGCAATTATTCGATCTAAAGTTGAGAAACCTAGATTATTGATTATTAGTACTGAGTGATATTGACATATAAGTGAAGACTGTAATGATGGTGATAGTGTCATGTGATTTTGTTGAAAAGTAATTTTTCTCAACATTTATCCTTTGCAATAATAAAAGTTAGATTAAATATTCCTCAATGACTCTAAGCTCTAGAGGTTTATAAAGGAAAAAAATGTCACTAAATAAAAGCACTGATAATGGAAAGGCAAGTGACTATACTTTTAACCACATCCCTTAAAAATGCTTTCTGATAATATGCTCTTCCAAATACAATATCCTATAATAAACCTGTATAGAAAGAGGGCAAACAAAGGGCATTTCTTTTTTATTGGCACAGAGAACATTACATATCACAATTGAATTCCTCTATTGTCACTGAAGCGAAGGTGTGTCCTTGAAGCATTCCAGGATATTCACGGGTAGCAACAGCCCGAGTTTGGCCATTTCTGGCATAGTCTTGCATAAGTTCCCCAGCCACATTATATCACAGTCACAAACCAGAGCATTGGAATTCAGATGCTTAGGCATGCAGGCAAGAATTACAACTGTTAAAAGTGACTACTAATTTCTACTTTGAATCTTTATAATTAAAGTACTTAATTTCTTCTAATTTGCCTTCTCTCAAATTTTTGACTCTGGTATTTCTGGTTATCAATTAACAGATTAAAACAAATGCTTACCTGGTTGCATATCTTGAACAGAGTAGATACATTTCCATATTAACAATATTTTGGAAAGCACTTTCAGCCTCAAAAAGTGGTTTCCACTTAATAGGCACTATATTATTTAATTATAAATAAATACTTATAAGATTAAATAAAAAAGTATCTGTTTACAGAAAGCTAAGAATTAAAACTATACATACTGAAAATGTTACAGCTCTTTTAAATATTAAAGAACAGAGAATTTATATTTAGTGGGGTTTTTTAAAAAACATTTTCATAGAGATAACTTAGAAGAAAGAACAGAGGCTTTGTTGTTCAAAGGAGGCCTATAAATGTGCTTGTGTATGATTCATGCCGCTACTGCAGATGACTTGCTATTTTCTCTTTTAAACTTCCTTGAAATCAGTATGGATAAGCATGTGTCCCCTGTGTTTTAAATTTTCTCTAAAGGATAGAGGCAGAACTTAAAAATATGTTTTCTTATGCCAAAGGCCCAGATATCACTGCAAATAATGCACTTTAACAAAGGTCCACATCTGGACTTGTCTCTTGCATATTGTAATGGAAGCACTCTTTACACATTTCTTTGTGCTGTTTCCTAATCAAGGTACACATTATTTACTAAGTTTTATTATCTTTCCTTAATATTTTCTAGCATATTTTATCATGAAGTAAAATTGATGGATAGCCAAAGAGATGAATGGTGTATTCCTCCATTCTTGCCAAAAGAGGCGTAGCAAAAGGGCAAAGAAATGACATTTTTTTTTCTTTCATTCATCCCAAAGGTTAAATTTAGGAGTTTGTATCAATATCAATTTACTGGAACAGTAACATGTTTTTTCTGAAATAAAAAATATCATGACCTTCCCTAGATTTAGAATTAACAATACTTCCAGAAAACTATGTATTTGTAATAAATTTAAGAAAGATTTATTGCCTGATGACTTCGTGAAATATATTGTAGATGCTCAGTTCATAAGTTTAGTTATATTGTATTTAAATTGTATTACACTGAAAACCATAGCTATATTTAGCAGCATTAAATTGTTAAAATAAGGGGGGAAATCTTATACTCATTAAAAGGTTACTTAGTGGTACAGATTTTATACACTTAACACTTCCATCAAGATTTCAAACTGATAGGAAATTCCAAGATTGTGGTGTAAAAGGACTTGGAGCTTGCCACCTCCTGTGGAAATACTGAATGCACTCCTACATTTAGAGTAATTCCTCCTGAGAGACAACTGAAGGACAACTGAACAGTTTCTGCACAAGAAAGAAGAGAAAGAGAGAGAGGTCATGAGACAATTAGGGAATGCGAGATTTCTTCAGAATCTGAGAGAATCCACCAGGATTAGAGGAGCTCATGAGCACCATTGTTTGTGTTTCCCCTGCACTGGGATGGTAGGGACAGGAGCTCTAACCACGTGTTCTGATTGACCTCCAAGGTCACAGTAGTATGTATCCAGCTACCACTCCTTCAGCTAGCTTCAGCAGAAATGCAAAGGCCCCCTTATCTGAAGCTAGATCCAGTGGATCCAACAGGCAGCTGAAACTTGCCCTCACCAAGCCACTGCCTCATTCACCCAGTGGGCTGCCACACCATGAGTAAAAGCAGAACCACTAGGGAGTCATAGCTCTCAGCATTCTGGGAAGCCTCACTCAGAGTGAAAAGGAATTGACCAGATGCCACAGTTCTCGTGCCCACAGGGCAGTCCAGCTCAGACCTGACTCCTGCAGCAGTTAATCAAAGCATGCTTCACTTGCACACAGCAAAAAGCTAGGCCCAGAATAACAGGGAACCAGGGGAGAGATGCAGCACACTTGCAGATCAGACTTCTCAACCCAGACCAGCAACAGTCAATAAAACAGGGTGTACCTCATATGCACATACGAGGCAGCCCTTCAACTGATCAAGAGCAGAATTAGCAGGGCTCTGTAGCATGAGTCCTCAGGACTGCCCCACCTGGAGCAGCAGGGCACATACAAACCTTAGGCTGCCCACAATTATTCTGGTCTGGCCTTGGACTACTAGAACAGGGAGCCACTGCCAGCAAATGCACATGTGGCTGCCCCACCCCAAACCTGCTCCTTGAGCCAAGCAGCACCCCAGGCACCACACATACAATTCAAACCAGCCTATCAAAGCCACCCAGCATGCAATCTACTCAGAGGCCACTTCTACACAAGACCACTCTTTTCAAGATTGGGGGAGATATCTATTTAATCGAAATCATACAAACAAGCAAATAAAGTCAAACAAAATGGGAAGACAGAAGAATATGTCCCAAATGAAGAAACAAGAAAAATCTCTAATGAAACAGAATTAAGTAACTTGCCTGACAAAGAATTCAAAGAAATGGTTAAAAGGATGCTCAACTAACTTGAGTGTACAATAGAGGAACTCAGAGAACTTCAACATAGAATTAGGAAATATGATTTTTTAAAAAAGACAATCAGAGATGAAGAAAATAATAGAAACGAAAAATATATTAGAGGAACTAAGATGGCGGAATAGATGGGCACTGTGCCAACTGCCTCCCAGAATCACATCAAAATTACAAATAATTTATACAACATTCAATCTTGGAAATCATCTGAACACTAGATGAAGAGAACCTCTAAACTAAGGATTTAAAGAGGCCACGTTGAGATTAGTAGGAGGGGCGGAGACATGAAGCAGGCTGACTCCAGGCACATGAAGAGAGGGTGACACCCTGCAAGGGACACCTCAGTTGTGGAAAGGCTTCTACTGTTGGAGGAGCAACCCTCCAGCCCCAAGCCTGGCTTCCCAGCCCAGAGTTACTTTGCCAGGAAGGGAAATTCCATCATAGCTGGCTGTAGAAGTCAATGACTCTCTTTTCTCAACCCAGTGGGGCAGAGGGCGGCTAGAGGCCCAGTCACCCTCCTGTGGAGTGAGCACACAGACTCCCTCGCTCATGAACACTCACCCAGTCCCTGGAGGAGGGAGTGGCTCTGTGAGCACAAGCCCAAGATCCTGTAAGGAAGGACTGAACTGAGTGCCTTTGGTGTGGGAGCTGGAGGTTTGGGGATCATTGTTCCCCCTGGGTGGAGGTTGCACATGAGTAGTATACAGAAGGAGCCATTTTTTCAGGGTTGGGCCCTCCCACAGAGGATCAAGTTCAAGACTGCACTGGTTTGATGGCATCAACGCAGGCCTATGTGAGTGCTCAGTCATGTTGCCTTGGGTCCCCGCTTTCCCCACTGCTTGTGCTGCATAGCCGAAGTAGTGCCTGACTGTTGGGTGGGCTCCAGCTCCAGCCAACCTCTGGTTGAGACACGGATGAATGTATACGCTGCCTTGTGTCCCTGTGCTGTGCACAGCTTGTACAGCAGTGCCAGGGAGAGGTCTGACTGTTGGGCTGCCCTTCCTGATCCGCAGGCTGCTGACTGGGACAGGCAGAGACCAGGAGTTTTCCTGGGAGTGTTGGGCAGGAAACTGCTTGCCGGAACGATCAGGCTGATCTCTCTGGGGCATTCGTGCCATGTTAATGCGGGCTGGTTGCTGGTAAAGCTCACGTTGCTCTGACTTGGTGGGAGCCACTGACCACCCATGGTGCATTAGGGGCCTGCCTGCCCATCTAGAACTGCACTGCCAGGGGCACCCTGGACCCTGGTACCTGGCCTCCACCTCCAGAGATCACAGAGGGTTTTGCAGCAGCAGACAGCTCACAACAACCCTTGGGGGTTTGATGGTGAGCACGGCCCCAGAGACATGGCAGCTAATTGCAGAAAGTCCACTGCGAGCCTGAGAGAGAGGCTGGAGCACGAGCCATTGGGCCTTTCCCCCCAACACAGCTGGTGCTAAGTTGCCCAGAGACTCTCTATTGCTGACCAAGTGGTCTCCAGATTAAAGAGGGCTGAGAGCCTTTTTTTCCTCTTTTTTCTTTTTTTCTATTTTTTTTTCTTTTTTCTTTAGTCTTTTTGTTCCTTTTTTTTTCTTTTTCTTTCCTCTGTTTTCTTGTTGTTGTTGTTTCTCGTGTTTGTTTGTCAGGTTATTGCTTTTGTTATTGTTTTTCTGTCTTGTTCTCCTGTTTTTGTGTTTGTGTTTGTGTCTCTTTTGTATATCTTTGTTTCTTCTGTGTGATCGATTATCATGTTTTTGAGGGGGTGTATTTGTTTTTTAGTGTTGTTGGGTTGCCTTGCTTTGTTTTTGTTTTGTGAGTGGAAGTGGGCCTAGCACTTGTTAAGGAGCTGAGAAAACACTGAATTTGTAGAAACCACTGACCACAGCCTATACCCACCTGTAACACCACCTCACCCACCTACAACTGCATTGCCAGGGGCACTCTGGGTGCCTGGGTGACTGGCCCACCCCCACAAACTGTGTTAAACTTTTTGTAAAACAGCAGGTGGTCTGCAGAGCCCTGGGATCATTGATGGGATTCAGTGAACACAAACCGGCACCACAGCCATTCAGGAGCAGCTTTTAGGAGTTTGTGACTGTGAGGTAGAGGCTGGTTGTAGTGCCCTTGGGATGCTGTACAAGGGACCACGTATTGGCATAAAACCTGAATCTGCATTAACATCTTAAAAATCACCAATCACATCTTGCAACTCACTTGAACTCCATCCTGCCCAGCTAATGACACATTACTATGAGCACCCTCAACACTGAGTCAAATAGCCATACACATGCCCGTAAAGAGCCTCTTTCAATAGTTGAGCCTTACAGGCAACTGAGAGGTGGTATCAGGTCTAGAGGGCCCTGGGCCTTTTGCTAAATTGCCTCAGGACCAACATTGTGCTAGCCAGCCTCAGTTCACATAGATACTATCCCCACATGACCCCAGGTCCAGCATGGGCAGCATCCAACCACATACAGCCTTGAAGCACCTACAAGGAAGCCACAGGATGGTAACAGACAGAGTTGAAATGGCTCTAAGTGGGAGCCCCACCCAAGAGACACCAGAACTAATACACCCAGAGGCTAGTGTCAGACCAAAATAGAGTATTACCTGGTTAAACCTACAAGTGGCACTCTCAAAGGAAATTTTCCACAGGCACAAGAGCCCATTGTGGCCAAGCCTCCTCTGAGGGGTCAACCTCCACACAGCAGCACATACACTGTGAACAGACCTAATTCTCCTAGATAATCAGCCTGAGAGTCAATCTCACCCTCTGACAAGCCAAAAGCAATTAAAGATCAACTTCAAAAGTGACACCTCTGGAACACATGGGACAGGAGAATAGGGAGACTGTGCAATATGGATATAAAGCACACATGCTACGTAAGACTACCTAGCAATGACTGAGAGACATAGTGGTCTACCTAATACATCAAAGCAATCAGAGAGCAATAGCCAGAATGAGGAAACAAAGAAACATGTCCCAAATAAAAGATCAGAAGAACCTTTAGAAATGGAACTAAATGAAACAGAGGGATCCAAACTTTCAGAGACAGAGTTTAGAACCCTGATGATAAGAATGTTTAACAAACTTAGTGAGGACATAAGGAAGGATAGAGAAATCATAAAAAACAACGAGTCAGAACTAAAGAATACAATAACTGCAATGAAGAACACACTCGAGGAAATCACCAGTAGATTAGGTAAAGCATAGGACTGGATCAGCGATTTAGGAGACAAGATAGCAGAAATCACCCAATCGGAACAACAACAACAAAAAAAACAATGGAAATAGTTTAAGAGACCTGTGGGACACATCAAGCAAAACAACAATTGCATCATAAGAATACCAGAAGGAGAAGAGAAGGAGCAAAGGATCAAGAACATATTTGAAGAAATCATGACCAAAAACTTCCCTATCCTGGTGAAGGAAAGTGATATACAAACCCAGGAATTGCAGAGTTCAAAACAACCTGACTTGAAACAGGCCCAACCAAGACACATTAAGTTAAAATGGCAAAGTTTAAAGACAAAGAATCCTAAAAGCAGCAAGAGAAAGACAGCAGGTTACATACAAAGGAACTCCTATAACTAAGAGCTGACTTTTTACAGAAACTCTGCAGATTTAAAAAGAGTGGCAGGAAATATTCAAAGTGATGAAAACAAAGGCCTATAAGGAAAATTGCTCTACGGAGCAAAGCTATCACTTAAAATTTAAGGAGAAATAAGAGAACTTCCCAGAAAATAATAACCTAAAGGAATTCATTACCACCAAACAAGCATTGAAGGAAATGTTAAAAGGACTTTTTGAAAAGAAGAAAGGGAAAAACAAACTAACAAAAGAAGACCAGAAATACGAATCACAAATGGCAATAAATATGTACCTACCTATCAATAGTCATTTTAAATGTGAACAAAGTGGGCTGGCCGAGTGGCGTGGTGGTTAAGCGCTGGCTTGGGAAGCCAGTGGCCCAGGTTCGAGTCCCACATATGAGGGTCAGTGACACTGCCCTCAAAAGCAAACAAATTAATAATAATAATAATAATAATAATAAATGTGAACAAACTAAATGTTTCATTCAAAAGACATAGGGTGGCTGAGTGGGTAAGAAAACAGGACCCATGTACATGCTGTTTACAAAAGACTCATCTCAGATCAAAAGACACACACAGACTGAAAGTGAAGGGATTGAATAAGACGTTTCACACAAATGGGAAAGAGAAAACAGCTGGAGTAACAGTACTTATTTTGGACATAACAGACTTTAAAATGAAGACTACAATGAAAAACAAAGAAGGGCACTACATGATAATAAAGGGATCAATTCAACAAGAGGACATAACCCTAGTAAACATCTATACACCCAATATAGGAGCTCATAAATATATAAAACAGTTTATGACTGACATAAAGTCAGAGATCAATAGTAACACTATCATAGTAGGAGATTTCAACACCCCGTTGTCACCAATGGACAGATCCTCCAGACAGAAAATCAACATGGAACCAATGGCCTTCAATGACACTTTAGACCAGTTGGATTTAATTGCTACTTTTAGAGCATTTCACCCCAAAGCAACAGAATCTACAGTTTCTCAAGAGCACATGGAACATTTTCCAAGATAGATCACATGTTAGGCCACAAAACAAGTCTCAATAAATTTAAGAAAATTGAAATCATATCAGTGTCCTCTCACAGTGCTATGAAACCAGAAATCAATTAAAAGAAGAAATCTGGAAAACACACAAATACGTGGGGGCTGAATAACATGTTACTAAATAGCCAGTGGGTCAAAAATGAGATCAAGGAAGAAATCAAAAGCTGTCTTGAGACAAATGAAAATAAAAACACAACAACCCCAATCTATGAGATGCAGCAAAAGCAGTACTAAAAGGGAAATTCATAGCAATGCAGGCCTATCTAAAGAAACAAGAAAAACCTCAAATCAACAGGATCTTTACACCTAAGGGAACTGGAAAAAAAAAACAAAACAGCAAAGCAAGCCCAAAGGGAGTACAAGGAAGGAAATAATAAAGATTAGAGCAGAAATAAAGGAAATAGAGACCAAACAAAACAAAACAAACAAGCAAAAACAATACAAAAGATAAATGAAACCAATAGCTATTTTTTTTGAAAAGATAAACAAAATCTAAAAACCATTAGACTCCAAGAAAAAGAGAGACAGACCCAAATTTTAAAAATCAGGAATGAAAGAGAAGTGACAACAGACACCACAAAAATACAGAAAAAGCTAAGAAAATACTATAAGTAATGATATGCCAACAAATTAGGCAATCTGAAAGAAATGGATAAATTTCTAGAAGCGTACAATCCTCCAAGACTGAATCAAGAAGAAACATAAATTCTGAACTGACTGATTACTACCAAAGCAATTGAATCAGTAACCAACAAGCTCCCAACAAAGAAAACTCCTAGACCTGATGGCTTCACAGGTGAATTTTACAAAACATTGAAAAAAAGAATTAACACCTTTTCTACTCAAACTATTCCAAGAAATACAGAAGGACGAAAGCCATTTTACGTGGCCACTATTACTCTGATCCCCAAAATCAGACAAATACATTACAAAAAAGAAAACTACAAGCAAATATCCCTAATGAACACAGATACAAAAATTCTCAATAAAATACTAGCAAACTGAATTCTGCAACACATGAAAAAGATCATATATCACAATCAAGTGAGATTCATTCCTGGTTTGCAAGGTTGGTTCAATATCCGCAAATGAATTAATGTGATGCATCACATTAACACAATGAAAAATAAAAATTGTATAATCTATCAATAGATGCAGAAAAAGCATTTGACAAAATCCAGCAGCCATCAATAATAAAATCTCTTAACAAAGTGGGAATAGAGGGAACATACCTCAACATAATAAAGGCCATATATGATAAGCCCACAGCTAACATGACACTCAACAGGGAAATGTTAAAACGTTTCCCCCAAAAAAACAAGAACAAGGTATGGCTGCCCACTTCCACCACTTTTATTCAAAATAACTCTGAAAGTTCTAGCCACAGCAATCAGACAAGAAAATGAAATAAAAGGCATCCAAATTGGAAAGGAGGAGGTAAAGTTGTCATTATATGCAGATGACATGATATTATATATAGAGAATTCCAAAGACTTCACCAAAATCTATTAGAACTGATAAATGAATTTAGTGAAGTAGCAGGATATACAATAATATTCAGAAATCAGTTGTATTTGTATACACCAATAGTAAACTATCAGAAGAAGAAATCAAGAAATAAACCCCATTTACAACTGTCAAAACCAATAAAATACCTAGGAATAAATTTAACCAAATAAGTAAAAGACCTGTACTCAGAAAACTATAAAACACTGAAGAAAGAAATCAAAGAAGATACAAATAAATGGAAATATATACCCTGTTCATGGATAGGAAGAGTTAATATAGTTAAAATGTCAATACTACCTAAGGCAATATATAGATTCAATGCAATTCTTGTAAAACTACCAATAACATTTTTCTCAGAAATAGAACATATAACCCTGAAATTTATAGGGAACCATAAAAGACCCCAAACAGCCACAGCAATCTTGAGAAATAAGAGCAAAGTAGGAAGTATCATGCTACATGACATCTAATCATTCTACAAGTCTGTAGTAATCAAAACAATGTGATACTGGCATAAAAACAGACACATAGATCAATGGAACAGAATAGAGAGCTCAAAAGTAAATCCATTCCCATATGGTCATTTAATCTATGACAATAGAAGCAAGAATTTAAATTGGAATAATGACAATCTATTTAATAAATGATACAGGGAAAATTGGACTGACATATGCAAAACAATGAAACTGGACCACCTCCTTACACCATATATCAGAACAAATTCAAAAATGGATTAAAGACTTGAATGTAAGACCTGAAACCATAAAACTCCTAGAAGAAAATATAGGGAGTAAATTTGCAGACATTACCCTAAGTAACATTTTTATTCATATATCCCCTTGGGCAAGGGAAATAAACGAAAAAATAAACATATGGGATTACATCAAACTAAAATTTTTTTCACAGCAAAGAAAACCATCAATAAACCAAAAAGGAAGGGCCGGCCCAGTGGCGCGGCGGTTGAGCGCTGGCTTGGGAGGCCAGCGGCCCCGGGTCGGGTCCCACTTGTGAGGGCCAGGGACACTGTCCTCAAAAAAAATAACAAATCTCCTTCACATTTATTTAAAAAAAAAAAAAAAAAGGAAGCCTACTGAATGGGAGAACATATTTGTCGATAAACCTGATAAGGGGTTAATATCCAAAATTTATAAAACACTCATTCAACTCAACAACAACAAAAAACAACCCAATTAAAAAATGGGCAGAGGATATGAAGAGACATTTCACTAAAGAGGACACACAGATGGCCAACAGGCATATGAAAAAATGTTCAACCTCACTAATCATTAGAGAAATGCAAATCAAAACCACAGTGAGATACCACTTAACTCCGGTCAGAATGACTATCATCAATAAATCAACAAACAACAAGTGCTGGCGAGGTTCTGGAGAAAAGGGAACCCTGGTGCACTGTTGGTGGGACTGCAGATTGGTGCAGCCATTACAGAAATAAGTATGGAGGTATCTCAAAAAACTGGAAATGGAACTATGTTATGACCCAGCAATTCCACTCTTGAGTACCCAGAAGAATCCAAGACGCTAATTCGAAAAAATAGATGCACCCCTATGTTTACTGCAGCACTATTCACTGTAGCCAAGACGAGGAAAAACCAAATGCCCATTGGTAGATGACTGGATTAAGAAATTGTGGTTACATTTATACAATGGAGTATTACTTGGCCATAAAGAAGAATGGAATCTTACCATTTGGAATGATATGGATAACCTAGAGAACATTATGTTAAGTGAAATAAGTCAGACAGAGAAAGGCAAATACCATATGATCTCACTTATATGTGGAATCTAAAGAACAGAAAAATGAACAAAGTAATCAAAAATAGTCTCAGAAATATAGAGAAAAAACTGAGCGTTGCTAGATGGGAGGGGAGTGGGCATGTGGGGGAAGGTGAGGGGATTAGAAAGCACAAATTGGAAACCACAAGATTGCCACAGGGATAAAAAAGACTGCTGGGGCCTGAGCATGAGGAACCTTGCCCCAACTGCATACAGGAAATCGTTTGGCTCAGAGTCTAAAAAAACCTTGGCAACACGTCCTGATCAGCAGAGCCCTATAAGGTCACCCCCTGCAGCTGCAGCGATTCCTCCTTTGGTACTTCCTCTTTTTTCTTTTAACCACCCCTGCGGATTCCCGTTGCTATTGGCAACTCCCACCTTTGCGTACTCTCCCTCCCCCTCAAGTTCCTTGGCTATATAAGCCCCCTCCTACTCTTCAATAAACGAGGCTTGATCAGAACCCTGTCTTGCCTCCATTTCTTCGCGCCTCCTATTTTCTCCTTTCAGAAGGCTGTCCCTCGGCCCCTGTTGAATGCCCCGCTGGTCGGGGCAAAAGACAATTTGGGGAATATAATAAATAATGTTGTAAAGATTTTGTAGGGTGTCCGATGGACACTTGTTTTATTAGGGAGACCACTTCATGGACAGTGTAGATGTCTGACTAATTGCAGTATGCACCTGAAGCTGAATAATAATGAATGTCAACTATAATTTTATATATATATATATATATATATATATATATATATATATATATATAATGTGAAGTACAGTACAGCATAGGGAATAGAGTTAATGGAATTGTAACAGGTATATAGGATGTCAGAGGGGTAGTAGATTGGGGAAGGGGGGTTATCACTTTGTGAGGGGTATAAATGTCTAACTATTACATTGTTTTGTAAACTGAAACTAATAAAAACAAACAAAAAAGCAAGATCCATCTATATGCTGCCTATAAGAGACTTACTTCAGATTGAAACACACAAGACTGAATGTGAAGGAGTGGTAAAAGATATTGAAAAAAACCTAGGTAGCAATTCTTATATCAGACAAAATAGACATTAAAACTAAGACTGTGAAAGGACACAGAGAAGGGTATTACATAATGATAAAGGAGTTGTCAACCAAAGGTTGTCTTCCCCAATTCAATACCAACATGGGGGTCCCAATTCGGGGTGTGGTGAATGGGGAGACTTTATTCAGTGCAGACAGGTCAGTTGTGATAGTTGTGATACACCATGGCTTTAAGACAGCTTAATAGTGCTACAGCTCAATTATGATACACAGACCTGTGGAACAGCACAGTTGTTATGTAATCCCTGGGCTGAGGCAGCCCCACTGTTGAAATTCTGCTCTGCTCTACACTGGCAAATAGCTCTGCTCCCCTCTGCTCCAGTGTTGCAGCTCAGTCCCACTCCTTGTCAGTGAGCTATTGGTTTAAAAAATTACATCATACAGTTGGAGAAGCCAATGTCAAGTGTCACAACACACAGAATCCAGTGGTGATACAGCAAATGTGATTCACGGAGCTTTCTCTGAAGTTGCTGAAGATGGCTTTTATTTGACAGTAGATGCAGCTTATTTATTAGCCCTCAGTCACTTCCCCGTATTCTGATTTTCTCATCTAAATTATGGCCTGGATAGGTACAAATTTGGAATAATTGCATGACAATGCCCACTGTCTCAAACCTCAGGATCTCATAGGCCCTGCAGCAGTTTGCTCAAATTGTATGTCATTTTCCCATTCATAAAATATATACTTCATCAATATAACATACTAACAAAATTATCTAAAAAGTAACTTAAGACATTTGAAACAAACATAGTACTGTACATGCATATAAGATACATACTGGTATATCGCTGTAAGTAGCGTTCTCTTTAAGCTATCTTTATTAGTATTTATTTCTGTGTGTGTTCCAGCAATGGGATGAATGCCATTTCATTAAATGTAAGTGGTTGGAACAGAAAAGTTGCTATTAAAATGCAATAAGAAAAAAATAATAGAAAGAGATTAGAATAAAAAACCTAAGAGATTTAGCATTTAAAGAACTTTTCGAGAGTCTTAGAAACCAAGAATGATTCCCACATAAGTTTATATAGTAAAGAAATTCTTGATTGGAATAATTACAAATATACAAAGACAATGTAAATCCAACAAAAGAGAAAGAAGGCAAGTGAAAATAACACACAGCATTCCTCCCACTACCAACATGAAGTATCCCATGACCCTGTTACAAAATATCTTGGCATTTCTCATTTCCCAGATATGATTTAAAAAACAAGATTGTAAGAAAAAACGAGATACCTACTACACACTTATTAAAGTGGTCCAAATCAGGAACACTGTCACCACCAAGTGCTGGTGAGGATATGGAGCAACAGCAGCTCTCACCTATGGCTAGTAAGAATGCAAAATGGTACAGCCACTTTGGAAGACAGTTTGGTGGTGTCTTACAAAACTAAACATGCTCTTACCATACCACTCAGTAATCATGCTTATTGGTGTTTATTCAAAGGAGTTGAAATTTATGTGCATTCAAAAACCTGTACCTGGGGGGTTATAGCAGTTTTATTTATAAATGCCAAAATTTGGAAGCAAATAAGATGTCTTTTGGAGGCAAATGGATAAAATTTGGCACATCCAGACAATGGAATGTTATTCAATGGTAAAAAGCAAACAAACAAACAAAAACAAAAAGATATCAAGCCATGAAGGACATGTAGGAAACTTAAATGCATATTGTTAAGTGAAAGAAGCTAATCTAAAAAAGAATACATATTATATAATTCCAATTATATGACACTCTGGAAAAGGCAAAACTTTGGAGACAGTAAAAAGATTGGTGGTTGCCAGGGATTAGGGGGAAGGAAAGGATGAATAAGTGGAGCAGAGGATTTTTAGGGCAATGAAAACACTCTGTATGGTACTATAATGATGGATACATGTCATTATACATTTGGACAAAACCACAAATGTACAACACCAAGAGTGAGCCCTAAGGTAAACTATGGGCTTTGGGTGATAATGATACATTAATGTAGGTTCATCAATTGTAACAAATGTGCTACTCTGGTGGGGAATATTTATAGTGGAGATGGTTGTGCATGTGTGGGGGCAGAGTACATATGAGAAATTTCAATATTTTCTGCTCAATTTCTCTGTGAACCTAAAAGTACTCTACAAATTAAAGTCTAGTTTTTTAAAAAGCAAGAATGGATGTTTGCACTATTTCAAATTGCTGCAGTGCAACTAGTTCTAACAATGAATAGAAAAACTTGGGCAGAAAAAGAGAATAATTAAGCAACGATTTTGTGGGTTTGAGCACAAAGAGCAAAGCCAGAAAAGAAAATATTGTGAGTATTGTGCGTGTCTTCTGTGAGACTTCCCAAGAAAATAGGGAATATAAATTTGAAAATAAAAACGAATTAGCTAGATCAATTGTCTTCTTGATTATTCATGATCTTTTAAATGCAAAAATTCAAAGCATTACTTCCAGTCACCAATTGAACACAAATTTATTTACTTCAATGTTCTGATTTTTATTTAATCTTAACATTCTCTTGCTCACAGGCCTGGGCACACAACCCCAGAAAGGCAACACCGACAAAGTGGTGAACAGACAAGATACACCTTTCTGATTTACCTACTGTGTGCTCTCCAACTACTATTGAAAAGCAAAAATTTGACTTTACCTAGTAACTGGAACTTATATCTGTGTGTGCTGGGGGAAAAGTAACAAAAAAGAAAAACATCAACAAGGTAGAAGTATACACACAGATCAAAGTGAAGAGACAGATGAAAGTATAGGAGAGTGATTCACACAGACAGAAAACTGAGGCAAATAGAGGTTATGAGAGGGTTATGATTGGGATTTTAGTTATGTCTCATTTAATGTAGAAGAAAATGAACTGTACTGGTAACCATATAATGTGTTACAAGGGAAAACTTCTGAAGCCTGGCCAGAGGAGTTAGACTTTCTTTGGAGCATCTCAGATTTGTTTTTTTTAAATAGAAGTTAAAGGAAAAGGAAGTCTTGGGTGTCTTTAGATTTGCCCAACAAGAAAATTACTAAGAACTGAGGAAAACTTCCATCTTCAATATTCCTTTTGAATATCACTTCTAAGAGAATACATGAAAGCACAGTAGACTGTGTCCTCTATCACTCCGCAACTAACAAAACCATTTTCTCCTTAATATGCTAGAACTGCCATGATCTTTCACATCAAAAGGAGACAAAAGCAAGTCATTGCTTAGAATTTACTTATTTTGGAGAAAAATCATAAGGTTTTTGTGTTTTTGCATTTGCTTTCACTTACAGTCTCTTTAATGAATCCAAATGAGAAAAGCTCCCAGCTGGGATTTTAGATAATTTGTTGTTATGCAAAAATCTGAAAAAAGAAAAAAAAAGATAACTTTAAATCACAACACAGTAATATGAGTTTTGGAAACAATTTCATTTTTACTTAATTGTAAATCCAAATACAATTTTTAAAGTATTTCAATGAGAAAGGTCAAATACAAAGAAGAGTGTCATTTAAGCAAACATTTGTTTTAAAGATTTATGTGTATGTATCTAACACTATGTTAATATTTCCTCATATTTTGAAATTATTGTTTTATTTAGAGATTACAAATGCTAAAGACAAATTCAGAAAAAAAATAAGTCTTTAAATACATAAGAAATCAAGGTAAATAAACAATGTATTCATCAAGAAGAATGGCACAATACAAATATATGACTGCAGAAGCTTACAAATAAACCATGATTAACTGGATCCTGTGTATGTCTGTACTTCAGTTTACTGGCCAGCCATAGTTCTGCTAAATTATAGTCCCATTTGGTGCTGCTGTGGTTGCTGTCTCAGCCAAATGTCTGCCTCTTCACTCTCAAATTCATGCCTATGTCCTCTGCCATGAGCAGGATCACAGAGAAGCACATTCCCAGGCTCTATGGCCCATGGCTTCCATTTTTGGGATAGGTTACACCATGGGAGACAATGGAGGGCAGAGGGAGGCAGGGGAGACCAAGGCAACAGTACTTCTTTTCCCCCTTTCACCTGAGAAGCCCTGTACTAGTTTGAACTCCTTCAGTGCTGCCTTGGACATACCACCTCCTCCTCCTATGACTAGATAAATTATGACTACAGAAATCACCAGCTAGGGACAGTCTGGTCACTAGCACCACTGAATGTATATTCAACAAACAGCATATGTATGAAGAGAGGACAAAACAATAGTCTCTGTAAAACATAGGAAAGTTCCATGCTATGTATTTTTTGAGAATGGAGAAAATGAGCATAAATAGTCAAATTATATGCAGAAAACATTAACAATTAGCAATAACCAGCCTCTCAATGACATGACCTCACAACTAGTGTCCCTGTCTCAAAATTAAGTAAGATCATCTGACCATTTAAAAAAAAAAATCAACGTTATGCTTTTAGCTTTATTTTAATTATTTTGTCTGTTAGGGTTAAGGTAAAGAGGAGTAAGCAGGATATTTTATGGTCTTGGATTTAATACATATCTCAGTAGATATAAATTTTTCCCTGATCTTTTCTATTTTGATTCCTTATGCTCATCTTTCCCTACCCTATCCAATTTGTCAAACTCAAAAGCAACAATTAGAAAAGGAATAGTGAACAGTTAGGTTAAGATGGATGTACAGATGGAAGTCGCACATAATTCTCATTCCCTACTACAAGCCCTAACCCATTTCTACATATCAGGGAATACTGGAGTGGAATTTCATAATCGAGAAAGTTTAGAATATATCATAGCTGAACCTTGAGAAAAGCCATATAATTTGGACAATTTATGAATATTTATTTCTAGGCTACAAGTTTGTTTCATTATTTTACAACTAGTGTAATTCAATGTGAAACATTAAAAAGGCTGCTCTTCATTCTCTTAACATATTTAAAATACTGGAAATTGCATCAATAATCAGAGATTGAAAGATGTTATCTATTTTCAAGCCAAGTAGACCAGAATTAATTGCTTAACAGGCAAAACCAATCAAGAGAAAAAAACATTTTCATCATCACAGGTTTTGAAGCCAGATATGTAAATATTGAAAACTCATCCTCAAAAAAATTTTTTATGTTTATACAGATGGTAACAAACTAGCCAAATTCATATTATTTCAATATTAGTTTATGTCATATATAGTATTATGGCTCCCAAATCAGATATTATTGCTAATTGTTATTTCTATAATTGTTTTCAGGCTGATTAATGCCTCTCAGCCTGTCTCTTTTCTATAAAATGGGCAAGTATTATAATTATAATATTAATTATTATTTATTTATTTATTTCCTAGATTATTATCTAAGTGATAGCATGGGAGAGTGGCTGACCAGCTTTCTTTGTCATTTAATTTTACTGGTCTAGTTTGTGTATTAGTATTAAAGGGCATCCTTTTAGAAACCTATAAACTCCTTATTCAGGTTCATTTTAGGAAATTGATTCCTAATTAAGTTTAGCTATGTAATTCTGCATTTTCTATTTTTATCAGAAAAAGTACCATATCTTCAGCTAAAGACACAATAAATTTGTTAATATAAAGTATTAGAAAAAAATGAAGTAGCAGAGTATCTTCATCTATAAAAGACAAAACAAAAAGATCCTTGTCAAGTGTTTCCTTGGTTTGTTATCGATATTTAGTAAATTTTTATTGAAATATAACATTTAGCTTGAAAAGTGAACACATCATTATATAGAGCACAATGATTTTTCCCAAAGTGAAGACAGCTGTGTAATTACCACCAAGGGTAAAAAAGACAAAACGCTGCTAAGATTGCAGAAGCTCCCTTCTGCCATTCTGTCACCTCCTTCTTTCCAAAGGTAAATAAACACTGTCTGCCTTCTAAATACTACATATATTTCTGCTGTCTGTTTTTCATTTTCTTCTAAAAACAAAATCAAGCTATACAATTTTCAGTGTTTGGGTTTTGTTTGTTTTTTCAAAATGTTTCTGAGATTCATCTATGTTGTTATATAATATTCTATGCATACACAACAACTTATTTCTCTTTTCTTTTGTTGTTGGATGTTTGGGTAGTTTCCAATGTGGAGCTATTAGAAGTGATATTACCATAAACACTCAAGAACACATCTTCTGGTACACATACATGTGAATTTCTATTATAGTTCTATCTATAACTATAAGTGAAACTTATAGGTCATATGGGATGTGTATGTTCAATTGTAATAGTTCCTGCCATAAGTTTTCAAAGTGGCTTTACCTCATTTTTGAAGTGCTGTTCATCTTCTGTTTGTTTGTTTGTTTTTTGTTTATTGAAGGCAGTGTCACTGGGCCTCATATGTGGGACCCGAACCGGGGCCGCTGGCCTCCCAAGCCAGCGCTCAACCACTGCGCCACTTGGCCGGCCGGAAGTGCTGTTTATCTTTTTGTCCTATTTTTAATTAGGTTATTCATCTTTTCTCCACTGATTTCAAACTAGAGATATCTTATAGTAACTCTATTTTATAGTACAAAGGTACAGGCTATCCTTAAACTTACAACAAAATACTATGATATACAGGACAGTCAATATGTTGTATAAATAGAATATGTACAGAGAAGCATAGGACATGGAAGGAGTCAACACTTACAGTCACTCCAATTTCAGAAGGTCTCAAAGCCTCTGGCTGTAGCATTTCTATTTGTTTGAAATGAATGTACCTGGAAAGCATAGTCAAATTGTTTATTTCTTGTACTCATGAGTAAAATAAAATGTTTGAGGAATTAGCAAAAACTTCAGCTGAAATTCAATTCTGAAGTATTTCAAGTCTCTTCTGCCCTTCACAGTCCTGGGTCTTAAAACCTAATGTTTCAATGGGGAATGGGAAGCCCATACAGAAGTTGTAACTTGATGTTGCCCAGTTCCTTAGGCAGTGCTCTTAATTAGAAAGATGCAGAGTGGTTGGCGAAGTTACTTTTCTACTCATTAAAGCTTTTAAAGTACAGGAAGCCAGAATAATGAGAGTTAGAATCATAATAAGACATATTACAAGTGACCACATGTCTATTTACACTTCAAAATGGAGAAAATTTTCCTGTCTAGAGAAGAAAAAGAATGACATATTTGATGCCATTTTTTATGAATATTTGAAACAAATTAATTATAATGCCAGAGGATATATAAAACATAATGTGTCTTGTTTTAATACCTTTAGAACCAGACCTTTTTAGTGCTCCCTATTCCCCTATGCAATTTATCCAGTAGGTATTTAAAGCTGCCATTTCAGAAAGGCTCATCTTGAAATAACAAGCAGCACAACTAAAGATGGAAAGGTTTACATTTCCCTAAGAAATTTTTTGATGAAATGGAGAAGGGTGTCTTCAAAGGAGAAAGCTGAACAGAGCAAATCTTAGATCCCCTAGAAGGCTGCATACGCCTCTATGAAAATTTAAAATTCACTCTGTACCTGACTTCCAAACACAGTTTTTTCAACATCAAGATAAAACAAATAGCAGCAGTATATGGTGAATTGTCTACAGAAAATACCTCAAACACAGAAGTCACCATGAAAAGGAACAACCCAAGTCTTACACTGAAGTATGTCCATATGGGAAGACTCAGTAAATTGTATTTGACTTACTCAAGTTTACAACAAAAATTTCCTTGACTTGAAGTAAAGGCTCACAAATAAAAGAGAAGCTTTATATCTTATATGTTTACATAAAATATATTTATTTAATTACTATCAGAAATACTTTTGAAATAAGAAAATAAAAACATTTAAGAAAAAAGAAACACTTCTACTTTATTCATAGGCTTCTTTCCTATAAAATCATTATTATAGGACCAGCACTTAAGACACCTAATGCAAAAGCGTAATAATCATAAAGAATGAAAAAAATGTGTTGGAAAGTAATGATAATTTCTGACTGCCTTAGGTCATATCCTAGAGTCAGTGTTGCACCTTCCCACCCTCTGAAATTTGGCATCCTGGTTTGTGGTCACAAGCATTCTTCCCAAGGGTTCCACTTAAAAACAATGACGCTGTATAAGACACTGCAATAATTTCTGTAGTATTTGCATAAAACAACTTTGTTACTTTACATTTACACACACACACACACACACACACACACACACACACACACATATACTTCCCTCTACAAAATGATTACTTCCATAACTGGTCTAGCCCATAGTGAAGGAGAGGGAGCTTGAGAGAGTTAAAGAAAGGAGAGATAGGGATGGCGTGTTGGGGAGAAGACTGGGTGCTGGAGGAAGAAGAGAGAGAGAAGTTCAGTGACTGCAGTGAAGAAAGGTTTGGAAAGAAGTCTATTACAGAATTTTTCTTTCCAAGTGAAATGCATTGCATCGTTGGATTCCATGCTCACAAGTGAACAGTATAAAAGACACTTTATGATAAATATGAATAAATATTGATTAGAGATTTAATTTAGCATAAGCTAAATAATAATAACAACAAACATTTGCTGTTCTAAGTGCTTTACATCATTTAGTCATTTTTAATCCTCACACTATACTGTGAGTTAGATTCTATGAAAACCCCCATTATTTAAATAGGAAAATGTGGTACAGAGAGGTTAAGTAATTTGCTCAATTTCTCACAGCTTGGAAATTCTGAGACCACGATTGAGATTAAGCAGATGTGTCTCATAACCTGGGCCAAGAGCCTGTCTGGTGGCAAAGAGAGCAGCATACACAGGCAGAGTATACACAAAGATGACCTATTGAAAGCTGATCTATCAATGCCAGGAGCAAAGCCTTTCTTACATATTTAAACAGATACTCCACATGGAGAGATCAAGTGCCTAAAGCCACAGAGCTAATCAGAGCTTAATCCAAGACACAAATCAAGCAAAGCCCATGCTCCCAAACACCACTGGAGGCTGCTTCTCAGTTTGTCTGATAGCCATTCTCCACCTATATTAGTGCCTTTCTCTTCTAGAAGGTGAAGGAAAGTACCCCACTCCATGTCATGAAACAACCTACCAAACCATAGGGAAAGAGGTCACAAGCCAGGATTTGTTGTTTAGCCACCTTAATACCAACTTTCAGATTTTAAAAGTGAATGTTGTGATTTACAAATGAGCTAGGCCTCTGTTTTTCTGCATTCCTACATTTTAAACTTCTTGTAAACAATTTCTTTTTTAGAATTTCACCACAAATAAAACTGCAGTTTACCATAAACATTTTCCTTTGGCACCTGTCTTCCTGCCATCATCAACCAAACATGTATCTGCATAGTTTGCACAGGTATCTAGATAAATAGAAATAAAGTAACTAGTAAGGTAAATAGAATTAAAGAGAGCTTTCTGTTGGGAAGACTTCTAATATATTGAGCCAACTAAAATCAGGTCAACGAGACATCTAAGGGTTAAAATAAAATACAACCATTTATTCAGGATAATAGCTACTGTGATGTTAAGGACAAATCATATAATTATATTTTTCACCGAAAGAATTTGTGATTTGTACTCCACAGTAATTAAAGCAATTGGCAAATATTAATTTTTACATTTAAATATTTTATACCTACCAATTTATATTTAGTAATTGGTAAATAATTCATAATCTCTTCCAAAATGTACCTATTGAGAACCTACTAATCACAGCCCTGTTTATTCCCCATTCCAATAATGCTTTCCTAGAATAAATCTCCCAAGCTCTGGACTCACCCAGGAATGCCTTGCAGGATGAATGCTTTCTGTTGGACTTCAATCTAAAACACTATAGGATAAGCAACCAGTATTTGAGTTTACTACTAATGAATGTAAAAATTCACAAAAGTACATTTTGTTCTTAGCAGGGTAATAAGACAAACCAGCAAGTCCTGACTGATTATAATGCAGACATTTTTAAGTTTTTTTGTGTACATGATTTGACAAATTCCCCAAGAACAATTTTTCCCAAAAAACCCTTATTTTTACTTTAAAGCACTATGATGTTTTAAGCTAGGTTTGTTTGATTTATGTCATGGCTTTGGCCTAAATAAAGAGGGGTTTAGCTTTGATTTTTCACTGTCAACTTGGTAATATAGCAAATCTATCCTCTCCTGTAACCTTATTTTTACGAAGCTGTTGAAAATTCTAACATTTTCATGAATCTATTACAAGTAGATATATGTGAAAGATCACTTCCAAGGATCTGAAATCTGTTTAAATCATTTCAAGAAACACAGATACAAATAAATCAGTAGCTATCTCTTCATATGTTGAAGGCAGAAAGTTATCATTGTCATTTCATGTGTATTTGAACACAACCTCCCTAGATAATTTCATCTATACTCATGGCTTCAATTATTATCCCAATGCAGAAGGCTTACAAATTACATCTCCAAATTTACCTCTAAGATCTACAAGGTGTGATAAAAAAAATATGGTGAATGTTGAAATTAAATAATTTATTACAGTAAAAGACACATTGCCATTAATCCTCCTCAAAATACTCCCCCTTGCTTCGAACATAATTATCCCATCCTTCTTGACATTTTTCTGAAGCAGTTCTGGAAGTCCTCTTTCATGAGTGTCTTTAGTTGTGCTGTCATGGCTTCCTCGATGCCCTGAATCGTTTTCACTCTGGGGAAGAGCCAGAAGTTGCATGGTTCCAGATCTGGTGAATAAGATAGATGAGGACATACCTTAGTGTTTTCATTTGACAGAACTTGTCATGTACCAGAAGCAATGTGTGACACAGAACCTTTTTGTTGTGATTTTAAAAAAAATACTGTGAATGCTGCTGCCGAGTGCCATCCAACAGAAAGGCAAGGATCTTCAATACAGGAAGTGGCATGTGGAACCTTAGTAACAGTGTGTGACAAGTTTCAGCTTGTTTGGAGCAGACAGTCAGGTATGAGCTACAGAGCTGAGAGAAGGTGTGTTTTAAAGTGTGCTTTAAATCATCCTCCATCATGACAATGGCTCCGTGTCACACACAGGTTCTGGTACATCAATTTCTGTCAAATAAAAACATTACAGTGTGTCTGCATCCACTTTATTCACTGGATCTGGCACCATGCAAACTTCTGGCTCTTCCTCAAAGTCAAAATAACCATGAAAGAAAGACATTTTGCATCAATTCAAGACATTGAGGCAGCCACAACAGCACAACTAAAGACACTCATGAAACAGGACTTCCAGAACTGCTCCACAAAGTGGCAAGAATGATGGGATAAGTGTATTCAAAGCGAAGGGGGGTATTTTTAGGGGGTTAATGGCAATGTGCCTTTTACTGTAATAATTTTTTTTATTTAGACATTCACCATATTGTTTGATCACCACTCATAGATTCATACATTTAATAACTTAAATATCCTCTGGATGTTGCTAAAGTATCTCCAACTCAACATGTCTGAAACCCAATTTATAAACTTCCCCCACCACACCTGCTCTATCTTGCTATTGATTATCTCAATCAATGGCACCACCATTTATCAATTTGTGCAAACTCAGAAAACTAGTATTAACACCTCCTTCTCTATCACTTCCTGTATCTTACCAACTCCAAAACTTTTTATATTGCCTTTTAAATATCTCTTGATAGGAAGCATTCTCCTTTTATCTACTATTCCCACACTAATTGATACTATGCCTGTAGGTACTATAAGAACTACTCAACTGGTCTATCCACATCCATCTGTTCTGCCCCCCAAAGAAATACACCCTAAAAATCTTAACTGAATTTTTTTTTTAAAGAATAAAAATAAAGTTCTTTAACAGAGCCTACACCCCTTCATGATCTTGCCTTAAAATGTTTTTTCAGTCTCCCATTTTACCCTGCTCTCATTTAACAGTTCAAACTGAACACTTTTGTTTTCTCCCAGTCTTTCTTATTTACCATACTCCTGCCCACAGGGATCTTTGCATAATTGTCTTCTCAGTCTAGTAACATTTCCCCCCTCATTTTTCCTGGTGATTTCCTACCCAGTTTTTGGATCTCATCTGTGTTATCCCCTTCATGAAGACATCTCTGAGTGCCTTGTCAGAGCCTCGTATTATAAGTTCTCATAGCACTATATTACATTTCTTTGAGTGATTCTTTGACCCATGTGTATCTTCCTTAACTAGACTCTGAGCTTCATTAAGACACACACCATATGGGGTTTAAGCTCATTTCCACATTCCTACAGGATTCACAGATACTTAATGTATAATTGATAACTGAAAGAATGATGACCAGCCATCATTTTTACACAAGTGTTACCTTTGCAAACATGTCATTAAAACATTGAACTCTTAGCATACTCTATGGTATAAAACAAAAAAAGGGTTTGTGAACTTTAATAAAAACTTTCTGCATTAATATTGGCTCAAAATTCTCTAAGAACATCACATTTTTTTGGAGGAGAATCATGCCAAATTTTGACACAAGTCTGACTCTTGTGAAATCTGTAATAATGTATGTTTAATTGTATTTTCCAAAAGCTTTTAGAATCATTAGGCACTAATGAACTTTGAGGAAATTTAGCAAATTCTTCCTGGGCTTTCTGAAAAAGAATAAACCTCATTCCAAAAATATATTTTAGAATCACAAGTTTTTGAGCATGAACAATATGTTTGACAGCTCTTACCTGGGTAATGTTTGCTTACACAATCACCCTTAGGTATTATGTGACCAAAATGAGGGCAAAAATCTCCCCAACCTCTCTAAAATATGCAGAGCAAGAATGTATGGCCAAAGAATGACAAAAAAAAAAAATAGAGAATGATTCTCAGGGTGAGGAGTTGCTGGTATTGATTTAGCTTTCAGCATGAACTCACTGAACCACATAAAAACAAATTCACTGTGCCATACCATCACCTTGGCAACCCCAGCCTAATGTAGGAGCAGAGATGTGGAGAACACTATATCTGTATCTAATTGCAAAAATGAGCTACTTTTTATTTTCTCAAAAGCCTTCAGGTCATTAAAAAAAAAAAGGAGTACTGCTTGTGTTTGTATGTGTATGAGTCTGTGTGTGTCTGTATGTATAATTTTACATGTGTCTATGTATATGAAAAGTATAAGTCTAGGAAATATGAACTAGAGGAATGCAGATGAGGGATAATTTAAAATAAAACCTCAACAATCCCATCACATGAGACAGATCTTAGAGAAGGAGAACTGAGGTGACAGCTGACTTAGAGAGCTACTGTGCCTTACCTCCCTACGTCAAAGAATTTTTACATTCTTCGTGAACCATTGGGACTACAAGTCTCCATATAATTCATATGAGGTAAAATATGCCTTTCTGGCTTCATTGTACAATAACAAATAAGAATAATCTGTTAGTGAAATAAATTATTCATATGATTTAGGAGTTAATTAAGCATCTTAGTGGAGATCTTTATTTCAGAGCACAGTCATTTTAATTGATTTTAAAGGAAGAAAATGATTGAATTATCATGCTCCATTAAGTTCAAGAGAAAAGCTTACTAGTATTTTATTTGCATACTATGCTGAAGTCAATAACAGTATATCCTATAATACCAAAATCTATTATACAAAAGATGATATTTATTCTTAAATAGTTAAAACCAGCTAAAAATCATATTGTACATACTAGACTCTTCAAAAAGTTATTTCACTCCTAAATTAAATTAGTTATGGAAAAAGTCATGTTTCTAAAATAGTTTAAGTATAGTCCGATTGAGAGTTATGAAGTTTTTCAATTCTCTATTTTTTATTTTTATTTATTTTTTTTGCCTACACTAATGGCTATATATGGTCCACTTAAACCAAGTATCTTCTTTCTAATCTACTATGTTGGATTATCTGATAGCCCTTACAGAAAAAAAGTGCTGATTATACCAGCCACTTGTTAGGATCACTCATGTTCCCACTATCTACAGCTAGAATTCAAGATCTAGTGCCAACCAGAGCCCCACTCCTTTGCATGAGTCTGATGATCCTCTAACCAAATTTCTACTTGCCTAACTCTGAGTCTACCCCTCCTGTTTTTTTTGTTTGTTTGTTTGTTTGTTTGTTTTTTTAACCAGTGTCTACAGTTTAAAATGTTTTCTCATTTATTTAAGCTCAATTCAAATGGTACTTTCTCCACTAAGGACTTATTGATTGCTCATGTCAAAAGTAACTTTACTCTTCTGTGATCTCTTAGCAAATTAAAATATTAATAAGCATTTATTGCATGCCTATGAAGTGTAAAACAAGATCCTCGACCTTCTCAGAGATGAATCTGGTAAGAGGTAAAAGACAAGAAATCAATGACCACAGTCTAATAAGATATGTATTATGATAATGGCATGCAAGAAATCCCATGATATATAAAAGCTCCAAGTCAGATTTATAGATAAAAACAGATTGTACAGAGGATATGATTCTTTAGCTAGCTAGCTTTTATGGGCAAGCTGTCCTTACCTAGCTGCAAAAAAAAGAAAGACAGTTTAAGAAATGCTAATACAAGTATATGTGAAACCCAGAGGCATGAGAACACATGGCTCTAACAGAGCAGAAGTAGTTGGACAGAGACATAAATGCCTGTGGAGCTTTGGAAAGATAAAGCTAGGCAGGAACCAAATCACACATTTCCTTTATAGTCAATAAGGAAGTTTGAATTTTATCCTAAAAGTTATAAGGACATTTTATAAAATTTAAAGAAATAAAATTTCTTAATAAAATTTTTATTTTATATGGTAACAGGAGAACTGACTCTGAGTGATGAACACACAACACAATTATAGAAATATACACTTGAAGCCTATAAAATTTTACTAACTAATGTCACCCCAACAAATTTAACTAAAAAAACAAAACATTTTTCCAGTAGTAGTGTGAACAAAAGATTGGAAGTTAGATAGAGAGAAGGGGGAATAAACTAAATCAGTGGTTTCCAACTCAGGGTGATTTTGCCCACCCCAGAGTATATTTAGCAATGTGTGGAGAAATTTTTGTTTGTTGTATCTGGAGGAGGTGGTGCTATAGTTATCTAGTAGGAAGGGGCCAGGGATGTTGCTCAATGTTCTACAATGTACAGGACAGCCTCCACAACATTACCTGGCCCAACTTGTCAACATGCTGAGGTTGAGAAATGTTGACCTACAGCCAGGTTTAATTATTAAGCAAGAAAGTGTGGTGGTGACTTTGGCTGCTGTGTGGAGCATAGATTGAAAAACTGCATAAATGGAAGAGCTACTTCAGAGCCTCCCAAAAATAACAAAATGATCAGAAGTAATTAAAAAGGCACCAGGACGAAGAGGAAAAAATTAAAAGAAGCAAAATTGAGGAAGACCCTGCAGAGGAGGGAAGGGATTTGATGGTATCAAATGTACTATTGGAAGATGTCACTTTAAAAAGGTGCTAAAAAAGTGTCCCAGTGAAACACGCTGGAAACAATTCATGATAGCCTTTTGGTGGCAAGGAAATCTAGTGAGATGTCTAATAACATTTGCCTTCACTTTTCCCCCCTGAGGTAAAAGGCAAAGTCAACTACAAAATGTCAGAAATATGTATGAAATAATGACAGAGGAGCTCATTTTGAATTGTCACTACAGCAAGAAGACAAGGATTTCAGCTCATTTTTTATTGTCACTGCTAAATCTGCTGTTCAGTGTTTAGTCATTTCCTAATATGACTTTTCAACATTAGAGCCCGTTGAGTTGATGACTCCCTCCTCTTCAATATACTTCCTTCACTGGTTTCTCTCCTACCTAGTCATTCCTTCTCAGATTCCTTTGCTATTTTTGTTCCCCTCCCCTCCCCAATCTGTTGTGTTGAATACATAGGGCTCCATCCTGAGGCTCCTCCCCTTTATGTTCCACACTGAAGCCCATCCAATCTTGTGGCTGTCAACACTTTGTGTAGCCAGTGACACACAAAATGCATAATCATCCCAGACCAGTCTCTAGCACTCTGGACTCCCAGGCCCCACTGCCTACCTTACATTCTTACTTGGTTGTCTAGTAAACATCTGAAATGTATCATATGCAAAACTGCAATCCTGATTATCCCTCCATCATCCATCTTTCCCACAGCCTCCCCCATCTCAGATAGTGACACTTCTTGCTAGTTGCTCAGGTCAAAAATCTTGATAAAATCCTTGACTTCTTTTCTTTAACATCCGACATTCAAGTGGTAATTTTCAAAATAGATCCAGAATCTGTACCCACCAAACACCTATAATGCTCTTATCAGAGACACCACCCTCTCAGCCTAGTTTATATTGAATGCATCCTAACTATTACACTGACACTCCCTTTCCTTGCCTGGTCTCAGTCAACATAGCAGTCAGAAGAATGTTGAAAATGCAGATGTCAGAGTGATCATTTTGAAACCTGTCAGGTCAACCCTGTCATATCTTTCTTCAAAACCCTACATTGTTTGCACAGAACAAAAAGCAAATTGCTCACAATAACACAAAGCAAATTGGCTTATTTGATCTATAAGATTCTGTGTTAACTAAGCCTGTCTCATTGTTCTGGCCACATCAGCATCCAAACTGCTCTTCTAACATGCCAGGTACATGTTACAACACTGTGGGATGGTATTTGTAGCTGCTGTCCCCTGTCTGTTACATTTCTTCCCATGGCATGCACATGCCTACTTCCCTTCCTCCTTCAAGTCTTGGCTCAAATGTTCCTTCTCATCACGGCCTCCTTTAACCCTTCTTATTTCAAATTACAGCCATAACCCCACTTCCCTGGTACTCCTAAACCCTCTCCCTCTAATTTCTGCTCATATTTATATAAATATATTTTTAAATCTTTGCCATAGACTTACATAATTCTATACAATATTTTATTTATTATTTTTATTGCTCGACTTCCCCAATAGAATTACTTCCCTGATAGATTTGTGCTTGTTTTAGGGAGTAATTAAAGGGCTTGGGGATAAGGGAATTGATATTATCAGTGTTGCAATTTAGAGACATAATCTGGCCAAAGGTTGTACAACGGAACAGAACAAGGGACCCACCAGCTATGAGGTTCCCAGAGTAATGTAAGAAAGAAGAAATGAGGGCCTGGAATGAAGTGGAGACAAGTGTAATGTGATGCAAGAACAACCCAAGAGAAAACACACCAGTCACCATATGCCTTTCTCAGGGACAGGATGGTGCAATGGAGAGTGGAAACTTTGTGCACAAGAACCTACACTCATCTCCTTACTTGACTCCTTACTCTGTGATGTTGGAAAAATCACTCACTTCTCTGCAATATCGAGTTGATGATGTCTCATCTCAGGGTGGTTGAGGATTGCAGATTATATATAAAAATCACCTAACTACTTCCTGATACATGGCAGATCTATGGTATTTGATTGGAAGTAGAGGGAAGAGGAGACTGAGAGCGTCCATATGGTTTAGAACCTTAGAGAGTGGCTTAGAGTAAGGAATTTTTGCCCAAGTCCTACCACCCATATTCTTTTCCCTCATACAACATATATGAGGGTCAAGAACCAATTGTGAAGCAGCTATTAATGTGTGCCAGCATTCTAACCTCTGAATGCAGAGTTCTTTGTGAAAAACTGAAATGAACAACTTGGTTTAGTGCTGAGGCCAGAGCAGATCCTCCTTACTTCTAAATCTAAATCATAGGTCCTCCTTATCAAGCTTATTTTCAAAGATATGCCCAGGGCTGAAGGGAAAACTACAAAGTCATTTAGAAACCAGGTTGCATAGTGGAGGACTGCAGGCCATATACAGGAGAAAAACAGCATGAATGGCCATTAGCATTGGTCTGTCACCACAGAGAAACTCTGGTCCAGGAATATCAAACACCAGCCCACAAAATTTTCTCCTATCCTTTCCATAGGAAGATATGAGGGATATGAGGGGAAGGGAAGAAATGTCCATAGTGGAGAATGTAACACTGCCTTACAATAGATATACTAAGCTTGAGAAGAAAAGTTAGAGAATCTTGAGAAGGGAAAAAAGTCAATATCCCCCTTACAAAGGATACTGTATTTACTATGTTTCTTCATGAACTCTAATTCCCCCATTACCTAGCAAGTTAGTGGCTACATACTTTGGTTGAATTTAAAACCAAGGGAATAACTACATGATCTCACTTTTCCTTCATGCATCATAATTTCATGACATTGTCACAGTGGACAATATTCATCAAATCAGATAGCTCCTCCTGAGATCATTTCTATAAAATATCCTAAATGGGACTTACATTCAATTTACACATATACTAAAACTTGAAAATGGAAAAAGTATAGAGTATTTCAATAAAAGCAGCATAATGTAGAAAATTCAGAGCTCATGCTGTGAAGAAAAGAGAGCAACAAAATTAGACCCAGTAGAAGGAATAAATACGCTGAAAAAAAAAAAACCAAGGACTAAATCACTTGATTATGTGAAGACAAAGGTAAACAATAAATTTGATACGGTGTGTGCCACGGGATTTTGAAGAAGTAGGTAGCATAGACAGAAGTCAGACAGGAAGGACTAAAACAAAAAGGAGGAAATATTCCAATATGTCCCTACCTTGGCCATAAAATTTAGATTTGTTTGTGAGAGTAGTATATAAAAAGGAAGATATATGGGATTGATTCTAAGGAAATGAATGACATCTTAGAATGGTTCATACCTACATGCTATAGGACGGCTCATCTTGCCCTCATCCTCCACAGTTTTCATACAAATAAAATCATTTTTATATAAGCATCAGGACGTTGTGATCTGTCTAAACAAAATGGACTCTCACTAGCAAATGTGTTAAGGTCCTGAATACAAGTGAGATTAACAGGTGACAGGTGAGGTAAAAGAGCTATTAATGAAGGCTAATGTCTGAAGTGGGCTCCTATCCAAGTGAGGCTGTGTGCTTTGAGGCTAGTTCTTGGCATAAAGGGTCAAATTAGTCAAAAGAAGACACTGAAGATGGGAGGCAGTAAGGAAAGCACCAAAGGCCAGCATTTGATGTGTTCTTGCCGGGCCTGGGCCTTATTGCGGGGGACCAGCCTCCGCTGACCAGGGTTTCCCTCAGGTGGAGACGGCATCAGCGAGGGAGGAAAATAAGGGAGACAGTGGAGACACCGGGGAGTTAAAGAGAAAAGGAAAAAAGTGTCACACTTTATTGCCAGAGAATGTTCATTTTATAGGGATACTTGACCACTGTCTCAATCACATGAGTTTGGTGGTTTCTAGTTCCCAGGATTTACTCAGTCTTTACTTATCTCTACAAATCGCCTAAAGAGTGGTTACCATGACTACCTAGCCATTATCCCAAATTCCAGCAGCTAGACTCACAGGGCTATACTAAAAGGACTAGGAGTGGCTGTGCTTAGGGTAAAACCATCTAAAATCTATTCCTATGTAAATATAATACTTAACATCTTTTGTCCTAGGATGGCTACATCTGTTTCTCAGTCAAAGCTTCAGTATCTGTTAAAGAATTTAAACAAAGTTGTTAATTAACATACCCTATGGTCAGGGAGGAGCTGCCTCTTACTGGAACTCTCAAGGCCTGAAGACCTTTAATCTTCAAGGAGACCATTCACAGCTAACCAGGCCACAGGCAGGCTTTTTAGGCCTATGTTGTCAGAGGTCTGTGCCTCAGTTTCCAAGGGGTTTGAGTCCCCAATATCTCAGTTCAGGGGTCCCCCATGGAACTACCGCCTGGCTTGGGTTGTCTCCCCTCTTTTAGGAGATCTTGCCCGTCTTTGGCTGCGTAGTTAGCTCGTTGGGGACAGGAACTTGCCACAAATGCAGTGAATATATTGTCTCCTATAGGAGAGGCGCATGGGTTCATAGAGGCAGGAGAAATTACATGATCAACCATAAGGCAGCACTCCAAACATCCAGTGCTGAGCAGGGCAATGTGGCCTTGTCAGATGTCGGCTCCCGGCACCTTATGCCTCAGCCCCACAGGCAATGGACCTATGTCTGTCCTTCCTCAGTGAAAGTCATTTCAGAAGTTGAGCCTGGACAAACCTGAAGATGAAGGTGGGGAAGCTGAGTCATACTGGGCAATGGACAGGAAAAATCCTTATTTCACACACCAATTATTGCCTTCTTTTGTGACTAGAGACAAACTTGGCATTTGGCTATTATATCAACAACAAAACTTTTCAGTAGGAAGCAGAATAAGTTTATAAATAAAAATTACTCAAATCCTGCACTGTATACCTGAAGCTGAATCTGAATAATAATGAATGTCAACTATAATTTAATATATATATGGTCACAGGATGTGGAGTACAGTATAGGGAATAGAGTCAGTGGAGACTTTCTATGTAACCTCCTATCTGGGCTCCCAGTCTCCAGTCTTTCCTGGTCCCAGTTTTCTCTTCCACCACAGGCCTAAGATAAAGTTCACATACAATATTCTCCACTGTTTTTCTAGCCTGAATTTCTTGAACTAAGTCTACAGACAAATTCTTGAGGCTCTTTAATATCATGAGCTTGATAACACAATGCTTAGCTACATTTTCAAAATTGTCTCAATCACTCCCCTCCTTCCATCATTCCTATTTATTCTAGCCCTACCAGACTAATCTCTATCATGTTTTGTCCCATGTTACTGCCTGCGTAAAGTGCCTTGCCCAGATCTCTGATGTAAAAATTTTTACACGACCTTTAAGACCCTGTTGAAATTTCATGATTTCTATAGGCTTTTCTCACCATTCCAAGCATAATTTGTCTTTTTGTTCAATCATTGATTTATGCATGCATAAACACATTTATTGAACACTAGCTAACTGTCTGATATGACGCTAGGAGGTGACAATTCACAAATAAAGGAAATATACTTCTATCCTCTAGGAGTTCATAGTCTGGTACTGAAGAAAGAATATAAATCTTGAAAATACGGTGAGGGGAGTATCACTAGAGATATGAGATTATGGAGCAACTTGCCCATTGAGAAAGGGTGAGAGATTAGGGAATATTTTGCAGAGTCTATAATATTTTGTTAGCATTTTAAAGGACAAATAGGTATTTGCCTCTAGGTAAATAGGTCAACATGTGGAAAAGGACATTCCAGGTAGGGGATACCTTCTGTTCATCACTTCAGACAATACTGAAGTAATTGCAGGCTGTGGAATAAAGAAAGAGTATTGGGAAAGAGTAGGAAGAGGTAAATTGTGCCTGGACATATACTTAATCATTCTGGACAGCTGACTCAGAAATTAAATGTCTAGCATCAATGTTCCCATGGCACTTTATACACACATCCATTAAACATTTATCCATCTCATTGTAAACATTTCTTTAGATGTTTATCTTCCCAGTCTATAGCTAAAATTCTTGGGAGTCATGAGGAAAATGTCATCTTCAAGTTTATTTTCTGTTCCTCTTTGCCCTCCTTAGTGAATTTAGCACAGGGTTTTGGTACAGTAAACAGGAAAAAAAGTATCCTCCTCCCACAGGAAAAAAGTATACTCTCAGAATGATCTATATGACCTGGCACATAACCTAAACTCCCTTAGATCTAGTGTTCTTACACATCACAAATGAAAATAATAACATTGTAGAGGTCTGTTATTTTCAAACAAAGGTACAAAGGTGAATAAAATATTATATATATATATATATATATATATATATATATATATATATATATAGAGAGAGAGAGAGAGAGAGAGAGAGAGAAAACACAGTATTGACTGACACTTAATAATTGTGACCATTTTGATATGATATTTCTGTTCCTCCCTTTTTCCTTACTTCAAATTTTATGAAATTTTAAAGTACTCAGATGACTTAAGTTTCTATATTAATAAAGATATACATGGTCTGACAATTAAGCTCACAAACTCATCCTGGAAAAAGTGCTACATACCTCATTGCTGAATATCACTACAGTCACCTTCAAAGTACTGCCCTTGGGAAGCTATGCACCACCAGCCCTTAGCCTACCCATTAAAGAAATTTTGGAACTCTATTTCTAAAATGGCCATCAGAGCTGTCACCTTATTACCCTTGATGTCCTGAATGTAATCAAAATATCTTTCTTTCAATATTTCCTTTATCTTTGGGTAAAGAAAGAAGTCATTAGGGGCCAGGTCAGGTGAGTAGGGAGGGTGTTCCAATATAGCTTTTGTTTACTGGCTAAAAACTCCCTCACAGAGAATGCCATGTGAGCTGGTGTATTGTCATGATGCAAGAACCATGATGTTGGCAAAAAGTTCAGGTCGTTTTTGTCTAAATTTTTCACACAGCCTTTTCAGCACTTCCAAATAGTAAACTTGGTTAACTGTTTGCAACATCGTTTTGCCTCTTGATTTGGACTGATGGAACTTTTTTGGTAGTGGAGAATTGGCTGACTTCCATTGTGCACTTGGATGTTTTGTTTCAGGGTCATATTGGTACACCCACATTTCATTACCAGTGATAATATGGCCCAAAACATTGTTTTGCCTCTCCAAAATGTCTTGACAAACTTCAACTCTCCTTTGCTTTCGTTCATTGGTGAGCTACTTTGGGCCCATCTTTGTACACACCTTTCTCATGCCAAGATTTTCAGTTAGGATTTTCCAACTGTTTCTCTATCAATGTTTACTTGGTCTGCTGTGCTTCTCACAGTCAGCCAATGATTTTGATGCACAATTTGATGAATTTTTGCAATGCTCTGCTTGTTATTGGCTGCCCTGACCTCTCTTCACCAGTGATGCAATCTCTCCCCTCAGAAAAATGTTTAATCCATCTGCACACTGCTGTTCTCTTCATGGCATTATCCCCATAAACTAATTAGTGACTAACATGTCCCTAATTTCACTTTCACTCTTGCCAAGTTTAACAAGAAATTTAAAGTTTGTTTGTTGCTTTAATTCAGGCTCAGACATTTTTACCAAGGCACACAAAAACATGCTACAACAATAATGAATGCACAGCCACATGTCAACACGAACTCATTTATGAGACACCAATATACCAAGGTTATGAAACTTACTGAGCTGTTTGTACAGTGCTGCCAATGTAAGTGCATGGTGGCAAGTTCATGAACTTAGTTGTCAGAAATTGTATAAGTTTTTGAAACATTTTAAGAAACTTGGTTGTGAGACTTTAATTTAGAATAATAACTGAAATATAATAATACATCCTCTTTTCAATACTAAAACACTTGAAAGAATATAGATTCAGCTGTGGGTGGATTTTAATTCTCTATGTTTCTAACTCTGAAAACATATTATTAATCTTTATTTGAAACAAATTATACAATTTTAAAATGCAAATTTTTTATTTACAAAAATCCTTCTCGAAACCTATGTAACTTTACTAACAATTGTCACCCCAATAAACTTTAATTTTAGCAAAATCCTTCTGAAATGAATAAGATCATACAGCTTGAATAAAATAATCCAGCCATATTTAGTCTATTTAATTTATGAAAAATCAGAAAGGTAAAGTAGAGCTCTGGTTATGAAAATCCTGCTTAGCCACTTTTGATTAGAAATACAAGTTTAAGTCAACTCTAGAAAGAAGTTGATTTTCACTTGGCTCATTGAGCAAATAAACTGGTATTTAAGCCCAAGTCTCTGTGAGAATCTTGGCTTTGACAAATATAAATTAGTCTTTTTCCAAGAACATACTTTTATTTATATTTTTCCTTTAAAGTGAAAGGATTGATAGAAAATCCACTATGATAAATAATTACAATGTGTTCATGGTTCTTCACTTTACTTTACATTTATATTCTTTCCCAGTATATTTCTAGATAAAATCAGTTTTGAAATACTAGCATACCCTAGAGAGTACATTGACATTCTCATTTGCCAGATTGGGATGGAAAACACAAAGAAATGATATAACTTGCCGTAAGTCATATAATTATCTCTAGTCTTGCCATTGGCTATATTGTAAATCACTCCTTGGTAGTAAAATGCTGTGAGAGCTGCTTTTACTGTTTCATGACACTAGGGATCTATTAAGCCATATAAATTATGTATTAAATAGATTCTCAGTGCCCTAAAAGATTTAAAATACCTCTAAGGCCTTACTTCAATACCAAAGCTTGAAAAAGAAAATAATTAAAAGCTCTCAAAGTCATTGAGGTTAATATTGTTAACTCCTATTTATCTTTAATTCCAATTATTAAAATGTTCTAATTATCCAATATTTTTTCTGTATTAGCATATTCTGCTTTCTTCTTTCTTTCTATTTATAAAAATAAATAAAACAATATTAGGAAGTCATTTCAATTCAATTGAACCTTTTGTCATGAATTCTCAACCTTGGTTAAACATTATAATTGCTCAGAAAAACTTTTTTATTTTTAAATGTGTGGATGTCAGGCACGCATTCTGAGAGATTCTGATTTACTGAGTTGTCGGAAAAGTCATGACGCATTTTTGCAATGAAAAATACACCATAACTTTTCCTACAACCCAATAATTGGGCTGGGTGGAACACAGTCACTGGTATTTTTTACAAATTCTCCAAACGATTCTTATAAGAAGCTCTAGTGGAGATCCATTGCTCTTCTGCAATGAAATATGATCCTGTGATATAACTGCAATTTGCTGAAATATATTGAAGTACTTTCTGAAGCAAGTGTTATTAGATTATATAATGTGTAAAGTATTTTTATTGTGCTCAAACAAGTTTAAATCAACAATGCTCAAGGAGCTAAAGCAGTCAGTTCACAAAACTCTTTCCTATCAGTTTTATTTTTAATTTTTCATTACTTTTAGGTGTACATAATTGTGATGAAATATTTCTATACATTATAAAATAATCACTACACTAACTCTGTGTTACTCATGGTTTCTAAGACTTGGTTGAGCTGTTTGGCCACAGCAGTAGGTTTATATTTCTAAAATGCTGGTACACAATATCATTCATTATATTATAGCTTTGTATAGCACATGGAAGATGAATGATGCCCCAGGGAAAGATGGAGAAGTAGGCAAATGTTATGCTTGCCTCCTCCCATGAGCACATTACATTACAACTAAAATAGAATAATCAACGTGAAAAACCATCTGAACCCTAGCTGAATAAAAATCCTATAACTAAGGATATAAGAAGAAACCATGTCAAGATTGGTAGGAGGAGCAGAGATGCACAAAGGGTTGGTCCCATGTGTGGCAGTTGAGAATCAGCAGGGATATTTCAGCTTCAGAGGTCCCACTGGAGGATTAAGCAGTCCCAGCCCCACACAAGGTTCCCCAGCTCAGAGCACTGGTGCTGGGAAGAGGAGTCCCCACAACACCTGGCTGTAAAAATTAGTGGGTATTCCATCTGTCCAGGTGAGACAGAAGGCTCACTCCTTCACAGGCACTCATCCTGTGCTCCAATGAAGGGACAGCAGCTCAGGAGGCACCAGAGACATACAGGGAAAGATTGACTTGTGTGGCTTCAGAGCAAGGACTGGGGGGACAGTTGCTATTGTCCCTGTGTTGAGCTCTTCTCCTGTGCAGCCTGCACATGGGTTTCATTTTCCTGTGGTAAGCCCTCCCACACACAGCCAAATCTGAATCTGCTTTGGCCTGGTGAACTCCACTTGCTCCACTTTGGTGACTACCTTGGACAATTGTACACCACTTGACAACCAACTTGTATACCACTGGAGTCTCTTTCAGAAGCTAGTTGTAGACCTCAGCTGGTCTACAACCAGAGGCATTTTTGGTGACCATCAGTCACTCCCAGCTGGCACTGCAGTTTTCTTGGAAAACTCTCAAGGGTTTGCAGGCCCCAAGCAGTCAGTGGCTGGTCTCACTGTTTCTTGAGCTGAGTGGTCTCAGCTTGAGTACTGTACCAAACATTCGTCCCACCCTGGTGACTCCCTGAGACTCCGCCAACTGAAATAATGTATCACATGAGACTCAGCATTTGAGCCTTATGGATAGCTGGCAGGTGGCAGTGGGTCTCAGAGTCCCCTTCACCTTTTGCTGAGCTGCCCCAAACACAGTACCATTGATGGCCAGCCTCAATTCACAGCATGACCTCGTCAACAAACTTCCAGGTGCAGCACAGCCAGTGGCTGACCTTGGCCTGAATAGGAGCCCCTCCCAAGAGGCCCCCAAACCAGCACTCCCAGTAGCCAGCATAAAACCACTTGATAAGCCCCCAAAATGACACATCCAAAGGGTGGTCTCAGCTGGAACCAGAGCCCACTTGAGCAAATTCTGCTCCATGAGGTCAACCCCAACACAGCAGCTTGTATGCTGTGGTCATGGCCACAGCTAGTAAGCCTGCAGATCAATCACACACACTGTGTACCACTATGCTATACACCTGCAACTAATATAAAACAATATTAAATGTCAACTGTAATTGAAAAATAAGAGATGTATGATAATATTATTATAACTGTAACTGCTTTTTATATGTTTTACCCAGGGACAATTTTATAGAGAGCTGTTTTTTTTTTAAACTGGTGACAAGCTTTCAATTATCTTCAAAGGAAAAACTGAGGGTAATTGCAGTCTAGTATATTGTAACTCTTACTTTCAATTTGTGAATATCAGCATCTAATCAATAATATATTGTTTAATTGGGGAATTGGGGGCAGGGAACAGCGTTGGGGAACCTGAGAAGGGGAACAGACAAGTTGTTGTCCTTTTGTTCCTCAGTCTAGTTGTGGAGGATATTGCTTCACTGGCCCGTGGTGGTATCGTCAATGCGCTCTTCTCGGGTGAGGCATTTTGGTCTCTGGCCTCTGGATGGCCACTCACAGCGGCTCTTGGCAGCTTGCACCAGCTGCTGGCTGCTCATGCTGGCTGCCGGCCACTCCCTGTAGCCTATGGCAGCCCACTGCAGCAGGGGCTGCAGCTATGCCATCCCCGGGGACTCACAGCAGCCCAGCTCCAGGTGGAGCTGTTGTTCACCATCTTAGTTGTAGAGGGCAATTTCACTTGCCCTCATATGTGGGATCCGAACTGGGGCCACTGGCATCCCAAGCCAGCTGTTAACCAACGAGCCACTCGGCAGACCCAATAATATATTAATGACAATATTGTTGAGCCCTTGTAAATTAACAACCAAAGGCAAAAAGTTGTTTACATTCTCCACTCTACTTCTTTATAGTTGGATGCAAAATCAAAAGAAACATAATTTGGGTTTTGATTAATGTGGACTTTAACAAATTTCTCCTTTTAGTGTACTTTGTTCCTTCATTTATCTTCCTATAATGGTAAGGCTGTATCCCTAACAAACATCTTTAAAGCTATAGAGATGTTTCTTAACAGTGTTCTTTGACTTTACAAATCAGTGTATCTTGTTTTGTTTTTATCATAGTCTTCTTTAACATGTTAATCTTTTTTTTAGGCACAAATAAAAAAATAACATTCAACTCTAATATTAAATAAGTAAGAGCTTCTGTAGGATTATAGTAACCTAACACATGGACTCCTACTCTCCTTGAGCTTCAGCTGGGCGTATATAATTTATGTCTATGTCAAAGAAAATCAAGAGTCCCTATCCTCAACAAGTGCACAATACTTGTAGAAATCAAGACCTATGCTTATAACAACCAAATTACAAGACAGCATGTAATATATTCTATACTGTGGACTAGATCTAAATGTTTTAGTTGGTTAAAAGTGACAGGGCTCACTATGGACTGAAGTTGTCAAGGAACATGTTAATATAATCTTGATTTGTGTCTTGAGGAACTCTTATATAGAGGGAAATATTTAAAAAAAAGAGCCCAGTGATGGGAAAACAGCATAAATAATAGCACAAAAACATGAACCTCACTGAAGGGTTATATGCACTATGGAAGCAAAAGGAAATGATTGACAGGTTAGATTACATAGTACCTTGAGAAGGAGAAAGGAGTGAATCTGGTTTTATCCCTGTACATGGTATGGAGCAATTGTATATTAATGAGACAGAGAGTGGGAGAAGATAAATCTGACAGAGATACAAAGAATTAACTGGATAAAAGAAATAATACTGGCATGAAAACCTGTTAAATGGCGATTATAGGTGTCACAGAAAAAAAGACACATGAGAGGAGAAGTGATTTTATTTCCTTGGATATACACCCAGCATTAGGATTGCTGGATTATATGGTAGTTCTATTTTTAATTTCTTGGGGTACCTCCATACTGTTTTCCATATTGTCCATACCAATTTATGTTCCCACTAAGAGTATACAGGGGTTCCCCATTCTCCACATTTTCACCAACACTTGTTATCTTTTGGCTCTTATAAAAATGTATCACACTAAAATCCTGGAGTCACCTTGTATTTCATATCTCTTACATCTTTTATGAGCAGAATGGAAACAGTTGGACTCCAAGTGAGTTTATAGAGAAATGCAGATCAAGGATTAATAATAACAAAAAATGTAATAATTGAGGTAGTGCTAAAAAAGTCAGTTTTCTCAAGGAATAAATAATGAGTGACTTGGGCATGCAAAGTGAATAGACGTTTTTCCAAAGAAAATATACAAATGGCCAACAGGATATGAAGGGGTGCTCAATATCACTAATGATTATAGAAATATAAATCAAAACCACAATGAGATATCACCTCACACATGTAGGGTGGCCAAAAGATAAAAAGTGTTAGTGAGAATGTGGAGAAAGAGAAATCCCTGTGCACTGTTAATAGGAATATAAATTAGTATAGACATTATGGAAAACAGTATGGAGGTTCTTCAAGAAATTAAAAATAGAACTACCATATAATCCAGCAATCACAATGCTGGGTATGTATCAAAGGAAATAAAAAATCACTATCTCTAAGAGATATCTGTGCTCCCATATTCCTTGCAGCATTATTCACAATAGCCAAGGTATGGAAACAATTTAAGTATCCATCAACAGGTGAATGGATAAATAAAATGTGATACATGTATACAACAGAATATTATTCGGGCTTAAATAAAAAGGAAATCCTCTTACTTGCAACAATTTGGATGAACCTGGATGAACATTAAGTGAAATAAGACAGGCACAGAAAGACAAATATTGCATGATATCACTTACATGTAGAATCAATATAAATAAATAAATAAATAAATAAATAAATAAATAAATAAATAAATAAAACTCATAGTACCAGAGAGTAGAATGGTAGTTACCAGAGGCTGGGGGATATAGAAAGGGAGATGTTCAGCAAAGAGAACAAACTTTCGGTTATAAAATAAATAAGTTCTAGAGAGCTAGTGTACAGCATGGTTATTATAGCTAATAATAATGTATATTTGAAATTTGCTAACCCAGTAAATCTCAAGTGTTCTCACCACACACACAAAAATTAGCAACGATGGGAAGTGATGAATATGTTAATTAGTTTGAAAGAGGTAATCATTTTACAACATATACATATATCAAAATATCACATTCTATACCTTAAATATATGCAATTTTATTTATCATAGATAAATAAAAGTAAAATACATGAAGAGACATTGGAAGCCAAGATTCCTATTATTATAACAAGAATAGTTGAACAACCACCTGGTCATGATGGTGCAGTAGGAAAATGCTGTGCTTGTCTCCTCTTATGACCACATCAAGATGAAAACTGAACCACAGAATAACCATCATTGAGAATCACCTGAAGTCTAGCTGAACAGAAGTCCTATAACTAAGGACATACAGAAGAAGCCACATGGAGACTTGTAGGAAAAGCAGAAATGTGGAGAAGGCTGATCCCATGTCCATGTGAGGATTAAAAATCAGGAGGGATATCATGACTATGGAGGTCCACCCTGAGGAGCAAGTGTCCCAGCCACACATTGGGCTCCCCAGCCCAAGGTTCCAGTGCCTGGAAGAGAAGTCCCCACAACTTCTGTCTGTGAAAACCACCAGATTATGGCTGAGTGAGACACAGAGCTACTGGGGTTCTAGCTGTTCCTCTTAAATGGCCTGTGCACAGACTTACCCACTGACAGGCTCACTTACTCTGATTTCCAGTGCTGGGACAGCAGCTTGAAAGGTGCCAGGGACATACAGGGAGGAACTGATTTGTCTAACTTGAGGATAAGAGCTGGCGGGGCAGTTTTCTCCCAGAGAGAAATGCTGGCAGAAACCATTGTTCCTGTGTTGAGCCCTCCCCCAACCCAGTGTGCAGCCACAGGCCAGCACCATAACTGAGTTTCCACTAAAACCATTGGCCCTACCCTGGAGATTCCCTGAGAACCCACTACACCCAACTTGCAGAGTCAACCAAACCACTTCCAGTTGCTTTTCCACACAAATGGTCTGTCTTGGCCCTTGCTGCAGACTAAAATCTGTCAGAGGTTCACAAACCGTAAAGAAACAGCATCAGGCCTCGGCATGTGTTGTACCCCTTGCTGAGGAGCCTCAAGCCTGACACTGCTGGCAGCTAGCCTCAGTTAGAGGGTTGCCCTTTCCCAGGCACCTCTAAGCCCAGCTTGGGTGGCAGCCATATATGGATCTTTTTGTAGCTCATGTCAGGAGGCCCTACACAGGACATAGGCAGTGGCTGACTTTGGCCTGTGGCAGAGCTCCTTCTAGGAGGCACTGGGGTCAGTACACTCAATAGCTGGTTTCAGTCCATACTTGTGCACCACCTGGCCACCTCCATGAATGACACACCCAAAGGGCAGACTGGGCAGGCACCAGAGCCCTGTTAAAATGAACTCTATTCTATCAGGTCAACCCCTGCACAAAATCTCCGTCAGTGTATTCACTGCCAGTCTTCACAACCAATTAGCATGAGGGTCAATCCCTCCTATTGATGCAAACAGCAGCCAAGAATCAACTACAAGTGGACATACCTGAAGCACCTGGCACAGGGAAACTGCCACTGGGCCACAAGGACACCTACTACATAAGGCCACTCTATTAAGACCAAGAGAAATAGCAGCTCTACCTAATACATAGAAAAAGACCCAGAGGTGGGGGCAGCAAAAATGGGAAGACAAAAAAAAAACATGTCGCAGTTGAAAGAACACAACAAAGCACCAGAAGAAAAAAAATAAAACCCAAACAAAAGGGAGACAAACAATCTACCCCTGCAGAGTTCAGAACAGTGGCTATAAGGATGTGTAATGATCTTCATGTAAGAACATTTGCATCATAAGAGTATCAGAAGGATAAGAAATACTGCAAGAAACTGAAAACGTGTATGAAGAAAAATGACAAAAACTTCTCTAAAATGGTGAATGAAATATAAATACAAGTCCAGGAAATACAGAGTGTCCCAAACTAGATGAACCCAAAGAGGCCCACATCAAGCTACATCATAATTAAGATGACAAAGGATAAAGACAAAGAGAAAATCTTAAAAGCATCAAGAAAAAAGCAGTTAGTTAACTACAACGGAGTCCCCATAAGACTCAGCAGATTTCTCAACAGAAACTTTGCAGGCCAGTAGGGATTGGCAGGAAATATTCGAAGTGATGGAAAGAAACAACCTATAACCAAGATTATTCTACCCTGCAAAGGTATCATTTAGAATTGCAGGACAGATAAAGAGCTTCCCAGACAAGTAAAAACTAAAGTTTATCTCCACTAAACCACTAAATCAGTATTACAAGAAACATTAAAGGGACACATAAGAATAAGAATAAGAACAAGAATAAGAATAAGAAGGAGAAGAAGAAAGAGGAGGAGGGAGAGAAGGAGAAAACGGAGGAGGAGGAAAGGAAGAAGGAGAAGGTAGATAGGAGATAAAAAATGTGAATAAAATAACAATACTACATATCTATCAACAATTACTTTAAGTGTAAATGGATTAAATGTTCCAATCAAAAGACATAGGGTGTCTTAATTGATAAGAAAAAAAAACCCTTACATATGCTGCCTACAATAGACTCACTTCAGTTGGACAGACACACACAATCGAAAGTAAAGGGATGAAAAAGATATTTCATAAATACACCAAAACACACCTAAACCTGACATATTAAAACTGCAGAAACTGAAAGCAAAGAGAAAACCTTGAAGACAGTAAAAGAATAAAAATGAAACTTCAGAAGAACAAGGATAAGAATTGTATCTGACTTCATGTCAGAAATTATGCAAGCAAGAACCTAGAGTAAAATATTTGAAGAGCTAAAAGAGAAAAACTGCCAATTTAGAATTCTATACCCAGTAAAATTATTTTTCAAAGTAAAATAAAATTTTCGCAGATAAACAAAAACCAAGGTGTATACACACACACACACATCAAAAAAAATGAAACAAAACAAAAACAGAAACTGAGGAATTTCTTCAAGTTCTTCAAGTAGAATACAAATGATATAGGTCAGAAACTTAGATCTACATAAACAAAAAATAGCATTCAGAAAAAGAAAAGAAAATGAAGGGAAAATATAATGTTTTATTTTTCTTATTCTTAATTTCTCTAAAATAATGAGAAAATAATATAAATTACAACTTCAGAAATAATGAAGTTGATTGAAGCTTGACTATATGTATTAGGGATAAAATGGGAGGGAAGCATCAATCCTAAATGAAGTTTAAAAAAATTGATAAGAAAAAAGTATGTAGTAGAACTATACAAAGGTATTCTTATTTTTTCTTCTACTGGATTCTCTATTTTGATTACCATTAGGTCCAGTCTGTGCAACAGCTATGAAATGAGTATGAGATGTGCATAAATGAGAATGACAATTTATCCATTAGAGAGATAGGTAAGCTCTGTTCGGCATTAAAGACCTCCCTGAAAAACAATTATTATGGAGTAGAGGAAACTAAAGTGAATCACCAGATAAATCAATTTTTCATCGAAAAAAAGTACATTTATTTTTCTTCAATTGTAGTTGTCATTACAGAGAATATAACAGAATCTCTTCATTTAATAAAATAATTTTTCTTTGTGGGAAACACACAATCTTTTTACCTGATTACCATCTGATTCTGTAGAAATGATATCTTTTTATGAGGCCAATCTTCACCATAAGAAAAAGATAATTATTTTATTGGTAATTTACATTTTTATACATTTTTGAAAAGCTTGTTGTGTGTTCTGCAGTATGAGAGAAACAAGTTATTAGAGGAGTATAGTTAAATATCTATGTAATGTGCCTAAAGAAATGTTAAGTGCAAAATTGATCAAGAATTTATGAGTGATATACATTTTTAAATATTCTTATATATGATAGATGAAAGTTAAAGAGTATCTATGATATTTATTGATTTCTTTACCGGTTTATAATAACAATTATAAAACTGTATTTAAAAATAATGTTTTCCTTTTTATCAAGTTGTATATACAGTCAACATGGCCTAGCTGTCATGGCATACTGGAAAATGATTGATTGGTGGTCTAAATTCTGGTTTCCAATTTTGGTCTGCCATTAACTTGCCCTGTAATTTTTGAGAAAACCAGTTACTTTGCACAGTTCTTAATTTTCTCAATGAAAAAGAAAGTAAGGCAAAACACAAAGGGAATGGTTAAACTAAATGATACCTGAAGTCCTTTCAAGATTTAACATGCCATGCTTTTATTAAAATAATTACTAACATTATCCCGAGAATATTCACACAAACTACATTCCCTACTACCTTTTTTATACATGAGCAATTGGATGTTCCTGAGGAGACACCCATATTCATATTTTAAGGTGGATAAATGTCACTTTTTCCCATTGTACAGCAGGTCCCTCCAGCCCAGAGGTGTGCCTGAACAATAAGAGGAGAATATTTTAAAACAGATACTAGGTTAAACTAGATCAGGCTAGATGTTTTTGTTTAATACTTGATCTTCCAGAGATGAAAACAAGGGCTAGAAAAAGGAAAATGTCTGAGAATATTTAAAGAGAGCAATGGAGAAAAACAGTATTAGCTTCATGTTAGAAACCCCACTAAGCTTAGAGCCTTGAATAAACAGTATACACAGGTAACCCAGATAGACAGGGAGTTTTGGCAGGAGGGCACATTCAACTGCTTATGTGGTGCTACCTCTATTGTTTGGCATTTCACAGGCATTTATCACCTAGCTTCCTCATAACTTCCAAGTTATGATGGGAATTATACCAAGTGATATATGACCTTGTTTTAAATATATTCATATTGTTATATGTTGTTAAATAATACCCTCTGACATGATATCATGATATACAATATTTTTATCCTCTGAAAAAAGAAAAACTATGTTTTCTTATAATGAAAACAGGTAACTGAAAAATGCTAAGTACAGAACAAGCACTACATAGACATAAAATAAATATGAGTTATTATTAAAGTTCTACTTGCTCAGCAGCATGTTGTAAAATTTGGAGAATATATATATAATTTTTTTTTTAATGGCTGACATGTTATGGACAATTGAATTGACTGGCTTTTCCCTAAGAGGATAATGTATTTAAACTGTTACAATATGAGCTTTAACAAAAACTCATCTTTAAATCTCTTTACTTGATGTTTTTGGAAGATAATTTCAACTCTCAACATTTAGGCAAGTCTTCCACCTTAATATGGAATTAAGGATATCATATATGTGTGTAACACTGCGTTTTCATTTTGAATGTGAAATTTGTCTCATGATGTCACCATTAACTAAAAAAATGAAACTATTACTATAAAAATAAGTTTTCCTCAATTAGTTCTTTACTTGTCTTTCGAAGGGTATCATTTGAACAGTTTGGATGTGTTAGTGAAACTCTTCCTTTACTTTTGGTTTTTGCCTAGTTACAGAACAGGAAATCATCAGATTCTATTATGTGGTCACTGTTTCTCTCCTGAAATAGAAACAGCACAATTTCACAGGAAATTGCTCTTGGAGGTTTTCCACCCCAAGACTGCAATCTTTAAACTTTCAGAATCTTTGAATAAGTTTGAGGTTAGAAATGAAAAGTTCAAAATCAACCAAGAAAACACAAAAATCATTGAATCACACACCCTGCTTTATTGCAAAGGTATATTGAATTGTCCTTGATAAGATGAAATCCCAAAAGACTGAGAGCTAAAAAGAAGGAAGAAAATTTTAAACTAAATACTGCTTTTATTTTTAAAAATTGCTAGTTGAGCTTAATTTGTCACTATCATCAAAAATAAAAAATAAAAAATCTTTCAAAAGTCTCCACACATAATCACTTTTCCCACAACAGGAGAAGTACAGGAAAGGCATGTTTTATGAAGTCCGTTTTGTTTTTTGTCTGACCTGCCCATGATTTTTAATAGTTATAACTTTTGTAAAAATTACCTTAATTATGTGAATTTTATGGTAAGTTCTGTAATACTTCAATAAAATATTAAAAATGATACTGCTTGAGGAAAATTTGAACAATACAGAAAAGAGCAGTGCATTAAAACAAAACAGAACAAAACAAAAAACCAACCTCTAAAAATCCCACCACCCAGTAATTACCAACTGTACCAATTGTTTTCCTGCTTATTCTTCTGGAACTCTCTACCTACATTTACACACACTCAGAAATCTATATCCAACGTAATATAACATTTTTTTTTTCACTCAACAATTTCAGTAAATATTTTAAACAGAAGGAAAGTCTAGATGGTGCTATAAAGATCAGCCTGGTTCAAAATCAGAGCCAATTCAAGACACAACAATAAAACCAATGATTTCTGACTCACGGAAAATACTGGCAGGATATCTATCCTCTTAACAGATAATTGGGTGACTGCTTAAAAACCCAGCAAGTGTCAGTGTTCAGCAATCACTTACATGATGACAAGCAGAATATAGACCCACAGATCTAATAAATGTGCATACTTATACTTGATTTTGAGCCTGCTCACAGATTTGCCTGAAAACCACAAATACTGGCTATATAGAATTGTGGCAAATAAGTAACAGGAAAACCTAACTCAAACTTTGCTGTGTGTAAAACGACCTGCTAGTTTCTACAGTCGGGGGTAGGGTAGGGTGAGGGGTGATGTTACCAAAAATCCAGATATTTCTCCATCTGAACTTTTATTCCACACATAGATTTTTCTTAAACAAAAGTGGCCTTAAAATATAAGTGTCATCCTCATTTTACTATATTCTGCCCTCAGAATCTCCCCATTGTGAAAGTATTGGACACCAGACTCCTAGGTAAACAAGAAAGGCCCTGTGGACAAATTATTGGCCTCCCAGCTGCTTACAAGGCCTGCAAAGGCTGGAACTGTGAGTTAACAGTGACATCTGCAGGAGGCAGGAGGCATAACAACGCATCAGAATATTTGTTCTATTATGAGTAGCCTGCCAGTACCACAAAAGTAACTGAATCTTATGGGTTTTTAAAATGTTATTGTGTAAGACAGCCTATAGGGTCAGTGTATATGTTAATATTCAATTTGTTAAAACAATAGTGTCTAAAGTTTTTTGTGACAAATGGTAGCTAAGGTTATAGATACATCTAGAAGATATGTGAGGAAAAATGTCACAGCAGTTTAAGGGAATTTTCCATTTCTGGGATAAACAGTGATATCTATTTTCATGCCTTTCCATCCCACCTCCAGCTGCCTCTTCTATTTCTGTCACTAAGTAGTATTCTTCCTGTCACTCAAACTCTGCATTTTCAGACACACAACATATCCTTCTCATTACATTCTTTCCCAACATGTAATTGAATGTTAATTGCGCTTACCTTTTAATTGCCATTTAAAGATGATGTTGGTTACCAGAGGTGGGAGGTGGGGAGAGGAGGAATTGGAGAAAGGTGGTCAAAATGTACAAACTTATAGTTATAAAATAAATAAGTACTAGGGATGTAATATACAACATGATGAACTACAGTTACACTGCTGTGTGATATACAGGAAAGTTGTTAAGAAAGTAAAGCCTACAAGTTCTCATTACAAAGAAAATCTTTTTCTTTTATTTTTATTGTATCTATATGAGATGATGGATAGACACTAAATCTATTGTGATTATTATTTTACAATATATGAAAATCAAACCATCATGCTATACCCTTTAAACTTATGCAGAGATGTATGTCAATTAGTTATCAATAAAACCAGGGCAGGGTAAGGAAGGTGATGCTACTAATAATGATTACTGTGAAACCTCACCAACCACTTGACTACCATTATCTGTCTTTGCTAATGATTTTCCAATTTATTCTTCTAGGTCAGACCTGCATTTCCAACTGTCTACTCGATGTCTCCACCTGGGTGCCCTGTAGGCAACTGTAACTCAGCATGGCATTGGTGTTCCCTCCAGCCTGCCCCCCCCCCGGGTGCCTCACCCCAGGAATGATACCATTATTCACTCAGTTGACCCAATGCCTCTTTTTACCCTCCTGCTCACTTAGGTGTCAGTTGCTGCAGCTTCTACATATACCTTCCTCCAGACCTACCCGGGGCAGTGTTTTCATTCTGACTTTTTAAAAAAAACTAATTTCTTTACCTTCCTCTCATTCTGGATGCATGCAGTCCGTTTATTAAGTAGCTGTCAGAAAAATCTAAATTGGGGCCGGCCGAGTGACTCAGTTGGTTAAGAGTTGGCTTAGAGCATGTGCTCTGAGCAACAGGACCGCTGGTTTGATTCCCATATGCACCAGTGTACGCTACACCCACGCTGAGCTGTCACTGAGCTGCCAACAGGTGGCAGGATGGATCAGCTGGTATAACAACAAGATTGCTATGCCCACCTGCAACTAAGACTGAATTCAGCACGTTGAGCTGAGCTGCCGCCCAGGTGGCTCAGTTGATAGGGCATGCACTGTTAACAACAAGGCTGCCAGGTTTGACTCCCACATGGGATGGTGGCTATGCCCACCCACAATTAAGACTGAACACAGCACCTTGAGCTTAGAGGCCACAAGTTGCCCATTGGGAAGCCAGATGGCAATTGGTGCCCTCCACAACGAAGATTGAAGGACAACAACTTGACTGTTCCCCTCCCCCAACTCCCCAATAAAATATTTTTTAAATTAAATAAATAAATAAATAAATAAATAAATAAATAAATAAATAAATGGCATAGTTAAAAAAAAAAGGAAGAAAAGAAAACCTTTACTTCTACTTGGCTTTTAAGTAAGCCAAGGTTACTTCTACTTGGCTTTTAAGTATAAATCTGATTAAATGATTCCTCAGCTCCTCCTTAGAACAAAACACCTCAGCACACTGTATAAGGTCCACCTTGATCTGGAACTTATGTAAGTTCTTACCTTCACACCCTATTACTGCCTCTTATGAGGAAGTTATGTAAGTTCCCTAACCTGCCAAGTTTTCATGCCTTAGCCTTTACTCACAAGTCCGTTCATATTTCCATCTGTTTGGTGTCCTCTCCAACCTGCTTCACCCTCAAATTCTAGTCTGTACCTGTTAAATACTCACTCCTCCTTTAAGACTCTCACCTGAACAATAATAAGATAAAAACTTCTGTGACATTTAATGTCCTTCAGGCACTGATCTAGCTGTTTATGTCAATCACCCTTTTTAATCTTTACAACAATTCTGTGAGGTAAATATTATTATTATCCCCAGAAGATACTATAGTCCAGGGCTCAAGACAGTCGTCTAAGTGGCCATGACTTTTCTGCATATATATAATTAAAGTGGGCTGCAGGTCCCTCAAGAGCCTTACAACTTAGATATAGTAGAGAGAATCATCCACAGAAGTACGAACAAATTGTGCAGAGGACACACACAGTAGAAGCCTACAGGAGAAATGCAAAGGTTACTTCTACTTCGCTTTTCGGCCTTACTTTCCTGATTAGATAGGCAGTCAAGAAAGGAAGTAGACATACTTACTTGGCAGGGGAGATACCATGATCAAGAAAAGGAAGCCAATATAGAGGTTAGGAGCATGGATCTGGACCCAGATTCCTGACTTCAAACCTGGCTCTTCCACTCACTGATTGTTTGATCTTGGCCAATTAGCTTAACCAATCTATGCTTTAGCCTCATCTGTCTGATATAGTTGTTATGTGCAAGATGATTTGGAAAAGGGAGAGACTGGGAGACCATTGCAAAATTATAACCATGAGTTCATTAAAATATTAATTAAAAAGGTCACTTGATTCATCCTTAAGTTATTTGGACAATTGCCCTGGACTGAAATTACAGACTCTCCTATCCTCCTTGCAGTGAAAATGACTTGGGGAGGCAGAATATGAGGAGGAAATAAGTTCTGCCAGCTTGTGTCAAAAAGATCTAAATAATTTTGCTGCAGGATATAACAAAAATTGAAGGCATAAAGGATGTCACAGTACTGTTTTGTTTTTTTGTTTGTTTGTTTTTTTTGAGGGCAGTGTCACTGGCCCTCATATGTGGGACCCGAACCGGGGCCGTTGGCTTCCCAAGCCAGTGCTTAACCACCGCACCACTCGGCCGGCCCAACAGTAATATTTAAGGTAGCAAAATTTGAAAATATAAAAATGTCCAATGATAAAAGAAATGTTTAAAATTAATTATAGGGCCGGCCGAGTGGCGCAGTGGTTAAGCGCTGGCTTGGGAAGCCAGCGGCTCCGGTTCGGTCCCAAATGTGAGGGCCAGTAACACTGCCCTCAAAAAAAAAACAAAAAAAACAACGAATAAAATTAATTATAATACATGCACATAATTAATAATGTGGACATGTGGACAGAAAGGGGGCCACAGGTTAAATCTGACAAGCTCAAGGGACTGAAAATAACCTCATAGGATGGTGTAAACATAAAAATCCCTAGCTAAGGTGGGCCATGGTGGGAAGTCATATCCTTGGCCTGTAGCTTCCTTGACAAAGGTCAATCTTTACCTTAAGTGAGCTTATCTGTTGTCTTTTATATCTAAAATAACATACCCTTAGAATGTAAAAGTAATCCCTTTCTGGACCTCCCAGGGGGCACAACCCACCACACCAGAGTAGGAAACTAGAAAATCCCTCACTGTTATCTTGTTCACCAAATACTATCTCTGTGTTATACAATGCTATTAACTATCCTGAATCTACCAATGTAAAAAAAGTGTGTGTCACTCCATTTTACGTTTTATCCACTCCTAGAGATTTCCCCACTTTGCTTTCTTCCACCCTGTTAATCTACAACCAATGGATTTCATGTAACCCCCTCCTTTGATTCTAATGTATAAAATAAGTTGCACAATGGCCATTTTCCAGAACATTTTCTCAATCCGTTCAGACTTTGCTTCCCAACAATTGTCATCAGTTTGGTTCAGATAAACTCTTATATGCTTCCTCATAGGCTGGATGTTTTTTCATCGACAATAACATACAGCCATTAAATTGTATTATCAAAGTTACAGTATTGTACTAGGCAGAATAATGGCTGCCCAAAGAAAGCGGGTGCATTAATCCCCAGAACCTGTGAATGCTATATTACATGACAAAAGGGACATTGCTAATGTGATTAAGGTTAAGGATTTTGGAATGGGGACACTACACTGGATTATCTAGGTGGGAAAAATCTAATCGCATGAGTCCTTAAAAATGGAAAAGAAAGACAAAAGAGTCCTTTAGGGAGATACAATAGAAAAAGAAGCAGAAATTCAGAGTATGAGAGACTCACTCCTCCATTGCTGTTTTTGAAGATGGAGGAGGGGAGCGATGAGCTAAGAAATGCAGGGACTCGCCCTCAGCTTCCAGTCCTACAACAGCAAGGAACTGAATTCTACCAACAATCCAAATGAGCAGGATGAATTCTCCCCTAGAGCATCCAGAAGAGAAACACAGCTCTGCCAAGACCTTGATTTTAGCCAGGTGAGACCATACCAAAATTCTGACCCATAAAACTATTTAAAAAATCAATTTGTGTGGTTTAAGCTATTAATTCTGTGATGATGTTATGGCAGCATTAGGAAACTAATACATTTAGTAAACATTATAAATGTTAATTTAAAAAAGAAGCCCAGCATAAAAGTTCATATACTCTTTAATATCACTTATATCCCAGTTGTACATATGCACAAGCATGATTGAAAAAAGTACGCGAAAATACTTTTTCAGAGTTGGGATCATGGGTACTTTTATTTCCTTCTTTGTATGCTACCAATTGTCATTGCTTTATTTTTTTATCACTTATTGTCTCTCTTGATGTTGTGTCCCCATATTTGCACCTGGAGTACTTGTGAAGAGTGTCATTGATGACAAGTTTGCAAAATCTAATCTTCAGTTTGCACCCTTGTCTTACTTGACTCCTCAACAGCCTTGAATAGATTTATCACTCCTTAACACCTAAAAATGTTTGTTGGGATTCTGGAACACCTTCTCTAGGTTCCCGTAATTCACTAGCCATTTCTAAGTCTCTTTTCTGTTTCCTTATCCAAATGTATGAGTAAATTTAGAATCAAGCACTAGATCTTTTATTTCTTCTCTCTACACCTCTTTAATTCATCTCATCCACTTGTGAATTTAAATCTTATCCATGCAATTAACTCTCCCAAATATTGATCTTCAATCTGTACCTCTATCCTGAGGCCTACACACATATACCCACTGCCTTCCTTCCATCTCCCCTTAAGTATCTAATAGGCACCTACAGTCTATATTGTGCAAATGGAATTACTGTTCCCTGCCTCCCCCCAATCATATCTCTTGCCTTCTTTCACATCTCAGGAGGAGAAAAGTATTCTTCTAGGCCAGGGTTTCCAACCTTAGCACTATTGACTTTTTGGGTTAGTTAATTCTTTGTTTTGGGAGTGGGGGTCTGCATCATGTGCTGTAGGATACTCAACAGCATCACAGCCTCTACTCACTAGATTTCTGTAGCATCCCCCTTACTCCAGCTGTAAAATCAAAAGTGCCTCCATATATTGCCAAATGACCTCTAGGGGAGGCAAAATTACAAAATTCCCTATAATGAACCATTCACGTAGGCCAAAAACTTAGGAAGCATTTTTCTCTCCCTCTTTCCCTCACTTTATAAATCCAGTTCTTCAGGAAACCCTATCTGGTTTACCTATATAGCATATGTACAGCTAGAAATACTTGTCCTCCCCACCTCCACCTTCCTGGCCTCTAGGCTTCTTCCCTTCTTCCTATCAAATAGTTCAAAGAATACAGAATTATCCTTTCAAAGATTAATCAGATCTGTCACTCCTCAGTTCATAATTCCCAGTATCTTTCTCTCTCACTTAGAGTAAAGCCAAAGTTATTGCAATGCCTGTGCCCACTGCCTACCACTGACTGAATCAGCTGGTCTCCACTCACCCTGCACTGCAGCTCAACTAGATCCTTATTGTTTCTTAATCTTAATGCACCTAGTTAGTTCCTACTCCAGGGCCTTTGCACTTAACCTCTCCTTGAAATGCTCTTTCCCCAGATGGTTCCCTGCCTCCTTTAGGGTCTCTGTTCAAATGCCCCTTCCTGTGAGGCACCCCCCCACCTCAGGTAATACCACACCTCACCCTTTCACAATAACATTGCAAATATTCAGAGCATTTCACCCCAAAGCTACAGAATATACATTCTTCTCAAGTGCACATGGAACATTTTCCAAGATAGACCACATGTTAGGCCACAAAACAAGTCTCAACAAATTTAAAAAGATTGAAATCATATCAACTGTCTTCTCTGACCACAATGCTATGAAACTAGAAATAAATTATAAGAAGAAATCCGGGAAGCTTACAAATAAATGGAGGCTAAATAACATGCTACTAAATAGTGAGTGGGTCACAAATGAGATCAAGGAGGAAATCAAAATATACCTCGAGACAAACGAAAATGAAAACACCATGATCCAAAATCTCTGGGATGCAGGGAAAGCAGTCCTAAGAGGGAAGTTCATAGCAGTGCAGACCTACTTAAAGAAGGAAGAAAAATCTCAAATCAACAGGTTATCCTTACACCTCATGGAACTGGAAAAAGAACAGCAAAAGAAGCCAAACAGGAGTAAAAGGAAGGAGATAATAAAAACTAGAGCAGACATAAATGATATAGAAAACAGAAATACAATACAAAAGATCAACGAAACCAAGAACTGGTTTTTTAAGAAGATAAAATTGACAAACCTCTAGCCAGGCTCATCAAAAAAAAAAAGAGAGGACTCCAATTAGTAAAATCAGGAATGAAAGAGGTGAAATGACTACAGACATCATAGAAATACAAAAAATTTTAAGAAATTACTATGAACAACTATAAGCCAACAAATTTGACAATCTGGAAGAAATAGATAATTTTCTAGAAGCATACAACCTTCCAAAGCTAACTTAAGAAGAAACAGAAAATCTAAATAGTCTGTTTACTACCAAGGAAATTGAATCAGTAATCAACAAGCTCCCAACCAACAAAAGCCCTGGACCAGATGGCTTCACAAATGAATTTTATCAAACATTCAAAAAAGAACTATCACCTATTATTCTCAAACTATTCCAAAAAATCCAGAAGGAAGGAAAGTTCCAAATTCTTTTTATGAAGCCACTATCACCCTGATTCCAAAACCAGATAAAGACAGCACAAAAAAGGAAAACTATAGGCCAAAATCACTAATGAACATAGATGCAAAAATTCTCAATAAAGTATTAGCAAACAGAATTCAGCAATATATTAAGAAATCATACATCATGATCAAGTCAGTTTCATCCCTAGTATGCAATACTGGTTCAACATCCATAAATCAATTAATGTGATACACCACATCAACAAAATGAAGAATATAAAAATCATATGGTCATATCAATAGATGCAGAAAAAAGCATTTGATAAAATCCAACATCCATTTATGTTAAAAACCCTTAGCAAAGTGGGAATACAGGGGTCATATCTCAACATAATAAAGGCCATATATGAAAACCTACAGCTAACATCATACTCAATGGGGAAAAGCTAAAACCATTCCCCTTAAGATCAGGAACAAGACAAGGCTGTCCACTTTCTCCTCTTTTATTCAACATAGTGCTGGAAGTTCTAGCCACAGCAATCAGACAAGAAAAAGAAATAAAAGGCATCCAAATTGGCAAGGAAGAAGTAAAATTGTCATTATATGCAGCTAACATGATACTATATATAGAGAACCCCAAAGACTCCATCAAAAAACTATTGGAGCTGATAGACAAATTCAGTAAAGTGGCAGGATACAAAATCAATGTTCAGTAATCAGTTACATTTCCATATACCAATAATAAACTAATGGAACGAGAAATTAAGAAAACTGTCCCATTTACAATTGCTTCAAGAACTATAAAATACTTAGGAATAAATTTGACCAAAGAAGTAAAAGATCTGTACTCAGAAATTATAAGACACTGAAGAAAGAAATAAAAGAAGATACAAATAAATAGAAACACCTACCATGCTCATGGATAGGAAGAATTAATATAGTTTAAATGTCCATACTGCCAAAAGCAATATATAGATTCAACGCAATTCCTATCAAACTACCAAGGGCATTTTTCACAGAAATAGAAAATATAATCCTAAAATTTATATGGAACCATAAAAGACCCTGAATAGCCTCGGCAATCCTGAGAAATAAGAACAAAGTCGGGGGTATCACGCTACCAGACATCAAAACATACCACAAGTCTACAGTAATCAAAACAGTATGGTACTGGCATAAAAACAGGCACATAGACCAGTGAAAGAGAATATAGAGCCCAGAAATAAATCCATGCATATATGGACAGTTAATCTATGACAATGGAAGCAAGAATATACACTGGGGTAAAGATAGTCTTTTTAATAAATGGTGCTGGGAATATTGGACTGACACATGCAACAAAATGAAACTGGACCATCTCCTTACGACATATACAAGAACAAATTCAAAATGGATTAAAGACTTAAATGTGAGACCTGAAGCCATAAAACTTCCAGAAGTAAATATAGGGAGTAAATTTGCAGACATTACCCTGAGCAATACTTTTACTGATACATCCCCATGGGCAAGGGAAGTAAAAGAAAAAATGAACATATGGTATTATATCAAACTTAGAAGTTTTTTCACAACAAAGGAAACTATCAACAAAATAAAAAGGAAGCCTATTGAATGGGAGAAGAATATATTTGCCAAAGATATATCTGATCAGGGGTTAATATCCAAAAGTTATAAAACACTCATGTAACTCAACACCAAAAAAAAAACAACCCAATTAAAAAATGGGCAGAGGAAATGAAGAGACATTTCTCTAAGGAGGACATACAGATGGCCTACAGGCATATGAAAAAATGTTCAACCTCACTGATCATTATGGAAATGCAAATAATATCCGCAATTAGATACCACCTCACTTTGGTCAGAATGGCTATCATCAACAAATCAACAAACAACAAATACTGGCAGGGCTGTGGGGAAAAGGGAACCCTGCTGCACTGTTGGTGGGATTGTAGATTGGTGCAGCCAATATGGGAGTCAGTATGGAGGTATCTCAAAAAACTGGAAATGGAACTACCTTTTGACCCAGCAATTCCAATAAAAACCCAAGACACTAATTCGGAAAAGTATATGCACCCCTATGTGCATTGCAGCGCTATTTACAATAGCCAACACTTGGAAACAATGAAAATGCCCATCAGTAGATTACTGGATTAAGGACCTGTGGTACTTTTACACAATAGAGTATTACGCAGCTATAAAGAAGAAAGAAATCGTACCATTTGCAACGATATGGATGGACCTAGAGAACATTATGTTAAGTGAAATAAGTCAGTCAGAGAAAGACAAATACCATATGATCTCACTTACATGTGAAATCTATAGAACTGAATAAATGAGCAATGTAAACAGAAATAGTCTTACAGACACAAAGAAAAAGCTGAAGAGGGCTAGATGGGACGGGGATGGGCATGAGGGAGAAGGGGAAGGGACGAGGCAACACAAACTGATAACTACAATACTACCGCAGAGATAGAAGAGACAGTTTAGGGAATATAATCGGTAAGGTTGTAAATATTTTTCTTAGGGGATCAGAAGGACTCATGTCTTGTCAGGGAGACCACTTCATGGATGGTGTAGTGGCCTGACCACTGCACTGTACATCCGAAGCTTCTGCTGAATAATATTATATGTCAACTACAATTTAACACATATATAGTCATGCAATGTGGAATATAGTGTGGGGATGGAGTCAATGGAATTGTAATAGATATGTATGATATCGGGGGTGGGGATGCAGGGGTAAGCAGAAGGGAATAGTCACTTTAAGTGGTGAAAAAGATAAGTATTGCATTGTTTTGTACATCTGTAACTAATAATAATAATAATAATAATAATAATAAAACGTTTAAAATAAATAAATAAATAAATAAAGTAGTCTCGATCCTCTCAACTGACTGCAACAGGAAGTAGGCTTCTAGAACTGCCCAGCCCACAGGCAGGACCATCTCCAAAACATGTGCTAGGAAGGGGGTTGGCCAGAGTACATGTAGGACTACTAATCTGCTTACTCAAGGAACTGAATCCATGGGAGGGAGTTTGCACTATCATTGCCCATCATCAAGTGGTATCCAGACAGACCACATAAGACTGTCTGCTCCAAATTCTCCACTTTCACCAAGTATTTGTTAGCTTGTTTGTTTAGATGTATCCTGTTCTTCCTGCCCAGTGTAATTTGAAGAAGACAGATAGTCTGTCTGTCAGCCATCAGACCCTGGGGTCACACCTGGAGCAGCTATAGAGAATAGTATGAGACAGAGATCTTAGACCCCTGGCTGGTGGCAAGAAATTGATGGGACTCAGGAGCTTACCACTGGGGTAACGACAGGTGCATTAAACAGCAAGTAAGGTATGAAAACAAGGCTCTTTCAGGTAAGCAGAGAGGTGGAGTATGAGACACTCTGGGGTGAGTTTTCTGTTACTTAAATCAGAACATGCACCTAACTTATAGAGATGATTCAGCAAGAATGAGTTTAGTCATGTAGAGAAGATGGGGATGAGATTCAGAACACCAAAAAGCATCTGCCAAGGCTTAGAGATGAGAGAAGGATGTACATTCAAAGAGCAGATGGTGATTGTCATGACATCATCAGTGGACGACCAACAATTTCCAGCATAGAAACAGGACTTGGTCATTGCCAAACTCCAGTCATTAGCCAGATGAGACCACCTGCCACCATCCACATTTAGTTGAAGACACCCCAATAAGCAAGAACACATCCTGAGTGCTGTCCTTGATTAAACTTTGCTACCACGGGCTGCAGTCTTTAAAATAGACTTTTGTGTAGATCAAGGTGCTATAATAATTGAGGCCATGAACCTGTTCTTTGCGTAGTGCAGAATGTGGATAAGTCAGCATAGTTTTGATCTATTGGGCAGGAAAAGACATACTTCTGTTAAGCAGACTTAACAGCAGTAGTCCCACTAGAAACACTGGCTCCATAAACATCTTTTATTACTACCACTTAAGAATTAATCAAAATTTAAGAAGTAAAAGATTGGTGAAACAGCAAAGCATTTCACTTTTCAAATATTATATAGTGATAGTCTCACAAAGACCCAAAACTCAGAATCAAAAGACCTTAATTTTTATCTTACTCTACCACTTGCTAACTGTGCAACAATGCACAAAACATTTAACTTTAAATTCTCCAAGACTCTGTTCCTTCTTTTTTAAGCTTTATGCTAGCAATATTTACCTCACAGTTACTAGAGAATTGAATTCCGTAATGTGTACAAATACACCATGTTAACCATGAAGCCTGATACAACTGTATGTCGTTATTACCATTATTGCTGTCTGGTTTTATGTTTTATGAGGTCCTTTTTTTTTTCCCCTTTGGATAAGTCATTGAATTATGAGTTCCCTTTTTTTCTAGAGCCAGTTTGAGTTTTCTGTCACTTCTACAATATGATGTATAAGAGAAGAAAGAAAACAGTAGCTAAATAAGAATGTAGGTTCAAGAATAGGCTTTCTTTGTGAGAAAAACTTGAGCAGATCCTTAAATAAAAGAGATCATGAAGAAGGGGACGTAAAAAGCAAAGGAGAAATGGGGAGAACCCAGAGGAAAAGTATATGATGGAACCCAGAGCATCAAGGAGTGATGGTGCCCAGAAGAATATTAGTTAATAAAGTCATACCATTTGTTAAATAATCCAAGTCTTCTTTTTAATAAATGTATATGCATTTAGTTTTTAGGTTTTTGGTTTCTTCTTGATAACACATCACATATTTTATTATGTTTAATTTTTGAAGGCATATACTAGCCAAACATGAATACTTACTACAATACTAAACAGAACTGAGAGCATCTGTACTCATAACAGCTTTCATGAAATTATATCAGAAATAAACACAAGTAGGAGAAAGTGAGTTCAGCAACACAAGTGCTCTGGGGTGTACAAAAACAAATTAAGGAGATGAGATTTTCATGATTTCTATTTCTTAACTACCTGAACCCAAATATATATAATAATCCATTTTAAACCCAAACCTAATGGGTTCATTTGGCTGGTACCTGGCACAGCTTTTATGCCACATAAAGGTAGACTTCAGATAACAAGGTTTATAAACTATTGGTGATGGTTATCAGGAGGAGGTTGTAGACAGAAAATGAAACATAAATTTCAGTTAAGAATCAAATAGTATCTCTACTCTGGAATATGTAACACCTTTAAGGTAGAATTAATGATTCTTGCCCTTGACTGCACATTAGAATCTTCCAGGGAACTTTAAAAGAAACCACCATTGCCAGCACCCTCCTCCTGACATCCTGATTTATTGCCAGGGTGGGCAGACAGTGCTATTTATATGAGCTTGGGGTGATTCTAACATGCTGCCAGGCTGGATGCCCTCTGATTTGGAAACACTACTGAGCAAATTGCAAGGCAGATGAAAATTTTACTTTGGAACACTAATCTATAATCTGTCCTTTTAAAACGTAAGTTAGAAAAGGGAATTCAAGCAACAACCCAAACACAAATGAGTTGGCATCAATTGTTGTTTACAGAATGACTTCAGAACACACTCACACCTATCAATCTTATTCTCCACTCCAGACATTGTAACAACAGTGGTACTTGAAGTCTGGCATGAACCCCTTCCTTCCCTCTGACCCCAGCCAGTCAGAAGCACCTGTGTGCAACACAGAGCAGCAGGAGAGATAACACCCAATCCCCCCACCACTACCTATTTTGCAGTGTGTATCTGGGCCTTTCCCTAGGAAAATCTGGAAAGCCCCAAAAGTTATCAAAGAACTGCTCTATATTTAACATTTGCTTTCTATTGAAGAACAAATTTGGACATTTTCAAAGTCAGAATTATTCTTTTATGTCTAACAGATTTTATCTAGAATTGTACAGAAGAAGAAATGATTTTAAGCCTTCTTTGCATGCAGTTTAAAAAACAAAAAACAAAAATGGCTTTGCCAGAGTTAGACTCATGCTGGGGTATGTCAGTGAGGAATAAGGATGACACAGTGGGATGGATTGCAAAAGCCACCCCACTTTTAGTCTGATGGGCAGTCAATCCTTTCTCCAAAATAGGATACTCTGGAGTGTTAATGTTTTCTCCTGAAATGCATCTCAAACCTTGTCACAAAGCCACTTGGAAAGATAAAATTAAATAATGCAAGAACAGAATTATTTCTAGAAAGGTGCTTAAAAATTGAATTTTAATGATGCTCAGGAAATAGGATCAAGTTGCTGCCCTTGTAACTGCACAGCCAGCTCTCAAGTCCTTCAGGTCTTAGGAAAGTTCTGGTTGCTCTACCCAAGACAAATGTGAAGCTGTTGCAGACCGAAGGTGTGCTTTGAGTTTACCAAATTATTTAGGTGACTAAAATTTTTTCTTGGACATAATTCTACCATACAAAACCGATTTCATTATATCTAGTCTGAATATATTTATATGTTTAGTAATAAAAATTCCAACAAATTGATCTATAGATCCAATCTAATTCTGATCAGACTCCCAGAGAGATTTTATTTGGTGGTTTATGTGTGTGGGGTGGGGGGATGGGGGGATGGGGGGAATTAGTAACGAACAAGTAAATTCTAAAATGTATATCAGAATGCAATTATTTTTCTAATGATAGTTCATTTTCATTTTTCCAGTTCATTTTTTTTTCTTTTTTCTTTATTTTTATTTTTTATTAAAGTTTATTGTGGTGACAATGGTTAGTAAAGTTACATAGGTTTCAGGTGTACAATTCTGTAAATATGTCATCGATATATCACATTGTGTGTTCACCATCCAGAATAAGTTCTTTCATCACCATATATTTGATCCCGTTTACCTTAATCTACCATCCCCTTCCCCCTTACCCTCTGGCAGCCACTCAACTATTGTCCTTGTCTGTGAATTTTTGTTTCTTTGTTTGTCTTGTTCCTTTGTTGTTTTCAGTTTTATATCCCACATATCAGTGGAATCATATGGTTCTCCATGTTTTCTGTCGGACATTTCGCTTAGCATAATAATCTCAAGAGCCATCAATGTTGTCGCAAATGGCATTATTTCATTTTTTCTTATGGCAGAATAGTACTTCATTGTGTATATATACCACATCTTCTTTATCCAATAATCTATCGAAGAACACTGTTGGTGGAAATGCAGATTGGTGCAGCCACTGTGGAAGGTAGTGTGGAGGTTCCTCAAAAAATTAAGAATAGAATTACCTTGTGAACCAGCAATCCTCTCCTGAATATATACGCAAAAAAATCTGAAAACATTTATCTGTGAAGATATATGCACACTGATGTTCATTGCAGCTTTATTTACAGTGGCCAAGATATAGAATGCAACTTTTTTAAAAAGAAAATCAAAATTGGAGGCATTTTACTATCAGACTTCAAGACTTATTATAAGCCAGGATAAGAAATCATAGATTTAGCAAACAGAAAAGGGAATGAGGGTAAATCAATGGAAACATCTGGTAAATAATAATGAGATATTTGTCTTTTTCTAAAGTCAGCCATATTGAGATATAATTTACATATGCTAATTCACCAATTTTAAGTATACAAATTAGTTGTGATAAAAGTATGCATCATATAACAAGTACCCCAATTATGACATAAAATATTTTCATGACACCCCCCAAAAAATACTCTTGCACATCCTTTGCAGGCAATCCTACTCCCACCCCTACCTCTGACCCCAGGAAACCACTGATCTGCTCTCTGTCACTATAGGTGTGCATTTCCTAGAATGTGATATAAATGTAATCAGATAATATCGAGTCTTAATTAGCTCCTTTCACTCAGCAAATGCATTTGAAATTCATCCATATTGTCACGGGTATCATATGGACATCAGTGGTTTGTTCCTGTTTATTGCTGAATGTTATTCCATCGTATGGCTATAATTTGTTTATCTGTTCACCAGATATTGATGAACATTTTGGTTTCTTTTAATCAGGGCTATTATAATGAAAGTGCTATTATCAAGTAGTAGTCTTTGTGTTGAAATATATTTCATTTTTTCGATATAAATGCTTAAAAGCAAAATTGCTGTACCCCATTCTTAATGTTTAATTTTAAAATAAACTACAAAACCTTTTTTCAAAGTGGCTGTATTGTTTTATATTTGCAGTAGCAATGAGTGAGAATTCTAATTGCTCCACATTTTCCCCAACTTTGTGTTTTCAGTCTTTTTAATTTTAGCCATTCTAAAAGATATATCATTATATGTCCCACAGTGGTTTAAATTTACATTTTCCTAATGACTAATGATGATGTGCTTATTTCCTTTTATTCTTGCGATGTTCCTGGCATTAAGAGTCTGTACTCCGGCTTTCACCATTGAGTATGAAGTTAGGCAAGGGTCTTTCTTAGATGTCCTTTACCATGCTGAGGAAATTCCTATTTATTCTTAATTTGCTGAGGGTTCGTTTTATCATGAGTGGGTGTTAAATTTTGCCACATAATTTTTCTGTATATTGAGATGACCATATGGTTTTTCTTCTTTAATCTATTAATATGGTGAAATATACTTTTGGTTTTCAAATGTTAAACCAACCTGTGTTTCTAAAATTAAACATACTTGTGTATGATTTACATATTATCACTTTCATATAATTGCTGGATTTGATCTTTATATTTCATTAAGGAATTCTGCATATATGTTAATGAGGGATACAGGATATTTTCTTTTCTTGTAGTGCTTTTGTCTTATTTTGCTGTCATAAAATGATTACAACTCATAAAATGAGTTGGGAAGTGTTTCTCCTTTATTTTCTGAAAGAATATATATAGAATTTCTTTCTTTTTTTCTTAAATATAACAATACACCATTGAAGACAACTGAATATAGAATTATTTTAAATTGGAAATGTTTTAACTACAAATATAATTTCTTTTATATATACATATATCAGTTGTGAAGATTATGTCTTTGTTCTTGAATGAACTTTATAAGTTGTATCTTTCAAAAATATTTTTCGTTTTATTAGTTGTCAACTTTATTGGCAGAAAATTGTTCATGGTATACTCCCTTATCTATTAGTGTTTCTATAATATCTGTGCTGATACAACCCATTCTGATATTGGTAAATTGGGTCTTCTCCCTTTTTTCTGATAGGTTTGCTTGAGGTCTATCACCATTATTGCTCTTCTCAAAAAGTCAGATTTTTTTTGTATTGACCTCTCTATTGTGGTTTTTGTTTTCAATTTCTTTGATTTTAACTCATTTTTGGTATCTTCTTTCTGCTTAGTTTGAATATAATTTGCTTTTCTGTGTAGATTCTTAAAGTAAAAACTTGGATTATTGATTAGAATTATTTTCAAATATAAATATTTAATTTTATAAATTTAAATCTAGCCATTACTTTAGTTACATCCTAATAATTTCAATATATTGTCAATTCACTTTTATTCCATTCAAAATATTTTATAAATTGTCTGCTGATTTATTTGAATTACTTAGCTGTTCTAAATATTTAAAATTTATATGATACTTTTTAAAATAATTCTCTTGTTTAATTCTGTTTTGATCAGAAAATATATTTTGTATGATTTTAATCCTCCTAAATTTATTTAGACTTATGTTGTAGCCCAAAATATGACCTATTTTAGTAAATGTTCCTTGTACATCTGAAAATGTTGTGTATTCTTCTGGCTTAAAATGGAGTGCTCTATTAATGTCAATTAGGTCAAATTGTTTGATACTGTTATTCTGGTGTTCTATATACTTACTGATTCTTCTGTTTGCTTGTTCTGTCAGTTATAGACAGAAGAATGTTTAATTTGCTTTTTCCTCCTTTTAGTTTTATCAGGATTTGATTTCTTAATTTTATAACTCTGCTGTGATGTGTTTGCATAGTAATTTTTGATTGAATAATAAGAATTGTGAATGTTGGTTTGCTGAGAGTTGGATTTTATTGTATTCCTTTGAATAATGCTGGACTTTATTCTAGCACAGTTTTACTACCTGGAATCAGTTTGATTCTCTCAGGTTTGCTGGATCAATTTCAGAGCAGTCTTCATAATAGGACTCATATAGCCCCTGTATTAAGGTGACACCTTTCTCTACCCAACACTATGTAGCATAAGGTACTTCCATACTGGCTGGTGGAAACACAAACTATTCTCAGCCCTGCATTGGAATTTCTGGGAATTTTTTTGGCCTAGATCTTTGCAGTGGTTCATTTCTGCACATGGGTAGTTTCCTTTCAAACGTGTGCTGATCAGTATCTAACCAAAGACTTTAGGGGAAGCATCCGCAGGCTTCCAGGGCTCTCTCTGTGCAGCATCCTGCTCTCTAGTACCCCATGACAAAATTTTCACACCAAGCTCTCCAAACTCCAATCTCTGTCTCCTCAACTCAGCAAGCCCTCTGGGCTCTGGTGGTATAACTCCATCCTGCACTTTAGCCTTAAACTGCAGACAGTCATCAAACTATGACAATTTTCAGGCAATGGGTGAACAAAAGAAGTGTTACCCATATAGACTTTTGTTCCAATCAGGATTTTTGTGTCTATATAATTCCAAAAATATAATGCTAGTTCCATCCTTTGTAACTTTAGATTCTTAAATAATTTTAATTGGGCTTCTGGAAAAACATAAGATATTTTAATAAAACCTTTGAAATATTAACTTTATAATTCAGGAGATTTACATGTTTGAAAAGATTACATATTTTAGCATTTACAACTAACTTTGCTTATATTAAGAAATAAAATGAGAAGATCTTTTAAAATAAACTAGACAGATCAAGAAAGGTCAAAGAAACTAAGTTAATAATACTTTGTAAATAATAATAATTTTGCATTTAAAATTACACCACTTAATATTAGCTGTTTCTTTAAAGAAGTGCAGAAAGTAATTAGTGAAATAATAATTACAAAATAGTAATAAATATGGCAACAAAGATAATAGGTATTTTATTTCAGGATCTACTCTTGCCAAGTGGTTCACATATATTATCCCTAGATCTCAGAGTCAATCTGTCAAATCCCTATTTTTATCCTCATTTAAAAAACAATAATGGACAGACTTCCAGTCAAGATGGCAAAGTAGGTAAATGCTGTGCTTGCTTCCTCTCATGACCACCTCAAAATTATCAAACTAAAGAATAACCATCATTGAGAACCATCTGAAGCTTAGTTGAACAGAAGTCCTACAACTAGGGACACACAGAAGAAGCCATGTCACTACTGATAGGAGGGGTGGAGATGCAGAATGGGCGGGTCCCACACTTGTGTGTAGCAGTTAAAAATTAGAAGGGAGGGGCAGCCGGTTAGCTCAATTGGTTAGAACTCAATGTTCATAAAACCAAGGTTCCTGGTTTGATCCCCACGTGGGCCACTGAGATGCTCCCTCCACAACTAGATTGAAACAACTACTTGACGTGGAGCTAATGGTTCCTGGAAAAACATACTGTTCCCTAATAAAAAATAAAAAAAAACAGGGAGGGACATCTCAGCTGTGGGGGATCTCCCTGAAGAATGACTGGTCACAGCTACACACAAGGCTGCCCAGCCCAGGGTTCCAGTGCAAGGAAAAGAAGTGCCCACATCTCTGACTGTGAAAACCAGTGGAGATTGTGGCTGACTGAGATGAAAATGTGGCTGCAATCCCAGGCATTCCTTTAAATGGCCTGTGCACAGACTTGTTAACTGACAGACTCACTCATTCTGAGCTCCAGCTCCAGGACAACAGCTTGCAAGGTTCCAATGACATACAGGGAGAAACTAAATTGCCTGGCCTCAGGTTGAGGGCTGGAAGGGCCACTTTCTCCCAGACAGAAGGGCTGGCAGAACCCATTGTTCCTGTGCTGAAGCCTCTCTCCAGACCAGCATCATTTCTGAGTCTCCGTCAATTTGCTAACATCATTCACCCTACCCTGGTGATTCCCTGAGACCAGCTTTACCCAACTTTTTGGCCTACTCAAGCTGTTTCCAGTGTTTTCTTTCCATACAAACAGCCTGTCTTGGCTCATGTTGTGGACTTTCCTAAAATCTCTCAAAGGTTCAGAAACTCCAAACAAGCAGCCATCTGGCCTTGGAATGGCCTGTACCACTTGCTGAGCAGCCCCAATCCTGGTATTGGTGGCAGCCAGCCATGATTTGCAGCTTGGCCTCTCCCAGGCACCTCCAAGCTCATTGCAGGTGGTGGCCAACTTTGGATTGCTTTGGCTCATTCATTGTGGCCCTAGGTAGAGCACAGGCTGTAGATGAACTTGGCCTACAGTATAGCTCTTTCCAGGATGCCACAAGGCCAGCATGTCTGGTGGCAGGCTTCAGACTGAGCTGGAGCACCACCCAGCTGCCTCTGAGGCTGACACATCCAAAGGGCACACTGGGCAGGCCCAGAGCCCTGCTAAAGTAAATCCTGCTCTGTAGGGTCAGCCTCTGCAAAACTGCTTCTCCACTATAGTCACAGCTAGTCCTCACAACCAAATGGCCTTAGGGTCAATCCCTCTCATTAGCATAAAAATAGCAACCAAGGCTCAGCTAGAGTAAGGGAGCACAAACAACTCACACAAGAGACACATCTGCACACCCAGCTCAGGTTAACAGGGAGACTGTGGACACCTGCTACAAAAGGCAACTCTACTAAAACCAAGAGACATAGCAGCCAGAGAAAAGATGATTTCTCAATAGAAATTTTACAGGCCTTAATAGATTGGGACAAAATATTTGAAGTGATAAACAGCAAAGACCTACACCCAAGATTACTCACCCTATCAAATCTGTCATTTAGAATCAAATAATAGATAAATAGCTTCCCAGAGAAGAAAAAGCTAAAGAAGCTCATAACCACCAAACCAATATTATAGGGTCATCGGAAAAGCCATGATGTGTTTTGTCTATGTTTTTCAAAGGTCATTTATTTATATAAAGAACAAAGATCAATCAATAATATATTGCCTGTTTTCTTCAATAACCTTACGCCATTTTTCAGTGAGCTTCATAATTCCTCATTCATAAAAGGACCTGTCTTTATTTGCAAAAAACTAAATAAGGTGCTGATTTACAGCCTCATCTGAATTGAAGGTTATACCATGCAAGGAGTATTAAAGAGAATGAAACAAGTGGAAGTCTGATGTTGCAAGGTCAGGCGAGATGGTGGGTGTGACAATACATCCCATCCAAGCTCCAATAATTTTCTTTTTTTTTTTCAGCTGAGCCATCCTTCCACCTGTTGGCAGCTCAGTGGCAGCTCAGCTTGGGCTGGGCATCGAATTGCTGTTGCTCAGAGCTCAGCTCACACTCTTTTTTTTTTTTTTTTTTTAAAGATTTTATTGGGGAAATTGGTGGAGGGGAACAGCGTTGGGGAATCGGAGAAGGGGAACAGACAAGTTGCCGTCTTCCTGTTCTTCCGTTTAGTTGCGGAGGACGTTGCTTCACTGTTGGTATCGTCATTGCGCTCTTCCCGGATGAGGCAGATCGGTCGCTGGCCTCTGGATGTCGCTCATCGCGGCTATTGGCAGCTCACGCTTGGCTGCCAGCCGCTCACGCTGGCTGCCGGCCACTCACTGCAGCCTATGGCAGCCCACTGCAGCAGGGGCTGCAGCCCACACCATCACCGGGGCTCGCACAGCCCAGCTCCAGGTGGAGCTGTTGTTAGCTGTAGAGGGCAGTGTCACTGGCCCTCATGTGGGATCCGAACCGGGGCTGCTGGCATCCCAAAACCAGCGCTTAACCAATGCGCCACTCGGCCGGCCCTCAGCTCACACTCTTGAGTGAGCTCTTAACCAACTGAGCCACTCGGCCAGCCCGAAGCTCCAATAATTTTTGATGGGTGATCAAACTTGTGTGTGGTCTCATGTTGTCATGATGGAACACAACTCCTTTACAACTAACAAGCTCTGGACATTTCTGGATGATGGATTCATTCAAACTGTCCAGTTACTGACAGTACACATTCAAATTGATTATTTTGTTCCTTGGTAGGAGCTCAAAAAACATGACACCTTTAAAACCCTACCACACTGAGAATATAACCTTCCTCTGATGAAAGTCTACTTTCAATGTCATTTGAGGCAAATCATCACGTCAGGACCAAGACCATTTTCACACCACATTGTTGTAAACAATCCAATTCTCATCACCAGTTATGAGTAGCTTCAAAAAAGGATCATTTTCCTCACATTTAATGACATATTGCACTTGTTTATATGCACCATCAAATGAACTTCTTTCATGAAGAACCCAAATATCAAGATTGCTTACATATCCCATCTTCTTTAGGTGGTCATGAACGCTCGAATAATGGATGTTCAATGTTTTTGCAATCTCTTGTGTCATGTAACATGGGTTTGACTTGACCAATGCCTTTATTTTGTCGTCATCAACCTCAGTGGGCCTTCCTGGCCAAGTAGCATCATTGAGGTCAAAATCACCAGTATGGAATTTCATGAACCATCTTTGGCACTGACGTTCTTGTAGAACATTGTCATCATAAACTTTAGCAACTTTTCACAAGCTTGATGCACATTCTTCCCTTTATGGAAGTAAAATATGGCAAAAATGCACTGTTTTGTCTTTTATCTTCAATTTGTTGTAAAATCTCCAAAACCAAATCGCTCAATTTTTTTTGTAGAATGAAGCTAGAACTGTCAGCTGTCAAATGACATAGCAATAACATAGATGCGAATGACTCTAGTACTTCCAAAAATGAACTAGTGCCATCTGTTGCAAACATGCGTCATGACTTTTCCAACAACCCACTATGTTAAAGGTACTTCTTTAAGAACATGAAGAAAAAAATGTTAAAAATATGAATAAAAAAATGGCAATAACTACATGTTTACCAGTAATTACTTTAAATGTAAATGGATTGAATGCTCCAATCAAAAGACATATGGTGGCTGAATGGACCAGAAAACAAGATCCTTACATATGTTGCCTACAAAAAGACTCACTTTAGATCAAAAGATACACGTAGACTGAAAGTAAAGGGATAAGTGAAAGATATTTCAGGAAAATGGAGACAAACAAACAAAAAAGCTGGGGTAGCAATACTTATACCAGACAAAATGAAGTTTAAAACAAAGGCAATAACAAGAGACAAAAATGGATCCAGGAATCCCACTTCTGGATATTTATCCAAAATCCCAAAACACTACTTTGAAGGAACATCCATATGTTCGTTGCAGCACTGTTTACAATAGCCAAGATATGGAGGCAACCTGGGTTCCTGTCTATGGATGAATGGAGAAAGAAAATGTGGTGCATATATACAATGGAATATTACTTAGCCATAAAAAAGAATGAAATCTTGCCATCTGCAGCAACTTGAATGGACCTAGATGGTATTATGCTAAATGGAAATAAATCACACTGAGAAGGCAAATACCACATGATCTCACTTATATGTAAAATCTAAAGAACAAAATAAATGAACAAAACAGAAGCAGACTCACAGATACAGAGTACAAATTGATGGTTGCCAGATGGGAGCAGGGTTGGGAAGCTGGATAAAAAAGGTGAAGGGATTAAGAAGTACAAACTGGTAGTTACAAAATAGTCACAGTGATGTAGACTACAGCAGAAAGAATATAGTCAATAATGTTGCAACAACTATGTATAGTACCAGGTTGGTACTACACTAATCAAGGGAACACTGCATAAATTATATAAATGTTTAAACACTGTGCTGTACACTTGAAACTAATATAAATAATGTTGAATGAAAATTCTAAGTTAAAAAAATAATTACAAAAAATAATAAGAAAAAACCTCATAGATACAGAGGACATTTTGATGGTTCACAGATAGGAGGGCAGTCGGGGTGTGGGTGAAAAAGAGGAAGGAGTTAAAAAGTACAAATTGGTATTACAAAATAGTCATGGGGATATAAATTATAGCATAAGGAATATAGTCAATAATATTGTAATGACTATGTATGGTGTCAGATGGGTACTAAATCACTTCATAAGCTATATAAGTGTCTAATCACTCTGTTGTACACCTGAAACTAATATAATATTGTATGTCAGCTGTAATTGAAAATTTTAAAAAGAAAGAAAATGGGGAAACAAACAGTAAAGAAAATTAAGGTTTAGAATTTTAAAGTGAGATACTCAAAATCAAATAATTGATAATTGCAACACATTCTCAGTCTAATTTAACTTAGTTCATTCTGATTTCTAAGACCTTATGTTCTTAAGACCACTCTGTCTCTTTCTATAATTGCAGTAGATGGTGGAATATTATGATTATATTAAGAGATGGAACAATACATAACAGTTTAACATGGGTATAAAAGCCTGCTGGTACCTAAGAAAAGTGTTCTGGATGAGCACCTTTAGAAACCTTTGAATGAGCACAATTTAGAAATAAGTACACACAAAAAAAGTAAGAAATATGAAGTTATACATTGAAAAGGAAATATAAACCAAACCAATAACTAACTAAAATGGTAATATTGCTTCTAGTTCAATGGTCATATAAGGAACATGGCTAGAAGATAACATTTTCACAAAAGGGATATTTGGTGCCTATTAAGGAGACAGGATAAAAAGTTAATTGGCAACAAAAATTTAATCAATAGAAATATGTTCTTTATATCAGTGGGAAAAGACAGAAATTTTAGATGAATAAGAGTAATTGAAAGCACAATGATTCACTAATAATATAGGAAATATTAAACTGCTTTCCAAGAACACAAGTTACTCTTGTTTTGAATGGTGGAAGCATTGGAGTCCTCTGTGTCATTCGTAGAACAGAATTGTGCTTTGAAGATACCATCCTACTTAACCAATGATATTGAAAATGGAATGGAAAATTACACCTAAGAAAATGGTGTATACATTTGGAAAAAATAATTGCACCCTCATAAGTGTTTATTTCAACATACACACTCCTAATACATGATCATTCTATCTTCCTGCATGAACATTCTAATGTTATAAGTCTTACGAAGATAATTACTCTTCCCTACGCCATCTACTGCCTCTATAAGAAATTATTTGATAGAAATAACTATACCTTATTAATGCTTCAAATAACATTTGTGTTTTAGTCTATGATTTTGTTGTGTTTAATCGTAAGTTTCTCTTTATGTATCCAACATAAAATAATCTAACCCACATAAATGGAGCATTTACCTTTGAAGCAGAATGTGGTTTGTCACTTATCTGTGTAGTAGATCTCCAGATTTTATTCCCTTTGCATAACTAAAACCCTTTAATTAATACCTCCTGTTTTACCACCACCACCACCACCACCCCTCATCCCCTGGCAAGCATAATAATACCCTGTGCTCCTGTGGGTTAGACTATTTTTGATTCCTCTTACAAATGGTACCATGCAGTATTTGTCCTTCTGTGTCTGGCTCATTTCACTTAGCATATGTCCTCCAAATTAATCTATGTTATCACAAATGGCAAATTTTTAAAGCCAGAATCATATTCTGTTGTTATGTATATGTCACATTTTCTTAATCCATTTGTCTGTCAATGGACATCCAAATTGCTTTCATATCTTGGCTATTGTGAATAATGCTCCAATTATTAACATGGGAGTACAGGTATCTTTTTGAAATCCAGATTTCAATTCTTTAGAATATATACCCAGAAGTGGGATTGATTGACCACATGATAGTTCTATTTTAATTTTTTTAATTAAATTTATTGGGATGACAGTGGTTAGTAAAATTATATATGTTTCAAGTGTAAAATTTCTATATATCACATTGTGTGCTCACTACCCAGAGTCAGTTCTTCCAGCACCACACATTTGACCCCCTTTACCCTCCTCTACCACCATCCCTGACCCCCTTACCCTCTGGTAACCACTAAACTGTTGTTTGTGTTTGAATTTTTGTTTCTTTATTTGTTTGTCTTGTTCCTTTGTTGCTTTCAGTTTTATATCCCATGTATGAGTGAAGTCATATGGTTCTTGACTTTTTCTGTGTGAGTTATTTCTCTTAACAATAATCTTAAGATCCATCATGTTGTTGCAAATGGCAGTATTTCATCTTTTCTAATGGCAGAATAATGTTCCATTGTGTATATATATACCACATCTCCATCATCCAATAATCCATAAAAGGACACTTTGGTTGTTTCCATAGCTATTTCAATTTTTTGAGGAAACTCCATACTCTTTTCCATAGAAGCTGCACCAATTTACATTCCTACTAACAGTATACAAGAAGTTCCCTTTCCTCCACATTCGCCACCCACAATTATCTTTTTTTTTTTTTATAATTGGCAGTCTAACAGGTGTGAGGTGACTTCTCATTGTGGCTTCATTTGCAATTCCTTGATGATTAGTGATGTTGCGCACATTTGCATATACCTATTGGCTATGTGTATATCTTCTTTGGAGAAATATATTTGTATGTTCAAGTCGTTTACCAATTTTTTATAATTAGTTTGTCCTTTTTTGTTTTTATTGAGTTGTAGGATTTCCCTATATATTTTGGATTTATTAGATATATGTATGCAAATGTTTCTTCCCATTTCATAGGTTGCCTTTTCATTGTGTTAATTGTTTCCTTTGCTGTGCAGAAGGTTTTTCATTTGATGTAGCTCTAATTATCTATTTTTGCTTTTTTTGCCTGTGCTTTTGGTGTCATATGCAAGAAATTATTGCCAAGACCAATGTCAAGAAGATTTCTTCTATGTTTTCTTCTAGTAGTTTTATAGTTTTAGGACTTAATACTATATTGTATGCTTAAAAATGTACTAAGAGGGTAGATCTATGTTAAGTGCTCTAATCACACATCATCATCATCATCATCATCATCATCATCATCTAAAGAGAATGGGAGGAAATTTTTGTAGGTGATGGATATGTTTATGATGTAGATTATGGTGATGGTTTCATGAGTGTATACTTATCTCAAAACTCATCAAGTTTTATAAATTAAATATACAGTTTTTTTGTATGTTAATCATACCTCAATAAAGTGTTTTTTTTAAAAAGAATGTAGTTTGTTAAATTATTCATTGACTAAAAGATGTTCAAAAAATTCAGGCTAACGAATCCTTCTTCAATATTTCTTCCTCACTTCCCAGTCCCACTTTTTTTTTGGATCACAGACTGTGTCTTAAAGACTATGGAAAAATTTTAGAAGTATATTTTCATACTGATTGTGAACAGTCATGCCAGTAGCAAAAATTAGGATTACAATATCCTACTATTTGCAAGGCTATGCAAACATGTATCATGTACCCCTGCCTTCCTCAAAAAAAAATTATATATAATAAGAATCATTAAAAGAAAGGCAATGTAAATAAATCAAATAAATCTTGAAAAGCAAATATCTTAAGCACCTCAAGCTCTACTTCAGTTTTGTAGATAGATCCTGAAATGGAGTTGGTTTTAAGGGCTATGATTAAAACTATTAAAAACTCCAAGGATTACAGATTATGTTTTCTAATACCAAAAATTATCTTTCAATAGTGATTGATAAGAGCATGGAATCAAGTTTTAAAAATAGGAAGCAGAATTGCCTGTTACCAAGGCTTTAAACATTAACATTACTCAATATTAGTAAGACCAATAATTATTATAAACAATTTACTGATGAGAATTATGTGCATTTCGAATGGGAATTTAAACCTGTCATATTCTAATTTTTATAAACCATCTTAATATGTATTTGATGAAAAACGCATGATACTGATAAGGGTTTTGTTTGTTGTTGTTATTAAAGATTTTACTCTTAATTGGTTTTTGTGATGATTCTGCAATATAGTAAAAATTATCTAAAACATTGCACAAAATAAATTAATAGAGAAAAATATGAAAAAACATACTTTGTCACAGAGATGCTCATAAGTCATGTAAAAGCAAATAAGGGTAGAAGTAGACAAAAGCAATGAAAACATTTTTTAAATATATAGGATTGATTTTTTTAAATTAGTTTCAGGTGTACAAAACAATGTAATAGTTATACATTTCACCCCTCATAAAGTGATTGCCTCCCTCCCCCAATCTGTTGCCCCTCTGACATCATATATATTTATTACAATTCCATTGACTATTCCTTATATGATTGATTATATTTTAATAATATATCCTAACATCTGACCTTCTAGGGAAAAAAATTTTTTGATTGCTATTAAAACATTTGTTTTATATAAATGACTGCAAATAGCTTTTTGAATTTAAGAAAATACATTGAAGATAGAGACAAAATTGGGAGTAAAAAAAGGCTTCTGGTATTTAAGAGTCCTATTAATCAAAAATCAGTGAGCATTCTATATATCTGAGCTTTAAAAATATCCCATAGTTGTCATCAATGAAGAACAATTTCTTCAAATATCTAATTAGCATTTGTGTTGCAGACACTGATAATTGAAAGAAATCTCTGTTTATTACATCAAATTGTAGTTCATAACAGTGCAACTATAAAACATGTTGCACTGCTTTTTCGTATTAAGGAATTCATGTTTCACACTAAAATCCTGACAGTGGAGTCTAAGGTGTATAAGATTTCAAACTAATTGTTGAAGCCAACAGTAAGGGGTCAAATGCTAAGAAGTACAATAAGGTAGAAATCTGGAGGTCCAGGTTGTAATAACAATGCCATGAACTTTTAATCTTAGACAAATCATTTAATCAACATTGGATTGGTTTTTATCATTTGTAAAATGAGAGGCTAGCTCTCATGTTCTTGAAATTCTCATATCAGTTAAATGTCTATAAACTTCTTTCATAAATTAATAATAATCAGCTATCAATTACCTTCTCTAAAATGCCTATTTTGTGTTACACAATAAACTAGTCTCTTTACATGCAATATCTCAATCCTCACAGCAGAAATATCTTCATTTCAGAGATTTGGAAACAGAGGCTCAGGGAGGGCAGTTTGCCCAGTGGTGCATGCCTAATAAATGCAGAATTGAATTCCAGCTGAGTTCTGTGTGTCTTTCTGCCCTCAGGCCAACTTGATCATATATTCTGATTTTTATTCAACTGATGACAGCTGGATATGGAAAATCTTGCTTTGACCTGGTCTCAAAAATATAGTTAATGTAAGGATGGCAAGAAGAAGAATTTTCTAGAACTATGTTTCTTCAAACAGGTTATAAAGAGCATTGAGCTGTGGTCTCAAAAAACATTAGTGGTTCTTGAACATAGATGTATGTCAATCCAGGTATATGAATCTGTGAAATAATATTGTTTTTAAGACATCAATTTAAGCTCTACCTTAAAGCTTATACAGTAGTCCCCCATTTGTCCATCGGGGATATGTTTCCAGGCCCCAAAAGGATGCACAAAACTGCAGATAGTACTGAACCTTATATATAATGTTTTTTTCCTATACCTGCTTAACTTTTTACTTAAAAGAAGCACTTTATAACTTCTTTTTGGCATATCTGAATTTCCAGCATCCTACTTTTATGCTTTTAAGCCACAATGAGTAAATTAAGGGTTAACTGAACACAAGCACTGCAATACTGAGACAATCAACTTGATAATCAAGAGGGCTCCCAAATAACTAAAGGGCACATAGCATATACAGTATGCACATGCTTGACAAAAGGTAGATTCATGTCCCAGGTTGGGCAGAGTGGGGTGACATGAGATTTCATCATGTTGTTCAGAACGGAATACAACTTAAAACTTAGGAATTGTTTTTGGGGATATTTTATTTAATATTTTGGACTTTAATTGACTAAGGGTAACAGAAACCATGGAAAACAAAACTGTGGGTGGGAGTGCTACTGTACAGATACCTGAGATATGGCCTCTACAAATTCTGATTTAATAATGGGTCTGGCATTAGGATTCTTCAAAACTTCACAGTGATAATAACAGGCAATAAAGTTGAAAACCTCTATTTCCAGAGTACAGACCAAGTAAAAAGTATTTTGTAAACGTACTCCAGAGGATTTAGATAGACCTCCCCAGTAAGGATCCTCAAACTACCAGAGGATCAAAGAATCACATTACTTTTAGGGTATCATATCTTGAGGCATAAAAAAATTGACCCAATTTGTTTACAGATGTGTATAAAGACTTAAATAGCTTTCTTTATTGTTGTCATATTTAAGTGATGATGGACTGCTTAATAAAGATAAAACTAAACTATGAAATGTTCATTAAGAAGTCTCAAAATTGAAAACTGAAAGGTATGCATAATGTTTTTTGTCATGTATACAGATTTATTTTAGATCTTATTTTATAGAAAATGATACAGGAAAAATGGCCAGTTAATAGTGAAAAAAGAAGCAAATAGAACTTTTTTTGTTTTGTTTTGTTTTGTTTTGTTTTTTTGAGGTCAGTGTCACTGGCCCTCATATGTGGGACCCAAACCGGGGCCAATGGCTTCCCAAACCAGCGCTTAACCACTGTGCCACTCAGCCGGCCTGCAAATAGAACTTTTACAGTGAGAGCTGCACATATTGATTAAATCAATAAAGTATAAATTCAAGATATACTACATTTATGATAACGTCAGCGAGAGAACTTTTGGTTTTCTGCGAAATAATAGTAACCATTGTCCGTATAGCATTGAAAACCATACATCTCAACAAAGAGGAAAAATAAATTTGCTGGAACACAACCTATGCCATGACTAGGAGGAAAAGAATATTAGTCTAATTTCAATTTACATTTAAGTGGGGTAAATTCTAAAACCAGAGAAGTTAGCTTGAGAGTTCACCTTACAGAAGAGAGTCAGACAAGGATTTCACAGATAAGAGAGGAGGGGTAGGGATGGAACAGGAGAGACTGAGAAAAACCTGTCTAAGCCATATGGGCATCAGAGCCATGTTACTGTGGAACAAAAAAAAAAAGGTCTGGAAAAGTGAATAGGAGGAGGCATCTAACAAGGGCAAAAGTATTTTTTTGGAGGATGATATTAAAGGGAAAGAAGAAAGCAAAAAGCAAAAGGTAAGTGTCTTACAGGAATAATATAGTAGAATCTAAAGAGACATCAAAAAAGGCTATACGTATTTATTAAAGAAATAGTGCTTTACTCTGTCAACAGAAGGGTATGATCTTGACTTAAGAAACAAAGTAAGCTATGCAAAGCCTTCTCCTACACCTTCATATTTAGTTACCTGTTATTCAAATCAAGTATTAATATCTAAACTTGAGCAAAATTGCACTAAACAACAATAAACTAATCTTACCTATGAATAGCTATGCAAAATTAATACAAATATTATCAAACTGAACTCACCATTTAATAGTTCAAAGGAATAATATTATGACTATCTTCTTAAATACTGAAAAAAAAACTGCACTGATAGCTATTTGTATTTTTAGATGCCATGATAATATGCATGGAAATTGCAAAAATTAATAATAATAATAATAATAATAATAATAATAATACATGCCAAAATTATTACAAACAATTAAGAAATTTGGTGAGACTTCAAAATATAAAATTAATCAATAATATCAATGGCCTTTGCATATACAAAATCAAACTAAATAGAGAATAACCTTGAATCATGAAACCTTGCTATAATTGCTTATTTGTTCCAGGAGTATTTTGTTGATCCTTTGGTATTTTCTACACAAATACTCATGTCATCTAAGAACAATCACAATTTTATTTCTTCCTTCTCAATTTGTATGCATTTTATTTCCTCTATGTGTCTTAGTTGCACTAGCTGAAACTTCCAGTATGATAGTGAGAAACAGAAATGGTAAAGGGGGACAACATCCTTGCCTTATTCCCAGTCTTGGGAGTGGGAGTGGAGGCATTTAGTTTTTCATTAGGTATGGCGTTAACTATAGGGTATTTTGTATATGTCCTTTATCAAGTTGAGGAAGTTTTCTCTATTTCTAATTTACTCAGAGTTTTTATTATGGGTGTTGAATTTTACCAATTTCTTTTTCTGCATCTATTAATATGATTATAGGATTTTTCTTATGTAGCCCATTATTGTGATGGATTGCATTAATTGATTTTCAAATGTTGAGCCAGCCCTGAATACTTGAGACAAATATCATTTTCTTGAGGTGTACACATGTTTGGCTTTCATTAGTTAATATTTTGTGAAAGATTTTTGAACTTATGTTTATGAGAAATATTGTTCTATAATTTCCCTTTCTTGTAATGTCTTCATATAGTTTGGGTATTAGAGTAATACTGGCTTCATAGAATGAGTTAGGTAGTAGTCCCTCTGCTTCTATTTCTAAAAAGAATTGTGAAAATTGATATATCTTCTTTAAATGTAAATTGGTTAACACATTATCTGGTTCTCCTTGTGTGTGTTTTGGCAGATTGTGTCTTTCAAAAAATTGATCCATTTGGTCTAAGTTATCAAATTTGTTGGTGTAGACAGACATCACAGAAATGACAGCATGAGGAGTGCCTCCTGAAATCACCCCTGGAATTTACAACAAATGGAACAGCTCTAATTCCACAAAAGGACACCCTGAGCAGCATACAGGCAAGCCTAATAGACAAGCAATTGGAGTCACCTAAAGGTGGGCAAATTGGGCAAGCAGGGGAAAAGGGAAGGGGGAAGTGCAGAGATGTGGGCCGCAGGCTGCACAATGCAGACCAAAGCTTGGAGCATCCTGCATTCCAGAGCTACCACAATTGTGGGAGAGATAAGAATTCGAACTGCTAGTGCTCCTTTTATGGCTCACAGGCCCACCTAAGGGATCAGCATATAACACGGCTGAACCCAGTGCTCACGGCAGGGACCTTGGAGCAAAAACTGCGGGGAAAAAGGGCGAGAACAATGGTTTAAGCCCTCACTGCCAAGCAGAGGATGGAAGACACAGACATGAAGCTTGGCTGACATCCCTACTCTCCCAGAGCTCACCGCACCCCTGTCATCCAAGTTCTAGAAGTGAAACATTAGCAGTATCAGATCAAAAGAACAGAATATTTACAGCTTTGAGAACTGCAGCTCTGCAGCCACAGACTCATCGCACTAGAAAGGAAAGGAACTGTAGGGGCAAGACAACTGGATGATGATAGTTGCTATTGCTCAGAGCCATCTCTCACAACCCACTTGCCCCTACCCCCACCTATCTGAGAGAATCCTGCAAGGGTAACCAGAGCCTCTGAAATACACAGACTCTGAATCTTGCTGAAGGAAGAGCTTTGGGACTTCAAATTTCTCCACACCTCACCAAGAAGATGAAACCCTGAGACCCAGGCAACCTGCTCACAGAGGAGAGCCCTCCTTCCAGGGAATCTCTTCATGGTGTGAGAAGCCAGAACAGTGTAGGAGAAAATCTAACTCTACAGCGTGAGAGAGAATAAATGGCTGCAGTGGGTGGTGAACACACAATGTGATATATAGATGATGTATTACAGAATTGTACTCCTGAAGCCTATATAACTTTATTAACAATTGTCACCCCAATAAACTTTAATTTAAAAAAGAAAGATGAAACCTTTATAGGTAAATGAAGATAAATTACTATCAGCAAGAAAAAAACACTATTTTATCTGTGATATATTTTATGTAAACCCATGGTAAATACAAAGCAAAAATCTAGAGCAGAGACACAAAACATAAAAAGGGGGAGACTGAGAAAATCACCAATTTACAAAGGTAAGGAGAAACAGAAGAAAAAGGAAATAATGGAGAGATAAAATAACCAGAAGGCAAAAGATAAAATGGCAGTATTAAATACTTACGTATCAATGATCACCTTAAATGTTAATGGATTGAACTCACTGATCAAAAGACCCAAAGTTGTTGGATGGATTTTAAAAAAAAAAAACCCAACAATGTGCTGTCTACAGGAAATTTATCTTACCTCTAAAGACATACATAGGCTCAAAGTTAAAGAATGGAAGGTGCTATTTTAAGCAAACTGAAATTAAAAAGAGGATTCTGCTTTATATCAGACAAAATAGGCATCAAACTAAAAAAAACCCAAAGTAACAAAAGACAAAGATCATCAATGATAGAATTATATATATATATATATATATATATATATATATATATATATATATATATATATATACACACACACACACACACTCCCAACACCTGAGTATCAAAATACATTAAACAAATAATACAGGTCTTAAGGAAGAAATAAATAACAATATAATAATTTTAGCAGACTTCAATATCCCCACAATCAGCATTGAATAGATCCTCCAGACAGAAATTCAACAAGAAAACATTGACATTAAACCACACTTTGGAACAAATAGACTTAATAGACATATTCAGAACATTCTATCCAGCAGCAGCAGAATACACATTCTTCTCCAGTGCACACAGAACATTCTCCAGGATAGATCACATGATAACCTACAAAACAAATCTTAGCAAATTTCAGAAGACTGAAATAATGTCAACTATCTTCTTTGACAATAATAAAAAAAAGTAGAAAACAACAATAAGAAGAAAGTGAGAAGATCTAAAAATATGTGGAAACTAAACAGCACACTTCTAAACAACCACTGGGTCAAAGGAAGAAAATCAAAATGAAAATTAAAGATTATCTCAAAACCAATGAAAATGAGAATGCAAAATATCAAATATTGTGAGATGCACCAAAAGTATTTCTGAAAGGAAACTTTATAGCAATAAATGCATATATTTAGCAACTAGAAAGATCTCAAATAAACAACCTAACTTTACCCCTCATGAAACTGAAAAAAAGAATTAAAAATTAGGCCCAAAGTTAGCAGAAGGAAGTTAATAATACAGTTTAGGCTGGAAATCAATGAAATAGAAAACGGGAAAACAATAGATAGGACCAATGAAATTAAGAGCTGATTTTTCAAAAAAATAAATAAAATTGACAAACCTTTAGCTATAAGACACAGAAAAAAAAAAGAGAAGATTCAAATAAATAGAATTATAAATGAAAGAGGAGGAATTACAACTAATACTACCACAATAAAAAGAATCATAAGACTATTATGAACAATTACATGCCAACAAATTATGTAACCTAGAAGAAACTGATACATTTCTAAAAACACACAACTTACCAAGAAATAGAAAATCTAAACAGACCAATAATGAGTAAAGAGATTGAATCAGAACTCAAAAAATTCCCAGCATAGGAAATTCTAGGACCAGATGGCTTTGCCAGAGAATTCTACCAAACATTTAAAAAAGAATTAACACAAATCCTCCTCAAACTCTTTCAAAATATCAAGGAGAAATGAATACTTCCAAACTCATTCTACAAAGCATTATATTGATACTAAAACTAGATAAGGATACCACAAGAAAGGAAAACTATAGAGAAATATTCCTGATGAATATAGATGCAAAAATTCTCAACAAAAATGTTGCCTTACTGAATTCAAGAACACATTAAAAGGATTATACACGATGACCAAATGGGTTTATCCCTGGGATGCAAAAATGATTCAACACACACAATCAATAAATGTGATACATCACATCAGTGAAATCAAATATAAAATCACATAATCTTTTCAATAAACAAAGAAAAGTAATTTGACAAAATACATCATTTCATAATAATAATAATAATAATAATAATAATAAACCTTACCAGACTGTGTACAGAAGAAACATACCTCAACATAATAAAGGCCACATACAACAAACGCACAGCTTACATTGCACTCAATAGAGAGAAATTAAGTGTTTCCTCTAATATAGGGAACAAGGAAAAGATGCCCACTTTCACCACTCTTATTCAATGTAGTACTAGAAGTCCTAGCTAAAGCAATTAGGCAAGACGAAGAAATAAAAGGCACCAAAATCAGAAAAGAGGTAAAATTGTTTTGTTTACCAATGGGATGATCCTATATAGAGAAAAATCCCAAAGAATCAGTCAAAAAATAGCACAAATTAATTAACAATTTCAGTAAAGTGGCAGATTCAAAATCAACATAAAGGAATCAATTGTATTCCTTTACACTAATGATGAAGCAGCTGAAAAAAAAATTTTGTTTCATTGACAATAGCATCCAAAACAATAAAATATTTAAGAATCAATTTAAACAAGGAAGTGAAAGATCTATACAATGAAGACTACAAAGCCTTGCTAAAAATAAACTGAAGAAGATGCAAACAAATGGAAATACATCCCATGTTCATGGATAAAAATAATTACTATTGTTGAAATGCCTACTTTCCAAAGCCATCTATAGATTCAACTCAATCCCCATCAAAATATCAAAGGTATTCTTCACAGAAATAGTAAAAAGAAATCCTAAAATTTGTGTGAAACTACAAAAGACCATAAAGAGAGAAAGCAGTTCTGAAAAAAAGTAACAAAATCAGAAGTATCACAATTCTAGGTTTCAATCTATACTACTAAACCATAGTAATAAAATCAGTATGGTCCTGGTACAAAAATACACATATCAACAATTGGAACAAGACTTCTGGTAAGATGGTGGAATAGACAGACGCTGCACCAACTGCTTCCCAGTATCACACCAAAATTACAAATTATACAACATTCAACCCCAGAAGTCGGCGGAACACTAGATGAAGAGAACCTCTAAACAAAGAACTTAAAAAGGAGGCCACGTCGAGTCTGGTAGGAGGGGTGGAGATGAGAGAAGGCAAACCCCATGAGGGACATCTGAACTGTGGGGAGGCTTCTCCAGTTGGAGGAAAGAACGTATGGCCCCACTCCGAGCTCACTAGCTCAGAGTTACTTTGCTGGGAAGAGGAGTTCCACGATAGCTGGCAGTAGAAATTAGTGAGGACTCTCTTTGCTCAGTTCGGTGAGGTTGAGGGCAGCTAGAGAACCAGTGGAGCCAGCACATGAACTTGCTCGCTGGTGAGCACTCACCTGGTTCCTGGTGGAGGGAGTAGCTCTGTGAGCAGGGCCCAGGAGCCTTAGGGGGCAAACTGAACAGAGAACCTTTGGCATGGGAACAGGAGGTTTTGGGACCACTGTTCTCCCAGTGTGGAGCTTGCACATGAGTAGTGTACAGGAGGGTGCCATTTTTTCAGGGTTGGGCCCTCCCACAGAGGGTCAGGTCCAGGACCACATTCTTCTGGTGGAATGGGCACAGAGGTGCATGTATGGGTGCAAGCACATGCAAACTTGGATTCCCACCCTCCCCCCTGCTTGTGCTGCATTGCAAGGAAAATGCCTGGCGGGTATGCTCTTGCTCCAACAGGCCGCACACTGAGACACCGGAGTGTGTGAGCCGCCTTGGATCACCACCCTCTGCACTGCTTGTGCGGCGTAGCCAGGGAAATGCCAGGTGGGTGCACTCTGGCTCCATCAGGCTGCTCAGTGAGATGCGGAATGGCGCAAGTCACCTTCGGTCCCCACTCTCCGCACTGCACTTGCAGAGTTGACAGTCTGGTGATTGGTTATCAGGCTGCTCAGCCTGATTTGTGAGGGGCTGATTTGGGACAGGCTGAGACTGGGAGATCTCCTGCGGGTGTTGGGCCATGACCTGTGTGCTTGTGTGATCCAGCCAAGGCTTTCCTGGTGATCTATCTAATACATTGGAGCAATCCCAGAGCAACAGCCAGAATGAGGAAACAAAGAAACATGTCACAAGTACAAGATCAGAAAAAACGTCTAGAAATGGAACTAAATGAAACAGAGGAATCCAACCTTTCAGAGACAGAGTTTAGAATACTGATGATAAGAATGTTTAACAAACTTAGTGAGGACATAAGGAAGGATAGAGAAATCATAAAAAACAACTAGTTAGAACTAAAGAATACAATAACTGAAATGAAGAACACACTCAAAGGAATCACCAGTAGAATAGATGCAGCAGAGGAGTGGATCAGCGATTTGGAAGATAAAATAGCAGAACTCACCCAGTTGGCAAAGCAGAAAGACCAAAGAATAAAAAACAATGAAAATAGTTGAAGAGCCCTATGGGACAAAATGCAACAAAACAACAATTACATCATAGGAATACAAGAAGGAAAAGAGAAGAAGCAAGGGGTCGAGATGTACTTGGAAAAATAATGACTGAAAACTTCCCTACCCTGGTGAAGGAAATCGACATGGAAGCCCAGGAAATGCAAAGAGTTCCAAACAAGCTGAACCCAAACAGGTCCACACCAAGACACATCATAGTTAAAATGGCAAAGGTTAAAGACAGAGACAGAATCCTAAAAACAGCAAGAGAAAGACAGCAGGTAACATACAAAAGAACTCCTATAAGACTAACAGCTGACTTGTCTACAGAAACTCTGCAGGCCAGAAGGGAGTGGCAGGAAATATTCAAAGTGATGCAAAATAAAGGTCGACAACCAAGATTGATCTACCCAGTATCGTTTTCACTTAAAATTGAAGGAGAAATAAAGAGCTTTTCAGAAAAGAATGAGCTTAAGGAATTCATTACCACCAAGCCAGCTTTGCAGGAAAATGTTAAAAGGGCTTTTTAATTTAATTTAATTTAATTTATTTTAATTTAATTTTTTGAGGGCAGTGTCACTGGCCCTCATATATGGGACCAGAACCGGGGCCATTGGCATCCCAAGCCAGCTCTTAACCACTGCTCCACTTGACTGGCCCATAAAAACAGGGCTTTTTTAAACAGAAGAAAGGTGTAAACAAGCTAACCTCAGAAGACCAGGAATACAAATAACAAAATGGCAATACATATGCACCTATCAATAATCAGTTTGAATGTGAATGAGCTAAATGCTCCAATCAAAAGACAGAGAGTGGCTGAGTGGATAAGAAAATAGGACCCATGTATATTCTGTTTACAAGAGACTCATCTCAGAGCAAAACACACACACAGACTGAAAGTAAAGGGATGGAATAAGATATTTCATGCAAATGAAAATGAGAAAAAAGCTGGAGTAGCAGTATTTCTTTTGGATAAAATAGACTTTAAAATGAAGACTACAATAAAAGACAAAGAAGGGCACTGTAACCCTAGTAAACATCCCTGCACCCAACATAGGAGCTCCTAAATATATGAAACAGATTTTCACAGACATAAAGACAGAGATCAACAGTAACACTATCGTAGTAGGGGACTTCAACACCCCATTGTCACCAAGGGACAAATCCTCCAGACAGAAAATCAACACGGAAATAATGGGCTTAAATGACACTTTAGACCAGCTGGATTTCATTGATATTTTTAGAGCATTTCACCCCAAAGCTAGAGAATATACATTCTTCTCAAGTGCACATGGAACATTTTCCAAGATAGACCACATGTTAGATCACAAAACAAGTCTCAGTAAATTTAAGAAGATTGAAGTCATATCAAGCAGATATGAAGGAAAAACTGATAGTTGCTGGCTGGGAGGGGGTGGGGATGAGGGAGAGGGGGAAGGTTTTGGACAGCTTAGGTGGGTGACTACAATGTTGTCGCAGGGATGTGAGGGGCAGTTCTGGGAATGTAACTGATAATGTTGTGAATGCTTTGTGGGGTGTCAGATGGTTGCATGTCTTGGGGAGACTGCTTCGGGGATGGGGTAGAGGCTTGACAACTGTGCTGTTCACCTGAAGCTGATGTTGTATATTATTGAATGTTAACTGTGATTGAATGTATATATATATATAATCATGGGATGAAGAGTACAGTGTGGGAGCGGGGTCAGGGGAGTTGTAATAGACATGTATGATATGGTGGGGGAGTGGGGCATCAGATTGAGGGAGGGGCGTTGTCACTTCGAGGGGTAAAAAGTATAATTATTGCACTGTTGTAAAAAATATATTAAAAATAAATAAATAAATAAAAACCAATTGGAACAAAACAGAGAGCCCAGAATTAAACCCAGCATATACGGTCAATTAATATTTGACAAGAAAGCCAAGGACACCCAATGGGGAAAGGATAATGCTGTGAAAACAAATAATGCTGGGAAAACCAAAGAAACACATGTGGAACAGTGAAATTGGACCGTTACTCATACCACTCATAAAAAATTAAATATAAGTAGATTAAAGATTTAAATATACGTAAGTCCTGATTCCATAAAACTCCTAGAAGAAAATGTAGGAAAAAAGCTCATCAATATTAATCTTGATAATAATTGTTCAGGCATGATGCCAAAGCACAAAGAACAAGAGGAAGGGCTGGCCGAGTGGCACATTGGTTAAGAGCTGGTTTGGGGATGCCAAAGGCCCGGGTTCGGATCCCACATATGAGGGCCAGTGACACTGCCCTCTACAGCTAACAACAGCTCCACCTGGAGCTGGGCTGTGCGAGCCCTGGAGATGGTGTAGGCTGCAGCCCTTGCTGTAGTGGGCTGCCATAGGCTACAGTGAGTGGGCGGCAACCAGCGTGAGCTATGGGCAGCCAGCATGAGCTGCCAAGAGGCGCAGTGAGTGATCATCCAGAGGCCAGCGACCAATCTGCCTCATCTGGGAAGAGCGCAATGATGATACCAACATGGGCCAGTGAAGCAACGTCCTCTGCAACTAGACTGAAAAACAAAAGGACAGCAACTTGTCTGTTCCCCTTCCCTGATTCCCCGGTGCTGTTCCCCTCCCCCAATTACCAAATAAAATCTTTTAAAAAAAAAAGAACAAGAGGAAAAAATCAACAAACGAGACTACATCAAACTTAACTTTTTCACAGAAAAAAAAAATTAACAAAATTAAAAGACAACATACAGAATGGAAGAAAAAGATTTAAACCATATATTGAAAAATATATATATAAAGAACTCAGTCAACTCAATAATAAAAAAAATTAATTTAAAATAAGCAAAACAACTAAATAGACATTTTTCCAAAGAGGAAATGAAAATACCCAACAGGTACATGAAAAGATGCTCAACATCATTAATCATCAAGGAAATTCAAATCAAAATCACAATGAGGTATCACTTCACACTTTTAGAATGGCTGTCATCAAGAAACTGGCAAAGATATGGTGAAAAGGAGACACTTATACATTGTTGGTGGGAATATAAATTGGCCCAACCACAATGGAAAACAATTTTTGTTTTGTTATTTTGTTTTTGTTTGTTTATCTTGGTCAGTTGGGAGTGTTCCTGAAATAAATATTGGGATCATTATTTTTCCAATGTGTTGTGGAGGAAAGAAAGCAGAAAAAAAATTTCTAACTGTGGCAGGAATACAATTGCTGATTTGATACTACTAGTTACTTTTAAAATGGATATTTACAACATAACAAGCATGTTGGAAAAACCACTTATTATTTATTTTGTCTTCTATTGCACACTCAGAGAAAATATCAAATACCTGTACAATAATTTTAACATAAAATTGGCAGTAGGCAACATTCTAATAGAAAGGAATTTTAAAAGGCCTTCCATCAGTAATCAGTAATTCAATACTATGTCAAGGTAAACTTTCCAGTTTTCAAAATACCTTAAACACTATTCGAAACAAAATAATACAAAACAAAACAGCTAAATAAAACAAAGAAAGTCAACCCAACAAAGAACAACAAAAACATCTGATTCTGTTGGGCCAGCCCCTCTCTTCAAGTTTCATTTACAATCCTGCCCATCCCGCTTGCAAGGCTTTAAAATAAGAAGTTATCTTCAAATTTATATTAATGGAAAAGGCTAGATAATCAAAAGAAAATATGTACCAGAGTAACAGATTTTATTCACCATTTAAAACCAGGAGACAAATTGCCACTCTGCCCCTAGGGCCATAATTTAACCTTAACCCTACCTGAAGTAGTAATGACCCTGGAGGCAGAGAGTATGATGGGCAGTGTCCCATATTCATGTTAGACACAAAATTCAAGTAAAAATAGTGTCAACAATCACTCACAAAGCAAATATTGTTACCACTTTAAATTCTCAGCTTCTGAATTTTTAATGTGGTAATTTTATTAGCAAGGAAAGATCAAGCAGAGAAAATAAAATTGAGGCTATATCTCTATCCATGCATATTTTCTCCATTAAGACATCTTGTTAAGAGCAAACACTTCAAATAATAATGGAGAGAATAACAGTCCTTGTCAGGCATTTCAAACATTAAGTGCACTCAAACCTTTAGGGGGTCTGATTAAAATGCATTCTGAGTCAGAAGGTCTGGCTGAGTGCTGAGATTTAACAGTCTTCCAGATGGTACCGATGCTGTTGTGATTAGCAAAGAGTTCACATATAGAAACATTCCTTCCATAACTAAAGACTATATCATCATCATCATCATCATCATCTTAGTCATTGTCATTGTTGTAGGCTGAATAAAATTTCCCCCAAAATGTCCATGTTCTAATCCTTATAACCTGTGAATATGTTATGTTACCTTATAGATAAAAACAACTTTGCAGCTGTGGTTAATTTAAGGATGTTAAGATGGTGTAATTATCCTGGATTTTCCAGGTCAGGTTGGCCCAGTGTAATCTCAAGGGTACTCATAAGAGGGAGATAGGAGGATCAAAGTTAAAGAGAGAAGATGGAAGGACAGAAGCGAAGGTCAGACAGAGAAGATGTTATGCTGCTGACTTTGAAGATGAAGGAAGGGGCCATGAGCCCAGTAACACAGGCAGTCTCTAGAAGCTAGAAAATACAAGGAAACAGATTCTCCTCTGGAGTGTCCAAAAGGAGCCAGCTCTGCCTCTACCTTGACTTTTGCCCAGTGAAGCTGATTTCAACCTTCTGCCTTCCAGAGCTGTAAAAGAATATATTTATGTTGTTTCAAGTCACAAGGTTTGTGGGAGTTTCTTACAGTAGCAATTGGAAACTAATACAATTAACAATAAAATAACAACTATAAAAAGCTTACTGTATGCCAGGCATTGTCTTAATTACTTTACATGTATTTTATATATATTAATTTCCCAAAATAACCTTTTTACTATGACATGGATAAACCTTGAAGACATTATGCTAAATGAAATAATACAGTCACAAAAAGACAAATACTATATAATTCCACTTATATGAGGTTCCTAGAGGGGTCAAATTCATAGAGGAAAAGGTAGAATGGAGGTTGTCAGGGGATGGGGAGAGGAGAGAAAAGAGAAATGTTGTTTAATAGGTATAGAGTTTCAGTTGGGAAGATGAAGTCCTGGAAATGGACGGCAGTGATGGTTGCACAATGCACATGTACTTCATGTCACAGAACTGTATACTTGCAATGGTTAAAATGGTAAATTGTATATTATGTGTAGTTTTACAAAAATTTCTTTAAAACCTATTATATAATGCAATACTTGGAAGACCTACAAAATAAGGTGCGGTGGCAGTAAGAAATCAGGTATGAAGGGAGGAGACACCTCCTGTGTCTACCCAGCCACTCTCTTACTGGTCACCCTAATCATGTAATCCTTTAGATTCTCTACCAAGAAAATGAGAGAGCTGGACTAAAACTAATGATTTCCTGTAATGAACTTATGAACTTACTCATCCAGGGAGAACCAAGATGGTGGAGTAGATAAACACTGTTGCCTGCATCCTTCCCTGAACACATTCAAATTACAATTAAATTATAGAACAATCAGCCTGGAGAATCATCTGAAGTCTAGCTGAACAGAAATCCTATAACTAAAAATTTTAAAAAAGAAGCCACATAGAGACTGGTAGGAGGGGCACAGATGTGTAATGGGCTTCAAATGTCCATATGGTGGTTGAGAATCAAGAGGGATATCTTGGCCATAGAGATTCCCCTTAGAGGAGTGAGGGACCCCAGCGCCCCACACCAGGTTCCCCTGCCCAGAGTAGTAGTACTGGGAAGAGGAGCCCCCGACAATATCAGACTGGGAAAAACGGTGGGGACAGTGACCATTCGGGTGGGATGGAAGGCTGCAGGAAACCCAGATGTCCTCTTAAATGGTCAACACAGAGATTCACTCACTTGCAGGCACTCACCTTGGGATCCAGCAGACGGATAGCAACTCGGGGGAACTCACAGACATACAGGAGGCAGACTGAGGTGTGTGGCTTCAGGGGGAGGACTGGAGAACAGTCAGCATTTTCCCAATAAGGGGTCCCTCCCTGTGCAACCGGCAGGCAGGTGCTATCTTTCCTATGTTGAGCCCAGCCCCACAAGCTAACTGAGAATCTGATTGGCTAGGTAAGCTGTAATGCTCCACCCTGCTGACTCACTTGGGACCCTGCACCATCCAACTCATGCATAACTAGAGGCACTTTTTTCATGAGCAGCCAGCCCCTCCTGTATTGCATTGTTTCCTGAAAAACTGCCAGAGTCCATGGAGCCCCAGTGGGTGGTGACTGGGTTTGGTGTATTCTGAGACTTTTGTTGAGTCACTCTGGGTTCAGCACTGGGATCCAAACCAGAGTCTACATTAACCTGGTGACCACAACTTTTCCCACTCTAATGCCTCCCTGAAACCCTGCCTCACCCAACTTGTGTACCACACAGGCTTTATCAGGGGCTGAACCTTAGGGAGCTGTCAAGTGGCAGCAGGCCTCAGGGTATACTGGCATTTTGCAGAGTTACCCCAGGCCTGGCATTGGTGGCAGCCATGCTCAATTCAAAGCATGTCCTCTCCCACATGCCTCCAGGTATAGCAGATGCAGTGAACAATCGCTGAATGCTTTGTAGGTCCTACCATGTAGCCCCCAGCTAGTCACAGGCAGTGGCTGACCTGGGCCTTCACCAGAGCCCCTCCCAAAAGGCCCTGGAACGAATGTACATAGAGGTTGACTTCATACCACAGCAGAGCACCATCCAATTAGATTCACAACAGGCACACACAAAGGGTGGTATCAGCATGTGCCAGAGCCTGCTGGGGAAAATCCCACTCAGTGGGATAAGCTTCCCATAAGCTGTAGACTGGACAAATTTCACAGTCAATCAGCCTAAGGGTCACTCCCACCCACTGACATGTCAATAGCAATCAAGGCTCTACTATAACAGGAGAGCACACACAACCCACACAAGGGACACTCCTGGAGCACCAAGTGCAGGTGAAAAGGTAGGCTCTACTACAGGGCCACACAGGACACCTACTACATAAGGCTACCTGGAAGACATAGCAGATCTACCTAACACATAGAAAGAAACAGAGAGACAGCCAAAATGAGGCAACAAAGATATGCATCCCAAATGAAAGAAAGAACAGGAGAAAACTCCAGAAAAAGAACTAAACAAAATAGAGGCAAGCAACCTACCAGAGACAGAGTTCAAAACAACGGTTATAAAAACACCCAAGGAACTTGTGAGAACTTCAAAAAAGATACTTCAAGCATTAAAAAGGACAAAAGAACCAGTCAGAAATGAAGAATACAATAACTGAAATGAAGAATGAACTATAAGAAATCACCAGAAGACTATATGAAGCAGATGATTGAATCAGCAACTTGGAAGACAAAGTAGCAGAAAATACCCAATTGGAACAGCAAAAAGAAGAAAGAATTTAAAAATTAGGATAGTTTAAGAGACTTCTAGGACAACATCAAGCATAATAATACTTGCATCATCGGGGTATCACAAAGAAAAAAGAGAATACGAGATTGAGAACCTATTTGAAGAAATAGTGACTGAAAACTTTCTTAACTTGGAAAGGAAAATAGACATACAAAGCACAGAGAGTCCCAAACAAGATGAGCCTAAAGATGCCCACACCTAGACAGTTTATAATTAAAATGGCAAAGGTTAAAGACAAAGATAGAATCCTAAAAGCTGTAAGAGAAAGTCAACTAGTAACTTACATATAAGGGAGCTCCCATAAAACTGTCAGCTAATTTCTCAACAGAAACTTTGCAGGCCAGAAGTGGTTGGCAGGAATTATTCAATGTGATGAAAAGCGAGGACCTACAACAAAGGCTACTCTACCCAGAAATTCTCTTATTTAAAATTGAAGGACAGATAAAGAGCTTCCCCAACCAAAAAAAGCTACAGGAGTTCATCACCAGCAAACCATTATTACAAGGAATGGGAGGGCTGAATGGATAAGAAAATAAAACCCTTAAATATGCTACCTACAAGACACTCACTTCAGATTGAAAGACACACACAGACAAAAAGTAAAAGGATGGAAAAAAGATATTTCATGAAAATGGAAATGATAAAAAGAAAAGCTGGGGCAGCAATAGTTATATTAGACAAAGTAGACTTTAAAACAAAGGCTATACAAAGAGATAATGAAGGTCTCAGTAATCCCACTTCAGGGTATTTACCCAAAGGAACCCAAAACATCACTTTGAGGGGATATGTGCATCCGTATGTTCATAGCAGCATTGTTTACAATGGGCAAGATGGAGAGGCAGCCTGGGTGTCTGTTGATGGAAGAACAGATAAAGAGGAGGTGGTACATACATATATACAATGGTATATTGCTTAGGCATGGAAGGGAATGAGTTCTTGCCATCTGAAGTGGTATGAATGGACCTAGAGGGTGTTGTGCTAAGTGGAGTATATCAGACAGAGAAAGACAGATGCAATGTGATTTTGCTTATATGTGGAATCTAAGAACAAAATTAAGAAACAAAATAGAAACAAACTCATAGATACAGAAAACATTTTGATGGTTATCAGATGGGAGAGGTGTTGGAAGTGTGGGTGAAAAAAAGAGAAGGGATTAATAAATAAAAATTGGTTGTTATAAAGTGGTTATGGGGATATAAGGTATAGCATAAAGGACATAGTCAATAATATTGTAATAACTATGTATGGTTTTAGATAGGTACTAGATGGGGGAGTTGAGGGGCAGAGTGAAAAGGGTGAAGGGATTAAAAAGTACAAATTGGTAGTTACAATATAGTCATGAGGATATAAAGTAAAACATATAGTCAATGATATGGTAATAATTATGTATAGTGCTAGGTAGGTTCTAGACTAGTCAGAGGGATCACTTCTTAAATTATGTAAATGTCTAACCACCTGAAATTTGTTTCACCAGGTGTTGTACACCTGAAAGTAATATAAAATAATATTAAATGTCATCTATAATTGATAAATTTAAAAGGGGGGGGGGAAGAAAGGAGAATAAGAGGCCCAGGTATAAAACAAATAATTCATGGAGATGTAATGTACAACTTGGGGAATATAGTTAATAATATTGTGATAACATATTACAGTGTCAGATGGTTGCTGGATTTATCATAATGATCACTTCTTTAGGTATATAAATGTTGAATAACTATGGTGTAACCCTAAAACTAATATAATATTATATGTTAACTATATTTTTTAAATAAATCTTTAAAAAAAAAGAACTTACTCATCCAGCTATGAGCTAATTCCTTTCGGAAAACAAATTCTTTTTTAAAAGCTACATTGTGATTTATTATTATTATTATTATTATTATTATTATTATTATTATTTATTCAACATATGTTGCTCCATATGAAATAATTCAACCTAAGGAAATGAATGTCTCTTTCTAAATAAATGATGGCAGGTAACGGAAACAAAGGTTGATCACAATAGCCTATATCATGATCAATGTCTTTCAATGTCTTTTTAGGGAATTGTACATTTATAGTAATAATATAGTTATTATACTTTTCTAATATAAATTTGCCTAGCAGTATTTAAGTGACACTCCTTTATGTAGAACCCAGGCTTGGGACCCAATCCCAGTGGGTCCAACTCTTCATTCTGCCCCTTGCCATTTGTGTTTCCTTGGACACATTACTGTTTTCTTGTGTCTAGAAAGGGGCAATAGTAGAACTTTTCTCATAAGTTTATTACAAGGAATAAATTAGCAAACATATATAAAGAACTTAGACTAGTGTTTAAAACATAAAATGTACTCTAAATTTTTACTATTTTGTTATTATGATTATTCCTAAACTAAACATAGAAACTTATTATCATGATATTTTAAGGCAAGTTAATGCTGTAGATACACTCCACTGACATATTGGCTATTATTTATTAACACTGCTCTAAGTTAAAAGATAAAACATAAATAGCTACAAAAGATAAAATATAAATACTTACAAAAATAACCAAAAAACTATTAATCTCATCAAAGAAATGAAAATTAAAACAACTAGATATCCAATGGGGATATATACTCAAGTTAACACAATTTTAACATATTTATTATATTAGTATAAAGAAATACAAAGAAAGGATAAATGAACATTTTAATACAGATTCAGAGATAAAACATGTTTTATAATAAGTAAAAAGATTGTAAATGTCTTGCTCTTCTGTCTCTGAATTTATCTTAAGTAAATAGTAATTGGATGATTGCAAAACTGTAATTACAAAGATGTTTTTTGCAGCACCATTTATATTACAGACAATTTTGAAAATATCTTAATGTCCATCAAGAAAGGGTAGTTTATGGTATGTCAATTCAATGGAATACCTTGTAGCAACTAAAAATGTTAAATAATTAAGTAAATAAATATGCATTAACTGAAATTTGCCCATGAAATATTACTTGGTAAAACCTGGGCTACAGAAGTCTGACCCATTTATGTATTAGATATGTTAAATTTGAGCATTCTCCATTTCTTAGGGTAGCAAATAGCTTTAGGTCCCCACTTCCTGCCCCAACTGCTGTTTTCAAGTCCTGTTGACTTTTCAATATCTCTAACTAGTAGAATCCTTAAACTGAAGTTAATTTTTTTATTATTAAAACTGAGCCCTCTTCAGTTTTAAATGTTAATCATATATCTCCTTCAAAATTCTGCACTCTCCCCATCATAGTCCAGACTCTTATTTGGTGGGACTTGCTTATCCTCCTCCATTAAAATCCAAAGTGGAGAGGACATAACAACACTGCCTGGCTTAGATATCTACCACACTTCTCTTTCCAGCCTAGTTCCCCTGGTGAAAGGATAAAAACCTGGAATGAGAAAAGGAGAGATCTTCAGTAACTGGTCATCCCATGAAGGCAAAAAGGCATACCTGAGCTGCTGGTGCCTTCTGTGTGAGCAAGACTATACGTAAGTGGTGGTCCCTTTCTTGGTACTGAGCCTCCTTTCAGCCTCTGACAGTGGTCCATGTCCTGATCTTGCCTTATCTTCTAACCTTACTACCTCTTCAGATGAGGAACCATGGGAACTACTGAAGTCAACTTCCATGCCAACATGAAATAAATATCTACACACACACACACATACACACACACACACCATTATTTTCTAATAAGGCACACAACTTCACAGTCCCTTCTTTTTTTACAAAAACTCCAATTCCATAAATCTCCAAAGAAATAGGTAGCATTTCTATATTCAGTTAAACTCCTCACCTCCAAGAATTCTCTCTTTAAGGACAATACCAGAATGCACCTGAAATTCAAGAAACATCCATTCATGAAACCAAATGTCAGTCTTTTCTTCCTGCAGTCCCCCTTAATCTGTCCAAGTAATTTCCCTAGAGCATCCCCATTCTTGTAGGGGGAGAAAAAAGGGTGATCTGCAATCACTGAAGTTCTCCCAAGGCTGAGGGCACCAACAACAGTCAATTTCCTCCCCATCTTTCCATCTAAAACAGGCAGGTGTGTCTGGATATAAGGACTGTGTTTGTTTATAGTAGGGTCTTGCCTGCTTCTTGGTAGGACACCTAATAAATATCTGAATGGCCTGAGGTGACATTCTTTACAATGAAGGAAAATTTAGCATCCATTGTTTGCAGTGGTGGGTCCTGGTCACCATTTCTAGGTTAAAAGGCAAGTCTCCCTCAACAGCTTGTTTTATATATATATATATATATATATATATATATATATATATATATATATATATATATATATATATATATATAGTGATTATATCTGGGCTGTCGTTGAAGTGGAGAGAAGAACTTTGATTATTTATTCCATAAAGTCCTGTAATGCTTGCTTGTTGCTTGTTTGGTTGAAGAATATGTTGCTTTTCTAGTTTAAAGAAAAAAGCTATCAAAATTTTTAAAGAACCAAAATTATAGAGTAGTATAGAAAATGTTTTGTTATAAATAAAATACTCATGATAGGTCTTTATTTATCTTCAGCATGAAATCCAAACTTCTCCATGAGAGACCCAAAAACTCTGATACAACTTTCTTTCTCCATATCCAATTATTTTTCACTGGACATGCTCCAGACACACAACACACCCCTACAGAAATACCACATGTACCTTCACTTTCTTTTGTATTGCCAATATTATTTCATCTCCCTACATTGCCCTTTGCCATCTTATCCACCAGGTAAATTCAATTACTCTTCAAAACCCAGCTCAAATGGCTCGAACTCACACAAATTATGTTTTTATACTACATTATGTGTCCCTCATTTAGTTTCCGTCTACATTGTTTTGCTGTGGTCAGCTTAAGAATAAATCTACCATTTATTGCCCACCCTACTAAATTTTTAGTTCACTTGGGATGGAAACTTTGTTTCATACATCTTTGAATTCCCAACACCTATCGTATAGAACAAAAATATTCAACTTTTTACATCAGAGGTTCTTAAACTACTCAGAATGACAAAGTACCTGGAAGAAATCATGCTGTTCATGGAACAAAATAAGATAATGATTTATGGTATTAAAATTAAAAAGGTAAACATGAAAATGTTACCTAAATCATCTTATATTTAACATCAACATGGACAAACAGTAACAAATTAAAATATCTAAGATTAAAAAAAGTAGAAAAATGAAAACTCATAAAAATGTTCCTCATTAGGAAAAGAACTAATATAATTTAATCAGCAATAGAACAACTATATCCAGTTTATGTGAATCAAGTTAAAAAACTAGAGCTTAGTCAAATTTCAATTTAATAAAAGATTGTGAACTCTAAATGTGAGCAAAGCAAATAAAGTGCAAAACAGGTCAATAATTGTCAGTAATTGATACTAAATATTAACAATAATCAAGGACTAATTGTTCACTATTAATCTTCTATTCCTTCTAGCAATGTTCACAGATAAAAATAATTTTTTTTTAAAGATTTTATTGGGGAATTGGGGGAGGGGAACAGTGTTGGGGAATTGGGGGATGGGACCAGCCAAGTTGTTATTCTTCAGTCTTCATTGTGAAGGGCGCCAGTCACCATCTGGCTTCCCGACGGGCAGCTTGTGGCCTCTAAGCTCAAGGTGCTGTGTTCAATCTTAGTTGCGGGTGCGCATAGCCACTATCCCATGCAGGAGTCGAACAGCAGCCTTGTTGTTAAGAGCGCACTCCCTATCCACTGAGCCAGCCAGGTGGCAGCTCAGCTCAAGGTGCCGAGTTCAGTCTCAGTTGCAGGTGGGGGTAGCCCACCATCGAACAGGCAATCTTGTTGTTACACCAGATGAGCCACACTGCCACCTGCTGGAAGCTCAGTGACAGCTCAGCTTGGATGCAGCATTCACTGGCCATGTGGGAATCGAACCGGCAGCCCTGTTTCTCAGAGTTTGTGCTCTAAGCCAACTCTTAACCAACTGAGCCACTTGGCACACCCCTCCCAAAATAAATAATTTTTATATTAGATTTTTCCACTTTAGAAATACACCATACTGGTCTAGTCAAAATGAGGATGATCTCTTACTGAGAATATTAAGAGAATCATCTTTCCTTACTAAAACTTATCAGAACTTAGTGATGTTTAGGACTGAAGCACATTATAGTGCCTGAATTTTGAATGTCACTCCTGCCAACCACAGGAAGACAGAAGGCAGATGCAGTCAACAAGCTCCCAGCAGTCTGGAAACATATTCAGACTACACTTTAACACAAGTTAAAATACAATTAACTGGTGTCACACAAACTTTGTTTTTTAGCTCAATAGGATGAAACTTGGATGAGTTCCCACACCATAATTTTAATGAATTCAACCTGGTCTTTCAAACAATAAAAAATAAGTTTGTGTTTAAAAGTTACCTGCCAAAATAGAAGTAGGAAATAAGAGGCCAATTTCTGAGAATGGCCTGCCTGGGGCCTGACCTCAGCCCTTATTCACAGCGTGGTAGAATGAAAAGTAGTTACTTACCTTCCCTGAGTCTCAGTTTCTATATCTAAAAGTGGAATCAATACTAGTACCTTACTGTGAGCAGTAAATGAGTTAATATATTGAGAGTGTTTAACAAAGTGATTTACCCAAGGTCATATGAATAATTTGTTGATGGAGGACTCAGACAAAGGCTTGTAATTCAAGGGTTCTTTTAAGTTGTATGACAGCTGCTACTAAACTACTAAGTGACAGATACATTTTGTCACATTGAAACAGTATTTGGTTCTCTAAATATTAAAATCATGTTTACCTACATTTGGAGATCATCTCCTTATTCATAATGAAAAATAAGGAATACTGAAGAAGTTAGATTTCTTTCTTCCATGTTTTGGAAGTTGAGAATGAAAGGGTGTGTGTCTCCAGTGGAATTCATATTTCTGTTCATTGACATGAGACCCAGAAGTGGAAGCTGGGATTGCCCCAGGTTAAGGAGCAGGTCAAACACTAAGTCCTATGGTAAGGCAGGTGGGCAGACTGGGACAGGACAGGAACTCAATGCGTATCATGCCCACAACACTACCAGGTCCAAAGTGCTTGGGGCCTGAGCAAGAAAAAATGAAAAGTTTGTTTGAGGGTTGGAGTGAGACAGGCATTATTAAAAACAAGCAAACAAACAAAAAAAATACTATGGACAAGTAACCAAAGAATTCACAAGGAATTCAGCATGGGGACAAAAAACAACATGAGGCCACCTGACACACAAATTCCCTCTCAAGTGGCCATTAGCACCTACTTTCCTACTGTCCTCCTTCCCATGTTCTATCTTTGCATCCTAGTTCCTGAGATGAATAGCTGGTCTTTGAGACATTTGTCAGTTCAAAATAACTTTCTGAAAACTACCTGGGAAAAAATGGTGGTTACTTTCATGGGGAGGACACTAAAAATAAGCAGAGAATGTATTTTATTTAAGAACCTCATTTGATTAAAAACTACCTGATGTCTCTTTCAAGTTCATTCAGACTTAATTATAAATTCAAAGACTTAACTTGCTTAAATAAAACAGGATAAATTTAGCCAAAAACCTGAAAGAAAAAAAAAAGCTCACACAATTTAAAAGGAATCACTATAAATCTTTTTTTGAACAGTTTAAACCTTTTGACAACAGTATGAATTACATTGGTCTATATACTTTAAATTATTCATTAATACTAATTATCTGACACAAAGAGGCAAAATTTTTTCAAGGAATATCTCCAGGTGGTAGTATTTATATAAAAATAATATTCCAAATTGTCTCCTATGACAATCTAGGAAGGTTTGAGATTTAAATGGACAGTAATCTAAGAGAAATGGTCTGACAATTACTTTACACACAAAACATCATTTAAACCAGGGTTATTTGTAGATCTGCCTGCAGTTCCAGAATGCCATGAGGTAGGTTCCTTCAGTTACTTACTCTTCCAGTCACCAAAACTTCCTAAAAGCCTTTTTTTTAAAAAAAAAAAATGGCTCCAATGCCCTAAGATATTTAAGGAAATGTGACATACTTCACCAGGTTTAAGTTCTTTATGATGCACATGTGGTCCCTCAACTGCCCCACCGCAAAGTATTCATAAAGTACAGCAGTAGCTGCATGAGGTTGGCAAATAAACTAAATGCTACCCACTACCACCCAAGACCTTGAGATCCATGAGTTCTTTTAGGGTTACAGCCTCCCAGAAACCTTCCTTGAAACACAGTGTCATGCCCTGGCTGACCTCTAAACAAATTCTCATAAGAGGCCTTCAAAGCCCTGTTTATAAGAGTTTTGAAGAGCTTTACAAGATGGAGATTCACCTTGCCTTGTCCCAGACTACTGCAGGAAATATTTGTTTCATTTTCTAAAGCTCTGAACAGAAGTACAGATTACATTAGGATTCTCAGGGAGACACTATGGTGTCATAAACCTCGGCCCAACCTGTTTTACCCTGATCACACCCCTAATCATGATGACCTTCAAGATCGTTTGTTTCCTCTCCTGTTAACTGAAATATTTACCTGCCTCACAGAGAATGTGGAGGCTGATAGATGTTTGTTGCATTTATCAATTAAAATATTTTAGAAATACTTTCAATAAAACAAATGATTTATAAATTCACAATGAAGCACATTGACACTGGTGAGCATCTGCCCTCTTTCTCTTCCCTTCTTCTCTCAGAGAATGTATTCTTTGGTCAATGCAGCACAGACTGATTAAAAATATTCCAGGCGCTCTTTAGAATAATGTAATATATTACCTCTATTACATCCTATTGTCAAAATATAGTAATTACAACGCTCTAATAATAAAGAAGAAAAGTGCATAAAAGATGCAAAGAAAACAGGTCAGTTCCTTCACAAATATGCACCACATCAATATTCATATTCCATCCCAGAGTTCCAATCCGAATCAGAGGCCACAAGTGTATTAAATTGCCAAGATAAAGCCTTGTGCATCAACCTCCCAGAAAAATTTAATGGAAGAGACAACAGAAAAGAAAATCCTTTTTTACCGCATTGTCTACCCAGTGGTTCATTTTGTTGCTCAACATAGACAATCTTCTAAAAAACAATAGGCCATTGAATACACAAATTGTCTCTACTAATACATAAGCAGTTCAGACAGAGAAACTCTTCCCTGGCTTGGGACAAGAGTTGCAATTGCTTTGGCAGTCTTCGACTTTCTATTTGTGGCAGGGAAAATGCAAAATCTATCCAGAGAAAATGCCAGAGCTATTTTATGAACAAAGAAAAAAATCTTTATGAGGAAATGTGCTTTCAGACAGTTGCAATAATTTTTCAATAAAAGTACCATTGCTTTTATTTTGCCAAGAAAAATTGGGAGACCTCATCTTGGGTCATATAAATGTGTTCTGGGTAACAAAATGCCTCAGACACTATGCAAAATATGTAAGCAGATCTGTTTTAATTTTAATTACTAGAACGCTTAAAATTACTGACAAAGTAAGAGTATAATTTACAATGACATAAAAGACACTGTAGACCTACATCACCATTGAAGACCATGTTTTGAGGATCAAAATCTTAATACCCTGAATAATTCCTTGATAGACTTTGTCCTTGTCAAAATATTCTTAAATTTTCTTTCTAAATTTTAACCACAATTCTGCATAGTTGACTTCTCTGTGGTGTGTAAATAAATGGTTTGGCATGTGTTTTTTACACTATGCTTAAGTTCATGTTTTCTCTGAGCTGAAGCTCATATATTAGATGAGCTGCATATATTAGAAGATGCTGTCTGACTCCAAGTCCCCATAGATTCCAAAGGTCCAATAAAAAAAAGAAATGTTTCATTAGAATGTTTGGTCTAATCCAATTGTCCAATCTTTCCCACAAAGAAGAAACATAGGAAGAAGCAGCTGGTGAAGGATGGAAAACATTGCTTCTTTCTGACCTCCTCAAAATTCTACCTGGTTCTGAATAATCTCAAAAAGAAAATAAAGGTTTACAAAAGTGAGTAGCTTTTTGTAGTTATAGTATTTTGCTCCAAATTCCTCTTTTTTTAAAATCATCTAAGGTAAGTACCTTCTATAATTTTAATTCACACATTTTAATATGGATCATATAGTCTAGTACCATGAACCAAAACTATATACCACCACCCACAGTCTCCTTCCAAATGGGTTCTGGGAGGTTTAGGTGTGCCCAAACATTTGGAGTAAGGTTTACTGTCCTTATCATTCATTTTCACAATGCCTACCTTATTTAAAATTACTGGTTGTGACTTCAGTGATATTTGCTTATTTATAATAAAGAACCTAGTGGTTACCATAGGTAAGGGGGGAGGGGGTGATATATGAGGGTAAAAGGAATCAAATAGATGGTGATGGAAGGAGAACTGACTCTGGGTGGTGAACACACAATGTGATATATAGGTGATGTATTACAGAATTGTACACTTGAAACCTATGTAACTTTACTAACCATTGTCACCCCAATAAACTTTAATTTAAAAAAAAAAGTTATAGTAGCCCCAGAGAATTCATTTGGCAATGAGGGAAAAATCTTGATTTTGGTTGCAGATGGAAATTAATTTGGTGGTCACATCTCAGCTCCACATGAATACTTTCCACATTACAAAGGCTGCTCACACAGAACGAGCAAACAATGTGAGAGGGTGGGTGATGTTATCTACAAACTTGGGTAGCTAAGGTGTTTCGGGTCAAGACCAAGGTGTAGAGCTCTGTGAAAGGCTGGTGGTGCCCACCAACGCTTGGCCTCCTCCAGCCAGTACCATTAGCCCTTCACAACTGTGAGTATTTGACCATTTGTAACTATACAGTAAATATGGAATAGCACAATCATTATTCAGAGCCCTGATTTGTCTTCCAAATGGATTTCTCTTGCTCATGTAAAAATCTAACAGAAAATAGTTCACTCAAAAATCTAATTTCCTTTTCCATTGTCCATTTAAGTTCATCCAAAGTTATAAACTGCTATCAGCTAATTTTAAAAACTATTTGTAGGGCCGGCTGAGTGGCATGGTGGTTAAGCACTGGCTTGGGAAGCCAGCGGCCCCGGTTCAGTCCCATATGTGAGGGCCAGTGACACTGCCCTCAAAAAAAAAAAAAAAAAGTATTTGTGAATATTTGTTACTTATTTTACTCTTTAAACTACCATCACATGATTTCCCAGGTGGCAGAATTCTTAATAAAGAATGTCCTTAAAGAAAAAGACCCACAGAAATTGCAATAATTCCTGTTTTTACCAAACAGTTTGAAAATAAGAATGCAATTCAAATGTTTATAAACTGATGGAACTTCATTTGGAATTGCCTTTTAATTTAAAAATAATTTTTTATGTTTTCACTCTGATCCATAAGATTATAGTCATCCTAAAATACTGACTCAGTGAATTTAAACCTGTACATCTCACATTGAATGGCTCATTGGTGATCTTGTTCATTTTTTGCCTCAAATAAGTAGAATAAAAAGAACAGAAAGAAATTCATGTAAGGTAAACTTGGGAAGAATTCCTTTACAAGGAAGGGAAATATGAAAAAGAAATAAGGTGCTTAAAAGCATATAATTGCTGACAACTGATCATCTAAAGCAAGCAGGATAAAGGTGGTTCCAAAACAGAATTACAATTAAATAAGCAAGGCTGAAAGACACCAACCCAAAGACTGGCTGCAATGCAGCTCAGCTCCACAAAATATTTCAGATGCAGCAGATACACATGCATTCCTATTTTTTTTTGAGGGAAGTGTCACTGGTCCTCATATGTGGGACCCGAACTGGGGCCGCTGGCATCCCAAGCCAGCTCTTAATCACCGCGTCACTCAGCCGGCCCCGTGCATTCCTTTTTTTGACTTTATAGAAAATCACCAATAACCTCAACCAATTAATGCACCTTTGACCCTCATGCTATATATTTCAATTATCAAGCCACCAAGGACCTGAATCTTATTTTTATATTTTTTTGTTAGCTATTTTCACAACAAGCCATAAAGGCTTATTCTGAAATATTATTAAAAAAAAAAAAACACAAAAAACCATTCACCCATCTCAGAAAATTTACCGTTTGCTATGTGTGTATTTAATACAAGGTTAAAAGATCTACAGCAAAAAGATAAAACCAAAAACCAAAAGCACTTATGTCATCAATGTGGCAAAATAGGAATTTTATTATAGGAATTTATTTATACCAAGTTTTAAAAATTAGATTGTATGGGCCGGCCAAGTGGCACGGTGGTTGAGCACTGACTTGAGAAGTCAGAGGCCCTGGTTCGGGTCCCACATATGAGGGCCAGTGACACTGCCCTCAAAAAAAAAAAAAAATTAGATTATAGTATAAGAAAAACTGTAATGAATACCTACATGTCAAATCCTGTGGGAAGCTGGTAAAGATCAGTGTGTTTGCTCTTAGGTTGCTGTTGATGCAGGGCCAGGGCAGAGGGCAGGGGCTGACAGCATCTATAATGACCCTCTATAGGATGCAGCACAGACATAAGGTCTGCAAAAGAGCAGAGGGAGAAGCGTGACTTCTGACTGATGGGGATTGGGAAAGGATTCTCTGAAAGAAAACTGGCTCCTCTAGGCTTTGGAAGTCAAGTCATTTTGATAAGTAGAATTGAGGGAAGAAATACAGGCAATATTCATTCATTTGGAAAACATTAAGTGCTCACTCTGCCCAAGTTACTGGAGAGCACAACATTGAATGAAGGAGTTTCATTCCCTCCGGCCAGCCCTGTACATTTGCAGGGTCTGGACTCTTATACATTTGCAGTACAAATGGATTTCACACACTATACATCTATATAGTGAAATTATATAAATCAAACTGTTAATAAGATATATTTTATCATCCTCTCTTGAAAGTATACCTTCATATTGATGATTTTTTTTATATAATAATTATTTCCTGTGTTGAGTTGTCCTGATGATAAGCCAGTGGTGGTGGATGAGTAATAAAATGAAGACATACATAACTCATATTTATCCCATAAACTTTACCTTTTGCATTCATGTCAACAAAATCACCATGTCTTTACAATCAAGATTTTCCATATAATTTTGCTCAAGTGAGAATAATGCTAAATTAGTCCATTTTTCTCAAGTCACTGTAGTTCTTGAGAGTTTTTTAGTTTGGAGAAATTTCATTCTGCTGAGGCAGCAACAGTCAATAAAATTCTTAAAGTGATATTTGGACTCAGAAAAAACAACGAATTTCACAAATAAAATTGTAAAGGAGGGTTAAATGCAAAAAATTATCATTACCATAGAAAACACTCAAAATATTTTTAACTTCATCACATGAGTTGTTATCACGTGTATTACAAATCTCAACATTTCTTAAAGAAACAGCTGAATCTGGGAGAGGATCCAAGATGGTAGAGTAGATAAATGCTGTCTTTGCCTTTTTCTGTGACCACATTAAAATTATAACTAAACTATAGAAAAATAAAACTGAAGAACCATCTAAAGTCTGGCTGAACAGAAGTTTTATAACTAGAATATAAAGAAGAAGCCACATCGAGACTGATAGGAGGGGCCAAGACATGGAACAGGCAGCCCCACACTTGTGTGTGGCTATTGAGAATCAGAAGGGATATCTTGGCTGTGGAGGGCCCCCCCACCTCCACCACAGGAACAAGGGACCCCATCCCTACAGCAGGCTCCTCAGACCCTAGTACTGGTGACAGTGAGAGGAATCCCCATAACATCTGGTTGTGAAAAACAGAGGGGATGTCTGCAGGAAACAGACATCCTCTTAAAGGGCCAGTGCACAGACTCACTCACAGGCACTTACCCTGGGCTCCAGCAGAGGTACAGTGACTCAGGGGGCACAGAGATATATGGGAAGAGACTGAGTTTTGTGGCTTCAGAGCATGGAATGGAGGAACAGTCTCAATTTTTCCTGTGTGGTGTTCTCCTCCCAAGTAGCCAGCAGGCGGATGCCATCTTTCCTGTTTTCATCCCTCCCCCATATAGCTAAATCTGAATCTGAATTGACATGGTGAGCTCTGCTTTCTCCACCCTGTTGAATCCCTGGGACTCTGCCATATCCAACTCACACAAACCCAGAGGCACATTCTCCAAAAGCAGCCAGCCCCACCCACATTGCACTCTTTCTTAGAGATGTGGTCCCAGAGGTCTCTTAATCTCTCCTCGTTTTAAAAATTCTTATTTATTTATTTATTTATTTATTTATTTATTTATTTATTGCTGTTCCGATTGGGTGTTTTCTGCTACCTTGTCTTCCAAATCATTAATATGACCCTCTGCTTCATCTAGTGTGCTGGTGAGTCCTTTCAGTGCATTCTTTATTTCAGTTAGTGTATTCTTCACCTCTGACTGTTTTTTCTTTTAATGGTTTCTATGTCTGTCTTATGTTTGCTATCTTTTTGTTAAAGTTCTCACTAAGTTCCTTGAGCATCCTTATAACCAATGTTTTGAACTCTGTCTCTGGTAAATTGGTTGCCTCCATTTCATTTAGTTCTCTTCCTGGAGCTTTGTTGTGTTCTTCCATTTGGGACGTATTTCTTTGTTTCCTCATTTTGGCTGCCTCTCTGTGTTTTTTTCTATGTATTAGGTAGATCTACTATTAATATGCCCCTCCAGTCTTGGCCAGGTGACCTTATATAATAGGCGCCCTGGGGCACGGTCTCCCTAGTCACCTGAGCTGAGTGCTCCAGGAGTGTCCCTTGTGTGGGTTGTGTGTGCCTTCCCATTATAGTAGAGCTTTGGTTGCTATTGGCATGTCATTGGGTGGAATTGATCCTCAGACTGATTGACTTTGTGGTTTGTCCACATCCACAGCTTATAGGCTACTGTGCATGGTGCTTACCCCACTGAATGGGATTTGCCCTAGCAGGCTCTGGTGTCTATTGGGACCACACTTTGTGTGTGACACTTGCAGGGCTAATTGGATGGTTCTCTGCTGTGGTCTGAAGCCAGTCTCCAAGTATGTTGGTTCTGGGGCCTCTTGAGTGGGGCTCCAGTGCCAGCCCAGATCACCCATTGCCTGTAACCAAGCAGGGACTGTGTGGTAGGGGCTACAAAGTGATCCGCAGTTGTTCTCTACCTGTGCTAACCTGGAGGTGCATGGGAGAGGGTCGCCACGAACCGAGGACATCTGCTACTGGTACCATGCCTGGGGTAGCTCCACAAAAAGCCAGGACACCTCAAGGCCTGCTGCAACCTGCCAGCTCCCTTAAATTGTAGCTACTGACAAAGCCTCATGCAGTACTCAAGTTAGGTGAGGCAGGGTCTCAGAGAGTCACTAGAGTGGGAAAAGCTGTGGTCACCAAGTTAATGTAGTCTGGTGCCAGTGCTGAGCCTGAAGTGACTCAGGAAAAGTTTCAGAGCACACTGAGGACAGTGCTGCCCACCTGATGTCTGTGGGACTCTGATAATTTTCAAAGAAAGAGTGCAATGTGGGCAGGGCTGGCTCCTTTTGGAGAAAGTGCCTGCTGTGTTGGAGCAGTTGGGTGGGGTGGAGTTCCAGTGAGTCAGGAGAGTGGAGCTGCGGAACTCACCAGACCAATCATATTCAGATTTTGCCATAAATGTAGGGGGAGGGCTCTATACAAGAAAAATGGTGCAAGCCTGCCTGCTGCATAGAAGGAAGACCTCTCACAGGAAAAATGTCAACTGTCCTCCAGCCCTCATCCTAAAGCCACACAACTGTCTGTCGCTTATATCTCCAACACTCTGAGTTACTGTTCCTCTGCTGGAGCCCAAGGTGAGTGCCTTGGAATAAGAGAGTCTGTGCCTGGGCCCTTCAAGAGGATACCTGGTTTTCCCACTACATTCCATCCCACCCAGATGGTCAGCATCCCCACTGTTTTTCACAGCCAGATGTTGTGATGTCTTCTCTTCCCAGCAACAGAACTCTGGGCTGGGGAGGCCCGTATGGGGCTGGGGTCCCTTGCTCCTGTGGGGGGAATCTGCATCACTGAGATATTCCTCCTAATTCTCAACTGCCTCATGGAAGTTTGGGGTTAGCCAGTTCTTCATCTCTACCCCTCCTACCAGTATTGACATGGCTTGTTTATATTCTTAGTAATAAAACTTTTGTTCAGCCAGGCTTTAGATGATTCTCCAGGTTGATTGTTCTATAACTTAGTTTTAATTTTAATTTGTTCATGGAAGAAGTCAGGCACAGTGTTTATCTACTCTGCCATCTTAAATCTCCACTGAAGATTTTTATTTTAATAATTTTACTTTTGATTTCTTTTTACTTTTGAATTGACCCATTGGTCTTTCAGACATGCGTTTAATTTCCTAATATTTGTGATTTTTCCTCCTGTTATTGAGTTTTACTTTTATTCCATTGTGGTCAGAAAAGATACTTGGTATGATTTTAATCTAAAACCTGTAAGACTTTTTTTGTGACGTAACGTGATATGTCCTGGAGAATGATCCATGTTTGCTTGAGAACAACGTGTATTGTCCTGCTGTTGGATAAAATGCTATGTATATGTCTGTTAGATTCATTTGGCTAAAGTGTGATTCAAATCCAAATTTCTACTTTTATTTTGTCTGGATAATCTATTGTTAAAAATGAGATATTGAAGTCACCTACTATTATTGTATTGCTCTCTATTTCTTCATTCAGATATGTTAATAATTGCTTAACATATTTAGTTGCTTCATGTTGGATACATGTATATTTACAATTGTATATTCTCTTGATCAATTGACCTCATCATTATTATATAACGACCTCTTTCATTTGTCTCTTGTTATAATTTTTTGTCTGATTACAGTCTATTTTGTCTGATATAAGAAGACAAAATGCTCTATCGAGGTTTTCATTTGCCTGGAATATCGTTTTCCAATCCTTTATTTTAAGCCTGTGTGTGTCCTTAAAGCTGAAGTAAGTCTCTTTAAGGAAGCATACTAGTTTGTCTCTCTCTCTCTTTTTTAATCCTTTCAGTCAATCTGTGTCTTTTAAATAGAGAATTTAATCCATATACATTTAAATTAATTACTGACAAGTAAGGACTCACTATTGTCATTTTGTTTATTATTTTCTGGTTCTCTGTAGTAATTTTGTTTATTTCCTCTCTTGCTTTCTTTCATTGTGATTTGATGATTTTCTATAGCGGTATGATTTGATTCCTGTAGCTTTTGTGCATCTACTATTGTTTTTTCTCTTTTCTTTGAGGCTTACATAAAATATCTCATAATTACCACAGTCTGTTTTGCACTTACAACTTAACTTTGATCACTGACAAACATTCTTTCTTTTTACACTCCCCATATTCTATTTTTTGATGTCACAATTTAGATAGATAGATAGATAGATAGATAGATAGATAGATAGATATGCTTCTTTTTAAAAAATTTTTTATTAGTTTCAGGTGTACAAAGCAACGAAATAGTTAAACATTTTAACCTCTCAGAGGACTTTTAGTAAGATGGCAGAATAGATGGACGCTCTCCCAACTGCCTCCCAAGATCACATCAAAATTACAAATAATTTATACAACATTTAACCTTGGAAGTCCCCTGAACACTAGATGAACAGAACCTCTAAACGAAGGACCTAAAGAGAAGGCCACGTCAAGTCTGGTAGGAGGGGCGCAGACGAGAGAGGGCGAGCCCTGTGAGGGACGCCCCTGCTGGAGGGAGGCTTCTCTGGTTGGGGGAGAGACCCTCCTGCCACACACCGAGCTAACTAGCCCACAGTTGCTTTGCCAGGAAGAGGAGTTCTATGATAACGGGCAGTAGAAATTAGTGAGGACTCTCTTTGCTCGGCTTGGTGAGGCTGAAGGCTGGAGAACAAGTGGGGCCGGTACACCAATTCACTTGCCGGTGAGCACTCACCTGGTTCCTGTTGGAGGAAGTAACTGTGTGAGCTGGGCCCAGAAGCCTGTGGGAAAGGACTGAACTGAGCACCTTTGGTGCAGAAGCTGGAGGTTTGGGGACGATTGTTCCCATGGTGTAGCGCTTGAACACGAGTGGTGTACAGGAGAGCACCATTTTTTCAGGGTTGGGCCCTCCCACAGAGGGTCAGATCCAGGACCCCATTGGTCTGGTAAAATTGGCGCAGGAATGTGTGTGTGCATGAGTGCGCATGCAGCCTTGGATTACCACCCTCCACCCTGCTTGTGCTGTGTTGCCAGGGAAACACTGGGCAGGTGCCCTCCGGCTCCAACAGGCTGCTCACTGAGTCGCAGGAGTGCACAAGCCACCTTTGATCTTAAATCTCCACCCTGCTTGTGCTACGTAGCCAGGGAAACACAGGGCAGGTGCTCTCCAGCTGCATCAGTCTGTTCACTGAGACTCAGGAGGGCACGAGCTGCCTTGGGTCCCTGCTCTCTGCACTGTTTGTGCCGAGTTGCCAGGCTGGGGATTGGCTGTTGGGCTGCTTAGCCTGTTCTGCAGGCAGTTGATTGGGACAGGCTGAGACGGGGAGCTTTCCTGAGAGTGTTGGGCTGGGAGCTCTGCACCTGCATGATTCGATCGAGGATTTCCTGGAGAGTTTGTGTGGACTGATTGCTGGTGCAGAGTGCATGCTGCTCTGTCTTGGTAGGGGCCTCTGACCACATCAAGTGGTGCCTTGGGGGCCTGCCCCACCCACCTAGTGCTGTGTTGCCAGAGGCACCCTGAGCCCCCCAGTACCACAGGCCACAGAGGATTTTTTTGCAGTAGCGGACAACCTGCAAAAACCTGTGAAGGTTTTTTTTTTTTTGGTAGTTAGCACGGGTCCAGAGCACACAGCAGCTAACTGCGGAAAGTTCACTGCAAGCCTGAGAAGGAGGCCCGCACATAACACGTTAAGCTCTTCCCCCCAATAGCTGGTGCTGAGTGGCCCAGAGACTCTTTATTGCTGAGCAAGTGGTCTGCAGATTAAAGAGGACAGAGAGCCCACCCACCTCTTTTTCTTTTCTCTCTCTCTTCTTTCTGGGTGATCTATCTAATACATCAAAGCATTCACAGAATGACAGCCAGAATGAAGAAACAAAGTAACACGTCCAAGTAAAAGATCAGAAGAAAACTCTAGAAATGGAACTAAATGAAACAGAGGGATTCAAACTTTCAGAGACAGAGTTTAGAACACTGATGATAAGAATGTTTAAAGAACTTAGCAAGGACATAAAGAAGGATAGGGAAACCATAAAAAACAACCAGTTAGAACTAAAGAATATAATAACTGAAATGAAGAACACACTCGAAGGAATCACCAGTAGAGAAGATGAAGCAGAGGAGTGGATCAGCGATTTGAAAGACAAAATAGCAGAAATCACCCAGTTGGAACAACAAAAAGACAAAAGGATAAAAAAGAATGAAAATAGTTTAAGAGACCTCTGGGACAAAAAGTTATGCAACAATATATATGTCATAGGAATACCAGGAGAAGAGAAGACGAAAGGAATTGAGAATGTATTTAAAGAAATAATGACTGAAAACTTCCGTACTGGGTGAAGGAAATCAACATACAAGCCCAGGAAGTGCAGAGAGTTCCAAATAGGCTGAATCCAAACAGGTCACACTAAGACACATCATAGTTAAAATGGTAAAGCTTAAAGACAAAGACAGAATCCTAAAAGCAGCAAGAGAAGGACAGCAGGTTACATACAAAGGAACTTCCATAAGACTAACAGCTGACTTCTCTTCACAAACTCTGCAGGCCAGAAATGAGTGGCAGGAGATATTCAAAGTGACACAAAATAAAGGTCTACAATCAAGATTGCTCTACCCAGCACGGCTATCATTTAAAATAAAGGAGAGATAAAGAGCTTCTCAGAAAAGAATAAGCTTAAGGAGTTCATTACCACCAAGTCAGCATGCAGGAAATGTTAAAAGGACTTTTTTAAACAGAAGAAAGGGGAAAATAAGCTAACCCAGGAAGACCAGGAATACAAATAACAAAATGGCAATAAATATGCACCTATCAATAATCAGTTTAAATGTGAATGGGCTAAATGCTCCAATCAAAAGGCATACAGTGGCTGAGTGGATAAGAAAACAGGACCCATGTATATGCTCTCTACACGGTACTCATCTCAGATCAAAAGACACACACAGACTGAAAGTAAAGGGATGGAATAAGATATTTCATGCAAATGAAAATGAGAAAAAAGATGGAGTACCATACTTATTTCGGACAAAATAGACTTTAAAATGAAGACACATAATAATAAAGGGATCGATTCAACAAGAGGACACAACCCTACTAAACATCCATGCACCCAAATAGGAGCTCTTAAATATATAAGACAGATTTTGACAGACATAAAGACAGAGGTCAACAGTAACACTATCATAGTAGGGGACTTCAACACCCTGTTGTCACCAATGGACAGATCCTCCAGACAGAAAATGAACACGGACATAGTGGCCTTAAACAACACTTTAGACCAGCTGGATATAATTGATATTTTTAGAGCATTTCACCCCAAAGCTACAGAATATACATTCTTCTCAAGTGCACATGGAACATTTTCCAAGATAGACCACATGTCAGGCCACAAAACAAGTCTCAACAAATTTAAGAAGATTGAAATCATATCAAGTATCTACTCTGACCACAATGCTATGAAACTAGAAATCAATTATAAGAAGAAATCTGGAAAGCTTACAAATACATGAAGGCTAAATAGCATGCTACTAAATTGTGAGTGGGTCAAATATGAGATCAAGGAGGAAATCAAAAGATACCTCGAGACAAATGATAATGAAAACACCACGACCCAAAATCTCTGGGATGCAGTGAAAGCAGTCCTAAGAGGGAAGTTAATAGCAGTGCAGGCCTACCTATAGAAGGAAGAAAAATCTCAAATCAACAGACTATTTTAAAGCTAAGGGAACTCAAAAAAGAACAGCAAAACAAACTGAAAGGGAGTATAAGGAAAGAAATAATAAAGACCAGATCAGAAGTAAAGGAAATACAGACCAAAAAAAATACAAAAGATCAAGGAAACCAAGAGTTGGTTTTTTGAAAAGATAAATAAAATCAACAAACCCTTAACCAGACTCACCAAGAAAAAGAGAGAGAGGACCCAAATTAATAAAATCAGAAATGAAAGAGATGTGACAACAGATACCACAGAAATACAAAAATTTTTAGAAAATACTATGAGCAACTATATGCTAAAAAATTCGACAATCTGGAAGAAATGGATATATTTCTAGAAGCATACAATCTACCAAGTCTGAACCCAAAAGAAACAGAAACTCTGAACAGACAGATTACTGCCAAAGAAAGTGAATCAGTAATCAACAATCTTCCAACAAATAAAAGCCCTGGACCAGATGGCTTCACAAGTGAATTTTACAAACATTCAAAAAAGAATTAATACCTATTCTCCGCAAACTATTCCAAAAAATACAGAAGGAGGGAAGGCTCCCAAACTCTTTATATGAAGCTACTATCACCCTGATTCCTAAGTCAGACAAAGATATTACAAAAAAGGAAAACTACAGGCCAATATCCCTTATCTTCTACATCACTGGTTGGATCCTCTGCTTCATCCTAATCTACCATTGATTCCCTGTAATATATTCTTCATTTTTGTTATTGTATCCTTTATTTCTGACTGGTTCTCTTTTATGGTTTTCATCTCTCTGTTGAATTTCTCCCTGAGGTCACTGAACATCCTTATAACCAGTGTTTGGAATCTCCATTTCTCTTAGTTCTTTTTGTGGTGTTTTGTTCTGTTCTTTTATTTGGAACATGTTTATTTGTCTCTTCATTTTGGCTGTCTCTCTATGTTTGTTTCTATGTATTAGGTAGTGTTGTTATGTCTTCCAGTCTTAGTAGAGTGGCCTTATGTAATAGGTGTACTGTCGGGTTCAGTGGCACAGTCTTTCTTGTCAACTTAGACATGTGCTCCAGGTTTGTCCCTTGTGTGGGTTGCATGTGCCTTCCTCTTGAAATTGAGTCTTGATTGATAATTGCATATTGGTGGGAGGGTCTGACTCTTGGGCTCACTTGTGGTGAGGACTGTCCTGGACTACAGTGGGAGAGCTGTTGTGCAGGCGTTGACCCTACAGAGCAGGATCTGCCTCAGCAGGATTCTGGTGCCTGCCTAATTTTCCCCTTGGGTGTGTTGTACTTGGAGATGGCTGTGTGATGCTCCAGCTCGTTTTGAAGCTGGCCACTGGGGGCACCAGCCCCAGGGAAACTTTGAGAGTATCTGCTGTAGGTCTACTTCAGCTACAGCCTGTGCCCCACCTGTGCTTGGAATCACCTTGAGAGACCAAGTCACAAACCAAGGCAAGCTGCCACTAGTGCCAGCTTAGGGCTGCTCAGCAGGAGGTAAAGGACATGCTCAAGCCAGGTGCTGCTTGTCTGGGTCCTGTGAATCTTTGAGAGGAAAGTCCAGAGCTTGAGCCACATCTGGCAGCCTGTTTGAAAATGCCACTGAAAGCAGCCTGGGTGTGCCCAAAAGTTAGGCAGGGCCACGTGTCAAATCACCAAGATGTGGGAAATGAATGGTGGAGACTCACATATGGTGGCCACTGTGTCTGCACGCAGGGAAAGGGAGGGTTCAGCAAAGAAACAATGGCCTCCATCAGCTCCCCTGTCCAGAAGAAAGCCACCTCTCCCGCCTCTGTCCCAAGCCAGACAACTCAATTCCCAACCATTTGCCCCTGCCATTTTTATAGCTGCTGCCCAGGGCTAGAGCTCAGAACGAGTGATTCCGTTGGTGGGTAGGTTCACATGCAGTCCCTTTAAGAGGAGTGCCTGTGAGTGCAGCTGCACTCAGTTTCACTCAGTCACAATCTCTCCTGGTTTTCACACCAAAAATTATGAGGACTTCTCTCCCCAGCACTGGAATCCTGGGCTGGAGTGGGGCTGGGATCTCTCACTCCTTTAGGGACCCCCATAGCTGAAATAGCCCTCCCAATCTTTAGTGGTCATATGCAAGTGTGGGACAAGCCCGTTCCGCATCTCTGACCCTCCTACCATTCTGGAGGTGGCTTCTTCTGCATACTCTTAGTTGAAAGGCTTCAGTTCAGCTTGATTTTAGGTGATTCTCAATAATGGTTGTTTTGTAGATTAGTTGTAATTTTATTTTTTTATTTTTTATTTTTTTATTTTTTTATTTTTTTGAGGGCAGTATCACTGGCCCTCATATGTGGGATCCGAACCAGGGCCGCTGGCGTCCCAAGCCAGCGCTTAACCACTGCGCCACTCAGCCGGCCCGATTAGTTGTAATTTTAATGTGGTTGTGAGAGAAGGTAAACTCAGTGTTTACCTACTGCACCATCTATGTTGTTGAAAAAAATGACAATTTATATTTTTTATATTGTGTATCAATTGACAAATTATTGTACTTATAATTATTTTTAATGTTTGTATCTTTTAACCTTTATACTACAGTTAAGTAATTTACTCACTACCATTACAGTATTAAAGTATTCTGAAGTGGACTATATAGTTACCTTTACCAGTCAGTTTTATACTTTCATATAAATAATTAATTTCATATAAGTAAATAAATATTATTAATATTAATAATATCCTTTCAGGGCAGGCCGAGTGTCACGGTGGTTAAGCGCTGGCTTGGGAAGCCAGTGGCCCCGGTTTGGTCCCACATGTGAGGGCCAGAGACACTGCCTTCAAAAAAAAAAAAAAAGAAAGAAAGAATATCCTTTCGTTTCAGCTTTAAGAACTCCTTTTAGAATTTTTTCTAAAGCAGATCTAATGTGATAAATTCCTTCAGTTGTTTTTTTTTTGTCTAGGAAAGATTTTATCACATCTTCATTTCTGAAGTTCAACTTTGTAGATCAAGTATTCTTGTGTGGCAGTATTTTGAATATATTTTTCCATTCTCTCCTCACCTCTAAGGTGTCTGCTGAGAAATCTCCCTGTAGCATTCTGGAGGTTCTCTTGTATGATATGAGTTTCTTTTCTTTTGTTGCTTTCAAAACACCTGAAGCTGAATAATAATGTATGTCAACTATAATTTAATACAGATATAGTCACAGGATGTGGAGTACAGCATAGGGAATAGAGTCAATGGAATTGTAATAGCTATATATGATGTCAGAGGGGTAGTAGAATGGGGGAGGGAAGTTATCACTTTGTGAGGGATGTAAATGTATAGCTATTACATTGTCTTGTACATCTGAAACTAATTAAAAAATACAATTATTTTTTATTTTGACACTTTTACCAGAATGTGTTTCAGTGAAGTCCTCTTTGGGTTGAATCTGTATGAGGACTTAAGTTCTTCATGTATCTGGATGTGTATCTATCCTTAGATCTGGGAAACTTTCAGTTATTATTTCTTTAAGTAAGCTTTCTGCCCCCATTTTCTCCGTCTACTCATTTTAAGACTCCCATAATGTGAATATTGTTTGGCTCTGTGGTATCCCATAATTCATGTAGGTTTCTCTATTTTTTTTCATTCTTTTTTTACTTTTTCCTCTTACTAGATAATTTCAAAAGACTTTCTTTGCATTCACAGATTTTTAAAATTCTGCTTGATCAAGTCTGCCATTGAAGCTGTATTGCATTTTTCTTTTCATTCATTGTATTTTCAGCTTCAAAATTTATAATTAGTTATTTTTTAATGATTTCTGTATCTCTGTTGAACTTGTCATTTTATTAATGTATTTTTTCCCTGATTTTCATTATGTTGTCTATCCATGTTCTCTTGTAGCTCTCTGAGTTTCTTTTTTTCTTTTTTTAAAAATTTATTTATTTTTAATTGGGGAATTGGGGGAGGGGAACTGTGTTGGGGAATTGGGGAAGGGTATCAGCCAAGTTGTTGTTCTTAAATCTTCACTGTGGATGGTGTCAGTCACCATCTGGCTTAGAGCTAGTGGCCTCTAAGCTCAAGGTGCTGTGTTCAATCTTAGTTGTGGGTGGGTATAGCCACCATCCCATGTGAGAGTTGAACCAGCAGCCCTGTTGTTAAGAGTGCATGCTCTATCCTCTGAACCGTCCAGGTGGCAGCTCAGCTCAAGGTACCAAGTTCAGTCCTAGTTGCAGGTGGGCGTAGTCACCATCCCATGCAGGAGTCAAACCCAGCAGTCTTGTTGTTAAGAGTGCATGCTACATCCACTGAGCCATCCAGGTGGCAGCCCAGCTCAAGATGCTGAGTTCAGTCTTTTTTAGTTGCGGGTGGGCATAGGCCACCATTGAACAGGCAATCTTGTTTTTACACCAGCTGAGCCATTCTGCCACCTGTTGGCAACTCAGCGACAGTTCAGCTAGGGCACAGCATTCACTGGCCTCTGGGGGGATCGAACCAGCAGTTTTGTTGTTGCTCAGAGCTCACGCTCTAAGCCAACTCTAAACCAACTGAGCCACTCGGCAGGCCCCCTCTCTGAGTTTCTTTAAAACAATTATTTTGAATTACTTGTCCAGTGATTCATATATCTCCATTTCTTGGAAAGTTACTGTTTTTCTGCAGTGTGTCACATTTGCTCGATTTTGGGAGTTTCTTGTAGGCTTGCACTGATGTCTGCAATTTGATGTGCACCTCTTTCAGACTGCAGACCGATTTTGGTGCAGAAAGACCTTTGCCGGTGCATGAGTGAAAAGGTGCTGGCTGGGTTAAATATGGTGGTTCTGGCTTTGGTGTAGTCTCTATGTAGCTCCATTAGCTGAGGTCAGTGTTGGTGAAGATTGCGGGGTCCTTAAAGACCAAGGCTGCAGGTGTCCATAGTGAGGGTGAGGCCTTTTGTGGTCCTCAGTGGCAAAGTTTGCTGGGGTCATTTGATACTTTGTGTGGGTGAAGGGTGAAGGATGTCATGCCTGAAGAGAGCCCTTTTGGTGCTTGGTTCAGCTTGTGTTGCCTTTATTGTGGTGATGGCACTGAAGTCTAATGTGGAGGTGCCCATAGAGTAGTCACAGAGCCAGGTGTGTAGTGCAGGCACTTGTGGTCCAACAGTGACTCCGGCATTTGGGACACTGGATAGCTCTTAGCTGCAGTGGCTCTGGTGCTTGAGAAGTAGTTACATGCCAAGCAGCCATGGAGCTGAGGTTCAGAGCATGTATACACATTGAGAGGCAGCAGCTCTGGTGTGTGGGGATCTGGCTAGCTTGCAGTGGCACTTGACCTTGTGCATAAACATAGGTGTGGAGCTGTTTTTTAGAGTGCAAGTGAGCACAGAACTACCCCAGAGCTGGAGTCTGAAGCACAGGCTCAAGTAATGCAGTAACGACTCTGAAGCCTGGGGTGTGCACTGGGCTGGGGGAGTGGCGACTGTGGTCCTGGAGCAGTGGAACCGTGGCTTTGTTGGAGAGGGGAGCACAGCAATATATCCCTCTTAAGGATTCTGTGCATACAAACACAATGGAGTCCTCTGTTATGCAAGCTGTGTGTTCTATGTGACTGCTATGGGGCTGTTGAGGTTCTCAACATCAAACGCTCCCTGGGGCCTCCAGAGAACAGGCCACTGGGGACCTCCTTTGTGGCTGATATTGTCAGTCCCCACCTTCTTCTTTGTTTCTAGCCTTTTCCAGATATCGCCCCAGCAATCCTTTCTATAAAATTATTCTTTTCTTCAACATTATGTTGCTGTAGTTCTTAATTGGATTATTTAGCCATCCTAAAGCTATTTTCATTCATGAATAGCTGTCTAATTGTTTTTTGTGTGGTAATGAAGACTGGTATCTTCTTCTGGGCCATCTTGCTCTCCTTAGATTGTTCTCAAAAAATAATTTTTTTCAAACTACACATGAAAAATAATTTATTCAGTTTTTTATATTTAATGTGTACTTTAATGAATATATATTCAAGTTTTATAGTCTTTGGATACAATCATGTTTTAAAAAATCTTTAGATTCCTGAAAATAAGTACATGTCACGACAGAGCTAGAGGGGACTTCTGGTAAAATGGTGCAACAGACAGACGCTGTGCTAACTACCTCCCAGGATCACACCAAAATTACAAACAAATATTACAGCATTCAACCCTGGAGGTCCCTGGAACACTAGATGAACAGAACCACTAAACGAAGAACTTAAAGAGGAGGCCACGTCGGGTCTGGTAGGATGGGCGGAGACGAGAGAGGGCAAACCCCGTGAGGGAAGTCCCAGCTCTGGGAAGGCTTCTCCGGTTGGGGGATAGACCCTCCGGCTGCACACCAAGCTCACCAGCCCAGAGTTCCTTTGCCAGGAAGAGGAATTCTAAGATAGCCGGCAGTAAATTAGTGAGGACTCTCTTTGCTCAGCTTGGTGAGGCTAAGAGCAGCTGGAGAATCAGTGGGGCTGGCGCCCGGGCTTGCTGGCCGGTGAGCACTTACTTGGTTACTGGTGGAGGGAGTAGCTGTGTGAGACGGACCCAGGAGCCTGCAGAGATGGAGTGAAATGAGCACCTTTGGTGCAAAGGCTGGAGGTTTTTGGACTGTTGTTCCCGTGGTGTGGAGCCTGCAGAAGAGTGGTGTAGGGAGGACGCCATTTGTCGGGCTTGGGCCCTCCCATGGAGGATCAGATCTGAGACCTCATTGGTCTGGTGGAAGTGGCGCAGAAGTGCGTGTGTGCGTGTGTGCGTGCATGCGGCCTAGGATCCCCACCCTCCACCTGGCTTATACTGCGTTGCCAGGGAAACGCTGGGCTGGTGCCCTCTGGCTCCAACAGGCTGCTCACTGAGACCCGGTAGTGTGTGAGCCGCCTCAGATCCCCACCATCCGCATGGCTTGTGCTGCGTTGCCAGGGAAACGCCTGGTGGGTGTACTCCAACAGGCTGCTCACTGAGATGCGGGAGTGCGCAAGCCACCTTGGGTCCCCACTCTCCACACTACGCTTGCAGAGTTGCCAGGCTGGTGATTGGTTGTCGGGCTGCTCGGCCTGATCTGCGAGTGGCTGATTGGGACAGGCTGAGACTGGGAGTTTTCCTGGGAGTGTTGGGCCGTGAGCTGTGTGCCTGCGTCATCCAGCCAGGGCTCTCCTGGTGATCTATCTAATACATCAAAGCAATCCCACAGCAACAGCCAGAATGGAGAAACAAAGAAACATGTCACAAGTAAAAGATCAGAAGAAACGTCTAGAAATGGAACTAAATGAAACAGAGGGATCCAACCTTTCAGAGACAGAGTTTAGAACACTGATGATAAGAATGTTTAACAAACTTAGTGAGGACATAAGGAAGGATAGAGCAATCATAAAAAAACAACTAGTTAGAACTAAAGAATACAATAACTGAAATGAAGAACACACTCGAAGGAATCACCAGTAGAGTAGATGAAGCAGAGGAGTGGATCAGCGATTTGAAAGATAAAATAGCAGAAATCACCCAGTTGGCACAGCAAAAAGACCAAAGAATAAAAAACAATGAAAATAGTTTAAGAGCCCTATGGGACCAGGTGAAACGCAACCAACAACGAATCATCGGAATACCAGAAGGAGAAGAGAAGAAGCAAGGGTCGAAAATGTATTTGAAAAAATAATGACTGAAAACTTCCCTATCCTGGTGAAGGAAATCAACATACATGCCCAGGAAGTGCAGAGGGTTCCAAACAAGCTGAACCCAAACAGATCCACACCAAGAGACATCATAGTTAAAATGGCAAAGATTAAAGACAGACACAGAATCCTAGAGGCAGCAAGAGAAAGACAGCAGGTTACATACAAAGGAACTCCTGTTAGACTAACAGCTGACTTGTCTACAGAAACTCTGCAGGCCAGAAGGGAGTGGCAGGAGATATTCAAAGTGACACAAAATAAAGGCCTACAACCAAGATTGCTCTACCCAGCACGGCTATCACTTAAAATTGAAGGAGAAACAAAGAGCTTCTCAGAAAAGAACAAGCTTAAGGAATTCATTACCACCAAGCCAGCATTGCAAGAAATGTTAAAAGGGCTTTTTTAAACAAAAGAAAGGGGTAAATAAGTTAACCCAGGGAAACCAGGAATACAAATAACAAAATGGCAATACATATGCACCTGTCAATAGTCATTTTAAATGTGAATGGGCTAAATGCTGCAATCAAAAGACAGAGAGTGGCTGAGTGGATAAGAAAATAGGACACATGTATATGCTGTTTACAGATGGAATAAGATATTTCATGCAAATGGAAATGAGAAGAAAAAAAGCTGGAGTACCAATATTTATTTTGGACAAAATAGACTTTAAAATGACTACAATAAAAGACAAAGAAGGGCACTGTAACTGTAATAAACATCTATGCACCCAACATAGGAACTCCTAGTTACATATAACAGATTTTGACAGACATAAAGACAGAGATCAACAGTAACACTATCATAATAGGGGACTTCAACACCATTGTCACCAATGGACAGACCCTTTAGACAGAAAATCAACACAGAAAGTGGGGACTTAAAGGATATTTTAGACCAGCTGGACTTCGTTGATATTTTTAGAGCATTTCACCCTGAAAAAACAGAATATACATTCTTCTCAAGTACACATGGGATATTTTCCAAGATAGACCATGTTAGGCCACAAAACAAGTCTCAGTAAATTTAAGAAGATTGAAGTCATATCAAGCAGATATAAAGGAAAAACTGATGGTTGCTGGCTGAGATGGAGTGGGGAAGAGGGAGAGGAGGAAGGTTTTGGACAGTGTATGTGGGTGACTACAATGTTGCCGCAGGGATATGGGGGCAGTTCTGGGAATGTAATTGATAATGTTGTGAAGAGACTATTATGTTGTGTGAAATAAGTCAGTCGGAGAAGGACAGGTACCATGTGATCTCACTTGTGTGTGGAGTCTGAAGAGCTGAATGAACGATCAAAGTAAACAGACTCGTAGATGTAGAGGAAAAACTGAGGGTTGCTAGTTGGGAGGGGGGTGGGGATGGGGGGAAGGGGAAGGGATTAGACAGCATAAATACGCAACTACAATATTGCCACAGGGATATGAAACACAGTTCGGGGAATATAATAATGTTGTAAAAATTTTGTGGTGTGTCAGATAGTCACATGTCTTGTTAGGAAGACCACTTCATGGATGGAGTAGAGGCTTGATCACTGCACTGTACACCTGAATCTGATATTGTATAGTATTGTTATATAAAATTGCCCTGTTAAGATTTCTGTAAAGCACATCAAATTGTACTTGAAAGATTATATATTCTTTCTTATTTGTCCATAAAAATTTTAAAAGAAAGGTGGTGGGGAACAAAATAAAAGGAAAAGTCATGTGCTATATGAAGAGAACGTTTCTACTGCCCCTTGAAGAAAGCCACTGAATCCTTTGATTCATTTACACATGATTTGCTGTGTCATCAAGACATTTGAAGGTAGTGATAGTCTGTTAATTTGTTTTCTAAGTAGAAAAAGTGACATGGCAGCAGCACAATGAAGAAGTAACTAAAAATGTAAACTAATGCGATTGTCATGACTACCAAGTGAGTGAAATGTTATTTTAAAAGATGGATTTTTGTGAATGAAACAGTTTATTAAAGCATTTTTTTTATGTTTTACAGAATATATTCTAAATTCCATCAAAAAAGAATGGAAGAACTAACTGAAGTCTGTCTGCAGAACTTTTTCAACCTTTTTCTACTGTTAGCAGCTGTTGCAGATGTGGAAGATGTAGCAAGTCATGTTTTAGACCTGAATTTTCTCAAGCCTGCCTGTAAAACCTCACCTCTCATTTGGAAGGATCAGGCAGCCTTCCTCTTGATGTATACTGAGAAAAACCTGGATATTGGTGTTTTGGCTAAGAAATTTTCAGGTACTTTCCAGGAAAAATGTCAGCTATATTTTAAATAAAAATCTTTTAAAAAAAATCTGTCACAGAGTGTGAGACAAACATGTACACCAACATATTGTCAAATAAGATTTTTGCAATATGATCAAGCGTGATCACACAGCAGCCTAGCTGTCTGCCCCCGTGCACCTTCCCATAACAACAGATCCTCATGGAGACAGTGCTTCCACTATGCTATGACAATTCCCCATGGGACCCCTAAAGAGGGCTGGTTAATCAATGAAGGGTACAACTCTAGCTGCAGATAGGGCAACCCAAGCCAGACACAGTCACAGGGGTACCATGGGAGGAATCATGGAGGTGAAGAACATGGGCCAAAGACCTCTTGTCTTCAGTGCTGACAGCCTGCCTGAGAGATGAAACCTAACCAGGTGATAACATCTGTCTTCTGTGCATTCTTATCTCTAAGCCTCGGCATGAGAATTTTCTGTCTCCCAGGAGGTACATGTATACAGGTTGTATAGTATTGTATGCCAACTGTAACTGAATATGTGGATAGTCACGGGATGTGGAGTATACTGTGGAGGGGAGTCGGGAGTTGTGATAGATATGTATGATATGGGGGGGAGTGGGGTGGCGAACTGGGAGAGGGGGTTGTCACTTTGGGGGGTAAAGAGTATAACTATTGCATTGTGTTGTACACCTGAAACTAATTAAAAAAAAAAAAAGATAGAGCTAGAAAGGCAGCCATAAAAACAGAGCTCAGAAAAGAAAAAAGAAAAGCAGCAGAAAAAAATTTTTAGAAGAAATCTGCTCACTCTTTTTAATTCCAAAATAAAGAAAGAGTAGGCTTCAGTCAAGCATATAAAATTGTAGAGTACATTATATACTTTTCAGATTTAATTATTGATCAAAACAATATTAACAAGCCAAACGGACATTGCAAATTATTTAGATTTTCATTACTGACTAAAATAATGAAAATGGGGCCAGCCGAGTGGTTCAGTTGGTTAAGAGTTGACTTAGAGAACGAGTTCTAAGCAACAGGGCCACTGGTTCAATTCCACACGGGCCAGTGAGCTGCGCCCCAAGCTGAGTTGTGGCTGAGCTGCCAACAGGTGGCAGGATGACTCAGCTGGTGTAACAACAAGATTGCCTGTTCTATGGTGGGCTATGTCTACCTGCAACTAAGACTGAACTAGCACCTTGAGCTGAGCTGCCACCCGGATGGCTCAGTGGATAGAACATGTGCTCTTAACAACAAGGCTGCTAGTTCAACTCTTGCATGGGATAGTGGCTACGCCCACTCGAAACTAAGATTGAACACAGCACCTTGAGCTTAGAGGCTGCAAGCTGCCGATGGGAAGCCAGATGGCGACTGGCGCCCTCTACAACAAAGACTGAAGAACAACTTGGCTGGTCCCCTTCCCCAATTCCTCAACATTGCTCCCCTCCCTCAATTCCCCAATAAAATCTTTAAAAATTAATTAATTAATTAATTAATGAAAATGAGCAAGATAATTATTTTCATCAAATCCACAATTTTATCAGGTCTGATGAAATCTGTGCAATTATAATCTTCACTAAATGAAGCTGGAACTGCTGATCAAAATAATGAGAATAAGTGACAAAGGTATGCACATTAAATTCCCAACCCCTAACAAATACAGAGGGTCCCCAGCCATCTCCCACTGTTAGCAAGAAAGAAATCATTTAAACTTTTCAGTACCTCGTTACCATATAGTATGAGAGACACCATATGATACTTAAAAATATCAGAGTTCTGATTGGTTGAAGGTGGGCAAACCAGGAGTAGGGGAATAGGGAAGGGAGATGCATGGAGACGTCACCCACCCCTGTGGCCCAGGAAGCAGACTGGAGAGCATTATAGCAGCAAGGGGGCTCACTTCCCGCGGCCCCGCGGTCCTGCTGGTAGTGCAGCAGGAGCAAGCCTGGAGAGTCTGAGGCAGAAGCCTCAGTTCAAAACTGCAGCAGGACAGGTTATTTATTTATTTATTTATTTATTTATTTATTTATTTATTTATTTATTTTCTTCTCTCTCGGACAGAAAACAAAGGGCAGCTGCATAAATGGGAGCCTGCTACCACCCTCCCTCAGAAATCCTAGCCCAGTGCCATTCCAAAGTCTTAAGCTGATCCCTGAATGGAAGAGTAGTGTCAGATTGCACAGGTGCTCCTATTCCTGGGATGAGGCTGCAGAGTGTGGGTCTGCCTACCCCGTCCCCCCCTTTCCGGCACAGCTTGTGAGGCAGGGCACCTTCAGCTGCTGAGTCACTCGCAGAACCCCTGCAGGAATCTTTTAGTAGCTCAGAAATCTTACAGCTCTCATAGCCGCCAGCAGAAAAAGTGTTCTAAGATGCACATTGAGCCTTCTGGCTACACAGCTGTCAGCATGCCTCCAGGCAGGTGAGAGCAGAAACAGCACTGACTTTGTAAAAACCACCAATCACACCTCATAGCACCACTCATCTTGACATGCATCGCCAGGGTCACTCTGGGCGCCAGGTGGCTGGCTCTGCCCCCAAAAGACACAGAGGAGTTTTTGTATAGCAGAGAAAAACTTGGAAAGAGCTTGGTGGACTTTAGCCAAGACGGCACTGGTTTCTTTTCTTTTCTTTTTCTTTTTTTTTTTGATTTTTGTTTTTGTTATTGTTGTTTTTGGGGCTTTTTGGGTTTTTTTGTTTGTTTGTTTTGGTTGTTTTTCTATATTAGTTTTTTTTAATATATGTATATATATAAGCATATATATAGGTGTGTCAACGTATATACTATTATGATTTTTTGTTTGTTGGTTGGTTTCTTTTTTTTCTTTCTTTTCACCCCCCCTCTCTCTCACTTCTTTTCTTTTTTCTTTTCCCTGCTCTACTTTTCCTGCTTTCCATTTTTCTGCAATATTTTTTTCTTTTTTGGTGTTGCTATTTTGCTTCACATGTTTATTTTGCTTTCTTTGTATGTTTGATATGTCTGTGCATGTAGAGTGTGGGTTGTTGATTGTTTTCAAAGTGAGAGTATCTGGTTTCTTTTGGTGGTTGGTGTGGTTGTGCTTGTTGATCTGTTTTGCCTTAAAATCACTTTGCAGCAGGGCCCAGCCAAAGAGGCACAAGAATCATCACACCCAGAGGAAAAATTTAGACCAAAACAGAGCATTACTGGGTTTGACCTACAAGAGTCACACCCAAAGGGATATCTCTACAGGCACAAAAGCCCATAGGGGCCAAGCCTCATCTGAGGGGTCAATCCTCACAAAGCAGCTCATACACTTTAATAGCCAACCCCCACAACATAGATTGCTTTATCCAGCAAGGCTATCATTTAAAATTGAAGGAGAGATGAAAAGCATCCCAGAAAAGAATAGGCTAAAGGAATTCATTACCACAAAGCTAGCATTGCAGGAAATGTTAAAAGAGCTTCTTTAAGCAGAAGAAAGAAAAAAACAATCTAACCAAGGAAGACCAGAAATATGAATAACAAAGTGGCAATAAATATGCACCTATCAATAATCACTTTAAATGTAAATGAGCTAAATGCTCATTCACGCAGACCAGAGCAGAAATAAATGAAATAGAGACCAAAAAACAATATAGAAGATCAATGAAACCAAGTGCTAGTTTTTTTTAAAAGATAAACAAAATCGACAAACTCCTAGCCAGACTCACCAAGAAAAAGAGAGAGAGGACCCAAATTAATAAAATCAGAAATGAAAGAGAAGTGGCAACGGATACCACAAATACAGAAAATTTTAAGAAAATACTATGAGCAACTATATGCCAACAAATTCGACAATCTGGAAGAAATGGATACATTCCTAGAAGCATACTATCTACCAAGTCTGAAGCAAGAAGAAACAGAAACTCTGAACAGACTGACTACTACGAAAGATTGAAAGTAATAAGCTTCCAAACAAAAAAAGTCCTGGACCATATGTCTTCACAGGTGAATTTTACAAAACACTCAAAAAAGAATTAATACCTATTCTCCTCAAACTATTCCAAAAAATACGGAAGGAGAGAAGGCTCCCAAGCACATTTTATGAGGCCACTATTATTTTGATCCCCAAATCAAACAAAGATATTACAGAAAAAGAAAACTACAGGCTGATATCCCTAATGAATATAGATGCAAAAATCCTCAACAAAATACTAGCATACCGAATTCAGCAACAGATTTAAAAGATCATACACCACAATCAAGTGGGATTCATTCCTGATATGCAGGGATGGTTCAATATCTGCAAATCAATTAATGTAATACATCACATTAACAAAATGAAAAATAAAAATCATATGATCAGATCAATAGATGCAGAAAAAGCATTTGCCAAATCCAGCAGCCATATGATAAAAACTCTTAGCAAAGTGAGAATAGAGGGATCATACCTCAACATAATAAAGACCATATATGATAAATCCTCAACAAATTTCGTACTCAATGGGGAAAGGCTAAAAGCTTTCCCCTTAAGATCAGGAAGTAGACAAGGCTGCCCACTTTCACCACTTCTATTAACATAGTTCTGGAAGTTCTAGCCACAGGAATCAGCCAAAATAAATAAAATAAAAGGCATCCAAATTGGAAAGGAGGAAGTAAAATTGTCACTATATGCAGATGACATGATACTATATATAGACAATCCCAAAGACTCTACCAAAAAACTGCTAAACTGATAAATTTGGTAAGGTAGCAGGATACAAAATTAATATTCAGAAATCAGTTGCATTTGTATACACCAATAATAAACTATCAGAAAAAGATATCAGAAAATCAACCCCTTTGATAATTGCTTCAAAAACAATAAAATACCTATGAATAAATTTAACAAAAGAAGTAAATGACCTGTACTCAGAAAATTATGACACTGAAGAGAAAAATCAAAGAAGATACAAGTAAATAGAAATACATACCATGTTTGTGGATAGGAAGAATTAATACAGTTAAAATGTCAATAGTATTTAAGGCACTATATAGATTCAATGCAATTCCTATCAAACTACCAAGGACATTTTTCACAGAAATAGAACACATAATCCTAAAATTTATATGGAACCATAAAAGACTTGAACGGCCATGACAATCTTGAGAAATATTGGGAGGTATCATGTTATCTGACATCAAATCATACTATAGTAATCAAAACAGTATGGTACTGACTTCCGGTAAGATGGCGGGATAGACGTGATGCCAACTGCCTCCCAGGAAAACACCAAAATTACATATAATTTATACAAGTCCCCTGAACACTAGATGAACAGAAGTCCCCTGAACACTAGATGAACAGAAGCTTTAAATGAAGGACTTAAAGAGGAGGCCACTTGAGTCTGGTAGGAGGGGAGGAGACAAGAGAGGGCAAACCCCAACATGGCGACACCTCAGGGGTGGGGAGACTTCTCCAGTTGGGGGAGAGACCCTCCGGCCACACATCGAGCTCACCAGCCCAGAGTTACTTTGCTAGGAAGAGGAGTTCTACAATAGCTGGCAGTAGAAATAGTGAGGACTCTCTGCTCAACACGGTGAGGCTGAGGGCAGTTAGAGAACCAGTGGAGCCGGTGCATGGACTCACTCGCCAGTGAGCACTCACCTGGTTCCTGGTGGAGGGAGTAGCTGTGTGAGCTGGGCCTAGGATCGTGCTGGGACAGACTGAACTGAGCGCCTTTACCATGAGAGCTGGAGGTTTTTGGGACCGCTGTTCCCTTCGTGCGGAGCTTGCACATGAGTAGTGTACAGGAGGGCACCATTTTTTCAGGGTTGGGCCCTCCCACAGAGGGTCAGGTCCTGGACCACATTGGTCTGGTGAAATTGGTGCAGGAGTGTGTGCATGCGCGCGCTCATGCTGCCTTGGAGCCCCACTCTCTGCAGGGCTTGTGCTGCGTAGCCAGGGAAACGCGGGGTGGGTGCGCTCCAACTCCATCAGCATGCTAATTGAGTCGTGGGATTATATGAGCTGCCTTGGGTTACTGTTCTCCGCACTGCGTGTGCAGAGTTGCCAGGCTGGTGATTGGTTGTCGGGCTGCTTGGCCTGATCTGCAAGCGTCTCATTGGGACAGGCTGAGACTGGGAGTATTCCTGGGAGTGTTGGGCCATGAGCTATGTACCTGCGTGATCCAGCCAGGCCTTTCCTAGTGATCTATCTAATACGTTGAAGCAATCCCAACTAGTTAGAACTAAAGAATACGATAACTGAAATGAAGAACACACTTGAAGGAATCACCAGTAGATTAGATGAAGCAAAGGATCGGATCAGAGATTTGGAAGACAAAATAGCAGAAATCACCCAGAAGCAATAGGTAGCATTTAATTATGTGTCAGACACTGTGCTAAGCCCTTTACATATATTATCTCACTTAACCCTCACAACAATGAAGCAAGTACTTTTGTTACCTTCTCTTTTCATAGTCAAAGTCAGAGCTAGTAAGGGACAGAGCTGGGATTCAAGCCCTCACTGCTAGCTCTAGAGCTTGTGGTAGGAAGCACCACATCACCCTCAACCCCTTCCATGCGTCTTCTTACTTGGTCCCAGAACCACTGGGAGAAGAGAGCCCAGCCTGAATTAATTGACCTATAGAGCAGCCTTCCTGCATGCCTGGTGGGATGTTGTAGAGGAGGGCAGAGAAGCAGACTCAGTGAGAAAACTAGACACCCCAAAGTCAGACCAGCAGCCAAGTCCTTCCATATTCACCTTGCAGAGTTTGTTCACAAGTTTCCATCAGAGGAAACAACACAGACTGCATTTTTTTAAAACTTTTTAATTACTATTACTATTATTATTATTATTATTATTATTATTATTATTATTAGTTACAGATGTACAAAACAATGCAATAGTTATTTTTTTCACCCCTTACAAAGTGAATCCCCCCTCCCCTGCCCCTCCACACCCGATATCATACATATCTAATACAATTCCATTGACTCCATCTCCACACTATATTCCATATCCCATGACTATAAATGTGTTAAATTATAGTTGACATATAATATTGTTCAGCGGCAGCTTCAGATGTACAGTGCAGTGGTAAGACTACTACACCGTCCATGAAGTGGTCTCCCTAAAAAGACATGCATCCTTCTGTTCCCCTAAAAAAAAATATTTACAACCTTATAGATTATATTCCCTAAACTGTCTCTTCTGTCTCTGCAGTAGTATTGTAGTTATCAGTTTATGTTGCCTCGTCCTTTCCCCTTCTCCCTCATGCCCATCCCCATTCAATCTAGCCCTCATCAGTTGTTTTTTTTGTGTGTCTCTAAGACTATTTCTGTTTACATTGCTCATTTATTCAGTTCTTTAGATTCCACATATAAGTGAGATCATATGATATTTGTCTTTCTCTGACTGACTTATTTCACTTAACATAATGTTCTCTAGGTCCATCCATATCGTTGCAACTGGTACAATTTCTTTCTTCTTTACAGCTGCGTAATATTCCATTGTGTAAATGTACCACAGTTTCTTAATCCAGTCGTCTACCGATGGGCATTTCAGTTGTTTCCAAGTCTTGGCTATTGTAAATAGTGCTGCAATGCACATAGAGGTGCATATACTTTTCCGAATTAGTGTCTTGGGTTTTTCAGGATAAATGCCTAGGATTGGAATTGCTGGGTCAAAAGGTAGTTCCATTTCCAGTTTTTTGAGATATCTCCATACTGACCTCCATAGTGGCTGCACCTATCTACAATCCCACCAATAGTGCAGGAGGGTTCCCTTTTCCCCACAGCCCCACCAGCACTTGTTGTTTGTTGGTTTATTGATGATAGCCATTCTGACTGGAGTGCGGTGGTATCTCAACACCAAAAAAACAAACAACTCAATTAAAAAATGGGCAGAGGAAATGAAGAGACATTTCTCTAAAGAGGACATACAGATGGCCAACAGGCATATGAAAAAATGTTCAACCTCACTGATCACTAAGGAAATGCAAATAAAAACTACAATGAGATACCACCTCACAGACTGCATTTTTTTATCTGTTTCCTTTGCTCATTCATTCAGTTTTTCAGATTCCACATATAAGTGACATCATATGGTATTTGTTTTTCTCCGACTGACTTATTTCACTTAACATAATAGTCTCTAGGTCCATCCACATCGTTGCAAATGGTACGATTTCATTCTTCTTTATAGAGGAATATTACACCATTGTATAAATGTACCACAGTTTCTTAATCCTGTCATCTACCGATGGGCATTTTGGTTCTTTCCAAATCTTGGCTATTGTAATTAGTGCTGCAATAAACATAGGGGTGCATATATTTTTTCGAATTAGCATCTTGGATTCCTCTGGGTAGATACCCAAGAGTGGAATTGCTGGGTCATGCAGCAGTTCCATTGCCAGTTTTTTGAGATAGCTCCATACTGATTTCCATAATGGCTGCACCAATTTGCAGTCCCATCAACAGTGCACCAGGGTTCCCTTTTCTCCACACCCTCGCCAGCACTTGTTTGTTGATTTGTTGATGATAGCCATTCTGACTGGAGTGAGGTGGTATCTCATTGTGGTTTTTATTTGCATTTCTCTGATTAGTCAGGTTGAACATTTTTTCAAATGCCTGTTGGCCATCTGTATGTCCTCTTTAGAGAAATGCCTCTTCATATCCTCTGCCCATGTTTCAATTGGGTTGTTCGTTTTTTTGGTGTTGAGTTTCATGAGTGTTTTATAAATTTCGGATATCAACCCCTTATCAGATATATTGTTGGTGAATATCTCCTCCCATTCAGTAGGCTGCCTTTTTGTTTTATTGATGATTTCCTTTGCTGTGAAAAAACTTTTAAGTTTGATGTAATCCCATATGTTCATTTTTTCTTTTGTTTCCTTTGCCTGAGGGAATATATCAGTAAAAATATTACTCAGGGTAATGTCTGCAAACTTACTCCCTATGTTTTCTTCTAGGAGTTTTATGGTTTCAGGTCTTACATTTAAGTATTTAATCCATTTTGAGTTTGTTCTCGTATATGGTGTAAGTAGGTAGTCCATTTTCATTTTTTTTCACGTGTCAGTCCAATTTTCCCAGCACCGTTTATTAAATAGACTACCTTTACTCCAATGTAAATTCTTGCGTCCATTGTCATAGATTAAATGACCGTATATCGATGGGTTTATCCTGGGATCTCTATCCTGTTCCATTGGTCTATGTGTCTGCTTTTATGCCAATACCATACTGTTTTGATTACTGTAGCCTTGTAGTATGTTTTGATGTCAGGTAGTTTGATGCCTCCCACTTTGTTCTTATTTCTCAGGAATGTCATGGTTATTTGGGGTCTTCTGTGGTTCCATATAAATTTTAGGATTCTATGTTCTATTTCTCAGAAAAATGACAGACTGCATTTTGAATTGGAATTCTTTTTGGAAGTCTGATGTAACCAGATTACAAAGCAAGATTACATTTGTTATAGTTTGCAAGATTAGTTACTTTTATTTACTATTTATTAAATTCAACATTCTGCTAAGAAACAGAGTATTTTGAAACTTTTACTTGAAAAGTCCTGCCACTAAGCATATATGACTTAAACCACTTTCAGTAGTGGTCCATTTTTTATTACTAGTTATTCTAGGTGACTCCACCGAATTGAATCTGTATGTACAACAAAAAGTGGTTTGTTTGTAGTTATTTTTAGCAAGTCCTTTTCTTCTTTAATGAAATATTCACTTTGAAAATAGCATTGCTCCTGGGAATAATATTCAGAAAAATCTTAAGAAACATGTAAATTGGTAAATGAAAACATGGTTACTATGTAGAAAATAATTTTAAAAGAGCACAAAATACTAATTGTCAATACAGCACTTTGAAATGAATATCTTCTTTAATCCATTGTAATATAATTTATGGGAAATTCGTTTAAGATCTCTGCAATTTTAATTGTTTAATGGTAATTGAAACAACAAGGTTCTTTCACTTCATAATATTCAGACCTTTAAGTGAATTTTCAAACCATAGTCTGTGTTCTACCTAACTGCTACTTTGCTTTTGAGGAATATCAAAATTGTTGTCCCTATTCACCAGCACTAATTAATACAAATGTTTCCTTCTCATTTTTAAAGGCTTTTTGTTATTAATTTTCAGAGAAGTATCATCAATGTTACTTTTTCTAAATTATTCAGGGTGGGAAGATTAAAATATTAACAACTTTAGATTGATTAGACATTTAAAAGAATCATGTAAACCTTCTAGCTAAGTTCATAAAAGAGGCTTAAAAGGATAAATTAAAGTCTGTGAATAGGGTAGATGAAAAGAATTGACCTTGGACCTTGGTATTCTTATTAGAATATCAGTTTGGTTTTTTTTTATCATTTGGTCTCATGATATTGGCAGAAATAAAGGAAAATAAACCAAAAAAATACAATTTTTTAAATTTAAAATTTATTGGGGTCACAGTTGTTAGTCAAGTTACATAGGTTTCAAGTGTATAATTCTATAATATATCGACTATATATCACATTGTGTGTTCACCATCCAGAGTCAGTTCTTCCATCACCATATATTTGATCTCTTTTACCCTCACCTACCACTGCCCTCCAAGTAGAAAATGTATGCAACTAATTCACCCACCTTGTTTTATAAAGTTTATATAACAGGTTAAGAAAAAATGAATTTAATATTATAATACATTTTCACACCTGAGAATAAGTTACACAATATACTTTTAAATCATTGTGAAATTGTACAATTTACTCAAGCAAGAGGTTTCAGGGTCTATGATTTCAGAGTGATTCATTTCCTTCCAAAATTAAATATGTACAAGAGAGTCATACAGCTTTTTATGGGCTTTGTTCCTCTATTAATTATGGTGAACATGTTTATATAATAATTTTTACTTAGGTAGCTCACTTACTGATTAGTATCTATCCACCCACAAAAACCACTAGTGCAAATTTACAGGCTGATCTGATGACTAAAAAAAACAAACTTCAGGAATTTAAGATTTAAAGCAGGACTGGCTGAGTGACTCAGTTGGTTAAGAGTTGGCTTAGAGCGTGTGTTCTGAGCAATGGAGCCGCTGGTTTGATTCCCACATGGGCTAGTGAATGCTGCGCCCTAGCTGAGCTGTCGCTGAGCTGCCAACAGTTGGCAGGAATGCTCAGCTGGTATAACAACAAGATTGCCTGTTCAATGGTGGGCTACACCCACCCACAACTAAAAGATTGAACTACACACCTTGAGCTGAGCTGCCACCCAGATGGTTCAGTGGATTGGGCGTGTGCTCTTAACAACAAGGCTGCTGGTTTGACTCCTGCATGGGATTGTGGCTATGCCTACCCGCAACTAAGACTCAACACAGCACCATGAGCTTAGAGGCCACAAGCTGCCAACAGAACCCAGATGGTGACTGGCGCCCTCCACAACGATGACTGAACAACAACTTGGCTGGTCCCCTCACCCGATTCCCCAACACTGTTTCCCTCCCCCAATTCCCCAATAAAATCTTTAAAAAAAAAAAAGTAAAAACAAAGCTAATGAAATTTTGTATCCTCAGCAGAGAAGAAGCTATGTGAAGAATAGGTAGAAAATTATGGTTCCAATATTTATTAACTTTATCATGAAATCAATCAATCAAGAGAACTACCAAAACCAACCTAACATATTGCTCCATTCATTGCTATTCATATAGATAACACAGTTCTGTTTTCAAATCTGGGTATAATATATTTCTCTGATTCTTTATAGGATTCCTTGCTGTTGCCCTGGCAAAGAATCTCTCCTTGACTAATCTTTTGTCAGGTTCCTCCGAGCCCTCTTCTTGACTAGGCTTCATCTTTCAGCTCTGTCTTTTATGTCCTAGTCCAGTTGTAGCAAGAATCCTTCTAAATCAATTTACAGAGGATCCCTGACCCTTGATAGATGATCATCCTGTCTCACCTTCAGCAAAAATCCTGTTAAGTCACTTTAGCAAGAATCCCCCTAACTCTTGATGTCTCCTCTTAGTAATTTTCCATCCACTGACTCCCTCTTTCTGTTAATTGTCAATAGGTCTCCAGTTGTCCCTGTATTGTGATAGTCTTAATACTTATCACAGTAATCCTGAATAAAGTCTTCCTTACTTTAACAAGTATCAAAATAAATTTTCTTTCACCCCCTACTTTTGTTTCATTATAGTTTTAATATTGCTTTTTAGCCCAATAATAAATGCAGGGATAAATCGCTCACAGCATATGGTCATTCCACATTCCAGTTAGCAATTTAAGGTATTTCTTTACAGGTTTACACAACTATTGATTCAAACCTTTAATATTTTTTTACATGTAAATTTTTAAAAACTTATTACCCAATTAGCATTATTTTGTTGACGTTAAAACAAAAAATTCAGAAGACAATAGTCAAATTGATAAAAATTAGAGTAACTCTAAACATAAAATTAAAATCCCCGCAAGAGGAGACCGCCTCCCAGACACAACGTCAGTTGGTGACAGCCATGGTCAGGGCGAGCTTCCTGGATAGGATCAGGCCCAGGTTGAGCCCGGAAGAGACACCATGCCACAGTGACTGAGGTATGAGCGCTCCTGAATTCCCAACGGACCGCCAAAACATGTTAATACTGTTTGCACATGAACTTAATAAAGTTTTCTCCAACTAAACCGTTATAGAAAAAACAAGGCTGTTTCATTCATTTTGGCTTCAGCTTTGCAATTGTGTCAAGCACAACGCTTGTACAGACATCTTCTCTTATTTTTCTGGTGGAAACTCGGCCCTGGGTCTCTGCATGATAAATCTCTAGTGCTCTGGTGGCAGGGTTCAGTCTAAGCCCGTTACAAGTGTCTTCCTGTGTTTAAACATGGAAAGGGTTCACGGTGAGGTGAGAGATCTTAAACTTTTCTTTTTCCCTGGGTTTGGCTCTGGCTTACAATCGCTCAGGAATCAAGCTGTGAAGGAATGCGCTGTCACATCACAATTCTGAAAGAAGATCCCTTAAACCACTGAAGTCAGTGTTCGTCTGTGGATAATCTAGCGGGCTGATTGCCGTGCATTTCATCACTGATCAAAAGAACAGAAATAACTAAAGCTGACGGCTTACTCCAGAAACAGTTCTGATCGGTCAAACCTTTAATATTTTGACATTAAAGCAAAAGTAAAGTAAATAAAGAAGTAAATGTATTGACTCCTGTTTCCTATATGGTGTCTTATAGCCATGTGCCCTATCTATCTATCTATCTATCTATCTATCTATCTATCTATCTATCCTCTAAAATGTCTGTTAAATATCTCTGCTTCCTCCCAAGGCACAAAAACAACTTCCCATTTTTCCACCATTTACTCAGTAGGGTGACTGTGAGCAAGGCACTCATTGTCTCTAAGCCTGTTTCTACATTCCTAAAACAGGAAAACATTATTATTTACCTCACAGGATAGTTGTGCAACTTAAAGGTGTTAATGCATGTCAAGTGCTTGGGATGGCTCTTAGAATGCAATAATTCTCTATAAATGTAAGCTAATCAAAAACTAATCAACAGGAGAAAACAAATCCGTGGTTGCCACAGGGTACCTTGAACCAGATAAAATATCATCAACTATTAAGAGGAAAAAATGGTCAAATTTACTTTTCAACTTTATATTCAGTTCTCTTTCTGTTAATTGACTTTTTTCCCCCTACAAATTTAATCAGTATCATGCACAAAGGCTTCGTAAGTTAAGATCAGGTGTACTGAAATTATTCTTCAGTGTGTATTTGGGAAAATGCAAAAGGAACAGAAATATAGAGTCAGAAATAAGAGCCATGGATATTGATTGGCAAATGTTCACAAACTCAAGACCTGCAATAAACACTTACGAACTAACAAGTAACTAAAACCAGTCTGACCTTGTATTCCTTTACAGGAATTTTTCACTAACATGAATGACCCTGAGATGGGGACTTTGGAAGGGTGACTATGAGGCCATTCTTTCATGTCTGCAGGGACAGATCTCAGTGGAAAGCTTTGCTCATCAACTCTAATCCTTTCATCTAATGGAATAATCACATAACATTGTCTACCTAATATCCATGTTCTCCTCATCATTCTTCTACACACATTGCACAATTCACTAACTGAGTGGTTACTATGGATCAGGCCCTCTCTAGACATTTTATACTCATTATTTGTTTCATACTCACAACTTTTCAAGTTAGATATTATTATTATTACAGAGGGAAAAACAGTCTCCAAGAGATCAAGCATCTTGCCCTAGATTACAGGGCTGAAAAGTGGCAGAGCCAAGATTTAAACTCAAGTTGCTAGACTTCAAAACCTAGCTCTACCTCCTTTTTTACTGCTATGCAGCCTCCCACACTTTCACATATGAAAGATAATGATAATTCTTAAAATAACTGTTATGTCTCACTTTTGGCATTCCAACTGCTGCCAGAAGCTATATTTTATTTATGATTCGGGTTTTGCAAGTATTCTTCTTTTCCAAAAGTATGCTCTTTTACCTTCTAAAGAATACACTGAATTTTGCTATTTACAGTTCTGAGAATTTAAAAAGCACACAACAAGTGACAACCTAGGAAGAACTTTTATGTTGCTGACTAGTTTTCTTTGCGTCTCTATTTCCATTTTAGAGGTAAAGGCAGCTTGACTCTGATATGATTCCAGAAGACTATATTCATTTATAATTGAAAAAAGAAATTTTTTCAACCTGTCTTTTTCAAACACTTGTGTCGAGGGCTGACTTTCAATAGATCGCAGTAAGGGAGCTACTCTGTTACATACGAAACCCCAACCCAGAAGCAGGTGTCTACGAATGATTTAGCACCACGTTACCTAGGAACATGCATTGTGTAATGGGCAAAAATAACTTTTCAAATAAATTAGCACTAATAAAAAAGGGACAGAATGAAAAGATAATGCTGTAGTCAGACTATGGATAAATATTAATATTTTATGCTTATAGGTTTATAGTTTCTCACAGCATACAATCTCTATTTAATAAAAATATACCCCCTCAACACACACATACACACACTCACACCAATATAACCAATGTCTAAGTATCCCCTGAGCAAGGCTATGGTAAAGGAAAGTCCACAACACAGCACAATCTGACAGGAGGTGGGTGGGGCAAGTCCACACAGCACCTTTGTGAGTTTCCAGCTTGTGTGAGAGGGAACTCTCTATCTAACTCAAATAGCTTATCACAAAATTCCAGACGTAGAGGACACTGGAGAGTGAGAGCGAGAAAAGGAATCAAAACAGGTATGATGGAGGGCCGGCCGAGTGGCGTGGTGGTTAGTGCTGGCTTGGGAAGCCAGCAGCCCCGGTTCGGGTCCCACATATGAGGGCCAGTGACACTGCCCTCAAAAATAAACAAATAAACAAACAAACAAAAAACAGGTATGATGGAGACAGGGGAGGAGAGCATGGTAACAGGAGGTGGAGTGAATCTGGGGCCACCATGGTGCTCTTCTTTATTGCCTGTGAAAGCTGTGTGCCCAAAGAAGTCTGGCTGAGCCTGTAGGTATGAAGGACAAGCAGAGATGGAGAATGAGTTTTGACAGAATGGAGCTTCTAGTTCTGGTTCATCCTGGAGCCAGGGTATTCTCTAAATATGTATGCCAATAAATTCCATTTTGCTTCTTCTGCTTTGACAAAGGTGGCAATGAGAAGGCTGCCAAATAATAGCCACCAATTCTTTTTTCAGCTGTGACAATTCCTGCAGTGCAACATAGGTCACATATGATTACACCAACACAAGGCAGGCAGTGACACGGATCACATATGATCATTTACACAGACACAAGGCAGTCATAAGTTCTAAGGTGGTGTTCCAGTCCTTGCCACTCAAAATGTTGTCCCCAGTAGCGAATGCCTAGCCTTCAAGGGTACTCAGGCTCCCAACATACTCTGTGGGTTGAAGTAGTCACAGCATTGCAGGTTCAAGGAAAAGGGCATAAGCTCCATCTCTTGAGAATGTCAAAGAATTAGCCACCATGTTTTAAAGCCACCACAGAAAGAAGTTTGCTGTGTTCTGACAGATCTGGATAAAGTGCTCCTATTAGCTCCTTCTACCACAGGACAAACCATGCCTTTCAGTAGTTTATTTTCATTCTTAGTAGACTACATGCTCCTTAAAGAACCTATTCACCTTGTCCTCCCATTATTACTACAGTACAGGGCTCATAGTATTCACTGATCAAATATTTGTTGAATAGATGATCCCACATAAGAATATTGATAGATACTTCTCAATCACTTCTTATATTTATTGAATTACACTGAATAATCTACCTAGCATTTGCTCACTCTTTTATAGCATGTTAAATAAAAGGAAGGATTTCAGTCTAAGAAGTATAGCTTCTAGCCAACATCTTTAAGACATGCTACAAATCATGTACCCAAGATTACCTAACAACAGCCTCTTAGAGTTAACATAACCTTAGCCCTTAAAATTTTCCTTATAGGTAAAAAATTCATTTTAGTGGTTTATGAATGTCCTGAGTATGTCAATTTCCCTACTGAGCATTCCTTCTATACTCAAAATAAGAAGCAGGGCAATCTAAAATTTTAATATTAACAAAGTAAATTGTCTTATAAAAAAGATACAGTATTCTCAGACTCTGTGGTTGATGATTCAGGCAAGGGGCAATATTCAAATCTGTATTTGTATAAAGTTTTAAGAGGTCTGAGTTAAAGAAATCAGTATTGGGACCGGCCAAGTGGCTCAATTGATTAAGAGTGTGAGCTCTGAGCAACAGGGTCGCCGGTTCGATTCCCACATGGGCCAGTGAGCTATGCCAGAGCTGAGCTGCCCTTGAGCTGCAGACTGGTGGCCGGATTGCTAAGTGGTTAGAGAGTAAGCCCTTAGCAACAAGGTTTCTGGTTCAACTCCAGCATGGAATGGTGGGCTATGCCCACCCTCAAGTAAGATTGAACGCAGCACCTTGAGCTGAGCTGCCATGGGGCAGCCGAATGGCTATTGGATTTGGAGCTGAGCTAGCTGTGCCCTCCACAACTAAGACTGAAGGACAACAACTTGACTGTTCCCCTTCCCCAATTAAAAAAAAAAAACAAGAAAGAAATCAATATTACATAATTATAAATATAGGCTTCCTCTTGTATAAAAAGTATCAAGGTAGATTTAAAATTAGTATTTTTTGATTGGAGCTCATTTGACTACACTTTCTTTGGGCAAAAGGTAGAGATCTTAAGCCATAAGTAATTGGTGCCTCAGAACAAGCTGACATTGGGTGGCTCTGCAACCCCCATCATCATAATGGGAAATGTTTTATTACATTCACCATGATGTATGCACAGCTTGAAGTGACAGTAAAGATTGGCCATTGCAGAAAACCTCTGTATGTTGCTGAGCCCAGTAACAATGTTTTTACTGGTATAGAATGAAGTGGTTCAAAATACTTGCCTGAGGGAAGAATACAGAACAGTAACTAAACTTATCCTGGCTAGATACTTTTGCTAGATACTTCTAATGTTCACATCCCTTTGAAACTGAAGAGTTTACACAAGGAATCAAATGCCAAAATAACACCTGATATTCTGAATTTCAACTTTTTTCCTTCTCATGCATCACGAAAATTAAACAGTACAGAAATAATACTTTGTTATCTTTAATACGGGATAAACACAGGATATACTAATGAAAACCATTATTGAAATACAGTATTCATGAATTTTTTGGGAAAGGCAATCAATCTCCATGCAACATGGAAAATTTTGATAGGGAATAGGAATTCTGAATTAAGGATTAGTCAATCAGATGGGTGGACTCCCATTATAGCATCACCACAAAACAACTGTTGCTATGTTTAATAAGACTCTGAAGTAGTCTCTGTGGAAAGAAACTGGTCAAATGGAATTGAAACATTTTAAATCAATATGCTAAAATTATATTCCTTGAATAGATTTAGAAGCTCAGTGCTTGAAATTCCTAAGCAGTGATTGTCCATCTCTTTGGGGAGACAAATAAACTTTGATTAAATATTTTCTCCTCCAAAAAAAGATCAATTGGGAAAAAATACAAATTAATAAACATGTGTTGATAGAATAGATAATGGCATATGAGTAATACAAGTATTTGGAAATCTTAAGATACTCTCAATTTAGCACACTGTAACCTCTTATGAGACCAAAAACTTTAAAAGGCTCTCTTTTTTTCTAGCAGGAAGTGGACATATTTGATAAACAATCTTACTTTTCTGTCAGCTATTGAGAAGACATTTCAAGGAAACATCACTTTCATATTAATGTGTGGAAGATGCCTGTAAAAAAACCACCAAAGAATGAAATTGCATATGCTACCAGTCAAAAACTAATTATTTTTCCTTGACAAATTGTGCTTTCTTATTGTTTTTGTGAATTCTTAACCAGTTCAGCATAACGCACTCATACTATGATCTCATTCATGGATTTTGTATGCTTTTTTCACATTTGTTGTTAAGTGCAGTCTGAAATCACTGTGAGTAGGAAAGTATCTTCAGGGCCTTTAGACAGTTCATATAACACTAAACACAAAATATGACAGTCGAATAACAGCCCGTTCGACGTACTCTTTTTTTTTTATTTTTTATTAAGGGCAGTGTCACTGGCCCTCATATGTGGGACCGAACCGGGGCCGCTGACTTCCAAGGCCAGCGCTTAACCACCGCGCCACTCGGCCGGCCCGACATACTCTTTTTAATATAGTCAATCTTCACACCCTCTGCCTTTTTTTATATGAACATTGCTCCTAATTGCATCAATATTAAATGGAAACAAGCACAATTTTCTTCTAGTAATAAAACAGAGAGGGCTGTCTGCACACATAATAAACAGTATGACATGAAAAACCCTCTTCATCAGAGGTGCACTGATTAGGTAGCACAGAATTTTCTCCTGTAGTTAGAAAGCATCATTGTACATAGCTTCCCTTTACAATGTTGCTATAAATTTCTTAGCATAAAATGGTACGTACAGGAAAAAAATCATATTTCAATGCCTAAGACAATTGAAAAAACAAAGATATTCATTTTACCCTTCTCTTTAGTAGGAACATTTATATTACTTGTTAGAATTAAAATATCTTCGTATGTATCTTTTATTTATTGAAACAATTGAAATTTCCAGACTGCAGTGTTTCTAAGATTTGTAAAATTATAAACAAACACCCAAAACAGAAAAATGGTCTCCAGTGAACATCCTGAGCTCAACATCAAGATCTTCAGTGGTACTAAACATTTCATTTTAGGCAGAAAAAGTTGTTTCTAACATGCTCTTGATCATTGTACTTCACACTCTGAAAGTTGTCCTCCTAAGTCCAAATTTCACTGTTTTGGTTTCATAACAAACACTTTAACACTGGTTATTAGTGATGGTCAAAGGACTTGAATGAAATAACAAGTGTGGTCATTAGGTAATACTTGAGGACATGCACATTTAAAGTATAGTTCAAGGGAACAAAATGGGATTTTATTGCTCTTTTGATTAATTAAATAACTATTAGTAATAAATATGTAAATTGACTAATAATTTTTAAGATTCATGGATATATTGCCCCTCTGTTGTGGAGCAGAGATTATTCCATGACATGACTGCTGTCTTTCCCAGGAGCTGGACATGGCTCAGAATGGAGGGTACTTTCTGCAAACCCCCCCTTAGAGACTGTCTGATTGTAATTGATGTTCATTCTGACATAAACCAGCACCCTTTTCTTGCCTCCTGCTATATGGAACAGGTTGTTGTCCTGACGTGCTCAAGCATGCAATATAATTTCCCGTACCTGGTAGCACTCATATACTAGTATCCGTGACTATTCCTCTCACACACTTTACCCTGTATAATTCATTGGTGTATGCCGAGTGGCACAGGGATCCATTCATAAGTAAAATTCCCTAATAAACTGTTAGTTGCCAGACTGGAGTGGCCTGCTTCTTTCTTTAGTCTCTCTCTGTCCTCCACTTACAGAGGTAGATTTTCAGTCTCAGAGCTTTTCTCTGGGTCTGCATGTATTAACATCTGGACCTAAGAATGAAATTATTCTCACCCAAAATGCATGGCTGAGAACAGGGGCCAAGGTGACTTTTCCAAAGGAAAGGACCTGTTGGGAAAGTGGTGGAGGAATGCAGAGGCCACCACTCAATCACCCATGGAATAGCCTTCAGAGTGGAATAAATGATGATCATTCAACCTTGGACATGAAATGAAGAAACCAGAAGTAGACGTGTCATAGATAAGGATATATTTGCACTCCAAGTCCTTTGCAGGTTAACTAGTATGAGCTGCCCCACAAATTTAAAGTATAAATATAGACACCAGAGGTCTGAACTGTAGGGAGTCTCATGTCTCCCTTTTGGGGCTCCCTCCCTTTCTCTATAGGATCAAAAATCCTGTCCCTTAGGGGGTTAGTTTACACAGCAGTTCCCAGCAGTCTCCTAAATGCTATTTGCCATTGCTCTTCACTGCTGCTCAAGGCTGTAGTGGAGTTGAGAGCTCACAGGTCCACAGCTGGTGGGCAGGAGGGCTGTGCTGGGGTGGCCTCAGTTCTCTGGCTTTTCTGGCAAGGATGATCCCATTCTCGAACTGCTGACTCGGATAAGGGTGTTCTGAGCTCAGCCCCAAAGCTTTCAGTGCCCCATGTCCAAACGCCCATTGAGCTTCATGTATCTTGGGACTTTCTACTGCACCTTCATGGGAACACAATTCACTTAGGTTCCAATTGTACCAGCAGCTAGACTCTGGTTAGGTATGAAGTTAGTGAACTGATTTCAGGGTCCCATTTAATTGATGAGGGTACAAAATTCCTACAAGGAAATGGATAAATTTCATTGGCGTCTTAGGTGATCTAACCCATGGCCAGATCATGGTGAATGCCAGGATCTGGTAAGCTATTTGGTGCGCTATCTTTGGGAGCCCTGTAGGTTGTTTTCAGCTGCCTCTTCTAATTAATCATGTAACTCACACTCCAGATGACTTTGGTAATTGAATCTTAAGATCTATACCCTTGCTCTTGAAAATCATTTACACAAAATATTAGGGATAGTGATCATATTATATCTAATCATTAGTAGTCTGTAGCATTTGAGGTTGAATAGGACTTTTTGGTTCTGTTTGCTTAAAAAATGAAGTTAGCAGAGTTTGGAATTTTTAAAAAATATCTTTAGCTGAAATGATGTTCATACAACAGTCAGAATTGCATAGTCTTTAGTTTTTTTGATACTCAGTGAAGAATCACTGGAGAAGACTGACAAAGTTATCCAAACTGATCAGAAGAGCAGTAAAACAAAATGGTTTTTAACTATAACTTTGTTTTTCACTGCATAGTCTGTACTTTGACAACAAATCTGTGTTGTGTCATTGTTGTGGCTACTCTGAAAAGCAGAATATTTAAATTTTGTATTTGGAAAAGATCTTGTGATTTCAGTTTGATTATACATGGCCAATTTTATGCAATAGCGAAAAGAAGAATTGTGTAACATATGCCTTCCACATATCCTAAGAAGTCGTTTATTGTATCTCAGAACAGAAAGGAACATACAGATTAAATAAAGAACATACCAGGATGTTTAAGTTATATCAGTAACCTATTTATTTTTGATAAATATTTAGATAATTCAAACCTGAAACTCTGCAATGGGCTGAATACTTGAAGCCCCTCAAAATTCATATGTTGAAGGCTTAATACCCAATGTGATGGTATTTGGAGGTGGGACCTTTGGGAGTAATTAGGTTATGAGGGTGGAGCCCTTAGGAATGGAATTAGTGCCCCTATAAGAAGAGACAGGAGAGAGATTATCTCACTTCCATGTGAGGATGCAGTGAGAGGCAGCCATCTCACTAGACCAGGAAGAGGGCCTTCAGCAGACAACAAATCAGCCAACACCTTGATCTTGGACCTCCCAGCCTCCAGACTGTGAGAAATGAAGTTGGTTAAGCCACTCAGTCTATGGTATTTAGTTATAGCAGCCTGAGCTGACCAAGACAATCAACTTGAGTCAATTTAACCACTTCTCTGAATAAAACAATACCTTACAGAAATTATTGGTGAAGCAATGAAATAAATTAACAAAAAATATCTCATTGCTTAACATCCACTGTCTTCTTTTTAACCAAGTTTCTGTTATTTTCAACATTATTATAATGTTGCTCTCTCCCTTTAGAGCCAGACATATCAATGTGAGGTTCATGCTGAACCTGAGTTGGGACATCTGCTGCAGCAAGGATGGCCTCCAGATGCCTTAGCTCACTGTCCTGCTGGATTTTCTGCCTGTCATGTAAGAGATCTGCATCCTTCCTGGTCTACCTAGACATGAAGCTCTCAATTACTTGCTATACTAATATGCTACCTAACAATTCTTCTTGGAACTGCAAGGTCTAGTGAAAACATATCCACATTCTTTCTTTCATATCCTCATTCTTCCTATATTACTTTCATTCATTCCCTTCACCTACCACACACACAAAAGACTCCTTTGTTCTTTAAAAAATAAACAAAAACAACAAAATCACTTTGACTTTCTCCTTCTCTTCCAACTTCTTAAGGGCAAAATTTTCACTCTGCTACCTCATCATCTTCTGCCAGGTTTGATCACCCTCTTGAAATGCCAAGAATACTCTTTCCTGGTGCTCCTCTTACTTCCCTGGTTGCTGTCTTCTTCTCTGACTCTTCTTTCTTTTTTTCCCCAGGGTCATCATGTTGCACAATTGTAGAGGCACCATTCTCAGCACAGTGTGGAGTTGTGCAGTGCACAGCCGACACAACCACAGGTGATAGTCCAGACTCTTGTTTACATTTTTGTTTGACTGTGGGACTTCCCAGAGTTCTTGTCTATGTAGCCTTTTCTCATTCTAAAAGTGCCTCCTGGGAAATCTGATTTCCTCCCTTCGACTCAATGCACACTCTTTTACCCAATGACTCTCAGAGCTGCATCTTTTGCCTATATATTCCTCCTGAGCTTACTGTATTTCTGAGCCCTTTTCTGATACACCAGAACACCCAGTATAACTCAAGAAATTTTTCAAAAATTCTTCAAAATTTTCCCTCCTTTTTTGTCACTTATTTCCACTACCTGCATTACCCATCTAGTTGACAAACCAGGACATTAGGACATTTATCACCCTTTCTTACTCCATAAATACAAAATAGATTGATATTTCTTGTACCAGACCTGTACTTCAACTTTTCATATATGCACTATTTCTCAAACTAGAATGGGGACCAGGACTTTGCTACCTTATAACTATTAATATTTCCAAAAAAGCTGTTATTGTGTAATTCCTCCCTTTGTCTCATTTATAGAATCTACAGTAAGGACTGAAATGCAGAGTGCAGTGTAGAAAATACTGTTCTATTACACTAACTTCATCAGCTTTCCCACATAAGTACAGGTTGCTGTAGAAACTGCTGAGACCAGAACATGGATCCTGGCATCACTACGGCAATTATTCATCCCTATTCTGCAGATATGAATACACAGGCTCAGAGATGGGGATGCTAACCGTCACCCGCTTGGTGGGAGCCAAGCTCTTAAATCTAGAAAAGGGAGCCTATTACTCCGCAACTCTTGCAATCTGGCTTCTGTTCTCACTGCTGAAGCTTCTTTTGCTAAACCATCTATTTGTCCTGATTACCAGGTTGTCTTTCAGTGTCCAAGCTGGGCTCTGTGGCACCTGGGTCACACCTCACTCTGGGAAACATCCTGCTCCCCTTCCTGTCTTGGCCTTCTTAGCATATTCCTTCTCTATCTCATTTGTGGTCTCACTTTCTCCCTTTTAGTGGTGTGTCCTGGAGATCCTGTTCTGGTCCCACTCTTTTCACCCTGCTCCCTTCCTCGTACATACTTTACAGGAGTTCTCAGAATTACAGATCCGAGGCTCCAGGTTCCTATAACTGCTCGCTGGACATCTTCAACAATTTGTGCCACAAGGAATCCCCAAATTAACATCTCAAAAGGGAGTCATTTATCTCCTGTGCCAACAGCCATGGCTTTTACCTCTCTGAACCCCTTGACTTCCATCTCCTCACTGTCCCTTCACCCACTCTTCTTGCCACGATCACTCCCCTGGCCTTCCGGAACAACCTCTTCCAGCTCCTCTCATAAGACCATGATGGCCTGCATGGTAAGGACAGTAAGGCTGTAATGTGTTAAGCCCCCAAGATTGGGGACACTGATGAAATAGTATACCCTGACTTATTAAGTAGGCAATTAAATAGGAAATGCATTTCACCTATCAATTCAATTTCTCGCTCCAACAGGTCAACAACTGGAGTAGATCTGGATTTGGATGTAATTCATCTGGGTCCCTTCATTCCTCACTTAAATCACTGTAAATGGGGAAAACATCTAGGGAGTTCAGGCCGGTTCACTACTGTTAACTGATAATTCAAAGACAAAAAGTTATGTCAGTCATAAAAAAAAGTTATGAAACCTGTTTCAAAGGTCAAAGTAACCCCTGAGGGTTAAATTAAAGAAAAAATATCTATCTGGAATGGAAATTTGAAAGAGCTGAAGGAGTCCTATTTTCTTCTTGACAAGATGAAATTTTTTATCAGCTAGATACATTTTTTTTCATGACTGAGCTTAAATCATTTTCTCATTTCCCACCACTAGCTTTTCACTCTAGTGTTATCTGGAGGGCAAAGCAACTTTATATATAAGGGGAATGTCTTTAAATCAATATTTAAAACTTCACACTGTACATAATTGTGAATTTAAAACTTTGGGGGAAATCCTCAATGATCAAAAGAGCCCTAAACTTATAAATTTTTCTAATGCAGTCAGGATGGTTTTTAGAATATATATGTTCAATTATAGTCCCGAGTCCATTTGAGTTTCAATCTCCCCACTCTCGGAAATTCTAAGAACATCACGTTTCTTAACTGGCAACTAAGATTCTGAAAGTACAACCTGATAATCCTGGGATAGAGTGGAATCAACTAAAGCTAAAGAGTGCTCCTGATTATTTGACAGTCTCCTTAAAGATGTTGTGTTCATTACTAGATATTTTTTGTTTGCAAGTTTTAATTCTGATACATTTGCTTTACTAAAATACATAGTATGAGGAGTGAGAGTTTCTAAATGGTAGTAGACTATTTGGTAAACGATATTTGCTTTGAATGCACAATGATATCTTTGTAGATGGAATCAAGTTAAAATTTGGGAGAGTAGTTTTGCATTTTTTTAAACTTAAAATCCTGATTAACCATAATCAATCTTTAAGTAGAGTGAAGTTTTGTTATCTATAGTTGAGAAAAATATTTTCTGTATTGAGGTTAAAAATTTTAAAATACATAAAGAGAAAAATCAAGAATATTATAACAATACTATAACATTTACTAAGCACTTTGGCCATTTATAGTGTTAATTATGTTATTTACATTGTTTCCACTGTTATGGTTACAATACATATATACCAGGGGTGCCAAAAAAATATATACAAGTGGACACTTTGGTCAACATTGCTCAAGCAGTAGTTCCCCATAATCAGAGGTGTCTGGATGCTGATGGTATCCACTTTGAGAACCTCTTATAATTGCAGAAGTCAAATGTGATTTGTATTCATCTTTTGCTATCGATATATATTGAGTATTACAATTTTAATACTTTCTTAAAGTATTTTCCTTTCTTAAAATGTGTATACAATTTTTTGGCACCTTCTGTATTTAAGTGTAGTTTAACAAAAACTCTTATTTCTGTTAGGGAGAAATTGGTCTTAGCTTTCAAAGATTGATTGGCTTTTTCTTTTCAATAATTTTTATCTTACTGAGAGTAGTTGTGGTCCTTCATGGTAGTGCTTACCTGAAAATGTAATCCTATGTCAAGAGTTTTTGGCCCATAAGAAGAAGAGGGCCAATTTTTATAGACTTTACATATATTTCTCAATTTTTATACCAACTCTCTAATAGAGGTCACAACCTGAAGGTCCTGGGATATAAGTATTGGGTTGTCGGAAAAGTCATGACGCATTTTTGCAATGAAAAACAGAAAAAGTACGTCACAACTTTTCCGACAACCCAATAATATACAATATGTGTGGTTGGGACTTTCATTTTTAAAAATTAGTTAGCTTCTCATATTTAAAAGTTAGGGAATTTCATTTCCAATGTCCACATTTTCTTGAAAAATATGGCAAGCTCATTAACAATCAGTGCAAATGTACACAAGGTAGCAATCAGCTCAGTAGAAGGCTGACCCATCAGGCGTGTCAGAGTACTTTTTCTTCCGTCCACCCCACTTCCCTCAAATTACTCTGCCAGCCAGTTCCCTGTAGGCATTTGAGTTTGTAGCGCCTGTCCTGAATTGTAAACATAATAATTAACAGTAGTGAAAACTTCTACATGCTTGGTAGAGCCAGATACTTTTCTAACTATTTAACTTGCATCACCTCATTTAATCATCAGAAATAAACTTAGAGGTGAACACTATTAGAATCCTCATTTTACAGATTAGGAAACTGAAACACCAAGAAGTTGAGAATTCGCCCAAAGCAACACATATTTTGTCTGTAGTGCCATCAGGCTCACAGACCAGCATTAGGCTGTAGAAGGCTTCACAATTACATTGACAATGTCCTTTCAATTCTGCTCTTTATTTCCAAAAGACAGTGTCTAATGAGTGCTAATTTTTTCTTTGAAACACCTAAGAAGAAAATTCTTAGTCCAGATTGGATCTTTGGTAGCATTTTATCTAAGTCCATAGCACTTCATTAGACAAGCTACCCTGTCTCTATAGCGAAATAAGTCAGGCAGAAAAAGTTGAGAACCATATGATTTCACTGATATGTGGCATATAAAACTGAAAACAACAAAGAAACAACAAAGGAACAAAGGAACAAATGAAGAAACAAACACTTATAGACACGACTATTGTTTAGTGGTTACCAGAGGGTAAGGGGGGAGGGGAGCGGTAGATGAGGGTAAAAAGTATCAAATATATGGTGATGGAAGGAAGACTGACTCTAGGTGGTGAACACACAATGTGATATATAGATGATGTATTACAGAATAGTACATCTAAAACCTATGTAACTTTACTAACAATTGTCATCCCAATAAACTTTAAATAAAAACAAAACAATCAAAAAATAATACAACTAAGGGGTATTTACAAGGATGAAGGCCTGTGCTCTGACAATAAAATGCAACTGTCCCAGGTTCAAGAAATTATCTTGTTAATTTTTAGGGTAAGATTTATTTTGATATCTTCAAGTACATAAAATTAACAAAATGCTTACTAAAAGTTACTAGAAAGATGATGGATCATATATGCCATTTTTCTTTAAACTACCAATGACCAACTTCAAGTTTTCATTACCAAGCTAAATCCTCATTTTATGATTATGACCAAAAATATACAGTACTGATCTTATCATCTCATATTTCAAAATTCCAGAAGTCTTAGCCTTTTTGCCTCTGCCCAAGAATGGACTCAAAAGAGTGAAAGCAGTTCTCTCTTCCATGACATGACATCATCTGCAAAACCTTTGTCTTAGAGCAGTGAACCCTTTGAATCAGCATATCCTTTTAGCATTTTTTTCTTATCTTATGGCATAAAGCTTGAAAATTATACTAATAAAAGATTTTCACTTCACACAGATTATTTAATTTAATCTAAATGTCAATTCAATGATACAGGTTTATTATTCCATATTAAAGACAAGGAATCAGGATTTGAACCCAGGCCCATTTGATTCCTAAAATCGTTTATTCTACCATTCCATAATGCCTCCTAGATGCTGATTGGTTGTCACACTTTGCTCAGTAAGGTTTCCATGCACCCAGTGTTCTACTGGACCATTGGAGGGTCTGCTTTGTAAAATCAATAGTGTTTCAAGGGTTTGGGGCTGAGAACACCACCCACCTGGGAGGCACATGCAATACAAGGCCAAAAATGAACAGAAGTAATACAATTTGTAAGGCCTTAAGAGATTGTAACTACACTCTGAAGTTAAATTAGTTCTTTCCAAATGGGACAGACACAGGCTGACCAAATTAAGAATTTGAAAATTTGGGAGGAGAGGATGAAAGGGAATAAATTAAGAACCTGCTCAGAAAAATCATTGAAGAAAGATGGAAATTCTCAAAAGTGAGGTCTGGAAGATGCTGGGAAATAGAACTGCACCGAGAGCAAATATATTTATTTCAACTCATCATTGCTCACATTTTCTAGTTGAACAGAGCAGAACCAGGAAGTTGTTTGAAAAGTGAAAAATCTCAAATACAAGCCGGCAAAGTGTCGGGAATCCTAACTGAAAACAATGGCGCTCAGCGTCAGCAGAGGGCAATGGCGCGCTGCTAAACCGGGAATCCTGTGAACTCAGGACTGTGGTCTGCTGAGGCACCTAAGGAATGTGATCCAGCATCAAGTCAAGTGCATGCGATGGTGCTCTTCAAGCAAAGACACCCCTAGGAAAGGGCTGCACTCGCAGGCACCACACGGCCAGGAGAAAGCAAGTGGTCCAGCAGAGCAGTCTGGGCTTCATCACTCCATTCGTTGCTGGAAGCGAGCCAGCAGAAGGAAGAACAGTGGCGGTGGTGGAAGTGGCAGTGATGGTCACTGCTGGTCTGAGCCCAGCTTGGCAGCCCTGGCTAAGTGCATCTCCCAGGAAGAACGCGGCCTCAGCACAGTGCAGGAGGATCACATTACAGAGCTGAGAGCACCAGGCAGCTCAAGGAGGCGCTGGACTCCCAGGAACCAGGAGAAGCTTGTCAGTTCAAAAGCCTGTTTCTGCAACAAACGTTACTGTTCAGGCAGTATAACCCAAATAGAAACTTTTCAATTGTTGATTCCACTGTACGTTTTATGTAAGCCCCAGCATCTTAGCCCCTAGCTGTCCTTTTGAAGCTTGTTGATTACTTATTGAATCCATGCAGAGCAGCTTTTCTTTTTATCTGGTATCATTACCAAATCCTAAAGGCAGAGCTCTAATTGGATGATTTAGGCACACATATTTCTTCTCAACTCCAAACTATGCTCTCAAAAAAAGGGGTTCATTTTCCGTCTATCAATATATATTCTACTCCTGAAACCCAAAGCATTTCCCCTCATATACGATTCAAACCAGGTATGTCTGATTTCTTCCTTTAGTATTTAATGTTTAAAACTATGTTTAAATCGTGAACTCATACTTATAGAGGAGAAAAACTGTAAGACAAACATACATGCAAGTATGTAAAGTAGAACAAAGCTGAGTCACCTCTGGATTCAGTGGTACCACGGTAGGCTGGAGTCTCTCTTCTCATGAGCAGTTTTAACTGGCCACGTTCCACTGAGATGAGTTTCCCCTCTTTGGGGACACCATCGGTGAGGGGAAAACAGCAGCCTTCTTCAGTAACTAATGCCTTGCAGTTAAACGCAACTTTTTGGTCACTCTGTAAGCAGGTATTTAAGAAAGGCTTTTGGTTTTCATCTTTAGACTGAAATTTTCAAACAAACCTCATCCCTAAACTAGCACTTTAAAATTGTAAAAGTAACATTAAAACGTAGATGGTCCAATTTAGGCAACAATCCCAGATGACCAGACTGGGAGATGACTTAAGTGAGTGGAGACCTAGTTTTGTCAAATTTTATTATGAGAAAAAATAAATTCATTCACTTTCTCCCAAGAAAATTTTCAGTCCCTTACATTCTACTACAGGTTAATACTGCCCTCTTTTGGCAAAATGTTCAAACTTAAATATGTGGAGCTGTTGATTAAAATATGAAGATTAGAAGAAAAAAATAATCTCCAGGAACAAGAATGATTTTTTTAAAAATTTATTTATTTATTTATTTTATTTATTTATTTTTTTGAGGGCAGTGTCACTGGCTCTCATATGTGCGACCCGAACCCGGGCCGCTGGCTTCCCAAGCCAGCACTTAACCACCGTGCCACTTGGCCGGCCCAAGAATGATTTTTTTAACATATAAAATTTTAAGTATGCTTAGCATTGTTCATGCTTCTTTTATTGTCTAAGTATAGCAATAACCAAAAAAGCCAGTTTCTTCCTTTCAATACCACTTCTACAATTACTATGCTCTTGCTAGTGTTTGTGATTTGGGAGGACCTAGACAAAACATGCAAATTTGTGCATTATGTTTTCAGTTCAAAATATAATAAACAGTTTGTATTTATAGAGCATTTTTTTTCAGGAAGGAAAGGCCAAAAATTTTGTACTTTAGAAGGCCAAGCTGTCATTCAATGAGAAAAACAAAAAAAGGTTACTTACTGTGGATATAAGGTAAGAACTGCAAGGCACAGAGAACTAAATGTATGACACAGCATCTGTACAGACTGTATCAGGTATGATTAAACAATACAGTGAATGTTTAAATTTAAAAAAATTATCACAATAAAAGACACACTGCCATTAATCCTCCTCAAAATAACCCCCCTTGCTTTGAACACACTTGTCCCATCATTCTTGCTACATTCTGAAGCAGTTCTGGAAGTCCTCTTTCGTAAATGCCTTTAGTTGTGCTATCCTGGCTCCCCCGATGTCCTGAATCATTTTGACTTTGGAGAAGAGCCAGAAGTTCTAGGGTGCCAGATCCGGTGAATAAGGTGGATGAGGACATACTGTGATGTTTTCATTTAACAGAAATTGCTGTATACCACAAGCGATGTGTGACACGGGCCGTTGTCATGATGGAGGATGATTTATGGCACACTTTAAAACACACCTTCTAGGGCCGGCGGAGTGGCTCAGTTGGTTAAGAGCTCGCTCAAGAGTGCGAGCTGAGCTCTGAGCAACAGCTGTTCGAGGCCAGCCCGAGCTGAGTTGCCGTTGAGCTGCCAACAGGTGGCAGGATGGCTCAGCTAAAAAAAAATAAAAAATAAAAAAAATAAAACACACCTTCTCAGCAGTAGCACACACCCAACTGACTGCACTGAACAAGTTGAAACTTGTCATACTAAGTTTTGTTACTAAGGTTCGATGTGCCACTTCCCATATTGAAGATCCCTGCCTTTCTGTTGGATGACACTTGCAGTAGCATTCACCATATTTTGTGATCGCAACGGAAAGGCTCCTTGTCACACATTGCTTCTGGTATGGTGTAATATAGAGGCTAAAAATTTTTACATAAAACACATGATTCATTAGCATATAATTCTGAGGTGATGACTCCAGAGTCAGTGTTCTAAAGTGCCTTGCACCACTTTGGAGGAAGATAAGGGTGTAACTTTAGACTTTTGTAAGTTGGGTGAGTGTACCAAAATGTTGAGAATAACCAATAAAAGAGCAGAAACAAATAGTAACAGACAAAAAAAAGTGAAAACAATAATCAATCTTAAAAAGGAAAAAACAAAAACATAAAAAAGATGTATAGCACAAAATATTCTGTAGTAAGATTTAAAATGAATGTATATGAATGGAATGAGTCAAGTAAGTCACTGTCAAAAAATTTTTAAGAAACTTAGGTATATGTCATTAATAAGAAACACACCTAAAACATATGGCTACAGAAAAGGTTGAAAATAAAAATAGAAAAAGATACACTAGGTAGCTAGTAATCAAAATAAAACTGCTATAAGCAAAGAATTTTAAAAAGATCCCTATTCGATGCCCAGCCCGAACTGAGCTGCCGCTGAGTTGCCAACAGGTGGCAGGATGGATCAGCTAAAAAATAAAAAAATAAAGAAGGTGCCTACATAATACTGAAGATTCAAATCACCAAACAGACATTGCAAACCCAAAACGTAATATCACTGCATCAAAATATACAAAGCAAAAATGGAAAGAACTGCATGAAATTGACATTCCATCATGAAAGTGAGAGATTCTGCTAAATATTGATAGATGGTGTAAACACACACACACACACAGTTTAGACTATATTAGAATTGAACAAGTACAAACTTGATTCAACCAACATTTAGAGAACACCACACTGAACTGCAGAATACATGTACTTTTAAAGCACACCAAGCCACTTATTAAAAATGACTATATAGAGGCAATAAAACAAATAAGGCTGTTCTTGTTCATTACTTCTATTCAGCACTATACTGGAGACCCCAACCAACACATCTGCAAAATAAAAAAAATAAAACCCAAAGGAAAACACTAAACTGTGTTTATAAAGGTGACTTAATTGTCTATATAGAACACTCATAAGAATCATAAAATAGTGTTGGATTTAAGTAGTGTTCAAAAATCAATGAAAAGAGCAAAATATAATTTTAATAAATACAACAGCATGGAAACATAAAATATCTACAAATAAATCTAATAAAGATGTCAGAGACAAATTTGCATGACCTTACTAAGATGATAAGACCTAAATAAAAGAAGTACCGCATTCATGGGTTGGAGGACTCCGTATCACATACATGTTAATTCTCACACAATTTACTTATAAATTCCAAAGGAAATCCCAAAAGGATTGTGTGTGTGTGTGTGTGTGTGTGTGTGTGTGTCTGTGTGTAATCTGAGAAGTTGATTCTAAACGGTATATCAAAGTCTAATGGTCCAAGAATAGTCAAGAAACTCCTGAAATATAAGTAGAAGCAACTTTTCCTGCTAGATCAACAATTATTGTAAATTTACAATAAATAAGACAGTGTAGCATTAGCACAGGGATCCATAGTTTGACATATGATACGGAGCACAAACATATGAAACTTTATTTAAAACAATCGATAAATAAGGTAAAATGAAGAAACTGGACTATTTGTCACCTTACACAAAAATCAATAGCAGGTATACTATAGCCTTAAATGAGAAAGACAAAAATCATAGGATTTTTGTAAGAAAATATAGGCTAATTTTTTCATGATTTGGGTATTGAGATATGGGAAGGTGAATTCGACACAATTAAAACTGAAAGCGTTAATTCACCAAGACAACACAAACAGAATGAGAACAGAAACCACAAACTGAGAAAAGATTTTAGCAATACATATAACTGACAATGGATTAATATCCAGATTAAAGAGGAAATCCTACAAGCTAATTTTTAAAAAGAAATTATCAAATAGAAAATTTACAAAATGCTTGAATGAGCACTTTATATAAAGGAAACCTAAAACCAAGAAACAATTGAAAAAAAACAAAACAAATCTCTTTAATAAGTAACAAAGCTTCTATATCACTTCACACTATCAAATAGGTAATACAAATCACTATTGAATGTAGGTGAGGATGTGAAAAAATGAAAACATTGCTAGAGAGAACATATATTGTTACATTATTTGGGGAAACAAATTTGCACCATCTAGTAAAGGTGAATATAAACATATTCCCTGATGCAGTAATATCTTAGGCATACACACTAAGACTTTTGCACACATATAGCCACAAAACATGTTGAAAAATGTTCATAGCTGAACTATTTAAGGGAACAACAAATGTCCATGAACAGTATAGAATGAATAATAAAACTGAGTTGTGAATGGAAGTAACCTAACTATATACAACCAATCTCAGATTGGTCCATGGACTGAGAAAGTGCTGCAAGAGTGCATACGATTCCACTTATATAAAGTTAAGCATGCATGAAGCCAAATAATAGTTTACAGATACAAACACATATGATACAACTGCTATAACAAAAAGCAAGGTCATTATAAGGAAGGATTAAGATGAGATTGGAGAGTACCAGTCAAGATGGCAGAGTAGGTCAATGCTGTGCTTACATTCTCTCATGACCACAACAAAATACAACTAATCTACAAGACAACCATCATTGAGAATTGCCTGAAACCTTGCTGAGCCAAAGCCCTACAACTAAGGACATGTAGAAGAAGACACCTGAAGACTGGTAGGAGGGGTGGAAACACGGAACAGGCTGCTCCAACACGTGACAATTAATAATCGGCAGAAATATCTCGGCTGTGTAGGTTCTCCCCTCCCCCACAAAAGGAGTAAGTGGTCCCAGGCCACACCAAGCTCCCCAGCCTAGGGTTCCAGTACCAGGGAGAGAAGTCCCCATAATTTATTGTTATGAAAAACAGTAGAGATTTGTGGCTGAGTGAGATGGAGGGTGGCTGGAGTCCTAGGGTGCTCCTCTTAAAGGGCCTGCATGTTGACTTACTCACTGACACAGTCACTGGCTCTGAGTTCCAGCACTGGGGCAGCTTCTGGACGAGGGCTGGAGGGGCAGCTTTCTCATGGACAGAGGAGTTGGTGGAAGCCATTATTTCTTTTCTGAGCACACCCCAGGCAACTGCCATATCTTAGTCTCCATCAGGTTAGCTGACACCATTCATTAAACATATTCTGGTGATTCTGAAAACACACCCCATCCAACTTTCAGGTACACTTAAGTTGCTGCCAATGACTTTTTTTGTAGAAACCACCTGCCTTGGCTCATGCTGCGAACTTTACTAGGGCTTCACAAAGATTCACAAAACCCAGACAAGCAGTATCTGGCTTGAGTGTGTCCCAAATCTCTGGCTGAGCAGCCATAGCCCAGCACTAGAGGCAGTCAGCCATGGTTTGCGGCATGGCCTCTCAAGGCACTTCCAAGCACAACAAGGGTGGTGGCCATCTTTGGATTGCTTTGTGGCTCCTGCTGGGTGGTCCCACATGGGACATGAGGTGTGGCTGAACTAGGCCTGCAGCGGGGCCCCTCCCAGGTGGTCCTGGGGCTGGTGCACCCAGTGCCCAGCTATAAAACGAGCTGAAACATCACTGAGCTGCCTTCAAGAACAACACACCCATGGGGCAGACCGGGCAGATACCAAAGCCCTGCTGAGGTAGATCCTGCTCTGTAGGCTCAGTCCCTGTACCAAAACTCCTCCACTGTACTTACAGCCAATCTTCACAATCAATGATCCCAAGGGTCAATCCCTCCCACTGATGTGCAAACAGTATCGAAGATTCAAATACAGCAGGAGGGCACACACAAATCACACAAGGGACACACCCAGAATGCATGGCTCAGGTGACCAGGAAGACTGTCCCAGAGCCCCACAGCACACATACTACATAAGGCCCCTCTACTAAGACAGGGAGACAGAGCAGCATTGCCTAATGCAAGAAACAAACATAGGGAGGCAGCCAAAATGCAGAGACAAAGAAACATGCCCCAAGTAAAAGAACAGAACCAAGCCTCTGAAAAAGAACTAAACAAAACGAAGATAAGCAATCTACCAGACACAGGGTTCCAAACATTGGTTATAAGGATGCTCAATGATCTCAGGGAGAACTTCAACAAAGAGACAGGAAACATATAAATGGAGATAACATAACTAAGAACAAGTCAGAAATAAAGAATAACAGAAATGAAGAATACATTAGAGAGAATTAACGGATTAGATGAAGCAGAGGATTGAATCAGTGATTCAGAAAATAAGGTGACAGAAAACACCCAATTAGAACAGCAGAAAGGATCCAAACAAATGAGAGTTTAAGGGGCCTCTGGGATGACATCAAGTGTACCAACATTCACATTATAGAGGTACCAGAAGAAGAGAGAGCAAGGAATTGAAAACCTACTTGAAGAAATAATGACAGAAAACTTCCCTAACCTGGTGAAGGAAAGAGATATACAGCCCAGGAAGCACAGAGTCCCAAACAAGATGAACCCAGAAGCCAAAACCAAGACACATCATAATTGACATGCCAAAGGTTAAAGAGAGAATCTTAAAAGCATGAGAAAAGCAATTACCTACAAGGGTGCTCCTGTAAGACTATCAGTTTATTTCTCAACAGAAACTTCGTAGGTCAGAAAGTATTGGGAGAAGATATCAAAGTGAGGAAAAGCAAGGACCTACAACCGAGGTTACTCTATCCAGCAAAGCTATCATTTATAATGAAAGGAGAAAGAGCTTCTCAGACAAGAAAAAGCTAAAGGAGTTCATCACCACCAACCAGTATTACAAGGAATCTTAGAGGGACTTACAACTAATCAAAAAAAAAAATCAAATATATGAATATAATGACAATAATTATCGGGTTGTCGGAAAAGTCATGACGTATTTTTTCTGTTCTTTTCATTGCAAAAACGCGTCAACCCAATACATATCTCTACACATCTATCAACAATTACATTGAATGTAAATGGATTAAATGCTCCTATCAAAAGATGGGGGTGGTGGTGAATGGATAACAAGACCCTTACATATGCTGCCTACCAGACTCACTTCAGATCAAAAGACACACAGATTTATAGGGATAGAAAAATATATTTCATGAAAATGGAAATGAACAAACAGAAAAAAGCTGAGGTAGAAATACTTATACTGACAAAATAGACTTTAAAACAAACACTAGAACAGGAGACAAAGAAGAACCCAGTAATCCCACTTCTGGGTATTTATCTGAAGAAACTCAAAAGCTACTTCGAGGGGATGTGTGCATCTCTGTTCATTGTAGCATTGTTTACAATGGCCAAGATGTGGAGGCAGCCTGGGAGTACCTGAATGAATAAAGATGGGGTGGTACATATATACAATGGAATATTACTCAGCTATAAAAAAGGATGACATCTTGCCATTTGGGACAACATGAATGGATCTACAGGGTATTTTGCTGAGTGTAGTAAGTCAGACAGCAAAAGACAAATGTCGTATGATTTCACTTATAAGTGAAACCTAAAGAACAAAACAAATAAACGAAACAGAAGTTCATACAGAGAACATTTTGATGGTTGCCAGATGGGAGCGGTGTTGGGGTGTGTGAAAAAGGGGAAGGCATTAAGTACAAATTGGTTGTTGCACAGTTATCATGGGGACGTAGGGTATAGCATAAGGAATACAGTCAATAATACTGTAATAACTATATATGATGTCAGACGGGTACTAGATCAGGGTGATTGATGGAAGTGGTACTGGGGCAGGGTGAAAAAGGTGAATGGATTAAGAAATACAAATTGGTAGTTATAAAAGTCATGGGGATGTAAATCAATATAACTAAAGGGAATATAGTTAAACAAAATGGTAGTAACTATGTATAATGCCGGGAGAGTATGAGTCAGGAGGTTCACTTCTTAAATTATGTCTAACCACTATGCTGTACACCTGAAATTAACATGAAATACTGAATGTCAACTGTGATTGAAAAATTTAGAAGAGGGAAGATTAAGGGGTATAAGAGGTTCATACTTCCAGATATAAAAAAAATAAGTCTTGAGGATGTATTATACAGCATAGACAATAGTCAATAATACTGTGATAACATGGCATGATGTCAGATGGTTGCTGGACTTATCATGGTGATCACTTGGTCTAGCATAGGGAATATAATCAATATGGTAATAACTATGTATACTGCCAGGTAGTTACTATTGAATAACTATGATGTACACCTGAAACTAATATTGTATGTTAGTTATATTTTAACAAAAATCTTTAAAAAAAAAAATAAAGGTGAGATTGGGAAGCACACAGATCATGGCAATGCAAGGAGTCAAAACTAGTAGTAACACACAGGTACAGCAGATTCTCGAATAACATCATTTCCTTCAACATCATTTCATCGCAATGTTGATATGAGAAAAGAAAAATTGAATCCTGGCAGGGCGACTGTGTGGGGCTTGCATATTCTCTCCATGACCATGTGGCTTTTCTCTGGGTATTCTAGCTTCCTCCGACATCCTAAAGATTTGCAGGAGGTAAACTGGTGTGTCTACATTGTCCCAGTAATGTATGATGTGCCCCGTGATGGAAGGGCATCCTTTCCCACCTTGCTCCCTGAGCTGCCTGAATAGACTCCGGCCACCCACAACCCTGAACTGTAATAAGTGGGTTGGAAAAGAATAGTTTTGTTTTACAACTCACATCTATTTCAGTGTTTAATGTAAGAAATGTTTTGGGTCTTTATTTAGAAGTTTGATGATGTTTTTGTGATCAAAAGTAGAAGGAAGAAACTTACTTATTTATATCAATTAGCCTATGGTAAAATTGGTTTCGTTTACGTTGTTTACCTGAAAGTTTACCAAGAAACTATCAACTATGTTAAGACCTGTTATATTTACATGTACACTGAATTATTGCTTGTACTTTACACATTATCTTATAAAAATCCTTCCTATCTACTGATTTTATAAAAAATAATTCAAAGAAAACCACACCCTTCAGAGATGGGAATAGTCAAAAGGAAATGAGATGCCCCAATATAGAAAATAGTCACTGTAATTGAGCTGTACCAAATCCATAGCTGTTATCAAATCTCTGTAAATTAAAAAAGAAAAAAAGCCAAGCCACTGAAGAATGATGCTTAATTATATCCAATTGTTTATTTAAAATAATTTTCCAAACTCTTCCCATGATTTAACAGGTTTTGTTTCACTTTTACTCCCTCAGACAGCTAGAAACCAACACGTTTTATTTTGCATTTTATTTTAACCACTATATATGCCATTTTAGTATTTCCCTTTATTAATATTAGAACCAAATACATCAATAAGTAGTAAAAATTTAAATTATTTTCTTAGTAGTTATGGTGCTGCTGATAAATTTCTTGGGATTTATCAGATGCTGGATGCTGTTTCAAGCTGTCTCCAACCAGCTGTCTGACTTAGGAAAATCATGCTACCTCCCTAGGCCTCCTTGCTCTTGCAAAATAAGATTGGATTAGATTACTTCTACTGTTTTATCTGATTGTAAAGTCCAATGAATATACTCCTCATCATTTTCAATTAATTTTACTTCATCTTTATTTGCTACTTCTCCACTTAAAAAGCACAATTGCTTATTCTCAAGTAAACACGGGTGCATTAAAAAATAAACAAACCCAACATATTTTAATCATCCTACTATAGTCCCATTAACAGATAACAGGGCTTTCACTTGAATTTTCATTTTTCATTTCTACTTCTTTATTTAAAGTCAATAATAGTTATTACAATTGTAAAATGAATGCATTTAAAAACAAAAAGATACATTTCAATGACAAAAAATATGTAATGATCATGAAAATCTGCTGTATACTTTGCCAAGGTCAACAGAATGAAGGATGATATGAAAAAGTCAGTCTTCAAATTTATCCGTAACAAAAACTCTCTCCTGAATAGTAAAATCATTGTTTAAGAATACACGTTTACATATCTGGACCCCAGCTCCAAAAACAACGAAGTGTGTGTGTGTGTGTGTGTGTGTGTGTGTGTGTGTGTGTGTGTGTGTGTGTAGGGGAAAGAGGGCTAGATAAAAATACTTGGGCACCAGGAAATCAAGATTAAATTTCTAAAACTGACATTTAGTTTAAAAGAAAATGAACATTTCTAATAGATGACAATTGTATGAAACTTTTTTTTTTTTTTTTACCTTGATAGAAATGAGATGGAGAATTTCTTAACAATAACAGCTTGGTAATTATCTGAGAAAAACTATGGAGATACTCCAACTCCTATCCTTAGTCCCCAGTATAAAACAAATACCTTCCTTGAAATTATTTTTCACATGACTAAAATATCCTCATTTACTTGGGATAGTTCATGCTTAGAATATTTCAAACATTTGTTTTTAGATGCATGGAATTACCAGAGCTGAAATTTTTGAAACCATTTATGTATTACTAATAATTGAATCTGCAAAGGAGATAATAATCCTTTCACTATACATTGATTAGGTTTCTTGAAGCATATTTGATCAACTATTTTAATAGTGATGCTGATAGTAGTAAGTGATACTCTCAATTTTTTCCTTTTAAAAAATATATAATCCTTGTAACACTAATTACTAAATATGTTACAATGCATACCTTCTTAACAAGGAATGACTGTTTTCAGGCCCAAGTAGGATAAAAAGGAACTAATAATGGCATTTACTACCCTGTGTTATCACTGATAAGCTACAACTAACATTCAAATGATGGATAGCTTAAGTATGTGACATTAAGCAAAAATGAAAATCATTAATAATTTTACCAAAAGAAACAAGAAAAACATGGGAAATGAGCACAGCATAGGTCCCAAAGATTACACTATGATTCTGAAGTAGATTTTCAAAGCAAAAGGCATCTACATACAATTTCTGTGAATATTTCTTCTACTACAAAAATGATTTCAAAGCAAATGTAGGCTAGCTCAGCCCTACTTTGTCAAAGATAAATACTCAAATGAACTAGAAGTTCCATTTGCTAAAGTGCACCTTCTGACCAAATCTGCTCTGGCCGTGCTACGAAGTATGATTCAAGAAGTAGATGTCACTCATGCTTCTTCACTCACTGTGCTATCAACAATGGATTTTTTTAAACCAAATACTTTATACACTGGATTATAGAAAAAACAATACTAAATATACTATCTTCTAAAACTCCAGAGAGTAATATAACCTCATTATTTTTAAATACCAAAAATGTAAAGGGTCCATACAAATTAAGAGTTGTATTAAGTACATAGTTTTTACTTTAATATTCACTTGATGTGCTATTAAAATCTCTATGAGAGAAGCAAGTATTTTCCCCATGTCTTTTGGCAATAGATTCAAAAGCAAAAGTAGCAGTGCTGTTGAATTCCATGAAACCTGTTTTTAAAGCTAAATTATTCAATATCTGTATTGTTATTGCACTCATATATGCCCGGAATACATCTATAGTAACTCAGCAATAGTGTTTGCAAAAAAAGTAAGGTAAGTGGGTCTACAAAGCATTTGATTTCCTTATGAAAATAAGGAAGTTTTCATAGAGGAAATGCAAACAACTGCAAATCAAATAAGATTACATATGCTTAACAATTATTTAACCTTATATAAAATTAAATCTAACCCTCACCACTACAAATCTGTAAGGAATCAGAAAAGGATTTACAGTACACAAAGTCTTGACTATTTGTTGCATTCCACTCTTGAAGTCACTGAGTTAAAACAGCCATTTTCCCAAGATTTAAAGAAAAATATATTTTATAAAAGGGATTTTTTTAAATCGTTGAATACTTCATTTTTATTACTAAGACAGAAACAAATTATACTTTTTTCCACTATAATTCACTCTGATGAAAGAAAGATTTCTCTCTTCTAACAAATGCTACATTTTCAAGACTAAAGGAATTATCAGTAGGCATTCTTTCTTCTTGATTTAAGTTATTTTTCTCTAAAATATGTCAAGTAAGCTTTTAAAGATTCAGGGAGGGGGAGTTTCATGATTTTTTCTCTCAGTAAATTCTGAGGTGGCTCCTCTGGCTTCATTGCTTCACTGTGATTTTTCTCTTCCTCTTCCTTGTTATCTTCTTCCATTTTTTCATCCTCCTCACTGTCTAGAGGCTGAGGAATAAGCTGATTACCCACAAATACATAAGTATTAATTCTCTGTTTAACTCTCTTTCTTTTCCTTTTGGGTGGAGCCCTCTGAGGAATCCCCTTGGCCTGCATCTCATCATTTATGAAATTTCTAAGTGTACGTCGAATGTAAATACGAGCCAAGTCCTGTAGATTCCTGACAGCACAGGGGGCTAAAAAACACACAGACACAAAACATAAGTAAAACATTAAATACTGTTCATTTCTTCATGGAACAAAACATGTATTTCTTAGTGAATGTTAGAAAACATAAGAAGTATAAAAACTTTGACTTTCAAATAACAAAAGATTTCAGGGTGTTCACCAAATGCCAAGTACCATTTTAAGTACAGACAAGAGTGGACAGTGCAGAGGTTTATATGTATAGATATCTATGTGTCCCCATGTATGTTCATAAAAATTCTTCGGAAAGAAAAATAAGATCATACAAACAGAGTGCATGAGAATTAAATATGAGACAAGAATAGTAGAGATTTTTAATCCTACTTTTTTTTAGGCGTTTTGATGTTGAAAAAGTCTATTAAAAAACTCAAAGGCAACATTTGAACAGCTGCCCAAGTCTAAGCTCTAAAGCTATTATACACACAAGCTCATGTACACACGTACATACACACACACACAGTTTCTATCTTTACGCAAATCAGTAAGTAGAACTGGTTTATATGCTAAGGGTCACCAGAAATCATGCTGTAAAGAAGCACTTAATAGCCCAAAGAAACGCCACAGATTTCTTTGTTATTGACGTTTACTTCTATCAACTACATCACAGAGTTGGAACATGTCCTTTCTGCTTCATTCCCATCTCCCACAAATGTATAAATGCCTAAGCCCTAGAACGATATATTCTTCTTTATAGATTGTTCCAATACTTTATACATAAATAAATTCTCTAGTCACCGCCTCAAATTCATTTCTCCTAGTTTCCATCCCTGTGCAAATAAAACTTTTATCAAGGATCCTTCTGAAACACCTAAACAAAACAAAAACACAACCTTCCTCAGTTAAACAGCATTAAAAAATCATTTATGTTTTATTTCTTTTCTTTGGTACTCTTTTTATTTCTTTATTTTACTTTGGTACCTCTCCTCTAAACTTGTTTGTTGTAACATCTGAAATCCTGCCTTTTCATTTATTTGTATGTGGTTGTTTTTGACACAGACTGTGAGATCTAGGAGGGGGGAGAGCTTGTGACATCTCTTCTTTCTCTCCACATGGCCCCGGAGGAGAGCACACTAAAAGGGAGTACAAACAAAGAAGAAAGGCTTTAGCTCCAGGGAGCTCTGCAAAAGGGAAGGGTGGAAAATAAATTTGTAGGAGTTTTAGAAACTATAAAGGAGCTCAGAAATAGAAGCTATAATTAAGTCTTTTCAGATGGTCTTTGCTCTTAAACCTCTCTCACATTATTGGTATTTTCTTTTAACATGTTAATTATGTTCTTCCTCAGATAACACTCACTGCCACTCCAGGGACACTTACAATGAGGAACTTTCCAATCCTTAACTGTCATTAATACCTGAACTTCATAAAGAACCAACTAGACCCAGAGTGGAAAAGGATTCAGACTTGACTTTAGTAGCTTCTAACACTCAGAAGTATTAAAACAGCATTGATATGAGTTTCATTTCAAAGTTCTCCTGAATGATACAAAAACTTTTAGATAATTCTCAGTCCTACCTATTCAACAGTTCCCAATATTTTTTATTCTTTGACAGTGCCTTGTTTCTAATGCTTCCAGTTATGAGATAAGGACTTAATTAACCAGACAATATTAATCTTGACTTCTATAAAATCTTATTTTGAATCAAAGTTTTCACTCTGTAGTTATAATTAGGATTATCTCTAACACACACATAAGCTCTATTTTGTTACCCAAAAGGGCATCTCTACATAGATTTTATAAGAACCTAGCAGTCGGCACTTTCATTTTTGTTTGTTAAAAATTGGAAAAGGTATTTTATTTAGGTCAAACGCCCCCAAACCAACTATTTTTGGCCATTTTTAACTTATAAAAACAGCAACTTCATATAACTCAATGTAGCATAGTGCCAAAATTTAAGAAGTCTCTTTTGTCCCTTGTTATACTGTGATTTATAGGAAGAAATATATGTTTTGCTTCCCATTCCTGACCAAGCTCCTAAATACTTGAAATTTCCTAAATGATAAGATCATAAAGATGAAAAGGAGTACATTCTGTTGTTAGTTAAAAGTTAAAAAATCTGAAGATGTGGTTGAAAGGAACTTCTTATGTTAAGAAGATGACTTTTGGTAAACCCCTAAGGATGCTGAGCTGGTTGCCAGGGGGAATGGTGTAGTGTTAGATGCTTGCTGGATTTATCATGGTGATCCCTTCTTTGGGTATATAAATGTTGAATAACTATGGTGTACACCTGAAACTAATATTGTATGTTAGCTATATTTTAATAAAAATCTGTAAGTCTCCATAAATAACTTAATCAAAAGGGTTCAGAGAGCTTTGAGGCTGATGAGCAAACGTGCAGTTGCTGGGAGGATGGCGCCCCTTGCCCTCGGCATCAGCATCAACTCCACTTGACTGTTCTTGAGTTGGATCTTTTTATAACAAACCAGTAGTCCAGTAAGTAAACTGTTTTCCTGGGTTCTGTGAGTTACTCTAACAATTTATGGAACTCCAGGAAGGGGTCATGGAAACCCCTAATTTACAGCCAGGCTGTCATAAACACAAGTGACAACCAGGATTTGCAATTGATATCGGAAGCTGGAGGAGGGGTAAGGTTTGTGGGACAAAGACCTTAACCTGTGGGATCTGTGCTAACACAGGTTAGTGAGTTAGATCATAGGGTACCTTGTTCGTGTCCACGAACAACTGGAGATTTGCTCGGTGTGGAAAAATCCATACACACCTGGCGTACAGAAATACTGGTGGGTTTTCCTCTAGTTGGTGTAGCATATTTTCCTTTACCCCTATCTGCCCTGAACTTTGAGCAGTATACCTTTATTTCTAGAATGTCCCATACCAAAAAAAGAAAGGAATATGACTTTAAAGTTGAATAAAAATTAGTGATAAATTTGAGGAATTGTTATATTGGGTTGTCAGAAAAGTCATGATGCATTTTTGCAATGAAAAACAGAAAATACATGTCATGACTTTTCCGACAACCCAATATTTTAGTAACAGCTCACATGAGCAATTTCATAGCTACAAAATACATTTAGCAAAGGGTTTACATTTATATTTTTTGGGTTTCGTTTTTTGTACTAACATTCTTTCATATTTTAACCCCCTATAATTAATGAAATATGTTCTCTGAACAGAAAGCTATTTAAACAAAAAAGGAAACTTGTTCTTATTCTCTACAAGCTTATTAAACTTTGACAAATAATTAAAATTTTCTTCATTCTGTGAATATTACTATATGAAGTTTTTCTATTTTTAGAAACTCATACATAATTCCTGACTCATTTTTAAGTTGTTGTTGGTAGCTGATAACTTTTTTCTTTTTATTGTAGCCTTTCAATTAAATATAAAAGAGAGTCAACAGTATAATGAACCCCAGATACCTGCTAGTCAGCCTCAATAATTATCTCTTATGGTTCATCTTACTTCATAAGCACGCCTATTTCCTCTTCCCATCCCCACCCCAAATTATTTTGATGAAAAATTTAGACACATCATTTTACCCATAAATATTTCAGAGGTATGACTCTTTAAAATTTAGGTTCTTCTCCCATTTTGTCCTTTTCCACCAAATGTTCCTACTTTACACTCAGTTACATCAACCCAACCAATGACAGCCTTACTAACTACCTAGGTCTATTTTTGTTGACATCCTTAAAAATGAGGGAGAACAAAACCTGCTCATTTAAAGCATATCATCATCCATGCCATTCATAAAATGTTACTATAAAACCACATTTACAACCAAGACTCTTCTAAAGGACACTAAATTAGAACAAGTGTCAAATATAAAGAAGAATGCTGAGGGTTATAACAGTACCAGTTACAAATAAAAATACTTAAATAGCAGTTGCACAGAAATCTACAGGTAACTCTACAAGTCAGTACAGTTATATTGGGTTGTCGGAAAAGTCATGACGCATTTTTGAAAAGAAACACAGAAAAAATACATCATGATTTTTCTGACAACCCAATATGCTACACATTATGCTTATGGTTAGGCGTTTGTCAAAACCAAAATGTGTCAGAAAATTTTTTCATTATTTCTCTTTATGATTCTCCAACCAGTTATGATAGGTTAAACAAAACAATGCTAAACAAACTAATTCTCATGTTTGGAAAACAGGAGGGAAAAAATAGTTTTACTTTGTTACTACTGTTGCTTTCAGCAGCAGTTTAAATATTCAATATTTATAGTACAGTTGACTATATACTACAGCACACATTACATATATATACCATACATGTGTACATATAAGGAGGAGTGTGTATAATCAACAACAAAGTAGACTTCATTGAAATAATTGTGCAATGTATGTGAGTACTTGTGATAATTACTTGATTCTGGTGCTACAAAGAAAGAAGTCCCTTTTGGTCCCAGAACACACCCAAAATGTATCTCTTTTTGACTAGATTGGGAGGAAGTTTAAATTTAACATTCCGATTGAATAATTTCATATTTCTAATAGAGTCTTTGTGATAAACCTTTATTTTTAATCATTCTTATTTTATTTTTAATTTTCCTTATATAATAGTTTAATGTGGATTTGTACAGGTTGACTCAAATCCTTTTTTTAAGTAACATACATTAATCAGCAAGTATATTTGGAAAAAATAGTTGATACCACTTCCTAAACTAAAAAGGTTCAAAACTTTTTATAGCTGAGGGGCTAGTTTCTTTCTAAATGAGATAAAAATAAAAGCACTGTGTCAGAATGTATGAATCCTATAAGTCCATAAAGTATGCTCAATGCATCTCCTTCATGGCAGCTCCTGTTTGAGAAGATTGCTAGTAAGCCCTTTCCTGGGGAAGAGACCTCCATGCCACTGACACTCCCAGAAAGTGACACTTAAATCACGGAGCTACGTGGATCGCTCTGCATCACTATACTCATTCCTCCCCAAGGCAGGAGGAGAGGCTTGTATAGTTTTTGATTGTGTAGGAAGTAGCTGGCCCTTCTCTTTTCCATTAGGATATGTCTACTTACAAGTATACACATGAGCTCTGCTCACCAAAGTATTTACAGGGTAAGCTCAAACATTGGGGGATTTGGCCACTATTGCCTGTTAACTGGGTGGGTAAGTCTGTTTCACTAAGGATGCAGACCGAAGCCACATCCTCCTATCTACTTTGGTTGGTAATAAAGCTGACATTTCAATTCCTAATTATCTGACCCCAAGAGCATCTCTCTCTCCATTGGTAAGAACTTGAACAAAGAAATATGGGTGTAATTTACTGACCCTCCCAAAATTCCAACACTACTCTTTATTAAGCAATTATTACATGCCAAGCACTTTATAAATACTACTTCATATAAGTCTTTAATCCATCCCAAAGGGCCACAAAAATCACATAGCTTAAAAGAGGGTAAAATGAAGAAATTTAATTGAATCTCTATAAAGCCAGGTTCCTATGAAATAAATTCATTTAAAAAGCAAATTAAAGCAACACGTTTACTATGGTAAAGTTCAGTTATTAAGAACTTTACTTAATGCTTTCTTCTTCCTTCTCAAGGTCTTAGTAGCCTTCGGTAAGTTGATCACTCCCTCCTTTTTGAAATACTTTTTCTCTTGATTTTCAACACACTGTGCTCACTGTGTCTTCCCATCTCTCTGACCCACCCTTTGCTAACACATCATGGTCTGTTGTATCTCTGAATTTGGTGGACCACAGGACCAATCCAACACCTCTTCTCTGTATCTGCACTGTCCCCTAAGTGTTTTCATCCATTCTCATAGCTATTTAAAAAGTCATCTTTATGTTGAGGATTCTCAATTTATACCTCCGTCATGCAGTAAGTATACACCTACTGACTAGACTGACACTTATATGCTAACAGAAAACTAACGTCCCAAAATAAAATATCTGATCTTCCTATACCTATTTCCAAACTATTCCACCCCCAGTCTTCCAAACATCAATAAATGGTACCAGCTGCTCAAGGCAAATTTTAGATCCTTCTTTTTCCTCCACAAACATCTATATAGTCCATTATTTTTCTACCTTCAAACAACTAACTCTATCCATATCAACACTGACTCTCTTTAAGTATAAGAAAAGTCTTGTATATAATCTATCCTCTACAGCATAGCCAATGAGCTTTAACTACCCTAAAACTTATTTCTGGAATGACCAAGCTCTTTTCAGCCTACATGAAGGCTTTTGTGTTTGCTGTCCCTCTGTATGAAAAATGATGCTACCAAGTTAACAAATTATAATAAACTCACAACTATAATTAATAAATTCATACACTTGTCCCTTCTTTTCATGTTTCCATGAGCCAGCTAACAGTGTCTGGTGTAAGATAGGGGCTTTATTTAAAAAAAAAATAAAGTTGACTAAATCCACTGAATATTTGCTGCATATCTATTTACCTCTTCATAATTAAATAGTCCATTAAATCCCAAGCACAGAAGTTGAAGTCACAGTTCAATTGGAAAGGACCAACAGTTACTTACGGAGTCCCACAGAATCTGGTTTGCCATTATCATTCTTACTTGGCTGCACAAGTGGAGCAAATGAAACAGCAAGAATATTTTTACTTTCCCAAGTGTTTTGTCCAGTTCGCATAATTTGTGTTAACTATTTAGAGGGAAAAAAAAGAAACAGAGTAGCTTAATTCTAGAAATGTGATTGCCTTACAATCACAAATTTGTTTTAACAAAATAATTGACAATGATCGCTATATAATCACTTGTATTTGAATGTCACCAGATTATTTTCATTTAAATATTTACCATAAAAATACAGAAGGAATCACAAATATTTGCTTTTCAAGATAGATATTTCAGTGCAAATCGATATTCAAATATGGACAAGTGACTTTGCCTAGTATATTTGGAGTCTGATAGCTTCTAGGGGTATTATTCCAATCCATACCTGCCACTGGCTCCCAAAATATGTTTCACATAGGTTCAGTTGTTTGATTAAAGCATTATATTAATAAAATCATGTTTTAATCACTGCACCAATGAATCAACTTCATGATCTTCCATGGCAATAAAATACAGATTCTAATCTCAACTTGATTTATCACAAATAAATGTAATTAGTCACGAACAGATTAGAAGCTTTACCTACTCAGCAACCACCCATCACCAGTCCTTGGAAAAAAGGATTAGCTCAGTACATGGCTTGATCAAGTTAGTATCTTCAAATTACATTATAAAAATTATTGGGGCTGGCCAAGTGGTGCGGTGGTTAAGAGCTGGCTTGGGATGCCAGCGGCCAGGGTTCGGATCCCACATATGAGGGCCAGTGACACTGCCCTCAAAAAAAAAAAAAAAAAAAAAATTTTGTACTTTACATTATTATAATGGTATATAACAAATATTTAATAAAACATCAATGGGAAACCATATTTTAAATGTCCAGATATGTAGCTTTAAAGGAAAACAGAAAAAGACTGTTCATCTGGGAATCTCAACTCTGGAAGCATTCAAGTAAGAATATTTTTCTAGAAATGTTTTTTAATGAATGTTTTTATACTGGGTTGTCGGAAAAGTCATGACGCGTGTTTGCAACAGATGGCACTAGTTCATTTTTGGAAGTACTGGAGTCATTCACATCTATGTTATTGCTGTGTCATTTGACAGCTGACAGTTCTACCTCATTCTAAAAAAAAATTGAGCAATTTGGTTGAGTTTTGGAGATTTTACAAGTTGAAGATGGAAGACCAAACTGCATTTTCACCATATTTTACTGTTTTACTTCCAAAAAAGGAAGAACACGCGTCAAGCTTGTGAAAAGTTGCATAAAGTTTACGATGACAATGCTCTACAAGAACATCAGTGCCAACGATGGTTCATGAAATTCCGTGCTGGTGATTTTGATCTCAACGATGCTCCTCGGTCAGGGAGGCCCACCGAGGTTGATGATGAGAAAATAAAAAGCATTGATCCAGTCAAACCCACGTTACATGACACAAGAGACTGCAGAAACATTGAACATCCATCATTCAAGCATTCATGACCACCTGAAGAAGCTGGGATACGTAAGCAAGCTCGATATTTGGGTTCTGCATGAACTCAAAGTTCATTTGACGGCACGTATAAACATCTGCAATATGCTCATTTAACGTGAGGAAAATGATCCTTTTTTGAAGCGACTGATAACTGGTGATGAATAGTGGACTGTTTACAACAATGTGTTGTGCAAATGTTCTTGATCCCGACATGATGATTTGCCTCAAACGACATCGAAAGCAGACATTCATCAGGGGAAGGTTATGTTGTCAGTGTGGTGGGATTTTAAAGGTGTCATATTTTTCGAGCTCCTACCAAGTAGCCAAACAATCAATTCGAATGTGTACTGTCGGCAACTGGACAGTTTGAACAAATCCATCATCCAGAAACGTCCAGAGCTTGTTATTTGTAAAGGAGTTGTGTTCCATTGCGACAACATGAGACCACACACAAGTTTGATCACCCATCAAAATTATTGGAGCTTGGATGGGATGTGTTGCCACACCCACCATACTCGCCTGACCTTGCACAGTCAGACTTCCACTTGTTTCGCTCTCTTCAGAACTCCTTGCGTGGTATAATGTTCAATTCAGATGAGGCTGTAACTCAGCACCTTGTTCAGTTTTTCGCAAATAAAGACAGGTCCTTCTATGAACGAAGAATCATGAAGCTCACTGAAAGATGGCAAAAGGTTATCGAACAAAATGGGCAATATATCACTGATTGATCTTTGCTCTTTATATAAATAAATGGCCTTTGAAAAACAGACAAAATACGTCATGACTTTTCCGACAACCCAATATAATATTACTCTTTTTTTTAAAAAGATTTTATTGGGGAGTTGGGGAAGGGGATCAGCGTTGGGGAATCCGGGAAGGGGAACAGACAAGTTGCTGTCTTTTTTTGTTCTTCAGTCTAATTGTGGAGGACGTTGCTTCACTGGCCCATGTTGGTATTATTGCACTCTTCCGGGGTAAGGCAGATCGGTCGCCGGCCTCTGGACAGCCATTCACGGCGGCTATTGGCAGCTCACTCTGGCAGCTGGCCGCTCACGCTGGCTGCCGGCCACTCACTGTAGCCTATGGCAGCCCACTGCAGCAGGGGCTGCAGCGTACACCATTGCCAGGACTCATGCAGCCCAGCTCCAGGTCGAGCTGCTGTTTACCATCTTAGCTGTAGAGGGCAGTGTCACTGGCCCTCATATGTGGGATCCGAACAGGGGCTGCTGTCGTCCCAAGCCAGCTCTTAACCAATGTGTCACTCGGCCGGCCCTATAATATCTTTTTAATAACTGACAAACCGTTTGCTACAGAGTACAGTGCATGATAATCGTGAAATCATTGAGATGCAAATAATATGTTGTGATGTTAAGGGACCTCCAATATATAAGAGTAAACTTGAAAACATCATTCCAGGTCACAGTTGTCTTAGTCTATCTTCTACCACACAAACTATAAGGTGTTTTAAACATCTCAAATTTGGGTTAATATGAATATTAAAGGTAGTTTTTGAAATGCATTTTTATAAACTTTTAAAGTAATTTGCTCTTCAAAGATCCACCCATTTTCTGAATAAATTAGTATTTCATATATTTATTATACCTAATAATTTCAAACTACTGACAGGCAAATGGCTTAAAAATATTTTCAAATGAGTCTATGTTGTACCAAATGAAGATGTAAAACTTTACTCGTTTCTTTAATGGATTTAAACAATCCAAATCAAATCCCAAATAGGATTTCTTTTTTTATATGTTCAAAGAATTAAAGAATGTTAGAAATGGAGGCCCTAGTGGACAGCATCACATTCAAATGAACACCTACACGTGAGAACAGGAGATAGCAGTTTAGCAAATGTAGTAGTCCCCTCTTATCCACAGGGGATAGGTGCAAGACCCCCAATGGATGCTTGAAACTTCGGATAGTATCGAACCCTATATATACTATTTTTTTCTTATACATACATACCTATGATAAAATTTAATTCATAAATTAGTCACAGTAAGAGATTAACAACAATAGCTTATAATAAAACAGTACAATTATGACAACATACTGTGGTAAAAGTTATGTGAATGTGGTCTCTCTCTCAAAATACCTCATTGTACTGTACTCATCCTTCTTCTTTTGATGATGTAAGATGATACATTGCCTTATTAAGTTGAGAACTTTCACCTTTTCACTTAAGGGAAGCACTTTATAGCTTCTGTTTGGCATATTCGAATGGCCAGTATCACTACTCTTGCATTCTGGGGTCATTGTTAAGTAAAGTAAATTGAACACAAGCACTGCATTATTCTGACAGTTGATTTGACAACTGAGTAGGTTACTAAGTGACTAAAAGGCAGGTAGTGTATACAGTGTGGAGATGATGGACAAAGGGATGATTAATGTCCCATGCAGGATGGAGCAGGAAGGCTCAAGACTTCATCACACTACTCAGAACACATATCACCCAACTTAAAACTTATGAATTATTTCTGGAAATTTCCATTTAATATTTTCAGACCATAGTTGACCACAGGTATTATAACAAACGTGAGAGTGTGAAACCAAGAATAAGGGGGGAACAACTGTACCACACAGGTAGTAACTAAGCTCAGGTGAAAGACCAAGTCTCTTCTAACCCTAGTATAAGGATCTTTTCTATACCTGCTTTGGTTAAATAATTAAGAGCCCATTTCAAATTTTTTCAGTGTAGTTAGATCTATGACGAGTATTTCTTCTTTAAAAATTACAATGTACCTTTACTGATGTTATACTTCCCATCTTAAACTAATGTCTTTGTTTCCTATGCCATTAAGCAAAAAGGCAGTAGAAGTTACCTGATCTTCTATAGGCATGACTAGAATGCCTCCCACTTTTAGTAATATTTTCATGTAGTTTTCATGGTCTTTCTGGACTCCAGCTCCACAATAAATTCGGTCATACTGATGACTGTCAGATGCTATCTGGAGGCAGTTACCAACCACAAATGCAGGTTCACAGAATTCAAATCTGCATGGAAAAACAAATATATTTTAATTCATTTAAACAAAAAAACTAAATCTAAAAAAATTAACACACTCCACTTCTTTGAAATAGTGAAGTTACCAAAATTAATTCTAAGGATAAAATATGAAATTTGATTTAAATGTCACATTTATGAAGTTCTATACTTATCAAATATATTATTTTATTATTAATGCTACAGCATGTATTTTCAAAACATAACCTGTTTTTTTTGCCACACCAAAACCTTACTTAAGGCTTAAAAAATGAATAAAATGAAAAACCCATCACACCACCCATCTTGTGGCACCCCACAAATAACACAGAAGGATAAGAATCACAAGGATGTGAGAGAGAGAAAGAGAGAGAGAGAGAGAGGGAGAGAGGGGGAGGGAGGGAGGGAGAGAGAGGGGAGAGAGAGAGGAGAGAGAGAGAGAGAGAGAGAGAGAGAGAGAGAGAGAGAGAGAGAGAGAGAGACCTTCATTTTCCACTGCTCTTTAGAAAAAAAAGCTGAGGGGCCAGTGGAAATGAGAAGGGCTCATGTGGTACTCATCTCTGCTTGACATTTCTGCTGCAGTTAACAGTGACAAAGCTTTGTCAGAAAGACATCAGTGTGACCATATACCCTAGCAATTATTACGATAAGGGAGATTTTCCTAATAAATTTTAGCAGAGCTACAGGATTGGGACAGAGAACAGAACAAACAGTGATTTTTCTTACTGCTGCTTTGGCCCCTGTGATCTCCCTGTGCAACAAAAGAAAAGACATGGTTTCAAAGCAACATCCTGACCACTTGGCTCCTGGTTACAGTGTTGGTTCATGGTATATAGAGTTGTGCTTTTACAAACTTTCCTATTTAGACTTCTACTTTATTCCTTAAATTCTGACCAATCTGAAAAGTGTCTAACATATAACATATAATTAAAACTTCAATACACTAATAAAACATGTAATCATTTTTAATTCCAAATTATTGGACTATCCTTTCACTTTTAAGTTGATTAAAGTTAAAATGACCACACAGAATAATCAAGCTATCATTTGAGGATGAAATAATTTACGTTAAAAGTTTCAGCATGTAGTGAAAAATGACACTGACTGAATCACAATCATTTTTGCTTTGTAAAACATATCGTGTCCTTTGGTAATTAACAGACTTTATTACACAATAAATTTCCATTAAAATTCATTAAAACACAGACACATTATGATCCTTGATACTTAAAAATAAGAGTTTACCAAAATTATGCCCTGTCCTCAACTTCCTGTGTTGTTGGTGGTTATGGGGAGAGGGTTGGGAAGGGAAAAGGCGGTTGGGATGGGGGTGAGTAAACAGTGTGTTTACCCTGTAATCTCTTCTCCATATCCCCACACTAAGGTAGTTTATACCCATTTCTTTTAGGTAACTGTCTTCTCACTGCTCACACTCTTCAGGTCTCCCTTCCATCATTTTGCCCCCTATAGGGCAGGATAGATTCAAGCTCCTTAGAATGTCACGTGGGGCTCTTTATGATTCTACTATTAAATTGTTCTTCCACACTCATTTCCTGGCTCTGCCCCTGCCTACACATACTATGTTATAGTCAGACTGAATTATCTGCTTCTAACTGCTTAGAGGAACTATTACAAAACCCTGTATCTGTGTATGTGCTCTTCTTTTGAATGAAATACCTTCCCCCTCTTCTTCCCTTGAAGATACAGTACAAACATTAGCTTTGCAATGAAATCTTACCCAACTCTTTAATTGTATCTCATTCTTTCCATTTACATAGTACAAACAAAAGTGTAAATTTACCTACATTAGAGACCATGTTTAATTTCTCTTTTATACTCAAGACTAAGATACAATCTATGATTGTCTAAAATATGGACAAAACATAATTTCTTGGAATTTAAGTAATTAGATACTGTGGATCAGATGGTTTAATCACTTTATCAAAGTAACAGTAAGCACTCTTTAAAAAGAAAGGAAGACTACTATTTTCAATGAAAATATCTAAAAACCTCATTCTTATAAAAATTCATTTTAAATAATTTAGTTTTATAATAATTTAGGTCAGTTATAATTTTCAGAATGAATGTGAACAGGGAATTTAAATACAAATTTAAGTTATTAAACCTCTTTTACCATCAAGTCTGCTAAATCAACTCAAAAATATTCTTATAGTTTTAAAAGCTTCCTACTATTTAAAAACACATGATAGCTTACAGAACTATTACCTAGGAAAACACCATCACAAGTGAATTTAAAATTTCTTCTCATATTATGTAGTGATATTTTATATTTTCATCCCAGCAAAATGAATTAGAAAGAATTTACTCTGAAACTAAATGTGTGACTCTGGTCAAATTACCTTATACTAGTAATTAGCAAAATTCATTAAGTCAAATACTATTTATTGAGCACTATTTGTGTGTAAAGACTGGAAATACAATGGGAAACACTCAAGCCTACATTTGTGGAAGAGGCAAGCATCAAACAATCTGACTAATTAAAAGTTAAGTTACAACATGAGAAATGTATGAAGGAAAGGAATACGCTTGTACAAGACTGAGAATGAAAGGAAACTAACAGACCTGGGAAATCAGAATGGTTCCCTCAGAAATGAGGAGCTATGACCTTAAAAATGAGACAGAATAATCTAGAACCACACTATCCAAGATGGTAGCTTCTAGCCACACGTAGATATTGAGCCCTTAAAATGTGGCTAGTCTATATTGAGATGTACTGTAAAACTAAAAATCACCTGTGATTTCAAAGATTCAGTAAAAACGTAAAATATCTCTATATTTATGTGCATGTGTGTATATATGTGATATACATATCTATTTTTCAACAGACACATAAATTCAAACAACTACCCATCTATTTATCACCTGTAAATAGGCATTACAAAGACTTTCTCCTTAACACAAACATCCCTTTGAAACATTCTCTTGGTTTTCCTGGTATCTCTAAATACAGTAAAACCTTGAATTGCGAATAACATGGTTTGCAAGTGTTCCACAAGACAAGCAAACATTTCTAATACATTTTAACTTGGAAAATGAGCAATGTCTTGCAATACATGTAGTTTGTTTCCAGAACGAATTATGCTCGCAAACCAAGGTATTACTTTATTTCTTCTGAATTTTAATTGTTATCTCCATCACCTATTCCAGTCCTCAAAAAACATTTACTAAATAAGTGAACCATGTAAGAAACATAAATGACTTTGTCAACCTTTCCTCCTACAAACTTTAAATACGAATCCAAAGTTGACAAAGATGCTAATCACAAAATCTCAGGACTAGAAGAGAAATTTGCCCAGAAATAGTTACAGAAAAAATTACGTGCCTATGAGCACTCTCTGGATCAACCTGATGGCTCCTGTTTTACTAAATTGGTTACTATAAATAACTATAGCTTCATGTTACAGAATGCATGCTTTGTTCCCCGCAAAAGTGACAAAAAAAAAAAAAAAAAAAAAGGCAAAACTCAAATAGTAAAACAAAACAAACCCTTCACTTAAATGAATAAATCAACCGTCCTATAACTGAAAGGCATTTTTTGGAGACTTTCTGAAAATCTTACATGAGTTACCCTTATTCTAGGAAACAACTTAATGATTTCCTCTTGTAAATGTTTTTGTTCTTTTGAGGGCAGCATCACTGGCCCTCACATGTGGGACGGAACCAGGGCCGCTGGCTTCCCAGGCCAGCGCTTAACCACCGCGCCACTCGGCTGGCCCAAATGTTTTCTCTTGTAACACAGATCAGAACAAGTATGTTTGCTTCCACTTAGGGAGTACTACAAAAGATCATTATAGAGAAAAATTAGATGTCTAAATTTATAAATAATTTCTGTAGTGCAAATAGAATATATGCTTCTAAAATATGCATATGAGGTCTTTTACACTTTCATTTAAAATATTTATATTAATTTCCATTACCAGAATACTCAAATTTGAAAGTTCAATTGAACTTGAGACAAAATTCCAAAAGGACTGAATACTTCTAGATACAAAATAGTAAAACTTAAAGAACATAAGTAAAATTAGGGAGAAAAGTGTAATATCTTTAAATGTTGGCACTAAAGTAACTACAAGTAGTAGAGAATCCACATGGCAAACACATTACAGAAAAGTTGTAATACTACCAATAACCCTAGTCATTAAAAGGTGCCTATCAGAGAGTGTCCTATCTGGGGATTATTTATTATATTTACAACTATACTTGACCTTTTCCACCAATGATACATGAATTCTTCATATTAGTAAGAAAACAAAACAACTCTTAAATTGCATATACTTACATTATTTCTTTTCATATATAAGTGGGCTATGGATCATCTTTCCTATTACAGGACTTATAGATGAGCTTTATATTTCTGACTAGGTACATAGTTGAGGATACTACTTAGATGTTTTGTATTTTGATACTAAAATTATGATTTATTTTTATAGCAACATTGCATGTAAATAAATTCATACCAATTGAACTAATATTTTTTCAAAAAGTCGGATTAAAATTTTCAAGCAAATGTTTACGGATATGCTCATATCCTGTTCATATTACATATATTAAGAATAAATGATTGATTTGAGACATAGATGATGGTTACTATGTTATTAGAGTAATTTAGAATTCCTATTAATTCTTTCCAAGTAGAGAAGAAAATAAACACTTTCTTCCTTAGGCTTTCACTATCTTTCAAAAGCTGCATTTTACCTAAGTTTCCACAAACCTCTATAGGCAAAGGACATATTTTAAAATACAAGTATAATTTCTGTATAATCTGGAAGATTGGAGCAATAAACTAAACAGAGTTTTCAGTTCATTACAAAATAGTACTACACTATTTATAGATTTACACATAAAAAATCTAAGTTAAAAACAGTGAAAGAGAAAATCCAAATTCCATTTTTTCACATCAATCACACACTAAATGAAACCTAAAGAAAAGGAAAACAAACAAACAAAAAACCCCAAAAAATTGGCAGGAAGTCTACCTAAATACTTCTTATGTTTTTATAATTTTACACAAAGTATGGTTCACGCGTTCTTTCTCTAGTTCTTATACTTGATTTAGGGGAGTTCATTTAAATTGAAGTCTGTTATTAAAATTAAAAATAGCAATCATTTTTATTCTTTGAAGAAAATTTCTAAAACAAATTTTTCCAGAGATGACTCACCCTCCTAAATTATATCTCCCAACAATATATTATCTGTATAAAAAAATACTTCTAAAATGTGTACAACTACAAATTCACTCACTTTTGATTTTTAATCATATATTGATTTAAATCTTAAAATCTAATGACTGATATTTAGATTCTCTTATGGAGAGGGAAAAATATTTGACATGTTCTCACTGAGATGTACACTGAAAATAATTTGTGGGATAATACAGAACACACATATATTTTGGTTTACAACATGAACACTTGCCCAAAATAACACCAGGATTCTAAACACTTACCTTAGCAGTGGTTTTCTTTATAGGTGCATGTTGGAATATCTTCATCTTGTGACGGACAGATGATTTCGTTCACAGCAGGGACCTTGCCAACTTTCCCATATAATTCTTTTGATAAGCTGCTAGGAGATCAGGGTGACCTAGCCTTGCCCTGCAGCTTCCCTCTTAGACGGATAGTCTAGGTCTAGGAGCTGACTGAGAGTAGAAAAAACAACATTCCCCTTCAATACACTGTTGAAGTGGGGACTGACAATTTGTACACCTAGTTTATCATGTGCCACAGGATGCTGTCATTGAAATTTTAGACAATTATTCCAATGGAATAAAGGATTTCAAGGACATAAGAAAAAAAAAATCCTACCTTGTTCTCATACCTCATCCAAAACAACCTGCCAAATGAATCACAGAAACTTCTTTTTCATAAAACACTTTGTCAAAATACACCAATTTGAGTTTTAAGAGCTATGACTATTTCATTAAAACAAGACAAAATTTCGGAACCTTCCATTGGGAAAAAAACCCAGGGAAATGTTAATCTTTTGATCTCCAAATGCAGTCATACCATTCAAAAACTCTTACAAATCAATCATTAAGTTATTGAATTAAAAAATCATTTAAAAACCAAAGATTTTACCTTTTCAAGTGTTTCCCTTCCAACTGCATCAAACTCATCTTAGAAGAATTCAAGCATTATTTAAAGCAAAGTGTTAAAAGTAAATAGAGTGATTTTTTTTTCATCGAATAAAACTTTAGGAAATCCATGGGATCAAAAACAACCTTTTTACAGGAAATTTGACAGTACCTCATACAAAAGTGAGCTTTCACATATTTCAACAAGAATTTCTTCTAATAATGTGTTTTAAATACCCATGCCATTTGTAACTGATGTTAAAATACATAACTGACATCCTGGAGGTATTTTTAAGTTATTTCTCTGTCCCACAGTTTGAATGTTTGTCACAATTAAAAATTATTTACAACCTGTAATAATTGTTATTAAACTACCATCTCAACATTAGCATATAAAAGCTTCAACTATCTGAGAAATATTTTGAAATAATGTTGAATACATATTTATAGATAAAATCCACTTCAAGTAGGCTGTAATTATCTTAAATATGAAGCAGGACTACTCTAGTGATGTTAACAGAATATAGAAGCAAATAAAAACATTTGAAAAATGAAAATGCATAATTAAAAACAAAATTAGGACACTACATACTGCCATAAATCAATTAAATCTTCTACAAGACTATACTACCTCTGAATTTAATTTAAAATTTAACACCTCAACAAAATCTGAGGAATGCATTGCCTCTCCCACTCATCTCTGCCCCCAATTCATGCTGTGTCATTAATGAACAGGCTAGATATGCTCTGTAATAAAAATACTTTGGTACATTTAACCATATTAACAGCACTCCTTAATTCTAATCTGAAGGAAATAAATGATGAAAATAAAAGTGTTCCTTCGACTTTGTATCTGGGGCTAAACTGGTAGGCTGTAATTCACTGATAGCAGCTTACTGATGGGAAGAAATATTAGAATAATTCTGTGTTTACATCATCATAGCTAAATCCGAGCTAAATAAAAGGATGGCCTATCTAATTCTGTTTTCTTATCTGGGAAACATGGATACCAGTATTGCCTCTAGGACTGTGGATAAAGCAGTTAAAATGGTATAAGGTACTTAATGATTAGACAATACATATTAGGTGCTATTATTTTCATCATCTCATTACTGTTTTTAGTACTCATATTATGACTCATTTTTATGACAAACTATATAGAAACAACTCCATTCAAATAGAATGAAAATCTTCAATAAATCAACTATGCTCTACTCATTTGGCTACCGCTACTAGACTACTACCAAAGTGAGCTATAGTATGCTTCAGAGGGGAAGGGAGGTGAGATCTGTTGTCTGAGAAGGAAACGGCACACTCCAAAGCATGCAGTCTAGGAAGCCAAGTCAACTACATGCATGTGTTTACATATATAAATATCGGGTTGTCGAAAAAGTCATGACGTATTTCTTTTGTTTTTCATTGCAAAAATGCGTCATGACTTTTCCAATAACCCAATACATAAATGTAACTATCAATAAATGCTATACCAATTACTAACTCATTTGCTGAATATTTATAGGGTAAAGGTCTACAATTCAGGCTTGCTCTTCCAAGTAACTACAGATGGAGAGATTATTTTGCTTACTGTATATGCACAAACCCTGATTCATAAAATTTGACCTTTCCCAACCTTCTGCTTCCCTCATGAAAGCCAGACACCTAAGGGCCTTTAAAACGTAGGCCCGAAGACTTGTCCAGACCAGAGGGCTAAAATAAAGACGTTAAGAAATTCTGTAACAGGCCAACACCTGCCTGCCCTTGTTTTTATAAACAAAGTGTCTATACAGATACCCTGGACTGCCAGAAAGATGAACAAGTGGGTCTTACAGCAAATTAAGTCTGAAACATTGCTGGCGGCTAAAATAACAAAACAAGTTGTCCTACTTTAGGTACATCAAGGGAAGGCAGGTTTTTTGGAAAGCCTAGTAGTACTGGGAAAAATAGGAAGAACAGGAAAAGAAGACGATCACATATGAGATTGACTGACTCTGTAAAAGAAGCCATAGGAATGAGTCTACAGGAGCTAAGCACGTTGTTGAGAACAGGACATTGTGGATGTCACTCATTCATAGGGTTGCTAGGAGTCAGAGCATACTCAATGGCACATCACACACACAGAACACCCCTATGCCCATTTCTTTACATAAGGTCTACGGCTGCTTGTGCTAACAGCAGAGCTGAGCAATTGCAAAAAAAGATCATTTAGCCCAGGATACCTAAACTATTTATTATACAGGACCATCTATCCTGGAAACGTTTGCCAATGTTTTACTGGACCCTCAAATTAAAATGTCAGTTTTATAAGGGAATTTCAGTGACTCTGGGAATATCATAGGTAAAGGGATAAAGCATACAAAAGAGCTCCCCCCTTCCCTTCCATCTCCAAGCACAGTAAATTCAGAGTAGCTTCTCCAAATTATTTTACCTGTTGATTCAGGACTAAGGCATAGGATGTTTGAAAGTACATGAATTATAATAAGGATATTTGTTTCTAAAGGAAGGGATACTACTTTCAAGACTCAGGAACCAGGGGTGCTTTATGTAGCACATACAAAAACGTACATTTGTATCTTTTAAAAGGTCATCTGAGGGACTGGCCTAGCGGCTCAGTTGGTTAAGAGCTTGCTTAAGACTGCTAGCTCTGAGCAACAGGGTTGCAGGCTCGATTCCCACATGGGCCAGTGAGCTGCTCCCGAGCTGAGCTGCCAATAGGTGCCCACCCGCAACTAAGACTGAACACAGCACCTTGAGCTAAGCAGCTGCCAGCTGCCAATGGGTGGCCGGATGGCGACTGGACTTGGAGCTGAGCTAGCTGTGCCCTCCACAACTAAGAAGGAAGGACAACAACTTGGCTGTTCTCCTTGCCCAATTCCCCAACACTGTTCCCCTTCCTCAATTCTCCAATAAAATCTTTAAAAAATAAAAATAAATAAAAGGTCATATGACATTATATATTCTAATGTTGAGTAGTTTACCAATTTTTTTCTCACCTATTAAATTTGGAAGTTCAGTATGTTCTCCAATAGCTATATGCAAGAAAACTTTAAAGATGCAGTTTAAACTGTAAGTGACATGACAGTGTTTTTGGAAAAGGAACTGACAAAAAAGATCGAAACCAACAGGATAAATAAGATTGGAAGAGTATTAAGTTTTAGCTATCTATTCTGTGTTACACATAATCAAGGATAATCTGGTACTAAGGAACACATAAATAGCAATAAATTTTATATTTTACTTAAAATAATTAAACACTTAATATTTTAATTAAAATATGTATTTTGATGACTTGTACACAAGTATCATGAAACTGCTTGGAAACAGGATTTTTTTTAAAAAGATTTTTTTATTGGGGAATTGGGGGAGAAGAACAGCGTTGAGGAATCAGGGAAGGGGAACAGACAAGTTGGTGTCCTTTTGTTCTTCAGTCTAGTTGTGGAGGACGTCGCTTCACTGGCCCATATTGGTATTATCATTGTGCTCTTCCAGGGTGAGGCAGTTGCTCGCCGGACACTGGACGGCCGCTCACGGTGGCTCATGTGGCTGCCGGCTGCTCATGCTGGCTGCCAGTCACTCGTGGTAGCTCACAGCAGCTCAACTTAGCACAGGCAGCAGCCTATGCCGTCGCTGGCGACTCGCAGCAGCCTATGCCGTCGCTGGCGACTCACAGCAGCCCAGCTCCAGATTGAGCTGTTGTTTACCATCTTAGCTGTAGAGAGCACAGTGTCACTGGCCCTCATGTGGGATCTGATGATCCAGGGCCCTGCTGCTCAAAGCTGGCATCCCAAGCCAACTCTTAACCAAAGTGCCACTTGGCCAACCCGAAAATGGGATTTTTAAAATCACTCTGCATGGCAAGTTTTTTAAATTTAAAAATTGAAAATAAGTAGAAATAGTATCCACAAACATCAAGAAAAATTGCAAGGAAATAATCAAACGCAAATAAGATAAGAAGAAAACTATTATCTCTATAATTTGTCACTAAAATCACGATATAAAAAGACAAAAAAGGGGCCCATTGAATAACTCATCAGCTTTGATTACTTAACTTGCAATCACTCACTACTTTATGCAAAATGAAACATTTACCCAGCAACTACTCTTTGTATGCAAGATACTTTTATAATCTGAAATACATAACTAATATTTCAGAACACTACTTGAAAACCAAAAGTTAAAATTTCCAGAGCTAATTTTTCAGACTAGTTTAATATAGGAATCTGTTTTAAAAATTAGTTGTAATACTTCAGAAACAACCATATTATAAAGTCTGATTTTAACTAAAAAATAAGACCATTAAAAATTAAAAAGAAACATTTAGATCAGTCACATCACCATATTTTATGATTCATCATTTTATGAATAACAAATCTAAATAAGGCAATAACAACAAACTAAAAAAATACACGCCAAGGAAATCTGATCATTTTATAACTACATGAAAACAATTTTAGAAAACTTTTAAAAATTGAGACAGATATTTTACATACACACACACACACACACACACACACACACACAGTTGAAACTTATCTGTTATGGATTATTTAATATTTAAATTAAATCAGCATAGAAAATGCTTTAAATAGTGACATATTTTACTGTTTCCCAGGACCATGTCCTCTTGTCAGCAAAACTTGAGCTCCACTGATACTTGTATAGAGGGGCTTCAAAGATTCCAGATTCTTCCTTGAGTTTGTTCTGCTTGATTAATGACCCAAAACTGAATTATCTGTGCCATGATGTATTAATACATAAAATGTATTAATATCTAACATACATATAAAAGACCTTATAATAGACTTTAAACATTTGCTTTTACTAGTATTATTTTATATTTTCTGTGTTTAAATGTATTCAAAACGTCCTTACAAGTACATAGTTTCAACATCAAAATACTAAAATAGAAATTCAAATTTAATACAATTCTATAGTTCTTTAATAAACAGTATAAAAAAATATGTCGACATCTGAAGCCCTTAACATGCTACTAATTATAAGACAGACAGAAATACAAAAGGATGCTAAAATTAAATCCCTTTTTCTTATAAATTACCTGGGCTAAAAACTTTTATCTCTGTCAATATGTTATTCTTGGAAATAGAATATGAACCAACACGGTAAGCACTTGAAAAATGATTCAAAGTGTGAATTAAATGTTAATTATTTATAAAGGCAAGCATAAATAAGACAAATGATGGTGTTCAGCAGATAAAGAAAATTCAAGTGGCTTGCTCAAATCCATTGAATTAATAATAGAACAAAATAAACACCGAGCATTTCCAAATTCTCCCAAGCTTGCCTTTACTGAGGTCTTTAGGATCCCAGTTACAACCATACCTAGGTAGACACAAAACCTCCCTTTCAACACTGAGGATTTTACATCATAATATCAGTTTTGTGTTCTTTTAACTGCTCAAGTGCCACTTGCCAGATGATAGATACAAACTGGCAATGGCAAAAGGGAAGGAAAGAAAAGGGCAAGGGAAAGAGGAAGGAGGGGTGAAGAAAGGGAGGAAAAAGGAAAATACACTTTTAAGGCATTTACAGGGCCTTCTTGGCACTGTCCCGAAGCCTAAACTCTCTAGAAAAAAGCCCTCAGTTTCGATCCAGACTCCTCCAAGTTCCTCACCTCCATGGTCATGGCCAGGAAACTTGAGATGAGTGAGGAAGGCATACTCCCAACAACCAGGGTTGGAACTCTGAATAGTTGCATTAAAACTTAGTTACATAAAATGAGTAAGTTGTAAGCTTATGATTCCTACCCTGTTTAAGGCTTTCTTTGAAAATATGACTAGTTGAGAGAAATAAATGCCCTTCAAATTTTACATAATTTCAGAGTTCATGGACTTCAGCATAAGAAGCCCTTGGTCCATAGTATTATCATTGCTGAAATTTAGAAATATTACCCACCAAATATTATCCACCTTTCCTGCCAGTTCAAGGACCAAAGACTGTGCAGTATTTCTTATGAAACAATGGCTTCATAAACAAATTTCTCAAACACAATCCTATCACAAGATTTATCATCGTATTTCTATCATAATTCCTTCTAGATACATTACAAAGTAATTGGATGTTTTTATGAAAGTCCTTTATATGCTAACAGGTATCACCCTTATGTCACAAATAAAGAGAGCAGAACTATTAAATTATTATCCTGAAGGTATAAAACCAGTTCCAGAAAAGTATTCAAATCAAACATCTTTGTATCTTCAGAAAAGGTACTTGTATTATGTTTAATAAATGGAACATTACCCTACTAACAGTGATATTAACATAAAAACTTTAAAGGTATTGCATTTATTTATAATTCTATATTTACATAGAATAAAAAGTATAGCATAGAATAATTATTCAAAGTTAATTTTTTCTCTCGTTTTACACCACATTGATTTCTGCTGCATTCAATTGACTATTTAATGATATATTTAATTAACTAATAGTACTGAGGAACAGACATGTCACACATATTTTACATACCAAGTGCTTTAAAACCAAAACTATACTTACTTATCAAAGCTATCACTATTTTTGATGAAGCTCTCCAGTTTTTCCTTGGCATATTCCACCACATCTGAATGAAGTTCAATTCCATGATTTACTCCAAAAGGACCTGCAATCGTAGCAGCAGCATTTTTATAAAAAATATTAATGATATGTCATTACAGAGCTCTTTTAATTTCTGCTCATTTACCACAGGAGCATTTAAAGAGGGCTTGAAATATGTGAATATCTTCTAGCCACAGATTTAAAAAGCTGAATGGAAATCTCATTATTTATACTGCTTTAATTTTTAAAAAATGCTTATCTGTCAGGACAATATTGTCAAAGGAAGTCATGTAAGATTTAAATGCTTTACCATTATATTTTTATTTATTATTGGTTAAAATATTGGTAATTCTAAAATCCTGAAACCATGGGCTGACAGGGATTTATGTAAATATCTCACAACAGGCCACCACTACCCAGTAAATGCTAACTTCCTCAAAAGGCCAAGACAGCATCCTATGCCTTCTGGAGCTCCCACTGTTTATCAGAATATGAACATCACTCATTTTTGCAGAGCTGATTTCACCTTCCTGTTCCAACATGCTTCACACTTTTCACTTGGTGTTTCTTTTTGCACATAGTCAAGGATGGGTGACATTCTAGGAATGAGAAACAGGTGAGAGACCCAGATGATTTTGGTATGGTTCCTTTCCCCACCTTGGCACCAGCTCTGAGAATATGACTAACTGGGTTTACTTTCCTAAGGCTACTATGCATGCTGCCTGCCCCACGACCCACATGAAAGTAACACACAATCTCATCTAGTTATGCTACACTCCTTTCAAATTACTGAAATTGAGTCAACCAGATTTTCTACTGTACATTTGTTATATTTTTGTTTTACTTTGAAATTGGTCTCCCAGGGAAAAGTGTGCATGTGTGCGTGTGTGTGCATGTTATTTTCTGTATCTTATATGGACTTATGTTCTGTATCTTGTATCTATTTTAGGAACTACTTAACAGGATGTGTCCTCTACTGATGTCATTAAAAATACTATATTGGAATTAAAAAAAAAAATCAGTCAATTATCATGTTTGAATGCTCAGGGACACATAAAAAAATGGTTTGTGATCTAGGAACTACCTAACCTATAAAAATTAAACCAAAATCTTCATTTACTGTCTTCAAGCTAAATCAGAGAAAGATAATGCTTTAAACTACTGAATTTCTATCATATTGGATTTGATTATTAAAAAAACCTAATTCTACTTTAAAAAATGTATTCAGATAAAAACATTAAATAAAAAGGCCCTTTGACCCACAAAACCATTAATTTTTTTGCAATGTTTATAGTTTTTAAAATAAATTATTCTGATTGATGCAATCTGAAATGTTTTGCTTCTCATATTTTGTTTCCTTACTGTCAAACTGTTTGCTGGTCTTACTGGAAAACTGGAATATTCGTCCAATCCATTTAAGACCTTTTGTAATTTCTTATTATTACCACAGAAAAACTAAAACAAAAATTTCCTTTTTCAAAAAATAAATGAAAGTGGCAAAGAAATTAAATCTAGAGAAGCACGGTCACTTTTTCATTTAGTATTGAATCCAAATATTTTCAAAACTTGAATTTCCATAAGGAACAGTGTTAGGAGTTTACCTCACTTAAAAACTCAAATTAAACTACAATTACTTAACATTAGTACAGAGTAAGGAAAATATTGTTCTATGAAATTAATCTAGTTTTCTTCTTACTCTCTTAAGGTGACCCATTGATATAAAACGTAAGAGACTTCTATATTTTCATTATCCAATAAGAATCTAAGTTATATTAATCAATCATTAAAAACAACAACAACAACAACAACAAAAAACTAGGGCTACACTGGTAAAAGAAAATAACAACGGTCAACATTCCCGGAATTTGAAATTCCCAGTAAGACCAAATGCATAAGCACTATAATAAAGGCAACAAGTAAAATCTGGAAATCAAGGCTTCTATTCAATATTTCAAACTGCCCTATTAACAGAGGGAACTTGAACTTCAGAGTTCTAGGTCAAAAGGGGACTTACACAGGCTGTTCATCATTTAAAGACGCCAATGGTCTCTATTCTTTTTATGCTTTCTTATTGCCTAAAAGCAAAAGGGTCAACTACTAGAAATAAGGTTTCAAGTTCATTAAGAAAATATCTTAAGAACGTTTTTCATATAACTCCTTTTTTATATTACTTTGACACAAGACAATTTCATTAACACACAAAGGATTTCACAATACCATGAACACACACATAGAATATATACTATGCACTGATTTCTAGTGCCAACATCATTTATAATTTTTAATGGATATAACCACTTAACTTTCAAATATCATGGAGACATATTTATAATTATTGCTAATAAACTGATAACATGTTGAAAATAATAATTGAAAAGAATGCATGAATAAAAGGCAGAACTTAAATAGCAATGTCATTTATTAGAATGCAATATACAACTATCGGGTTGTCGGAAAAGTCATGACGCATATTTGCAACAGATGACACTAGTTCATTTTTGGAAGTTCTAGAGTCATTCGCATCTAAGTTATTGCTATGTCATTTGACAGCTGACAGTTCTAGCTTCATTCTAAACAACAATTGAGCGATTTGGTTGAGTTTTGCAGATTTTCCAACAAGTTGAAGATGGAAGACCAAACTGTGCATTTTCACCATATTTTGCTGTTTTACTTCCATAAAAGGAAGAACGCACGTCAAGCTTGTGAAAAGTTACATAAAACTTATGGTGACAATGCTCTACAAGAACGTCAGTGCCAACCGTGGTTCATGAAATTCTGTGCTGGTGATTTTGATCTCAACGATGCTCCTCGGTAAGGGAGGTCCACTGAGGTTGATGATGAGAAAATAAAGACACTGATCCAGTCAAACCCACGTTAAATGACAGGAAAGATTGCAGAAACACTGAACATCTATCATTCAAGCGTTCACAACCACCTGAAGAAGCTGGGATACATAAGCAAGCTCGATATTTGGGTTCTGCATGAACTCAACATTTGATGGCATGTATAAACATCTGCAATATGCTCAATAAACTTGAAGAAAATGATCCTTTTTTGAAGTGACTGGTAACTGGTGATGAGAAGTGGACTGTTTACAACGTGCTGTGCAAAAACGATCTTGATCCCAATGTGATGATTTGCCTCAATGGACATCAAAAGCAGACATTCATTAGGGGAAGGTTATGCTGTCAGTGTGGTGGGATTTTAAAGATTTTTTTCAAGCTCCTACCAAGGAACCAAACAATGTGTACTGTCAGTAATTGGACAGTTTGAATGAATCCATCACCCAGAAATATCAAGAGCTTGTTAACTGTAAAGGATTTGTGTTCCATCACGACATGAGATCACACACAAGTTTGATCACCCATCAAAAATTATTAGAGCTTGGATGGGATGTGTTGCCAAACCCACCATACTTGCCTGACCTTGCAGTCAGACTTCCACTTGTTTCGCTCTCTTCAAAACTCCTTGCATGGTGTAATATTCAATTCAGATGAGGCTGTAAATCAGCACCTTGTTCAGTTTTTTGCAAATAAAGACAGGTCCTTTTAAGGACAAGGAATTAATGAAGCTCACTGAAAGATGACAAAAAGTTATTGAACAAAATGGGTAATATATCACTGATTGATCTTTGTTCTTTATATAAATAAACAACCTTTGAAAAACATAAGACAAAATACGTCATGACTTTTCCGACAACCCAATAGAACACATCAAATGTATGATAAAAATGTTGTGTGATGCTATTCATTACAACTCATACTTGACATCTGTATTCAATAGAACAGAAAAATCAAACACAGAAACCTGAAAAAATATACATAGCTGCTTCTGAGAACAGGATTAAGAGGTCTAGGGTAGGAAGGAGACATTTTCATCATTATATCCCTTGTCTAAAGTGCATCTTAACTATATGCATGTATAACTTTTTCAATCAAAAAATAATGAGCTAGTCAAGGAGATGAAAAAAATAAGAAAGATTTTTAAATAAACAATATAAAATAATTCTAATAGAAAGGTACAAGCTGTCAATAGGAAATAAAAATGAAACAGTATCCAAAGGAAAAGTGTTAACACTCTCTAACATCTAACAGATGAAACATAAATTTAACTCTGTATTCAATAGATTCCAATGTTGTTCTGTATCTGCCAATGGGAAGAGGTTTTTCTATGAATAAATGCTTAATTTTCATAAATACATATTAAAAAATGAAAGTACTAACAGTTGACTGTTATCTTTAATGGCTAAATATTAAAGAGAAAATAGAAACATATATAAAAGTCAAGGTTTATTAAGACAAATACAGTTATTAGAAAACCCTAGGTATCTTAAATAATATTAGAAATGATTTTTAAGGCTGGCAATAGCCCGTTTATTAAGAATAACAAATAATAAAATTCCAATATAATACAATCTAGAGGCTGTTTTTCTTTTGTAGTAGTTGGATCTAATCTAGGTCATTTATCAAATGTACTAGTCAGTCAATAATCAAAGCTTATACATAAAGGTCAATTATTAAGCATAGGTATGAATTGTTTATGCAATATCCACATTTCTTATTTATATCTATGTTGACCTTATGTAACACCCAACACTCCTGCTTCCCCTACTCTTAAGTGCCTTAAAAGGCTGTTTGAGTGTGGTGTGCAGAAGTCTTCCTGACGCAGGCCAAAGAAATCTGAAAGCTTCACAAAACATTTGAATGGAAGTTCTCAGTGCCTTCAGAATTGTGTCAAGTTAACACTTTGTAAGCGGGCATTTGAGCTATATGACAAGTTTACTCGTTTCCCGCAAAAAAATGTGTTAATTTGTGGAACACAGAGCCACAAGTAAAAGGTACTTCACGTTACATAACTAGAAGAGTTCTCAAGGTAAGCTAATGCAAAATCCATCATTTCAATTGACTAAGATCTAAACACTGTGGGGTGGTGAAAAGGACAAATTCAACCTTGGTTCCTCAATAGGTATATAATCTGAGACCAGTCACTTACCATTTGAAGTCTTTCCTACTGTCTAAAATTAATTCCTGGAAAAAATCACGTAAATTATGTAAAACTGCTTCACACACCATAAAGTACAAGATTGGTACCAATCATTAAAACTTACAATGTGCCCTTTCCTTGTATGTAAGACTGGTTAGTTGTAGAAGCAAAATCATAACCTATACAAGGAGGGTCTCAACACTGACTGCATATTAGAATAATCTGGGGATTTTAACATCAAATTTAGAAGTAGATTACATTTAATTTGATTTAAACAGTAAATGCTTGGGTCTCGCCCCAAACAGGTAGAGGGAATCTCTCATGGTGTGGCCTAAGCTCTGCAGGTAACCCTAACATGCAGCTAAGGTTCAACACATCTGCCATAACCTCCTAATTATTACAAAGCCCAATCTAAATGATTTTTAAAATCTCTTTGGACTATCCGAATCTCTGTTCTCACCGATAAAGTGATTATCAAGAGTTAGTATCTACAAATCATTTTGGGTAAAACTAAATATATACCACAAGAGGGAGGAGGTCAACCAGTTATTTGGTTCCTAGGAAACTAGTATCAAGTTTCTCACAGTGAGAACTAAAATATATATGTAAAAACATCTTTCAAAAAGTTACAATGTTGGGCCAGCCGAGTGGCGCGGTGGTTAAGCGCTGGCTTGGTAAGCCAGCGGCCCTGGTTCGGGTTTCACATATGAGGGCCAGTGACACTGACCTCAAAAAAGAAAAAAAAGTTACAATGTTACTTTATTACTAACTTTAGTTGTATAAAAGTAGGCAGCTTTGGAAGGATTTATAAATAATTTTATAAGAATTCAGAAACAAGCAATAGGTGAAAAGTAGACAATAGGTTTCAATTTTTTTTCTCATGAACACCCTCAAGTATAATGTAGACATAAAATAGTGCAAAGGTAGATAAAGGAAAGGGGAGAAAAAGGAATCACCAAAAGATTAAGTAATCGTTAGCTAAATAAAGAGAAATTGACAATGCAGTGCCACTTATTAAAATATAATTAATTTCTTATGGTTTCTTTATCCTATTATATCACACTAAAAATGCACATTAAAGAATGACAAACACTTTCAAATGTTTACTGAATCTTGCCACGTTAGCTTAACCATCAATCTGGCTGGCTATATTTAAAACTAGAGAACTGTTGTCTGTTCTCTAGGTTTAGAAAAGGCCTGATGAAACAAGCATTGAAATTTACTAGGAAGTTCAGATTCCAGTCCCTCGGGCTCCTGTTGGCTTATGGATAACACAAGTCCTATTTTTATTACACTTGAATCTTAGAAATATGTTTACATGAATCTGCAAGTTTCAGTATAAACAATTTACAGAGAACGGACCCAAGCCTGTATGTGTCTAAAACGTCGAAATATCCAGAACAGACTTCACAATCAATTCATTTATATATTTCCATTCAGCAGGCTGAAAATATTCAAGTCTAATATGTCCAGAGAAACTTATGACTGTATCTCACACATCTACACTGGCACATTAAGAAAGAGATTAAGTCTCTACCAAAGCAAATTCAATAAACTGAGAAAAAATATGTGCTCAACTATAACGTAACAGAGAATAGTTTTAAAAGCTACTTAAGCAGCTTCAGATCTTGATCCAAATTCATTTTAATGCAATCATTTCCCCTGGAAGCCAATTTCATCAGCTCTTTCATTCCATTGCATATTTATTTGTGAAGTACCTGAAGATACCCTGGGGCAAGCAATGTGATCAAGTCACATAAATACTCTAAAAATATTTACTGAATTAAATGAAGAATGGCCAATGTAACAATTCTTCTGTTGCCAGTTTAGAAATGACATCCACAATTTCATGGGTGTGGGATGTGTCTCGTGCAGTGCTGTGTCCTCTGCAGCTGTCAGTGGCAAATAGAATAACTACTTTTTGAAAAAATAATAAAGTACATAAATATAGCTATGGTCCCAAGTTTAAAAGGTTCAAAACTAAGACTGAGGCTAATTGTATATACAAAGCATAAAAATGTATATTTTTTCATGTCTTGATTTAAAAATACACTAGCAAAAAAATCTAAGTATACGTCAAATCTACTTTATCTGTATTATCACAGAATGAGGATTCCACAAAAGTAAGTCTTACAGGTAAATACATTCCATTCAAAATAAATTTATTAATTTTAGCTGTTTAATAGAAATCTTCTAAAATCCAAAACATACATTTTACTTTATGTACGTAAGAAAGTTCTTCTGACTTAAGTCAACTATCATCTCTACGAACATGTGAATACCGTTGCTCCTTAAACAACATGGGGATGAACTGCACAGGTTCAATTACACGTGGTTTTAAAAAATAAATATAGTCAGCCCTCCTATCCCTGGGTTTCATATCCATAGATTCAACCAACTGCAGATTGAAAACCGTATCTTTGATCCATAGGTAAAAATCCTCAGATAGGGATGGCCAACAATGCATTGTTCTATACCATTTCATATAAGCGACTTGAACATCCGCAGACTTTGTTATCTGCGGGGTTCTAGAACCAATCCCCCGCAGATACTAAGCTGCTATATATAAGTTTTTAAGGAGTCAGGAGTTACATGTGGATTTTCAACAGCACAGGGGGTCAGCGACCCTAACCCCCAACATTGTTCATGGGTCAACTGTATTATGCAAAAATGGAGGCATTCTCAGGGATCAATAACGTTATTCTTGAAGTAGGGAGGCAATTAGATAAAATGGAGGAGAGGGAGAAAAGGAAAATCTTTCAAAGTATGCCTCTTGATTCTTTTGGCTTTTTTAACTCTATCACAAAATATAATTAAGGAGAGAGAAGAGAGATTGATGTTCAGGTTTCTTCCTTAATTTCTGGATGAAAAAAAGTGCCTTTCATCACAATGAGAAACAAAGGCGGAAGAAGAAAATTTGAACTGCTTTGTCTTCTGTAGGATAGGGTAATAAAGGATAACTTGAACAGGTTCAACTTTAGGAATCTTGTGTACACCAAAGAAAACATATGCAGTAAGCACCACACATTTAAATATTCTTAGAGTAGCCTGAAGATTCAAGAGTCGCAGAGATTGGCAGAAAGACCTTGGTGCTAGAAACCTGTGAATTCTGTACATGTGGATGTTGCCTGAAGACAGAAGGAAGATCTACCCTTCACTTGCTAAAGCCAAAACTTCCATAAAAGGACAGAGAAAGTGCTTGTAAAGGCAATGCAAAGAGATTTGAAATGCAGGGAAAGAGTCTTTGAAAGCCACAGGTGTGGAGTCTTTGAAAGCCACAGGTGTGGAAGGGCAGACAGGCTAACCCTGCAGGAGCCACCCAAGAGAGAATGTGACGGCAGGCTCCAGGAGTGCCCAACAATTCCAGCAGGCCACGCAACTCTGCCAACACAAGCCAATCTCTGGCTTTTATCTGAGGTGCTCAGTCTAACATCCAAGCCAGCCTAGGTAAGACTGTATGAGAAGAGAAAGAAAATTCTGTAGGCACCAGCTCCTACAATGGGAGATAAAGAGATAAACAAATTATTTTACAGAGAGACAATTTCAGGAAGGTTTAATAATTTTCTGAAATTACAATCGATACTCATTATTTGTGGCAGTTTATGTTCTATAAAGTCCAGCAATCACTTAATTAGCAAATGCTGAACCACTGTTACTAGGGAACTATGTACATATATATACGTATCTGAAATAGAGTATAATCTTAAATCCTAAAACTTCATCCTGCAGTCCATTTTGTTCATTTTACCAAAGAGAAAATGAACTTCAGAAGTGTTAAGTGATTTGCATGAGGTTGTCCCACTAGTGGGGTCAGAAAATGAGCCCGAGAGCCAGAGCTGCCTGTACTGCACTGCCCACTTTTCTCTCCATCCTGTGACTATCTCTGTAAACCAGATAAAACAAGAGAACAGAGCTTCACCTTGTTCCACCCCTGCTAGAAAGAAACATGTTCACAGACAGATTCAAACTGTTCACTCCTGCACATGTGCGTGAATGACCTCGAAATCACCATCGAATGTTGATTTGAGGGTTACAAATAAATTTTAGCAAGTAAGCAAATTTGCAAATAATATGGATCGACTGCATTTGGTACATTGATGATCCAAGTTGGGGATAGGTAATCCGTAAGGTAAAACTCAAGATGCATAGAGAACCATCTAAGGCTTTTCATGCCAAAGAGGGAATTGCCTTATAACTTGTAAGAATAATATGTGGAAATAATAACCAGAAAAAATTATTATAAAAACTTTGTAAATTTTGTAACTTATACTTGTTTCCTAATTTGATATTTTTATTATTTACTATTTGTTGCTCTGTACTAATCAGCAGTAATATCCACAAACACAAAGCATCTGGGTATTGACTTTCAGGTAGCATCAATAAAGGAAATGGTTGAGAATAAGGCTTTCCATGCCACAACCAGAAGTGAAGAGTGGAAAAACCCCTAAGATACAGGATAGTGGTGGCAACTCAATATAGGGTACATAGGCATAAGAAAAGAGACACACAAGCCTAAGTAGGACTAAGAAGCAATAGTTTAAAACAGTGAGGAGTTTTATCAATTTCAGAAAACGTTTAGTAGCCTAAATGAAAGGGCTCTTTTCAAAACAGATTTGCTCAGAGCCCAAAATAAAGTACACAGCAAGAACACCATTTGTAATTCCTAAAAATTAAAATTTCCTCCCTTTACCCCACTGGCCAGAAAAGGAGGATGGAGATCAGAGGGAAAACTGAGGTTTGGTTTAATGTAGAAAATACAATCTACCTTAAGAGAACCCTCAAAAGTTGCAGAATGTGTTTTGTCTTACCAAAAAGAATACGAGTGGGGGGTGGAAGACTACTCTGAAACTCCCTAATTCTCTGGCCTGAAGTGAGCCAGGAGTTTTCTAAAAGAGCATGAAAAAATATTTGAAAATATTTGAAAATCATATTTCTGATAAAGTGATTGTATCCAAAAGCTATAAAGAACACTTACAATTCAATAATAATACTAACAATTAAATTTAAAAATGGGGGAAAGATTTGTATAATATATAAAGAACACTTAAAACTCAATAATAAGAATACTAATAACTTAACTAAAAAATAGGGGAAAGGTTTGGATAAGCATTTCACCAAAGAAGACATAGGAATCACTAAAAAGCACAGGCACAGATGCTCCACATCACTAGTCATTAGGGAAGTGTAAGTTAAAACTAGAATGGGATATCACTTCATACCTACTAAGATGGCTATTAAAAAGAAAAACTCAAGCATCAACCCTATTTTTCAATGGGATTTCCCTAGGTATAAGAAGACAATACTGAGAGGAATCAATTAATTAAATAGAAGATTCTTTATGAAATTCCTTAGTTCTAGGAAGATACTAAGGGAGAAGCAAGTGCAACAAGATTTATCCTCACTTTGAAACTAAACAAGCTGTCTAAATGAGGTGATCCGTTCTCGAGGTCCTGAGCAAAAATTAATTCCATTTAATCGAAAGACGTTTCTTGAAGTAAAGATAAATCTAACTTCCTCTCAGTGAACAACAAAAGTTCCCTCAAGGTGGTAACGCAACCCCTACAGGTGTGTTTCTGGAGTGGCATGGAAATTCCCTCAAAGGATATTCTTCTTCATCTGTAGCATCAAAGCACAGATGCTGTTCTCCCCCTGCCTCAGCCTAGACCACTCCAAATTATATTGAGCATGTCTCAGATGAGAACCACTGCCGATGATGAGCACCTGTCATTCCCATCTTGTGACTGGGAGAGAAACATGGCTGAGGGCATAGTGTTATACTCACAGTTTCTTAGTAAGGCATGAGCTTCTGTTAGTAAGGTCACTGTGAAGCAATAGGGCCAATCCGATTCACCATACTCAGGTAATTATAAGGAGCATGTAAACATTCTTTCAATCTAGTTCTAAGTGATTTTTATGGTTGTAGGCTCTCTTCCTCGACTTAAAACTTTCTCAAAACAAAAAAAAACAAAAAAGGGGGCAGGAGAAAAAAAAGATTAAGCTTCCTCAGAAGCTGGACAGATCCAAGATTTATTAGCTGGAATCATGTAATCATAGTTTTACACACTGTTTTTCTCCCTTCCCCCGCTGCCCAACCTGTAGAGAATTTTTTTTTTAGTTTATTTGAGCCAAACTGACAACATATGCTGGGTGGCAAGATCTCAAATGCTCCCCTTCTTTAAAATGCTTTTATTTTATCTTTCTCACAAAATGACTATTTCCCATCAAAAGAAAAAAGGAACTATGCCTTGGTCTTGACTGTGCAGGATAACACATAGTAAATTCTGGAATAATGTCCAGTAATCATAGTCATACATATAACTAAACACCCATGACTCCTGGAGCCTGTGACAGGAAGAAAATATCTAGTGCACTGTGGATCATATACACAAGGGTCTGTTTCCCTACACTGCTCTCTGGTATGGACTAAAGGATATTCAAGACACAATGAAGCTTGAGGTCGCCCTAAAAATGCACATGGGCAAAGGAATTTAATCTCTCGAAATATGAGACTAAGAAATGGAGTTTAAGAGGGCCATCTCACTGCTAGCAAGGCTGCTAATTATGACTCTCTCCCCTGGCCAGGGCTTTGGTTAGACTGACCTCCCTCAGCAAGAGCCAGGTGACAGGGTTGGAGAAGTGGAAGACAGGGTAACAGGTACTCTGAGGCTGGCCAGATATGGTATGAAGCCTGGACTCCAGCCTGAAGTTGCCAGAGCTGGTCAAGAAATGCACTGGTTCAAGGAGGGTAACTCCCACTTTTGAAAAGAAGCTCCTCCCCATTCCCTGCCCCCTCAGATTAAGTTCCTTTGATTTGGAAACTGTCTCAAAACCTAGAGATTCCTTTTTCAAAGAAGCACTAGTGATAAAAGTGATAGATGCCTGGGGTTCCCAACCTGCTGAGAAATTCCTGTCTACAGATGGCAGGAGAACCAAATCTAAATATAACCTGTTCAATATCTTTCTTGGTAAAAATTAGTAATTGGTTACCATTATTGAGTAGTTATTATGTATCAGGAACTGACTCAATTGTGGGAGGTAAGTGCTCTATTTTTTTTTTTTTTTACTTTGCTTTTTTTTTTTAACAAAATAGATTGCAGGTTCCATGACTAGGAGAGAAAGTAAGACGCCAGATAGTGTGTAGGAAAAGGAAATTTCAAGGCTAAAATGCCTTAAATGTCATATGTGATCACATAATTTACTGTTCAAACTGGAACACTTTGGGAAAGAGGACATATTAATTAATACTAGGACTACAGGGATAAACTAGGACTGTCCCAGCACAATGGGACATAGTTATCCTACTATAGTCACTTCTCTATTTAAAATCTTTCAATGATTCCACATCACTTAGGAGTAAATTTTAAGCCAGTCTCATCTCTACAATTTGGGTGTATACCTCAACTATAGTATCACATTGGATGAGAACTGCTGATTTTTGTCTCTCTACCCTTACCAGTCTGTTAACTCAAGGACAAGAGTCTATGCTATGGGCCTTAATACTCTTCCTTAATGCTTGCCTCACGGTAGCACTCAGTAAATACTAAGTGGCTTAGTATTTATTATATTACTAGTAGTATATATTAGTATAGTATACTAAGTATATATATTAGTATACTAAGTTGTTCATCCTCCACCCAACATCGTGTCTTACAGATTTTCCTCCAGCCATGCTTTTTCCACTCATATTCCATATTCTCCAGCTGTTACTTCCTGGCTATGTGACTTTAGGCAAGTTATTTTATCTTTCTTAACATATATATATATATATATATATATATATATATATGCGCCTCGGTTTAACATATATATATGTATGTATGTATATACACACACACACAGATATATATATATATATATATATATATATATATATATATATGGGAATCATAATAGTTTATACTTCACAGGGTCATTAACAATGTTAAATGAGTTGCTATATAATAAAGTGTTTTAAACAATGCGAGCTAGCCCTTATAGTAATCACCCAGTAAGCTTCTCAAAGACTGAGGTATTTGTTCCTCTTGATCACTGCTGTATACTCACACCACAAATAATGCCTGGCAGGGCAAACAAGTACGCTCAAGTTTAATGACATATACTTCATTCTTCCTTGTGTTTTTTCAATCCTTTGCTGTGCCCTACCAGTGCCATAGCCTCTGCATCCCAAGATACTCCTGTATCTTTAACAAAAACCTGGCAGCATTCCCTTTAAAATGGGACACTGATAACTATCAAAATCTATGCCAGCAGTCAGAATACTTTACCTGAAACATAGTCATTATATTCTTGAATCTCCTGCCTACCAGCTGTTCAATTTTAAGTACAGACAATGACTGCGGTTTGAAAAACAGTTCCAAGAGCCTTTTAAGTATAGTATTGAATGTAGAAGGTAACTATCAGGCTCAGGGCTGAGAATAAGAAAAGATTATTACTACTTTGTGTTTCCATTTAAGTAAGGAAGACAACTACTTTGAGTATATACATTCAAACATACACTGTACACAAAGTTACAAATGCTGTAAACCATAAACAGTTAATACAAACTCAGCTTACTTTTTAACAATGAATTTTACAAAAAATAAAATTACCTAAAATTAAGCCCACCATTGTACTTAAATATCCGGTTCCACTTCCCAGGTTAAGAAAAGACAATCCTGGTTGAAGTTTCAATGCTTCCATAACTTCAGAATAAATGCAAGGTGCTGACAAGTGTATGTTCCCATGCTTCCAGGCTAAGTCTTTGTAAGCATTGTCTCGGTAGCCTTCCAAATAGTAATCTCCGCGATCAATCGCTCTGAAGGCTTGTTCCACTCTTTCAGTGCGGATATACTGAGCTTCTTTTAAGTTATCAATTAAGTCATCATTATCTTCCCCAGCACTCACAGCTCCTCCCATGATAGTATTCAAATCAAATCATAAATTTTAAAATGTAATAAAATTAGAAGAAATGGCTTCCAATAATGTAGTATGGTTTGTTTTCCTTTTAATACTGCATTTGATTTCCAAAAATAAATTAATCCTGAAAGGGAAGAAAATAAACAGGTTTAAATTAATGCTCTAAAAGAAAGTAATTCCAGTTTATTAAATATGTAATAGTCATTATAACTAAATACCATTTAATTCTAAAGGACAGATCCTGTTCCAGGCATAGTGTTAACTTTATTATTTTAATTATTCATATAACGATGACAAAGGCAACTTAAGTATAACCTCATTGGTTCAGATGGAAAATCTGGAACAGGAAAGTTAAGTCACCTCACACTGTGAGGTCCAATATGGTAGCCATTAGTCACCTGTGTCTACCTAGGCATAAATTAAAATACAATTTAATATTCAATTAGTCATACTAGTCACATTTCAAGTGCTTAGTAGTTACATGTGGCCAGGAGCAGCGTGCCGCTCTAGAAAGTAACACTGCTGAGACATAGTCCCTGGTCTATGGTCCATTGCTGAGACATAGCCCCTGGTCCAGAAACGATGCTCTTAATCACCAAGCCATGTGGCCTTCCACAGGGTATGGTAAATCTAGTCTAATATGCATGGAATGCTTGATTGATTTAAGTCCTCTACTTAAAAATCTGCTAATAATTCCTAAATGTACCACATAAATTCAAAATGTTAACACAAAGAATAATATATTATCCAAACACTGATTACAAAATGTAAAAACGAGAACCGACACACATTTTAAAAGTGTGTATAAAATTGTTGTGTTTTGTAAACCTTGTGATAAGACCACAAATTTTATTAACAACTTTAATAATTAAGCACTTAGAACATATGTTACACCTACACACACACACAACAGAACTTCTTTAACAAGTCAAATTCAGCACCTTTGAATGGAAGCATAAATGCATCTTGATAAAATAAAAGTGTCAATATATAATACTGAATAAATAATTTAAGCTCTATTCAACTATAGTTAATAAGTAAATGAATATATCATTTTCTTAATAAATCAGGAGAGAAAGGCAAAAACAAAGAGTATGATGGCCTCTGGTAAGGCTGCACCATCAATAAAAGCAATCAGGTCTCAAGCTTTGTCAGGATCCTTGGTACCAGACTCCTGGTACCAAGCTGCTACAAAACTATTGGGGCGCTTCCTCACCAGAGCGTCCCAGTGCCTGTCTGTGTCCCCTTTGTTCTTTTCCTATGATCGCCTTAAACTTTCTAAGAGTAGAGGAAATACTGTAAATTCACATCATCCTACTAATTTAACTTATTCAAACTCACACAAACTTGGCTAGCTCCAATACCCCCACAACTACAAAAAGAAATAATTTTAAAAGTACAAGGGTTTACAGCACCATTTTCCTCCACAACTGTTATCTCATAGCATGTAATGCATGGGAAACACCAATCTGCTGTTCCTTAAATGGGTCTTCGTTTTGCCATCCTTTTACAGCTCAAGCATCTTAACTGGCTGAGTGTAATTCTGGCATTTAAAGATTTTTTTAAATGAAATGGCCTTTAAGTACAGGTTAACTTTTTCATCCGGTACTCAAAAAATGAATGTCTTCTCAATATGAAAGAAAAATTGGCTACAATAGATTGGTAGATAGTTCCTTCAGTCTCTAGTGTAGCACATGTCTGAGGATTTTATAAGAATAATTCTGACTATGCATAGACATTTAACAAACGGCTCTACTGGGAATGCCATAATTTACTAGTCTGAGAAATTATTTCCCTTGTTTGGTTCTAGGGCTGAAGAACGACCTGACTGACCCTTCTTAGGTCCTAACTGAACTCAAGCCTATCCAAAATTATCACAGCAAAACAAACAAAACTGGCTTTACTGCACAGACCCTCATACTCTTAATGAGAAATGCAAGAAGAAGAATAATCAAGCAAACAAGAACTACTACTACCATTTGCTGACAGACACTGTACTAAGCATTATCTGTAGATTACCTCATTAAAAGTTACAATAAGCCTACAAGGAAGGTATGTGCATGCCCACTTTCAAGCAAGAAACCATCTGTAAAGGTATGGAGTGCTATAACGCATGTGACCTACCGTTGCTACAGGAGCCCAGAGGGACCCAAAGTGGGAACTGAATCCAAGGATCAAGGAAAGCCTTCTTGAAGGCATGATTTGTGCAATACTGTTAAAGGAGTAAAGGAATTATAGGCTGAGGAAGCAACTGGTATTAAAGAAAGAGAGTAGATGGTACTTTTGAGAAATTACATGCAGTTGGATAGTTTGCTGCACCATAAGACCTTTATCCTATAGGTCAGTGATTTTTGCGTGTGTGTATTTCAGAGTCTGATCATTTTTATGGCTCCTCTCCCTATTAAAACAATTAACAAATCAGAAGTTTTGCATACAGTTTCAGAAGGTTCCTGAGTGCCTACAGACCCATGATCCACTCTAATTTAAGAATATGTACTATAGGCAACAGAGAGTCAGTCACAGGTATTAACAAGGGAGGGAAAATTACATTTCCATTTTAGGAAGTGCAGTGTAATCCGTGTTTCAGACCTACTGCAACAGACCTGAGACCAGGTACTCAGAAGGTAGAAAAAAATATCACTTTGTCAACAAGGAGAAGTTCAAAACTATGAAACCAGATTTCCTGGATTCTTTCCTCTCTGGTTTGGCTGGAAAGACAAACAGATCTAAAAAGAAAGCTATAAGGATATCCAGGTGGGAGGCAGTCAGGAAAGGTTTCCTGGAATAGGAGGTAGAATCTGCTACGATGCATGTTTAACACAAATTAGCTCATACATTTAGTATATAGGGTAATAATGTGGAGATAATTAGGAAGTTGGAGTGGTTCACAGTATCTGTTCATGTGTGGAGTGATAGGAAGGTATAAGCTTCCACATATTACAGAGCTATAATATTTTAGTAGTTTATGAAGACTTTAAGCAAAATGTTGAAAATTACATATGTAAGGCAATTAGATGCTGGTACAGTGTCTTCAAGTGATCTGGAGAAGCTGTGAAGGCAGATGAAAAAAATGCTAAGACATTTTCCCTGAATTGAAACAGACTAACGAAGGGGTGGCCTGTTAGTTCAGTTGGTTAGAGCACAGTGCTCATAACACCGGGGTTGCAGGTTCGATCCCCACATGGACCGCTGAGATGCTCCCTCCAAAACTAGATTGAAATCACTGTTTGACTTGAAGCTGATAGGTCCTGGAAAAACACCCTCCACAACTAGATTGAAACAACTACTTTATGGGTCCTGGAAAAAAGCACTGTTCCCCATTAAAAAATAAACAAACAAAAAAACCAGACAAATGAAAACTATATACAGGTACAGATTTTTCAATTTGGATAAAAATGATATCCATATGCAAATAAAATGATATCCAACAGCAAGCTGTATTCCAGAGCCTAAATCTCAAATGAGAAAGAGGAAACCTAGGGTTTAAGGCTGTGAAGGACCAACTGTGATCCTAGGTACAAATCAAAGTAAAAATTTATTTAGTTGTGCTAAAAATTTCATTAGGACTGCTATTGTTTTTGCTGGTAAACTGGTTTACACAGTTGCATAGGCTTTGTGTGATTATTTTCCTTACAAGCCCTGCTTTTTTGCAAAACATTAGTGGTTTTCCGATGTTATAGAAAAAAATCCAGTACTTGATCCCATAGACCCTTTAAAGGGTCTTAGGAGGACTCAGGGACCCCAGACCACATCTGTAGAACAGCTGGCAGAAACAATTACAAAATCAGATGAGTAGAATTATAAAAAGGTATTATGGGGTACCTAGCCCAGATTTGTTGGAGATGGGAGTGGGGATGAAATTGAAAGATTCTCCTAGAGAAGATGAAGACTTGGTAAGTACAAAAGGTAGAAGGAAGGAAGGGTATTCAGGGATGTAGAAACGACAAGGAGGCAAGAAGCAATATGCCCACTCAACGCACTACAACAGTACCTCGGCATTGAAGCACAGAATAGAAAGTAGTGGCTGGTGAGGCTAGAAGAATGAAGAGGAGCCAGGTAGGCAGAGGTTCATAAGCTACACACACATTGAGGTTGGACTTTCTCGTGTAGACAGTGGGAGCCAGGGAAGACTTTTAGAGCATGAGAGGTATACTGTTAAGATTAATTTTAAACTTAGATGTTAAGGAAAAACCAAAACTGTAAAAGAAAAGAAATATAATTACATTATTTGGTTGAGGGGGCAGGGGAAACAACTGCTTTAAATTTCAATAGTTATTTAACCACAATGGGAAGATGAGAGGGAAGACATGAATACCGGTATGGGAATTAACACCTCATCTATAATGACAGAAAGTAAATGCTGTTGAAAATTAATGCATAGAAAAAGAACAGTAGAGGGGCCAGACAAATGGCTCAGTTGGTTAAGAGTTGGCTTAGAGCGCAAGCTCTGAGCAACAGCGCCGCTGGTTCGATTTCCACATGGACCAGTGAATTCTGTGCCCTAGCTGTCGCTGAGCTGCCAACAGGTGGCAGGATGGCTCAGCTGATGTAACAACATGATTGCCTGTTCAATGCTGGGCTACGCCCACCCGCAACTAAAGACTGAACTCAGCACCTTGAGGCTGAGTTGTTGCCTGGATGGTTCAGTGGATAGGGTGAGTGCACTTAACAACAAGGCTGCGGGTTCGACTCCTACATGGGATGGTGGCTACGCCCACCCGCAACTAAAATTGAACACATCACCTTGAGCTTAGAGGCCAAGAGCTGCTGACAGGAAGCCAGATGGTGACTGGCACCCTCCACAATGAAGATTGAAGAACAACTTGGCTGGTCCCCTCCCCCAATTCCCCAATAAAATCTTAAGAAAAAAGAAAAAGAGCAGTAGAAGCATCTTAGTACTAGAGCTAACTTCCCTATTAAAAAGCTAAATGCATTAAGTTTCCTCTGGAGTGTGAGCCACAGGTTGGAAACAGGTAAATTCAGGAAGTTATTATGTCTTGTCTTCAAGGCTTGTGGTATCCCTTAACTTTCTAAACTATGTACATGCATTATTTGAACAAAATCGACAAATGAAAGAAAAAATAAAGGAGTTATACATACCAGATGAAGTACAATAAAGACACATGGAATAAAATTTCCTGAGGAATAAAAATGTATTTAACAATATGTCTATAGTAGAAAAATCAAGGAACAAAAAAAAAGATCATAAATACGCTACAGAGGTTCAAAGATGTCATTTTACCATATCCATTGTTCTTAATTGTTGGGAAAATTAATAAACTACATTTTCATAATATTTACTGATTTGATTATAAAAGCAGTATGTGCATTATAGAAAATTTGAAAACCAAGTAAACTAAATAAAAATATTCATAATACTAACACAGAACCACTGTTATTTACCAAGCATCTATATCCTCTTTTTAATCACAATATTGGCATTATACTGTATATATTATTTCAGGCTTTTACTTTGTACATCTGAAGCATTTCTTCATACCATCGAAAATTTTCCAAAATCCAAAGGTATGATATCCTACCACACGGATGTACCACGATGTAACTAGTCCCCTGACTGCTGGACAATGGGAATTTGGATTATAATCAATGTACATATCAGAAGTTTGCAAGCAAAAATCTTTAGTGAATACTTTGACAATTCTACAGTAATTCCCTAACTCTGAAATACACTTTACTTTTTATGAGAGTAATGCAAACAGTTATTTTAAAAACCATCATAGCATTAGGTCATGGAAATGTTTGCCATTTGTGAATTCTGAGATAATTCCATCTCAATCACAGAAAAGTGCCAAATATAAGTCAAAAGACCAAAGTATAACCTAGGTCTCATTGATAACTTTGTTGTATGACTCTGGGCAACTCTCCAGAATGTCATTTCCAACCTTGTGAAACGAAGAAATAAGCTGAATTCTGATTCCTACGGTTCCCCAGAGCTTGAATTTCCCTGCTATTTCATCATCAGTAAAACCCACATTTGAATGCAGCTGAATTTTCATTATCTAGGACTGGCTGTCCACGCCTTGGCATTTCTGTTAATTCGGCCACAACTTTTTTTTTTACACCACTTCTGCCATTGTCTCTAACATAGAAAAGAAAAATTGTTTAGAGGTGTTCAAGTCCTGCATTAAGCAATTAAAGCAAAATTAAGGAATCTAGGAAAAAGAAGAAAAAGTAAAGGCAGTATAAGAAAAAGTGTCAGAATAAAGGACTGAACAGCTAAAGCAATTAGTGTCTGTTTGAGAGGTTGTTATATTTACTCACAGAACACAATTTCACTCCCTGAAATTTTCTCTCTAGTATGTGTATTTGGGGTGAGGGGCCAAACAAAGGGCATATTCATATAAACTCACCTGAAATGATGTGCCTAGTGTTTCAAGAGTTGCTTGCTATTCTTTGAAAATTAGATGTATGGCTTTAATGTATTTGGTTTAGAGAACGAATTACTGAAGGACCAGTTCAGTATTATGGTGCCTTTCAGGCAACTAAGGGATGTTTTATGGAAGTTTAAAGACACGTCAAAGGAGGTGGGAAGCAGACAGATGGCAGACAGATGTCGCAGGGTGGGAAGAGAACAGAATGAATGCTGACTCACTTTCCAATCCTCCTAGCAACCAGTGGCAAGCAGCCAATTGCTCCATGCTGCTCCTTTCTCTGCAAAGGTGAGAACAAAGCTCAACCAGCTTTGCAGGAAAGAAACTAGTAATCCCAAGGAGAACACACCATTTGATGTAATGAACAAAGGATCTTTCTTCCTCATGCCCTCAAAGATTTTGTCATGGGAGTCATGGACCAATGCTGCTTTGAGTGTTGAAGCAACTACAGAGGGGAATTTTTTTCCCCTTAATGATGACAAATACATATAATAAAATATAAATACAGCTAACCCTTGAACACACATGGGCTTTAGAGGCACTAACCTCCACCCTCCCACAGTCAAAAATCTATGTATATGGCCAGCCAAGTGGCCTCAGTTGGTAAAGAGCTCATTCAAGAGTGTGAGCTGAGCTCTGAGCAACAGCAGTTCGATGCCCAGCCTGAGCTGAGCTGCCAAGAGGTGGCAGGATGGCTCAGCTAAAAAAAAAAAAAAAAAAAAAAAAAGGTTCAAATTTGGGCCGGCCGAGTGGCTCAGTTGGCTGAGAGCTTGCTCAAGAGTGCAAGCTGAGTTCTGAGCAACTGCAGTTCGAAGCCCAGCCCGAGTTGAGCTGCCAACAGGTGACAGGATAGCTCAGCTTTAAAAAAAAAAAAAGAAAAAAGAAAATCAGAAGAGAAAATATATTTACATTACTGTATGTACTTACTGAAAAAATCCATATAAGAGTGGACCCACACATTTCAAACCCATTTTGTTCATGGGTCGACTGTACAGAATAATAAAAGAAAGAAAAGGAAATAGGCTAAGCTAAGATTCACTACTCACAGGTCAAAAGCTGCCAAAACCATCTAATTAACTCTACATCCAATGATAAATATAAACCTTTTTTAAGTAATGATAACATATACATGCAATTTCCTACATACCTGCTATACCATGCACTGGGCTCTATGTCTTCACCATACTCCTATGAAAAAACACTAACCTCATTTTACTGATGAGAAGACCAAAGTTCACAGACAAGCTCACAGCTGGTGAGTAGCTGAGCCACAACTCACATCAAGTCTGTAAAGGCATGAAGCCATCCTGATACAGAACAATTTTCCACAGAGGCTCCAGGCACATAATTCAAAAGTAAGTTTTTCATTCTCTTAATTGAAAAAAATGATCAATTAGATTTCTTTTGCTCTCTCTCAACCTCTTATTTATTTCTTCTTTTTCTTCCCTTTTAGTACTCTGGGTTCCAAAGAAAGAATGGAATAGCGGGAAATAAAGCATCTGATGTCATTTACCACTGTGTAGCCTCAGGCAAGTTATTTAACCTATGATCTTCAGTTTCTTTGTTTATAAAATGGGAAAAATAACCATGTTCTAAATTTGTGAAGAAAATATAGTGCACTGCATAAAAAGCTTCTAAATACACATATCCAGTAACCACCACTTTCTTTCACTTCTATGACAAAAAAGGGCATATTTGAAACTTTTATTTTTAAACACAAAAGACCAAAAAGGGAAAACAAGTAAGTACCAGTTCTGAAATCTAGTGAAGTTATCACCTAGTAACCTCCTTAAGTCAGAACTACAGAGTAAAAATGTAAACCCTGAAGTTAGAGGTGTCAAAAAGAAAAACCAAGGTGATGGCCGGCCGAGTGGCGCACTGGTTAAGAGCTGGTTTTGGGATGCCAGCGGCCCCGGTTCGGATCCCACGTATGAGGGCCAGTGACACTGCCGTCTACAGCTACCAACAGCTCCACCTGGAGCTGGGCTAAGAGCCCCAGTGATGGTGTAGGCTGCAGCCCCTGCTGCAGCGGGCTGCCATAGGCTACAGTGAATGGCAGGCAGCCAGCATGAGTGGCAGGCAGCCAGCGTGAGCTGCCAATAGCCATGGTGAGCGACATCCAGAGGCCGGCAACCGATCTGCCTCATCCGGGAAGGGCGCAATGACGATACCAACATGGGCCAGTGAAGCAACATCATCCACAACTAGACTGAAGAACAAAAAGACAGCAACTTGTTTGTTCCCCTCCCCCAATTCCCCAATTAAAAAATCTTAAAAAAAAAAAAAGAAAAACCAAGGACCAGTGTCCTTGTGTGTATTACACATTCACATGTAAGTTGAGTGAAAGAGAGAGGTGAATGAGAAGAAAAGAACAGTGCAGTGCCTTCTGACATGTTCTGGCCATAAACTAGGCTGAGAGGCCTAAAGTAGGACCATTGCTCTTCTGTGCTCACTTAGCTGGGTTCAGGCAGCAGTCAGGGACAGAGTCTCTCTTGGCAGTCACTACCTAACTTTTGCCTGTGCTAATTTCTTTTTTTTTTTAATTTATCTTATTTTATTTTATTTTTATTTATTTATTTATTTATTTTTGAGGGCAGTTTCACTGGCCCTCACATGTGGGACCCGAACCGGGACCACTGGCTTCCCAAGCCAGCACCCAACCACTGTGCCACTCGGCCGGCCCCTAATTTCTTTTTAAGTGGGGCTTATTTTGCTTAAAAACTTGTAAGTTCACAAATAACAATATTAAAATAAAAATTTAAAAATATTCCAAAGCAATATTATACAATTTGGGAATTACTCATCAATTCAAATGATCTGTATCTGTTCTCTTCCACTAGTATGTAATGTCATAAACAAAACCAAAATATGAGCTCACACCAAAGGTATTCTTTCTATATATTATCATACAGTAGAACAGAAAGATTGGCCTTGTCACACTATTTGATTTGGGGCAAGTCGTTACCTTTTATAGCTTTGTTTGTTTCACCTGGAGGATAAGGTCACAAAATCTAATTATCCGGAGGGCACCTTTAAAAACTTTCAAAAAGTCTAAGTGTATTTATTATACAAATATATAAATGACCATTTTATGTATGGGCTAGTAAAAAGCTGCATAAAAGAATATCTAATTATGCCATTCTTAATTTTTCAAAGTGCTTCAATCCCAACTCATATAATTTCATAATTGCCCTCGAGTATTTTCACAGGACAGGTGGTATTTCCTACACCATACAAAGAAGAAAAAAAACACTGAGAAAGAGTAAATCATTTGTTCTTTCCCATATCACACATAGATATTTTAGACTTATTCACAGATCTCCTTTGATGCACTACAAGTAATATTCATTTATCGGAAATAAGAAAACACAACTAGAAATGTAGGTCTAAGACCCTTGAGAAATGCATGCACGCACAACATACATACTATATCTTCACTTTATTTATTGGGACAAATAATTTTTAGCCTTATTGTTACTCGTGCTCCAGAGAAAGTTTAGGAAGTTCTTAAAAATGAATTGTCAGGCCGGCCAAATGGCGCAGTGGTTAAGTGCTGGCTTGGGAAGCCAGCGGCCCCGGTTCGGGTCCCACTTATGAGGGCGAGTCACAGTGCCCTCAAAAAAAAATTGTCATCATAAGATCATCAAGATCTAAAGTTAAGTGCCAGGAGGCTTACCTTAAGTTTAAATGCTTAATTTGTCATCAGTAGTTCCTTGAGTCAACGGAACTCATTTGGAGAAAACAGTCCAAATTGAATAACCAAAATGCTTGTGAAAGCTTTTTAAACTGTAACTCAGTACTTCTCTCCAGGCTGCATTTAACAGCTTCTTCGCTATTGGCCCAGTAACGGAGTAGGACACAAGAACAATGAGGACAGAATGTCAATAGATGGCTTCAGTTCACATAGTCTTTGTTCAATGAAATTAGTTTCTTAAGTGGTTGGTGTATTTTCAGACAAATATTTAAAAATTACTTTGAATTTAGCTAAAATGAATTCATAGAACTAAAGATCTTTAATAACATAAGGAATTATTTCATGCTAATTAGATTGGTAGTCAAAATAAAACAAAAGCCAAATTATGGGAGTAAAATTATGTTTATTAACAGTATACTTTAAAATACTAAATGTTCTCGCAACAAAGTTACTCAAAACAATTAGTATTTATCTTACATTTGGATATTTTAATTTTCAAGTGTTTTTCACAAAAAGATTTCATCTGATGATTTCCTCATTCAATAAATAAAAACTGATCACTTGTTTATGACTCAGGAAACATGAGGCATGGAGGATTCGGACCATAATGCAAAAGCTAAACTCAATTTAAAAAGCTTTCTTATGAGGTAAGAATTGCAGAAGAGCTCACTCCATTTCACAGATAAAAAATGGAACCCCTGGGCTGGCCAAGTGGTGTGGTAGTTAAGAGCTGGCTTGGGACGCCAACCGCCCCAGTTCGGATCCCACATATAAGGGCCAGTGACACTGCCCTCTAAAAAAAAAAAAAAATGAACTCCAACATTTGCCTTGTCCAACTTCACAGAAATTGGAAAGAAATGCAGGTTTTACAAGTTATTAGACAAGAGTAAATCTATTCAAAAATTGGGACATACGAATATAAGTGCAAAAATAACGAATCTACTCCTTTGTTTAGGTTTCTTTGAAGTAAGTGAGCATAATGCTTCTTGTTAAAAAATTAATCTTATTAATATCAATATTTTAGTTATTGATAGTAAATAATATTACTGAAACCTGATTTAAGATAGCTTGGTGGAGACTGTAAGGAAAAAACTACCAAAAATTAAACTACTTCATCCAACATAATAAATAAAGGCAGGTAGCTAAAAATCACTGTTTCCCTATTTGACTATTTTACTTTTATTCTAGTTAAGTTATTCACTTTCTTCACAGGAAAGTTCATGAATTGTTATCAATCTCCAGACAATAATAATGTAACAATGTGTTAAATATATCTAGACTGAATCTGCAAGTGTCATGGTGGTGAGTCACAACACTCAGCAATGTAAAATTTTGGTCAGAAGTCAACAGGATTTATATCAATAGGAATATAACTTAATTTTACTTCATTCATTTGCTATTCTTAGAAGAATCACTTGTAAAATATTACTGTATCAAATTATAGTTTCATATCAAGTTGTACGTACCTTAGGAGTCATAGTCTGACCCAGTTCTCTTTCAACATAAACAAAAATTACACTTAAATAAAGGATCATATAATACACTGTGGGTTTCAGGTTGAACCCTAATTCTACAACTTCTTAGCTACGTGACCTCAGGAAACATGATGTACTTCTCTAGGCCTCAGCTGCTACATGGTAAAAACAATAGTAACAACAGTAATTACCTCAGGGATTCATGTATGAAATAATACTCCCATATGTAAATAGCCTATAATAATCCATTACCAATTTCCATTATTTAATATAAACCTAGTCAATCCTCTCACAAAAGAATACGTTCCCATTTCAAGAAATATTTATCAAATTATAAAAATCTGTATCTAGTATTAATATAGACTACATATAAAGTACTTTGGATTTTAGATGCCAATTTTCAATGAGAGCTCAATAAGTTCTATGGTGAGGGCAACCAAAGCATGGAATGATTGGGGAAAGTCGTTGGGGCAAAATACCTTCTGATATTAAATGGAATATTGGATGGAGGAATCAGTGTGAACTCATGATTTGAATAAGAAAAAACTACACACACACAAATACATATAACATATATGCACATATATAAAATATAAAGTGAGGATTTCCAGTAAGATGGCCGAATAGTGCCAACTGCCTCCAAGGATCACACTAAAATTACAAATTATACAACATTCAACCTCAGAAGTCCCCTGAACACTAGACGAACAGAACCTCTAAACAAGGAACTTAAAAAGGAGGCTACAACGAGTCTGGTAGGAGGGGCGCAGACGAGGGAGGGTGAGCCCTGTGAGGGACGCCTCAGCCATGGGGAGGCTTCTCCGGTTGGGGAAGAGAGCCTGCAACCCCAAACCGAGCTCACCAGCCCAGACTTACTTTAACAGGAAGAAGAGTTCCAAAATAGATGGCAGTAGAAATCAGTGAGGGCTCTCTTTGCTCAACTCGGTGAGCCTGAGGGTAGCTACAGAACCAGTGGGGCCGGCACACGACTCGCCCACCAGTAGGCACTCACCTGGTCTGTGGTGGAGGAAGTAGCTGAGTGAGAGGGGCCCAGAAGCCTGCAGGGAAGGACTGAACTGTGCACCTTTGTGGTGGGAGCTGAAGGTTTTGGGACCATTGCTCCCCTGGTGTGGAGCTTGCACATGAGTAGTGTATAGGCGGGAGCCATTTTTTCAGGGTTGGGCCCTCCCACAGAGGGTCAAGTCCGGGACCGCATTGGTCTAGTGGAATTGGCGAAGGAGTGCATGTTTGTGCACGTGCGCATGCGGCCTTAAATCCCCACCCTCTGCACTGCTTGTGAGGCTTACCCAGGGAAACGCCTGGCGGGCACGCTGTAGCTCCAACAGGCTGCTCATTGAGACACAGGAACGCGCGAGCCACCTTGGGTCCCTGGCACTCCGCACTGCGCGTGGAGTTGCCAGGCTGGTGACTGGCTGTTGGGCTGCTCTGCCTGATCTGCCAGCGGCTGATTGGGACAGGCTGAGACTGGGAGTTTTCCTGGGAGTGTTGGGCTGTGAGCTGGGCACCTGCGTGACCCAGCCGGGGCATTCCTGGAGCGTTTGTGCTGGCTGGGTGCCGGTGCAGGACTGCACGCTGCTCTGACTTGGTGGAGGCCACTGACCACACCCTGTGGTACCTTGGGGGCCTACCCCACCCACATAGAGCTGTGTTGCCAGGGGCACCCTGAGACCCTGGTGCCTGGCCTCCACCTCAGCAGTCAACAGAGGGTTTTTTTTTGCAGCAGCAGACAGCACGCAACAACCTGTGAGGATTTTTGGTGCTGAGCACGGTTCCAGAGCACACAGCAGCTAACTGCTTAAAGTTCACTGCAAGCCTGAGAGGGAGGCCGGCACATAACACACTGAGCCCTTGCCCCCAACATAGCTGGTGCTGAGTAGCCCAGAGACTCTCTACTGCTGAGCAAATGGTCTGTAGGTTAAAGCAGGCAGACAGCCTTTTTTTTTTTTAATTTTTTTTCTTTTTTTTTTCTTCTGTTTTCTTCCTTCTTTTTTTCTTTTCTTTGTCTTTCATCTTTTTTAACCTTTTCCTTATTTTCTTTCATCTGTTTTCTTTTGTCATTGTTTCTCAGACTTCTTTATGTGGATATTGTTTTGATCACTGTTTTTCTGTCTTGTTCTCCTGTTTTTGTATTTGTGTTTGTGTCTCTTTTATATACTTTTGTTTCTCCTGTCTAGTCATTGCTCATCGAGTTTCAGTGGGAGTGTATTTGTTTTTCAGTGTTGTTGAGTTGCCTTGTTTTGTCTTTTTTTTAGGAAGTGGACGTGGACCTAGCACTGGTGCAGGAGCTGACACTACACTGAATTTGTAGAAACCACTGACCACAGCCTTTCCACACCTGTAACAACACCTGGCCAACCTACAGCTGCATTGCCAGGGGCAATCGGGATGCTGAGGTGACTGGCCCCACCCTAAAAAAAAAACGTGGAAAAGGATTTTTCAACAGAAGCTGGTCTGCAGAGCCCTGGAGTCATCTTCGTGGTGTTCAGTGACCACAAACTTGCACCAGAGCCACTCGGGAGCACCTTTCGTGAACCTGTGAGCACTAGATGAAGACTGGCTGTAGTGCCCTTGGGACACTATCCAAGGGAGTCACAGGCCAGGTATTGGTGTAAGACCTGAATCTGCATTAACGTCTTAAAAACTACCAATCATGGTGCGTAACTCATTTGAACCCATACTGCCAAACTAGTGCCACATCACAGAGGTACCCTCAACACTGAGTTGAATAGCCAGACACACGTCCCTAAAGAGCCTCTTTCAACAGGTGGGCATTACCAGCATCTGACAGGTGGCAACAGGCCTAGTGGGCCCTGGGCCTTTTCCTAAAATGCCTCAGCAGCCATATAGGAGACAGCCAACTTTAGTTCACACGGAGACCATCCCCAGAGGACCCCAGGTCTAGCACGGGAAGCAGCCAACTGCGTACAGCCTTGAGGCACCTACCAGGTAGCTATGGAAAGGAAAAGGCAGGTCTGAAACAGCTGTGAGTGACAGCCCGGCCCAAGAGACACAGGAACCAATATACCCAGAGGCCAGTGTTAGACAAAACCAGAGTACTACCTGGTTGAACTTACAAGTGGCATACTCAAAGGACATTTTCGACAGGCACAAGAACCCACAGTGGCCAAGCCTCCTCTGAGGGAGTCAACCTCCACACAGCATCTCATACACTGTGAACAGAGCTATAGCTCCCAGCTAATCAGTCTGAGGGTCAATGTCACCCTCCGACAAACCAAAAGGAATTCAAGAACTTCAACAGTGACACCTGTGGAACACACAGGATAGGAGAATACAAAGACTGTGCAATCTGAATATAAAGGACACCTATTACAAGAGCACCCAGCAGCAACAGAGAGGCATAGGTGATCTAATACATCGAAGCAATCCCACAGTGACAGCAAGAATGAAGAAATAAACAAACTAAAAGATCAGAAGAAACCTCTAGAAATGGAACTAAATGAAAAAGAGGAATCCATCCTTTCAGAGTTTAGAACACTGATGATAACAATGCTTAAGAAACTTACTGAGGACATAAAGGAGAGAGAAATGATTTAAAAAAAACAAAAACAACCAGTTAGAACTAAAGAATACAATAACTGAACTGAAGACCACACTCGAAAGAAACACCAGTAAACTGGATGAAGCAGCGGATCAGATCAGCTATTTAGAAGACAAAATAGCAGAAAATACTCAGTTGAACCAACAAAAAGAAAAAATAATAAAAAACAATGAGAATAGTTTAAGAGGCCTGTGGGTCAACATCAAGCAGAACAACATTCGCATCGTAGGAATACCAGAAGAAGAGAAACGGCAAGGGATAGAGAATGTATTTGAAGAAATAATGACTGATAACTTCCCTATCCTGGTGAAGGAAATTGACATATAAGCACAGGAAGTGCAGAGAGTTCCAAACAAGCTGAACCCAAACAGGCCCACACCAAGACACATCATAGTTAAAATGGCAAAGGTAAAAGACAAAGACAGAATCCTAAAGCAGCAAGAGAAAGACAGCAGGTTATATACAAAGGAACTCCTATAAGATTAACAGCTGACTTTTCTACAGAAACTCTACAGGCCAGAAGGGAGTGGCAGCAAATATTCAAAGTGACACAAAATAAAGGCCTACAACCAAGATTGCTCTACCCAGCAAGGGTATCACTTAAAATTGAAGGAGAGGTAGGGCTGGCTGAGTGGCACGTTGGTTAAGAACTGGCTTGGGACGCCAGCAGCCCTGGTTCGGATCACACATATGAGGGTGTGTGACACTGCCCTCTACAGCTAACAACACATCCACCTGGAGCTGGGCTGCGTGAACCTCAGCAATAGTGTAGACTGCAGCCCCTGCTGCAGTGGGCTGCGATAGGCTACAGTGAGTGGCCGGCAGCCAGCATGTGCGGCCAGCAGCCAGCGTGAGCTGCCAATAGCCGCAGTGAACGGCCATCCAGAGGCCAGTGACCGATCTGCCTTATCTGGGAAGAGTGCAATGATGATACCAACATGGGCCAGTGAAGCAACATCCATCCTCTGCAACCAGATTGAAGAACAAAAAGACAGCAACTTGTCTGCTTCCCTCCCCCAATTCCCCAATAAAATATTTAAAAAACAAAAAACAAAAAACTGAAGGAGAGGTAAGGAGCTTCTCAGAAAAGAATAACCTAAAGGAATTAAGTACTACCAAGCCAGCATTGCAGGAAATGTTAAAAGCGCTTTTTTAAACAGAAGAAAGGAGAAAACAAGCTAACTAAGAAAGACGAGAAACACGAATAACAAAATGCAAATAAATATGCACCTATCAATAATCACTTTAAATGTGAATGGGATAAATGCTCCAATCAAATGACATAGAGTGGCTGAGTGGATAAGAAAACAGGACCCATGCATATGCTATTTACAAGAGACTCATATCAGATCAAACGACACACAGAGACTGAAAGTAAAGGGACAGACCAAGATATTTCACGCAAAGCAAATAAGAAAAAAGCTGGAGTGCACTACTTATTTCCGGCAAAATAGACGTTCAAATGAAGGCTACAATAAAAGACAAAGAGGGCACTAGATAACAATCAAGGGAATGACTCAACGAACAAAAATAACCCTAGTTAACAACTATGCACCAAACATAGAAGACCCTAAATATATAAAACAGATTTTGACAGACATAAAGACAGAGAACAACAGTAACACTATCATAGTAGGGGACTTCAAAACCCCGTTGTCACCAATGAACAGATCCTCCAGACAGAAAATCAACACAAAAAAGATTACCTGAAATGACACTTTAGATCAGATGTACTTAATGGATATTTTTAGAGCATTTCACCCCAAAGCAACAGAATATACATTCTTCTCAAATGCACATGGTTCATTTTCCAAAGCAGACCACATGTTAGGCCAAAAAACAACTCTTAATAAATTTAAAAAGACTGAAATCATATCGAGTGTCTTCTCCGACCACAATGCTATGAATGAAACTAGAAAACAATTATAAGAAATCTGGAAAGCACAAAGCACACAAATACATGTAGGGTGAATAACATGCTACTAAATAGCGAGTGGGTCAAAAATGAGATCAAGGAAGAAATGAAAAGATACCTCAAGATAAACGAAAATGAAACCACAACAACCCAAAATCTATGGAATTCAGAAAAAGCAGTCCTAAGAGATAAATTAACAGTAATTCAGGCTTATCTAAAGAAACAAGTATAGGGCCGGCAGCATGGTTCAGCTGGTTAAGAGTTGGCTTAGCACACGAGCTCTGAGCAACAGGGCCGCCGGTTCGATTCCCACATGAACCAGTGAACACTGCACACTAGCTGAGCTGTCGCTGGCTGTGAACAGATAGCAGGATGGCTTAGCTGGTGTAACAGGAAGATTGCCTATTCAATGGTGGGCTACACCCACCCACAACTAAAGACTGAACTCGGCATCTTGAGCTGAACTGCAGGCCAGATGGCTCAGTGACTAGGGCGTGCGCTGTTAACAACAAGACTTCGGTTCGACTCACACAAGGGATGGTAGCTATGCCCACCGGAACTAAGACTGAACTTAGCCTCTTGAGCTGTGCTGCTGCCCGGATGGCTCAGACGCAGAGCATGCTCTTTTAACAACAAAGGTGCTGGTTTGACTCCCACATGGGATGGTGGCTATGCCCACCCGCAACTAAGATTGAACACAGCACAGTAAGCTTAGAGGCCACGAGCTGCTGACGGGAAGCCAGATGTTGACAGGCACCCTCCACAATGAAGACTGAAGAAGTTGGCTGGTCCCCTCCCCCAATTCTCCATATTGTTCCCCACGCCTAATTCCCCAATAAAATCTTTAAATAAATATATAAATAAATAAACAAGAACAATCTCATTCAACAGACTATCTTTACACCTAAGGGAACTCGAAAAAGAACAACAAAACAAGCCCAAAGGGAATACAAGGAAGGGCATAATAAAGAAGAGAGCAGAAATAAATGAAATAAAAATTAAAAAAAAAAAACAATACAAAAGATCAATGAAACCAAGAGTTGGTTTTTTGAAAAGATAAACAAAATCAACAAACTCCTAGGCAGACTCACCAAGAAAAACAGAGGGAGGGCCCAAATTAATAAAATGAGAAATGAAAGAGAAGTGACAACAGATACCACAGAAATACAAGAAATTTTAAGAAAATACTACGAGCAACTATATGCCAACAAATTCGACAATCTTGAAGACATAGATAAATTTCTAGAAGCATACAATCTACCAAGTCTGAACCAAAAAGAAACAGAAACTCTGAATAGACTGATTACTACCAAAGAAAAAGAAATTGAATCAGGAATCAACAAGCTTCCAACAACAAAAGTCCTGGACCAGATGGCTTCACAGATGAATTTTACAAAACATTCAGAAAAAAATTAATACCTAGTCTCCTCAAATTATTCAAAAAAATTACAGAAGAAGGAAAGGCTCCCAACCACAGTTTATGAGGTCACTATTATTCTGATCACAAAATCAGACAAAGGTATTACAAAAAAGGAAACCTACAGGCCAATATCCCTAATGAACACAGATGCAAAAATCCTCAACAAAATACTAGCAAACCAAATTCAGCATCACATTAAAAAGATCTTACACCACTATCAAGTAGGATTCATTCCTGGTATACAAGGTTGGTTCAATATCCACAATCAATTAACATAATACTTCACATTAACAAAAGGAAAAATGAGAAAAAAATCGAGCAGCGATTTATGATAAAAACTCTTAGCAAAGTGGGAATAACAGAATCATATCTCAACACAATAAAGGCCATATATGATAAGCCCACAGCAAACATCCTATTCAATAGGGAAAGGCTAAAAGCTTTCCCCTTAAGATCCGAAACAAGACAAGGCTGTCCGTTTTCACCATTTCTATTTAACATATTTCTGGAAGTTCTAGCCACAACAATCAGACAAGAAAATGAAACAAAAGGCATCCAAATTGAAACGGAGGAAGTAAAATTGTTATTATATGTAGATGACAGGATACTACATATAGAAAATCCCAAAGACTCCACCAAAAAACTGTTAGGACTGCTAAATGAATTTAGTAAGGGAGCAAGATACAAAATTGACATTCAGAAATCAGTTGCATTTGTATACACCAATAATAAGCTACTAGAAGAAGAAAGCAGGAAATCAATCCTATTACAATTGCTTCAAAAACAATGAAATATCTAAGAATAAATTTAATGAAAGTAAAAGACCTGTACTTAGAAAATTATAAGATACTGAAAGAGAAATAAAAGAAGATACAAATAAATGGAAACACATACCATGTTCATGGATAGGTAGAATATAATTAAAATGTCAATACTACCAAAGGCAATACATAGATTCAATGCAATTCCTATCAAATTACCAGACATTTTTCTCAGAAATAGAACATATAATCCTAAAATTTATATAGAACTATAGAAGACTGCAAATAGCCACGGCAATTTTCAGAAATAAGAAAAAAGTGGGAGGTATCACGCTACCTGACATCAAATCATACTACAAAACTATAGGAATCAAAACAGTATGGTACTGGGGCCGGCTGAGTGGCGCAGTGGTTAAGCACTGGCTTCGGAAGCCAGTGAGTGGCTCCAGTTCAGGTCCCACATATGAGGGCCAGTGACACTGCCCTCAAAAACCAAACAAAGCAAAAAAAAAAAACAACAGTATGATACTGGCATAAAAACAGACACATGACCAATGTAACAGAATAGAGAGCCCAGAAATAAACCCACCCATATATGATCATTTAATCTATGACAATGGAAGCAAGAATTTACATTGGAGTAAAGAATAGTCTATTTAATAAATGGTACTGGGAAAGCTGGACTGACACATAAAAAAAATGCAAATGGACCCCCTACTTACACCATACATGAGAAAAAGATCAAAATGGGTTAAGACTTAAAAGTAAGACCTGAGGGCTGGCTGAGTAGCGTGGTGTTTAAGCCCTGCCTTGGGAAGCCAGCGGCCAAGGTTCGGGTCCCACATATGAGGGCCAGTGACACTGCCCTCAAAAAAAAAGTAAGACCTGAAACCATAATACTCCTAGAAGAAAACATAGGGAGTAAATTTGCAGACATTATCCTCAGTAATATTTTTACTGACATACCCCTCAGGTAAGAGAAATAAAATTATATATATATACATATATATATGTATATATATGTATATATATGTATATATATATGATTACATCAAACAAAAGATTTTTCACATCAAAGTAAATCATCAATAAAACAAAAAGGCATCCTACTGAATGGGAGAAGGTATTTGGAAATGATATATATGATAAGGAGTTAATATCCAAAATTTATAAAACACTCATAAAACTCAACACCAAAAAAACAAACAACCCAATCAAAAAATGGATAGAGGATATGAAGAGGCATTTCTCTAAAGAGGACATACATACAGATGGCCAACAGGCATATAAAAAAATGTTCAACTTCACTGATCATTAGAGAAATGCAAATAAAAACCACAATGAGATTCCAACTCACTCAGATCAGAATGGCTATCATCAATAAATCAACAAACAACAAATGCTGGCGAGATTGTGGAGAAAAGGGAACCCTGGTGCACTGTTGGTGGGGCTGCGGATTGGTGTAGCCCTTATGGAAATCAGTATGGAGGTATCTCAAAAAACTGGAAATGGATCTACCATATGACCCAGCACTCTTAGGTATCTATCCAGAGAAACCGAAGGCACTAATTCAAAAAAATATATGCACCCCTATGTTTATTGCAGCGCTATTTACAATAGCCAAGTCTTGGAAAGAACTGAAATGCCCATGGGTAGATGACTGGATTAAGAAACTGTGGTACATTTATACAATGGAGTATTATTGCACTATATAGAAGAATGAAATCGTATCATTTGCAACGATATGAATGGATCTAGAGAACATTATGTTAAGTGAAATAAGTCAGTTGGAGAAAGACAAATGCCATATGATCTCACTTCTATGTGGAATCTAAAAAACTGAATGAACGAACAAAGTAAACTGAAATAGTCTCAGAGACATAGAGAAAAAACTGATGGTTGCTAGTTGGGAGGGGTTGGGATGAGGGAAAAGGGGAAGGGATTAGACAGCATAAATAGGTAACTACAATATAGCCACAGGGATATAAAAGATAGTTCGGGGAATATAATTAATAATGTAAATATTTTGTAGGGTGTCAGACAGTCACGTCTTGTTAGGGAGACCACTTCATGGATGGGGTAGAGGCATGATAACTGTACTGTATACCTGATGCTGGTGTTGTATAATACTGTATGTCAACTATAATTGAATATATATATATAGTCATGGGATGTGGAGTACAGTGTGGGAGTGAAGTCAATGGAACTGTAATAGATATGTATGATATCAGGGAGGGGGAGTGGGGCATCGGATTGGGGGAGGGGAGTTGTCACTTTGAGGGGTAAAAAGTATAATTAGTGCACTGTGTTGTATACCTGAGACTAAAAATAAAATAAAATAAAAAATAAAAAACTAAAATAAAACACAGAAAGTTATTGAAAGTATATATATATATAGATACAGATAGATACATACTTTTCCTTATTTATGAAACCCTAAAAGATAATGATTTAAAAAAACAACTTGTTAGAAAAGATACAAGAAAACATGTTTTGAATTTGTATTTATTACATTTTTGCTATCTATCAATAATAATCTCCCCAGTCCTCATACTGAGGACACTGAAGTATCAACTCTTCCATTTTTAGTGGGGATTCTGATATATCAACTGCAGTCTTCCCTACTCCCCAACTCTCAGAATCATCCTGGTTATCTTCAACAACTCTTCAAGCTTCAAAGTAACAGCTCCAACTCCTTAATCTCTGAGGACTTACCCACTGTCCAACCTCTGAATCCTTATTCTGTAATCACATCTTACATCTAACCTACTCATTCTTTATCTACCACTACATTTAATCTTCAGCGTCACTAGTCCTCTAGCAATTGTTTTATGGAAAAGGCCACACAGTAAATATTTTAAGATTTGCAAGCCATAGTTTGTTACAACTACTGAACCTGTAAAGCAAAAGCAGCCACAAACAACATGTAAATGAAAGAGTATGGCTAGGTTCCAAAAACTTATTATTTATAGACACATATATAATTTTCACATTATAATGTATTAATCTTTTTTTCCAACCACTTACAAATAAAAACACCCTTCTTAGTTTGTAGGCTATGCAAAAACAGGCAGTGGTCTAGTTTTGGTTTATGGGCCATAACTTGCTGACACCGACCAATATTACTTTCTTCCCAAATCAAATAGGTCCCATGAACAGGGCTTCACTCACTAACCCTTCATTATTCTCAATTTCTCATTTTAACTTTCTGCCTTACTCCTTTTGCAAACTCCTGATCTTGGACCAATTCAATAATCTCCCTTCTCTGTGGAGTGTTTTATACTGTACATAGTTGCTGAGGAAAGAAATCCACTACTTGTATTGGTACCAATAAAGATTCATGTTCCTGGGCCAGCCCAGTGGCTCTTTGGTTAGGAGCTGGCTTGGGACGCCAGCTCTGAAGAGCGGGACCTCAGTTTGGATCCCACATATGAGGGCCAGTGACACTGCCCTCTATAGCTAAGGTGGTGAACAACAGCTCCACCTGGTTGACTCTAGAGCTAAGATGGTATACAACAGCTCCACCTGGAGCTGGGCTGTGAGTCGCCGGCGACGGTGGGCTGCAGCCTCTGCTGCAGTGGGCTGCCATAGGCTGCAGTGAGTAGCTGGCAGCCAGCGTGAGCTGCCAAGAGTTGACGTGAGCGGATGTCCAGAGGCTGGCGACCGATTTGCCTCACCTGGGAAGAGCGTAATGATAACACCAACATGGGCCAGTGAAGCAACGTCCTCCAAAACTAGACTGAAGAACAAAGGGACAGCAACTTGTCTGTTCCCCTCCCCCAATTTCCCAATAAAATCTTAAAAAAAAAGAAAGAAATTCATGTTCCTCAATCTCAGCTGGAATTTCAGTAGCACCCAGCAATACCTCTGTGAATTTATTCATCTCTGACTCCCATTCCCTGTAACAAACTCATGACCACTGCCATAATCCCTTCAAAAAGGATCTCCTATATTCAACAAATAGCTGGTACTTCATCTTCCACAGAAAAATAGGTCAAGAAACAAAAGTCTTGACTTCCCACACTGCTATGCTAACCCCACCCCACTTGACAACAGCATTATACAACTTATGGCTGCATTTGTGCACAGGCAGAGTATGAGTTCAACCTCTGGAATGACAGACCTGGTTTCATCTACTTTATTAGCATTTAAGTACCTTACTAAATAACTACATTTATCAGAAGCCTAGCACTCAACGAAGTATTTTACAATTATCAATCATTCTAAGAGAGCCCCCCTCTCCTCTGGGAAACTTTCTCAAAGCCCACCTCCAGAACATTTAAGCGCCTACCTCAGTCAGCTCTGGATGCCATTATCAAAATACCGTAGAACGGGTGGTTTAAACAACAGAAAAGAATTTTGTCAAGGTTATGGAGGCTGGAAATCCAAAATCAAGGTGCCAGCATAGTCAGTTTCTGGTGAAGACTCTCTTCCTGTCTTGTAGATGGCTGCCTTCTGTATCCTCACATGCTTTTTCTTGGTGTGTTCAGAGAGAGATAACAAATTCTCTGGTGTCTCTTACAAGGACACTAATGGATCAAAGCCCCACCCCTCTGACCTTATTTTACCTTAATTACTTCCCTAGAGGCCCCACTGTTACAAAGTTAGTCAGGGTTAGGGCTTCCACAATATAAATTTTGCAAGGATACATAATAGTGTCTTTTCCCAATGTTCTCAAAACACCTTAAATCTATCTCTATATCACTTCTCCACAAGATTATCATTCTTTTTCCCACCCACTTGGCTGTGGCCTCTTCAAGGGAAGGCTTTATATACTATTCATTCACCTGTTTATTTCTAGCATTTAGCAGAGGGCCTAATATACAGGAAGCAATCAGTGACAGACTAAATGAATGAGCAAAGTATCTTTGGCATGACATTCATTTAATCAAAATGAAAGGGTGAGACCAATACTTGAGTTACACAGACTCCAAAGGCTAAATGTTTTGCCTCTGAGATTGCTGTATAACAAAGAGGAGATAACTTAAGACCCTGAATAATAAATAGTTTAGTTTCCCAGTTATTTAAGATATGGAAGAAACAGCAGACATATCTATGCACTGGACAAATTATATGCTCCACTGCATATTAATATAGCTTACTTTGGGGTATATTTCATCGGAGAAGAGACAAAAGTCTTAAGGAGTTTACAATTTAGTTGGTTGATATTATACTAAAAAAAAAAAGGAAAGCAAGGTAAATGCTTATGGAGTTCAAAATAAAAGCAAATCACTAAGAAATGCAATAACCAGAGAAAGATAAAAAACTATTATCACAAAGTATTAAAACTTAGAAGTAATTTTCCATGGTTTAAATTAATGTTACTATAGTTAAGTTGGGAACCAGAGAAGGCTGCTGTAGAGATACTGCAGTCACCCCAAAAGGGTAGAAGAGTTGATACTTCAGTGTCCTCAGGATGGGAAATGGGGACATTACTATTGGTAGGAAAATTAGATAGACAGACAGAAAAGGACACAAATAGAGACAGACATACAAACACGGGCAGGAAAGAAATTCAATTTTTTTCTGAATTATTAATGTAATATTAAGCCATAGTAAATTTCTAGAAAAGCAAATATTCTAAGTAGTTTTGCAAATACTATATATAAAGAGGTACACAGAGGTTGGTAAATGCTCAAGGGATTTAAAAAATGGGTTCAGAAAGTCAACCTGAAAGCAACCTAGGCATGAATACCACATTTTCTAAGTCATTCCCTCTTGATCTGCAGACCTATTGAGCATAGGTTACAAGCCTTTTTGGCATCTTAATTCTTCATAGTTGTAGTACTGTAGTAATAGCACTAAAATGAGGCCAAGTCAAAAACTATATGGTTGACATTTGAAATCTCATTCTAGATTTAAATTTAAAATTTTGTATCCATCACAGCAAAGGCATAATCCAGTTTCCTGTACATATAAATCCAAACAAAATTCGGCACTTTAATATTTGTGAAAAGACAAGAAAAATAATCAAAATGATAAAGAATACCCTAAAATTATCTAGTTTATCTTGTCACGCAAAGGGCATCACTACCTGCTCCAGATTTTACTGACAGAATTCATGGCTCCAGCATCTTGGTTAAGTTTCTTTTCAATACATCATAAAAGCTCAAAAAGTGACACCTTGGGCCGGCCGAGTGGTGCGATGGTTAAGCACTGGCTTGGGAAGCCAAAGGCCCCGGTTCAGTCCCACATATAAGGGCCAGTGACACTGCCCTCAAAAAAAAAAAAAAAAAAAAAAAAAAAGTGACACCTTTTTCTGAGTTTAAAAAAAGTGACATCTTTGTCTGTTTTTAAAACAACAAAAACTCTTATATTGTTAAAATAAACCAGGGAAGTGTAAGGTACCACCTAAAATTATAGACAGGGCTACTAATCTGAGTCAGTGTATTAAAAAGGAGCAGTGCTCAAATATTTGGGCCAGGGGCTATGACTCTATTTTGACATTTAAATGTGACAGAACACAGAAGGCAAGCAACAAATAGCTGCCTGAGAACAAAACACAAAAGTAGGAACTAGCCTCTATGTCAAAAGGAGTCTACTATCATTTCAGATATTAGAAAAGTTTCTGAATGACAATGGGAGCAAAAGCAATGAAGATATGTTTTAAGAAAAGCATATACGGCCGGCCGAGTGGCATGGTGGTTAAACGCTGGCTTGGGACGCCAGCGGCCCCGGTTCGGGCCACATATGAGGGCCAGTGACACTGCCTCAAAAAAAAAAAAAAAAAAAGAAAAGAAAAGCATACAGCACAGTACATTGCCCTGATTCCACCAGAGAGTAAGTACCAATCAAAAGTAGTCTACTTCCAGAGTAAAATGGTGGACACCAAGATACAGGGGGTAGGGGAGAATAAGATTCATATTGTTTAAAGGTACAAACTTGATTCAAGTAGTAAATAAGCCAGAGATATAATGTGGTAGTATAATGGATACAGACAATATTTTACTATAATTATGTAATGTGATAAATATCGCTACAAAGACAATCTTATTACTATGTAGCAAAGTAACACACTGTACACCTTAAATTTACACCATGTTATGTGTTACATTTATTCAATGAAGAAATTAATTCTAACTGATGGGTAATTGCCGGGAGCCGACAGTCTCTCAGTGTCTGACAAGGTCACATTGCCCTGCTCAACACTGGACGTTTGAGGTGCTGCCTTATGGTTGGTCATGTAATATCTTCTGCCTCTATAGACCCAAGGGCCTTTCCTCCTATAGGAGACAATATATTCACTGCATTTGTGACAAGTTCCTGTGGTACCCTGATGATAGCTGGTTGTGTAAGTCAACGACGGGGCAAGATTTCCTAAAGAAAAGGAAACTCCCTAAAACAGGCTACAACCCGAGGGGACCCCTGAACTGAGATATTGGGGACTCAAGCCCCTCGGAAACTGAGGCACAGACCTCTGGTCACACAGGCCAAGAAGCCTGCCTGTGAAAAGCTGATGCACTTGCCTAAGGGCCCTGCTGTGAATAGTCTCCTTGAAGATTAAAAGTCTTCAGGCCAGGAGAGTTATGGTAAGAGTCGACTTACTGACCAGGGGGTTTGTTAATCAACAGCCTTGTTTGAATTCTTTGCCTAGTGCATTGTTGTAGCAACAGATATGGAAGCTTTGAGAAACAGATGCTACCCTCTATTGTAAATATGTAGCCCTCCATAGGATAAGAGATGTTTAAGACTCCCTTTAGCTACTAAGTATTGTATTTACAAAGGAATAGATTTTAGATGCTTTTACCCTAAACACAGCCACTCCTACTCCTTTTAGTATACAACGGGTGAGTCTAGCTGCTGGAATTTGGGATAATGGCTAGGTAGTCATGGTAACCACTCTTTAGGTGATATGTAGAAATAGGTGAATCCTTAATATAGAATAGGCCAGTGTACCCTGGAGAGAACAATTACAGGGAAGTAAAGACTGAGTAAATCCTGGGAACTAGAAACCACCAAGCTCATGTAAAATGTTTTGTGATTGGGTAATGGTCAAAAATCCCTATAAAAAGAACATGCTCTGGCAATAAAGTGTGACACTTCTCTGAAACTCCCCGGTTCTCCACTGTCTCCCTTCTTCTTTTTCTTCCCCCGCCGATGCTGTCTCCACCTGAGGGAAACCCTGGACTGCAGAGGCTGGTCCCCCACAGGTAATGTTGTGCCAGAGCATGGGTAAATGACGACACAGACACACTGCAGGAGAAAAGAGCTTTGCTTCCTAGACGGCCACCCTGCTTGGCAGGATCCTACAGTACATAACCATTATCGAGCACCAGGTTCCTGCAGTGCTCTCTCTTGGATCAGGTGAAACCTCTCTGTGAGCATCTTTCCCTAGTACCCCAGAGAGCAGATTTCAGGCAAATTCCATCAAGGAGGCACTACAGCAACTTCACACCCATCCAATGAGCCACACATCCTCTTAACAAGGTCTGGATCTCAGGCCTGGATAGGTCTCTTCCTTGGGTGCTCACTTATAGCCATAGAGGTTGTGGCTGATACTTATTATCTATTTCTTTACCTTACTAGCCAATCCTTTTATAGTTAATTTTTTACATACATTAAATTCTCCCTGTTCAAATGACTATGGTTTCTCTTTCCTATTTGGACTAGACTGATACAATCCTGAAAACCAGGAAGACTACACTCACATCAATCGAGGAATGAAGGACAAGCAATCAGGCAAAGAAGGTACTAAAATACAACAGATCCTCATATTTTGTAGCCAAAACATCCCCAGTCCCTTGGATTTGAGTTACACTGCTATATCCCACAAACACTCCCCTTTTTAAACTTCTTAGTATTTGGATGTGTTTTATCTTAGTTTCTTAGCAAAATGTTAAACAGCTGTCACTAGCTTTTCTGTGCTACGAGAGCTGTACATCCTGATCACTGAGGAAAGCTGGATAACTAAGAGTGAGGAAGAGTACTGAGAGCAGCAGCTGTCAATTCGGCCATCTTAAGTTCCTGCTCAGGAAACCCAACAGAGTCAAACTTTTAGAGAGGAGCATGTTATTATAGTGGCTTCATCTCCTGGAAGTCAGCTTAAACATGAGCTTGTTAACTGAAGAACATGATCTTTCCGGTGCCCTTCTTACCCCCTCTATGATTAGCACACCTGGAAAAGGACAAAATAAAACCACTGAAAAACTCATTAAATCTGACACAGGCATTGTGGGCAGGCTAAAATGAGGACTCTACAAAGGAATAAAGAAGCAGAGAAACAGCAAAGCCAAATTCTTGAAACAAATGCCAGGGATAAGCAATAGCAAAGGTTACTTTTTGTTAGTGGAATCTCAAATTGAAAGAAAAAGACCATCAAGAAAACACTTATTAGAATAAAGCAGTCCTAGTGTTGTGGAAACACAGAAAAACTAAATATATAAATAGGCACTAAAGAACTCAATAAATTTGTTATATCAATCATTTAGCAGAAAACAATTTTAGAAGAAAGCAACAGTAAATGACACTTTGTTACTGTACTAAAAATGAAATATACTAAACACTCAAGTGCGCTCATCACCTGAAAGACAGTCTTTTTTTTTTTCTTTTAAAAAGGGGAGTGTCACTGGCCCTCATATGTGGGATCCGAACCGGGGCCGCTGGTGTCCCAAGCCAGCTCTTAACCACCATGCCACTTGGCCAGCTCAAAGACAGTCTTTTTTAAAGATCTTATTGGAGGACTGAGGGAGGGGAACAGCGTTGGGAAACAGGGGAAGGGAAGGGGAACAGACAAGTTGCTGTCCTTCTGTTCTTCAGTCTAGTTGTGGAGGACGTTGCTTCACTGGCCCATGTTGGTATTATCATTGCGCTCTTCCCGGCTGAGGCAGATAGGTCGCCAGCGATTGGACGGCTGCTCAGGGCAGTCATGCTGGCTGCCAGCCACTCACAGTAGCTCACAGCAGCCTACTGTAGCCTATGCCGTCGCTGGCGACTCACAGCAGCCCAGCTCCAGGTTGAGCTGTTGTTCACCATCTTAGCTGTAGAAGGCAGTGTCACTGGCCCACGTGGGATCCAAACTGGCGGTCCTGCTGCTCAGAGCTCGCACTCCCAAGCCAACTCTTAACCAACGAGCCAATTGGCCAGCCCCTGAAACAGCCTTGTTTCTAAAGGGCATTTGTTTTATTTTAATGTATGTTGGATGAGAGGTGTGTGTTTTGCAGATACAAAAATACTTTCAAAGACAGTAATTTTTAGTAATTGTCTTAACCAACTACCTTACTGTAACTTCTCAAAACATTTTTTTATAACTGGTGAGTCTAGAGTGCAAATTCATTTTTGTGTATTTTGTGAATGAACAGGGATTATGTTTCTTTCCTACTGAGAACAAAGGTTATGTACAACTTCAAGTATAAGACTCTTTCCCCTAAATTGAAAAGATTCCATGTAGCAAATGTACCCAACTTCGGTCAGAAAAGCGATTTAAACAGCTGTTAATTTTGTCCCTACCTCCCTCCAACATATTGCCTCAAAGATTTTAAGGCAGGTATGTATTTCTCCTTTCTCCTGCTCTGCTGATTTGAAATTATCCTCCTCTTTAGCACAAAATTTCCAGTGCATTTAAGTTTCTAGATTAATTTAACAGGGAAGGGGTTCCCATCATCACTTCAAATTTCATATACCTGAAACCAAACCTCCTACACAGCCTCTCACCTTTCAAACTAGCTACTCTCTTCAATTGCTCCCAATCCTCTTAGTGAAAATCCCATTCTGCCACTACCTGATCAATTTTAGCTAGATTACTGTAACTAACTTGAAGATGGGTCTTCAAACTTTTTATTTTTTTGAGGGCAGTGTCACTGGCCCTCATATGTGGGACCCGAACTGGGGCCGCTGGCTTCCCAAGCCAGCGCTTAACCACCTTGCCATTCAGCCGGCCCGAAGATGGTCTTCAGATCTGTGGTTCTCCCAACTTCAACAGCATCCTATAAACTATTTTGATTAACTTGCCTGATATACCATTTTTATCATTAAAGAAAGGAAGAAGCTCCAGAAATTCAGAGATACCTTCAGGATGCTGCTAAAATGAGAGGAAATTCCATCTGGCAGGGCTCAAGACCACCCCCATTTAAACACAGTAGCACTAGTTTTATCAATTTTGTAAATGTCATCTTAATATTTTATTGGGTGAAGAGGGTTGCTAGGCAATCATGTCCCTAACAAATCAAATGGTCACAATACACTTACTTGTATAAATTTTCTATCACTGCCATAACAAATTACCACAAACGTTAATGGCTTAAAATCACAGAAGTTTATTACCGTTCTGGAGGTCAGAAGTCTGACAGGTCTCACTGGGCTAAGACCAAGGTGTGGGATAGACAGGGCTGCATTCCCTTCTGGAGGCTGTAGAGGGGGTTGTTCTCTTGCATTTTCCAGGGTCTCTAGTCTGTCTTTCTTTGGCCTATGACCCTTTCAGCCATTTTCAAAGCCAGCAATGTCCAGGTGAGTGCTCCTCACTCAGCCTTCTCCTTCCACTTTTAAGGAAACTTGTGATTACACGGAGCCCTTCAGGATAATCCAGGTTGCCGATTAGCAACCTTAATTCCTTTCTGCCATATAATGTAATGCAGTCACAAATTCTAGGGATTAAAGTATAACCCACAGGATCCAGGGATTAAAATATAAACATCTTTGGGTAGAGAGTGGGGCACTCTTTGTCTACTACACTACCCAAACTTTATTTGCCCTCTACTCTCCAACAGAATGCTCTCCATAGGGAACCAAAGAAAGTAGCCCAAACGCATCCCACCTCTCCTATTTCTCAACCAACATGCAGGAAAGGAAATAAGAGATCACAACGATAATCAGTGGCAAAGGATAATCAGTGGCAAAGATACACTCTTATTCCTTGACAGAACTTGGAATTCATTTTCTCTTATATATAATGCATAGTTACATTCTTAAAACAGCCCAAAGTTCTCTAACTGAAACAATAACTATACCATAGACTAACTGTACAATAACTTTTTGAAGACACTGAAACTCAAATTTGAAGTACCAACTGGAAATACAGCAACAAAAAACAATCAACCTGGTTTAGTTATTATTAAGCCATGTAATCATGTTTTTCATAAAAGAAAATGTATGCCCAGACCTAACCTTTGAACACATTATCACAAAAAATTTTTTCAGTATTTCTAATATCTTATACCATTAGTAGAAATTGTGCCTAAATATAAACATCAAGCTTAAAACTGCTTAGGGCTCAGTCCTGCTTAATTCCTGATTTCACAATTAAGAGAGTGGAAAGCTACTACCTATATGGATTAATTCTGAGTGCTTACAAAAATTCAGTGCAGCATGAGCAAAACCCTGTACATGATAGTCCAGGCCTTTTCTTTGCTTTTGACACCCACCAGCATATTTATAGCAGATTCAAAACTGTCCCAAGTTTAATGTAGTATGATTCCAGGTTGGCCTCAAGATGCAGCACCCTTTTAAGAACAGACTGCCCTTCAAGAAAATGCTTTTTGTGTATCTCTAAAAATGAATGGGAAGACACATGAAAAGCAGTCTGAAATTTCACATGAATCTTTAGGAAGCAAAGAGTTACATATAATCCATGTAAGGGCATTTCAACTAATCATATAGTTGGAGCTTCCTGATATCACCAAAAGGAATAAAACAACACTGCAGCACAGACAAAATTTTATTCTGTCTTTCATATCCATGTAAGCATAGAAGAAACTGTGAGGCTAGAGAGCTTATGAGAAAATTGTGAAAATGTGTCAAATTCAACAGCATGGAAGAGAATTCAAATGCCAAACCATTTATGCATTTAAATTTTTTTACATACAATAACAGTAACTCAGAAATGTGCATACAGAAAAACAAAACTGAAGTTTAAAAAATAAACAGCTAATTATAATTACCTGGTAATCAATCTGAAAATAAAGAACTCATCTGATAGCCTACAACAAAAAAGGTGGTTTTGTTACATATACACACAATTAAAAACTCCAATGAATTATTCCATGTCATTTAGCAACTAAAATCAAATACTACTTAAATGCCATTAAAGGGGCAGTTGACCAGGGATCATTTTCGTATTTGTTCACTTACATTTTCTGAGCATCCATTGGGAGATACAAGGAACAGTAAGACATGGTTTCTGCTTTCAAGCATTTTATAATTCAATTACTACTTTAGAATACTCAACAACAAATTCAGAGTAGAAAGTTATCAAGAGGTTAAACAATTATATGAATGAAAGACCTTACACTACCATACAGTTAGGGAAGAGGGGCTCTAGGGAAATATGGTATATGAGCTAGCCTTTCATGGAAGTCTTCCAAAGGCAGAGATGGGAAAGGGAGAAAATTCCAAGTGAAAATGCATGAAAATCCAAAAAAGTTTTGTTTTTAGAAAGAATGTAAACTTAAATTTGAAATAAATAAATAAATAAATAAATAAATAAATAAATAAATAAATAAATTTGAAAAGGAGCACTAGGACCAAACAATGCAGTTTTGGAAGATAACACTGAAGAACAAGGACTTAATTCCACAGAAGATCTGCAGCCACTCAGTGGAGGTACAATGGTCAAGTACTCAGATTTGGAAATTAAGACATGCTTGGGATTCAAATTCCAGTTCTTCTACCTACTAGCAATGCCTTCGGGCTCATGAATTCTCAATTTCTTCATCTGTAAAGTGGGATAATAATATCTATAACACAAAACTATTAGGAGGGTCAAATGAGAACAAAGCATTCAAGAGAGTGGCTGACAAACATTCAATGGTGTTTGAGTTTTTTCTGTTTTGTTTGTTTCTGTTAGGCAGAGAAAACATGATCAGGGCTGCATTTAGGACAATTTAACAGTATGCATGATAAATGGCAAGACCTAGCTAGATATTATGATTGTTTCCTGTTGAAGGAAGCTGAAGCAAAGGGATTAAAAGTACTCAGCTGCTGGGAAAACAGAAAAAAGGCAGGAGAATCAGGTACCACAACACAATAAAATGCAAATAATTCTTTCTGAGAAAAGAAGAGAATGAAGAACTAAAAATGACAATTTTGAGCCTCAGAAAATATTTAAGGTCATTAATATAAAGAAGGAAATGAGGGAAGAATTATTAAGTTTGCAATGGAAACAGTTTAATTCTAAATCTAACAAAATTCAAGATAACAAAATGTCAGGCACTTGAAGAGTTTATCTAGAACAACAAAAGGCAAGTCTGAAACTCAGAAAAAGAAAATGAGGCTGGTGAGGCAGAACTGTGGCCTCAACAAACAGGAGGGTGAACAGTGGAAACCATGGGTTTCTGTGGGACCAGAAAGGGGAAAACAGTACTCTAAAAAAGATGAGAACTCAACATAAGGTAAAACCTGTATTTAAGAAGTGAGATGAAATGAACAAAAGCTGCAAGGAGGAGTCTGAGATACCAGCTTGAAAAAAGAACACAGACAAGGACTTCCCAGCACTTCATATTTCATATCTCTTCAGATGCTCATTTTTCCTTTAGATTATAATCTGAACTGATTTATGATAATGTGGTTATTATAGGTTTTTAAGAGCCCGCAAGTTACGGAAAAGTATTCATTATTCCAATTCAATACCCAACAGGACACAGCTAACACAGGACCATAATTATAATTAGCTAATTTTTTCAGTATGTCAAAGCTCAATGAACTGTTAACATTTAAATTCTCATATTCCTTGACATCCACCCACACTTATGACTCCACTGATATAACACACTCTTTGAAAAAACACTCTCCCTTTGTCAACTTGACAGCCAATTCTCAGGTTTTTCTCCCCTGTATTTCAGCTTCTGTTTCATGTTAATCAGTTCTCCCTAAAAAACAGAACTATCAAGGACCAGGTCCTTTATAAAATATCACAATAGTTGTTTTATGCAATTAGTTTTAAACCCCGACTAGATTTTAAACTCTAGGAGATCATCTGATGCTTCTTTTGTTGTCATTCATAGGACCTAAATAGTTTGACTTTTGTCTACTCATGAATATACATCCCCAAAATGATTTTCAGGCTAAATGGAAAATAAACTTTCTATTTCTTCCCATTAGTCTTAAGATCTCTCTCACTAATTTTTGAGAACACACACACACACACACACACACAGCACTGGATTCCTCATTGTCCAATAACTGAAAGTCAATAATCTTAGCATATTCGAAAGACATCTTTCTGGTATGGAAACATTTTTGTGTCCCACAACTAGAAAACTCACGCAGTGTTAAGTTGTTCAAGAGATAATGGATGGCAGATATGCCATTTAGATGTGAACGCAATTACCATCCTTAACAACTGCCAAAAATAAAAGCTCAAATATTTTCCAATAAGTGTTTTTTTCCTCAAGTACATATTGCAACTGAATATACTTTATTAACTTCAGTATTTGCCATATTTCTTTAAACTACACAGTTGTCACATCTGCTGAAAATGTGGAACAGATTAATGTACCATAATATTATGACACATACTCTATTAAATTGTCTGTCATGATGCACTTTTAAGAGTTTATAAAATACCAAAAATGAAATAGGCACATTTTAATCTTTTTAGGGCCTTCTTTGTATTTTTTCATCATATTAGTTCATAGTTTACAAAGAATGCAACTGCATTCAAAAAAATGTTAAATGCAATGAGATTGTCCATCCAAGTTTGTAAGGAACAAAAGCACCTGTAGGAGCTACAATTTACTATCATATCTAAATTTACCAGGGCATCAAGCAGAGTGACTAAAATACCACATTCCTCCATCTTTGGCATCAGCTCATAGAATTTAGTATTTCAATAATACACCACAAGAAACCTCATCAAAAAAGATATCATTTGAGTTTCACACTATCTTTTAGATTATTTTTCAATGCTTATGATTATATTCATGTCTCTATTTTGCAAGGAAAATTTCCAACCAAAACAGAGGAGCAAACTGTACAGTAGTCTTCACTAATGGGAGGCCGCACGGGTAGAGCAGAAAACGTAGGTTCTTGGATTAACCATGCCTGAGTCTACTGCAGTCCCCACCTCTAAAAAGGCAATGGGATCTTGAAGTTTAATCTCTCAGAGCTCTCAGTTTATTAATTATATATAGAATGGAGAGAATGCCACCTGTGTTGTGAAAAACATATAAAAGCCAGCAATGATAACTAAAATGCCATGGATGTTTTTAATTCCTTTTAAACACAGTTTCCCAAATAATAAAATGCTACACAAATAAGCCTAAGATTTCAGGCTATACATGTTTAGAACCAGACTGCTCTTTGTGTTTATCTTACTCAGTTGTTTTCCCTGGAAGCTAGCACCAATATGAATACACAGTACATTTTTAATAAATACAAGTCAGTGATTAAATCAACAAAGCCTCTCACTCTTCTGCACATACAAATATAAAATGTAACAGGGAGATCCTAGCTTTTTGTCAGCTAGTAAGCAGTGCTGTTATCCTTCCCCTTATGGCTTACTCCCTATGGTTTACTATCAAAATATTTAATCCCTGTTTTTTGTTTTGTTTTTTAACCTGTCTGAAATACAAACTTCTAGTCACTGGTCGTGTCCCTTACCTCTTCACACATGAACCAGTTTATGTTTAAGGAATTGAATTTGTTTTCAACTGACCATATGGAATTTAAATTGACTTTGAAAAATACAATTAAAAAAAAGAAAAGTAAACTATTTTAGTAACCTGCTTTATGAAGTCAACCAAGCCTCATGTAAACTACCATTACGCTCTGTGTAAACATATACTCAATGTGCCTAATATCCAAGTATCCCCATCAGTCATTAGACATTCTGAAAGTTTCATCCCATTTGTTTCAAAATACTGTTTTATAGTTCTTTTTAAAAACTATTCAAAAGCTAAAAGATTATAGAAAAATTGGAGACAATGATCAGCAATAAAAAAATACATAACTATGTAGCTTAAAATAGAGGAATATCTGTTAAGTATTGTTGGCTAATAAAAAAACTACATATGATCCCAATTTTACTCTTAGAAAATACTTATTATATGCAGAGAAAAATCCTGAACAGCTAAACCACCACACTTAAAAACTGACTACCCTAGATAGTAGTACGGGGAGGAAGAAGGTGTGTGTGGGGGGGGAGGAGAGGCGGAGCGGGAGGTGGGGGGGAGCGATGTCTGCATTGTTTGGCTGCTTAATTTTTTTCTTAAAGCTGTATTACCTTTGTAATTAAAAAAAATAATAACTGAGGGAAAATAACTACTGGTAAAAAAACATACTTTCTTCTACTCAAATTCTTCTAATTTGTTATTTTAAAAATAGTTATGATTTCTCAATTTAAAAAAATAAACCATAAAAACAATACTAGAAGTTCAAAAAAATCTTGGATTTGCAAAATTACTCCCTCTGGTCCTTCTACTCATGGGGTCCTCTCTAGGCTGGTGTTTAAAATACCCTAAGGACCGGCCCCACACTTAAACAGTAGTAAACGCTCAAACAAAAACACAGAAAGAAAAATGTGACTGCCTGCTCTAACCTCTTAAATTGCTTCCCAGCCCCCACGGCTTCCCCGAGCCTACGTAGGTTGGATTCTCCTCCTTCAAAATCAAAACAACAACAGTAAGTCACGGGGTGACTCTGAAAAGGCCCGAAAGGGCCCGCGGGTGTCTGAGGACACAGCGCCGCGGAATCTGTGGTTCCCGAGCCGGGAACAGCCGCAGGGCAGTGAGGCCCCTCTCAGCCGCCTGCTCCCGGACCTCCCGACCACTTCGAAACCCTTTAGACTCCCTCAAACCCCTACTCACCGTAACTCCCTGGCCACCAACCCTCCCGACCTCAGTGCAATCCCCGCCGCACGCCCGACCCACGCACGCAGGACACGCTACCCCGCACGACCCCGAGCCCGCGAAGCAACGACGTTACCTGCGGCAAGGTGGTAGGTCCAGGCCGCCGCGGGGACGCGCAGGCTCAGGCGCTAGGACTCGACGGGCTCCGCGGCCGGCGACCGCAGCCACCGCGACAACAACACAGCCGCCGTCGCCGCCGCCGGGGGGAGGAGAAACGCCTGAACTAGCAGCTGAGGAAACCGGAGCGACGGGGGCCTTGGGAGTAGTCGGAGACCAGGGCATGCGCAGAAAACCGCAGGCGCTAGAGCCTCCCGTTTAGGACACGAAAGTCAACAAGGCCGGGGGACGCCCCCATCCGGCTCCGCCCCCTCTGCAATCGCTCCGCCCCCAGGCCCAAACAACGCGAGGCCTTGACTGGGGCCTGAGTACGACGGTGGCTGGGAGAGATCCCGCGAGAGTTGCCCTGTCGCCTACCCACCCTCTCTCCCCAGTTTGGACGATTGGGGGCTGTGTGGCCGCGAGGCACGCAGGGATGACGGTGTCGGAGTGGGTGATGGGGGCCTTCCCTTGGGGAAGCCGTCCTACTCCACAGTGCTCCAGAACAGGACCTCTCGATGATGTAGGAGCCTTTTCGAGGGTGATTCCCTGCGGGGGAATTATTCTGGTGAGGCTTTTTTGGAGACTGCTCACCAGTTTTTCGGAAGAGCCAAGGATTTTTCTGAAGATTTTTGTCTTGAGAGTTTCTCCGTCTCCAGTTAGCGCTTAGAACTTCGGGGCCCGCGCGTTTCCCTACCTTGCCTCGGCTTATCCGCTTCCTTCCTGAGTGTTTTCCCGTAAAGCCCGCGTTCTCTTCCTGGCTCAGGACTTAAGCTTGGCAGCCCCACGGGTAACTTGTGTTTTACATTCGATAAATTGAGACCGGTGAAGGTGATGTGCCAAGTAAGTTTGTCTTGGCTTACTTAAACATCCCGTAGCCTGTTACCACAAGGAAAGGTTTCTGAGGAAGAGGAATAGAAAGTTAAGAAGAGAGGAGACTTACAGTCAAGAGGGCTGGGAAAATGCTGCCCCATGAACCTACTTAGTAAACAAGCTATTCATAAGTTTAAGAGTGAATTTTCTTATGTACAAAAGGCAAATATGTCGTCTTGTAAGTACTGCAGTTTTTGTGCCAGTGTTCTGCTTTCCTATCCACTAATCAATCTGTGTGTGCCCATTAGTAGGCTTGCATTACCTGAATTCTATTCGGTTTTGATTTTCAGATGTATCAGCAGTGATTGTAGATTACAACATCCTTGATGCCCAGTTTACTGTTTCCTACCATAGTTGATTGTGTGCAGAAGTGTTTAATTAATACTTCATGAAAGAAGTACATGCAAGCAAGGTCAAAGCTGAAATCACAAAATAACTTGCCAACAGGAACAAAATTGCTGCTAAGGTGGTGTGCCATTCAACTCAACTTTATTTGGGTTTAAAATATACATGCATGGCCATTGGACATTAATTCCTAACTGCAAAATCTCTATTCATCTGTCTTCTGAATTAGAGTTTGTGGTCACTGATTCTTTGGCACTCTGCATGCTTCCAGGGCACTGCTAACTGTGATGAGGTCATTTAACAATCTTGGAGGATTAGCTTTCTGCTATTCCAAGCAGAAATTTTAGCTCGTGAAAATATATAAGCAAAATAAATAGAAATGGTTAAGTGAGGAAAATAGCTAAAATCATTAAACAACTGGTATAGCCTTTCCCCTTGTTCTCTCTTCATTTTTAAAGTATCCATTATGCTTTAGGAATTTTTCAGAGTTCTAAGGCTTTTCTTTCCCTCTTCTTTCTCTACTACATTAAAATTGACCACAGATCGGTATTTTGTTTGTTTTTTTTAAAGATTTTACCGGGGAATCGGGAAAGGGGAAGAGACAAGTTGCTGTCCTTTTGTTCTTCAGTCTAGTTGTGGAGGACGTTGCTTCACTGACCCATGTTGGCATTATCATTGCGCTCTTCCCGGTGAGGCAGATTGGTCGCCAGCTTCTGGACAGCTGCTCACAGCGGCTCTCGGCAGCTTACACGGGCTGCCGACCGCTCACGCTGGCTGCCGGCCACTCACTGTAGCCTATGGCAGCCCACTGCAGCAGAGGCTATAGCCCACACCATCGCTGGCAACTCAATGCAGCCCAGGTTGAGCTGTTGTTCACCATCTTAGCCGTAGAGGGTAGTGTAACTGGCCCTCATATGTGGCATCCGAACCAGGGCCCTGCTGCTCAGAGCTGGCATCCCAAGCCAGCTCTGAACCATTGCGCCACTCGGCCAGCCCCACAGATCATTTTTAATAGACTACTTAATAAGTATTTTAATAAGTACTTTATTAATGAACAGGACCAACTGCTGTTGTTTGAGTAGTTGAACAGTAGTACACACATTTCATGGTGGCACTTTATCTCCACCATTCATGATTATGCTTCCATTTAGCACCTTTCATGTATAATTTACTGCTGGTGAGTGTGTCTTCCTACTGATTTGAAATCCACAAAGTCTGGGCACATGCCCATTCTGTTCACTATCCCTCTCAAGTGCCTAGTACAGTGTTTGCTACGATATTGAGACTGCATTTGTTGAATGGATAATTTACATGTCAAATTATTCCTTCATCTAGAACCATTTAGAGATTTATTTAGACTTTAATTAATTTAGATTGCTCACAGGCAATTTATTCCTAGAGTTCTTGGTCCGTTGTTGCAGCAAGTCTGGTTCTGGCAACAGCAAGTAACAACTTAATTCTTCATATCAGGTTGCTTCAATTTTAATATTAAGCAGAAAATACCCAAGGTGAATACTTTGTGACTGCAGAATAATGTGTAGGCAGGATAGCCTTGTAATATGAGAAATACTCTGTTATGTCAATGCATAAAGCATTCAAAAAAATCCTTTTTTTTTTTTAAAGGAAATGGCTATTTCACCAAGTGAGATTTCTTTATTACAAAATATTTGTAAAGGCAATTTGTCCTTAATATAGCACATATTTGCAATTTGTCCTTAATATTGCACAGGAACAAAATAAACTAGTATTGTTTGAACAATAAACACAAGCCATTTAGTACAAAATCATTTCTTGCTAAAACCAGCAGTTGAAGACTCGTGGAATTGTAAGTTTATTAGCTTGTGTTTTGAAGAAAAATGTGATCAGCTTCGGCTAAACTGCCTTTTCTAACCAATAAGGCCCTGAAATTCAGAGCAAAGAATTACTTTCAATCATAAGAAGAATCAATTACACCTTGTATACCTGAAGCTCAAGTAGAATAATATTCAATCTCAACTATAACTAAATATATGAAGGTGTGACAATTAAGTTCAATGATGTTGCTAACCTTTTTGTTTTATTAGATTGGGGAATTGGGGAGGGGAACAGTATTGGTAAATTGGGGAGGAGGACCAGCCATGTTGCTGTTCTTCAATCTTAGTTGTGGGGGGCGCCAGTCGCCAGTCGGCAACTCATGGCCTTTAAGTTCAAGTTGCTTTATTACACACTTAGTTACAGGTGGGCATAGCCACCATCCCATGCGGGGAGTCAAACCAGCAGCCTTGTTGTTGAGCCCACCCTCTATCCACTGAGCCATCCGGGCGGCCGCTCATCTCAAGGTGCTGAGTTCAGTCTTAGTTGCAAGCAGGCGGTAGCCCACTGTCAAACAGGCAGTCTTGTTGTTAGGAACACGTGCTCTTACCAGCTGAGCCATTCTGCCACCTGTTGGCAGCTCAGTTCCGGCGCAGCATCACTGGCCCATGTGGGAATCCACCCTGCAGCCTTGTTGCTCAGAGCTGGCGCTCTTAACTATTAACCAACTGAGCCACTCAGCTGATCCTGTTGCTAACCTTTTTTGATATCAGAGGGATTATTCATTATGAATTTGTACCAACTGGACAAACAGTTAACCAAACTTACTATTTGGAAGTGCTTTTCACCAACAATTCATGGCTCTTGCATCATGACAATTTACCAGCTCACATGGCACTGTCTGTGAGGGAGTTTTTAGCCAATAAAAAATTAACCCTATTGGAACACATTCCCTATTCACCTGATCTGGCCCCAAATGACTTCTTTCTTTACCCAAAGATAAAGGAAAGATTGAAAGGAAGACGTTTTTTGTTGTTGTTTTTTGTTTTGGTTTGGTTTTTGGTTTGTTTTTTTTTGAGGGCAGTGTCACTGGCCCTCATATGTGGGACCCAAACCGGGGCCGCTGGTGTCCCAAGCCAGCCCTTAACCACTGTGCCACTCGGCTGGCCCAACAGGAAGATGTTTTGATGACATTGAGGAGGACATCAAGGGTAATATGACGACAGCTCTGATGGCCATGGGAGTTCCACAATTGCTTTGAAGGGTGGACTACATGCTGGCATGGGTGCATAGCTTCTCAAAGGGAGTACTTCGAAGGTGACCATAGTTGTATTCAGCAATGAGGTATGTAGCACTTTTTCTAGGATGAATTTGCAAACTTAATTGTCTGACCTCGTGTGTGTGTGTGTGTGTGTGTGTGTGTGTGTGTGTAGTCATGTGATGTAAAGTACAGCATAAGGAATATAGTCAATGGTATTGTAGCAGCTATATACACAATATCACAGGAATAATAGACTTGGGAGGATTATCACTTTATGAGGGGTATAAATGTCTAAAAAATTAGATTCCGTATACAAAGCTACTGTCACCATCCTAGGTGTTCAATTTTCCCAAAAACATGGTAGAGTTGTGGTATTTTCTTTAGCCTCAGAATTGGAAGTCTCCATGTATTGCCCAGATTAACTTTAAATTATCTAGTTATTTACAAACACTTGTATTACATAATAAGCCTTGGTTATGGTTTATAGTGCCAAGTCTGGTCTGTGAGACCTGAAAGAATTTCTTTATATCTTTCATTTGACCCTCAATGTCTGGGAAAAACCCAGAACTAAATTCTACTAAATATGGAACTGTTTTGTTCTGCAATTTTATTTCCTTGTACTTAGTACACTATCACTTCTTACCACTAACAAAACAAACAAAAAAACCCAAATACTTCCTCTCTAAAAGATAACTAGTTTCACTGTACTTATTTTTTCCTGTTTGGAAAACAAAAACAGCACATCAGCATTTCCTTTTTGATTTTGAGAAACAAATTAGTTTGTTGTGAATATAGTAATGTTTCTAGAGTGGGACTAGAATTTGAAATGAAGGAGAAAGCTTAAAACCCTGCATTCCAAAGAAATAATATTTGTATAATTTACAAATTGAGAAAATATAAAGTAGTCTAAGTTACAATCTTTGTCTATATCCATTAGTGTTACATCCAACACGACAGAGCAGTGGGAGTGGAGAAGGGATGGCAAAAGGTTGAGAAAGAGAGAGACACAAATAAGAGAAAAATGCAGTTGGGGCCAGGGGACTGCAGCCTCGTGCACTGAGCCCTGAATAGGGCTTGACTGCTTCTTTTATTGTCTTACAAATAAGAAAAGATCCATGTAGCTTCCATGCTCTGTGAGTCTCACACCCAAGAATTTAGCTCAGGGCCTAATATCCCATATCTGCAAGCTGCCATTACAGAAGTTATTCTCATGCACCTCTTAAGAGACAGAAACTTCCTCCATCAAGGCTTACTGATAAGAAGCTGGAAGGACAGATGTTATCACATCAATAGGTCATTTTCACAGCAGGCTGCCAGAACCTGAAGCAAGGGGTCTACGCCCTTTTTCCTCTATTCCATGATTCCTCCTATGGCTCCCATGTGGCTGTGCCTGGCTTAGGTTATCCCTCCCTTGTGGAATCTTACCTGTCATTGCCTAACCAGCCATCTTTTGGGGCCAAGTAGGGATACATAAAGTAAGCATAATATTGAAGTAATGATCTGTCTTTATGGAAAGATGCATGGGGGCAGACAGGCAGGCAGTGTGACAATACATTAGCATTTTTCTTTTTATTACAGGATATCTCTTTGGTATTGTGTTCCTCTGTTGTCACTGTCATTACTTTACATATTGAGAAACATAGTCACAATTAAGGATCAAGAGCTCTATGAAAACCTAAAAGTATCTGTCCTCTAGAGGAAAGTGGAAAAGATTTTGTTTAAACCAGTGGTTCTCAAAATGTGGTCTGGGACCAGACACATCAGATCATAATGGAACTTATTGGAAGTGTAAATTCGTGTGGCCCCACTCCAAATGATCAAGTCCTCAGGTTGACTCTGATGAATGCAAACGTTTGAGACCCATTGGTTCAAACTGTGAAATACACTTTTTCAATACATACATTTTTTCTCCTAAAATATATAAAATGTATGATATGAAATTGGGTAGAAAATAGGCTTCCTTTGCTAAAAATACTCCATTGTCTACAATATAATCTCCTATCTAAGGAAATTGTACTCATTGTTCATAGACATACCCCAATATTTATATCTTTATGTACCTTTCTCAATCCTGTAATCCACAAAATGATGTTTTGTTGGTGTCATTATTCCCATTCAAAGTTGCTATTCATGATTGTGTATGGGACCAAAAAGATTACTCAAGCTTGAAATCATTTCCACATGGGAAAATTTTCTAGAATTGTGCACCACTGCTGTTTTAGTAGTCCTTAACCTTTAGTAACTGTTCTTTTTTTTTTTTCTCTCTGAAACTACCCAACCAACATACCAAACTGATCAGTAGACTGTAATAGTTTCCCAACATTTTAAAGGTATTCCATGTTTTCTTAAACTTCCTAATATGTTTAAAAAAAATACTATGGCAAAGTTTATGTAAAAATATCTTTAAAACATAATAATCTTAAAAAAAGAAAAAACCAATGTGGAACATCAAAGAATTCAGCTCTTGGGCCAGCCCAGTGGTGTGGTGGTTAAGTGCTGACTTAGGAAGCCAGTGGTCCCGGTTCGGGTCCCACATATGAGGGCCAGTGACACTGCCCTCAAACGAAAGAATTCAGTTCTTATGAGTTGAATGTAAATACACATACCTTGCTGTATCCACCCAAAAGTATTCACAGCAAAATAATGAAAAGTAGAAAAGTTTTTAGCTTCTCATTTTCAATTGAAATCTAAGTAATAAGGGATTGTATGGAATTAAAACTAATATTATACCTTCCCAAAACGATTTACACTGTTCTTTAAGGGGATACTTCCAAAGTTCCTACCCTATTTATTAATATCAAAAACAAAATCTGTTGTGCTGACTATATTCAATTAGAAATGAATTTTAATTAAAAATTTAATCTCTAATAATTTTAAACCATAATAGATGTATATATGTGTTATACTGTTTATATATATAGATCCCTCTTATGTTATCTGACAATATATAAAAATATCAAAGACATTTAAACAGCTAACTGTTTTAGGCCTCATTTCTCACTTTTTTAGGATTTACTTAAAGTAGCTTATCAGATAATGGACTGCTGATTCCTTCATCAACTCTTTTCTGTTGTCTAAGGAGAAGTCATTATAGTCAGAGAGAGCTATACAGATAGTCTCTTTGAATACCTAAGTTGAGAAATCTTAAGGTTACTTATCTTCTTACATTTGCCTAACACAATAATTGTATAGTATTATAAGATTAAATTGGACAAATAGTATTTAAAGTGATATATAATATCCATTCTATTAATATGTAAATTGATAGAGATTCAGTGAAAATAAGAATAGAAAGAAGGACAAGTGCCAATCATATTAAAAAGAAAATTATATTTATAAAATGATTTGAGAGATTAGATTGTTGAACATGCTGTATTTATGTTTACATGTTTTTATGTCAGGAGTCTAAGAAGTTGATGAATTAGATAATTTATTGTTACATTCATTTAGATAGATGAAATAACAATTTGGAAGTGACAGAAGAACTTTAATTGCTTCATCTTGGACAATTAACATATGAGGTGTGATCAAACAATACAGTGAATGTTTAAATTTTAAAAATTATTAGAATAAAAGACACATTGCAGGCCGGCCAAGTGGCGCATTGGTTGGGAGCTGGCTTGGGACGCCAGCGGCCCTGGTTCGGGTCCCACATGTGAGGGCCAGTGACACTGCCCTGTACAGCTAACAACAGCTCCACCTGGAGCTGGGCTGCACAAGCTCCCGGCGACGGTGTGGGCTGCAGCCTCTGCTGCAGTGGGCTGCTGTGGGCTGCAGTGGGTGGCTGGCAGCCAGCGTGGGTGGCTGGCAGCTGGCGTGGGCTGCCAATAGCCACAGTGGGCGACCATCTGGAGGCCGACAACCGATCTGCCTCATCCGGGAGGAGCACAATGATGGTGCCAACATGGGCCAGTGGGGCGGTGCCCTCCGCAACTAGACTGAAGAACAAAAAGAAAGACAGCGGCTTGTCTGTTCCCCTTCCCAATTCCCCAATGCTGTTCCCCTCCCCCAGATCCCCAATAAAATCTTTAAAAAAAAAAAAAGACACATTGCCATTAACCCCCCTCACAATATTCCCCCTCATTTTGAACACACTTATCCCATCACTTTTGCCACTTTCTGAAGACAAACACTACAGTCCATTTGTTCAACAAATATGTATTAGGTTGTAAAATATGCTGGGCATGGGAGGAGATACAGCAGGTAATAAGTCAGAAAAGGCCTTCTTGGAGACTATATTTTGGTGCAGCATATGTATAAGGTCTGACAATTGAGTTCACGAACTTGTTGCACCAATGTTGCTAACCTTTTTTGATATCAGAGGGATTATTCATTATGAATTTGTATCAACTGGACAAACAGTTAACCAAGTTTACTATTTGGAAGTGCTGAAAAGGGTGTGTGAAAAAGATGAAAATGACCTGAACTTTTTGCCAACAATTCATGGCTCTTGCATCATGAGAATGCACCAGCTCACATGGCACTCACTGTGAGAGAGTTTTAGCTAGTAAACAAATAACTGTATTGGAACACCCTCCCTTGTCACCTGATCTGGCCCCCAAAACTTCTTTCTTTACCCAAAGATAAAGGAAAGATTGAAAGGAAGACATTTTGATGACACTGAGGACATCAATGGTAATACAGTAACAGCTCTGATGGCCATTCCAGATAAAGAGTTCCACAAGTGCTTTGAAGGGTGGACTTGGTGCTGGCATGGGTGCATAGCTTCACAAGAGGAGTACTTCAAAGGTGACAGTAGTGATATTCAGCAATGAGGTATGTAGCACTTTTACTAGGATGAGTTCTGGAACTTAATTGTCATCGTAAAACAAGATGAAGTTATGGAATACTAATATAGAGAATTTCAGAACTAAATATCACCTTACAGATGCATTGAGTACTAACTGTACTTGGCAATTATGTTAGATTTAATATTGATAGAATACTGGAAATTGCTTCCATAACAACAACAACAACAAAAACCCACAATGGGCCGGCCGTGTGGCTCAGTTGGTTAAGAGTTGGCTTAAAGCGCGTGCTCTGAGCAACAGGGCCGCTGGTTCGATTCCCACATGGACCAGTGAATGCTGTCGCTGAGCTGCCAACAGGTGGCAGGTTGGCTCAGCTGGTATAACAACAAGATTGTCTGTTCAATGCTGGGCCACGCCCGCCTGCAACTAAAAACTGGACTCAGCACCTTAAGCTGAGCTGCCGCCCAGATGGCTCAGAGATAGGGCGTGCACACTTAACAACAAGGCAGCTGGTTCGATTCCCCCATGGGATGGTGGCTACACCCACCTGCGGCTAAGATTTAACACAGCACCTTGAGCTTAGAGGCCATGAGCTGCCTGCCGGGAAGCCAGATGGCGACAGGCGCCCTCCACAACGAAGATTGAAAGACAACAACTTGGCTGGTCCCCTCCCCCAATTCCCAACACTATTCCCCTCCCCCAACTTCCCAATAAAATCTTTAAAAAAAACAACACACACAAAATTACCAGTGAAAGGAATTTCTTATATGAAAATAAGCATTTCTAATTTGTTGTCTGCAGGACTTTAAAATTAAAATTAATACTTTTTTTAACCTATATAGATGCTTTACCGTCATTAAAAATTCTGCTTGTAAACTAGATGCATTGAAACTATAGATAATATTTTTAGACATGTGTATGTAACTAAATTTAAATTAATAATTTTTAAAGAATCTATTAAAAATTCAATGAACATTTCCTGAAAAGCTATGATAGATGTTGAAGACATAACAATATATGACATAATTGCTTTCTTAATAAACTTACATTTAAATAATACAAGGAAGGGTGGCCAGTTAGCTCAGTTGGTTAGAATGCAGTGCTCATAACACCAAGGTTGTCTGTTCAATCCCCATGTGGGCCACTGAGATACACCCTCCACAACTAGATTGAAACAACTACTCGACTTGGAGTCAGGGTGGCCAGTTAGCTCAGCTGGTTAGAGCACAGTGCTTATAACACCAAGGTTGCTGGTTTAATCCCCATGCCTTCCACAACTAGATTGAAACTACTTGACTTGGAGCTGATGGGTCCTGAAAAACCACACTGTTCCCCAATAAAAATTTTTAAAAACAATAACACAAGGAAGAAAGTGACTCATGACATAATAAAAAGGGTGCAAATAAGATGCAGTTGTTTCATAGAAATGTTCCATGGCAAAAATCAAATTTGAATCAAGATCTGAAATTTAGAATTTTTACATTACAAAGATGATGATAATGGACATTTTAGGATAAGGAATAGCATAAGAAGTAATAGATAATAAATAGAAATAGATAATCCATGGTGCATTTTCAAAGAGCAGAGATTAACTTCATTTATCTAGAACATAAATTGCAAAAGGGATAATAGGAGCTAAGTCTAGAAAGGTAAACTGACCAGATTTTGGTGGTCATTAGATTGCATGCAGCAGGGAATAAGGAGCCATGTTCATTTGTATACGTTTTACATGAATGCATAAATGACTATAGTGCCTTATTTCAGAACTAAAAATTACACTATATAACTTGCTATGAGAGTAAACCATTTGAGAGTTTGCCTCAATGATTCATAGCATTAATGAAGTTTCTCTCTCTCTCTCTCTCTCTCTCTCTCTCTCTCTCTCTCTCTCTCTCTCTCTCTCTCTCTCCATGAGTGTGTATTTCTAAGCTATGGCATTTGTATTCTGAAATGAAGATGATAAATTTCTTGGTCAATAAGCCTGTTGTTTTTTTTTAGAGGGCAGTGTCACTGGCCCTCATATGTGGGATCCGAACTGGGGCCACTGGCGTCCCAAGCCAGTGCTTAACTACCACACCACTCGGCCGGCCCTATAAGCCTGTTTTTTGTTGTGTTTTTTTTGAGGGTAGTGTCACCAGCCCTCATATGTGGGACCCGAACTGGGCCACTGGCCTCCCAAGCCAGCGCTTAACCACCACGCCACTCGGGCGGCCCAAGCCTGTTTGGTTTTTTTGTTCGTTTTTTTTTTTTTTAAAGATTTGATTGGGGAATTTGGGGAGGGGAACAGCATTGGGGAATCGGGGAAGAGGAACAGACAAGTTGCTGTCTTTTTGTTCTTCAGTCTAGTTGTGGAGGATGTTGCTTCACTGGCCCATGTTGGTATCATCACTGCGCTCCTGGATAAGGCAGATCTGTCACCGGCCTCTGGATGGTCGCTCACCGTGGCTATTGGCAGCTCACGCTGGCTGCCGGCCACTCACACTGGCTGCCAGCCACTCACTGTAGCCTGTTGCAGTCCACTGCAGCAGAGGCTGCAGCCTACACCGTCACCGGGGCTGGCAGCCCAGCTCCAGGTGGAGCTGTTGTTAGCTGTAGAGGGCAGTGTCACTGGCCCTCATGTGTGGGATCCAAACCAGGGCTGCTGGCATCCAAAACTAGCTCTTAACCAATGCACCACTCGGCCGGCCCCCAAGCCTGTTTTTATCAGATACTGAACCACAGTAATGAGTATAGGCACGGAAGTGATAACTAGTATTACAGATTCTTCCTGTCTAAATAGGTTGATAATCTTGAACACCGTAATTATGAGGAATTGAGTAGAACCAACTCATCTTCACAATGTTTAAAGAATCCCGCTAGGGCCGGCCGAGTGGCTCAGTTGGTTAAGAGTTGACTTAGAGCATGTGCTCTGAGCAACAGGGTCCCTGGTTTGATTCCCACATGGGCCAGTGAATGCTGTGCCCTAGCTGAGCTGTCACTGAGCTGCCAACAGGTGGCAGGATGGTTCAGCTGGTGTAACAACAAGATTGCCTGCACGATCGTGGGCTATGCCCACCCACAACTAAAGATTGAACTCAGCACCTTGAGTTGAGCTGCCTCCAGGATGGCTCAGAGGATAGAGCATGTGCTCTTAACAACAAGACTGCAGGTTCGACTCCCCATGGATGGTGGCTATGCCCACCTGCAACTAAGATTGAACACAGCACTTTGAGCTTAGAGGCCACGAGCTGCCTGACAGAAAGCCTGATGGCGACAGGCGCCCTTCAAAACAAAGATTGAAGAACAACAACTTGACTGGTCCCCTCCCCCAATTCCCAACACTGTTCCCCTCCCCCAATTCCCCAATAAAATTTAAAAAAAAAAAATCCCTCTAAATGGAAGCTTGTTAAAATAATATTAAAATAGGGGTTGTTACCATAAATTCATTATTAGCTAGAACAGAGTCTTTTAAATGAAAACTCCTAAAACAAAGCCTTGGCCTAAATAAATCAACACTTCCTTTTTGGCAAAAATGCTGAATAAACCAATGTGATTTAAATTCTATGTCAAAATTGTAAGGATATTATGTACAGTGTCTGGTTCACACCAAGCACTCTGGAAACGTGTTGATTGTCACCCAGTTTGAAGGTCAAGGTAGTCCAAACAGCACAGTGGTTGGATCAGAATGCTTCCACTGCCTCTGCTGCCAGGACTAACTATAAATCAGTATGTAACATGAGCAGAGTGTATCATGCTTTCCTCTTTTTGCTAACCTCATTTAACAGTGCCTTCACACTCCTCCCTGAGGCTGTGTAGGTACCCTATTATTGTCCTATGATCCAGCATATACTCTGGTTCTCCGCAGTGTGACCTGTTGGACTCACTACTCAGTTAGAACCATGTTGGAAAGAGCATATGGTATGATAAAGGAATTCATACCAAGATGCTTTCTATATAAAATCAGCTTTATTTCCTTCCAGGAGTGTTTTTATTTAGACAACTCTTTTAGAAATATAGAATTCTTACTAAAGAATTAAATAATGACATTTTACTAATTATAGAGAATATGTGACCTCTAGATTGTTATAGGCAGGAAGACTTTTCCTTTTCTTAGCTTCTTTCAAATTCTAATTAAAAGGCTGAAAGATGAAGTATACTGTGGGGGTCCAGCCTCTGTGAGTCCAGGGGTTCCCTCAGGTGTAGATGGCTTCGGCGAGGAAAGAACGAAAGATGGAGACACCGGAGAGACACAGGAGTGTCACACTTTATTGTTACAGCAAGGCTCCTTTTATAGGGACTGTTTTTTTTTGTTTTGTTTTGTTTTAAGGGCAATGTCACTGGCCCTCATATATGGGATCCGAACCCGGGCTGCTGGTATCTGAAGCCAGCTCTTAAGCACTGTGCCACTTGGCCTGCCCTATAGGAACTTTTGACCATTACCTCAATTACACGTTAAGTTCCACATCTCAGGACTTTTCCAGTTTTGTATTTGTTCTCCCCAAGTCACACTGACCTTTTCTACATTTAAGGATAATCTCATCTTTTTTTTTTTTTTTTTTTCTTGAGGGCAGTGTCACTGACCCCCTCATGTGGGACCGAACCCGGGCCGCTGGCTTCCCAGGCCAGCGCTTAACCACTGAGCCACTTGGCCGGCCCCAGGATAATCTCATCTTTTACTAGGATAATCTCATTGTGACCCAGACTCAGTTTCTAAATATCACCTAAAGAATGGTTACCATGACTACCTTGACTATCTAGTCCCAAATTCCAGCAGTAAGACTCACAGGGCATATACTTGAGCTAAAGCTTCAGTGTCTGTTGCTACAACAATGTACAAGGCAAAGAGTCCAATTAAGGCTATTGATTAACATAGCTCATGGTCAGCAAGTCATCTCTAATCGGAACTCTCATGACCTGGAGACTTTAGACTTCAAGGAGACCTCTCACAGCAATGACCCTAGGCAAGTGAGCTCAACAGACTGATGAGATCATCAGTTTCTCACAGCAGGCCTTTGGCCTATGTGGCCAGGGGTCTGGGCCTCTGTTTCCAAGAGGCTTGAGTCCCCTTTTTCTTAGTCCTGGGGTCCCCACAGAGCTATTGCCCGGTTTAGGTTGTCTCCCCTCTTTTCTAGGAGATCTTACCTGTCGTTGGCTGTGTAGTTATCTCTCATTGGGGTACCACAGGAACTTGCCATAAATCCTATAGGATCCGATGTAGAGGAAAGGCCCATGGGTTCATAGAGGCAGGAGATATTACATGACCAACCATAAGGCAGCATTCTAAACATCCAGTGCTGAGCATGGCAATGTGACCTTGTCAGACACTGGGGGGGCTGTTGGCCCCCAACAGTATACCTCTGAGATACTAGTTTATATTTTTATTCTCTACCTTTTCCGTTGCCCTTAATCTGTTTTAACCGGTAACCAAGTCATGTGTTCCTTGCCTTATTGAAGAGGTGAAGTTATTGGCAGGGCAGAAAGCAGACTTTGCTTGCACAACAATAACCCTGAGGCCTCCCCAGAATGGGAATGAAACAGATGACCCTGGGTCCAATGAGCAACAAAATAAAATAAAAACCTGTTTATCAAGCAGTGCCCCAAGCAGGGGGCAAAACAAGGTGAATTGGATGCATGGTTTATTTAGGGAAGCAGGATTTTTAGACTTGGAGCTTCAAACTTGGCCAAGTTTTCTCATGCCCCAAAGATATACTGGAATCAGTAGAACCTCCAGAAGTGAAGGGTCCACACCAGCAGATACAATGGCATCTCAGCAGTAACCACTGTGAACTGATGATGGTCATGGCCTGTAGACCCCTCCTCAATGATCTGACCTTATGTAAGAGCCCAGAATTTTTTAAATCATCCTGACAATAGGAGACCTGAAAATACAATTCAAATATAAATTTCTCATTGGTATGAGCTCAAAATTAATTTGAGTACAAAAAAATTTATATTGACTTATGATCTAAAATTGTACAATCAGCTGTGTTTTCAACTCCATACCAACATACCACTAGCAAATATTGGAAAGCTGTCTGATGGTCAGATGTTCTCAATACCTCTACCTTTACTTACCACAAACTTAAGGTGACCATTCATCCTGGTTTACTCAGGACAGTCCCAGTTTATGAATGTTCTGTTGTCATTGTTAATAGTGTACCTGTTTACTCTCAAAAGTGTCCAGATTTTGATGATAAATTATATGGCTTCCCAATACACAACTCATTCAACTATATCTGCATAGGATAGATTATGCTTTTCTAACAAATAACACAAAATTACAGTGGCTTAGCACAACAAAGTTTTATCAGGTGACATTCTAGGTAGCTCTCCTCTATGGTTTAGCTCAGCATTGTAGCACCACCTCATTAATCTGTGCATTCTACAATTGTTACAACGGGAAAAGAGAGCTCTTGGAGTTTCCTTTTTGGGCAAATAATTTAGCCTGGAAGTGGCACACATCATTTCTGCCCCCAACTCGTTGACCAGAACTATTCATAGGGCTGTCTACCTACAGGAAGCTGGATAATTTTCCCACTTTCTGAAAAGAACAGAATGTGAGCATGAAAAGCCTCACCATTAGATAGTCAAACAAAAAGCTAAGTACCAAGGGGCCTATTTATTGTTGGTATTATTAAGCTGAAAAAAAATACTCCCACATGGGCAGATAAGTTTTTTTGCCACTACTTTCATGCTTAGTCACGATCTTAGTAACAATGATTCTCTATGGACCCTAATCCCATTTCTTCAAGTCAAGACAAGAAAGTCTAAAGTGTTGTGACTAAACAAGAGAATCAATAGCAGACAAGAAAACAACATCCAAATTATGATTTGAGATCCTTTTAGTTTGATAACATTAACAATAAAAAATAAAAGTCATAAAACAAATACACACTTGATAAATATATGTGTTTTGGAAAATCCCGTAGCTTAAATATTAGTCAGGAGTAAAAGCCATAAGCTAACTCATGTGCATACATTAACAGTCTGTTAGCATATCTGTTGTGAAAATCGACCATTGTTTTGATTACAGAGAGATTTGATGTTTCAGTAGAAAACTGCAGCACACCCTTTTGAGTTATCAGATTCTAGCCTTATTCATTGTTTTGGAGCTATTTTTCACCTTTTTGTAACCTACATGGTTTTGTTACCTACCTGTAAATGAGACTGAATCCTGCTGTTTTGCCCATTTTGTCAGTCTTTTTATCAAATTTGGTCAAATTTTCATTTCTTCCTATTGGTACATATTGTTTTGCTCCCCTCAATGTGATCTTGGAAACCTCGCCAAGGGTTTGATGGCTGTTGCCTGATAATGCCAGAAAATCACTACCTCAGTACAGCTATTACTAGGACTATGAAAATATTGCTCACTCCAGAAACAATTAGTGCACTACTTAAGAAAAAATGTTTAAATTGATGATTCTTTGTTATAATCGGCCATTTTTGCAAAATAATGCCATGTTTTCATTTTGCACTATTACAAATCTTTGTTGTCAGTTTTCTTTTGGAGACTACTTTTGTTTTCTATATTAGCAAGAGAAAAATATTCTTTTTAGGGGGCCTGCCGAATGACTCAGTTGGTTAAGAGTTTGCTCAAGAGTGCAACAGGGTCGCTGGTTCGATTCCCACATGGGACAATGAGCTGCGCCCGAGGTGAGCTGCTGCTGAGCTGCCAAAAGGTAGCAGGATGGCTTAGCTGGTGAGAGCACATGCTCCTAACAACGAAGTTGCTTATTTGAGATGGTGGGCTATGCCCACCCACAACTAAAGACTGAACTCAGCACCTTGAGCTGAGCTGCCTCCCAGGTGGCTCAGAAGATTGAGTGCTTACAACAAGTCTGCCAGTTCGATTCCCGCATGGGATGGTGGCTATGCCCATCCACAACTAAGACTGAACTCGGCACTTTGAGCTGAGCAGTGTGACTGGACTTGGAGCTGCCCTCCACAACTAAGATTGAAGGACAACAACTTGGCTGTCCCCCTCCCCCAATTCCCCAACACTGTTCCCCTCCCCCAATAAAATCTTTATATATGTGTGTGTATATATATATATATATATATTCCTTTTTAAATATATTTCTATTAACTTTAAGATTCTTAATCATTCTGTTATTTGAATACATTTCAACCTGCTTCATTTTTTAACTTTTTATATTGTAATAATTAGAGACTCAAAAGAAATTGCAAAGGTAGTACAGATAATTCCAGTGTACCTTTACTCAGTTTAATATCTTACATATTTATAATTCAATATCAAAACCAGGAATGTGACATTGGTGTAATACGCATGTGTAACTCTTCTGCTTGATCAAGTCTACTGTTTAAGCTCTCTATTGCAGTTTTCATGTCATACATTGTATTACTCTTCAGCTCCAGAATTTCTGTTTGGTTCTTTTTTATGGCTCTTTGTTGAATTTCTTGTTTCATTTATGTATTGATTTACTGATTTAATTATTTATTTATGTTCTCCTGTATATTCGTTAAAACAATTTTTCTTTTCTTTTATTTATTGGGAAGCAGCGTGTTTTTTCCAGGACCCATCAGCTCCAAGTCAAGTAGTTGTTTCAATCTAGTTGTGGAGGGTGCAGCTCAGTGGCCTATGTGGGGATCAAACCAGCAACCTTGGTGTTATGAACACTGCATTCTAACCAACTGAGTTAACCAGCCTCCCCTAAAACAATTATTTTGAATTTTCATCAGATAATTTGTAGATCTCCATTTTTTTGGAGTTGGTTACTGAAAATTTATTGTGTTCCTGTGGTGGTGTCATGTTTCTTTGATTTGTTTGTGTGTGTGTATTCCTTATAGCTTTGTGTTGGTGTCTGCACATTTGAAGGAACAGTCACCTCTTCAAGAATTTACTATTGGACTGGCTTTTGTGGGGAAAGAACTCAACTGCCATGGGTGCGTGGTTGCCTGCAGGGTGGTGTACACAGCAGTGACAGTTTCAGCACCAGTTCAGGGATGTAAGAGGACACCAGTTCTTGGGGTCCATGGAAATGCTTCTTCTGGGGGGTACATGGTCACACCAATTGGGGGGAGCACAATGGCACTGTGGCTGGAGTGTGTGTGTGTGTGTGTGTGTGTGTGTGTGTGTGTGTGTGTGCAGTGGCTCCAGCCCTGGCAAGAGGGTCTCAGGTGTAGCTCCAGCTGGGCAGGGGCAGCAGGTGCAGAGACGGCTCTGGCTGGGGAAGGTGCAGCACAGCCATGTAGTCTTTGGGCAGCTTTGTTAGCATTGGCAGAGATTAAGGGAGTCCTCAGTGGCACAGGTTACAAGGTAAGAGCTGCTAGGGTCCCCCGGCTCTACTTTTCCCCCACCAGGGAAGTTCCAGCTTCATTTTCAACACTGCACTGTGCCAGTCTTGGGGACGAGGTTGACACAAGTAAAATGCTTTCTGCACTATTCTATGTGGCCATCCTTGGTTTTTATGCCCCACTGGGTTGCTGCAGATTTTTAATTGTGCTCTGGAACTTTCCCAGAGCAGTTATCTTCCATGAGTACCTGTTCAATCATTGTTTTTGTGGGGAGAAGAGGGCTGGGACCTCCTAGTCTACCATCCTGCTGACATCACTTCTGTATATATAAGTCCATGTAATTTTATTACATGTATGTATTTCTGTAACCTCCATTGAATTCAAGACATAGAACTATTTTGTCATCACAAATATCTTCCATCTACTACCCCTTTACAATCATACTCAACCCTACCCCTCTATCCCTAACCCCTGGCTACCATGAATCTGTCTTCCATGTTTATAATTTTGTCATGTAAAGAAAGTTATAGAAATGAAATCATACAGTATGTGAAATTTTGAGATTAGCATTTTTCAGCCAGAATGATGTCTTTGATCTCCATCCAAGTTGTTACATGTATCAGTAGTTTGTCCCTTCTTCCATGGTATAGATATAACACAGTTGAACCATTCGTCTATTGAGGGACACTTCAGTTTTCAGTTTGGGGCTAGTACAAATAAAACTGCTATGAACTCTTGTGTACAGGTGTTTTTGTAGATGCATGGTTTCATTTGTTTGGGCTAAATAGCCAGAAGTGCTGGATCATATGGTAAGTATGTGTTTAGGGTTTTGTTTGTTTGTTTGTTTGTTTGTTTGTTTGTTTGAGTATGCCAAGCTGTTTCCCAGTGTGCACCATTTGGCAGTCTCACTAGTGAATACCAGAACTAGGTTCTCCACATCCTCTCCTGTTTTTAATATTGGCACTGTTTTTATTCTATCTGTTCTATTTTAGCTGTTCTAATTGTAGTGACATTGAACATTTTTTATGTGTTTACTTACCATTGGTATATCCTCTTTGGTGAAATGTCTCTTAAATGTCTTCTTATCATTTTCTAATTGAATTTTTTGTACTTTTAATGTTGTATTTTGACATTCTAGATATGAGTCCTTCGTCAAATTTATTGTTTGCCAGTGTTTTCTCCCAGTCTATCACTTGTCTTTTTATCTTTTAACAAGGTCTTTCACTGAGAAAAAGGTTTTAATTTTGATGCAGTCCCAATATATCAATTTTGGCATTTATAAGTCGATGTTTGGGAGCTTAAGAGCTCTTCACCAAACCCTATGTCCCGGAGGTTTTCTCTTATGTTATCTTATAAAAGTGTATAGTTTTACATTTTATATTTAAATATATAATATATTTTGAGTTAGTGTTTTATATTAGGTGTGAAATTTAGGTTGAGGTTCATTTATTTCCTGTAATATTCAATTGCTCCAGAAATATTTATTGAAAAGACTATCCTTTCTCCATTAAATTGCTTTTGCACACCTTCATCAAAGATCAGTTGGCAGTATGTATATGGAACTAATTTTGTGTTCTCTATTCTGATTTAAGACTTTATCCTTCTGCCAATGCCCCTTAGTCCTTATTATTCTAGCTGTATAATAAGTTTTGAAATCAGAGTGATTCTGCTCACTTTTTTCTTCAGAATTCTTTTAGCTATTCTAATTCTTTAGCCTTTCATTAAATTTCAGAATACTCTTGTATCTACAAAAATATACTGGGATTTTGGTAGGACTTATGATAACCCTGTATCTCAAAATTTGGGGGAAATTAACATAATATGTTGAATTTTTCTATTTGAAACCCAGAGTCTCTCTCAATTTATAATATTGATTCTTTTATTAGCATTTTGTGGTTTTCAGCATACAAATCCAGTACATATTTTGTTAGATTTACACCTAAGTATTTATTTGACTTTTTTTTTGAGTGATTGTAAATGATATTGAAGTTTTAATTTTGGTTTCCACATATTTATTGTTAGTATATAAAATACAATTGATGTTTGTATGTTGACCTCATATCCTGTGACCTTGCTGAACTCAATTATTATAGTTTTAGAAGTTTTGTTTGTGTGAGTAAATTTTTGGGGATTTTTATAATAGACTATCATGCCATCTGCAAATAAGGACTGTATTTCTTCCATTCCAATTTGTATGTCTTTATTTCCCTCCTTCAATTCCTCCTTGTCTTTTATTTATTTCATTTCTATAAAATTAGCATGGTTGCAAGGGTAGGGGACGATGACTGTTTTTGGCTGCGTCCTGCCAAGAGTGGGTGCCATCCCTGCCTATGGGCACTGGAGTTTCTTGCTAATCTATCATAGCGGTGATGGGGCTATTTATGGCATATCTAGCAGTCAGAAATGCTATTGCTCCTAGCTATTACATTAGAAAAGTTTTACAAAGATATTAGTTTCCTATTCTCCCTAGAGGAGCCTGGGGAAAAAGAGAGCCAAAAGTACTAAACTTATGGTGATGCAAGAAACAGAATTTAATGAGCATCCCAGGTAGGGCACAAGTAAAGAGGAAACTAGACCCAAAATAAGGCCAAAGAGAAAGGCAATAATGAGCAACTCCAGTAGTCCTCAGTACTTACCAGTCTCCCAAGAGTCTTGGGAGATTGACTTGTTTGTCTGTTTGAAGAAGAGCTTAAGGTCTTCAAGTGGCTCATAGAAACAGAAGTGACAGTCTTCCTTCTGGGGGAGTCCTGTGGAGACTTAAATGAAACAGGTTTGATGTGAGGTAAGTGGAGCTAGCCACTGACTCACTGAAACCCAAAAGTTGGGGTGCTCAGGAGAACAGCAAAGGGTCCCTTCCATTTAGGAGCTAACTGGTCTGTTAGAGACCCCTCTCCCTTTAGGCTTCTAACATTACTTGGTCCCCTGGCTTTCCTGGGCTACAATGTGTAGAGGGGTCAGCCTGGGGGAGGTGCCGGTTCCCCATATTTCCTAAGTGCCTGTTGAACTTCTCCCAAGTTAGTAATATAAGAAATAACAGAATTGAGGTCAGAGTCTACAAGCAGATCAGATGTAAGAAGAGGCTTCCCATGGAGCATTTCATAAGAGCTAAGTTATAAGGGCTCTTTTGGGAACAGCTTGATAACAAAGTGAAGTAATAGGCAGCAACCAGAGCCAGAGCCTGGAGGTCTGACAAAGTTTTCCAGAGCCCTTTTTAAAGTCCAATTTGCTTGTTTTACATTTCCTCTAATGTATAAGCCAATGGTAAGGAACAGGCTGAATATGAGCCCAGATCTATGGGCTTTATTTATCGTCACAACCAAGCAGGTTTCAGAGGAAATAGATCCAGAATGAGAGGTCAAGACAGAATAAATGGTTCCCATGTCAATTAGGAAATTAATAGGCTTACCTTCCACGTCAAGGGTCACCTGCAGTTCCTCCCCTGTAATGAGAGTGGCCTTTTTCTTCTTGGGAGCTGCTGAGAACCTCAGGCCCATCAATCGATCACAGCCATTTGTGGGGAACGAGGTGGTCCCCGTTTCCTTCAGAACAGGGAACAGTCCCTCCTCCAGTGCCCTTTTAGTTTGTAGTGGGGGCACAGCTGCTTTGGAGGATTAGGACACTCCATACTGCGTGGTCTAGGCTTCCACATCCAAAGCAGTCTCCTTTGCCTGGTGTTTCCTCTTCTGGGGTTGTCAGGGTGGCTCTGAGATGGCTTTGGCCTTGGTTTGTCTATAACTGTGGCCAAAAGTCTGGCCTGTTTCTGGCCTCATTTCCAGTCTCACTGTTTCTTTCCTTGTTTTCCCTGTCTTGGTTGTTAAAGACATTTAAATAAATTCCCCGGCCTTCTCTAGGATTTGAGCTTTCTTATCAAGATGTAACATAAGTCAGAAGTATTATAATACCTTGCTAGGTTAGGGAAAACATCAGGCCAAGCTTCCTTACATTGGCTTATATCTGACACCAAGGAAGTCACATGAACTCTAGCAGTCCCCAAAATATAGTTTATATAATTATTAACAAAACTTAGATTTAGTTTTTTTGAGTAACCAAAGGCCGAATTAAGATAATATAAAACATAGAAATTATTCTGATGACACATATAATCTTTGCTTCTTAGGCACAAAACTTTTTCATGATATTTGTAGCAGACCAATGATCTAACAAACTTTGGTTTATTTAGCAGAGAGAGAAAACTTTAATTTTGCACCAGCTTACTTTTGATATTCAAATTTACTTAATTAGCTGTATTTAGCATAACAATATATAAAATTCTTCCAAGATTTTTCTTGACAAACCTTCTATAACTTCTTCAATTTCTCTTAGTTTGTCTCTCCTCAGTCTTTCAGAAATAACCATCCTTAGGACAAACCTTTTAATTTCTGTAAAATGTATTTCCATACCTTATACATTCCTTGAGAACATGTATCATTTCCTTTCACATTAATTAGAATCCATAACCTTCAAAACCTTAATTTTTACTGACAACTAAAAGCAAGTAATTAGCATTTCCATTGGCAAATCCAGGAACATATTTTGTAACCTTCAAAAGCATAGGCTTTTGGAAAATGGCAGAACAGACAGACACTGTGCTCTGGATCACACCAAAATTACAAACAAATTATACATCATTCAACCTCGGAGGTCCCGGAATACTAGATGAACAGAACCACTAGGCGAGGAACTTAAAGAGGAGGCCACGTCAAGTCTGGTAGAAGGGGCAGAGATGAGAGAGGGCGAACCCCGTGAAGGAAGTCCCAGCTGTGGGGAGGCTTCTCTGGTTGGGAGAGAGACCCTCTGGCCACACACCAAGCTCACCAGCCCAGAGTTCCTTTGCCGGGAAGAGGAGTTCCAAGATAGCTGGCAGTAAATTAGTGAGGACTCTCTTTGCTCAGCTCGGTGAGGCTAAGAGCGGCTAGAGAATCAGTGGGGTCGGCGCACGGGCTTGCTCGCCAGTGAGCACTTACCTGGTTCCTGGTGGAGGGAGTGGCTGTGTGAGCCGGGCCCAGGAGCCTGCGGGGATGGACTGAACTGAGCACCTTTAGTGCAAAGGCTGGAGGTTTTTAGACTACTGGCCCCCTGGTGGTCCCCTGGTGTGGAGCCTGCACGTGAGTGGTGTAAAGAGGGCGCCATTTTGTCAGGGTTGGGCCCTCCCACAGAGGGTCAGGTCCGGGACCTCATTGGTCTGGTGGAATTGGCACAGAGTGCGTGTGTGCGTTCACGCGCATGCAGCCTTGGGTCCCCACCCCCCACCGGGCTTATACTGTGTTGCCAGGGAAATGCTGGGTGGGTGCCCTCTGGCTCCAATAGGCTGCTCACTGAGACCCGGAAGTGCACGAGCCGATCGGATCCCCACCCTCTGCACAGCTTGTGCTGCGTTTCCAGGGAAATGCCTGGTGGGCGTGCTCCGCCTCCAACAGGCTGCTCACTGAGACCGGGGGAGTGTGTAAGCCGCCTGGGGTCCCTGCTTTCCGCACTGCGCTTGCAGAGTTGCCAGGCTGGTGATTGGTTGTTGGGCTGCTTGGCCTGATCTGCGAGCGCCTCTTTGGGACAGGCTGAGACTGGGAGTTTTCCTGGGAGTGCTGGGCTGTCCCCTGTGTGCCTGCGTGATCCAGACAGGGCTCTCCTGGTGATCTATCTAATACATCAAAGCAATCCCAGAGCGACAGCCAGTGAGGAAACAAAGAAACATGTCACAAGTAAAAGATCAAAAGAAACCTCTAGAAAGGGAACTAAATGAAACAGAGGAATCCAACTTTTCAGAGACACAGTTTAGAACACTGATGATAAGAATGTTTAACAAACTTAGTGAGGACATAAGGAAGGACAAAGAAATCATAAAAAACAACCAGTTAGAACTAAAGAATACAATAACTGAAATGAAGAACACACTCAAAGGAATCACCAGTAGAGTAGATGAAGCAGAGGAGCGGGTCAGAAGACAAAATTAGAAGACAAAATTAGAAGACAAAATATCAGAAATCACCCAGTTGGCACAACAAAAAGACCAAAGAATAAACAACAATGAAAATAGTTTAAGAGCCCTATGGGACAAGGTGAAACGCAACCACCCTCGAATCATAGGAATACCAGAAGGAGAAGAGAAGAAGCAAGCGATCGAGAATGTATTTGAAAAAATAATGACTAAAAACTTCCCTACCCTGGTGAAGGAAATCAACATACATGCCCAGGCAGTGCAGAGGGTTCCAAACAGGTCCACACCAAGACACATCATAGTTAAAATGGCAAAGGTTAAAGACAGAGACAGAATCCTAGAGGCTGCAAGAGAAAGACAGCAGGTTACATACAAAGGAACTCCTGTTAGACTAACAGCTCACTTGTCTACAGAAACTCTGCAGGCCAGAAGGGAGTGGCAGGAGATATTCAAAGTGACACAAAATAAAGGCCTACAACCAAGATTGCTCTACCCAGCACGGCTATCACTTAAAATTGAAGGAGAAATAAAGAGCTTCTCAGAAAAGAAGAAGCTTAAGGAATTCATTACCACCAAGTCAGCATTGCAAGAAATGTTAAAAGGGCTTTTTTAAACAAAAGAAAGGGGTAAACAAGCAAACCCAGGAAGACCAGGAATACAAATAACAAAATGGCAATACATACGCACCTATCAATAATCATTTTCAATGTGAATGGGCTAAATGCTCCAATCAAAAGACAGAGAGTGGCTGAGTGGATAAGAAAATAGGACACATGTATATGCTGTTTACAGATGGAATAAGATATTTCATACAAATGGAAATGAGAGAAAAAAAATGCTGGAATACCAATACTTATTTTAGACGAAATAGACTTTAAAATGACTACAATAAAAGACAAAGAAGGGCACTATAATCCTAATCAACATCTATGCACCCAACATAGGAACTCCTAATTACATATAACAGATTTTGACAGACATAAAGACATATCCGCAGGGATATGGGGGCAGTTCTGGGAATGTAATTGATAATGTTGTGAAGAGACTATTATGTTAAGTGAAATAAGTCAGTCGGAGAAAGACAAGTACCATATGATCTCACTTATATGTGGAATCTGAAAAACTGAATGAAGGATCGAAGTAAACAGACTCATAGATATAGAGGAAAAACTGAAGGTTGCTAGTTGGGAGGGGGTGGGGAATAGGGGTAAGGGGAAGGGATTAGACAGCATAAATAGACAACTACAATATTGCCACAGGGATATGAAACAGTTTGGGGAATATAATAATATTGTAAAAATTTTGTGGTGTGTCAGATGGTCACATGTCTTGTTAGGGAGACCACTTCATGGATGGAGTAGAGGCTTCATCACTGCACTGTATACCTGAAGCTGATGTTGTATAATACTGTGTGCCAACTGTAACTGTATATATAGATAGTCACGGGATGTGGAGTATAGTGTCGAAGGGAGTCAGAGGAAGTGTAATAGATATATATGATATGGGGGGGAGGAATGGGGTGGTGAATTGGGGGAGGGTGTTGTCACTTTGGGGGGTAAAGAGTATAACTATTGCATTGTGTTGTACACATGAAACTAATAAAAAAAATCTTTAAAAAATTTTTAAAAAGCATAGGCTTTTGTAATAAAATACGAGATACATTTAATAACAGATCTGAATCTATCTTTTAACATTTCTGTGACAAGAAGTTAGAAATAGATGAACTCAGGGCCGGCCGAGTGGCGCATTGGTTAAGCGCTGGTTTTGGGATGCCAGCGGCCCCGGTTCGGATCCCACATGAGGGCCAGTGACACTGCCCTCTACAGCTAACAACAGCTCCACCTGGAGCTGGGCTGTGCGAGCCCCGGTGATGGTATAGGCTGCAGTCCCTGCTGCAGTGGGCTGCCATAGGCTACAGTGAGTGGCCCGCAGCCAGCGTGAGCGGCTGGCAGCCAAGCGTGAGCTGCCAATAGCCGCGGTGAGCGAAATCCAGAGGCCAGCGACCAATCTGCCTCATCCGGGAAGAGCGCAATGACGATACCAACAGTGAAGCAACATCCTCTGCAACTAAACTGAAGAACAAAAAGACAGCAACTTGTCTGTTCCCCTTCCCCGATTCCCCAACGCTGTTCCCCTCCGCCAATTCCCCAATAAAATCTTTAAAAAACAAACAAACAAAAAAGAAATAGATGAACTCAGACCTATCTAATAATTAATATTTCAGTATTCTGAACTCTACAATATTTTTTATTTAATTCCTACCCAAGCTATTTTCTTGACAAACTTTGTAACAGAGATAACATGAATTTATTTTTGCAAACTCAGGTAGAACAAAAAATACCATATTTAATATTAATAACCTTAAAAGACATCTCTGTTTAACCAAAAGTTAAACCAGCTTTAGTATCAAATATTTTCATAGATCATGTGATCCTGAAAAATACTTGGGTCAGTTTTTGTTATTTATTTCTAATTTGTATACATGCTTAATCTCTTTTCTTTAAGGCAATCAAATATTATAATCTAGTAATACCATCTGGAGGTAAAGATATCATATTACATATAAAACATAAACAAACAACAGATATCAGAGTTCATATATATAAACAGAACTACCAACAATTGCAGAGAGGACAGTTCCAATGAGGCTTAAAAAAGGTGGGGGTCTAGCTTGAGAGACTAGTGACTTGTTTTTTTAAAATGTCTTTTCTTCAGTTACCTCAGCCTCAGGCAGTAGTGGCTGTTGTTTGCACATTAGGTTATCTGCAAGATTTTGAAAGTTACTGAGAGTTGGAAAAAATTTTCAAGATTTTTATTTTGCCAAGTTTCTGAATATACAGTTTGTGTCCAATTATAAGTGGGTTGGGAGACAAGTGGATTCCCCTTTTCTCTGAACCAGCAATTTAATTCCCCTCTTTTTAGAGTCTATTATAAAGGCTTATACATAAAAAAAATTTCATCCTATTTCCCAGACCTCTAACAGAACAATTCCAATTGCAAAATAGTATAATTCAAAGAACTGTTGAGAACCGGCACGCTCCAGAATCTAATATATACGTTAGCCAAACAGTACGGTAATAGGACATTAATATTTTTTGGTCAACTGCTCATAGCCGTAGTTTTGCCAATGGCCTAATATTTTGCCCAACAGGCTCCCTGCTGGGATTGAAAACTTAGATCCCTTTATTAAGCTGGAATCAATGTGGACACACTTAACACAGACTTAAACACACAGATCTAAGTCTTCCCTGGGTTGGAGAGACAAGGCCAGAGAAACTAGATTAGATCTAAATACTAGATACAGAAACCAGACCTAGATAGGTAACAGATTTGGATGCCACATCATCTTCCTCCATATACATGGTCTGTTGACCATCAGACCATTGGCCAGTGGGCTAAAACCAGAAACCAGATGTGGCTATAAGACCACCAGATGCCCAAAAACCGAAACCAGGCATGGTGGCTTTTACAATGTGGCAGATGAACCCCACCTTCCAGGGAACAATGTTGCCAAAGAGCCCCACCTTCCAGGGAACAATGTTGCCAACCACAAACCCTCTTCCAGAACCAGAGCAAACTTGCAACCAGAAGCCCTTATTGATGGGGGTATTATGCCTTGCTGAGAGTCAGTATGAGAGTCAGTATGACTCCCAGATGGCCCTCAAGGATGAGCCCCAGGTTGTTAAGTGCAAAATACTCTGGGTGTGCACTCTGGGAACACCCCACTTTCCAAACCAGTAAATAGAGGTGTTACCGGAGAGGGGGGTGCTTCTTGGTGAGATGTCCAGAATTGCTGTCACACCGGGAGTCGAACCTGGTGGAGTCTGGCTAGCTTCCCACAATGGGGGGATTGAACCTGGGCATCCAGGGGGAACACTGGGAATCTTAGCTGTTATGTTGTCAGGGGTTGGACCCTCCATGGTATGGTGTCCAGGTTCTTGGCATCTTGAGCAAAGAATTGAACGAGACACAGAGGTAAAGTGATAAACAAAAAGTTTATTAGAACAGATAGTACACTCCAAACAAGTAGGAGTGGAAAGAGCATGAAGAAAAGTGTCTCAAGGTGGCATTATTAGGAGAAAAAGTACACTCCAAAGAGTTTAGAGCGGGCCGCAAGCAAAGGCAAGGCCAAAGAGGAGGCCAAGGGCTCAAGGGGCAGCAGCTTGCAGGAGGCTGGGGGTTTTATCCTTTTTTCTCTAGGATGGGCTGTTCCTCCCCAGGCACAGAACCACTTGATTGATACCTGTGATTGATAAGGGGCCATAACCTCACCCTCTTAGACTACACATGTCCCTTCTCAGAGTTCAGTCTGATATAGTGATATTAATGAACTACTGGGCATATGTGTGATATTATAAAAATGGTATAATGAGACTAGGGTAAGGTGGAGGTCATTGTAGACCCTCAATTGTATAAGACAGGTCTAATTTATTGTCTCTTAATGTCCTAACAGCGGTTAATGGCTAGAGCAGATGAGAAATTTGGGAGGTCTCCAGGTGATATTCCCCATAGATTGTGTTGGAAGTGTAGGAATGTAGATACCCAATTACCTGTCTCTAACTGCCTGCCTTGTTTTCCCTGAAAGATGTGATCCCCATAAATCTCTGTGGGGAGCTGAGGGACGAAAGGTCTCTTCTTCTGTATCTGCTTCAAGCTGAGTAAGGGGTAGAGCTGTCCCTACCTCCTGTGGATTCACAAAACTCTCACCCTATCTGTTCTTAAATAATAAAAAGGGGTTTCTTCTTCCTTAGTTCGGATGCACTGTAAGCCTTGCTGGGACTTAACTTGTATCCCAACAGCCCCTACATGAGGAGAAATAGACATTGGTTAATAAATTAAAAGCACCAGCTCCAGGGATGGGACTCAAAGCCCATCTATCTTCACTTCAGGTGACATTTATTCACACAGGGGTTAGGTCTGGACTGGCCTGGAGGAGTGTTAAACCCCATTTGGTTTCTGGGATGGCTGCTTACTTATCCAAAAGTTAGGTCTGGAATGGGTTGGGGAATGTTGGGCTACAATGATTACAGTTAACAAGCTTAAGTCACAGGTTTTTAAGCAGTCTTTGGAAGCAAAGGTGAGAAACATTCTGTGATTTAGGATAGGAGCAATCTTTGGTTTAGAATATAAGAAACTGATTAGAAAAGTGACTAAGACCAGAGGCTAAGAAGCTAAGAAACTAAGAGAAAAGGAGACTTAAATTTCCTATACTGAGGGAGGCTTAAAACTTGTATAATGAGGGAGGCTAAAACTTTTATAGTGAGGGAGCTCTCCTGTATCAGAGGCAGGAAAACAGCAAATGCTTATTCTATCCCAACTGAGCAGAAGGGCGTCAGTGACAGGTAGGCCCTGGTGCAAACCCCACCTCGGGGAGCAAAATTGCTCAGCAGCTGCTTCCAGAGGTCAGGTCTTATGCCAAGGAATCTGCCGATTCCCAGGCAGCCCCCAAAATCCTCTGCAAGCTCAAAGACACAAGAGGAACCCTAAGGCTGTTGCGCTATGGAGTCACCAGAAATTGAAACCAGAGGTCAACCGAGTCCGGGGTTCATTCTCCTGTGCTGCTCAGCCATTAGACCAACACAGGAGTTGGGCTATTGAGAATAAGCCTTTATTGTCAGAACACTGATGACCTGAGAAGGCATCAGGTTAACACCTTCAAAAACTGCCTTGACATTCTCAGACTGGCTTAGGGTATTTAAGGAAAAACATGGGTGTTCCTCCAGAGGCTACATGAGGGTTCGGGGGTCTGCATGGAACCTTCCCTTTGGCAGTGTGATTCTCCATGTCATCAGCAACCTAGGAACAATGATGGGAATAGCCTGGAAAGAATGCTAGACCATAGGGATTGTGATCAATAAACTTAAGGGTACTAATCATAAATTTCAGGGTAATTTTTTAAAACAGGCAAACTGGGACAGGGACATTCCAAGCTCAAGCCAAAGGAGGATGATCTATTGTTAAGGTATACGTCAAGGAAAGGTGAGGCCAGGGATGTTGAGAGTCCTCTACTATAGGGGTCCCAACCAAGCCCTGCTTCACTGCTTTAGATGTGTCCCACAAATTTTGATATATAATGTTATGTTTTAATTTTAATTCAGTTTAATGTATTCTTTATTGCCCTTGAGATTTCCTTCTTAATCTGTGGACTATTTAGAAGTATATTGTTTAATTTCCAAGTTTGGATTTTTTTTTCTGTTATTTTTCTGTTATTGATTTTTAGTTTGATTTCATTGTACTCAAAGAACATACTCCGTTTGACTTCTTTTAAATTTGTATAATCCATCCTAAGGCAAAATTCCTGTAAGTCTGTGGACCTGTGAAGTTAGATAACAAGTTATCTGCTCCCAAAATATAATGGTGGGATAGGAATAGGATACCACTTACTGATATTCCCATTCAAAATGGGAGAAACGGAAGGGAAAAAGTCATAAGCAATTTAGAAATCCAATTGGGCAAACTCCATTAAGTTTCAGTGCCTGGGAATAATCATCTGTGCTCATTGATTTACATTCTGAAGTCCCAAATTTGTCCACTGGACTTACAGTTCTGCCCCCTTTGGTATCTGGGCTTCATACCTGGAGCCATCCTTCCTTTATCAAGAAAGGTACACAAGTATCTGCAGTGGAGTAGTCTTATCAGCCTGTTCCTGCCTGCAGAATTTTGAAAGTCTGACAGCCTTGATGGCCAGCCTTTCTTCATTTTGTTCTGTTTTTGTCCATTTCAGTTCAGTTCAGTGTTTCTGCCAAGAATCCTGTGAGTCTCTCATGTATGTCTTAGAGATTCACTCTATTAGACAACAGGCTCCTCTACAAATCTTTCCTGAATAATCCTATACCTATTCCTGGTTTATGCTTAGATGAATGAGGATATCCATGAGTCAAATGCCTCATCTCTTCAGAGTCCCCTGTGTGATCCAACCTTTTGATCATTCTGAGGCACTACCCAAAGATTATCAGGCCACACTCGGCTTTCTCTCAGAGAATGTTTTCCTGACAGTGAATCTCTTAATTTTAGCATCTTTTGCAATTTGGATAAGATGAGAGTTTCCCCAAAATCATCAAACCCTGGTTCCTTTTTCGCTTAACAGTTCTTTCTTCAATTTATCTCTTTCCTCTCAAAGTTTACTGTAAGTGGAAAGATGAAACCATCACTTTCAACACTGACTGAAAATCTCCTTGGCTAAATATTGACAGAGACTCTCTCCTTTGACCAACTATTGTCGAAGAGTGGGCCCTTCTTGGCGCAATATCCAGGTTCTTGGCATCTCGAGCAAAGAATTGAACGAGATTCCGAGGCAAAGTAGTGAGTGAAAAAGCAGTTTATAAGAAGAGATAGTACACTTTAAAGAAACAGAAGTGGGCCCAAGAAGTACAGGATGGCTCAAGGGCCCATTATTAGAACAGAAAGTACACTCCAAAGAGTCTGGAGTGGGACACGCAAAAGAAAACTCCAAAAAGACCCAAGGGCAACGGCCAGGGCCAGGGAGTCATTATTAGGAGAAAAAGTACACTTCATAGAATTTGGAGTGGGTCCTGAGCAGAGGCAAGGCTCAAAATGCTCAAAAGGCCTTGACTGGCCAGTACTTGGAGGTTTTAATCCCTTCTTCCTCTAGAATGGTCTGTTCCTCTCTGGGTGTGGGACCACCTGATTGATCTCATCTCTTTAGAAAAGGAATTTGTTAGAAGAAAAGAGAGGTTTTGGGTGGAGAGGGGAGGTCTTTTGGGTGGTGCATTCTGTGGGACATTTAGGAATGCAGAAACCCAATGCCTGCCTCTAGCTGCCTACCTTGTTTTCCCTTTGACCTTCATTTCACCTGGGCCTCATTATACCATCATTATAATATCATACATATGCCCAGAAATTCATTAATACCATTTTAACAGACTGAATTCTGGGAAGGAACATGCACAATCTAGAGAGATGAGCTAATAGCTTGTCAATCACATGTGTCAATCAAGTGGTCCCATGCCCAGAGAGGAACAGCCCATTCTAGGGAAAGAAGGGATAAAAACTCTAAGTCCTGGTCAGTCAGTGCCTTTTTTGAGCCTTTGAGCTTCCTTTGCTCTGCCCGCTCCAAACTCTTTGGAGTGTACTTTTTTTTCTTTTTTTTATTATTTTTATTTTATTTTATTTTTAATTAGTTTCAGGTGTACAACACAGTGCAATAGTTATACATTTTACCCCTCAAAGTGACAACCCCTACCCCCAATTCACCACCCCACTCCCCCCCCCATATCATATATATCTATTACTCTTCCTCTGACTCTCTTCCACAGTATAATCCACATCCTGTGACTATCTATATATATTCAATTACAGTAGGTATACCACCTCCGCTTTAGTAATACAGTGCAGTGATCAAACCTCTACTCCATCCATGAAATGGTCTCCCTAACAAGACCTATGATCATCTGACATTCGACAGAATATTTACAACATTATTAATTATATTCCCCAAACTGTTTTTCCTATCCCAGTGGCAATATTGTAGTTGCCTATTTTTGCTGTCTAATCCCTTCCCCTTCTCCCTCATCCCCATTCCTCTCCCAATTAGCAACCCTGATTTTTCCTCTATATCTATGAGACAGTTTCTGTTTACTTTGCTCATTCATACAGTTTTTCATATTCCACATATGAGTGAGATCATATGGTATTTGTCCTTCTCTGACTGACTTATTTTACTCACCATTATAGTCTCTAGGTCCATCCATATCATTGCAAATGGCACGATTTCATTCTTCCTTATAGCGGAGTAATAATCCATTGTATAAATATATCACACTTTCTTAATCCAGTCATCTACTGATGGGCATTTTGGTTGTTTCCAAGTCTTAGCTATTGTAAATTGTGCTGCTATGAACATCGGGGTGCATAACATTTTTTTGAATAAGTGTCTTGGTTTTTTCAGGATAAATACCTAGGAGTGGAATTGCTGGGTCAAAAGGTAGCTCTATTTCCAGTTCTTTGAGATACCTCCATACTGACTTCCATAGTGGCTGCACCAATCTGCAGTCCCACCAACAGTGCAGCAGGGTCCCCTTTTCCCCACAGCCCCGCCAGCACTTGTTGTTTGTTGATTTGTTGATGATAGCCATTCTGACTGGAGTGAGGTGGTATCTCATGGTGGTTTTTATTTGCATTTCCCTAATGACCAGTGAGGTTGAACTTTTTTTCATATGCCTGTTGGCCATCTGTATGTCCTCTTTAGAGAAATGTCTCTTCATATCTTCTGCCCATTTTTTAATTGGGTTGTTTGTTTTTTTGGTGTTGAGTTTCATGAGTGTTTTATAAATTTTGGATATTAACCCCTTATCAGATATATCGTTGGCAAATATATTCTCCCATTCAGTAGGCTTCCTTTTTGTTTTATTAATGGTTTCCTTTGTTGTGAAAAAACTTTTAAGTCTGTTATAATCCCATATGTTCATTTTTTCTTTTACTTCCCTTGCCCGTAGGGATGTATCAATAAAAATATTGCTCTGGGTAATGTCTGCAAATGTACTCCCTATATTTTCTTTTAGGATTTTTATGGTTTCAGGTCTTACATTTAAGTCTTTAATCCATTTTGAATTTGTTCTTGTATCAGGCATAAGGAGATGATCCAATTTCATTTTTTTGCATGTGTCAGTCCAATTTTCCCAGCACCATTTATTGAATAGACTTACTCCAGTGTAAATTCTTGCTTCCCTTGTCATAGATTAACTGTCCGTAAATGCTTGGATTTATTTCTGGGCTCTCCATTCTGTTCCACTGATCAATGTGCCTGTTTTTATGCCAATACCAAACTGTCTTGATTACTGTGGCCTTGTAGTAGGTTTTGATGTCTGGTAGCGTGATCCCCCCGACTTTGTTTTTATTTCTCAGAATTGCCGAGGTTATTCTGGGTCTTTTATGATTCCATATAAACTTTAGGATTATATTTTCTATTTCTGTGAAAAATGCCCTTGGTAGTTTGATAGGAATTGCATTGAATCTATATATTGCTTTAGGCAGTATGGACATTTTAACTATATTAATTCTTCCTATCCATGAGCATGGTAGGTGTTTCCATTTATTTGTATCTTCTATGATTTCTTTCTTCAGTGTCTTATAATTTTCTGAGTACAGATCTTTCACTTCTTTGGTTAAATTTATTCCTAGGTATATTATAGTTCTTGACGCAATTGTAAATGGGACAGTTTTCTTAATTTCTCTTTCCATTAGTTTATTATTGGTATATGCAAATGCCACTGATTTCTGAACATTGATTTTATATCCTGCTACTTTACTGAATTCGTCTATCAGTTCCAATAGTTTTTTGATGGAGTCTTTGGGGTTCTCTATATACAGTATCATGTCATCTGCATATAATGACAATTTTACTTCTTCCTTGCCAATTTGGATGCCTTTTATATCTTTTTGTTGTCTGATTGCTGTGGCTAGAACTTCCAGCACTATGTTGAATAAAAGAGGAGAAAGTGGACAGCCTTGTCTTGTTCCTGATCTTAAGGGGAATGGTTTTAGCTTTTCCCCATCGAGTATGATGTTAGCTGTAGGTTTATCATATATGGCTTTTATTATGTTGAGATATGATCCCTGTATTCCCACTTTGCTAAGGGTTTTTAACATAAATGGCTGTTGGACTTTGTCAAATGCTTTTTCTGCATCTATTGAAATGACCATGTGATCTTTATCCTTCATTTTGTTGATGTGGTGTATCACATTAATTGATTTACAGATGTTGAACCAGACTTGCGCACTAGGGATGAATCCCACTTGATCATGATGTATGATCTTCTTAATATATTGCTGAATTCTGTTTGCTAATATTTTATTGAGAATTTTTGCATCTATATTCATCAGGGAGATTGGCCTGTAGTTTTCCTTTTATCTGGTTTTGGAATCAGGGTGATAGTGGCTTCATAAAAAGAGTTTGGGAGCCTGCCCTCCTTCTGGATTTTTTGGAATAGTTTGAGAAGAATAGGTGATAGTTCTTTTTTGAATGTTTGATAAAATTCACTTGTGAAGCCGTCTGGTCCAGGGCTTTTGTTTTTCGGGAGCTTGTCAATTACTGATTCAATTTCCTTGGTAGTAATCAGGGTATTTAGATTTTCTGTTTCTTCTTGCGTTAGCTTTGGAAGGTTTTATGCTTCTAGAAAATTATCCATTTCTTCCAGATTGTCAAATTTGTTGGCATATAGTTGCTCATAGTAATTTCTTAGAATTTTTTGTATTTCTGTGATGTCTGTAGTCATTTCCCCTCTTTCAATCCTGATTTTGCTAATTTGAGTCCTCTCTCTTTTTTTTTTGATGAGCCTGGCTAGAGGTTTGTCAATTTTGTTTATCTTCTCAAGAAACCAGCTCTTGGTTTCATTGATCTTTTGAATTGTTTTTCTGTTCTCTATATTGTTTATTTCTGCTCTGGTCTTTATTATCTCCTTTCTTGTACTCCCCTTGGGCCTCTTTTGCTGTTCTTTTTCCAGTTCCCTTAGGTTTAAGGATAACCTGTTGATTTGAGATTTTTCTTCCTTCTTTAGGTAGGCCTGCACTGCTATAAACTTCCCACTTAGGACTGCTTTCGCAGCATCCCAGAGATTTTGGGTCGTGGTGTTTTCATTTTCGTTTGTCTCGAGGTATCTTTTGATTTCCTCCTTGATCTCATTTGTGACCCACTCACTATTTAATAGCATATTGTTTAGCCTCCATTTATTTGTCAGCTTCCCGTATTCTTCTTATAATTGATTTCTAGTTTCATAGCATTGTGGTCAGAGAATACAGTTGAAATGATTTCAATCTTCTTAAATTTATTGAGACTTGTTTTGTGGCCTAACATGTGGTCTATCTTAGAAAATGTTCCATGTGCACTTGAAAAGAACATATATTCTGTAGCTATGGGATGAAATGCTCTGAAAATGTCTGTTAAATCCAGCTGGTCTAATGTGTCATTTAAGGTCGCTGTTTCCACATTGATTTTCTGTCTGGAGGATCTGTCCATTAGTGACAGCGGGGTGTTGAAGTCCCCTACTATGATAGTGTTACTGTTGATCTCTGTCTTTATGTCTGACAATATCTGTTTTTTATATTTAGGGGCTCCTATGTTAGGTGCATAGATGTTTACTAGAGTTATGTCCTCTTGTTGGATCGATCCCTTCATTACTATCAAGTGTCCTTCTTTGTCCTTTGTTATATTCTTCAACTTAAAGTCCATTTTATCTGATATAAGTATTGCTACTCCAGCTTTTTTCTCAGTACCATTTGCATGAAATATTTTACTCCATCCCTTTACTTTCAGCCTGTATGAGTCTTTGGATCTGAGGTGAGTCTCTTGTATACAGCATATGCTGGGGTCTTGCTTTCTTATCCATTCAGCCACCCTATGTCTTTTGATTGGAGCATTTAATCCATTTACATTTAATGTGATTATTGTTAGGTGTGTATTTATTGCCCTTTTGTTATTTGTGTTCGTAGTCTTTCTTAGGTTGTTTTTCTCTTCTACTTAAAGAAGCCCTTTTAGCATTCCCTGCAAAGCTGGCTTGGTGGTAATGAATTCCCTTAACTTATTCTTTTCTGCAAAGCTCCTTATCTCGCCTTCGATTTTAAATGATAACCTTGCTGGATACAGCAATCTGGGTTGTAGGCCTTTATTTTTCATCACTTTGAAAACCTCCTGCCACTCCCTTCTGGCCTGCAAAGTTTCTGTAAAAAAGTCAGCTGAGAATCTTATGGGGGTACCCTTGTAAGTAACTTGCTGCCTTTCCCTTGCTGCTTTAAGGATTCTGTCTTTGTCCTTAACCCTTGCCATTTTCACAATAATGTGTCTTGGAGTGGGCCTGTTTAGAATCATCCTGGTTGGAACTCTCTGCACTTCCTGAGCTTGTATCTCAATGTCCTTTGCCAGGTTAGGGAAGTTTTCAGACATTATTACTTCAAATATATTCTCAATCCCTTGCTCCCTCACTTCTCCTTCTGGTACTCCAATGACCCGTTGGTTATTGCATTAGATGTTGTCCCCCAGCTCTCTTAAACTATTTTCCATGTTTTTCATTCTTTTTTTCTTTTTGTTGTTCCGCATGGGTGATCTCTGCTATTTTCTCTTCTAAGTCACTGATTCGATTTTCTGCTTCATCCAATCTGCTAGTGATTCCATCAGGTTTGTTATTTAATTCAGTAATTGTGTTCTTAAGTTCTAGCTGGTTGCTTTTCATGATTTCTCTATCCTTCTTTATATTTTCATTAATTTCCTTGACCATTCTAATAACCAGTGTTCTGAACTCTGTCTCCGATAGGTTGGTTACCTCTATTTCCACTGATTCAGGAAGTTTCTTCTATTCTTTTATTTGTGTTGTGTTTCTTTGTCTCCCCATTCTGGCTTACTCTTTGTGTTTGCTTCAATATAACAGATAGATCCCCCAGGTTTCTCAATCTTTTCTGGGTAAACTTATATGGTGTGTGTCCTTTATATTTGAATTACTCAGTCTCCCTATTCTCCTGTGCTTATATCTGAGGTGTTCCTTGTGTCGTGCGTCCTCACTTGTTGAAGTTTTAGTTTTGATTACTTTTGGTTTGTCAGTACGTGGGATTGACTCCCAGATTGATTAGCTGTGAGGATCAGCAGCGTCTGCAGTTTATGAGCTGCTGTGAGAGGATTGACCCCTCTGATGAAACTTGGACCCTATGGGCCCTAGTACCTGTAGCAACTTCCTTTTGGGTGTGACTCTTGTATGTCAAACCCAGAAATGCTCTGGTTTTATCTAAAGTTGGCCTCCAGGTATGATGATTCTTGTGACTGTTTGTTTGAACCCACTGCTGCAGAGTGATTTTAGAGCATAACAGATCAACAAGAACAACCTCCACAGCCACCAAAGGAAACCAAATGCTCGCACAAGTAAAAAAAACCAACCATCAAACTACAGTCAACTTGTAGAGAAATATCAATCATACTAATGAAGAAAACAAACAGAAACAAAACAAAAACCACACACACAATCATAACAGAAGAGGAAACAAAATAAAATACAATATCCTAAAATAAAAAATAGAATAAACATGAGAAACCGATTAGCTATACCTAAAAAATAAAAAATAAAAATAAACTAAAATAATAATAATAAAAAAGTAAGAATAAAAGTTAAAAAAATAAAATTTCCAGAAAAAAGGAAAAGAGGAAAAGTATAGCAGTGAGAAGAATGAATACAATAAGAGAGAAAGTGAGGGTGAGGAAAAAAGAAAAGAAAGAAAAAGAAAATATATATATATATATATTTGTCTACACACCCATATATATGGACATATATTCACCTATATACACCTATATATATGCCTATATTAAAACCTACAAAATGATAAGAATGAAATAGAAATAAAAACCAAAAACAACCAAGATAAGCAGCCAATAAAGGAAAAACGAAACAGAATAAAACCAAACAAAGCAAAAATACCCATGCCGGTCTTGGCTAGAGTCCACCAAGCTCTCTTCAGTTTGTCTGCTGTACAAAAATTCCTGTGCGTCTTGTAGGAACAGTAGGCCACCTGATGCCTAGCGTGATCCTGGCACTGCAGGTCCGCTGCACCTGAGCGTGTTTGTGATGCGCGACTGGTGGGTTTTACAAAGTCACAGCCTTTTTGCTTTTGCCTGTCTCAAGGCAGGCTGCACCCCCAAAGGCTCAATGAGTGTCTCTGGGCATCCTCTCGGCCGACAGCCACGGAGAACCAAAGAACTCCTCACCACCAAAAGCCTGCCGCCAAGAATCTGCCAATTAGTGCCTCAGCAGGTGAACCTGCCCTGCCTCCCAAGCCTTGCATAAAGGTGGGGGCGGGGTAGGTAGTCTCACTCTGCAGCCTTTACTGGGGTGGAAATTCTCAATCCCCTGTAGGCAGGAATATCTTCCTAGTCTGCCCCTATTGCTGCATTCAGGAGTCAGTTTAAGACTTTGTCTTGGTGGGGGCCAAAGCCCGTGGGAGTGGGTGGGTTACTGGCTTTTTTTTGCTTTCTGTTCAAGAGTAGAAAAAGGAAAAAAAAAAAACATAAAAATAAACAAAGCCACAGTTCCAACACTGTTTTAAGCTAAGCCCTTTGCCTCCTATGCTCCAGCGGAGTTCCTGCGGCTCTCCCAAAGGGTCTGCCGGGATTTAGGGAATTGTGCGCACCCTACCGTGTGGCTAAGATCTCCGCTCTGTCTCTTGGGGACCTACGTCTCCGGCCGACGCGCTGCGTTTCCACGCGAGTCTTCTTTTTCCCCTGCTCCCAGGTTTAAGGCGTCTGCGTCGGAGCCGGCGCGCGCCCGCGCGGTGCTCCTGCTGCTCTCTCAAAGGGTCTGCCGGGGTTTAAGGGACTGCGCTGCCCCCTGCCAGGCGGCTCAGATCCCCGCTCCGTCTCTCAGGGACCTGCGTCTCCGCCCGGCGCTCGCTGCTTCTCCGCGCGGGAGTCTTCCTTTTTTCTCCCCTCCTCCCGGATTTAAGGCTTCAGCCTCGGCGGAGCCTGCACGCGCCCCAACCCGTTCTCCTGCTGCGCTTCTGGAGGGACTGCCGGGGTTTAGGGGACTGCGCGCACCCTGCCGCGTGGCTTAGATCCCTGCTCCCTCTCTCTGGAACCTGTGACTCCGGTCGGCACGCGCTGCTTCTCCGTGGGCGAGTCCTCTGTTTTCCCCTGCTCCTGGGTTTCAGGCTTCTGCGCTCCGCGGACCCGGTGGGCACAGAGACTGATCCCTGAACCGGGAGGGTGCAGGGATTGATCTTGCCCTGTCGCTGCGGGGCTCTGCACCCTGCTTCCTGGGGACCCGGCGAGCCGCGGGTGCAGCTCGTACCTCTGCACAGTCGTCTCCTCTCTCTTCTCCCGCACTTACCCGGCCTGAGGCTTCTGCCTCAGACTGCAAACCAACGCGCTCTTGCTGAACTCTAGGTGGGCCGCGGGCCGCAGGGAGCGAGCCGGGCAACACTCACCGTGACTCAGCAGCCGCGGGTGCGGGCTGCACCTCACGCGTCTCGCCGCCTTCTTCCCCTACTCGCCCGGCCTGCCCACCTTCCAGCAATCCTTGTGTGGAACTCTTAGTTGCTCTGTGTGATGAGTAGATTTCCCTTTGAAGCGTATTAGAAGTTCAAATTGTGGATATTTCCAGGGGAGATTTCATGGAGCCCTCCTCACAGCTGCCATCTTGCCCCCTCCGCCATGGTCTTTCTTGCTTAAGCTTTTTCCACAACTTCTTAAGTGGACACTCTACCCTCATTCTCTTACCACTCCACCCACCTTCCATTAGGCCACTATGATAACCCCTCACATGAATTGCTCCATATTTTGACCATTGCTTGGACAAAAAAAAATCACACTTCTTTTTTTTCTTTTGTTTTTTTGAGGGCAGTGTCATTGGACCTCATATGTGGGACCGAACCGAGGCCTCTGGCTTCCTAAGCCAGCGCTTAACCACTGTGCCATTCGACCGGCCCAAACATCACACTTCTTAATAATTTTAACTCATAACTCTTTGCAGCCAAAAGATCTAGGTAAAATTGACAAGCCCTGCTAATGTCACAACCTGTGGAAAATGAATAGCTTTGAAAATAAACGGAAGTTTCAGGACCTGTTCTGCTTCTATGTCTCTGTTTGTATAAGAGCTACCTCTGGGTAAGACCAAGTTGTCCCAGATGTGAAATGTAGTTCCTTTATGAGATTACACACACAAAGACAGTAATTATAATCTACTCATTCAAACCATGGTTCTACTCAGGAATGTTCAGAACTGCTGAATGTCTGTTGTCCTTGGAAAGAAGCTATACTGTGTGCAGTAAACACAGTGGTTTTCTCCCCGCTCTTCATTTCTCTCTCCTCACATTCTTCCCTCATCTGCTCTGGGGTAGAATGAAACTTCTTTCATTGCTGCCTGTGTAGGCATTTAACAATGAACATTTTTGTTGCCTGGGTATGATTTTGGGGTCTCACCATTCATCTCAAAGTGCTCATTGAAGCACTAAAGTGAATTCTTCTCCAGTGGCTATCTTCTCATTGTCCCTCAGAATGTTCTCCGTGTCCTGCTCTGTGACCCAGGAAGCCTGTGGACCACATCAGCAAAAATTCTTCATTTTAGATTCCCATTTAGCTAATAGGAAGCATTGGAGATGATGGGAGGCTGGGGGAGGTGAGATCTAGACATGCTGCCTCTTGGCAGGTCCTCAGGTTTGGCTGTGTCCTTTCTGGTTGCCCTATGGGTGCTGGACATTGTTCCATTTCTGCTTCTGGCGTAGGACTGGCAAAGGGTCCTTGAGGGAGTGGCATTATCATTTTGTGGTGTCTTTAAACACTGATCTACCTTTGTAAATAGTCTGTTAATGCCCCTCAAACTACCCGGCTTGAGTGTGCCAGGAGCTCAACTTCCTGTGAGAAATTAGATGCCTACTGCTATGAGTTTTAATTTCCTCACTTGATGCCACATAGTGTATGAAAAATTTTATAGTTTGACTCCACTTTGTTTCCACTCTCACCAAACTTCCTAACTATTCTTGAACCTAACAGTGTTGTAACTTCATGCTTTTGCACATTTCCCCTCCTGCTATATAATGCCCTTTCCTCCTTTTAGGTCTAGGACCTATCTCTGTACCTTCAAGATCCCTTGCAAATGTCATTTGTCTAGGAAGCCTTTTCTCTGACCCACTCTCCAGAAGGTCTTGTAGTCTGCGCTCCTGTGTGGTAATTCTTTTGTGACATGTCTGTCTCCCCAACAGGAATTAAATATTCATTCATTTATTCATTCCTCCAAACAAATATTTATTGACTATCTTCTATGTTTTAGGCACTGTTCTAAATTCATGGGAACACAAAATCAAGCAAAATAAAGTCCCTACCTTCATGGACAAACATAAATCATCAAACAAATAGATGTATGATATATCTGGTGGGAATAAATATTATGGAGATAATTGAAGCAGGCTGAGGGATAACCTGTGTTGGAATGAGAAGTTTCCACATGTAGACAGTTGTTGCCAGGAAGGCCTGAATGAAGAGATGGTATATGAGCAGAGACCTGAGTGAAATGAGGATAATATCTGAGCATAAATATTATAGCCAGGGAAACAGCAGTGAAAACGTCCGGAAGAAGTGTGCTTAGCACTAGTGAGGGAGAACACTGAGTCCAGTAGGCTAGGGGAGTGCTATGATATGAAATGAGGGTACACCAAGTGGTGGTGATCTCAGGGCTAGCCTTGCAGCCCAGAATCACAGATTTGGAAGCTTCTGGAGAGCTGTGAGTATGGAGTGCCCTGACTTGACTATACATTTCGTTACCCTCAGTGCCTTGTTCAATGCCTGGATGAATAGAAGATTAAATTGTAATGGTTCTTAGTTAATTCTGTGATTTCCACTTACCTTAGCCAATATAACTTTCCTAAGTGTTATAAAAATAACTGGCTTTTATTAATGATGTAGCATCAGGCAATATAGCTGACATCCAAGGTGACAAGATTGGAAGTGGCCAACCCTGTCCCCAACTAGTCTTTGTCTTTCTCTGCTTTTGTCTCTTTGTGATGTGCAAAGTTCTGTTCAAATCTCAGGTGCCAGCAAACTCTTAAACACCATGGAACATGCTGTATACATTTGAAGACAGGAGGCAAAGATGCTATTCCATCTCTGTCAGAACCATTGAGCTTATTCTTCACAAATTTTGGCTAGTTAGTTCTACTTTCTTAAGTCAATTTTTATTTATTTATTTATTTATTTTTAAATATTTTATTGGGGAATTGGCGGAGGGGAACAGCGTTGGGAAATCGGGGAAGGGGAACAGACAAGTTGCTGTCTTTTTGTTCTTCAATTTAGTTGCGGAGGATGTTGCTTCACTGTTGGTATCGTCATTGCACTCTTCCCTGATGAGGCAGATCGGTCGCTGGCCTCTGGATGTCGCTCACCGCAGCTATTGGCAGCTCACGCTTGGCTGCCAGCCGCTCACGCTGGCTGCGGGCCACTCACTGTAGCCTATGGCAGCCCACTGCAGCAGGGGCTGCAGCCCACACCATCACCGGGGCTCGCACAGCCCAGCTCCAGGTGGAGCTGTTGTTAGCTGTAGAGGGCAGTGTCACTGGCCCTCATGTGGGATCCGAACCGGGGCCGCTGGCATCCCAAAACCAGCGCTTAACCAATGCGCCACTCGGCCGGCCCAAGTCAATTTTTATTGAAATAAAAAAAATGATTTATACTAAGAGAAACAGATGCTGATAACCCATGTATTAATTGAATTATCTCTTTGCTAAAAGATATATTTATGAGATGTTTTATAATCTCATTCATTAATCAAAATATGAAGTTTCCTAAAAAAGACAGTGATTTCATTATGCTTTTTATTTTGTGAATTTTAGCATAATGTAATTATTTTGAGGAATGAGGAATTAGATAAGAACAGAAGAAAACTTGATCTCCAGTTCTTCATTGAATATTTAATTTAGTTTTTGGATAATGCAAATATCTGACCAGAAGGAAACTATATCCTAGAAGTACTGTATTTATCATTGTAGTTTATTTTACTTACAATGAGATTAATTGATTCTATTAGATAGATTTTCTGATTGAGAATTCCAAAAGGAAACATTTAAAAATACATTTTTAAAATTTCACAACTCCACTATTAAATAAATAGCACATAAAGAAGCTATAATTGAATATAAAATAGATTGGGTGCAGAAAGCTAAACCTATATCTTAATTAAATCAAACCGTTAAACCCAGCTCCCTACCAGGGTGAGAGTGTTGTCTGGGAGCAGATGGTCCTCATTGTTTTGGTACATCACTGGGATTTATCCAATCCACTGTGACTGCAATCCAGTCAAAGCTCCTGATGGAAAAGCTTCAATCTCAGGAATTTAATTTGGCTCTTTCTTTTCCAGTCATTGTTTCTCATCTTATGAAAAAAGTGAAAGTTTGCGCAAACCTAAGATGAAGATTGCTTTTGTAAAGATGATTTAATTACCACATTTAAAAAATAATTTGGAAATGCAATCTTTGTTAATAAATCAAATATAACAAATCCACTGAGATTAAAGAAATTAGATTAAATTGCAATGTGAGACATTTGGTTTAAGTAGAAGAAATATCTTTGTAATAGAAAAAGTATCTAGACATAGCAAACAGGTCACTGAATGGTCCTAAGAAATTATTTCTCCCTTAGCATATACAGAGGGTACCAAAAAATGTATACACATTTCAAGAAAGGAAAAAAAAACTGTTTTCCATTGTACAATTAACTTACAATTAAAATTGTAATACTCAATATATACCGATAACAAAAGATGAATACAAGTCATGTGTGTACATTGCTTTGGTACTCTGGGTATAATAACGTGGCAGAAAGACACGTTTTGAAATGGCTAAGGTATTTTAAAAGTTAAAGAAATGAATTTTTTTTAGGAAATGAACATTCTTCTATTCAAGTACTTGTGAGTGTCAAAAATTTTTAGAACTCATCCTGATCCTTCATCATTAAGAAACTGAAATTATGTAAGAATACATTTTCATTCTTTACCAGACATCTATTATTATAATAGTTAAAAGAGAATTTTGCTGAATCTTTGTCTTTTTAAAATTTTAATTATGGTAAAATATATATAACATAAAAATTACCATTTAAACCATTTTTCAGTGTACATTTCTATAGCATTAAGAACATTCACAGTGTTGTGCACCCATCACTGCCATCCATCACAAGGACTTTTTCATCTTCCCAAGCTGAAAGTCTATACCCATTAAACAATACCTTACCCTAAACCTAGGCAACCACCATTCTACTTTCTGTCTCTATGAATTTGATTACTCTATATACCTCATATAGGTGGAATTACATAATATTTATCCTTTTGTGTCTGTCTTTTCTCACTTAGCTGAATGTTTCCAAGGCTCATCCATGTTGTAGCATGTGTCAGAACCTTCCTTTCTTTTGAATGCTGAACAACATTGCATTATATGTTAATACCACATTTTGCTTATCCATTCATCTGTAGATAGACATTTGGGTTGTTTCTGCCTTTTGCCTACTTTGATTAATGGTGTTATGGACATGGGTGTAGAAATATCTGTTTGAGTCTTATAACCTATCCAAAGAGATTAGAATTAAATGAGAGCTTAGAGATGAAAAAGTAAGGCCCTGGGGATGTGAATGACCTACTCAAGGTCACACAGGGCATCATGCTGAGCAGAGTCTTGAAAACAAATGTTTAGACAGATGCTAGTTAACCTGCAGTGGTGTCAGACTGTGCAGCAACTTCAATCATTCCACCTCCTCTCCCTTAGGAGAATGAGTGCATGCTTTACATTTACCCTGGTGAAACCCTCACTCTTAAGATGATAATTAGCTTTTTTTAATGCTCCTATGTCACTTCCTTGCTTTAGCTCCCCTGCCATGTTACAGAGTTGTTTTGATGAGAACTTGAAATATACATTCAAAGCAGGACAGATTTTACCTTGTTCATGAAGGTTTTATTTTTATTCCATCATTTTTTACTCTTAAATAGAAAGAATACTTTTGGGGAAAGTATGTGTATTTATATTTTAAAAACATTGTTATCAAAGTGTCTATATTCAAGTATTCTCAGTTAAGATTTCAGATTTGCTTCCAGATTCTCTTTTCCAGCTGTGGCAGGTATCAATGAGCAAAAGAAAACAATCACATACAAGGTGTGATAATTAAATTCACGAACTCATCTTAGAACAAGTGCTACATACCTCATTGCTGAAATTCACTATGGTCACCTTCGAAGTACTCCCCTTGGGAAGCTATGCACCAATGTCAGTGCCTAGTCCACCCTTCAAAGCAATTTTGGAACTCTTTTTCTGGAATGGCCATCAGAGCTCTCATCATATTACCCTTGATGTCCTGAATGTTATCCAAATGTCTTCCTTTCAATATTTCCTTTATCTTCAGGTAAAGAAAGAAGTCACTGGGAGACAGATCAGATGAGTAGGGAGGGTGTTCCAATACAGTTATTTATTTACTGACTAAAAACTCACAGTGTTGTGTGAGCTGGTGCAATATCATGATGCAAGAGCCATGAATTGTTGGCAAAAAGTTCAGGTTGGTCGTTTTCATCTAAGTTTTTCACACAGCCTCTTTAGAACTTCCAAATAATAAACTTGGTTAATTGTTCGTTCAGTACAAAATTCATAATGAATAATCCTTCCAATAAAAAATTAGCAAGATCATTTTGACTCTTGATTTGAACTGACGGAGCTTTTTTGGTCATGGAGAATTGGCTGACTTCCTTTGTGATACTTTGTTTCAGGGTCATGTTGATACACCCATGTTTCATCACCAGTGATAACACAGACCCAAACGTCATCTTACCTCTCCAAAAGGAAAGTCAAAGCAAAGTTCGACTCTCCTTTGCTTTTGTTCATTGGTGAGCTAGCTCTTTTGGGACCATTTTTGTACACACGTTTCTCATGCCAAGATTTTCAGGTTAAGATTTTCCTGTTTCTCTATCGATGTTTACTTGTCTGCTATGCTTATCACAGTGAGCCGATAATTTTGACGCACAATTTGATTAATTTTTGCAATGTTTTAGTCAGTTCTGCTTGTTCTTGGCTGCCCTGACCTCTCTTCAGCAATGATGGCTTCTCTCCACTCAGAAAAATGTTTAATCCATTTGTACACTGCCGGTTTTTTTCATGGCATTATCACCATAAACTTGGACTAATATATCCCTATTTCACTTCCACTCTTCCCAGGTTTAATAAGAAATCTAATGTTTGTTCATTGCTCTAATTGAAACTCAGACATTCTCTTTTTTTTTTCATTTTTTAAAATTAGTTTCAGGTGTACAACACAATGCAATAATTATATTTTTTAACCCATCAAAGTGACAACCCCCTCACCCAGTTTGCCACCCCACTCCTCCCCACCCATATCATACATATCTATTACAATTCCTTTGACTCCCTTCTACAGTATACTCCACATCCCATGACTATCTATATATTCAGTTATAGTTGGCATACAATATTATACAATATCAGGTGTACAGTGCAGTGATCAAGCCTCTACTCCATCCATGAAGTGGTCTCCCTAACAAGACATGTGACTATCTGACATGCCACAAAATTTTTACATTACTATATTCCCCAAACTGTGTTTCATATCCCTGTGGCAATATTGTAGCTGTCTATTTATGCTGTCTAATCCCTTCCTCTTCCCCCTTATCCCCACCCCCCTCCCAACTAGCAACCCTCAGTTTTTCCTCAATATCTATGAGTCTGTTAACTTTGATCATTCGTTCAGTTTTTCAGATTCCACATATAAGTGAGATCATATGGTACTTGTCTTTCTCCGACTGACTTATTTCACTTAACATAATAGTCTCTTCACAACATTATCAATTACATTCCCAGAACTGCCCCCATATCCCTGCAGCAACATTATAGTCACCCACCTACCCTGTCCAAAACCTTCCCCCTCTCCCTCATCCCCAATTCCTCCCATCCAGAAACCATCAGTTTTTCCTTTATATCTTCTTGATATGACTTCAATCTTCTTAAAATTACTGAGACTTGTTTTGTAGCCTAACGTGGTCTATTTTGGAAAATGTCCCATGTGTACTTGAGAAGAATGTATATTCTGTTTTTTCAGGGTGAAATGTTCTAAAAATATCAACGAAGTCCAGCTGGTCTAAAGCGTCATTTAAGGCCCCTCTTTCTGTGTTGATTTTCTGTCTAAAGGGTCTGTCCATTGGTGACAATGGGGTGTTGAAGTCCGCTACTATGATAGTGTTACTGTTGATCTCTGTCTTTATGTCTGTCAAAATCTGTTATATGTAATTAGGAGTTCCTATGTTGGGTGCTTAGATGTTTATTAGGGTTATAGTGCCCTTCTTTGTCTTTTATTGTAGTCATTTTAAAGTCTATTTTGTCCAAAATAAGTATTGGTACTCCAGCTCATTTCCATTTGCATGAAATATCTTATTCCATCTGTAAACAGCATATACATATGTCCTATTTTCTTATCCACTCAGCCACTCTCTGTCTTTTGATTGGAGCATTTAGCCCATTTACATTTAAAATGATAATTGATAAGTGCATATGTATTGCCATTTTGTTATTTGTATTCCTAGTCTTCCTGGGTTAGCTTGTTTACCCCTTTCTTTTGTTTAAAAACAGCCCTTTTAACATTTCTTGCAATGCCGGCTTGGTGGTAATGAATTCCTTAAGCTTCTTCTTTTCTGAGAAGCTCTTTATTTCTCCTTCAATTTTAAGTGATAGCGGTGCTGGATAGAGCAATCTTGGTTGTAGGCCTTTATTTTGTGTCACTTTGAATATATCCTGCCACTCCCTTCTGGCCTGCAGAGTTCCTGTAGACAAGTCAGCTGTTAGTCTAACAGGAGTTCCTTTGTATGTAACCTGCTGTCTTTCTCTTGCTGCCTCTAGGATTCTGTGTCTGTCTTTTTTCTTTGCCATTTTAACTATGATGTCTCTTGGTGCGGATCTGTTTGGGTTCAGCTTGTTTGGAACCCTCTGCACTTCCTGGGCATGTATGTATGTTGATTTCTTTCACCAGTGTAGGGAATTTTTCAGTCATTATTTTTTTCAAATACATTCTCGACCCCTTGCTTCTTCTCTTCTGCTTCTGGTATTCCTATGATACGAAAAAAAAGTGTTGTGTTTCATGTTGTCCCATAGGGCTCTTAAAATATTTTCATTCTTTTTTATTCTTTGGTCTTTTTGTTGTGCCAACTGGCTGATTTCTGCTATTTTGTCTTCCAAATCGCTGATCCGCTCCTCTGCTTCATCTATTCTACTGGTGATTCCTTTGAGTATGTTCTTCATTTCAGTTATTGTATTCTTTAGTTCTAACTGGTTGTTTTTTATGATTTCTCTATCCTTCCTTATGTCCTCACTAAGTTTGTTAAACATTCGTATCATCAGTGTTCTAAACTTTGTCTCTGAAAGGTTGGATCCCTCTGTTTCATTTAGTTCCATTTCTAGACGTTTCTTCTGATCTTTTACTTATGACATGTTTCTTTGTTTCCCCATTCTGGCTGTCGCTCTGGGATTGCTTTGATGTGTTAGATAGATCACCAAGAGAGCCCTGGCTGGATCACACAGGCACACAGCTCATGGCCCAACACTCCCAGGAAACCCCCCAGTCTCAGCCTGTCCCAATTAGCCTTTTGCAGATCAGGCCAAGCAGTCCGACAACCAATCACCAGCCTGGCAACTCTGCAAGCACAGTGTGGACAGCCAGGCCGAGGCAGCTTATGCAATCCCGCGTTTCAGTGAGCAGCCTATTGGAGCCGGAGCATGCCCACCAGGCATTCCCCTGGCAACACAGCACACGCCATGTGGAGGGTGGGGATCCGAGGCAAATCGCGCACTCCCTTGTCTCAGTGAGCAGCCTGTTGGAGCCGGAGGGCACCCACCCAGCATTTCCCTGGCAACGCGGTATAAGCCGGGTGGAGGGTGGGGATATCTAAGGCCGCATGCGCGTGCCCGCACACACACACTTCTGCGCCAATTCCACCAGACCAATGAGGTCCCAGACCTGACCTTCTGTGGGAAGGCCCAACCCTGACAAAATGGCACCCTCCTTATACCACTCGCATGCAGGCTCCACACCAGGGGAACAGTAGTCCAAAAACCTCCAGCCTTTGCACCAAAGGTGCTTAGTTCAGTCCGTCCCCGCAGGCTCCTGGGCCCAGCTCTCACAGCCACTCCCTCCACCAGGAACCAGGTAAGTGCTCACTGGCGAGCAAGCCCGTGCGCCGGCCCCACTGATTCTCTAGCCACTCTTAGCCTCACTGAGCTGAGCAAAGAGAGTCCTCACTAATTTACTGCCAGCTTTCTTGGAACTCCTCTTCCTGGCAAAGGAACTTGGGGCTGGTGTGCTTGGTGTGTGGCCAGAGGGTCTCTCCCCCAACCAGAGAAGCTTCCTCACAGCTGGGGCTTCCCTCACGGGGTTCGCTCTCTCTCGTCTCTGCCCATCCTACCAGATCTGACATGGCCTCCTCTTTAAGTTCTTCGTTTAGTGGTTCTGTTCATCTAGTGTTCCAGGAACCTCCGGGGTTGACTGCTGTATAATTTGTTTGTAATTTTGATGTGATCCTGGGAGGTAGTCAGCACAGTGTCTGTCTATTCCGCCATTTTACCTGAAGTCCTCAAACTCGGACATTCTCAATGGCACACAAAACCATGCAACAACAATAATGAACACCACTCAGTAAGGAACTGCCACTATCGACACAAACAAAGCTGTGAGACACTGATATACCTGGTTAGGAAACCTTGCAGAGTTGTTTGTACAATGTTGCCAATATAAGAGCACAGTCACATGTTCGTGAACTTAATTGTCAGACCTCGTACATTCATTTCAAGTTTTACATGGTCACTGTGAGCATTTGAAAGGAAAGATACATTAATTATTAAGTTCATCGTTGGATTACTTTAAAAGAATAAAACCATCCTCCCTTTAAAAATTTCAATTAAAAAGAAAACTATGATAGTATCTGGGAAGAGCATTGATGCCTTCATTATATACTATATGTTTTATTTCAGTTTTTTTTGTTTTTTGTTTTTTCAGTGAGTAGTTTTCTGGTAAATTAGTTAGCCCACAGTATGTCTCAAAGTTTGTGATATGGATTATCCTACCAAATTGTTACTTTTAATTTTTTAAATATTTTACTTCAACCTATATCATTTGCAGCACAGCTAGGTGTTAGATGTTTAAAAGTAAGTGGTCTACCATATGCTTATATTTATCTCTAAAATTATCTTAGTTCACAACTGATACAAAATTTCTCCATAAATATATAAGATTAACATTATTCAACTTTATTTATTCATTTTTTTAAAGATTGTATTGGGGAATTGGGCAAGGGGAACAGCATTGGGGAATCGGGGAAGGGAAACAGACAAGTTGCTGTCCTTTTGTTCTTCAGTGTAGTTGTGTAGGACATCGCTTCACTGGCCCATGTTGGTATTATCATTGCGCTCTTCCCGGGTGAGGCAGTCACTTGCTGGCCATTGAATGGCTGCTCAAGGCAGCTCACAGCAGCTCACAAAAGCGTACGCCAGCTGCCCACCAGCCCCACTGCGGCCTACATGGTTGCTGGAGACTCACAGTAGCCCAGCTCCAGGTTGAGCTGTTGTTCATCATCTTAATTGTAGAGGGTGCAGCGTCACTGGCCCTCTCTATGGGATCCAAACCAGGGCCCTGCTACTCAGACATGGCATCCCACACCAACTCTTAACCAACATGCCACTCGGCCGGCCCAACATTATTCAACTTTAAATACTGAATGACATATAACTTTAAAATTATATTTGAGACTTAAGTGGAAAAACAAATAGAAATGCATAGGTTCTATTGAGCAAGTGATATTCCAAAGAGTGCTGCTTGGACACAGCAGTGAGATGCCCATTGCTCATCTACACATGGATGATTATTTGCCTGTCCTGTGATTCCCTCTTTCTGTCCACCCCTGTCTTTCCCTATTTCCTTTGGGTGAATTGGTGATGCTGTCAAATGAGTTGGGACATTAATGTACCTGAATGCATGTTTAGCAATGCCATTCTAAATTAAAAAAAAAAAAATTAAAGTAGATATTTTCAACTGACATACAAGAAACCAAACCAAAAAAGGCATCAGAAATTCCAAACATGACATTAGATCAAGAATTATTTGTAAATGTTTAAAACTATTACCACATGATTTCAGGATTAGAAAGATCTTTTACTTTCAATTTTAAATACCTGATGCTTCACTTTCCTTCACATCACTTCCCTAGGCTTGAAAAACTTCTAAAATGATGGGATATTACTATCCAAGGCACCTGACTCTCCTTAAATAAAATAGCTCTCTTTCCCTCATACCATCCCTGGTAAGAGCTCTAACAAAGTTTTGATGTTTTCCTAAATGTGGTTTTGCTATGTGTTCTCTAAGCAAACTGGATGCTATTTTTTGTTAAATATGCTTGTAATACACACACAAATAATATTTGTTTTTTAATATTGAAAAGACTATTTCTAGAAACTCACTTCATCAAGAGAATCCAGCATAATCTGTAAAGGATACTATCATAACTTGCAGTAGTTCTTTTAAGATGAATTAAATTCAGAATCACTAATCAGATACGTTCTCATTCCCTTTTTCTCTCTCCAACCTCATACTTTTTTGTACTCTTAAAATATTATGTGAAACCATAAATATAGTTTGTAACTAAATTTTTTATATTTATTCACGTAAGGTCACTCAGTATACTAACTTTATTAGCAAATTAATTTTATTCAATATTAATATTGTACAAGTTATTAAAATTTTATTGCCAATAATTTCCAAAGACAGTTTTAATTAATAAACATTTAATATTCAACATTATGATACCCATATTTGAATCATAATTTGTTCTTGTTAAATTACTTTTTGGGCCTACCAATACTGTCTTAAAGCACTAGAAGTTTCATGTTATGGTACATACATGATGGTAGATCTAGGATAAGGCGTGTTCAGAATTTGAGTTTGCTGAGATCAGTACACTTGGAATGGACTGATGAGTCTTGGAGCTGGTTACTGTTAGTGGATGACTATTGCCATTCACATTTCGCTCACTAGCAGCACTTTCAAACCTGGGGTTTATGCACCAGAAATATATAGAACTCCAGGCTCTTGTGTTGATAATTTTATCCCTTTATGTTCCTGAAATTGATATGGTCTTCAGTCAATTTCTCTTGCTAATTAGAGTTAAATGGATTTTAGAAATCTTTTTTATTCTTTTTTTTTTTTTTTTTTTACAATATTACATATATTTTCTTAAGAAAGTGCTTTCAAACTGTTTTTTTTTTCTTCCTATTTTAAGACTCATACACATTCCAACACTGTCTGTAGGCTACTCATCACCCAGAGAAGGAAACTGGGGGAAGAGGAGAGAGGAAGAAGGCAAGGCTACCTATGCTATGAAAAGAATAACTGTCTAGAAAGGGAGAAGAAATAAAGACAAGGAGGCATGAACAGTCAACCTCAACAAAAGTGATTCTGCTATAGCAGATGAACTCAGGTTAGGGTCCAGGAATGGTGCTGAGGTGACCCCTAATTTCTCCTCTGAGTGTGGAGGAAAGCCATGGGTTGGAGGGTGCCAGATAGGAGGATTGGAAGCTCTTTTGGAAGGGTGGCTGCAGGATGCTCAGGGGCTATGCACATCCATCAGGGCTCTATGATGCTTGGTAGGCACCTTACCTCAGGAAACCTGACCAGAGGGTACTTCCTTCTTTGCTTGCACTAGCTCTTCTGCTACTCCTGGAACTGCATCCTTTCCTCCTCTACCTCATTCATCAGTTGTGGCTTTTTGGGGTCCTGGGTAACATGAGGGGACAGCCAACAGGACTGCTCTGACCTCCCCACAGTGTCTCATTACCTCCCAGCCACACAGGCTTACATCTCCTGCTCCTGAAAACCCAGGCACATTTCTGCCTCAAGTCTATACATCTGGGGCTTCCTTATGTCATCCAGGGTCTGTTCAAATGTCAATCCATCAGAAGGCCTTCCCTGATCACCCAATATGAAGTAACCCCTACATCACTCTCTATCAGGTCACCTTTTAATTTTTTTCCATAGCAATTATTATTGTTGATATTATTTTTATTTGATTAATTGTCCAGAAAGATATTAACTATACAGAAGAGGCACATGATCTGTCCCATTCATTGGTGTAGACTCAGGATTTAGAACAGTGCATTCCATAATAGATGCTTAGTAACTGGTTGCTAAATTAATGAGTAATAAAATGTTGACTTCATGTAACACCAGCATCATGGGATTAGACAATATATCTCACTTGTACTTCAAAGTAGGTTTTGGTCTAAGATCATATATATTAATAAAAATCTCCTTTCTCCTAACCTATCAGTTACATAAAATCAATTTATTAACTAGGGGAGGGTAATGGCCAGACAAGATAAGAGGGAATACGGGTAATCTGAGGTGACTTTATTAAAAAGGAAATTGACAAAGGCTGTCACAATGCCTAATCCTGGAGATTAATGGCAAAAAAGTTATTTAAAGCAGATTTGGGTTTCAGATCCCCCTCCATTGTGATGCATACTATGAGATCCTAATTCTGAGTAGCATGTCATTTAAAAAGCCTTTCTTCTTCCCTTCCTTCTTTCTTCCCTCCTAATGACACCAGGGTCTCAGATTCAACCATTTCATGTCTCATAGGATGACAAGATCACTGACAAAAATACCACAAAATATTTGTTAAGAAATTACATTTTCCTTTCATTTTGTGGACCACTTTCCTATTTCCAACCCAGAAAGAAGCTTCCTAGTGGAGCTCCTCATTTCAGTGACTACCTCCCACCCCACCCCACACTACTCCCATCCTTGGACTGCCTGTCCACATTTGGTGCTACCCTGAGGGAGGAGGGCATTATGCCCAAAGATGGTGTTGTCCAGGAGTTGCTCCTGAGCTGGCCTGGCCCCACCAACCCCCACACTACACTCTTCCTACATCCACCTTCTTGTTTGCAGTTTTCCCCTTTCCAACTACAAACTCCTTGTGATGTTGGACATTACCACCCCCTGCAAGCCCCATTGCTTGCATGTGGACTGCTTTTTGCTAATCACAGACTAGAATTAGTGTAAAGGAGGGCATGGCTGTCCCCAGATTGGATTGGAGGAACTCATCTATATGTAGCATATGACCCACACATCATGGGCCCTCAGTGTCTTCGGAGGCAGCTCTCCGAGGGTAGGGGGGCTTCGGGAGGGCAGGACTGTGCTTGCTCTTGAGAGAATGATGAGCTGAACTAGAAATGGAGAGAGAACAGCAGCAGCAAAACTGGGTGGAAGACCAGCCGCCCCACTTTGATCTTTCACTGAAACTAATTAACTCCTATTAACCCTCTTTGGGTCAAAAAATGAAGCTAAGATCGCTACTTTTATTAATGAACACATCCTTAAGGAGTGAAACTGAGCCACAGACAGTAGGCAAAAAAAGGGAGACATGGAGACCATGGTTGAGAATTTCTGCACTGGGGACTACAGGCCAGGTCTGGGGAGATGGAGTCCTTCTGAAATTGTGTACTGGAGTCTTAACCAGAAGACTGGAAATTTTAATTCCTGCAAGGCCTGTCCTCACCAGCCTTGATGGATCATTTCCTGACTCACATCTCTGAGGTACGATAGTGTATAATCTAGACCATGTGAAAGTTGAGGAATCCTCTGTTTATAATTAGCAGGACTAGCTACATTTCTGAAAAGGAACATTTTGGGAGTTTCTAGGAAAAAAATATGACCAGACAGTAGGAACCTGTTGACCATTTATTTGCACGTATCAGGCATGGCATGAGTCTGTACTCCCAAAGACCATCAGCAACAAACAGGCACCAGCTGGAGGGCAGGGAACTGTCCAACAGGGGGCAAAGTCAACACTGTGGAAGGTGAGCTAATTTGTACTTCTTAATCCCTTCCCCTTCTTTCATCAACACCTTCAACCCCCTCCGATCTGTGAACCATCAAAATGTTTTCTGTATCTATGAGTTTGTTTCTGTTCTGTTTGTTAACTTTGTCTTTAGATTCCACATATAAGTGAAATCATATTGCATCTGTCTTTCTCTCTCTGACATACTCCACTGAGTACAACACCTGCTAGGTCCATCCATGCTGCCACAGATGGCAAGAACACAGTCCCTTCCATGGCTGAACAATATTCCATTGTGTATGTGTATCACCTCCTCTTTATCCATTTTTCCCTCGACTGACACCCAAGCTGCCTCCACTTCTTGGCCATTGTAAACAATGCTGCAATGAACATATGGATGCACATGTCCATTCTAAGTAGTGTTTAGGTTTCTTCAGATAAATACCCAGAAGTGGTATACTGGGCCCCTCATTGTCTTTTATTATAGCCTTTGTTTTAAAGTCTATTCTGTGTAGTGTAAGTATTGCTTTCCCAATCTTTTAAATTTTTTTCATTTCCATTTTCATGAAATATCTTTTTCAATCACTTTCCTTTCTGTCTGCGTGTGTCTTTCAATTTGAAGTGAGTCTTGTGGGCAGCATATGTAAGGGTATTGTTTTCTTATCCATTCAGCCCTCCTATGTCTTTTGATTGGAACATTTCATTCATTTACATTGAAAGTAATTGTTGATATATATGTAGTTATTGCCATTTTATTATTTATATTTTTGATCCCCCCCCCCCATCTTAAAGAAGTCCCTCTAACATTCTTTGTAATACTGGTTGGTGGTGATGAACTCCTTTAGCTTTTTGTCTGGCAAACTCTGTGTCTGTCCTACAATTTTAAATGATAGCCTTGCTGGGTAGAGTAGTCTTTTTTGTAGGCCCTTAATTTTTATCATGTTGAATATTTTGTGCCAATCTTTTCTGGCCTGCAAATTTTCCATTGAGAAATCAACTGACAATCTTTTGGGAGCTTCCTTATTACTTACTAGTTGCCTTTTTCTTGTTGCTTTTAGTATTCTATCTGTTTTTAACCTTCACCATTTTAATTATAATGTGTCTTGGTGTGGGCCTATTAGGGTTTGTCCTGTTTGGGACTCTCTGCACTTCCTGGACTTGTATTTCCTTCACCAGGTTAGGAAAGTTTTCAGTCATTATTTCTTCAAATAGGTTCTCAATCTTGCCTTCTCTGTTCTCCTTTTTGCGCCCCTATGATGTGAATGTTGATATGCTTGATGTTGTCCCAGAAGTCTCTTAAACTATCCTCATTTCTTTTGGATTCTTTTCGCTGTTTCTATTGGGTGTTTTCTGCTACTTTGTCTTCCAAATCTCTGATTTGATCCTATGCTTCATCTAGTCTACTGGTGATTCCTTCTAGTGCATTCTTCATTTCGGTTATTGTATTCTTCATTTCTGACTGGTTCTTTTTTATGGTTTCTCTGCCCTTTTTTATGCTTGCAGTCTCTTTGTTAGAGTTTTCACTAAGTGCAGAGCATGCCTTATAACCACTGCTTTGAACTCTGTCTCTGGTAGGTGATTTACCTCCATTTTGTGTAGTTCTTTCTCTGGATAATTCCCATGTTCTTTCATTTTAGATGCATTTCTTTGCTTCCTCATTTTGGCTGCTTCTCTGTGTTGGTTTCTATGTATTAGGTAGATCAGCCATGTCACCCAGTCTTGGCTTATGTAGTAGGTGTCCTGTGGGGCCCAGTTACCTGCACTTGATTCTCCAGGAGTATGTCTTGTGTGGGTTGTGTGTGCTCTCCTGTTATAGTTGAGCCATGATTGCTACTGTCATGTTAGTGGGTGGGATTGACTCTCAGGCTGACTGGCTGTGAGTTTTGGCCACATCTATAGCTTATGGGCTACCATGCAGGAGGCTTACCCCACTCAGTGGGATTTGCCCCAGAGGTCTCTGGTGCTTGCTAAGACCACCCTTTGTGTGTGCCACTTGTGGGGCTAATTGGGCAGTACTCTACTATGGTCTGAAGCCATCTTCCAAGTATGTTAGTTCTGGGGCCTCTTGGGAGGGGCTCTGGTGCAGGTCTAGGTCAGCCACTACCTGTGGATGGACAGGGGCTACCTGGTAGGAGCTACAAAGCTATCCATGGTTGTTTGCTGACTGTGCTAAATCTGGAAGCATATGGGAGAGGATGGCTGCTACCAGTACCAGTAACTCTACAAAAAGCCAGGGCATCTGGAGGCCTGCTGCCACCTGCTGGCTTCCATAAGGTTCAGCCACTGATAAAGCCTCGGGCAGTATGCGCATTGGATAAGGCAAGGTCTCAGGGAGTCACTAGAGTGGGAAGGGTTGTGGTCACTAAGTTAATGTAGATTTTGATTTGGTATCAGTGCTGAGCCTGAAGAGACTCAGCAAAAGTCTCAGAGCACACTGAGGGGCTTCCAGACCCTGACAGTTTTCCAAGAAAGAGTGCAATGTGAGCAGAGCTGGCTACTTGTGGGGAAGGTACCTCTGAGATTTAGGGAGTTGGTTGGGTTGGGGGTCCCAGCTGAATCAGTAGTGCAGAGCAGGGGAGCTCACCAGGCCAATCAGATTCATATTTGGCCTGTGGGGGTGGGATTACCATAGGAAAGATGGCTCCTACCTGCTGGTTGCATGGGAAGAGGACCCCTCACCAGGAAATTGCTGAGTGTCCTCCAGTCCTGCCCCTGAAGAAACACACTTCAGTCTGTCCCCCATATGCCTCCGAGGCCTCCTGAATCACTGAAGCCAAGGTGAGTGCCTGCAAGTGACTGAGTCTGTGCACAGACTGTTGAAGAGGACTCTGGGTTTCCTGCTGCCTTCTGTCCCACATGGATGGTAGGAATCCCTACTGTTTTTCACAGTCGGATGATCTGGGGGCTCCTCTTCCTGGCACCAGTACTCTAGGCTAGGGAGCCTGGTATGGGGGGCTGGGGTCCCTTGCTTCTTTGCAGGGAATCTCTGCAGCCAAGATATTCCTTCTGATTCTCAACTGAATCAGGGAAGTTTAGGGTTCATTCTGTGTCTCCGTCCCTCCTACCAGTCTCAATATGGCTTCTTTTTTATATTTTTAGTTATAGGAGTTCTGTTCAGCTAAACTTCAGATGGTTCTTCAGGTTGATGTTATATAATTTAATTGTAATTTTAATGTGTTCACGGAAGGATGCAGGCCTGGTGTTTATCTATTCTACCATCTTGGATCTCTCTTATTGTAGTTTTTTTTTAAACTGTCCTTCCCTTCCTATCTTCCAAAGGGTCAGAAATAGAACACTGAAGCTATCAATGCTGCTCCATGAACAAGGATGTGAGACAGACTGAATGGAAATATTGGGGAGAAACTGGCTGGTTAAGGTATAGATCATCATAATAGTGACTGTCAGGAGGGAGTAAAAGGTGTTCTGAGGATCAGTAAGAATAAGAAATTAGGATGGAGGGGCCGGCCGAGTGGTGCATTGGTTGAGTGCTGGTTTGGGAAGCCAGTGGCCCCGGTTCGGGTCCCACATATGAGGGCCAGTGACACTGCCCTCAAAAAAAAAAAAAAATCTATGTGGTATTAAAAATCATGACTTCTTTAAAAAAAAAAAAGAAATTAGGATGGAGAGATAAAGGAACATAGGGGATTGTTATGGTAATGTGCTTTTGGTTATTGCATGTTGGAGCAGTGGTCAGATTAAGGAACTTCTTTGTATTCATTAAAAAAAAAGAGGGTGTTAACATGGAGAGGGTATAGAACTGGTGACTCAATATTTTGACTTTGGAAATTTGTTTTTGGCCCTATTGACCCTCTCTAGAACAAAGGGCTCTCACTGGCATTGAATTGATGGAAGAACTAAAACTTAACTATGCTTTACATCATTACAACCCAAAAATATCTCCAAAGCACAGAGACAAGCTGACTCCACACTGCCATAGGAAGCATCTACTAAAGTAGCAGTGCCACTTAATAATTGTTAAGGTAAGGGGCCGGCCGAGTGGCGCGGCGGTTAAGCGCTGGCCTGGAAAGCTAGCGGCCCCGGTTCGGCCCCACATATGAGGGCCAGTGACACTGCCCTCAAAAATAAATAAATAAATAAATAAATAATTGTTAAGGTAGACCCTGTGGACCTGTGTCCTTGTACAGGATCTTAGGTCTTCAACAAAGAATTTGCAACAATATTTGGAATACCACCAGGCTAAATCTAAGAGGGCTGTAGCACCCTCTGAATATATAGTGCTAGGGAGACAGGCTCCTCTGTGCTGAAACAAGTCAGTGGCTGACCAATTGGGATGAAATCTGTGCACTCAAAATTGAGGTACTGTGAAAAAGAATCTATTGCCAAGCACCACAGATATTGCTCCCATCAGAGAACAAAAAATTCCCCTTGAATGACACATCCTTCCATTTCTAACAAGAAACTCAACTTCATTATAATCTTATGGAACCAACATTATGAATTTGGTCCACACATAGCCTTTCTCCAAGCTGGATTTATAGTCTGATCTCTCACCTGGGCTCCTACCAGAACTGCTGTCATTATCTTCTCTTTATCTTCTATAGGCACTATTATGGAATAAGTTGTGTCCACTCCCCCATTTATATCTTGAAGTTCTAACCCCTTGTCCATCAGTATGTATCTGTAATTGGAGATAGGGTTATTAAAGAAGTAATTAACATTAGATGAAGTCATTAAGGTGGACCCTAACCCAAAGTGACCAGAGTCTTTACAAGAAGAGATTAGGACACACATGTATGCAGATGGAAGACTATATGATGACACAGAGAGAAGAAGGTTATCTACAACCCAAGGAGAGAGGCCTTATAAGAAGTCAACCCTAATGACACCTTGATTTTGGACTTGTAGCCTCCAAAATCTAGAGAAAATAAATTCCTGTTTTTTAAATCACCCAGTCTGTGCTACTTTGTTATGGCAGCCCTAGAAAACTAATATAGTCACCAACCCAGGGATGAGAACAGAATTTTCCCTACTCCTGCATCCTAGGCCAAGCTTATTTGTAACACATTCTTTTTAAAAAGGATGTGTTAGAAGTACATGGCTTTGAAATGACTTTTTGTTGCAGATGTGTAGATTTAGTTACGGCATGATTTCTGGAAAATGCTTCAAAAGAAAGGAAATGTACTGGAAAAATAACATGATTAACGGGAATCTAGTAACAAAATAACTGGCCCCATAAGGAATTGCCATGTTTTGTAACATAAAACAGTTTTAAAAACCAATAAGCATATGAAAAGATGCTGAACATCATTAACCATTAGGGACGTGCAAATCAAAACCACAATAAGGTACGACTTCACATCCATTAGGAGGCTACTATTAAAAAAATCAGAATGTAAGTGTTGGTGAAGATACAGAGAAAAAGAACCCTGCACATGTTGGTAGAAATGTGAAATGATTCAATTGCTATAGAGAACTGTAGGGCAGTTCCTTAAAAAATTAAAAATAGAATCACCATATGATCTTGCAATCCCTCTCCTGGGTATATATCCAAAAAAATTTAAAACAGAGTTCCAAAGAGGTATTTGTGCACCTGTGTTCAAAGCAGCTTTATCCACAGTAGTGAAGAGGTGAAAACAGCCCAAGCAGTGCCCATCAGTGTATGAATGGATAAGCAAAATGCAGTACATACGTACAATGGAATATTATTCAGCTGCTACAACATGGGTGAATCTTGAAGACATTATGCTAAGTAAAATAAGCCAGTCACCAAAAGACAGATACTATATGATTCCACTTAATGAGGTCCCTAGAGCAGTCACATTCAGAGACAGAAAAGAGAACCCCTGGTGGTTGCCAGTGTCGGGGGACAAGGCAAATGGGGAGTTGTTGTTCAGTGGGTAAAGAGTTTCAATTCTGCAAGAAGAAAAATTCTGGAGATACAAGTGAATATAATTAACACTACTGAACTGCACACCTAAAAATTATTAAGATGGTAAATTTTATGTGAGGTGTATTACCACAATTAAACATTAAAAATAAAAACAGCTTTAAGGATTTCTAGGTGAGGCAGTCTTAGGCCTTCTTTTACCATGAAGAAAAATAAATATAACATTCTAAAAAAAAACCTGAATGCCTCATAACTTCACTGTGTATGTATAGTCATTTTCATGAGCAACTGAAGGAGCAGTTTTTAATATTTTAGAATATATATTCAAAAAAGCACAAAGGTCTTTTTAAAAAGTCACATTTGCCTATAAATGTTTTGTCTCAATTCATCAAAGACTGTTTACAGAATTCAGTTACTGGTTGACAGTGGAAAGCTCTTGCTGGATCATTTTGCTGACCATCTGGAGTAGAGTTTTAAGACTTACTAGATCATTCAGGCTCAGAGCTGAAGCTCTCTTGACTATGATATTGTCCTGTTTCTACATAATTGTAGTTATTATAGAATCTATTTTCATGGTGTTCTATTCTATCATGTTTTAACTATCAGCAGCTGATTAGTTGTCAGTGTTTTACCTCTTGATTCTGATTATCATTTTCATACTCATTTTAGCGATTACATTCTTGGCTTCTGTCAGAATTTGCAGGCTTGAAACATAAGTGAAATAACAGTTGAACCTAAATAATTGCTTTCCAGATTTTGTGTTTATCTAACTCAAATGATGTACTTATCTATTTGACTGTCTTACAGAACTATGAGAACATAAAAATACTTCTGGCATTATTAACATGCCTAAATCTACCAATAAGATCCCTGGGGAAAGTAAGTATACTGGGCATGTCTCTTAATCTTCAGGAATATTGTTTAATAAATTATCAGTTCATTGAATCACACCACTATATATAGCTTTATAAACATTTTCTTGATTTCAAAAACAAAAACAAACCAAAGCTAGTTATGAAAAATGTAAGGTACCACACTTCAAGGTTTTATACACATAAAAATGTTATTTTAATGAGATATTTCTGACTAGATTTCATATAGCTAGTGTTGGCAGAGGTGTTGGCATCAGGGATTAGCTAAACAATTTACATACAGCTTCTCAGAAGAGCAAGGTACCACACGCTGTAATGAGGACTATATTAAGTAGTTGTAGGGGTATATATATTATATTAATTTCTTATCAAAATTAAAAGAATCCTAAAAATTATTATTTCTCCATATTTGAAACTCTCACAGAACTTGGTTTTGAAAAAGGTCCTAGTAACGAGTACAACTGGGCCCTTCTCAGGTACAAGGGAATGCCAAAATGGGCCTGCAAATGGGAGCCGTGTAGAGATTAGTTCAAAAATCTTGCTGACTGTATTTTATTGAAAGCAGAATTTTCACCTGTAAATTAAATGGCAGAAGACAATAATCACTCAAAGAACTATAATATTTGCAGGGGTCTAGCCTCCATGAGTCCAGGGGTTCCCGCAGGTGCGGATTGCATTGGCGAGGAAAGAAAGAAAGATGGAGACACTGGAGAGAGTTTCACAGAAATGTCACACTTTATTGTTACAGCAAGTCTCCTTTTATAGGGACTCATGACCATTACCTCAATTACAAGTTAAGTTCCACATAGTTTCGATGTATTTTTCTTCTTTAGGACTTTTACAGTCTTTACTTCTTTGTAATAATTCTCCCCAGGGCACACTGTGACCTTTTCTACCTTTAAGGATAATCTCATCTATGATAATCTCTTTGTGACCCAGACTCAGTCTCTACATATCACCTAAAGAATGGTTACCATGACTACCTTGACTATCTAGTCCCAAATTTCAGCAGTAAGACTCACAGGGCATATACTTGAGCTAAAGCTTCAGTGTCTGTTGCTACAACAATGTACAAGGCAAAGAATCCAATTAAGGCTATTGATTAACATAGCTTATGGTCAGCAAGTCTTCTCTTATTGGAACTCTCATGGCCTGGAGACTTTAGACTTCAGGGAGACCTCTCACAGCAATGACCCTAGGCAAGTGAGCTCAACAGACTGATGAGATCATCAGTTTCTCACAGCAGGCCTTTGGCCTATGTGGCCAGGGGTCTGGGCCTCTGTTTCCAAGAGGCTTGAGTCCCCTTTTTCTTAGTCCTGTGGTCCCCACGGAGCTACTGCCTGGCTTAGGTTGTCTTCCCTCTTTTTTAGGAGATCTTACCTGTCGTTGGCTGCATAGTTATCTCTCATTTGGGTATCACAGGAACTTGCCATAAATGCAGTGAGGGTACTTGTCTCCTATAGGATCTGATGTAGAGGAAAGGCACATGGGTTCATAGAGACAGGAGATATTACATGACCAACCATAAGGCAGCACCCCAAACATCCAGTGCTGAGCATGGCAATGTGACCTTGTCAGACACTGGGGGGAATGTCGGCCCCCAACAAATATTGCTGAAAGCATATTTTCAAATAAAGCTTATATATTTCAGTAGTTACATTAAGCACATCAATTTTGAAACTATTATATGGCTTTTTCCATTTTTAACAGCTTTACTGAGTTTTAATTTATGCACCATAAAACTCACCCATTATAAGTACAATTCAGTGATTTTTAGTAAATGTATAGAGTTTTGTGATTACTGCCACAATCCAATTTTAGAATATTTCCATCTCCCCCCAAACCTCCCTTGTGCCCATTTGTAGTTAATCCCTACTCCTGTCCCCAGCTTTAGGCAACCACTGATATGCTTTCAGACTCAATGAATTTGACTTCTGGGTATTTCATATCAATGGGATCATATACTATGTGGGCTTTCTCATCTGGTTTCTTCTATTTAACGAAATATCTTTGAGGTTCATCCATGTTTTAGAATGTATCTGTTGTTCATTTCTTTTTAGCTGAATTGTGTTCCATTCTATGAACATTTTTGAATGTATTCACCACATGATAGACATTTGGATTGTTTCCAGTTTTGGTCTATTTTAATAAGGATGTTATATCTTTGTGTGGACATATGATTTCATTTTTCTTGGGTGGATTCCTTGGAGTGGAATTATTAAATTATATGACAAATTCATGTTTAACATTTTAAGAAACTGCCAAACTTTTTCCAAAACAGCTGTACCATTTTACATTCCCACCAGTAGTGCATAGGGGAGTTCTATTTTCTCCACATCCTTGATAATACTTGGTGTGGTTTATCTTTTTTATTATAGCCTTGCTGTGCATTTTTTATGATAAGTAATGCCCTTTGTCATTTAGTTCCCCTTGAATGATTTCTCTCCCAGGTGAGGAAGAGGAGGAGGCAAGGAAATCAAAGATGTTGTCTTTATGGCTGGTGGAGCTAGATTGGAGAGTGTGGCTTACATTTGGAACAAGAAATTGTTTTGTTAATAATGTCATCTCTGAATTTAAATGATCAACTGCAGGATCCCCTGCGTTTTCCCCACCGCCTTGTGGTCCCAGCCTACATGTTAAAGCCACTTGGGGGAGGAGAAAAGCAGGAAGCGATTAGCAGAGAGCAAGGAGCTGGATGCCAATATCCAGGTCAACATGGTAACCAGTAAATACTGATGGATCTGATGGGGCTGATGGATATAAGATGTCTACTTCTCCCTGGTCAGATAAACTCATTTGTACATGCAATGTGTGTGAAAGGTTGAAATTGGTCCTGTGATATAGTTTCCTTTTGGAGAATGGATCAGAAATTCCCACTTAGAAATGTGAGCAAAGAGAAATAGAATCCTCCTCAAATTTGTAGTCACGATGTTGTTTTTTGCACATAAACATTTGTAGGCATTTATTCTCCATTTTCTAACAATATTAATGTAACCTGAAATGTACATAGAATTTAACACCATGTAAAACACTAGTGCTTAAGATATCTTGTTCCAGTCTTAGTAATAAGACACTGATCTCCAAAGGGTATGACAACTTGTGAGTAACAGAGCTCAAACCTGAGGCAGGTTTGTGGCTCTAGGTCTGTGCCTTTGTCAGCACACCACCTAGGAAGCAGATACTATCTTTATAAAATTTATGAAATTTCCTGTGTGACTGCTTGCTTTTAAAAGGTAAAACAGTACTTAAAATATAGAATCACAAATTAAACCAATATTATTAAAAATAAACTATAGCAATACTATTACATGCACTACCAAAATGAACAGACTGCTTTCACAGTGCCTGAGCCAGTAGAAGTGTACACTTTTCTGATTTATGCATAAGGTGCTGTTTTATTTCACAACAATGATATGCATGAAAACGACTTCCTTGAGAAATGCAACTGCATTATTGACATACAACTACATTGTGACCCAGAGTTCCTTAACTCCAAGGAAACACATTCCAAATAGTTATTTCCATACAACTCTCTGTAGTTCATTCTTGGTTGTTATCCCTGCAGTCATTTCACGTTTCCATGTTCTAATAAAGTGTTCCCAAACTGGGTCCTTGTAATATTTGAATTCAGAGAGCTAGTACTATGTGGTCTATGAAAAAAATATTCCATGACCAAATAATTTTAACATTGGGTTTTAATAGTTTGTTTACTATAAAGAGTCTCTGAGTGTTTATTATGCTATGTGCATGTGAATTTTCAAGAGGGGTTAACATTTTTATTGTTTCCCAAATTTATTAATTTCAGAACTTTTCTCATGGAATAACTGATAACGTATGTGGGGCATTAGTATTCCCCAGGGAACATCTTTGGATATATGGCTATATAGAAATGTTTGACATTAATTTATCTAAACAAACAAACAAACAAACAAACAAAAAGCTGGGTAAAACCACGAAATATGGTGGAGAGTGTTTGATTGTTGAGTCTGATAAGGCAAGTGTCTTTATAGTAAAGATATTAATCAGTAATATTGAGGAGAAGAAAACTTGCTTACTTACAGGTTATCAAGGTATGGTAGGGATAGCCAAAAATAATGAGTGCATTTATTGACTATAAAAGTTGAGTCAGAAACTCTCATATTAATCTTCCCCCAAATCCTATAGAGTTAGAAACCATTATCCTCAATTTACTAAAACAAAGTTAGGTAATTGGAGTAACTTTCCTAAGATCACTCAGCTAATAGAAGTTGCAGAGCTGGAATTCAAAGCAAAGTTTGCACAACTCTAAAGGTCAACTGTTTCCTATACATATCTATTCTAAAATGTAAATTCTGCTTTGAGTGACTTAATATTCTATATCTATCAGATATTCATTGAATGAAGATTGCGACCATATAAAGTTTAGAACTTTTCAAATAGAAACCACAGAACAGAAAATATTACTCTAATGTTGACTTTTCTTCTTTCAGGGGTTTGGCAATTAGTTTATACTCAATCCTTGAGAAATCAGAATTCATTGTAAATGAAATTTAGTGTAGTAACACTTGATAATTCTGCTAGAAAATAAAAACACTTCTAATTTTGTGAAAAACAAGCTGTGGCATGCTCCCTCATATCAGATTCTTGTACCAGTCATCATGAGGAAAGATTTAAGAGGTTGTGTGTGTGTGTGTGTGTGTGTGTGTGTGTGTGTGTGGTGTGATTACTTGGAGAAAGACTAAATTAAAATATAAAATGGAGGAGGACTTTGTCTTTTCTCCTCATTTGCACTCAAAGGTAGAAAATAGCTGTATAAAGAGATGATTTACAAGAACCTTCATAGGACTAATGTGGCTTGACCAGAGTAATCACAGGAATAGAGTGAGCTGTGGCATCCTGGCTTAGGCCATGAGAACTGCCTCTGATACTGAAGGGTTGTGTTTTTTTTAAAGATTTTATTGGGGAATTGGGGGAGGGGAACAGACATGTTGTTGTAATTTTGTTCCTCAGTTTATTTGTGGAGGACACCACTTCACTGGCGCATGTTGGTATTATGATCATTGCGCTCTACCCGCTGAGGCAGTTGGTCGCCGGCCATGGAATGCCAGCTCATTGCGGCTCACAGCAGCTCACACCAGCTGCCTGCCACTCATGCTGGCTGCCAGCCACTCATGGCAGCCCAGGTCCAGGTCGAGATGTTGTTCACAATCTTAGCTGTAGAGGGCATGGCATCACTGGCCCTTGTAGGAACTGAACCAGTGGCTCTGCTACTCAGAGCTTGTGCTCCCAAGCCAACTCTTAACCAACTGAGCCACTTGGCTGGCCCCCTGGAAAGTTGTGTTTTGATGAGAGGGTAAGCCCCTGTTTTACCCAGAGTAGTAATCCTAACCAATGCGACTGTGAAGGGTGGTTGTCTTGTGTGGTGGTTTAGTTAGAGCTTAAAGTCAAGCAGCTCAGATTCTTGTGTCAGCTCACCACTTAGTAGGTGTGGAAACTTGGCCCTCCTAGTTGATGTATACAAGCTTCTTTTTCCTCATCTCTGTTCTAAGAACAATCATGCTAATCTCACAGGGTTATTGTAAGGAATACATGAGACAATATATTAGGTAATGTGTTCAGTCCACTGCCTGGCACTTGATAAAAATAATATAAATGGTAGCAATAAGAGCATGATCATTAGAAGTCAAATATTACCTCAAGGTAAACTTTCTAACAAAAGAAGATTACTAATTTGGGAGGTACTAAATCTTAGTTTGGAAGATCTCTTCGTAAGGAAGTTATAGGGAAAATCCAAGATTGTAGATGGGATTGTTCGATTTCAAATTCCCTGATTCCTTCCTTTATTCTCTCTCAGTTGGTGTTTCACTCATGCTGAGTTGCCCTCCCACTTTCATAATCAAATGAAACACCAAGTAATATGGCCACACAGAAGATGCAGAATGTGAGAGTTAGCCTTCTGGGTGTGAACCTTGAGAAGTGAGAAATGGGACACAGGAGGAAGCTGAGCAAATAAACTCACTCTTTCTTCCCGCTGCTGTGGACCACTCCAGAAAGTCCTGCATATGGGCAAGTTGGGTGTTCTCTAGCTGATTGTGAAGTGTTGTCATATATCACGAAGCACATTATCTCATATTTTCTTGCCTCACTTTGTTTTTTCTCACCTCACTATTCTGGTCTTGCACCTCTCAAATAATTAGGAGCTTAATTCTTGCTTCTGGATCTACTTTCTGGAAGATCTGGGCTAAAGACTGGTGCTTGTTTTAAATCTGAAATTTGCTTTTATTACAAAACTAAACTTTGACTTTCATCTCATTAGAAAGAACATCATATAAAAAGCAACACCAACTGATTTGTCTAGGATTTGTCTACCTCTTCATAATAAACTAATCACATTTTCATTATGTTAGTCATTTACATAAAAATTTAGGGGCCAAGACAATGAAGTGGCCTTTTTTAAAAAAACATACACAAATTTTGATACAGCAATAGGAAATACTAATCTCACACAGTCGAGGACACTAATTATTCTTCACAAAAGAGTTCATGGAGGCTTTCTGCCACTTCTGATACTTTATCATATCCTAGTTCACTGTGACTCCTCCTGCTGGTAACCAGGAAATAGTAAATAAATGATGTGCCGCCTGTATTGAAGATATGACCTATGTCACCAATATATAGATTTGAAGCTTCAGGGATTAGTAGATGAAATCCTAGTTGGTTTTTTTTTGTAGCTATGGGTAACTGAAAGCTTAGAGTACAGTTGTCTGTGTATTTTGTATAATATGTATGTGGTGGGTTTTTTTTTTTGATATTTATTGATCACCTGTTATTCATTAGGCTCTGTGATAGATATTGGGGATAAAATGATAAACTGGATAAATATGACTTCATGTAACTTATAGTCAGGTGGAAGAGACAGAAAAAATGACATACAAAAAAATGACTAAAAACTGTGATATATACTACTGTTAATCTGAAAATAAAAAGTCAAAATGAGAGACTTTTTGCATTTATTGGAATCAAAAATAATGCAATTCTGGCAGCACATATTCAGGGAGAAACCCAAATAGTATCCAGGTTACAGGGTGCAGGCAAGCAGTTTTTATGAGAAAAGGAAGGGAGTAATTATATGAATAGAAGAAAAAATTTTTATTGGTGCTAACAAGCTGATTTTTAGCAATACATGACTGGTTACTAATTATATCTTTAGAAAAAGTATCCATAATCATCATCCCTAGTGATTAGATGTCTGCTTGTCCTGTTGGCTTTACAAACAGTTGTTTATAAGACATTGTTGCTATGACCCAGTCCAGAGTTTATTTTGTCCAGTTCAAAAATTCCAAAGATTCAAGGAATAAAACGTGCAAGGCAGTTCCCCAGGAATGGCTGCTATGGATCCATTTTTTTTTTTTTTTTGAGGTCAGTATCACTGGCCTTCATATGTGGGATCTGAACCGGGGCTGCAGGCTTCCCAAACCAGCGCCCAACCACCACGCCACTCGGCCGGCCCCCGGATCCATTTTTAAATGGATCCACTTATGTCAAATTTCATACTCTGAAAGAAAAAAAAAAAAGAACAACCAGTGGACTGAGAAAGAAAGATGGGACGAGAGCCTATTATGGAGGATGGTCAGAAAAGCTCTCTCTGAGGATATAACATATAAACCCAGTCCTGAAAGATGAAAAGGAGCTGGCTATATGTAAAGTGTAGGTATGAGAGGGTATTTGGGATATTCACAATAATTTATACAAGAGTCCTGAAGTGGGACCAAGGATCCTGTCTGGAGCCTGAAACTGACACAGAATGAAAGGGAAAAGGTGGTACAAGGGAGCGTTGACCAGATTAAGAGAGCCTTGGGCACTGTGAGCTGAGATTTTAACTGATGTGCAATGAGACTCTACATCATGATTTTAAAGATGGAAGTCACTTGATCCAACTTAGGTACTAAGACTTACTTTGGTTTCTGTGTGGAAAACTGGCTGGAGTTGGGGAGAGACAAGTCAGTATGTTGTTGCCATAATTATAAACTCTATGGTGAGAAGATCAAGTGACCCAAACCAGTGAATGTTAGTGGAAAAAGAGAGAGGTAGATGATTCCAGAGGTAAATGATTCCAAAATCTTGAATTGCAAGTAACTTTGTTTGCAAGTGTTCTGCAAGATGAACAAACATTTCTAATATATTTTAACTTGGTAAATGTGCAATGTCTTACAATAGGAGTAGTTTGTTTCTGGAACAAATTATGCTTCAAACCAAGATATTACTGTATTTTAAGGGAACAATTTATATAACTTATTGATGGATTGGATATGATGGGTAAGGAAAGGTAGTCATCAAGAGTGATCTCTAGGTTTCTGAATTGAGGAATTAGAAAGATGATGGAAATACTGGGGGATTGGGATGATGTTTAGAGGAAGAAATAATTTCTTTCCATTTTAGAAGAACTATTTTGAGATATATGTGAAGATATTTAAATGGAAAAGTCAAGTAAGCCATCAACCATATGAGTTTAGAAATCAGAGGAGTGTTCTGAGCTAGAATTATAAATTTAAGAGACATTCTGTTATAGCTGATATTTAAGACATAAGATGAGATGAAAGCACCTAGATTATGTTGAGAAGAGCACTAATCAGCTGATCTTGAAGAAAGCCAACAAAGGAGATCAAGGAGGAGCCAAGGAAGTGGGAGGGAAAAGACAGGAGAGGTGGAGTCCTTGGAGCTAAGGGAACAGAGTATTACTGGAAGAGGAAAGAACGACTGTGTTGAATACTACTGAGAGGCTGTGTAAGACACAGACAGGAAAGTTTCTATTGCATAAAATAACAGAAGTCAGTGACGTTGACAAGACTGGGTGGCATGATCAAAGCTAGAGTTAGACTAGATTTGCTTTGAGAAAGGGGTGAATTGAAAGGGCCAAGATGATGTGTGTGTATATATAAAACATTGAGTGGTGGCTGGACAGAGAATCAAAGAATGATTTCTTCACTGATGGAAATAATCCAGGAGAAAGGAAGAGATGCTGATTGAAGAGAAAGTAGATAACAGAAAACAATGTCTAGAGAACACAAAAAGGGATGGGCACCAAACCACAATTGAAGAGATAGTCCTTTGGTATGAGTAATGTATTCATTTTTTTAGGGCTGCTATAATAAGGTACCAAAGACTGGGTGGTTTAAACAATAGAAATTAATTTTACCACAGTTCTTGGGGGCTAAAAGTCAAGATCAAGGTCTCACTCAGCAGGGTTGGTTCCTTTGGAGGGGTATGAGGGAAAGGTCTCTCTGCTTGGCCTGTAGATGGCCATCTTCTCTTTGCATCTTCACATGATCCTTCCTCTGTGCATGCCTATCTGTGCTCAAATTTCCTCTTATTAGGACACCAGCCATATTGCATTCAGGCACACCATAATGAACTCATTTTAACTTAATTATTTCTGTAAAGACTCTGTCTTCAGATAGTCATTGTCTTAGTCCATTTGGGTTCCTATAACAAAAATACCATAGATCCAACTTACATGTGGAATCTGAAAATAAAAACAAATACAACTCCCGACCTTGAAAACTGAACTCATAGACACAGAGAATAGATTGGTGGTTGCAAGAGCTGAAGGGTGGGGAGGACAAATTGGATGAAGGTAGTCAAAAAGTACAAGCTTTCAGTTATAAGATAAATAAGTCCTGGGGATATAATGTACATCATGGTGACTATTGTTAACAATAATGTATTATATATTTGAAAGATGCTGAGAGAATAGATCTTAAAAGTTCTACTCATAAGAAAAGAATTTATAACTGTGCAGTGATGGATATTAGTCGTAGTGATCATTTTGTAATATGTACATACATGAAATCATTATGCTGTACACCTAGAAATAAAACAATGTTATATGTCAATTATATCTGAACAAAAATAAAGAGAAGCAAAACAAGAGAGAACTATATGAAAATTAGAAGATAATTATGTGAGGCTCAACATAAAAATAATAGAATTTTCAGATGTACCACAACCAAAAAAATAAAAATAAAAAAATAGGGGAGAAAATTTTAAGTAGAATAGAGCCAGCTGGGTGACTCAGTTGGTTAAGAGCTTGAGCTCTGGACAACAGGGCTGCCAGTTCGATTCTCACATGAACCAGTAAACTGTGCCTGAGCTGAGCTGCTGCTGAGCTTCCAACAGGTGGCATGATGGCTCAGCTGGTGAGAGCACATGCTCCTAACAACAAAGTTGCCGATTCGACACCCGCATGGGATGGTGGGCTATGCCCAACCACAAATAAGATTGAACACGGCACCTTGAGCTGAGCGGCCGTGAGCTGCTGACTGGCTGCAGGATGGTAACTGGACTAGGAGCTGAGCTAGCTGTGCCCTCCCCAACTAAAATTGAAGAACAACAATTTGGCTGTCCCCCATCCCTAATTCCCCATCAGTGTTCCCCTTCCCCAATTCCCCAATAAAATCTTTAAAATTTTTTTCAAAATAGGATACTTCAAGATAATTATATGTCAGGAAAAATATTTGCTTCTTATTTTAAGGGTTTACTAACTTTCAAGCAAAATAAATAAGTAAGTAAGTAAATAAATAAGACCTCTAAATGAAGGACCTAAAGAGGAGGCCATGTCAAGTCTGTGAGCATGGTTCAGAGCACACAGCAGCTAATTGTGGGAAGCTCCCTGCAAGCCTGAGAAGGAAGCTGGCGCATAACACGTTAAGCTCTTCCCCCCAATAGCTGGTGCTGAGTCGCCCAGAGATTCTCTATTGCTGAGCAAGTGATCTGCAGATTAAAGAGGACAGAGAGTGCCCCAACCTTTTTTTTTTTTTTTTCTTCTCTCTTCTTTCTAGGTGATCTATCTAATACATCGAAGCATTCACAGAACGACAGCCAGAATGAAGAAACAAAGAAACATATCCGAGTAAAAGATCAGAAGAAAACTCTAGAAATTGAACTAAATGAAACAGAGGTATCCAAACTTTCAGAGACAGAGTATAGAACACTGATGATAAGAACGTTTAAGGAACTTAACGAGGACACAAAGAAGGATAGGGAAACCATAAAAAGCAACCAGTTAGAACTAAAGAATATAATAACTGAAATGAAGAACACACTCGAAGGAATCACCAGTAGAATAGATGAAGCAGAGGAGCGGATCTGCGAATTAGAAGAAAAAATAGCAGAAGTCACACAGCTGGAACAACAAAAAGAAAAAAGCATAAAAAAGAATGAAAATAATTTAAGTGACCTCTGGGACAACATGAAACGCAACAACTTTTTGCACCATAGGAAGACCAGAAGGAGAAGAGAAGAAGTAAGGGATTGAGAATGTATTTAAAGAAATAATGAGTAAGAACTTCCCTACCCTGGTGAAGGAAATTGACATACAAACCCAGGATGTGCAGAGAGTCCCAAACAGGCTGAATCCAAACAGGCTCACACCAAGACACATCATAGTTAAAATGGCAAAGCTTAAAGACAGAGACAGAATCCCAGAAGCCGCAAGAGAAAGACAGCAGGTCACATACAAAGGAACTCCTATAAGACTCACAGCTGACTTTTCTTCAGAAAATGCATACCAAAAGGGGGTGGCCGGAGATATTCAAAGTGACACAAAATAAAGGTCTACACCAAGTTTGCTCTACCCAACACGGCTATCACTTAAAATGAAGGAGAGATAAAGAGCTTCTCAGAAAAGAATAAGCTTAAGGAGTTCATTACCACCAAGCCAGCATTTTAGGAAATGTTGAAAGGGCTTTTCTAAACAGATGAAAGGGGAAAACAAGCTAACCCAGGAAGACAAGATACAAAAAACAAAATGGCAATAAATATGCACCTATCAGTAATTACTTTAACTGTGAATGGGCTAAATGCTCCAATCAAAAGACACAGAGTGGCTGAGTGGATAAGAAAACAGGACCCTGCACATGCTGTCTACAAGAGACTCATCTCAGATCAAAAGACACACACAGACTGAAAGTAAAGGTATGGAATAAGATATTTCATGCAAATGCAAATGAGAAAAAAGATGGAGTAGCAATACTTATTTCGGACAAAATAGACTTTAAAATGAAGACTACAATTAAAGACAAAGAAGGGCACTACATAATAATCAAGGGATCAATTCAACAAGAGGACATAACCCTAGTAAACATCTATGCACCCAATATAGGAGCTCCTAAATATATAAAACAGTTTTTGACAGACATAAACACAGAGATCAACAGTAACACTATCATAGTAGGGGACTGCAACACCCCATTGTCACCAATGGAGAGATCTTCCAGACAGAAAATCAACACAGACATAGTGGCCTTAAACGACTCTTTAGACCAGCTGGATTTAATTGATATTTTTAGAGCATTTCACCCTAAAGCTACAGAATATACATTCTTCTCAAATGCACATGGAACATTTTCCAAGATAGACCACATGTTAGGCCACAAAACAAGTCCCAATAAATTTAAGAAGATTGAAATCATATCAAGTATCTTCTCTGACCACAATGCTATGGAACTAGAAATCAATTATAAGAAGAAATCTGGAAAGTTTACAAATACATGGAGGCTAAATAGCGTGCTACTAAATAGTGAGTGGGTCAAAATGAGATCAAGGAGGAAATCAAAAGATACCTCGAGACAAACGAAAATGAAAACACCATGACCCAAAATCTCTGGGATGCAGCAAAAGCAGTCCTAAGTGGGAAGTTCATAGCAGTGCAGGCTTACCTAAAGAAGGAAAAAAATCTCAAATCAACAGACTATCTTTAAAGCTAAGGGATCTCGGGAAAAACAAACAAACAGGAAAACAAGCCTAAAGGGAGTATAAGGAAGGATATAATAAGTTCCAGAGCAGAAATAAATGAAATAGAGAACAAAAAAACCCACAACAATACAAAAGATCAATGAAACCAAGAGTTAGTTTTTTGAAAAGATACACAAAATCAACAAATCCTTAGCCAGACTAACCAAGAAAAAAAGAGAGAGGACCCAAACTAATAAAATCAGAAATGAAAGAGGAGAAGTGACAACAGATAGCACAGAAATACAGAAAATTTTAAGAAAATACCATGAGCAACTATATGCTTACAAATTCGACTATCTGGAAGAAATGGATAAATTTCTAGAACCACACAATCTACATGGTCTGAACCAAAAAGAAACAGAAACTCTGAACAGACTAATTACTGCCAAAGAAATTGAATCAGTAATCAACAATCTTCCAACAAACAAAAGCCCTGGACCAGATGGCTACACAGGTGAATTTCACAAAACATTCAAAAAAGAATTAATACCTATTCTCCTCAAACTATTCCAAAATATACAGAAGTATGGAAGGCTCCCAAACTCTTTCTATGAAGCCACTATCACCTTCATTCCTAAGTCAGACAAAGATATTACAAAAAAGGAAAACTACAGGCCAATATCCCTAATGAACATAGATGCAAAAATTCTCAACAAAATACTAGCAAACCGAATTCAGCATCCCATTAAAAAGATCATACACCATGATCAAATGGGATTCATTCCTGGTATGCAAGTTTGGTTCAATATCCGCAAATCCATTAACATAATACATCACATTAACAAAATGAAAAATAAAAATCATATGATCATATCAATAGATGCCGAAAAGGCATTCGACAAAATCCAGCAGTCATTTATGATAAAACCTCTTAGCAAAGTGGGAATAGTGGAATCATATCTCAAAATAATAAAGGCCATATATGATAAGCCCACCCCAAACATCATATTCAGTGGGGAAAGGCTAAAAGCTTTCCCCTTAAGATCAGGAACAAGACAAGGCTGCCCGCTTTCACCACTTGTATTTAGCATAGTTCTGGAAGCAGTAGCCACAGCAGTCAGACAAGAAAATGAAATAAAAGGCATCCAAATTGGAAAAGAGGAAGTAAAATTGTCATTATATGCAGATGACATGATACTATATATAGAGAATCCCAAAGACTCCACCAAAAACTGCTCAAACTGATACAAGAATTTGGTAAGGTAGCAGGATACAAAATTAATATTGAGAAATCAGTGGCATTTCTATACACCAATAATAAACTATCAGAAGAAGAAATCAGAAATCAATCCCTTTTACAATTGCTTCAAAAACAATAAAATATCTAGGAATCAATTTAACTAAAGACGTAAAAGACCTGTATTCAGAAAATTATGAGACACTGAAGAGAGAAATCAAAGAAGATACAAATAAATGGAAATACATACCATGCTCATGGATAGGAAGAATTAATATAGTTAAAATGTCAATACTACCTAAAACAATATATAGATTCAATGCATTTCCAATCAAACTACCAAGGACCTTTTTCTCAGTAATACAACATAGAATCCTAAAATGTATATGGAACCACAAAAGACCCTGAATAGCCACCGCAATCCTGAGAAATAAGAAGAAAGTTGGAAGTATCATGCTACCTGACATCAAAACATACTACAAGGCTATAGTAATCAAAACAATATGGTATTGGCATACAAACAGACACATAGACCAATGGAACAGAATAGAGACCCCAGGAATAAACCCATCCATGTACAGTCATTTAATCTATGACAATGGAAACAAAAATTTACATTGGAGTAAAGATAGTCTATTTAATAAATGTTGCTGGGAAAATTGGACTGACACATGCAAAAAAATGAAAGTGGACCACCTACTTACACCATATATGAGAACAAACTCAAAATGGATTAAAGACTTAAATGTAAGACCTGAAACTATAAAACTCCTAGAAGAAAACATAGGCAGTAAGTCTGCAGACATTACCCTGAGTAATATTTTTACTGATCTTTCCCCTCGGGCAAGGGAAATAAAAGAAAATATGAACATATGGGATTACATCAAACTTAAAATTTTTTCACAGCAAAGGAAATCATCAATAAAACAAAAAGGCAGCCTACTGAATGGGAGAAGATATTTGCCAATGATATATCTGATAAGGGGTTAATATCCAAAATTTATAAAACACTCATGAAACTCAACACCAAAAAACCAAACAACCCAATTCAGAAATGGGCAGAAGACATGAAGAGGCATTTCTCTAAAGAGGACATACAGATGGCCAACAGGCATATGAAAAAATGTTCAACCTCACTAATCATCAGAAAAATGCAAATAAAAACCACAATGAGATACCACCTGACTATGGTCAGAATGGCTATCATCAACAAATCAACAAACAACAAGTGCTGGCGAGGTTGTGGAGAAAAGGGAACCCTGGCGCACTGTTGGTGGGACTGAAAATTGGTTCAGCCATTATGGAAATCAGTATGGAGGTATCTCAAAAAATTGGAAATGGAATTGCCATATGAACCAGCAATTCATTCCACTCTTGGGTATCTACCCAGAGGAATCCAAGACACTACAAAAAAATATATGCACCCCTATGTTTATTGCAGCGCTATTTACAACAGCAAAGACTTGGAAACAACTGAAATGCCCATTGGTAGATGACTGGATTAAGAAACTGTGGTACTTTTATACATGGAGTATTACTCCGCTATAAAGAATGAAATTGTACCATTTGCAACGATATGGATGGATCTAGAGACTATTATGTTAAGTGAAATAAGTCAGTCGGAGAAAGACAAATACCATACGATCTCACTTGTATGGGGAATCTGAAAAACTGAATGAATGAGCAAAGTAAACAGAAACAGTCTCATAGATATAGAGGAAAAACTGATGGTTGCTAGTTGGGAGGGGGCTGAGGATGAGGGAGAAGGGGAAGGGATTAGACAGCATAAACAGGTAACTACAATATTGCCACAGGGATATGAAAGACAGTTCGGGGAATATAATAATGTTGTGAATATTTTGTGTGGTGTCAGATGGTCACATGTCTTGTTAGGGAGACCACTTCATGGATGGAGTAGAGGCTTGATCACTGCACCGTATACCTGAAACTGATGTTGTATAATATTGTATGCCAACTGTAATTGAATATATAGATAGTCATGGGATGTGGATTATACGGTGGAAGGGAGTCAAAGGAATTGTAATAGATATGTATGATGGGGGGAGGAGTGGGGTGGAGAATTGGGGGAGGGGGTTGTCTCTTTGAGGGGTAAAAAGTATAGCTATTGGGCCGGCCGAGTGGCGCATTGGTTGAGAGCTGGTTTTGGGATACCAGCGGCCCCGGTTCGGATCCCACGTGTGAGGGCCAGTGACACTGCCCTCTACAGCCGACAAGGGCTCCACCAGGAGCTGGGCTGTGCGAGCCCTGGCAACGGTGTGGGCTGCCATGGGCTACAGTGAGTGGCCGGCTGCTAGCATGAGCTGCCAATAGCCACAGTGAGCGGCATCCAGAAGCTGGCGACTGATCTGCCTCATCCGTGAAGGTGCGGTGACGATGCCAGCATGGGCCTCCACAGCTAGACTGAGGAGCAGAGGGACAGCAACTTGTCTGTTCCCCTCCCCCAATTCCCCAATAAAATCTTTAAAAAAAAAAAGTATAACTATTGCACTGTGTTGTACACCTGAAGGTAATTTAAAAAAATGTTTATTTCACAATAAAATTTTTTTAAAAAAAGTAAATAAATAAATAAATAAATAAGATCCACATTATACAATGAACACTAAATCCTTGTTTCCCCTTCCTTATCCAAGCTAGCTAATATAATGACTAAGATACTATAATAGCTTAACAAGCCTTTATGTTCCTGGGCCATCTTTTATCAAGTATCCAATACCCTCCTCTCCCCAAGCAACACTTAATAGTCCTCAAGCCTTCCTATTGCACTTAGAATGCATTCAAAGTTCTGTTTCTGGATAACAAGTCTGCTCATGTTGAGGCCCTTAATTAACTCTCCAGTCTTCTTGCTGTCCACACTCTCCCTTCAGCTGCAAGGCTTCACTATTGATCCCTGGACATGCAAAGCTCAGGACCTTGCACTTGCTTTTACCATTGGCCTGGAATTATTTTTTTCTATATATTTACATGTCATCCCCCATACTTTTATTCAGGTCTCCATACAATGCAGCCTCTGATGCTACTTCATTTTGATTTTCACTGATATTACAATCTACATTTTACTTCCATTGTTCTTTCTGCCTTTATTTTCCATTGCTTCAAAGCACCTATTATTAATGGAATCAATACAGATTGATTATGTTGTCTTCTTTATGAAATATAAGCCCCTTGCTAGAAGAAACATTGTTTAATTTGTTGTGACTGATATCTAGAACACTGTTTGGCAAAGAGTAAACACATAATAAAATTTTACTGGATTAAATAAATAAAATTGTAGATATTTTCTATCCGTTTGCATCTATACCTCGAATTTTTGTCTTCCTCAATCCTATTTTTCCTTTAAACTTGGCCAAGCCAGAGGTTTTTATTTTTAAAAATAAGTTCATAGGGAGGAGTCCAATAGATTCTACCTATAACTACCAAAAGTAGGGGACATACTAAAGCAGATATTACTGAGGGGATCTTGGAAGAGCATGGTCTGAGGAGGTTTCCATACAGGACTCTAGGAAAGCGGGGGGAACTCAGAGGAAAACAAGTGTGTGTGTCCTTAGGAGACTTAAATCCTGGGGACTTATTTTGCTAATGATCTTGTCTTCAAATTTAGCTCAGAATAATAATATTATTATTATTATTATTAAGATTTTAATGGGGAATTGGGGGAAGGGAACAGCATTGCGGAATCGGGGAAGGGGAATAGACAAGTTGTTGTCTTTTTGTTCTTCAGTCTAGTTGCAGAGGCCGTTGCTTCACTGGCCCATGTTGGTATCGTCATTGCGCCCGGATGAGGCAGATTGGTTGCCGGCCTCTGGATGGTCGCTCACTGCAGCTATTGGCAGCTCACGCTGGCTGCCAGCTGCTCACGCTGGCTACCGGCCACTCACTGTAGCCTATGGCAGCCCACTGCAGCTCGGGCTGCAGCCTACACCGTCGCTGGAGCTTGCAGCCCAGCTCCAGGTGGAGCTGTTGTTAGCTGTAGAGGGCAGTGTCACTGGCCCTTATATGTGGGATCTAAACCGGGCCACTGGTGTCCCAAGCCAGCTCTTAACCAATGCGTCACTCAGCTGGCTCAAGCTCAGAATTATTTGAGTTCCCAATCTTCTGGACTTGGACAGTGAAAATATTAGTGGTGGCCATTGTTCTGGAAGGCATAGAAAGCCAAGGACCTATGGTTGATGTTGTTTTCAGGAAGCCCAGTGCATTGGGGATTCAGAAAAAAATTAAATTTGATTTGGAGAAATTAAAAAACTGTGACTTTCTTATATCTTATCTGGGAAATAAAGCTCATACTTCCTACAAATAAAATGTTTTCCATTTAATGCAACAGAAATAAAAATAATTGCAGCTTCACCAGAATTTTTGACCCCACATTTGAAATAGCAAGAGTATAAATAATCCAGATGCTGTAGGTGCAATAATCAAATACAAGGCATAATCTCCATGGAAACAAAACAAATACATCTGAAAAAAAAAAAAAAAGCATAGGCTGAGTGCCTTAAACATTTGTTTCTCAAAGTTCTGGAGGCTGAGAATTCCAAAATCAAGGAACTGGCACATTTGGTGCCTGATAAGAGGCTGTTCCCTGGTTCATGGGGCAAGGAAGATCTCTTGGGCCTCTTTTAAAGGGGCACTAATCCCATTAATAAGGACTCTGCCCTCATAAATTAGTCACCTCCTAAACACCCCACCTCTAAACACCATTACATTGGGGATTAAGTTTCAAAATGAATTTGAGAGGAGGACACAAATATTCGACTATAGCAGTCACATGCTGAGGTACTGGGAGTTAGAACTTCAATATCAGAATTTTGGAGGGGGACACAATTCAACCCATAAAAAGGAAAAACATTGTTTTCTACTGTAACAGAAAGGAGAAAAGATAGGGCAGACATGGGTAGCTATATAGAGTTGGTGGTAGAAAGATGAGGAGTGCCTAATTTATGGCTTTAGAGTCTCAGTGAAACAAGTATGTGTAGGAGATTAGAAAAGAGAAAAAAGAGAAGGTGAAGGGATTGGAAAATGCAAATTAGTATTCAAATATAGGTGTGGGGATATGAAATACAGTATGAGGAATATGATCAATAATGTGGTAAAGATTATGTAGGATGCCAGGTGAGCACTGGACTTACAAGGGGGACCACTTCATGGACTGTGTAGATGCCTGACCAATGAACTATACATCTGGAGCTGAAGTAGAATAATATTGAATGTTAACTATAGTTAAATATATATACAGAGAGTGCCAAAAAATGTATACACATTTTAAGAAAGGAAAAAACTGTATTAATTGTAATAGTATATGTTGATAACAAAAGATGAATACAAGTCACTTTTGACTTCTGCAATTACAAGAGGTGCTCAAAGTGGTTACCATCAGCATCCAGACACTTCTGATTATGGCGAACTACTGCTTGAGCATAGATAACATCTCTTAAAATGTGTACAGTAAGTCCCCGACTTATGAACATTTGAGTTGTGAACTTTTACAGATATGAACAGACCTTGCATTATGAACATTTGTAGATGCGAACAATTTGTGGAAGTAGCTCATGGATCTGCTGGACATTGTCACAGCTGTGCTGCTATGTGCTTACTGTATAGTACGGTAGTTACAGTAACACAATGCTCAATCAGAGCCCAGGATGTCTGGAAGCAAGAGGAAAAGCAATGATGATGTGAAGGGGACTGCTAGGAAGTGCAAAGCAATAACCATGGAAACAAAAGAGAAAATAATTGAGTGATTGGATTGAGGCGAAAAGATGGTAGACATCACTCATTCTTATAACATGAATCATTCAACCATTGGCTTTACATTGTGTATTTGTATCAAAGGTGTATAAGACATCCTTTGTTGGACTTACGAATGAATCTGACTTAGGAATGTTCTCCTAGAATGGAACTTGTTTGTAAGTTGGGGACTTACTATATACATTTGTTTGACACCCCTGGTATATAGTTAAGGGATGTAAAGTACAACACAGGGAAGGTAGTCATTGGTATTGTAACAACTATATAGGATGTCAGAGGGGTACTAGGTTGCGGGTGTTATCATTTTGCGAAGGGTTAAAGGTCTAACTCTTATGTTGCTTTGTATACCTGAAACTAATAAAAAAAATTTTAAATTTTAAAAAATGGGGAAAGAATAAACTAAAGAAAAAAAAAGAAAGAAGAAGAGCTCTGTAGAAGAAAAAAAGGAAAATAGAAAAAAGTTTTAAGCAGTTGCCTGGGTGAATGTGAATATTATCTTACTAAAGAAACATAGTAGAAGTCCTGAGCTATGAGCCCATTTCAGTTTTGTGGTCATGAATTTAAAGTGAAGCCATCCAGTTTGGTTTATAATTTCCTCCAGTGACATGCAGCTGCCCCAGAAGGTAGAAGAAAACAGATGGAATTTTATCGAGCAAGTGTCACTCACCACAAGGAATTAAAATAACATGCAATTGTGAGAGAGGTTTAAAATAACACAAACATTTAGAAACAATCGATGACTCTCATCACAAAATGTTAACTGCTACCAATTATACTTCTATATTTTTCTGGTTCTCTCTGAGCTTGGATAAATCAGTTTCCATTAAATCTTTACATAGAATCCCAGGCTTTCTATGGTCTGTGTCACATCACTGGGCTTCAGAATAGCTGAATCTGACAAGTATGACCCTCTAGGTGGGAGTCGGTTTTCACAAGAGATCTTAAGGTAGATCAAAAGTTTGCTGGAGGGCCAGAAGACCAAGCCAAGGCTCCTAACTGGTGAAGGACTCAAAGCATTGACTTTCATGTTTATGTATAACTAGGAAGATAAGAAAAGTTACAACATTTTGTATTCATAGCTTCAAATTAAATTTATTTATTCATTCAGCAAATATGTACTGAATGCTCAGTATGTGCAGGTATTGTTCTCATGCTGGAGATGGTGAACAAGATCTCTGTGTATAGCATTTAATAGAGGAGAAAGAAGGAAAACGTATGAGGTAAGCAAACTTTTAATATAATTTTATGTGGGTATGACAGTATGCATAATGAAGGGTTGAGGTGGGGAGGGTTCAGATAGGGTGACTGCATGAATTCATGAGGCTGTGCATTTGGGTAGAGTGGGACAGAGCAGGACAGAGCAGGAGGAAGGAGCACTTACAGCCCTACAGAGCTGGAACATTGCTCTCTATAATTATTGTTTGCTGAAATGTAGATTGAATGATAAATCTGCCTCATGGGGATTCTACTTCTTAGTATGCAGTGATTTGTATACAGTTTGATTAACCATTGCTATATTGGATACATTCCAATGAAGTAAAAGTCTTGTTATTAAACTATTAGTGACTACACAAGTATTGTGTCCATTGTCTCAGTTGATTCCTCTATTATTTGAAATTTTAGTAACTGTTTATAACCTTGTCAAAAACAAATAGAAACCTTGAAGCCACACAGACTCTCAGTTTTTAACAACTGATAGAGACACTAAAATGGTGCTCTCTACATCATTACAACTGCTCATGTGCTTTAGTATGTAGCTGATTTTTATTATAACACAGAAAATATTTCCATGTTAGAGTATTATCACATGAGCTTTTGCCAAATATAAGCCCACATCTCCACCATGACATGATAGCTAAACAACTTTGGTATTAAAAGGTAGAGATATTTAGGAGGGAAATAAGATCACATTTTAGAAGGAAGCCTCCCATACAAGTGGCATGTATGTAAATATATGTCCATGGGGCCGGCCGAGTGGCGCGGTGGTTAAGCACTCGCTTGGGAAGCCAGCGGCCCCGGTTCGGTCCCACATATGAGGGCCAGTGACACTGCCCTCAAAATAAATAAATAAATAAATAAATAAATAAATAAATAAATAAATAAACAAACAAATATATGTCCATGTCCAGGAGTTCTATACTTCCATTTATTTCAAGAAACTTAGAAATACATAAAGGGCAGTTTTCATTACAATAAGTAAGTCCCAAGTATGCTACTTTATTCAGGTGATGTTTTGTATAGGATAGTATTTTGCATCTGGTTATTTGCCAAGTAGTTGAAAATATGCTGTTGATTTAATTTCTATCATGAACAATGCCCACTAGAAATGGTCAGCTCTGGCAGTTTCTAAGAATCACAATGGATCCTCAGCCTCCTTTCCCCCCTGTAAATGACTGGAAAGTAGATCAACTGCTCAATCAGAGGTGACTTGGGGAGTTTGTAAGTCGATACCATGCAGTTGGTCATTCAGTCACTGACTGGTTCAGTATGTTTTTCTCTACAGAATATAAAAGTATTCCATGTTTTGCTTTCCCTGGTCAACTCTTCATCAAGAGGTGAAACATATGGCAACTATTTAGGCCATTAGCTATTATTTAGCAAAGGTGAATAGACTCAACTTTATCTTCAAAACTATTGAAGAACAGAATAATTGAGGAAAATAAAGCTGACATTACATTTATGCTATGACAGGTTTCCTTCTTTACCTAACAGACAATAATAAGAATATAAGGCATCTGATACCCTACACAATTACATTGTTTTGCATACCTGAAATTAATAAAAAAAATAAAATGAAAGAAAGAGAAAGAATATAATGCAACATCCTAGAAACTTTTGCTGTCTTTGTTTTTATAATAACTTTGTTATTATAAATCACAAAATTTACCCTTTTATAGCGTACAATACAGTAGCTTTTAGTGCATTCACAGATATGGTATGTTCATAGTATATTTTAATTTTAGATATTTATAACCCCCTAAAGAAATCTCATACCCATTATCCCCTCCCAGCTTCTGACAACTTTCTGTCTGTATGAATTTTCCTGTTCATTATTACTTTATTCTCTTATCTATAATTATATGTCTTCCTGATTGATCAATCCTTTTATCATTATAAAATGTCCCTTATCTCTAGTAACAATTTTTATATGGAGTTTATTTTGTCTGACATAAGTATAAACACTCCACTCTTCTTTTGATTACTATTCTCAAACTGCATATTATACCACCCCTTTTTTTTCAACCAATTTTTGTTTTTAAACCTAAATTGTGTCTCTTGTGGATAGCATACAGTTAGATCATGATTTAAAAATTCATTTTTAACAACATCTCTGCCTTTTGATTGGTGTGTTTCATCAATTTTCAATTAACATAATTATTGATAAGATTTATTTCTGCCATTTTGCTATGCATTTTCTTTATATCTTCCATCCCTTCACCACTTTATTCCTCATCAGTACCTTCTTTTAGGTTAATAGATATTGCCTATTGTATGATTTTAATTCATTATTTTTACTGTATTTTTTGGAGATATTTTCTTAATTGTTTCCTTAGAGATTACAATTAGCATGATAACTATAAAAATATTTATTTCGGGCCGGCCGAGTGGCGTACTGCTTAAGAGCTGGTTTTGGGATGCCCGCGGCCCCGGTTCGGACCCCACATATGAAGGCCAGTGACACTGCCCTCTACAGCTAACAACAGCTCCACCTGGAGCTGGGCTGCCAGCCCCAGCGACGGTGTAGGCTGCAGCCCCTGCTGCAGTGGGCTGCCATAGGCTACAGTGAGTGGCCGGTAGCCAGCGTGAGCAGCTGGCAGCCAGCGTGAGCTGCCAATAGCCGCAGTGAGCGACCATCCAGAGGCCGGCGACTGATCTGCCTCATCCAGGAAGAATGCAATGACTAAACCAACATGGGCCAGTGAAGCAACGTCCTCCACAACTAGACTGAAGAACAAAAATATAGCAACTTGTCTGTTCCCCTTCCCCAATTCCGCAACACTGTTCCCCTCCCCCAATTCCCCAATAAAAAATCTTTAAAAAAAAAAAATTATTTCAATAGTCTACAAAATCTTTGTAATATAGCACTCTTTCCTCCCCTCTCTTTGTCATTAACATTACAACTTGATACATTATAAGCCCATTAATACATTTTTAAGTTACTGCTTTATGCAATTGTCTTTTTAAATCAGATAGGATTAGAAAAGACATGCAAAACCACACTTATACTGTCTTTTACATTTACCTATCTGGTTACCTGTACCAATGCTCTTTATTTTTTTATATGGATTTGAGTTACTATCTGATATCTTTCATTTCAACCTAAAGAACTCCCTTTAGTGTTTCTTGTATAGCAGGACTATTAGTGATGAATTCTGTTTTTGTTTACCTGGGAATATCTTAGTATCTTGTACTTTTCGAATAATAGTCTTGCCAGGTATGGATTCTTGTTGACAGTTTTCTTTCAGAACTCTGAATATGCCATCCTGTTACCTGGTGGTCTCCATAGTTTCTGATCAGAAGTTAGCTGTGAATCTTATTGAGGATTCCTTGTATAGGATGAAACTTTTTCCCTTCTGCTGCTCTAAGATCTCTTTTTGTCTTTGTTTCTTGACCTTTTGGCTATGAATTTTGAGTCATAAATATCTTTGAGTTTATAGTATTTGGGGTTGGTTGAGCTTCTTTGATGATTAGATTAATATTTGTATGAATTTGGAAAGTCTTCACCCATTTTTTTCTTCAGTACATATGAGTATATTTGCCTCTTGCACTTCCTCCCCCCCTTCAGGAGCTTTGTTATGTGTGTGTTGTCATGCTTTATAGTGTCCACAGGTCTCTGAAACTCTCTTCATTTCTCTTTATTCTTTTTGGTTTTCTTCTTCAGACTGGATTATCTCTTTTGTTTATCTTCAAGTTATCTGAGACTTTCTTCTGCCATTCTGATCTGCTATCAGTGATGTTTTTCATTTCTATTATTATACTTTTCAACTCCAGAATATATATTGGATCTTTCTTTTTCTTTTTTGTCTTTTTTTTTTTTTTTTTTGAGGGCAGTGTCACTGGCCCTCATATATGGGATATATGGGACCCGAACCGGAGCCACTGGCTTCCCAAGCCAGTGCTTAACCACTGTGCCCCTCGGCAGGCCCTTTTTGTCTTTTTTTTTTTTTCAGTTTCTTTCTATTGATAGTCTCCATTTAGTAAGACAGCATTGTCATATAATTACATATAATTTCTTTTTTAATTAATTAATTAATTAATTAATTTTTTATTAATTTCAGATGTACAAAACAATGTAATGGTTACACATTACACCTGTCACAAAGTGATAACCCTCCCTCCCCCAATCTATTGCCCTTCTGAAATGTACTACAATTCTATTGGCTCTATTTCTTATACTATACTCCATATCTTGTGGGAAAAAAAATATATATATATACATTTGAAATGAAATATTATTCAGCTTCAGCTTCAGGTGTACAGTGCAGTGGTCAAACATCTATACCAACCATGAAGTGGTCTTCTTAACAAGACACATGCCCATCTGATACCCTATAAAATGTTTACAACATTATTGATTATGCTCTCCAAACTGTCTTTCTTATCCTCTGGCAATATTGTAGTTACCAATTTATGCTGTCTAATCCTTTCCCCTTCTCCCTCATCCCCACCCCCCTCCCCTCTAGCAACTATCAGTTTTTCTTCTATATCTCGTAGACTATTTCTGTTTACTTTGCTCATTTATTCAGTTCTTTAGATTCCACATATAAGAGAGATCATATGATATTTGCCTTTCTCCATCTGACCTACTTCACTTAGCATAATGTTGTCTAGGTCCATCCATATTGTTGCAAAAGGTAAGATTTCATTCTTCTTTATAGCTGAGTATTACTCCATTGTATAAATGTAGCACAGTTTCTTAATCCAGTCATCTACCAATGAACGTTTTGGTTGTTTTCAAGTCTTGGCTATTGTAAATAGTGCTGCAATACACATAGGGGTGCATATATTTCTTCAAATTAGCATCTTGGGTTTCCCTCGGTAGATACCTAAGAGTGGAATTGCTGGAACATAAGGTAGTCCCATTTCAAGTTTTCTGAGATACCTCCACACTGATTTCCATAGTGGCTGCACCAGTCTGCAATCCTACCAACAGTGTATCAGGGATCCTTTTTCTCCACAACCTCACCAGCATTTGTTGTTTGTTGATTTATTGATGACAGCCATTCTGAATGGAGTGAGGTGGTGTCTCATTGTGGCTTTTATTTGCATTTCTCTAATGATTAGTGAGGTTGAACATTTTTTCATATGTTGTTGGCAATATGTATGTCCTCTATAGAAAAATGTCTCTTCATATCCTCTTCATATCCATTTTTTAATTGGGTTATTTGTGTTTTTTTTTGCTGTTGAGTTGAATGAGTGTTTTATAAATTTTCGATATTAACCCCTTATCAGATATATTGTTGACAAATATCTTCTCCCATTCAGTAGGCTGTCTTTTCATTTTATTGGTGGTTTCCTTTGTTGTGAAAAAACTTTTTTTTTTTTTTTTTTGAGGGCAGGATCACTGGCCCTCATATGTGGGACCCGAACCGGGGCCACTGGCTTCCCAAGACTGTGCTTAACCACTGCGCTACTCGGCCAGCCCTGAAAAAACTTTTAAATTTGATATAATCCCATATGTTGATTTTTTCTTTTATTTCCCTTTCCTGATGAGATATATCAGCAAAAATATTTCTCAGGATAATGTCTGCTGCAAATTTATTCCTTATATTTTCTTTTAGGAATTTTATGGTTTCAGGTCTTACATTTAAGTCTTTAATCGATTTTGAATTCATTGTAGTATATGACATAAGGAAGTGGTCCAGTTTCATTTTCTCGCATGTGGCAGCCCAATTTTCCAGCACCATTTGTTAAATAGATTATCTTTATCCCAATATAAATTCTTGCTTCCATTGTCATAGGTTAAATGACCATATATGAATGGATTTATTTCTGGGCTCTTGATTCTGTTCCATTGGTCTATGTGTCTGGTTTTTTGTTTGTTTGTTTGTTTTAAAGATTTTATGGGGAATTGGGGGAGGGGAACAGCGTTGGGGAACTGGGGAAGGGGAACAGACAAGTTGGGGTCCTTTTGTTCTTCAATCTAGTTGTGGAAGACATTGCTTCACTGGTCCATGTTGGTATCATCATTGAGCTTTTCCCAGATGAGTCAGATCAGTTGCCAGTCTCTGGATGGCTCACAGTGGCTCTTGGCAGATCACACCGGCTGCCAGCCGCTCATGCTAGCTGCCGGCCACTCCCTGTAGCCTATGGCAGCCCACTGCAGCAGGAGCTATAGCTATGCCCTCCTGGGGACTCACAGCAGCCCAGCTCCAGGGGGAGCTGTTGTTCACCATCTTAGCTATAGAGGGCAGTGTCACTGGCCCTCATATGTGGAATCCGAACTGGGACCGCTGGCATCCTAAGCCAGCTCTTAACCAAAGCACCACTCAGCCGGCCCCTATGTGTCTGTTTTTATGCCAGTAGCATACTGTTTTGATTCCTATAGTCTTGTAGTATGATTTGGTGTTGGTTCATGTGATACCTCCGACTTTGTCCTTATTTCTGAAGATTGCCATGGCTATTTGGTGTCTTTTGTGGTTCCATATAAATTTTAGGGTTATGTGTTCTATTTCTGAGGAAAATATCATGGTAATTTGATAAGAATTGCATCGAATCTATATATATGGCCTTAGGTAGTATTCACATTTTAACTATATTAATTCTTCCTATCCATGAACATGGTATGTATTTCCATTTATTTGTATCTTCTTTGATTTCTCTCTTCAGTGTCTCATAATTTTCTGAGTACAGTATTTTTATTTATTTGGTTAAATTTGTTCCTAGATATTTTATTGTTTTTGAAGCAATTGTAAATGGGACTGATTTTTTGATTTCTTCTTCTGATAGTTTATTATTGGTGTATACAAATGCAACTGATTTCTGAATTATAATTTTGTATCCTGCTACTTTGCTAAATTCACTTATCAGTTCTAATAGTTTTTGGTGGAATCTTTGGGATTCTCTCTATATACAGTATCATGTCATCTGCATATAACTGTGTATTTTCCAGCACCCATCAGCCCCAAGTCAAGTTGTCCTTCAATCTAGTTGTGGAGAGTGCAGCTCAGCTCCAAGTCCAGTCACCACTTTCAATCTAGTTGTGGGGGGGGGTGTCACAGCCCACTATGCCATGCAGGAATCGAACTGGCAACCTTGTGGTTAAGAGCATGCAACTGAGCCATCTGGCTCCCCACCAGCAGCTCAGCAGCAGCTCTGTTCAAGTTGTCTTCAATCTAGTTGCAGCTCACTGGCCAATGTAGGAATCGAACCAGCAACCTTGTTGTTCAGAACACGTGCTCTAACCTACTGAGCTAACTGGCTGCCCCTATATATAATTTCTTTAGAAATTGTATCCTTTATTTCTTTGTCATATCTTAGTACCTGATATAAAATCTTATAGTAGTAAGTCCAATATTGGAGCTTTCTTTGTGACAGTTTCTATTGACTGTATTTTTTTTTCCTATGCAAAGGCCAAATTTCAATTATAGAACCTCAAATTTAAATTATACAGTTCATAATAAATTACAGTATTGGGTCTCACTCTTAACTATACCTAAGAAACTTTTAAAAAATACTATAATATCTAGCTATACCTCAGACAAATTGAATTGAAATCTTGGTGGCCGGGATCCAAAGAATGTGCATTAATATTTTCAAGTTTTTTAGTTTATACTTGAGAACCCCACAGGTTTAAGTCTGGCACTAATTGATTTGACCAACTTTCGTGAATACTCAAACAAAGAGGTCCAGCTGAGCCCCAAACCTATAATTTTGCTTACCTAACTTCACTGTTTATAGAGATACATGTGATGTAGAGCTAAGTGCACATAGTCACAATCCCTTTTGCTCTCTTCTCACCACTATTTTTTTAAGACTAATTATCCATTGGCATAGGTTTTTATTTTTATAATGGATGTCAAGAGAGAAACATTTTTTCTTTAGAATCGTTTTGCTTTAAAAACCTATTCTACAGGTATATGAATAGCACTTTGATGTTGTGGAAAAAGAACTAAACATCAGAAGACTTTGCTGGCATAGCTTTGTGATGTGGGGCAATTTTCTTTCTTTCTTTTTTTTTTTTTTGAGGGCAGTGTCACTGGCCCTCATGTGTGGCACCCAAACCAGGGCCGCTGGCTTCCCAAGCCAGCACTTAACCACTGCGCCACTCGTCCGGCCCATGGGGCTATTTTCTTTATATTTCAGAGCTTAAAATGAACTATGTCAGTAGCAAGATCTAGAGATCCTAGAGGATCCTTTCCAGCAGGAAGATTCTGTGACTACTCTGCCTATTCATTTATCTATCTATCTATCTATCTATCTATCTATCTATCTATCTATCTTCTATAGTATCTATCTATCTATCTATCTATCTATCTATCTATCTATCTATCTATCTATCTATCTATCTATTGTATCTATCTATAGTATCTATCTATCTATCTATAGTATCTATCTATGTAGAATTTTCTGAATCACTTATCAAAAACAACAATGGTTTCCCATGAGAAACAGATAAGACTCAGGAGTGTTTTGAATGATAAATAAAATAATGAATGTAGTCACACTTTGAAAACTAAAAAGCACATCCAAATACATACTTATATTCTGTTTTAAAACTATTCTGAGAGACATATGTGTATATATGTCCATCTGTAGAAGACTGTTTAAGATACATTATCATATATTAGACATGATATATGCTCCAAATCTAAATATTCCATTGACTTCAGGATGCATTACCCCTCTTGGTATCAATATGTGACAACCCATGGAGTACTGCTAACCAGGGAAGATTGCTTGAGGTTCAGTGAACACAGTTTTTATTGGGACTTCATTACACAGGCATAATTGATTGCCCCATGGTTGAACTCATTCTCCAACTCTGCTGTCCTCCCCTGAGGCTGGGCTAATATAAAGTGGCCCAGTGTATCCACCATGAGTGAGTAACTTTGTTAGCATAAACTGTTAGGGTGTTTAAGGGGTCTACCTGGTATAATGAAAACACTCCTATTGCCCCAGAAATTCCAGTGGTTTAGAGATTACCTCCCAGGGTCTGAGGATTTGAACTGAAATTTGAACTGAGTTGAACTGGTGTTCTTTAAATCATGCTAACTGAAATTCATGCATATTGGAACCATGCAAAGCAAAAACTGCACATACATGAAGGAATTGCTTATAAAAAATAAAAGAAACCCTTATTTTCTTATTTATAAATATTTGATACATTTGTCAGAATGTATCAAAAAGCCTTTTAAAAAACATATATTGGATCCAATGATCTCATACTTTGATTCATTCAAAAAGTAACATCAAATTATTAAAAAATTATGTAAAAAATTTGAAAATAAGCTAAATTGGAAAATGTTTATGTTTAAAGGAATTTAATGCAGCTATTTTAATCCATCAAGTTGAGAAATGTTTTTATATAGTGTTAACTAGAAAAACATATATAATTACATATGTAACATAATCAAAACTGTATTTTAGTATTTTAGAAGTGTACTAAAATGTTTATATTAGTTACCTTTAATCTGTAGAAAAATAGTAAATTGCTAATTTATTTTTATTTTTCTGTATATGAAAATTTTCTACAAGCATGAATTAAAGAAAAAATTTTAAATGTAAACATTAATTTGCATAAACTTTAGTTTGTGAATAGTAATGAGTTTGATACATTTCTTATTGGGGCACTTCGTAGTTAATTTGGGCTGCCATAACAAAATACCACAGACTGAGTGGCTTAAACAACAGAAATTTATTTTCTCACAATTTTAGGGGTTAGAAATCCAAGATCAATGTTCCGTCACACTTTGTTTCTGGTGAGGACTCTCTACCTGGTTTTCAGATAGCTGCCTTCTCAGTATGGCATTAGAAGGCCTTTCCTCAGTGCATGCATGCAGGAAAAGGGGAGAGAGAGAGAGAGAGAGAGAGAGAGAGAGAGAGAGAGAGAGAGAGAGAGAGAGAGAGAGAACGCTTTCCCTTCAAGCTGCCACAGCTTTGGCAAAGGCAAGGCATTTGTTTCTTCTGAAATCATGTGCAAGATATGCAAGATTGTTTTGTCATTTGTTCTGGGGATGAAAATAGTGCAGAACTTCCATTAGAAGTTCAAATGATATGTGAACTCAAAAAATTAAGAACCATTCAATTAGAGAACATTCACACACACACAAAAACCCACAGCAAATGAAATTGTAAATATAAGAAAGAATAGTAATATTTTGATGGGGAAAACAAGTCACAAAGGCTTTCTCAATACATAACAGAGAGAAGTTTTGCAAGAAAACCAAAGAATGGGCTTTGAAATGGGTAAACCTGGGTTCAAAGTCCAGTTCCATCATTTACTAGAATTTTAACTTGAATGAAGTTAGTCAACCTCCTAGAGTCTATCCCTCAGTCTACAAGTCTAGAATATTAGTTAAAGCTGTCTGAGTGTTGCCAAGTACTATGCTAAAGAATTTAAATGTACAATGTCATTGATATATTGACTCCAGGAGCCAAGTAACAGTATTCTCATTTTAGAGGTAAGGAGGCTGAGACATTCCAAGCAGGGTAACATGGAAAAAAGCAGTACTTAATACACAGTCTGGAATATCATAGTCAGAATTTGCTTGCTTCTACTTCTATTGAAAATTAAAAATTGTATTGTTGCCATATAGCCATTCCTAGCCTATCTTTTTGCTCCCTTCCCTGATGTATTGAAGGTTGTTAGAAATACAAGTGAACATTTTTACTTCATTCCACACTGATATTCTTGAAGGAGTAAATATGCCAAATGTAGCCAATTAAATTTCCCCAGAGGGCCTCTGGGATGCAGGTCAGACTGAAGGTTCACAGAATGATGCAAGTCCTTGCAGAGGGTTGCCTCCTAGACAAAACATCTATGAATACAATATAGTAATTCATTGCTGATAATACTAAAGTTATGATTATTGAGAAGGGTACCAAATTATACCCACTTCAGAAAACCTTCTATCATTCTTTCTCTACTTCAGAAATGTTTGTTGAACATTTAGTTAGTGTCAGACTATCTTGAGGTCCTGGCACAATTGAAAACAGACAGACAAATCTTTTTGGGGTACATACCCAAGATTCCCATAAGATGTATTCTTTATCTGTTATGTTTGGTAGTTTTAATGGACTTAGACACTGGATTTACACAGAGTTTGTACAAAATTCTGGTTGAAATTGGGATCTCAAGAAACAAACATATTAGATTACTTGAAGCAGGAGTCCAACTGCCATCTTGTGGTAAGGCTGCAAATTTCAGGGATTGTGCCTAAAGGAAATGAGGCAATTTGAGGTTAAATTTATAAACCATGATATTTGTCATTATTAAATCACATGCAGTCAAAAAGTTGTCCAATTTTTGGGAGCTGAGTTACACTAAAAAAATTAAGTCGTGAGTCACTTGTACCTATCATAAAATTACCAGTACACATTATTTTTGGAGTGGATTTCAAAGTACGGGCCAAGGAGCAGTCCTAAAACGATTTGAAAAACTTAACTCTTATATAAACTTTCGTAATGAAATTGTTGATAAATCTCTTCCTGCATAAATTGTTAATTTATGGTTGTTAATCTACAATTTTAATCTGTTCACTAGTTTTATTACAAAGTATACCACCTCATCTCATCCTTTCTGTTCATTCTTTTCTTTTCTTTTCCCTTCATGGTGGCAACCAAGGGTAGCTGGACTTGAGGTTCTTAATCTATGACAATTTGTAACATGATCTGTGTTTTTTGACCTAGAGGCACAGAATGAGGTTAACTCATCTGTTTAGTTAACAGCAAATGAAGCCAATGCCACAATATGGAACTCAATTTGTACAGTTTTGCATTACCTTATGGCCACAGTATGTTACTTTAATCAACTCTGGTCAACAATTATAAAAACATGTACCCAAAGCTTAGCAAGAGGACTAGGTGACAGAAGTGATAACATGGTAGGAACCCACCAACACCACAGATAATACCGCTTCAGATAACTATCCTTCTTGATAACTGATTAGCGTTGTCATTTCAAATCTAAGGTAATAAACACTATGCAACAATATATTGGTGGGTTATTTATTATCTGTGACAGTACAAGATGTACAGCAGATACCTCTGCATATCAAATCACTAATGTCTAGTGAGTGATAGATGCAGTGCCACTGAGAGAAACTTGTAGGAAAAAGTTATCCATTTGACATTTTACAAGGACTTTAAAGCATCAATCATTTTCCAGTCATTATAGGAAAGCCCTGCATGCACATACACACAACCACACAGGGACACAGACACACTTTTGACAAAACTGAGAGGCAGAATATCGTAAGAACATCCTATCTTTCTATTAAACCTGACTGACTTTGTAGACTGTCACCTGACAATCAAGGGTTCTGTTCATGAGTGGACCTAGGTAAAGAGTTAACAATATTCACCTATGGGTAATAAAATTATGTCATTAGAAAATTGATTTTACAGAATGGTTGTTAGTTAATGATTGTTTTGCAGAAAACACTTTAATGTTTGTCTTTTCCAGTGTAAAATCAAAAAAACAAGAATATACTTCTAGTGGCCTCTCTCCCTCAAGGTTTCAGCGCTCAGTCTTACAGATTTGAATTCAATTAAAAGTCCAGTACAGCTTTAAAAGGGATGCTGAATTCTAGAGAGGGAATGGCAAATTATTCACTTTGTTCTTCTAAAGACAGCTTTTGGTCTTCAAAGTGACAGCATTTATGGGAAATTATTTAAACAAATAATGGAGAAAACTAACACACTGAACAGCTATGAGCCTATCTTGACCATAATTGTAATAAATTTTAAGGAAACAAGAAACCTTTTCAGAGCTCCCCAGCCAGTCAGAATATTCAATGGACCTTTTAAAGGAAGATACAGATGACAATAGTACACATCTCACAGATTATCATACAAATATTTCTTGATTAACTACATTCAACTAGGTATTGAACTACAAAGTTGTAACTTTCATCAAAATAACACATGTTCATATTCATAGTTTTAAAAGTTAAATTACCCTTTATCAATTTACTATTACTTCCCATTCCAAGCTGCACTTCTAGAAACAATCATTTTTAGCTTATTTAGCAATGTCTAATGGTCTTACTATACATAACATGTTTTGTTGGCATTTTTTTTATTTTCCCTGTTACTCATTATTTCTCTTACTACTTAGTACTTATTATTTCCATTATGGAAAAGTGAAGACTTGGCTGTGTTACCCACCCCTAACTTCTTTTCTCCATCTTCCTTTCTATTATGTCATTCCACTTTACTTTAGGTTAAGTAGTTCTTTAGTATTATTAAGCAAATTTGGAGGAAAGCATTTTTTTTTTTTTTGGCAGCCACCCTTCTTACTCCTCCAGCATGCAATCCCTATTTGACTTGAGGCCTCTTTTTTAACATCCCTGTACCCTTCACTACAGGCACAAAACACATTTTCTCCTTTCTAGAGCACTCTGGAGTCTTGCTCATGTCCTTTTTTCTCCTGGGCACGGCCTTACTCCCCTCCCCAGCTTGCAAACTTCTCGTCCCCTTTAAACCTCACCTCATAAGAAGCCTTTTCCAATTATCTGAAGCAGAGGCTGACACTCCCCTCCCTGGGCTCCATGACATCTCAGTACCTCTAGTGTGACAATTATTGGGTTAAGTAAAATTCAAGGCAAAAACAGACAATTTAAGATTGTTTTCAGCCTTTCATCTTCTTCCAAACCAGAGCCAGAAGGAATACAACCAAAGCTGAAGTGGCTAGGCGTAGAAAGCAATTTTTTGTTTTTTCTTGGGGAGACTGAGACATGGAAGAAATTTTAGGAGGGTCTCATATTCACTTCAAGTGTTTGAGAAAAACCATGTAAACTCCACAGAGCATAAAGCTGGGACTTTACCCATCAGGTGCCCCCAGTTGTCACTATGAGGCACACTGGTCTGACTCCCCACTCCAGCAAGGCATCCAGTTTCCTTACAGGACTCACCTCCAGCCCTGGGGGAGCTTTAACATTATGACACATCCATTCTTGGCTTCTCTCCATTCTAGTTTCACTTCCCCACTCTACTGGTGGTGCTTCCTGGAGTTAACACCTGAATCACATACCTCTTTGTTTCAGAGTTGGATTCTGAGAAAACCTAAGTTAAAATAACACTTGACTTATTTTGAAAATTACTTTGGACTGCATGGACTATGTTCTACCTGTCATCACTCACTTCAGAACTGCTTCATGGTGTCTTTGATGTGGCTGTCTTTCTCACCAGACTGGCGGGCAGAACCCTTGTCTTATGATCCAACTCTCAACAGGTTTTTGTGAAGTGAATAAATGTATAAATGAATGAAATATATTCCATAGGAACCACATAATAATGTAGGAGATTTCTAAAATGCTACAAGTAGATTCCCTATTGCTTATCTACTTCAGTAAACCAACGCTCTTCATGAACTGGTCCATATTAGGTAGTGAATGCAAATATGTTAGTAACATTAACACTCTCCAAATGAGTTATTTTTTCCAACCCTACATAACATATTATTGGCTGTAAATATATTTTCACTATTTAAAAAAAATGATAATTGTTTCAGCAGAGGAACTTTGAATTTAGAGTTTAATGATCCCAGAGACTCATTACTTTTCTTTATTGAAACACAGAAACAAAACCTTTTCATCTAGACCTAAATCATTTTTGTGGAGCTAATTTTCTCCACCACTGAATTTAGAGAACACCCTTTTAATTTAGAACAGACATTGCATACTATGTGTTAAGTCTTAAATATATACGCATTTTTAAAATAACTTATTTTCTGTACCATGGAGCAACATGATATTCAAATTGATATTTTAAAGATCAGAATACAGAAAAGGTCAAAATACAGAAACTGAAAAGAATTATTGTTAACTATATTTAGTTTGTCAGGACCTGATTTAAGACACACACAAAAAAATGATAGTTGATACTCTTCATATCACATGCATAGTTTGAAAGCATTATAATCTGACCACATCCAAAGCAAACCTGTATTTATCTTTTTTTTAAATCACTTCATGCCAATGCAGAGTTGGGGATATAATACTCCCTCTTACTTTTTAACTAATGGGTACATGGTGCAAGAATTTTGTTAGGTATTGAATGTTTGTATCTTCCTGCCTCCAATTCATATGTTGAAGCACTAACTCTCAATGTGACAGTGGTGGTGACTTTGCAGGTAATTAGCTCAGGAAGATGAAGCCCTCATTAATAAGATTCATGCTCTTTAACGAAGAGACTCCAGAGAAATGATCTCTCTCTCCTTCTGCCATCTGACCACACAGTGAGAAGGCAGCCATCTATGAGCCAGGAAGAGTTTTCATCAGAAACCAAATTAAATGGAAACTTGACCTTGGACAACCCAGCCTTCAAAACTGTGAGAAAGAAATAAATGTCTCTTATTTAAGATACCCAGTCTATAGTATTTTTATGTAGCAGCCTGAGCTGAAGGAGACAGATTTCCAAGAGCATACCATCAAAGAAGGCTCAGAGGAGGCTCAGAGGAGGGGATGGAGGAAGCTCAGAAGACCATCCTGTTCCTGGCTGCCCAGTACCAGGTGAGTGTTACTGGTCTTATCACTTTTCTGATCCTGAAAGCCTCCAACTGTTACAGAGAACTTGTACCATCTGCTGTGCAGCTCTGTGTTGTGAGGACTAAGTGAGACACTTGCAAAAGTGTCTTGTAACTGGTAAAGCCTCACACAGGGGTAACATGTGCTGCTTATTCTTTGTTTTTGCTCTTTCCACCTTATGAAAAGAGATTCAATAAACAAAAATAAAAAATACAATTTTAGGTAGCAAGGGAAAAAAAGAAGAGAAACAAAGTAAATACACATTTTATCATTAGGAATTTACAGACCCAATTTTTTCTCACCAATTCCTACCAACCAAACTTTTAGGGTCCTAGTTATCTCCTTCCTAAAATAAAAATTGGCAATGGTTTCTCAAGTTCTTTCAGGCATATGGGGAAAGGAGTCTATAAAATTTATGAATAACTTTTAGTGGAACTTTACTAAATATATGCTGATGTTCCTCTGGAAGAAGTATGCCCTAAAAAATAATATTTATTTAGAATTAGAAATATATGAACCCATCACAACACAAAGTAAGCTTCTCTTTCCTATCACTATCCAAGTCATTTCATGAACCGTTGGCATCTGCAAGGGCCCTCATAATTTGTGAGGCTGACAAAGATTGTTTGCCAGGCTCCTGTGAGCCCTCTTCTTGACTAGCCCTCTACCTTGTCTTCTGAAAACTGTATAGTCTCTCAGTCCAGATGATTTTGTCCATCCCCTACACTAAGAGATCTGAACAAACAGTAGCATAATTTCTAACAGCTCAAGATTGCAGCCCTAGTTTGACTACCAGTCCCTTAAGTGGCTGCCTGGGAAAGCTCAAGGCTACCAAAGAATACTGTTCGTTCCAGACAAAACCTAAAGATAGGGTCCCTGTCTCCCACCTTTGTGTGAAGGTAGGAACCTAACTTTGATAAGGATAAATGCCACTTAGCAAACTCAGATGACCTCCTCATACCACCAACCACTTCCGTGCTTTTCGCAATTAATTATTCACCTCCCAGAGTCTACTGAGCTCCTATTTACTACACTCCTTATTTCCTAACTTTCCCTTTAAAACTCTTAGTCACCTCTGAGCAAATCGAAATTGAGCTCAGTTTACTCTGGACTCTTTTTCCCTATTCCCATAGCTTTTACTGTTTAAAATATGACCTTAACATTTTAACTAGTGCCTGACTTTGTTTCTCTGTGATAAAGCCTAGTACAAAATGAAAGCATGGCCCCCTTGTTCACTAATCGTGAAAGTATCTGAAGTTTTCTTTTTCTTTCTTCTACCATCTCTTTCTAGGCTTGTCATTTTATTTTTATTTGCCACTTAATATTGTTCTAAGTAAAGAAAAAAATTTATTGAGATACAATAGACTATGACATTATATTAGTTTTAAGCATACAACATAATGATCCAATATTTGTATATATTGTGAAATGATCACAATAAGTCTATTAACATCCATCATCATACATAGTTACAAATTTTTTTTTCTTGTGATGAGGACTTTTAAGATCTACTCTCTTAGCAACTTTCAAATATGCAATACATCTTTAGTAACTATAGTCACCATGCTGTATATTATATTTATAACTGGAAATTTATACCTTTGACATCCTTCACCCATTTCTCCTACCTCCTACATCCCAACTGTGGTAACTATTAATTTGTTTTCTGTATCTATGAGCTTGTTTTTTGTTTCTTTTGTTTGTTTGTTTTTGTTTTAGATTCCACATGCAAGTGAGATCATACAGTATTTGTCTTTCTCTGTCTGACTTACTTGATTTAGCATAATGCCCTCAAGATCCATCTATGTTGCCATCTGTGTTGTCACAGTGACAAGATTTCCATATCTTGGCTAAGCTGCAATGAACACAGAGGTGCATACATTGTTTTGAGTTAGTGCGTTTGTTTTCTTTGGATAAATACACAGAACTGGAATTGCCGTATCATACGGTAGATCTATTTTCAATTTTTTGAGGAACCTGCACTATTTTCTATAGTGGCTGCACCAATTTCATTGCCACTAACAGTGTGCAAGGGTTCTCTTTTCTCCACATTTTTCACCAATACTGATTTCTTTTCTTTTTTGATAATAGATATTTTAACAGGTGTTATCTTATGGTTTTGATTTGTATTTCCCTGATGATTCATGATGTTGAGCATATTTTCATGTACTTGTTGGCCATCTATATGTCTCTTTTGGAAAAATGTCTATTCAGATCTGCTGTCCATTTTTTAATTGGATTGTTTTTTTTTTTTTGTTATTGAGCTATATGATTTCCTCATATATTTTGGATATTAGCCCTTTTCCAGATATATGATTCGCAAATATTTTCTCCCATTCTGTAGGTTGCCTTTTCATTTTGTTGATGATATCCTTTGTTGTGCAAAAGCTTTTTAGTTTGACATACAGTAGTCCTTCCTTATTACGGGGGATATGGTCCAAAACACCTAGTGGATGCCTAAAACAGTGGATGCCTGAACCATATATACTTTTTTCCCTTATACATACATAACTTTTCACTTAAAGGAGCACTTTATGGCTTCCTTTTTGGCATATCCAAATTGTCAGCATCACTACTCTTGTGCTTTCGAGCCATTTTTAAGTAGGATAAGGGTCACCTGACACAAGCACTGTGATATTACAACAGTCAGTTTGCTAACTGAAATAGCAACTGACTAATGAGTGGATAGTATGTAAGTGTGGATAAGCTAGACAAAGGGATGACTCATGTCCTGGGCAGGATTAAGCAGGACAATGTAAGGTTTCATCATGCTACTCATGTCTTATAGTTGTCAGTGTATAAGTCTTTCACTCCTTGGTTAAATTTATCTTTAGTATTTTATTTGTTTTGATGCAATTGTAAATGAGTTGTTTCAATTTCTCTTTAAAAAAAAATTGGGGAATTGGGGGAGGGGAACAGTGTTGGGGAATTGGGGAAGGGGAACAGCCAAGTTGTTCTTCAATCTTAGTTGTGGAGGGCACCAATCGTTATCTGGCTACTCATCGGCAGTTGGTGGACTTTAAGCTCAAGGTGCTGTGTTACAATCTTAGTTGCGGGTGGGCGTAGCCACCATCCCATGTGGGAGTGGAAGCCAGCAAACCTGTTGTTAAGAGCACATGCTGTATCCACTGAGCCATCCAGGTGGCAGCTCAGCTCAAGGTGCCAAGTTCAGTGTTAATTGCAGGCTGGCATAGCCCACCATTGGACAGGCAGTCTTGTTAGGAGCATGTCCTCTCACCAGCTGAGCCCTTCAGCCAAATGTTGGCAGTTCAGCAGCACCTCAGCTCTGGTGCAGCGTCACTGGCCCATGTGGGAATTGAACCGGCAGCACAGTTGCTCAGAGCTTGTGCTCTTAAGCTAACTCTTAACCACTGAGCCACTTGACTGGCCTTTAATTTCTCTTTCTGATTATCCATTATTAGTGTATAGAAAAGCAACAGATTTTGTACGTTGATTTTGTATCCTGAAAGTTTACTGAATTTATTTATTAGTTCTAATATCTATCTATCTATCTATCTATCTATCTATCTATCTATCTATCATCTATCTGTCTATTTTGGTGGAGTCTGTGTATAATATTTGGGTGCTCTGTGTATAATATTATCTGTACAAATAGTGACAAATTTTCTTCTTCCTATCCCATTTTGATGACTTTTTATTTATTTTTATTGCCTAATTGCTCTGGCAGAACTTCCAATACTATGTTGAATAAAAGTGGCATGGGTTGGTATCCTTGCCTATTTCCTTATTTAGAGGAAAAACTTTCAGCTTTTCACCACAGATTTAATGCTAGCTATTGGTTTGTCATATATGACCTCTATTGTGTTGAGGTACTTTCTTTTTATATCCATATTTATTGAGTGTTTTTATCATAAATGAATGTTTTATCTTGTCAAATACTTTTTCTGCATCTATTGAGATGATCATATGAGTTTTATTCATTTTGTTAATGCGGTATATCACATTGATAGATTTGTATATGTTGAACTATCCTTGCATCCTTGGAATAAATCCCACTTGATCATGGTGTACAGTCCTTTTTTTTTTTTTTGTACAGTCCTTTTAATGCATTGTTGCATTTGGTTTGCTAATATTTTGTTGAGAATTTTTGCATCTGTGTTCATCAGAGCTATTGGTCTATAATTTTCTTTTCTTGTGGTGTCCTTGTCTGGTTTTGCTAAAATAAGTTTGGAAGTGTTCCATCCTATTTTATTTTTTGGAAGAATTTGAGAAGGATTGGTATTAATTATTATTTAAGCATTTGGTAAAATTCACAGATGAAGCTGTTTGGTTCTGGACTTTTGTTTATTAAATGGTTTTTTGATTACTGATTCATTCCCCTTTGGAGTGAGCTGTCCACTCAGATTTTCTATTTCTTCATTATTTGGTGTTGGAAGGTTGTATGAATTTATCTATTTTTTTAGACTGTTCAACTTGTTGGTGTATAATGTTCATAATATTCCTTTCTGATGCTTTGTATTTCTGTACTATAAATTATAATATCTCCTCTTTTATTTCTAATTTTATTTACTTGTGTCCTTTCTCTTTTTTTTCTTGGTGAGTCTAGCTAAATATTTGTCAGTTTTGTTTCTTTTCAAAGAACCAGCTCTTCATTTCATTGATCTTTTCTATTGTCTTTTTAGTTTCCATTTCATTTATTTTCATTCTGATCTTCACTATTTCCTTCCTTCCACTAGCTTTCCACTATGTCCTTTTTCAAGTTTATTTAGGTAAAATTAAGTTGTTTATTTTAAGTTTTTCTTGTTTCTTGAGGTAAAATTTTATAACTTTCCCTCTTAAAACTGCTTTTGGTGCATCACATTAACTTTGGATGTTGAATTTCCATTTTCATTTTCTGAAATTTTTAAAAATTTCTCTTTCAATTTCTTCATGACTTATTGATTGTTCAGTAGCATGTTGTTTAATCACCACATATTAGTGAATATTCCAGTTTTCTTCTTGTAATTCATGTCTAGTTTCATAGCATTGTTGTAGAAAAAGATGTTTGATATAATTTCAATCTTCTTAAATTTATTTACTTGTTTTATAGCCTAACATATATCTTGGAGAAAGCTCTATATGCACTTGAGAAGAAAGTGTATTCTGCTTTTGGATGGAATGTTCTGTATATATCTAAATCTATATGATCTAATGTGTTGTTTAAGGCCAATGTTTATTAATTTTCTGTCTGGATGACCTAACCACTAGAGTCCCCTATGATCATTATATTGTCCATTTCTTCCTTTAGGTCCATTAATATTTGCTTTATGTATTTAGGTACTCCTATGTTGGGTACATACTTATTTATAAATGTTATATCCTCCTGTTGGATTGGCCCCTTTATCATTACATAATACCCCCCCTTTTTTTTTTTGTCTCTTATTAAGTGTTTTAGTATATTTTGTCTGACATATATATAGCTATCCCAGATTTCTTGTAGTTTCCATTTGCATGGAATGTTGTTGTTGGTTTTTTTCCCATCCCTTCACTTGCAGTCAGTGCATGTCCTTATATCTGAAGTGAGCCTGTTGTAGGAACCACATAGATGGGTCTTGTTTTTTTAATCTATTCAGTCAGTCTATCTTTTGGTTGGAGAATTTAGTCTATTTACATAAATTAATTATTGATAAGTGTGCAATTATTGCCATTTTGCTCACTGTTTTCTGGCTCTTTTGTAGTTCCTCTATTTCTTTCTTTTTTCCTTGTTTTATTCCTTTGTGAATTGATGACTTTCTTTAGTAGTATGCTTAGATTCATTTCTCATTACCTTTTGTGTATAGGCTATGGGTTTTTGCATTGTGGTTACCATGAGGCTTACATATAACAACCTACATTTATAACAATGTATTTTAAGTTGATAACAACTTAAGTTTGAATACATTCTAAAACTCCCCCTCACATGCACATTTTATTTTGTTTTTGATGTCCCATTTTACATATTTTTATCTTGTGTATCCTTTAGCTAATAATTGTAGTTATGGTTATTTTTAATACTTTTGTCTTTTAACCTTCATACTAACTTTATGTCCACCACCTTTACTATATATTTACCTTTACCAGTGAGATTTACACTTTTATATGTTTTCTTGTTTCTAATTAGCCATTTCTTTTCATGTTGAAGAAGTCCTTTTCACATTTCTTGTAAAACTAGTTTAGTGGTGATGAACTCCTTTAGCTTTTTCTTGTCTGGAAGACTCTATCTCTTTTCCAATTCTGAATAACTTTGGTGAGGAGAGTATTCTTGGTTGGAAGATTTTTTTCTTTCAACTCTTTAACTGTATTGTGCCACTCCTTTCTGACCTGCAGTATATTTGCTGAACTATCTCCTGATAGTCTTATGGGAGTTCCCTTGTTAACATGAGGTTTTCTGTTGCTGGTTTAAAGAGTTTCTCTTTGTCTTTAACTTGACATTTTAATTATAATGTGTCTTGCTGTAGCTCTCTTTGGGTCCATGTTATTTTTGACTTTCTGGTGTTCCTGGATTTGGATGTCTGTTTCCTTCCCCATGTTAGGAAAGTTTTCAGCATTATTTTTTTGGGGGGGAAAACTATGACAATACAGTGCTAGAAAGTAGGAACATACTGAAAATAGTTGAAGAAGAGGCTTAGTCTGAATCTTTTAAGAAAAACAGAATATTTGCATAGCGTCAAGGCATCTACACCAAATAAGTTTTCTGTCCCTAAGATGTACAATTACTAGCAAGAGACTTACCCTTCATCTTTATATTGTTCAATGCCAGTTTTAATTGCAGATATAAAAGCATTGAACTCATATGCAGAATTACTGAATTTAGGCTATTAATATTTCATGACTTGTGCATATTATATAAACTGAATTCTCAGTAGATGAGCAGAAACATTCAAAAAAATGAATTCAACTGTTTCCATTTTGCTTCTCCATACTTGCACATTCTACTAAGGCTCTCTGCCTTTGGCTCACTGATGAATGAGAAAGGACTGAAAAGGAAAAAAACTATGGCTCTATGTTTTCTTTCCTTTCAATGTCATTATCTTCAGACAGCACAGGGAAGAACACAGTAAGAAAGAATATGATAGATTTCCATTCAAGATGGCAGAATAGGTAAATGCTGTGTTTGTCTCATCTCATGATCACATCAAAATTTCAACTAAATTGCAGAGCAACCATCATTAAGAATGGCCTGAAGTTTAGCTGAACTCAAGTTCTACAACTAAGGACATAGAGAAACCATCTTGAAGCTGGTAGGAGGGGCAAAGATGAGGAATATGCTGGTCCCACACCACGTTAAAAGCTGAGAGGGATATTTTAGCTGCATGGATCCCCTCTGGAGAAGCAAGGGGTCCCATTCCCACACCAGGCTGTCAGCCCAGGGTTCCAGTGTAGGCAGGGTATATTCCCATAACTTCTGGCTGTGAAAACCAGTGGAGATTTTGTATAGGTGAGATGGAGAGTGGCTGGAGTCCCATATTATCTTCCTAAAGTCCCAGCACACAGACTCATTAGCTTACAGACTCACTCTTGCTGAGCTCCAGCACTAGGAGAGCAGATCAAAGTGTGCTAGGGACATACAGAGGGATCTTTACCATTGTGATCAACAAACACAGTGAAGGCTGCTGCCAAGTACCATCCAAAAGAAAGGCAGGGCTCTTCAATATGGGAAGTAGTGAATCAAACCTTAGTAATAGCATGTGGCAAGTTTCAACATGTTTGGTGCAGTCAGTCAGGAGTCACACATCGCTTCTGGTATACGGCAATGTCTGTCAAATAAAAACATTATGGTATGTCCTCATCCACCTTATTCACTGGACTTGGCACCATTTGACTTCTGGCTCTTTCCCAAAGTCAAAATGATTCAGGACATCGAGGCAGCCATGACACTGCCACTAAAGACATTGACGAAAGAGGACTTCTAGAACTGCTTCAGAAAGTGGCAAGAATGATGGGATAAGTGTGTTCAAAGCAAGGGGGAGTATTTTGAGGGGAATTAAAGGCAATCTGTCTTTATGGTAATAAAGAGTTTTTTTAAAATTTAACCATTCACTTTATTGTTTGATCACACCTGGTAGCCAGGTGAAGACAAAAGATATAGGCACGGAACCTGGCGGACCCCTCCCCCACTTCGAGAGCTAGCCCAGCTTTCACCATCCCCCTCTTCCCTCAGTGCTAAAAGCTGAATGGGAGCAAAGACAGATCAAAAGAACTGAATATTTGCAGCACGGAGGGGTGCAGCACCAACAGTTGCAGACCTGCAGAGCAGATAATTCAACGAAGGGGAAGGAAACTTGGGTGTAAGAAAACTGTGCTGGTAGTCGCCGCCATTGCTCAGAGCCACCTCTCACAACCCACCATACTACTGCCCCTCCCCCAATCTGGGAGGATCCCTTCAGTGGTAAGCAAGCCACTGAAACACACAGGCTCTGATTTTGGTGCAGGAATAGCTTTGGAATTTCAGAAGCTCTCCACATTCCCTCATAGAGGCAGGCCCTGAGACCTAGGCAACCTGCTCAAAAAGGAGAAGCCTACATTCCAGGGAACCTCCGCATTGTGCGAGAAGCCAGAACAGTGAGAAAATATAACACTACACCATGAGAGAAAGTAAAATGCTACAGTGGGAGAGAAAATAAAACATTCCATAAACACATACCAGAGAGCAAAAGAAATACCTCTTCTTATCAAACTGTTGCAGAACCCATTCCAGTAGATGCCTAGGAAGAGAAACAATAATTCATTAATTGCCATGAATAACCAAGGTAAAAAGGCAGCTCGGAAAGAAAATGAAAAATCTCCAGAAAATGAACTTGAAATCATGGAAATATGTGACTTCAATCACAGAAAATTCAAGATTGCAGTTCTGAAAAAACTCAACAAGATGAAAGAAAACACAGACAGGCAGTTTAGTAAACTCAGAAATACAAAGAACAAAATGAATATTTTACCAAACAGATTGAAATTTTAAAAAAGAACCAAATAGAATTTCTGGAGATTAAGAACTAAAAATAAAAGAAATGAAGAGTGAAATAGCCAGCTTAGGTAACAGATCTGACCAGATAGAAAAAAGAATCAGTGAAATCGAAGATAGAAATCTGGAAACGACACAGATGGAAGAAGAGAGAGAGACTTACGAGTAAGAAGAAATGAAAGAACTCTACAAGAACTTTCTGACTCCAACAGAAAGAGCAATATAAGAATAATGGGCATACCAGAAGGAGCACAAAGGGAGATGGGAACAGAGAGTGTATTCAAACAAATAGTCAATGAGAACTTCCCAAACTTGTGGAAAGAACTAGACCCTCGAATCCAAGAAGCAAATAGAACACCTAATTACCTCAATCCCAACAGGCCTTCACCAAGGCACATTGTATTGAGGCTGTCAAAAATTAATGACAAAGAAAGAATCCTCTAGGCAGCCAGGGAAAAGGAGACGGTAACCTACAAAGGAAAGCCCATCAGATTATCATCAGATTTTTCAGCAGAAACTCTACAAACCAGGAAGGAGTGGAATAAAATATTCAAACTATTGAAGGAGAGAAATTGTGAGTCAAGAATAATATGTCCTGCAAAGATATCCTTTAGATATGAAGGAGGAATGAAGACATTTAGAGGCATACAGAAGCTGGGGAAATTTTCTAACACAAGACCCGCACAACAAGAAATACTGAAGGATGCTATTCAACCTGAAGCAAAAAAAGCAAAAGAATACAAACCATGAGTAGTATTACAAACAGACAGACAGAAGCAGGAAATGGCAATCCCTACACCAAATAAGACACTATACACTTAAACATAACGTACAGAGTAAAGAAGAAGAGGAAGAAAAAAAAACACTTAAAAAAAAAAAAGGAAAAAGACAGCTTGCTATTGCAGCACAGAAATCAACTCATGGCATAAATAGGGATAATTCGTGACAACCAAAACATAAAAGGGGAGAGAGTAAAGGTCTGAACTGGCAAAGGGGAATGGAGAAAGGAAGCATGCTGAAGAAAATGGAATACTCTAAATATGAAACTTTCTTTTACATAAACTTAATGGTAACCACTCAAAAAAATCCAGAATGAAATATATAACATAAAAAAAGAAGAAACAGAAGAGAAAATCATAGACTATCACCACCCTGAAATCACAGACAGCAACAAAAAGGCAAAGAAACATTGGAGACGCCGTCCTACCAGAAAACCAAAGATGGAATGATAGGAAATCATCATATATCAAATAATCACCCTAAAGGTAAATGGACTGAACTCACCAACAAAAAGGCACAGAGTAGCAGGTTGGATCAGAAAACTAAAGCCAACCATATGCTGCCTCCAAGAGAGTCACCTCAGCTACAAGGACAAATATAGACTGAAAGTGAAAGGGTGGAAATTGACACTCCAAGCAAATGGCATTCAGAGAAAAGCGAGTGTAGCTATCCTGATATCAGATGAAACAGACTTCACGATAAAAAAGTTAACAAGAGACAAAGATGGACGTTTCATAATGATAAAGGAGACAGTACAACAAAAAGACACAACAGTCATCAATATTTATGGCCCCAATCAGGTCGTACCAAAATATACAGAGCAACTACTAACAGAACTAGAGGGAGAAATTAACCAAAACACAATTATAGTAGGGGACCTATATACATCATTGACAGCTATGGATAGATCATCCAAACAGAAAACAAATAAAGAAATACCAACCCTAAATGTCACGTTACATGAAATGGACATCATTGACATTTATAGAGCACTTCATCCTAGAACATTAGACAATACATTCTTTTCTTGTGTACGTGGAACATTCTCAAGGACAGACCATATACTGAGACATAAAACCAGCCTCAGCAAACTGCAGAAGATTGGAATCATACTAGGCATAGTCTTTGATCATAAAGCTTTGAAATTGGATATCAACTTCAGACAGAAAGCAGGAAAACCCACAAATATGTGGAGATTAAACAACCTATGTTTAAAGAACGACTGGGTCAAAGAAGAAATAAGAGGAGAGATCAAAAGATACATAGAAACAAATGAGAATGAAAATACATCCCACCAAAATTTTTGGGATGCAAAGAAAGCAGTTTTAAGAGGGAAATTTATATCATTACAGGCCTATCTCAAGAAGACAGAAAAATCCCAGAGAAACAACCTCATCTTACACCTTAAAGGACCAGAAAAAGAAGAACAAATGAAACCCAAAGTCAGCAAAGGAAGGAAATTAAAAAATCAGAGCAGAACTAAATAAAATAGAGAACAAAAAGACAATAGAAAAAATTAATGCAACAAAGAGTTGGTTCTTTGAAAAGATTAATAAAATTGACAAAGCCTTGCTAGACTCACTAAAATAAAAAGGGAAAAGACACAAATAAAATCAGAAATGAAAGAAGGGAAGTTTCCATGGATGACACAGAAATACAAAGGATCATCCAAGAATACTATGAAGGACTATATGCCACCAAATTCAATAACCTGGAAGAAATAGACATATTCTTAGAAACATACAGCCTTCCTAGGCTGAATCACAAAGAACTGGAAAATCTAAATAGACTGATCAACAGTAAGGAAATTGAATAAGTCATCCAAAACCTTCCCAATAGCAAAAGTCCAGGCCCAGATGGCTTCGCTAGTGATTTCTACCAAATATCCAACTCTTACAAAAAAATTGAAGAAGAGACAATACTCCTTAGCTTGTTTTATGAGGCCAACATTACCCTGATACCAAAACCTGGTAAGGATAACACAAAGAAAGAAAATTACAGACCAATATCTTCGATGAATACAGAATTCAAAAATCCTAAACAAAATTCTAGCAAATCGAATACAACAATGCGTTAAAAACATTATACATCATAACTAAGTGGGTTTCATCCCAGTGGCACAAGGATGGTTCAACATATGCAAATCGATCAATGTGATACACCACATAAACAAAATAAAAGACAAAAATCATACGATTACATGAATCGAAAAAAGCATTTGACAAGACACAACATCCATTTATGGTTAAAAACACTTAATAAAATAGGTATAGATGGAAAATAAAATACCTTAACATAATAGAGGCCATACATGACAAACCCTCCACTAATATCATATTAATGAGGAAATATTGAAACCCTTCACTCTGCATTCAGGAACACGACAGAGTTGTCCCCTGTCACCTCTGCTTTTCAACATAGTATTGGAAGTCCTAGCCAAAGCATAAGTCCAGAGAAAGAAATAAAAGGCATCCGAATTGTGAATGAAGGTGAAATTGTCACTTTTTGCAGATGACATGATGCCATATATAGAAAACCCTAAAGACTCCACCAAAATGCTATTAAAAACAGTAAATGGAGACAGTAAAATTGCTGACTACAAAATCAATGTACAATAGTCCATTGCATTCCTATATACTAACAAAGAAGTCTCAGAAAAAGAAATTTAAAAAAATTCATTTTGCAATTACAACAAAAAGAATAAATACCTAGGGATAAACTTAACTGAGGATGTGAAAGGCCTATACACTGAAAACTATAAGACATTTTTAACAGAAATCGAAGAAGACACAAGGAAATGGAAAGACATTCCACGTTCATGGATTAGAAGAAACAACATAGTTAAAATGGCCGTATCACCTACCCAAAGCAATATGCAGTTTAATGCAATCCCCCTCAAAATCCCAATGGCATTTTTAAAAGAAATAGAACAAAAAATCGTCAGATTTGTATGGAACCACAAAAGACCCCAAATAACCAAAGCAATCCTAAGCAAAAAAAAACAATGCTGGAAGATCACACTCCCTGATTTCAGCTTATACAACAGGACAACAATAATCAAAACAGCATGGTACCAGCAGAAAGGCAAACACATAGACCAATGGAATAGAATTGAGAACCCAGAAATAAACCCACATAAATATGGACAGATAATTTTCGACAAAGAAGCCAAAAACATACAATGAAGAAAAGACAGCCTCTTCAATAAATTGTGCTGGGCGAATTGGAAAGCCACATGCACTAGAGTGCTATCTGTCACCGTGTACCAAAATTAACTCAAAATAGATCAAAGACCCAAACATAAGACCTGAAACAATAAACTGCATAGGAGAAAGCATAGGTACTAACCTTGTGGACCTTGGGTTCTAAGAGGATTTTTATGAATTTGACTTCAAAGGCAAGGGAAGTGAAAGCTAAAATTAATGAATGGGACTCTACCAAACTAAAAAGCTTCTTCATAGCAAAAGAAACCATCAACAAAAGAAAGAGGAAACCAACCGAATGGGAGAACATATCTGCAAACAACGCCTCCAATAAGGGGCTAATATCCAAAATATATAAAGAACTTATACAACACAACAACAAAAAATATAAACAATCCAATTAAAAAATGGGCACAGGACCTAAAAAGATATTTCTTTGAAGAGGACATACAGATGGCCAATAGACATATGAAAAGATGCTCAACATCACTAATCATCAGAGAAATGCAAATAAAATCTGCAGTGAGATATCACCTCACACTGGTTAGAATGGCTATCATCAAAAGATAAATAATAACAAGTGTTGGACAGGCTGTGGAGAAAAAGGAACCCTCCTGCACTGTTGATGGGAATGCAGATTGGTGCAGCCTCAATGGAAGGCAGCGTGGAGGTTCCTCAAAAAATTAAGAATAGAACTACTTTAAGAATAGAACTAATATATACTCTCCTGGGTATATACTCCCCAAATCTGAAAACACTTATTCGTAGAGATATTTGTGCTCCAATGTTCATTGCAGCTTTTTGTACAGTGGCCAAGACATAGAAACAACTGAAGTTTCCTTCAATGGATGATTGGGTAAAGAAGTTGTATCTGTACACAATAGAATACTACTCTGCCATAAGAAAACATGAAATAGTGCCATTTGCAACAACATGAATGGATCTTCAGACTATTATACTAAGCAAAATAAGTCACACAGAAAAAGTCAAGAACCATATAACTTTACTGATATGTGGGATATAAAACTGAAAACAAAAAAGAAAAATGACAAATAAAGAAACAAAAACTCATAGACACAGACAATGATTTTGTGGTTACCAGGGAGAATGGATGGTGCAAGATGTCAAAAGGGGTCAAACATGGCGATGAAAGGAGAACTGACTTCTGATGGTAAAAACACAATTGATATATGGATGGTGTTTTACAGAATTGTACACTTGAAACCTATGTAATTTTACTAACCATTGTCACTCCAATAAATTTTCATGTAAAAAAAAAAATGAAATCTGCCATTTTGCAAAAACACGGATGGAACTTGAAGGTATTATGCGAAGAAATAAATCAGACAGAAAAAGATAAAAACTGAATGATTTCATTTACATGTGGATTTTTTTTAAGTCAAAACAAATCAGCTAACAAAACAAAACAAAAACAGACATAAAAACAAAGATAAAACTGATGGTGCCATAGGCAAAGGGGTGGAGGGGTGGGTGAAAACAGTGACAGGGAGTATAATCAATAATAAAACGATAACTTTGCATGGTAACAGATAGTTAATAGACATAGTGTGGTGAAAACATCCTAAGATATGTAAGTGTTGAATTACTATGTTGTACACCTGAAACTAATATAATATTGTATGTCACTATACTTTAATAAATTAATAAATATTTATAAACCTTTTTCATGTTAAATAAGTAAACAAACAACAAAGGGCCCTGAACCTCATGAGGGAGGGTGTGTGTGAGGTGTGCCTTTTAATCACAAATGCACAAAGTTCAAAAAGGCTATTTAGAAAGAATCACAATGATTGTCTAAAAAAATAAGATATTGAAGATTTTCATTTATTTTGCTGGGATTTCAACTCTCTTTTCCTAGCACCCAACATGTAGTGCTGGGTGCTTATGAGGGAGTTTCTATCTTTATTAGCGTATCTACAGAGATTGTAGAGCTTTGTCTTTGTGTTCTGGAAGCCTGCTTAATATTTTGCTCCCTTTGATGACTCTATGCTGTTATTAGCTTGTCTCTCAATATTACACTGAGGTTTATTGTTACATTTATAAATATATTTTCCAATTTTTTTCTTACTGATCTCAATTTTTGTGTAATTTATTGTCAGATCTAATTAGGTTTTTGTACTAATTTACTGTATTAATTATTAAGATATCATCAAATACCTAAGATGATTTAAATGTGAGATGTAAATGAAAATGATGACAATGTACCCAGGAAGGTTGAAATCAAACTTCTCTTATGATTTTGAGTTGGATTTACATCTTCATCTTCTAACATGTGGTCTTTCCAGATTGCTTATTTTGACTCTATTATTTAAAATATAAAATAATGGCTAATAAATAAGCAAAAATCTATCCTGCCCAACACTCTAAAGGATATGGGGATCCAGATGAATTCAGAGAAAAAAAAACTGACCAAGGTTTCTACATCTCATTCAGTTTTACTTTCTAAGTTTGTGCTATGAATCCCCAGCACACCTACACAGCAGCCTCTCATACAGTAGACCAGGATCCAGGGGTCCTTAGCCAGCCTTGTCTTGACCAAAGCAGTCACAGAGTTCCCCCATCAGCTCTTTACTGGACCAGCAGCAGTATCTGTAAAAGCTCAGGATTTTCTGGACCTTTCTTCAGCTGTATTTTTTTATGAACCACAATCACTGAAAACTTGTTAGAAATGAAGCGCACTGCTGATATTAAAACAGAAGTCCTAGTTTAAAAATGTAAAGCGACAGTGATCTGGATAATTGATTATTTAAACTTTAAAGAAAAAATCGTCTTACCCTGCTTTGATACTAACATTTGATCCTTTTTTGTTGTTCAATTTAAGCACCATGAATTATGCCAACAGAGTTCTTGAAAGTGAACTAAATCAATGGACTGATATAAATTGGTATAAATATATTATGTATTTAATATGCACTATTGCATAATATGTTAAAAGCTACAGAGGAAGACCGCACCTTAGATTTGAATTCTAGCTCAACTGCTAACAAACTGCATGATCTGAGGTAATTTAATTTTTCTAGAATCCTATATCCATAAATAGTTAAGATTATGCATGGCTGCATATAAAAGAAACCCCAAAATGACAATGTCTTAAACAAGATAGACATGTGTTGAGATCACACATAAACTCCACAGTCATTTGAGATCCTGAAACTTTTTATCTTTCTGCTCTTTTATCTTCAAGTTCTGAGTCCAGTGGCTCTTATCTTTAAGATTTCCTCAAGGTCCAATATGATGCCTGGAGGTCCAGCCATCACTTTCATCATCCAGGAGGCAGGAAGAGAAGAGAGACAGAAGCCCAATTTAGTTAGATTCTGCTTCACAGAAATCCCACACAGCACTTCCACTTACATCTCAATGAACAGAATGTAGTCTCACAGTCTCTTTTAGTTGTAATAAAGGGTAAAGATTTAAGCTTTAACTAGGTATATTGACAATCGCAAATTAATAATAATTATGTTCCTTAGGAAGAAGAGGGTAATGAATATTGGGCAGCAACTATTTCTAACACTGTATTTATATGTAAAATGAAGTAAATAATGCCTTACCATTCTGAGAATTGAAATAATATATGTAAAGTACCTAGCTTAGTACTTGAACAATAACCATCATTGAAATGTACATAGTCATTTAGTATTCAACACTTCATCTAGATAATATTGATATGCATAGAGTCATTGCTAGAATCAGATATACACAGCATTGTCTATTTGGCATTCTTCCATAAATATTTAATCTGAATTTAATTATGAGGAAATAATCAGGCAAATCCAGAAATTAAGATGTTGAATGAAAAAACCAGCCTAGACATTTCAAAGAGTCAATGTCATGAAAACAAGACAGAAAGACAAAAAGAAAGGAAGGAGGGAAGGAAGAAGAGAAGGAAGAAAGGAAAGAAGGAAAGGAGGAAGGAAGGAAGGAAGGAAGGAAGGAAGGAAGGAAGGAAGGAAGGAAGGAAGGAAGGAAGGAAGGAAGGATGGAAAGAAGGTAGGAAGGAAGGAAGGAAAGAAAGAAAGGCAGGCAAGGGTGGTTTTCTAGGTTAAAGGAGGCAAGGCAATCAAATTAAAGAAGTAAAGCTTGATTGGATCCTGAATTTAAAGCACAAAAAGGATTATGAAGGACTTGTCCTTCAAATGGGATAGATTTGAATATGAGGTAGATATTAAATATTACTGAATAGATATAAAAATTTTGGTATGTGAAAATGATAATGTAAAAAGGAGACTAAGAGATATGGGCTGAGGTATTTAGGGAGTCATGATGTCTGAAATTTATTTTTAAATATTTCAGGGAAAAAAAAGTGTTTTTATATACACAGAAAACAATAGTTTCAGGTGCCCCTCCTCAGAAGCCTGGGTCCCAGCCCCACCAGCATCATCTGAGAAGTACCTGGTTCCAGAGATCTATGTCTCTGTGTCTTTTTTTTTTTTTTTTTTTGAGGGCAGTGTCACTGGCCCTCATATGTGGGACCTGAACCGAGGCCGCTGGCTTTCCAAGCCAGCACTTAACCACCACGCCACTCGGCCGGCCCTGTGTCTTTTTTTTTTTTTAAATCCCAACTTCTTGTCCCACCAGCCCTAGGGATAGTGACTGCTTCCTAAAGTTGCTATCTCTGTGGTATTTGGTGTTCCTTTTTTGAGTCTTCAGTTCTTCAATACCTGGTTAGCAATCTTTATATGAAATTCTCTGCTAAAATAACTTGTGTTGTTCTGTCTCCGGATTTGACTGTACAAAAAATACAGATATTTGTGCTATGAGTAGTCCCAGTGAGCACATCTAAGAAATGGATTATTTTCATTGTGTCCTTAAGCCTGAGTGCAGTACAGAGCTCCTTATCAATAACAGCTGGTCATCCAAGGCATGTAGGAGCACATAATTATTCATGAATGATCACCTGTGCTTGATAGTAATTAAATGATTTCCAAATCAAATGGCTGCTGCTCCTGGCCATTATGCAGCAATGTAGTCTACTGAGACCATGGTATGGAATAGCTTCTTCTAAGTTCCCTAAGGTACTCACAGAAAGAAAATGAGCAGCTCAGATATTTAAACTCTCATCTCCCGTCACAGTCACACAGCCAGAAAGCTTCCACAGCAGCTCTAAAGCAGTTTCATATTCCTTGTAGCTACACAGTTATAGTGCAGAAAATTGTACACAAATGTAATAGGGGAGATTGCAGAATTATAGTGTACGTTTAAATCACAGCCATTCAAGTCTCTTAAGTGAAAGTTATTGCATTGATTAAGAAGCAATGGATTCTAGGATTTTAAAAGGACATCGGGATGGACTCAGAAAAAGCTAAAAATCTTTCTCTCAAGTCTCTCTGATCTTTCCTTTCTAGTTGTATTAGATTTCTTCAGAGAAACAGAATCTTTAGGGTATAGATAGGTGATAGATATCTTATATAGGATATCTATATAAGCTATAGATGTATGATAGATGATAAATAAAAGATGATGATAGATAGATAGATAGATAGATAGATACATAGATAGATACATAGATGATATGAGGAATTGGCTCATATGCTTATGGAGACTGAGAAGTCCCAAAATCACCCATCTGCAAGCTGGAGACCCAGGAAAGCTGGCAGTGCAGTTTGAAGGCCTGAGACTGGAGAGCCAATGATGTGAATTCCAGTCTAGATGTGAATTCCAGTCTAGGTCTGAAGCCCTATCAACCAGGAGCACCAAGAGCAGAAGAAGAACGGTGTTATGGCTCAAGTAGCCAGGAAGTTAATTCAACCTTCCTCCACTTTTTTGTTCTATTCAGGCCCTCAATGGTTTGGAGGCCCATCTACATAGGGGATGGCAATCTGCCTTATTGAGTTCACCAATTCAAATGTTAACTTCTTCCAGAAAAACCTTCTCAGAAACACCCCCAAAATAATGTTTGAACAGGTATCTGGGAATCTATGGCCCAGTCAAGTTGACACATAAAATCAACCATCACATCAATAGAAGCAGCCTGCCTTCCTTAACCTGAGGAGACAAGTCTTCCTCTACTTGAATAATACATGTAATAAGCTCTTCCAGAATCGTTTCCATGTGAGAGGAGGTCAATTTTCCTTTGATCCAACATAGCCACCTCTTGTGGCGATGAGGCCTACAGCTGGTGGTGTTCATATACCAGCATCTCCCAGGGGTCAAGAAGAAAGTCAGACTCTGTAATACATAGTTGCATACAAAGTAATTGCAAAATTTTGCTAATTTGTGTTACCAGAAAGCTGAAGAATCTGTATGAGAATGGATTCTTATGATGTTGGATCAAAGATAATATATTAAAACATTGTATGGAACCAAATTTATTGAAATGATTACATCTGCTAGAGATTCTGGATTTAACATGTTAACTGATGCTGTTGTAAATAGCTCCGATAGTTTTTAAAATTATTTTTTTCTGTTATAGTTGACATTCGATATTATTTTATATTAGTTTCACATCTACAGCATAGCAGATAGACATTTATGGAATTTATGCAATGATTTCCCCCAATTAGTCTAGTACCCACCTGGCACTACAGTTCTTTGCCATATTATTGACTATATTCTCTATGCTGTACTTTGCATCCCCAGGACAATTTTGTAACTACCAATTTATATTACTTAATCCCTTCACTTTTTTCACCTTACCTCCAACCCCCTCACCTCTGGCAACCATCAGTTTATTCTCTGTCTCTATGAGTCTGTTTCTGTTTTGTTTGTTCATTTATTTTGTTCTTTAGATTCCACATATAAGTGAGATCATATGGTATTTGTCTTTCTCAGTCTGACTTACTCTACTCAGCACAATACCATCTAGGTCCATCTATGTTATTGCAAGTGGAAAGATTTCATTCCTTTATATGGTGTAATATTCCATTATATATATGTACCACATCTTCTTTATCCAATCATCTATTGATGGGCACTTAGGTTGCTTCCATATGTTGGCTATTGTAAATAGTGCTGCAATGAGCATAGGGGTACATATACAGAGGGTGCCAAAAAATGTATACACATTTTAAGAAAGGAAAAAACTGTATTAAAATTGTAATACACAATATATACCAATAACAAAAAATGAATACAAGTCACGTGTATACATTTTTTTGGCACCCTGGGTATTTCTTTGATTTAGTGTTTTGGATTTATTCAGATAAATTCCAAGAAGTGGAATTGCTGGGTCATAAGGTAGTTCTATTTTTCAATTTTTTGAGGAATCTCCAAACTATTTTCTGTAGTGGTGGCACCAATTTGCAATTTCATCAGTTTTTTTAACCTTGGACTCAAAGGTATCTTAAAGAAATAAATATATTAAAGTGGATGTATCATCCTGCGACCTATATACCCACCCACCCATTATATTCCCTGAGGAGCCAATGGACCCTCCCTCCATTAAGACATAAAGAAATGCATTAGTGAGGGTAGCACTAACATCCTTGCCAAGCTCTGTGGTGACTGGCCTCTGTGTACCAGATGTCATGGAAGGAAATGCCACCAGGAATATGGACTCCCTGATTTCAAAGTATGTTGAGATTCCAGAGTGGTAGAGTTCAACTGATAGTGCATAACTTCCAAAAACAAAGGGGGTACAAACAGGGAAAGAATGAAGTAGTCGTGAAAATATTTTGATCCACAAGGATCTTTGGCAGTAACTAATTGATTATGGTGTCCCTACAAATGAAAGAGATAGACAGTTTACTAAAATGTTACTTGATCTCTGTAATAGGAAGACCCCAGATCTGTGGCTAGAATCTTGATTTACATCACCACAACAGAGAATCATTGCCTATTTACCAAGGTTTCATATCTAAGCCATTCACAAACCCAGAGTATTTTGCCTGAAGGCAATTTACTTAGGCAGATCTCCTTGAAGAACCCTGCAATGCTAATACAAGTGTACACTATGAGTGTCCTATCCTACTCCAAAGGGACCTGTGGCCATTTAATGAAGTTGCTATGCCCTGGGGAAAGAGAAATACCTAGATCTTTTGAGTATCACCAAGCATTGGCTCTATATTGACACTATGTCCTGGAGACAGAAAATGTCATTGTAATATTCTAGTAAAAGTAGGGGCTTAAAATGGTGAGATGATACATGAAGTTGGGCTCAAGTTTGAATCACAGGACCAATGGGTACATGAACCAAACTTATGGTTATTTTCCTACTTTTACTGAATGTATAATTGAAAAGACATACTCAGTAACTGGAAGAATCCCCACATTGACCTTCTGACTCTTGAAGCAAGGTACATTATGATAGGAAAGACCAAATAGAAACTCCTAAAACTTTCTCTCCCTATCACTATACAAACCAGTGACTATACACATTGCAGAGGTGATTGCAGATATTTGTATATCATCAAAGAATAGAAAGATGTAGGATTGGTGATATCTATAATATCCCTATTTAATTTTCCTCTTTGGCCTATGCAGAAGATGTATGGGTCTTGCAAAATGACTTCAGATGATTATGAACAAAATCATATGATGACTCTTAATGTGGCTGCTATTCCTCATATACTATCTTTACTAGAGCAAATAATGCAACCCTTGATATAAACATATTAATTTTCCAAATGCTCTTTCTCTATACTAATTAATAAGGGCCACTTTATTAATAAAAGCAATTTGCTTTTACCTAGCACAACCAATAGTACATCTTCAGTCTTACCTCAGTTAGCTCATCATCTCTCTTGCTCTCTTCCCTAATATGGTACACAGAGATATTGTGTTCATGATCCAGGGAAAATATCACCCTGGTCCTTTGCATTGATGACTTTTTGATAATTGACCCAGTGAGCAAGGCATAAGAAGAACTTTGGATGCCTTGGTAAGTTACACACAAACCATATGGTGGGGAAAAAAATTCCATGAAAATTTAGTATCCTACCATTTCAGTGATGTTTCTAGGGCCCAGTGATCTACAGCATGTCAATTTGATAAGAGGAGAATGACAAGCTAGTGCACCTTGTGATGGCTACCACTGAAATAGAGGCATAATGCCTGATGGGACCTTTGGATTTTGAATTTTGGTGGACCTTTTAGAGTAGCATTCTACTCTGACCCACAGATCAAGTGACCCAGATACCCGTAAGTTTTAAGAGGGGGATTAGTGGCAAGAGAATGTCCTGCAACAAGCTCAAGCTGAGGTGCAAGATGCTTTTTTAATTTTGGCCTATGACCAAGCAGATATAATGATACTTGTAGTGTCTGTGTATATACAGAGCCTCTGCAAAACACTAATAGGGAAGTCACTGCTCATATCTCGACTGTTTTGTAGTAAGTTCAAGTCTGCTAGTTTGGAGGTCTTGGTTCACAGCAGAATTCTTTGACCAGAAGTGATAATAACTCCATTAAATTAGAAGTGGTGACTGTCCTTTTGTCTTTTGGAATCCTGATGCTGCTAAAACAACCAGCAAAAAAGGGGTTTACTCTCCTGGTTATTTGATCCTGAGGGGAAATTAGATTTGTCCTACATAGTGCAGGCAAAGTGGATGATGTCTGGAAAACAGGCTACTGAGTGAGTGCCTCTTCATACTTCCACATCCCCAGTAAGAATAACTTACAGGAAAACCCTAGCAACAACAAAAACAAAAATATGAAACCATTGTAATTCAGACAGTTAGGCAGTAAAGGTTTGGGTTATCCTACCAGATAAAGTTTCTGTATGAGGGCATTAAAAAAAGCATACACTAACTAGTAGAAGAAAAAAGATATAGGACTCTAACAGCTATGAATAATTTTTTCTTGTTTGTGTGTACATATTAACCAATGTCTTCTCTCTTCCTCATCCCCTTATTTTTATACAAGATGGTTAGCATTACAATTTTGTGTTTAAGTAGCAGAATAGTCAGATAGATCTGTGATTGAATTTGAAGAGTAATTAACAGCATCTGGAAATACATAGTGTGACTGTTGGGACTTTGTTTACCCTTGTTTTGAGGAAAGAGTAAAAAACTATTTTTTACCAAAGATAATTGTGGCTCATTAGGAAGATATATGGAATTGTTTTGTATGCTTTATGACGTTCAAAAATGTGTGGAACAGTGTGCATGAATTGATGCTAATTATTAATGTATTTCTTTCAGCTTCAAACCCATCCTTCTAAACTGTTGGGACTACAGATCACATTTACATTTTGCCCACTGGTTCCACACTAAGCTCTGCAAATCAGGGAGCACAAGGGTGCTCATAAGGATGGAAGGGAAAGAACTCACTACTTCCTTGTTTCCTGCTTATTCTGGCTTCTGCTTCCTGTCAGTGTCACCCAGGTAATGCTCCCACACTCTGGCTATAGCAGCTTGTTCCAACAGCAGGAGATGACATAGACCCAAGCTCATCATGTCCCTTCAGAGACACCAACACCAGTTGGCACCACCTCTTTTAACACCAGTTGGCACCACCTCTTTTAACACCAGTTGGCACCACCTCTTTTATGGTCTGGGTTCAGCCCTCTGAAGCCTTTCATGAATGCAGAGACATCAGCATGATCAAGCAGCCCTCCTTCCTTAGAGGCCCGAGTCTGCTTTGTAGTGTCCCTTATCCAAGTGTGCAAATTCTAATAATTCCACCCACTTCTCTTTGTTCCCCCAGCCTGAGAAGTAGTAGTTGCTTTCTGATGTTGCTGCCTCTGTGAAAAAGGAGTGCCTGCCTTTGTGAATTTTGCAGTTCTTCAATACTAGTTAATAGTTGTTACATAAATTACTTCTGTTAAAAACAAAACAAAACTGGTGTGGTTTCAGGGCCAGCTGAGTTCCTTAGTTGGTTAAGAGTTATCTCAAGAGTGCAAGCTTTGAGCAACAGGGCCGCTAGTTCGATTCCCACACGGGACAGTGATGCTGGGTCTGAGATGAGCTGCTGCTGAGATGCTAACAGGTGGCAGGATGGCTCAGCTGGTGAGAGCATGTGCTCCTAACAAGACTACCTGTTCGAGGGTGGGCTATGCCCGCCCCTAACTAAGATTGAACTCAGCACCTTGAGCTGAGCTGCCTCCCTGATAGCTTAGTGGTTAGAGCGTGCACTCTTAACAACAAGGCTGCTGGTTTGACTCCCACATGGAATGGTGGCTATGCACACTCGCAAATAAGACTGATCTCGGCACCTTGAGCTGAGCTGCCTCCCGGATGGCTCAGTGAATATAGCATGCGCTCTTAACAACAAGGCTGCCAGGTTCAACTTCTGCAGGGGATAGTGGTTACGCCCACTGCAACTAAGATTATAGCACAGCACCTTAAGCTTAGAGTCTACTAGCTGCCGACAGGCAGCCAGATGGCGACTGTTACCCTCCACTACTGAGATTGAAGAACAACAACTTGGCCGGTCCTCCTCCCCAATTCCCAACACTGTTCCACTCCCCCAATTCCCCAATTTAAATAAATAAATAAATAAATAAATAAATAAATAAATAAATAAATAAATAAATACAAGTAAAATAGATTAAAGAGGAATTATTAAATTATAAAAAAAAAAAAAGATGTGTGGTTTCTATTTCCTGACTGTCCCCTGACTAATTCAGTGGGCAAAATAACATTGAATTTGAAGAATTTGGGCAAAAAAACTGGTGTACCACCTACTAGGTCAATAGCTTTGGGTAAATTCATCAATCTAAGTTTTAGTTTGTTTCCTCATCGCTAAAAATGAGATAATAATATTGCCTAAAGTGGTAAAGATTAAGTGATAAAATTCAAGTAAAACAGGCTTATTCATGAAAACTACATCTCAGGGCTGGCCAAGTGGTGCGTTGGTTAAGAGCTGGCTTGGGACACCAGCGAACCTTTTTCGGATCCCATATATGAGGGCCAGTGACACTGACCTCTACAGCTAAGATGGTGAACAACACCTTCACCTATGCTGGGCTGCTCTGAGTCCCCTGGACGGCATAGCTGCAGCCTCTGCTGCAGTGGACTGCCATAGGCTACAGTGAGTGGCCAGCAACCAGCATAAGTGACTGGCAGCCAGTGTGAGCGGCCAAGAGCAGTTGTGAGTGGCCGTCCAGAGGCCGACGACCGATCCGCCTCACCCGAGAAGAGTGCAATGATGATACCAACATGGGCCAGTGAAGCAATGTCCTCAACAACTAGACTGAAGAACAAAAGGACAGCAACTTGTCTGTTACCCTCTCCCAGTTCCCCAATAAAATCTTTTAAAAAATAAATAAACAAAAATTAAAAACTACGTCTCAGTTGTAAAAAAATAAAACAATATCTTTCTATTATAGAAAATTTTCCTGGAAGGAACTCAAGACATTGTGGCTTTTGTAGAAAGAAAATAAGGTAGAAATGAATAGAAAGTATTTATTTTCACCACAAACCACTCTATATTGTTTTGATTTTCTACCACATGTGTAATACTTTAATTTCATTTTTTAAATGGCACAGAGATTATATGGGCAGTGGATTATGAGTCATTTTTGCTTTCTTGTAATATTTTCTACTAAAAATGAGTAAATGCTTACTAATGGGATGAGGGACACATTAAAAATTTCCAACTTTTGGCAGATCCTGAAGAGTCTGGTGAAATGTCCTGTGTCCCATTCTGCAACAACTCATCCCAGCTGCTGGCCCACTGAAGCTAAGCAGCCTCAGCACCAAGAAGGACAGTCACCCAGTTCGTGAAGAGCAGACCAATGCTCTGCTTCAACAATTATGGCCTTTAGTCACGCAATGAGTATTGCAGATTTATGCTAGATGACTCTTGCTTCCAATTTATTATACAATATTCTATGAAGCATTATTCATTATTCCACATTTGTGTGAAAGATAATGTATTCAGTAGGCTAGAAGCAATATGTGGCTAGGGAGTTTACCAAAAAGAATTGATTCAAAAGCATGCTTACTGATTATGACCCTTATTGGAGCAGGGACAGAAAAAGAACTGGTTATATATTAGCAAAAATCAAATTATGATTTAAAGACATTAATTTAGTTAACCAAATGTATGCATGTGATTAAAATGCAATACTGCTGTGATTATAATGCAATCAACAAATTATTAAATTGCAATCAAAATGCAAACAAGGTTATGTGTCTGCCAGCAGTCTCCTCATCTCATTATTTTAACTCAATCTATAAACTAGTTTTTAGGAAATAGACTTTTTCATATTTCTCAGCTGGCACATTTCAATTTTTTTTTTTTAGTATATAGCAAATTACAGTTTTAATATGTATATTTTTTATTATTATCATTAGTTACAGATGTACAAAACAATGCAATAGTTATCCTTTTCACCCTTTACAGAGTGACTCCCCCTCCCCATATCCACTATTCCCCCACCCCCGATATCATACATATCTATTACAATTCCATTGACTCCATTCCCACGTTATACTCCACATCCCATGACTATATATGTGTTAAATTATAGGTAACATCTAACATTATTCAGTGGCAGCTTCAGGTGTATAGTACAGTGATCAGGCCTCTACACCGTCCATGAAGTGGTCTCCTTAACAAGACATGAGTCCATCCAGTCCCCTAAAAAATATTTACAACATTATTGATTATATTCCCCAAATTGTTTCTTCTATCCCTGTGGCAATATTGTAGTTACCAGATTATGTTGCCTTGTCCCTTCTGCTTCTCCCTCATGCCCACCCTGTTCCATCTAGCAAACATCAATTTTTCCTCTGTGTCTCAAAGACTATTTCTGTTTACATTGCTCATTTATTCAGTTCTTTAGATTCCACATGTAAGTGAGATCATATAGTATTTGTCTTTCCCCAACTGACTTATTTCACTTAGCATAATGTTCTCTAGGTTCACCCATATCGTTGCAAATGGTGTGATTTCTTTGTACTTTATAGCTGCGTAATACTCCATTGTGTAAATGTACAACAGTTTCTTAATCCAGTAGTCTACCGCTGGACATTTTGATTGTTTGTTTCCAAGACTTGGCTATTGTAAATAGTGCTGCAATGAACATAGGGGTGCATATATTTTTTTTCAAATTAGTGTCTTGGGTTTTTCAGCATAAATACCTAGGAGTGGAATTGCTGGGTCATAAGGTAGTTCCATTTCCAGTTTTCTGAGATACTCCATACTGATTTCCGTAGTGGCTGCACCAGTCTGCAATCCCAACAACAGTGCAGCAAGGTTCCCTTTTCTCTTCAGCCTTGCCAGCACTTGTTGTTTGCTGATTTATTGATGATAGCCATTCTATCTGGAGTGAGGTACTATCTCATTGTGGTTTTTATTTGCATTTCCCTAATGATCAGTGAGGTTGAGCATTTTTTCATATGCCTGTTGGCCATCTGTCTGTTCTCTATAGAGAAACATCTCTTCATATCCTCTGCCCATTTTTTAATTGGTTTTTTTTTTTAATGTTGAGTTGCATGAGTGTTTTATAAATTTTGGATATATCAGATATATCCAAAATTTATCAGATATATCATTGACAAATATATTCTCACATTCAGTATGCTTCCTTTTTGTTTTATTGATGGTTTCCTGTCTTGTGAAAAAACTTCTAAGTTTGACAAAATCCTATATGTTCACTTTTTCTTTTACTTCCCTTGCCTGTGTCGATGTATCAGTAAAAATATTGCTCAGGGTAATGTCTGCAAATTTACTCCCTATATTTTCTTCTAGGAGTTCTATGGTTTCAGGTCTTAAATTTAAGTCTTTAATCCATTTTGAATCTGTTCTTGTATATGGTGTAAGGAGGTAGTCCAGTTTCATTTTTTTTTGCACATGTCAGTCCAATTTTCCTAGCACCATTTATTAAATAGACTATCATTACCCCAGTGTAAATTCTTGCTTCTGCTGTCATAGATTAACTATCCATATATGCATGGATTTATTTATTTATTTATTTATTTATTTATTTTTTAAAATTTTATTTTATTAGTTTCAGGTGTACAACACAATGCAATAATTATACTCTTTACTCCCCAAAGTGAAACCCCCCCTCCCCCAGTTCGCCACCCCACTCCCCCCAATATCATACATATCCATCACAACTCCCCTGACTCCCCTCCACAGTATACTCCACATCCCGTGACCATCCACATATTCAGTTGCAGTTGGCATACAATACTATACAACACCAGCTTCAGGTGTACAGTGCAGTGATCAAGCCTCTACTACATCCATGAAGTGGTCTCCCTAACAAGACATGTGACTATCTGACACGCCACAAAATTTTTACAACATTATTATATTCCCCGAACTGTGTTTCATATCCTTGTGGCAATATTGTAGTTGTCTATTTATGCTGTCTAATTCCTTCCCCTTCCCCCCCACATCCACCCCCTCCCAACTAGCAACCCTCAGTTTTTCCTCTACATCTACGAGTCTGTTTACTTTGATCGTTCACTCAGCTCTTCAGACTCCACACACAAGTGAGATCACATGGTACCTGTCCTTCTCCGACTGACTTATTTCTCACAACATAATAGTCTCTTCACAACATTATCAATTACATTCCCAGAACTGCCCCCATATCCCTGCGGCAACCTTGTAGTCTCACATACACTGTCCAAAACCTTCCCCCTCTCCCTCTTCCCCAGTCCCTCCCAGCCAGCAACCATCAGTTTTTCCTTTATATCTACTTGATATGACTTCAATCTTCTTAAATTGTCTCTCTGGGTTAGCTTGTTTACCCCATTCTTTTGTTTAAAAAAGTCCTTTTAACATTTCTTGCAATGCTGGCTTGGTGGTAATGAATTCCTTAAGCTTATTCTTTTCTGAGAAGCTCTTTATTTCTCCTTCAATTTTAAGTGATAGCCGTGCTGGGTAGAGCAACCTTGGTTGTAGGCCTTTATTTTGTGTCACTTTGAGTATCTCCTACCACTCCCTTCTGGTCTGCAGAGTTTCTGTAGACAAGACAGCTGTTAGTCTAACAGGAGTTCCTTTGTATGTAACCTGCTGTCTTTCTCTTGCAGCCTCTAGGATTCTGTCTCTGTCTTTAACATTTGCCATTTTAACTATGATGTGCCTTGGTGTGGACCTGTTTGGGTTCAGCTTGTTTGGAACCCTGTGCACTTCCTGGGCATGTATATTCATTTCCTTCACCAGGGTAGAGAAGTTTTTAGTCATTTTTTCAAATACATTTTCGACCCTTGCTTCTTCTCTTCTCCTTCTGGTATCCCTATGATTTGAAGGTGGTTGCGCTTCACCTTGTCCCATAGGGCTCTTAAACTATTTTCATTGTTTTTTTATTCTTTGGTCTTTTTGCTTTGCCAACTGGGTGAGTTCTGCTATTTTATCTTCCAAATTGCTGATCCATTCCTCTCCTTCATCTACTCTACTGGTGATTCCTTCGAGTGTGTTCTTCATTTCAGTTATTGTATTCTTTAGTTCTAACAGGTTGTTTTTTATGGTTTCCCTATCCTTTTTTATGTCCTCGCTAAGTTCCTTAAACATTCTTATCATCAGTGTTCTAAACTGTGTCTCTGAAAGGTTGGATCCCTCTGTTTCATTTGGTTCCATTTCTGGAGGTTTCTTCTGATCTTTTACTTGTGACATGTTTCTTTGTTTCCCCATTCTGGCTGTTGCTCCGGGATTGCTTTGATGTATTAGATAGATCACCAGGAGAGCCCTGGCTGGATCACGCAGGCACACAGCTCACGGCCCAACACTCCCAGGAAAACTCCCAGTCTCAGCCTGTCCCAATCAGCCACTCGCAGATCAGGCCAAGCAGCCCGACAACCAATCACCAGCCTGGCAACTCTGCAAGCGCAGTGCGGACGGAGAGCAGAGACTCGAGGTGGCTTGCACGCTCCCGTGTCTCAGTGAGCAGCCGTTGGAGCCGGAGGGCACCCGCCCTGCGTTTCCCTGGCAACGCAGTATAAGCCAGGCGGAGGGTGGGGATCCAAGGCCGCAGCCGTACGCGCATGCACACACGCACTTCTGCGCCAATTCCATCAGACCAACTAGGTCTCGGACCTGATCCTTCGTGGGAGGGCCCAAGCCCGACAAAACGGCGCCCTCCATACACCACTCCCGTGCATGATCCACACCACGGAGGCAATAATCCAAAAACCTCCAGGCTTTGCACCAAAGGTGCTCAGTTCAGTCTGTCCCTGCAGGCTCCCGGCTCACACAGCTACTCCCTCCACCAGGAACCAGGTAAGTGCTCACTGGCGAGCAAGCCCGGGTGCCGGCCCCACTGATTCTCCAGCCGCTCTTAGCTTCACAGAGCTGAGCAAAGAGATTCCTCACTAATTTACTGCCAGCTATCTTAGAACTTCTCTTCCCGGCAAAGGAGCTCTGGGCTGGTGAGCTTGGTGTGCGGCCGGAGGGTCTCTCCCCCAACCGGAGAAGCCTCTCCACAGCTGGGACCTCCCTCATGGGGTTTGCCCTCTCTCGTCTCCACCCGTCCTACCAGACCCAATGCGGCTTCCTCTTTAAGTTCTTCATTTAGTGGTTTTGTTCCTCCAGTGTTCCGGGGACCTCCAGGGTTGAATGCCGTATAATTTGCTTGTAATTTTGTTGTGATCCTGGGAGGCAGTTAGCACAGCGTCTGTCTATTGCGCCATTTTACCGGAAGTCCCGCATGGATTTATTTCTGGGCTCTCTGTTCTGTTCCACTGATCTTTGTGCCTATTTTTATGCCAATACCATACTGTTTTGATTACTGTAGCCTTGTAATATGTTTTGATGTCTGGTAGTGTGATACCCCCGACTTTGTCCTTATTTCTCAGGACTGCCAAGGCTATTCAGGATCTTTTATGGTTCCATATAAATTTTAGGATTATATTTTCTATTTCTGTGAAAAATGTTCTTGGTAGTTTGATAGGAATTATATTGAATATATATATTGCTTTAGGCAGCATGGAATTTTTTAAACTATGTTAATTCTTCCTATCCATGAGCATGGTAGGTGTTTCCATTTATTTTTATCTTCTTTTATTTCTTTCTTCCGTGTCTTATAATTTTCTGAGTACATATCTTTTACTTCTTTGGTGAAATTTATTCCTAGATATTTTATAGTTCTTGAAGACATTGTAAATGGGACTGTTTTCTTCATTTCTCCTTCTGATAGTTTATTATTGGTGTATGCAAATGCAACTGATTTCTGAATATTGATTTTGTATCCTGCTACCTTACTGAATTCATCTGTCAGTTCCAACATTTTTTTTTATGGAATCTTTGGGGTTCTCTCTATACAGTATCATGTCATCTGCATATAATGACAATTTTACTTCCTCCTTGCCAATTTAGATGCCTTGTATTTCTTTTTCTTTTCTGAATGCTGTGGCTAGAACTTCCAGAACTATGTTGATTAAAAGTGGAGAAAGTGGACAGCCTTGTCTTGTTCCTGATCTTAAGGGGAATGGTTTTAGCTTTCACCCATTGAGTATGATGTTAGCTGTGTGTTTATCATATATGGTCTTTATTATGTTGAGATATGATCGCTCTATTCCAACTTTGCTAAGAGTTTTTAAAATAAATGGCTGCTGGATTTTCTCAAATGCTTTTTCTGCATCTATTGACATGACTATATGATTTTTATTCTTCATTTTATTGATGTAGTGTATCACACTAATTGATTTATGGATGTTGAACCAACCTTGTGTACTAGGGATGAAACCCACTTGATCATGATTTACGATCTTCTTTATATATTGCTGAATTCTGTTTGCTAATATTTTATTGAGGATTTTTGCATCTATATTCATCAGGGATATTGGCCTGTAATTTTCTTCTTTTTTTTGAGGGCAGTGTCACTGGCCCTCATATGTTGGACCTGAACCGGTGCCTCTGGCTTCCCAAGCCAGAGCTTAACCACCATGCTACTCGGCCCGCCCTGTAGTTTTCTTTTTTTGTGCTGTCTTTATCTGGTTTTTGAATTAGGGTGATAGTGGCTTCATATAAAGAGATTGGGAGCCTTCCCTTCTTTTGGATTTTTTTTGAAATAGTTTGAGAAGAATAGGTGATAATTCTTTTTGAATGCTAGGTAAAATTCAGTAGTGAAGCTGTTTGGTCCAGGGCTTTTGTTGGTTAGGAGCTTGTTGATTACTGATTCAATTTCCTTGGTAGTAATCAGTCTAGTAAGATTTTCCATTTCTTCTTGCGCTAGCTTTGGAAGGTTGTATGCTTCTAGAAAAGTATCCATTTCTTCCAGAGTACCAAATTTGTTGGCATATATTGCTCACAGTAATTTCTTAAAATTTTTTGTATTTCTGTGGTGTCTGTTGTCACTTAACCTCTTTCCTTTCTGATTTTACTAATTTGAGTCCTATCTCCTTTTTTCCTTTTTTTTTTTTTTTTTTTGATGAGCCTGGCTAGAGGTTTGTCAATTTGTTTATCTTCTCAAAAAACCAGCTCTTGGTTTCATTGATCTTCTGTATTGTTTTCCTGGTCTCTATATCATTTATTTCTGCTCTGGGCTTTATTATCACCTTCCTCGTACTCCCTTTGGGCTCCTTTTACTGTTCTTTTTCCAGTTCCCTGCAGTGTAAGGATAACCTGTTGAATTGAGATTTTTCTTCCTCCTTTAGGTAGGCCTGCACTGCTATGAACTTCCCCTTTAGGACTTTTGCTGCATCTCAGAGATTTTGGGTCGTGGTGTTTTCATTTTCGTTTGTCTCGAGATATCTTTTGATTTCCTCCTTGATCTGATTTTTGACCCACTCGCTATTTAGTAACATGTTATTCAGCCTCCATATATTTGTGAGCTTTCTGGATTTCTTGTAATTGATTTCTAGTTTTATAGCATTGTGGTCAGAGAAGTCACTTGAAATGATTTCGATCTTCTTAAATTTGTTGAAACTTGTTTTGTGGCCTAACACGTGGTCTATCTTGGAAAATGTTCCATGTGCACTTGAGAAGAATGTATATTCTGTAGCTTTCGGGTGAAATGCTCTGAAAATATCAGTTAAATCTAGCTGCTCTAATGTGTCATTTAATGTCACTGTATCCATATTGATTTTCTGTCTGGAGGATCTGTGCATTGGTGATAGCGGGGTGTTGAAGTCCCCTACTATGATAGTGTTACTGTTGATCTCCGTCTTTATGTCTGTCAATATCTGTTTTATATATTTAGGAGGTCCTATGTTAGGTGCATAGATGTTTACTAGAGTTATGTCCTCTTGTTGGATCAATCCCTTTATTATTAAGAAGTGTCCTTCTTTGTCCTTTATTATATTCTTCAATTTAAAGTTCATTTCATCTGATATAAGTATTGCTACTCCAGCTTTTTTCTCAGTTCCATTTGCATAAAATATTTTACTCCATCCCTTTGCTTTCAGCCTGTATGTGTCCTTTTTTTTTTTTTTTTAAAGATTTTATTGGGACATTGGGGGAGGGGAACAGTGTTGGGGACGGGGCACAAACAGGTTGCTGTCTTTTTGTTCTTCAGTCTAGTTGTGGAGGACGTTGCTTCACTGGCCCATGTTGGTACCATCATTACGCTCTACCCGATTGAGACAGATTGGTCGCCAGCCTCTGGATGGTCACTCATCGGGGCTATTGGCAGCTCACGCTGGCTGCGAGCCACTCACGCTGGCTGCCGGCCACTCACTGTAGCCTATGGCAGCCCACTGCAGTAGGGACTGCAGCCTATACCATTGCCGGGGCTCACACAGACCAGCTCCATGTGGAGCTGTTGTTAGTTGTAGAGGGCAGTGTCACTGGCCCTCATATGTGGGATCTGAACTGGGGCCGCTGGCATCCCAAAACCAGCTCTTAACCAATGCACCACTCAGTCGGCCCTGTATGTGTCTTTTGATATGAGGTGTGTCTCCTGTATACAGCACATGCAGGGGTCTTGCTTCCTTATCCATTCAGTCACCCTATGTCTTTTGATTAGAGCATTTAATCCTTTTACATTTAATGTGATTATTGCTAGGTGCATAGTTATTGTCATTTTGTTATTTGTGTTCCTGGCCTTTGTTAATTAGGTTTTTTTTCTCTTCTCCTTAAAGAAGCCCTTTTAACATTTCCTGCAATGTTGGCTGGTTGGTAATGAAATCCCTTAGCTTATTCTTTTCTGGGAAGCTCTTTGTCTCTCCTTCAATTTTAAATGATAACCTTGCTAGATAAAGCAATCTGGATTGTAGGCCTTTGTTTTTCATCACTTTGAAAACCTCCTGCCACTCCCTTCTGAACTGCAAAGTTTCTGTAGAAGTCAGCTGATAATCTTATAGGGGTGCCCTTGTGAGTAACTTGCCGCCTTTCCCTTGCTGCTTTTAGGATTCTGTCTTTGTCCTTAACATCTGCCATTTTCATTATTATGTGTCTTGGTGTGGGCCTGTTTGGGATCATCTTGGTTGGAACTCTCTGTATTTCCTGGGCTTGTATTTCAATGTCCTTAGCCAGGTCAGGCAAGTTTTCAGACATTATTACTTCAAATATCTTGTCTATCCCTTGCTCCCTCTCTTCTCCTTCTAGTATTCCTATGATATCTCTTGTTGTGCTTATGTCACCCAGCTCTCATACTATTTTCAATGTTTTTCTTTTTTTTTCTTTTTGTTGTTCTGTTTGGATGATCTCTGCTATCTTGTCTTCTGAGTCACTGGTTTGATCCTCTGCTTCATCCAATCTGCTAGTAATTCCATCGAGTTTGTTATTTAACTCAGTAATTGTGTTCTTTAGTTCTAGTTGATTGCTTTTCATAATTTCTCTTTCTTTATATTCTCATTTATTTCCTTGAACATTCTAATAACCAGTGTTTTGAACTCTGTCTCTAATAGCTTGTTTACCTCGATGTCCTCTAGTTCCACTGATTCAGGAGGTTTCTTCTGTTCTTTTATTTGGGATGTGTTTCTTTGTTTCCCCATTCTGGCTTACCTTTTGTGCTTGCTTTGATGTAACAGGTAGATCTCCTAGGTCTCTCAGTCTTTTCTGGGTGGACTTATGTGGTATGTGTCCTTTATATTTGAATTGCGCAGTCTCCCTATTCTCCTGTGCATGTGTACCTGAGGTGTTCCTTCTGTTGTGTGTCTTCTCCTGTTGAAGTTTAGCTTTGATTGTTTTTGGTTTGTCAGTAGGTGGGATTGATTCCCAGATTGATTAGCTGTGAGGATTAGCATTGTCCACAGTTAATGAGCTGCCGTGTGAGGGTTGACTTCTCTGATGATGCTTGGCCCCTTTGGGTTCTTATGCCTGTAGCAACTTCCCTTTGGGTGTGACTCTTGTATGTCAAACACAGAAATGCCCTGGTATGATGATCTTGTGTCTGTTTGGGTGGGTCCCGCTGCAGAGCGATTTAGAGCAAAACAGATCAACAAGTACAACCACCACAGCCACCAAAGGAAACCAGATGCTCTTACATGTAAAAAAAACAACCAACAAACTATAGTCAACTTGTACAAAAATATGAAACATACAAAAGAAGAAAACAAACAAAAACAAAACAACAACCACAGAAAAAGAACAAAAGACAAAACAAAACATAATAAAATAAAAAATAGGATGAACACAAGAAACCAAATAGCAATACCAAAAAAATAAAAAAAATAAAAAATAAAAAATTTGCAGAAAAAAGGAAAGAAGGAGGAAAAGTAGAGCAGTGAAGAGAATGAAGAAAAGAAGGGCGAGAGTGAGGGTGGAAATGGAAGAAGGAAAGAAAGAAAAAGAAAAAAAATATATATATATGTCTACACTTCCATATGGACATATATTCACATATATACACCTCTATGTATGCCTATATTAAAAGCTAAAAAATGATAATAATGAAATAGAAGTAAAAACCCAAAACAAGTAACCAATAAAAGGAAAAAAAAGAAAAGAAAAACCAGTGCTGGTCTTGGCTAATGTCCACCAAGCTGTCTCCAGGTTGTCCTCTGCTGTACAAAAGTTCCTCTGAATCTTGTGGGGGCAGAGTCGGCCACCTGTAACCTAATGTGATCCTAGCAATGCAGGTCTATTGCAGATGAGTGGCGTTATGAGGTGTGATAGGTAGTTTTTACTAAGTCACTGGTATTTCTGCTTTCACCTGTTCCAAGGCAGGCTCTGCAACCAGAAGGCTCGATGTGTATCTTTGGGCACTCTTTCTGCTGAAGGCTGTGAAGATCGTGGGAGTTCAGCACTGCCAAAAGCCACCTGCCAGGGGTCTGTCTGCTAGTGCCTCAGCAGTTGAGCCTACCCTGCCTCCCATGTCTTGCAGGAAAGGTGGGGATAAAGGTAGGTAGGCTCACTCTTTGCAGCCTCTTCTGGGGTGGAACTTCTCGACGCCCTGTGGGTAGGAATACCTCTGTAATCTGACCCTACTCCTCCATTCAGGGGTCATCTTAAGACTCTGGCATGGGTGGGTGGGGGGGCAAGGTTTCTGAGGAAGGGTGGGGATGGGTTCTGATTTCTGCAGTTTTTTTGCTTTTTGTCTGAGAGGGGAGAAAACATACGCACACACACATACACACACACTCAAACAAAACAGACCCACCATTGTTTTGGGCTAATGCCTTTGCCTCAGACACTCCACTAAAGCTCCTGCTGCACTCCCGGAGGGACTCCAGGGGGATTAGGGGACTCTGCCCACCTGCAGCTGCTCAGATCTCTGCTCTGCCTCCCAGCATCCTGCGTCTCCACCGCTGCGAGTGTGCGCTGCATCTCCACACCTCACGTCTCCCTCATCCCCTGCTCATTGGTTTCAGGCTTCTGCCTCAGAGTCTGTATGCTGTGGTGCTCCTGCTATGCTCCCGGTGGGACCAGGTGGGTGCAGAAACTAATCCCTGAATCAGGTGGGTGCAAGCATTGATTTCACCCTGTCGCTGCCATGCTCTGCACTCTGTCTCCTGGAGACCTGGGGTTCTACAGCCACAGGTGCAGCTCGTATCTCTGCATGCTCCTCTCCTCTTTCTCCTCCCCCACTCACCCCGCCCAAGCCTTCTTCCTCAGACTACAAACCATTGTGATCTTATTGTACTCTAGGCGGGCTGCAGGGCACAGGGAGCGAGCAGTGGGAACACTCATCAATCTGCTCTCTGAAGTCCCGTGTCTCAGCTGCTGCGAATGCAGGCTGCACCTCCACGCTTCTTGCCTCCCTCTTCCCCCACTTGCCCATCTGCCCACCTTCTAGCAATCATTGTGTGAGACTCTTAGTTGCTCTGTGTGATGAGTAGACGTCCCTTTGAAGAGTTACAGAAGTTCAAATTGAGGATATTTACACGGGAGAACTCAGGGAGCCCCCCTCACAGTCACAATCTTCTGGACCTCTCATCTTTTTCTTTTAATTTGTTAACTGAAAGAAAATATTGCAGGGACGTTTTAAAGGAATATAGTGTATCTTTCCAAATATAATTTTTAAAAGTGCACAAATCAGGGTTTATCAGTATTATTGTACAAAATTTGACTTGCTAAAAGAGAAAAAGTAAATTTAAACATCTTGTTCACTTTTTTCTTTTTTTTAAAGCTGAGTCATCCTGCCACCTGTTGGCAACTCAGAGGCAGCTCAGCTTAGGCTGGGCATCAAACTGCTGTTGCTCAGAGCTCAGCTCGCACTCTTGAGCGAGCTCTTAACCAACTAAGCCACTCGGCCTGCCCTTGTTCACTTTTTTATAATGCAAAGATTAAGCAACATGTTAGTGAATGATAAAGCTTAACTCTATTTTCATTGTTGGTAAATTGGATTACAAATTAATTTTTAAAAGGTTACAGTACATAAATGTGCTTAACACTAGCATTCTCGATATAACTACACTTTTAAAATACTTTAATGCAGTTGACTATTAGATTTTAAAATTATAATATCTCCAAAATACAACTATCAAAACAGTACAGTTTATTTAAATCATTCTTGTTAACCACATCCCTGACTTTTGTTGCTCTGCTTATATTTTTTAAAATCCCATGCTGATTTTCTGATTCTAAATCATACAAGAAAGAAATAAGCACTCTAAAATATTTTACCCATTTTATCCAAGTAGATACCCCTAGAAAAAAAATCTTAAAAAAATTTTATCAACAGAATCCTAATTTTTATTTCAAGTTAACATGTTTTAATATGAAACATCTTCTCCAGGCTTCGTTGGATTCCTATAATCTAAGCTTCAATAAAGCTTTTTCTTCATTGGAACACTCCTGCTATAAACTCGGACTATAGCTATAATGTTATAATATAGGTGGGCAAGTCTGTTTTCAAGGTTGAAACACAAAGAGCTATTTCATTTAAGCAAAATAGAATGTCTCAAAACTGTTTTCTTAGACTAGGGTGGGTCCCAGTGACAATTATGGTATGGGAGGTTTTGGTTCCAGACAGTCTACCTGAGGGCAAACATTGTCTGTCTCTGGGACTAGAAGAGTTTAAAAGCATCTTAAAAGTTACCCGGTTGTTAAAAGAATTGCAATTTTTCTTTTCTCTCCTCCTTTAACATAGCAATCTACCAAGTTAAAACAAAAATGCTACAATATATTTTTTTCTGATTCTAATCTTTAAATGCTTTAAAGTTACATATAAAATTAATGTGTAAACATTATTAGGTATTCTATTTTGTTCTTGTCATTCTTATCATAGAAAATTTTCATGGATCTACTTTTTCTATGTGTTTGCCTTTTAACTTAAAATAGGGACGGCCAAGTGGCTCAGTTGGCTAAGAGCTTGCTCAACTGTGCAAGTGCTGAGCAACAGGGTCGTGGATCCGATTCCCACATGGGCCAATAAGCTGCACCCGAGCTGAGCTGCCTCTGAGCTGCCAACAGGTGGCAGGATAGCTCAGCTGGTGAGAGCACATGCTCCTAACAACAAGGTTGCTTGTTCAAGAGATAGTGGGCTATGCCCACCAGCAACTAAACACTGAACTCAGCACCTTGAGCTGAATTGCCACCCGGGTGGCTCAGGGGATAGAGCGCTTGCTCTTAACAACAAGGCTGCTGGTTTGACTCCCACATGGGATGGTGGGTACACCCACCTGCAACTAACTGTACACAGCACCTTGAGTTAAGCAGCACAACTGGACTTGGAGCTGAGCTTTCTGTGCCCTCTACTATTAAGATTGAAGGACAACATCTTGGCTGTTCCCCTTCCCCAATTCCCCAACACTGTTCCCCTCCCCTAATTCCCCAACACTATTCCTCTCCCCCAATTCCCCAAGTAAATATTTAAAAATAAATAAATAAATAAATAAATATAAATATTTGGTGGTTTATTTATTCATTTTATAGTTGTTAAATTTTGAATTGTTTCTAATTATTAATACATTATACAACTATCTTTATACCATTAGTTTTTCCCTCCTTTAGAATAAGTAAATAAAATCCATTGTTGGTGCAATGCATAAAACCAAAAGCTTTAAAAACTCATATTAAAGAGAGAACTCATTAAATTTTAAGAACATACTATATAAAACAATAATAATATGTGCCACGCAAAGTTCTAAGGGATTAACCTATATTAACTATTAATCCTTAGAACAATGTCATGGAGGTGGGATACCATTTTTATAGATGAAGAAATCAAAATACAGAAAAATAAAGCAACTTGCCCAAGGTCACACAGATAATATATGAAAGAGCTGATATCCTATCTCGGGCCATCTAGCGCCAGAGTACACCTCTCAACAGTTATAATGCACTGCCTCTCTCACTAGTGTAAAATAGAAAGATTGGATTAAGATAGAGGACTAAAAACAAAATTATAAGAAACACAAGAAAAAGAAGGAAGGGAGCGAGAGAAGGAACTATGTAAAACAATGCTGGGTCAAATTGGTCAAATTGCTGGAGACCTCTACATTTGGAGACTCCACAGGAATGTTCCTCCCTTTCTTTGTTACCTTTACTAGCCAAAGCTGCAGCACAGTGTTGATTGGACATTGAACTGCCTGCCAGGAAACAGAAGCTTACTTTGCTGACCTGATAATGAAATATTACTTTGCACCACTGAATGTTGTTTACTGTTTGATGCCTATATGAATCATTGGCCTTCAGAACTAAGAACAAAGTATTGTCAGTGAAGCAGGCTGACATCTACAGTGTCAGCCCTGAAGCTAACAAAGAGATGCCAGGACTGGACCCTAATTTGAGAAGTGCAGTTTCCATAGCAAGGCGTGTACAAGTTCCATTAGCTGAGCTGGTGAAAATCAAGCCAAAGCACACTGGAGTTGGAATGTATCAACACGATGTATCCCAGACTTTACTCAAGACAACAATGGACAGTGTTAGGTCAGCTTTGTGGGGTGGATATTAGCATCTGCTCAGAAGTTTTGTTAAGGCACATTGTGGGACTGAATGCAAACCAAGCCAAAAATATTACTAAATTGAGAGAGGAAAATGGGTCCTTCATCAACTGAGAACAGCTGAAAAAAGTAAAAGGACTGGGTCCAAAGTCTTTCCAGAAGTGTGCTGGCTTCACCAGAATCAACTCAAACATTTTTCAGTCAACACACTGAATCTGCAGGCTTCATTCAAGGAGTTGCTGTGACAGTCCCAGCAGGTGCTGAGGTCATAAATGAGAAGGAGGGCAAGAAGAAGAGCAAAACCGCAGTGAATGCTGTACTGAAGCCAAATCCTTTGAACCAAACTTGTATTCACCTGGAATTATATGACATGGCAAAGGGATTTTTATCGTTCATTGTAGGAACAATGTGTGAGATTGGAAAGCCTGAAATGCAACAAAAAATAAATTCATTCCTTAAAAAGGAAGGAATAAAGAAAATTTCAGAAAGATTGCAAACAACAGTAAACACCTTACAGATCAGGTCATCATAGATGGTCTCAGTTAGCCTGAAAGCTTTGACTTTGAAACAGACTTTGATAAATCTAATTTCAAGAGAAGCATAGGAAAACTTCTGGAAAGATGGCGGAATAGACGGACGCTTTCCCAACCTTCATCCAGGATCACATCAAAATTACAAATAATATATACAACATTTAATCTAGAAAGTCCATTGAACACTAGATGAACAGAACCTCTAAAGGAAGGACCTAAAGAGGAGGCCATGTAAAGTCTGGTAGGAGGGGCGCAGACGAGAGAGGGTGAGCCCCGTGAGGGATGCCCCAGCTGTGGGGAGGCTTCTCTGGTTGAGGGAGAGACCCACCGGCCCCACACCGAGCTCACTAGCCCAGAGTTGCTTTGTCAGGAAGAGGAGTTCTACAACAGTGGGCGGTAGAATTTAGTGAGGTCTCTCTTTGCTCGGCTTGGTGAGTCTGCGGGCAGCTGGAGAATTAGTGAGCCGGTGCACAGGTTTGCTCACTGGTGAGCACTCACCCGGTTCCTGTTGGAGGGAGTAGCTGTGTGAGCCGGGCCCAGGAGCCTGTGGGAAAGGACTGAACTGATCACCTTTGGTGCAGAAGCTGGAGGTTTTGGGACCATTGTTCCCCTAGTGTGGAGCTTGCACATGAGCTGTATACAGGAGGGCACCATTTTTTCAGCGTTGGGCCCTCCCACAGAGAGTCAGATCCAGGACCCATTGGTCTGGTGAAATTGGCGCAGGAGTGCATGCGTGCGTGTGTGTGCATGTGGCCTTGGATTCCCACCCTCGACCCTGCTTGTGCTGCATTGCCAGGGAAATGCCAGGCAGGTGCCCTCTGGGTCCATCAGGCTCCTCATTGAGATGCAGGAATTCTCAGGCCACATTAGGTCCCCACCCTATGCCCTGCTCGTGCCACGTAGCCAGAGAAATGCAGGGTGGGTGCTCTTCAGCTGCCGTCAGGCTGTTCACTGAGACTCAGGAGTGCGTGAGCTGCCTTGGGTCCCTGCTCTCTGCACTGTTTGTGCAGAGTTGCCAGGCTGGGGATTGGCTGTTGGGCTACTTAGCTTGATCTGCAGGCAGCTGATTGGGACAGGCTGAGACAGGGAGTTTTCCTGTGAGTGTGGGGATGAGGGCTGTGCACCTGTGTGATCCGACCGAGGCTTTCCTGGCGAGTTAGTGTGGACTGGTTGCTGGTGCAGAGTGCATGCTGCTCTGTCTTGGTGGGAGCCACTGATGACATCAAGTGGTGCCTTGGGGGCCTGCCCCACCCACCTAGAGCTGTGTTGCCTGAGGCACCCTGAGACCCTGGTTCTTGGCCCACACCTCCACAGGCCACAGAGGGTTTCGTTTTGCAGCAGCAGACAACCTACAACAACCTGTGAAGATTTTTTTTTTGGTAGTGAGCACAGTTCCAGAGCACATAACAGCTATTGCGGAAAGCTCAATGGAAGCCTGTGAGGGAAGCCAGTGTATAACACATTAAGCTCTTCCCCCCAATAGCTGGTGCTGAGTCACCCAGAGATTCTCTATTGCTGAGCAAGTGGTCTGCAGATTAAAGAGGACAGAGAGTCCCCCCACCTCTTTTTTTTTCTTCTTCTCTCTTCTTTCTAGGTGATCTATGTAATACATTGAAGCATTCACAAAAGGACAGCCAGAATGAAGAAACAAAGAAACATATCCCAAGTAAAAGATCAGAAGAAAACTCTAGAAATGGAACTAAATGAAACAGAGGGATCCAAACTTTCAGAGACAGAGTTTAGAACACTGATGATAAGAACGTTTCAGGAACTTAGTGAGGACATAAAGAAGGATAGGGAAACCATAAAAAACAACCAGTTAGAACTAAAGAATACAGTAACTGAAATGAAGAACACACTTGAAGGAATCACCAGTAGAACAGATGAAGCAGAGGAACGGGTCAGCGAATTAGAAGACAAAATAGCAGAAATCACTGAGCTGCAACAACAAAAATAAAAAAGAATAAAAAAGAATGAAAATAGTTTAAGAGACTCTGGGACAACATGAAACTCAACAACTTCTTTGCATATTAGGAATACCAGAATGAGAAGAGAAGAAGCAAGGGATTGAGAATATGTATAAAGAAACAATGACTGAAAACTTCCCTACCCTGGTGAAGGAAATGGACATACAAGCCCAGGAAGTGCAAAGAGTTCCAAACAGGCTGAATCCAAACAGGCCCACATGAAGACACATCATAGTTAAAATGGCAAAGCTTAAAGACAAAGACAGAATCCTAAAAGCAGCAAGAGAAGACAGCCGGTTACATACGAAGGAACTCCTGTAAAACTAACAGCTGACTTTTCCACAGAAACTCTGCCGCCCAGAAGGGAGTGGCAGGAGATATTCAAAGTGACACAAAATAAAGGTCTACAACCAAGATTGCTATACCAAGCACAGCTATCACTTAAAATTGAAGGAGAGATAAAGAGCTTCTCAGAAAAGAATAAGCTTAAGGAGTTCATTACCACCAAGCCAGCATTGCAGGAAGTGTTTTTTAAACAGAAGAAAGGGGAAAACAAGCTAACCCAGGAAGACAAGAAATACAAATAACAAAATGCAATAAATATGCACCTGTCAATAATCACTTCAAATGTGAATGTGCTAAATGCTCCAATCAAAAGACACAGAGTGGCTGAGTGGATAAGAAAACAGGACCCATGCATATGCTGTCTACAAGAGACTCATCTCAGATCAAAAGACACACACAGACTGAAAGTAACGGTATGGAATAAGATATTTCATGCAAATGGAAATGAGAGAAAAGCTGGAGTAGCAATACTTATTTCAAACAAAATAGACTTTAAAATGAAGAGTACAATAAAAGACAAAGAAGGGCACTACATAATAATGAAAGGATCGATTCAAGAGGACATAACCCTAGTAAAAATCTATGCACCCAATATAGGAGCACCTGAATATATAAAACAGATTTTGATAGAGATAAAGACAGACATCAACAATAACACTATCATAGTAGGGAATTTCAACACCCCGCTGTCACCAATGGACAGATCCTCCAGACACAAAATCAACATGGACATAGTGGCCTTAAATGACACTTTAGACCAGCTGGATTTAATTGATATTTTTAGAGCACTTCACCCCAGAGCTACAGAATATACATTCTTCTCAAGTGCACATGGAACATTTTCCAAGATAGACCCCATGTTAGGCCACAAAACAAGTCCCAACAAATTTAAGAAGATTGAAATCATATCAAGTGGCTTCTCTGACCACAATGCTATGAAACTAGAAATCAATTATAAGAAGAAACCTGGAAAATTTACAAATACATGGAGGCTAAATAACATGCTACTAAATAGTGAGGGGGTCAAAAATGAGATCAAGGAGGAAATCAAAAGATACCTCGAGACAAACGAAAATGAAAACACCACGACCCCAAATCTCTGGAATGCAGCGGAAACAGTCCTAAGAGGGAAATTCATAGCAGTGCAGGCCTACCTAAAGCATGCACTCTACCAATTCTGAACCAAAAAGAAACAGAAATTCTGAACTGACTGGTTACTGCCAAAGAAATTAAATTAGTAATGAACAATCTCCCAACAAACAAAAGTCCTGGACCAGATGGCTTCACAGGTGAATTTTACAAAATATTTAGAAAAGAATTAATACCTATTCTCCTCAAACTATTCCAAAATATACAGAAGAGGGAAGACTCCCAAACTCTTTCTATGAAGCCACTATCACCCTGATTCCTAAGTCAGACAAAGATATTACAAAAAAGGAAAACTACCGGCCAATATCCCTAATGAACATAGATGAAAAATTCTCAGCAAAAAACTAGCAAACTAAATTCAGCATCACATTAAAAAGGTCATACACCATGATCAAGTGGGATTCATTCCTGGTATGCATGGTTGCTTCAATATCCGCAAATCAATTAACGTAATACATCACATTAACAAAATGAAAAATAAAAGTCCTTTGATCATATCAGTAGATGCAGAAAAAGCATTTGCCAAATCCAGGAGCCATTTATGATGAAACCTCTTAGCAAAGTGGGAATAATGGGACCATATCTCAACATAGTAAGGCCATATATGATAAGTCCACAGCAAACATTGTACTCAATGGGAAAAGGCTAAAAGCTTTCCCCTTAATATCAGGAATAAGACAAGGCTGCCCACTTTTACCACTTCTATTTAATATAGTTCTGGAAGTTCTAGCTACAGCAATTAGACAAGAACATGAAATAAAAGGCATCCAAATTGGAAAAGAGGAAGTAAAATTGTCATTATATACAGATGACATGATACTATAGAGAGAGAATCCCAAAGACTCCACCTAAAAAATGCTAGAACTGATAAACGAATTTGGTAAGGTAGCAGGACACAAAATTAATATTCAGAAATCAGTTGCATTTGTATACACCAATAATAAACTATCAGAAGAAGAAATCAGTAAATTAATCCCCTTTACAATTGCTTCAAAAACAGTAAAATATCTAGGAATCAATTTAACTAAAGAAGTAAAAGACCTGTACTCAGAAAATTATGAGACACTGAAGAGAGAAATTAAAGAAGATACAAATAAATGGAAACACCTACCATGCTGATGGATAGGAAGAATTAATATAGTTAAAATGTCAATACTACCTAAAGCAATATTTGGATTCAATCCATTTCCAATCAAACTACCAAGGACTTTTTTCTCAGAAATAGAACATAAAATCCTAAAATTTATATGGAACTGCAAAAGACCCTGAATAGCCACAGCAATCTTGAGAAATAAGAACCAAGTGGGAGGCATCATGCTACCTGACATCAAAACATACTACAAGGCTACCGTAATCAAAACAGTATGGTACTAGCACAAAAACAGACACATAGACCAATGGAACAGAATAGAGAGCCCAGGAATAAACCCATCCATATATGATCATTTAATCTATGACAATGGAAGCAAGAATTTACATTGGAGTAAAGACTGTCTATTTAATAAATGGTGCTAGGAAAATTGGACTGACACATGGAAAAAAAAATGAAAATGGACCACCTACTTACACCGTATACAAGAACAAACTCAAAATGGATTAATGACTTAAATGTAAGACCTGAAACCATAAAACTCCTAGAAGAAAACATAGAGGGTAAGTTTGCAGACATTATCCTGAGTAATATTTTTACTAATATACCTCCTCGGGTAAGGGAAATAAAAGAAAAAATGAACATATGGGATTACATCAAACTTAAAAGTTTTTCACTGCAATCATCAATAAAACAAAAGGGCAGCCTACTGAATGGGAGAAGATATTTGCCAACGATATATCTGATAAGGGGTTAATATCCAGAATTTATAAAACACTCATGGAACTCTACACCATAAAAACAAACAACCCAATTAAAAAATGGGCAGAAGATATGAAGAGACATTCCTCTAAAGAAGACATAAAGATGGCCCACAGGATTATGAAAAAATGTTCAACATCACAAATCATTAGAGAAATGCAAAAAAACCCACAGTGAGATACTACCTCACTTCAGTCAGAATGGCTATCATCAATGAATCAACAAACAACAAGTGCTGGTGAGGCTGTGGAGAAAAGGGAATCCTGGTGCACTGTTGGTGGGACTGCAAATTGGTGCAGCCATTATGGAAATCAGTATGGAGATATCTCAAAAAACTGGAAATGGAACTGCCGTATGACTCAGCAGTTCCACTCTTGGGTATCTACCCAGAAGAATCCAAGACGCTAATTCAAAAAAATATATGCACACCTATGTTTATTGCAGAGCTATTTGCAATAGCCAAGACTTGGAAACAACAGAAATGCCCATCGAAAACCGACTGGATTAAGAAACTGTGGTACATTTATACAATGGAATATCACTCAACTATAAACAAGAATGAAATCGTACCATTTGCAACGATGTGGATGGACCTAGAGACTATTATGTTAAGTGAAATAAGTCAGTCGGAGAAAGACACATACCATACGATCTCACTAATATGTGGAATTTGAAAAACTGAATGAATGAGCAAAGTAAACAAACAGATCCATAGATATAGAGGAAAAACTGAAGGTTGCTAGTTGGGAGGCGGGTGGGGATGAGAGAGAACAGGAAGGGATTAGACAGCATAAATAGGTAACTACAATATTGCCACAGGGATATGAAAGACAGTTCAGGGAATATAATAATGTTGTAAATATTTTGTGTGATGTCAGATGGTCACATGTCTTGTTAGGGAGACCACTTCATGGATGGAGCAGAGGCTTGATCACTGCACTGTATACCTGAAACTGATGTTGTATAATATTGTATGCCCACTGTAATTGAATATATAGATAGTCATGTGATGTGGATTTTACAGTGGAAGGGAGTCAAAGGAATTGTAATAGATATGTATGATATGGCAGGGAGGAGAGGGGTGGCGAATTGGGGGAGGGGGTTGTCCCTTTGAGGGTAAAAAGTATAACTATTGCACTGTGTTGTACACCTGAAGCTAATAAAAAATGTTTATTTCACAATAAAAGAATTTTAAAAAGAAAAAAAAAATTCTGTAAACTTTAAAAAAAAGAGAAATGCATAGTCTGCTTGGAGGACCTGCGGGTTGGGACAGTTTTTACAGGCTCAGTTCAGAATGCCACTTTTTTTAGAATTTTTGTGGAGATAAGAGTGGGGATAGCAGGGCTGATTCCCATAACAAAAGGTAACAGCAACAAAACTTTCTAAAATGAAAAAGAGAAGGAGTTTTGAACTGGAGACAAAGTGAAAGTCCAAGTACTCAACATTGACATCCCCCGATATGATTACCTAGGACCTCATTCGGGTGTTGTAAGTGTCCCACTGAAAGCCAAATACTTATTTCATGTCCTCGTTTCTACACTTGGCAAGAATAAGTCAGATGTTTGTGAATTTTAGGTAGCTGAGGAGAAAGAACTCAATAACAGAAGTATTTTCCAAACACCTTCCTAATTTTCCTTCTGGATAAATAGAACACTAATGATTTGACTTCTTTCATCTTAAAGAAACCAACTTGTAGGCATCCTTATGTGGCTTTATGTAGTAATTATTTTGTGACCAAAATTTTATTTTTTGTAACTCTTCTTTGACTCCTTTTGCATTTTGTATAATAGATCATTTCACTTCTGCTTGCCAACTTGCCTTGCTGGACTTGTTTGGAATTGTCTTGATTTTAATTGTACAATATTTCTTGACATAGTAGCCCTGGCAGTGTTTAATACTCCCTTTTTATAGACTTTTAAAATAGGGCCTTTTGGATTTGGTTCATGATTTCCCCTTGCCAAGCAAACCAAAAAATACTAATAAAACAGATTCTGATGTATTTGTAACCATCAAGTGAATGGCTTCAAACATTTCTTAGAAGGATATATGTACCAATCCCTTCAATAAAGCTCTGTGACTAATTAAAAAAAAAGAAGAAGAAAAGAAGGAAAGGAAAAAAGAAGAGAGGAAGGGAGAAAGGTAAGGAGGGAGAGAGGAAATGAGGGAAGGCAGAAAAAGAAAAGGAAGGAAGAACAGAAACAGAAATCCATGAGTGCTAGAAAACAAGAAATGGGCATCAATGAATGAGAACTTGTGAGGAATTCTTGAACGCTGACGCCATGATATGAATCTCATCCTGTGGAACAGAGAGAGAGAGAGACAGAGAGAGAGGGAGAGAGAGAGAAAGAGAGAGAGAGAGAGAGAGGAGAGACTGCAGTAGCATTCAGCAGTCGGCTTAGACCAGAGCTTTGAACCTGCAACGTGTCCTGTGAAGAGAGTGAACTAACTGCCTCAAGAAGATTGCTAACATGAATAAATACCTGAGAGAGAGGGAAGTATATCTCAAGAACATCTGGATAATCCTAACAGGCATTAAAGAGAAATGAATAAAAGAAAAAGCTTTTACCCAGAGTGAATACCATATAGCCATGTAAAGATGGCTTTACTTGGTCCTTTGGGATCCTCGGGCTGCCTGTGTCATGCCCGCAACCCTAAAGTGAATCTGCCATCCACACATTTTACTCAGCTTACTGACCTGCCTGAAATCAGCTTTCTCACTCAAGGTAGAAGCCAATGGGAAAATTGACCTACAAATCACAACACCACCAACCTGCAGGGGAGTGGAGAGAACCACCAGATGGAACAATCGATCCTAAAAGTCTAAATTGATTCAAGAAGCAGAGAATAATTTAAAATTTTTTGAAAAAGTAAGCAAATAGATTGGAGAGAATAATGCATAAAAAAGAAGTTATCTATGAAAAAAGTTATAGAAACGATAAATTAAAATGTGACCATTATCTGGGGGTAATGAAACTCGTCTATATCTTAATTGTGGTGATGGTTAAATGACTGTGCGCTTCAGTCAAAATTCATAGAACTAGAGACTACAGGAGCAAATATTACACTGTGCAAATTATACTCAATAAACATGACCTTAAAATAGTTTTAAGTATGACTGGATGTTTTTAAAAATTAAGACAGCTAAGTGAAAAAAAATGGCATAAGTAAATTAAATTAGTAATCTGAAAGACAGAGTAAATGGAGAGAGTCAAATCTTCTCTATGAACATAAAATAAAAATAAAAAGTGAAGGACAATATGAGAAAACATTTTACAAGGACAAATCAATGAAGTAGAAAATACTTTTAGTGGGGGAGTTCCAGAAGGAGAAAAAAAAAAGGAGAGAAGGGCAAAAAATAAGAATAATATTTCTCCCAGCTAAAAAGTGGTGTAAGTCCTTAAGTTCAAATGACTAGTCAAATATCACATTGGATAAGTAATCAAAGACCATCACCTACACACATCCGTTTGAAATAAAAGAACTTAAAAGACATGTAAAACTCATAATAGCTATAGTTCAGATAGAAGATGGGAGCACAAGAATCAGACTGGCATCAGAATTCTTATTGGGTTGCTATTAAAGAATATTATCTTCGTAGTTCTGAGGGAAAATGCAAGGTTTCTCCACTGGAAATGCACTATGTTCCTTTTTTTATACCCTATAGAAACCAGTCATTACATCCAGCTCACTTCTCCTAGACGGAGAAGTATTAAATACACAGACATATATTAAAAGTAGTACAGTAAAGAATAAATATTTTGGAGTAGATGCATTGAAGCTATGCAAATATTCTGTTTCTCCTAAAAGGTTCAGGCTAGGTCTTCAGCTGTTCTTCAGATACATCCTAGTACTCGTCATAGTTTTCCCCAAGATGGCAGCACATATTTTCCCCTCCTTCATATCGCTGTGTAAACTAACACAGACCACCCTCAATCCTCTTACCACCTTCATTTTTATATTAGCATTAACTGACCTTACATTACATAATTGCCTCTTGGAGATTACTTGCCCCCCAACCAGAATGTAAATTCCATAAAAAAGGGATTTGATTTATGTTCTTCAGTGCTCCATAGACTGTCTATATAGAGCCTGAAAAATATTTGCTCAATGAAAATTAGTACAAACTCAAACCAAAGGATTATAAGACTGTAATTTATGTTTAACTTAACAAATGTTTCTTGTTCTAAAAATCTTAGCCTATTATTCAGCCAACATGTAATTGAATACTTACAATATGGAGGGGATACATGGAGGGAGAAGGAGAAAAATCATGATGAATGAAGCATAACACTTACTCTTTCTCACTCTTGTTTATAAATGCACAGACATTCATAATGTCTTTAGAGATTTAGGTCATAATGAACAAAATTCTGAATGCTACTGGAACAAAGAATAGTAAGTCTCCCTATACAAGTCAAGAATGATATCATGTGTGGAATCATTATTTTAATTTTGTCTTAAAAAATGAATTTGCCACTTAAAGATGAGATCAGGGGTTGGCCAAGTGATGCGTTGGTTAAGCGCTGGCTTGGGATGCCAGCTCTGAGCAGCAGGGCCCCGATTTGGATCCCACATATGAAGAAGGCCAGTGACACTGCCCTCTACAGCTAAGATGGTGAACAACAGCTCCACTTGGAGCTGGGCTGCTGTGAGTCGCCGGGTGGTGTAGGCTGAAGCCCCTGCTGCAGTGGGCTGCCATAAGCTACAGTGAGTAGTTGGCAGCCAGTGTGAGCTGCCAAGAGCTGCCATGAGCAGCTGTCCAGAGGCCAGTGACCGATCTGCCTCACCCAGGAAGAGCACAATGATAATACCAACATGGGCCAATGAAGCAACGTCCTCTGCAACTAGATTGAAGAACAAAAAGACAGCAACTTGTCTGTTCCCCTTTCCTGATTCCCCAATGCTGTTTCCCTCCCCCAATTCCCCAATAAAATCTTTAAAAAACAAAAAGATGAGATCAGGGTATTCTTAATGGAAGAGGAATACTATAAACAGTCATAAGCAAGCATGGAGTCTTGAAAGAAGTCAGTGGATAATTGGTATGATGGAAGTCCAAGCCAGATCATGGGTGAGCAACCTGCATAGTTGTATATGGACCTGCTCTCAGAATGATTCCAGGCTTGATTTAATTTTCTGCTGTCACTGGTTTGCAAAACTTGACAATTTTATCTTCAAACATGTGCTTGATAAATGAAATAAAATAGGATGATGGAGTATGCACATAAGCAGAGATCTGGGTTGTTCCTTGACTCATTGGGAGACTGTTTACAATGTACCGTGAGAATTCCTGTGGACCCACCACATATGAAAGTTCCATGAAATTCAAAGGTAAGAATGGAAAGTCTACTACTCAGTAAGTGGATGCACTGAGAACTCAGATTCACCATGCTTTCCATTTGCACCAGAACTTGCTTAGAACACAAAAAGAAGGCATGCTATGAAACTTGAACAGCCAAAAAACCCTACCATATCCAATCTTTGAAATTTTTTTAATTTTTAAAATTTTTTATTAAAATATAGCTAAGATACCATATTATATTAGTTTCAGGTGTACACCATAGTTATTCAACATTTGCTTATTTAAAGAAGTAATCACCATGATAACTCCACCAACCAACAAAATGTACTACGCTACCGCAATATTATTGATTATATTCCCTATGCTTACTTTACATCTCTGTGACTTTTTTTTTTTTAAATCAGAGATTATTGGGGTAACAATAGTTAGTAAAGTTACATAGGTTTCAGGTGTACAATTCTATAATACATCATCTATATACCATGTTGTATGTTCACCACCCAGAGTCCATCATCATATATTTCACCATGTTTACCCTCTTCTACCACCCCCTTCCCCCTTCCCCTCTGGTAACTACTAAACTATTGTCTGTGTCTATGAGTTCTTGTTTCTTCATTTGTTTGTCTTGTTTCTTTGTTGTTTTCAGTTTTATGTACCACATATCAATGGAATCATGTGGTTCTCGACTTTTTCTGTCTGACTTATTTTGCTTAGCATAGTAATCTCAAGATCCATCCATGTTATCGCAAATGGCAGTATTTCACCTTCTGGCATAAGGTGAAAAAAAATATATATATATATACACCACATTTCTTTATCAAGTCATCTATTGAAGGACATTTGGTTGTTTCTATGTTTTGGCCACTGTACATAAAGCTGCAATGAACAACATTGGAGCACAAATATCTTTACGAATAAATGTTTTCAGATTTTAGGACTATATACCCAGGAGAGAGATTGCTGGGTCATAAAGTAGTTCTATTCTTAATTTTTTGAGGAATCTCCACACTGCCTTCCATTGAGGCTGCACCAATCTGCATTCCCATCAACAGTGCAGGAGGGTTCCTTTTCCTCCACAGCCTGTCCAACACTTGTTATTATTTATCTTGTTGATGATAGTCATTCTAACCAGTGTGAGGTGATATCTCACTGCAGATTTTAATAGCAATTCTCTGATGACTAGTGATGTTGAGCATCTTTTCATATGTCTATTGGCCATCTGTATGTCCTCTTCAAAGAAATGTCTTTTTAGGTCCTGTGCCCATTTTTCAATTGGATTGTTTGTATTTTTTGTTGTTGTGTTGTATGAGTTCTTTATATATTTTGGATATTAGCCCCTTATCGGAGGCGTTGTTTGCAGATATGTTCTCCCATTTGGTTGGTTGCCTCTTTGTTTTGTTGATGGTTTCTTTTGCTACGCAGAAGCTTTTTAGTTTCGTAGAGTCCCATTCATTTATTTTAGCTTTCACTTCCCTTGCCTTTGAGGTCAAATTCATAAAAATCCTCTTAGAACCCAAGGTCCACAAAGTTAGTACCTATGTTTTCTTCTATGCAGTTTATTGTTTCAGGTCTTATGTTTGGGTCTTTGATCTTTTTTGAGTTAATTTTGGTACACGGTGACAGATAGCACTCTAGTGTCATTTCATTCTTTTGCATGTGGCTTTCCAATTCCCCCAGCACCATTTATTGAAGAGGCTGTCTTTTCTTCATTGTATGTTTTTGGCTTCTTTGTCGAAAATTATCTGTCCATATTTATGTGGGTTTATTTCTGGAGTCTCAATTCTATTCCATTGGTCTATGTGTCTGCCTTTCTGCCGGTACCATGCTGTTTTGATTATTGTTGTCCTGTTATACAAGCTGAAGTCAGGGAGTGTGATCTTTCAGCATTGTTCTTTTTGCTTAGGATTGCTTTGGTTATTTGGGGTCTTTTGTGGTTCCATACAAATCTGATGATTTTTTGTTCTATTTCTTTAAAAAATGCCATTGGGATTTTGAGGGGGATTGCATTAAACTGTATATTGCTTTGGGTAGGTAATACGGCCATTTTAACTATGTTGTGTCTTCCAATCCATGAACATGGAATGTCTTTCCAGTTCCTTGTGTCTTCTTTGATTTCTGTTAAAAATGTCTTATAGTTTTCAGTGTATAGATCTTTCATATCCTCAGTTAAGTTTATTCCTAGGTATTTATTCTTTTTGTTGTAATTGCAAAATGAATTTTTTAAAAATTTCTTTTTCTGAGACTTCTTTGTTAGTATACAGGAATGCAATGGACTATTGTACATTGATTTTGTAGTTGGAGATTTTACTGTCTTCATTTATTGTTTCTAATAGCTTTTTGGTGAAGTCTTTAGGGTTTTATATATATAGCATCATGTCATCTGCAAAAAGTGACAATTTCACTTCTTCATTCACAATTCGGATGCTTTTTATTTCTTTCTCTGGACTGATGCTTTGGCTAGGACTTCCAGTACTATGTTGAAAAGCAGAGGTGACAGGGGACAGCTCTGTCGTGTTCCTGAATGCAGAGTGAAGGGCTTCACTTTTTCCTCATTAATATGATATTAGTGGAGGGTTTGTCATGTATGGCCTCTATTATGTTAAGGTATTTTCCATCTATACCTTTTTTATTAAGTGTTTTTAACCATAAATGGATGTTGTGTCTTGTCAAATGCTTTTTTCGATTCATGTAATCGTATGATTTTTGTCTTTTATTTTGTTTATGTGGTGTATCACATTGATCGATTTGCGTATGTTGAACCATCCTTGTGCCACGGGGATTAACCCCACTTAGTTATGATGTATAATCTTTTTAATGCGTTGTTGTATTCGATTTGCTAGAATTTTGTGTAGGATTTTTGAATTCTGTATTCATCGAAGATATTGGTCTGTAATTTTCTTTCTTTGTGTTATCCTTACCAGGTTTTGGTATCGGGGTAATGTTGGTCTCATAAAACAAGTTAAGGAGTATTGTCTCTTCTTCAATTTTTTGTAAGAGTTGGAGTAGGACAGGTATTAGATCCTCTTTGAATGTTTGGTAGAATTCACTAGCAAAGCCATCTGGGCCTGGACTTTTGCTACTGGGAAGGTTTTGGATGACTGATTCAATTTCCTTACTGTTGATCAGTCTATTTAGATTTTCCAGTTCTTTGTGATTCAGCCCAGCCTAGGAAGGCTGTATGTTTCTAAGAATATGTCTATTTCTTCCAGGTTATTGAATTTGGTGGCATATAGTCCTTCATAGTATTCTTGGATGATCCTTTGTATTTCTGTGTCGTCCATGGAAACTTCCCTTCTTTCATTTCTGATTTTATTTGTGTCTTTTCCCTTTTTATTTTAGTGAGTCTAGCAAGGCTTTGTCAATTTTATTAATCTTTTCAAAGAACCAACTCTTTGTTGCATTAATTTTTTCTATTGTCTTTTTGTTCTCTATTTTATTTAGTTCTGCTCTGATTTTTTAATTTCCTTCCTTTGCTGACTTTGGGTTTCATTTGTTCTTCTTTTTCTGGTCCTTTAAGGTGTAAGATGAGGTTGTTTCTCTGGGATTTTTCTGTCTTCTTGAGATAGGCCTGTAATGATATAAATTTCCCTCTTAAAACTGCTTTCTTTGCATCCCAAAAATTTTGGTGGGATGTATTTTCATTCTCATTTGTTTCTATGTATCTTTTGATCTCTCCTCTTATTTCTTCTTTGACCCAGTCGTTCTTTAAACACAGGTTGTTTAATCTCCACATATTTGTGGGTTTTCCTGCTTTCTGTCTGAAGTTGATATCCAATTTCAAAGCTTTATGATCAAAGACTATGCTTAGTATGATTCCAATCTTCTTCAATTTGCTGAGGCTGGTTTTATGTCTCAGTATATGGTCTGTCCTTGAGAATGTTCCATGTACACTAGAAAAGAATGTATAGTCTGATGTTCTAGGATGAAGTGCTCTATAAATGTCAATGATGTCCATTTCATGTAACGTGACATTTAGGGTTGGTATTTCTTTATTTGTTTTCTGTTTGGATGATCTATCCATAGCTGTCAATGATGTATATAGGTCCCCTACTATAATTGTGTTTTGGTTAATTTCTCCCTCTAGTTCTGTTAGTAGTTGCTCTGTATATTTTGGTGCTACCTGATTGGGGCCATAAATATTGATGACTGTTGTGTCTTTTTGTTGTACAGTCTCCTTTATCATTATGAAACGTCCATCTTTGTCTCTCGTTACCTTTTTTATCCTGACGTCTGTTTCATTTGATATCGGGATACCTACACTTGCTTTTCTCTGAATGCCATTTGCTTGGAGTGTCAATTTCCACCCTTTCACTTTCAGTCTATACTTGTCCTTGTAGCTGAGATGACTCTCTTGGAGACAGCATATGGTTGGCTTTAGTTTTTTGATCCAACCTGCTACTCTGTGCCTTTTTGTTGGTGAGTTCAGTCCATTTACCTTTAGGGTGATTATTTGATATATGATGATTTCCTATCATTCCATCTTTGGTTTTCTGGTAGGACGGTGTCTCCAATGTTTCTTTGCCTTTTTGTTGCTGTCTGTGATTTCAGGGTGGTGATAGTCTATGATTTCCCCCTCTGTTTCTTCTTTTTTATGTTATATATTTCATTCTGGATTTTTTTGAGTGGTTACCATTAAGTTTATGTAAAAGAAAGTTTCATATTTAGAGTATTCCATTTTCTTCAGCATGCTTCCTTTCTCCATTCCCCTTTACCAGTTCAGACCTTTACTCTCTCCCCTTTTATGTTTTGGTTGTCACGAATTGTCCCTATTTATGCCATGAGTTGATTTCTGTGCTGCAATAGCAAGCTGTCTTTTTCCTTTTTTTTTTTAAGTGTTTTTTTTTCTTCCTCTTCTTCTTTACTCTGTATGTTATGTTTAAGTGTATAGTGTCTTATTTGGTGTAGGGGTTGCCATTTCCTGCTTCTGTCTGTCTGTTTGTAATACTACTCATGGTTTTGTATCCTTTTGCTTTTTTTGTTTCAGATTGAATAGCATCCTTCAGTATTTCTTCTTGTGCAGGTCCTGTGTTAGAAAATTCCCCCAGCTTCTGTATGCCTCTAAATGTCTTTATTCCTCCTTCATATCTAAAGGATATCTTTGCTGGACATATTATTATTGGCTCACAATTTCTCTCTTTCATTAGTTTGAATATTTTATTCCACTCCTTCCTGGCTTGTAGAGTTTCTGCTGAAAAATCTGATGATAATCTGATGGGCTTTCCTTTGTAGGTTACCGTCTCCTTTTCCCTGGCTGCCTGATGGACTTTCCTTTTCCCTGGCTACCTTGAGGATTCTTTCTTTGTCATTAATTTTTGACAGCTTCAATACAATGTGCCTTGGTGAAGGCCTGTTGGGATTGAGGTAATTAGGTGTTCTATTTGCTTCTTGGATTCGAGGGTCTAGTTTTTTCCACAAGTTTGGGAAGTTCTCGTTGACTATTTGTTTGAATACACTCTCTGTTCCCATCTCCCTTTGTGCTCCTTCTGGTATGCCCATTATTCTTATATTGCTCTTTCTGTTGGAGTCAGAAAGTTCTTGTAGAGTTCTTTCATTTCTTTTTACTCTCAAGTCTCTCTCTTCTTCCATCTGTGTCATTTCCAGATTTCTATCTTCGATGTCACTGATTCTTTCTTCAATCTGGTCAGATCTACTACCTAAGCTAGCTATTTCACTCTTCATTTCTTTCATTTTTAGTTCTTAATCTCCAGAAATTCTATTTGGTTCTTTTTTAAAATTTCAATCTGTTTGGTAAAATATTCATTTTGTTCTTTGTATTTCTGAGTTTATTAAACTGCCTGTATGTGTTTTCTTTCCTCTTGTTGAGTTTTTTCAGACCTGCAATCTTGAATTCTCTGTGATTGAAGTCACATATTTCCATGTCTTTAAGTTCATTTTCTGGAGATTTTTCATTTTCTTTCTGAGCTGTCTTTTTACCTTGGTTATTCATGGCAATTAATGAATTATTGTTTCTCTTCCTAGACATCTACTGGAATGGGTTCTGCAACAGTTTGATAGTAAGAGGTATTTCTTTTGCTCTCTGGTATGTGTTTATGGAATGTTTTATTTTCTCTCCCACTGTAGCATTTTACTTTATCTCATGGTGTAATGTTATATTTTCTCACTGTTCTGGCTTCTTGCACAATGCAGGGGAGTTCCCTGGAAGGTAGGCTTCTCCTTTGTGAGCAGGTTGCCTAGGTCTCAGGGCATACCTCCATGAGGGAATGTGGAGAGCTTCTGAAATTCCAAAACTATTCCTTCACCAAAATCAGAGCCTCTGTGTTTCAGTGGCTTGCTTACCACCGAAGGGATCCTCCCATATTGGTGGGTTGTAGTATGGTGGGTTGTGAAAGGTGGCTCTGATCAATGACAGTGACCACCAGAACAGCCAATCCTGTATCCAAGGCTCCCTCTTGTTCACCAGAACTGGTTGGGCTGCGAGTCCTTGGCTGTGGTTCTGCATTTCTCGGAACTGCAGATATTCTGTTCTTTTCATCTGACACTGCTTCTGTTCCATTTCTAGCATTGGGAAGTTGGAGGGGTGGGCTAGCTAGCTCTGGAAGAGTGGGAGGGGTTGGCTAGGTTCTGTACCTACGTTTTCTGTTCTCTGCTTGGTAGTTAGGGCTTAAACCACTGTTCTTACCCTTCTTCCCTCAGTCTTTGCTCTGAGGTGTCTCTGCCATGAGTGTTTGGTTGAGCCATGTTATATGCTGATACCTCGGGCAGGACTTGGGTTATAAGAGGAGTGTTAGCATTTTGAATTGTTCCCTCTCTTAGCTCTGTAATACAGGGATATCAGAACTCAGAGCTCCATTCTGCACCCTGGGGCCCTTGCGCAGCCTGAGTCTCCACACTTTCTCCTTCCTTCCTTCCTTCCTCGCCCAATTTGCCCATCTTTAGGTGGTTTCAATTGCACACCTCTTAGTGTTATCTGTCTGTTATGTAGGGAGTCCTTTGTGCAATTATAGCTGTTCAATTTGTTGGAAATTCCAGGGGATATTTCAAGAGACTACTCTCATGCTGCCATTTCTATTACATAGGACCTATTCTTAATTTCTCAAGGAACCTCCACACTGTTTCAATAGGGCTACAACAATTTACATTCCCACCAACAGTTTATGAGGGCTCAGTTTCCTCCACATCCTGACCAATACTTGTCATTGTCTATCTTATTGATAATGCCATTCTAACAGAATCAGTGAGGTGGTAACCATTATGGTTTTGATTTGCATATCCCTTACAACTAGTGATGTTGAGCATCTTTTCATATATCTGATGGCCATCCATATGTCTTCCCTGGGGAATTGTCTATTCATGTTCTCTGCCCATTTTTTAAAATTGGATTGTTTGTTTTTGTTATTGAATTCTATGAGTTCTTTATAGTTTTTGGATATTACCTTCTTATTAGATGTTTTATTTGCAGATTTCTTCTCTCTCCCGTGTGGTTTGTTGCCTTTTTATTTAATTGATGGATTTTTTTTTTTTTTTGCTGTGCAGAACTTTTCAGTTTGATGTAGTCCCATTCATTTATTGTTTTTACTTCCCTTGCCTTTTGGGTTAATTTCACAAAAACTTCTCTTAGACTAATGTCCATAAGTTTAATGCATTTGTTTTCTTCTATGTATTTTATTGTTTTAGGTCTTATATTCAAATCTTTAATCCATTCTAAGTTTTGTGTATGGTGTCGAATCATAGGTTTAGTTCATTCTTTTGCATGTGTCTTCCAGTTTTTCCAACATCATTATGGAAGAGAATTTTTCTTTCTCCATTGTATGTTTTTGGCTCTTTTCTTGAGAATTATTTGCCCATATATTGTGGGTTATTTCTGGGTTCTCATTTCTGTTCCATTGGTCTGTCTATTTTTCTGCCAGCATCATGCTATTTTGTTTGCTGTCTCTTTGTAATATAGTTGAAGTTAAGGAGTGTGATACTTTCAGCTTTGTTCCTCTTTCCCTCAGGATTGCTTTAGCTATTTGGGGTCCTTTGTGGTTTCATTCAAATTTGAGGATTTTGTTTTTGTTGTTCTATTTCTGTGAATATTTCTGGAATTTTGATAAGGGTTAAATTAAATCTGTATATTGCTTTAGGTAATATGGCCATTTTTGCAATGTTAATTCTTTCAGTCCATGAACATGGACTATATTTGCATTTCTTTTTGTTTTCTTTAAACAGTGTTCTTTACTTTTCAGTGTACAAATCCATTACCTCCTTTGTTAAGTTTATTCCCAGATATTTTATCCTTTTTTTTGCAATTGTAAATGGGGCTGTTTTCTTCATTACTGATAGTTTGTTATTAGTACCTAGGAATACAATGAATATTTGTATATTGATTTTCTATCCTATGACTTTACTGTATTTGTTTATTGTTTTCAGTAGTTTTTTGGTGGAGTCTTTAGGGTTTTCTACTTGTTTATTTTTTATTTTTTTTTTGAGGGCAGTGTTACTGGCCCTCATATGTGGGACCGAACTGGGGCTGCTGGCTTCCTAAGCCAATGCTTAACCACTGTGCCACTTGCCCGGCCCAAGGGTTTTCTATATATAAAATTATGTCATCTGCAAATAGTGACATTTTTACTTACTCCCAATTTTGATGCTTTTATTTCTTTTCTTTGCTTAATTTCTCTGGTTAGGATATCCAGTATTACATTAAATAACAGTGGTGAGAATGGGCATCATTGTCTTGTTCCTGATTTAGAGGAAAACCTTTTAGCTTTACACCATTGAGTATGATATTAATTGAGGTTTTGTCATATACAGCCTTTAGTATGTTGAGGTACTTTCTTTTTATACACATTTTGTTGAGTGTTTTATGATAAATGGAGGTCATATCTGGTCAAATGCTTTCTCTGCACTATTGATATGATCATATGGTTTTTATCTTTTATTTTGTTAATGTGGTGTGTCATATTGATTGATTTGTAGATATTGAACTATCCTTGAATCCCTGGAATGAACCCCACTTGTTTTTTGATGTATGATCCTTGTAATATATTGTTCTATTCAATTTGCTACTATTTCATCTAGGTTTTTGTATCTGTGTTCATCAGATGTATTGGCCTGTTATTTTCTTTTTTTGTTGTTGTCCTTGACTGATTTAGGTATCAGGGTAATTTAATATTGGCTTTGTAAAATAAATTAAGAAAAGTTCCTTTCTTTTCAAAATTTTGGAAGATATTGAAAAGGATATTGGTATTAAATTTACTTTGAATGTTTGGTAGAATTTACCAGTGAAGCCATCTGATCCTTGACATTTGTCTTTTGGGAGATTTGTTTTTATTATTATTATTAATGTTCAATTTCCTTACTAGTGATTGATATATTTGTTTTCCACGTCTTCATGATTCAGTCTAGGAAGGTTGCATGTTTTTAAGTATTTGTCCATTTCTTCTAGGTTATAGAATCTGGTGACGTATAGCCTTCCATAGTATTCTTGTAAAATCCTTTATGTTTCTGTGATGTTCATCGTAACTTCTCTTTCCTTTCTGATTTTATTTATTTGAGTATTTTCTTTTTTCCTAGTCAGCCTAAATAGAACTTTGTCAATTTTATTTATCTTTTCAAAGAACCAGCTCTTTGTTTCATTAATTTTAAATTGTCTTTGTGTCCTCTAATTCATTTATTTCCACTCTGATTTTTTATTATTTCCTTTTTTCTACTGGCATTGGACTCATTTGTTCTTTTCCTTTAAGGTATAATGTTGGATTTTTTGAGATTTTTTGTTTGTTTGTTTCTTTAGGGAGGCTTGTAATGTAGTAAATTTCCCTCTTAGTACTGCTTTTACCGCATCCCCAATATTTTGGTATGGCATATTTCATTTTTATTTGTCTCTATGTATCTTTTGATATTTTCTTTTAATTCTCCTTTGACCCAATATTTGTTCAGTAGCATGTTGTTTAATCTCTTCATATTTGTGGTTTTTCAGCTTTCTTCTTGTCATTAATTTCCAGTTTCATATCATTGTGTTTGGAAAATACTCTGGGTATGATTTAAATCTTAAGTTTATTTAGAGTAGCCTTATTCTCCAAGATACGGTCTATCTTTGAGAATGTTCTGTGTGCACTAGAGAAGAATGTGTATTCTGTTGTTTTGGGATGAAAAGTTCTAAAAATGTTGGTTAACATCCTTTAGTCTACTGTGTCATTTCAGGCTGATACTATTTTATTGCCTTTCTGTCTGGATCATTTCTCCATTATGTCAATGGGGTATTTAGGTCTGCTATTATAATTGTATTTTTGTCAGTTTCTCCCTTCAGGTCTATTAGTAAGTTGCTTTATACATTGTGGTGCTCCCAGGTTGGTGGCATATGTACATTGATGTGTTATGTTTTCATGTTGAGCTGTCCCCTTTATCATTATGAAATTTCCATCTTTGTTTCTTATGACCTTTTCTGTATTGAAATCTATTTTGTCTGACATAAATACTGCTACACCCTTTTCTCTGGATGTTATTACTTGCAGTATCATCTTCCACCCCTTCACTTTGATCCTATGTTTGTTTTGGAGATGAAATGAGCCCCCTGCAGGTAACATTTAGCTGCATCCTACTTTTTTTTTTTTTATCCAACCTGCTTACCTGTTCCTTTTGATTGATGAGTTCAGTCCTTTACACAATTTATATGAGGTCTGACAATTACGTTCCCAAAGTCATCCTAGAAAAAATGCAACATACTTCATAGCTGAATATCACTATGGTCACCTTCTAAGTACACCCCTTGAGAAGCTATGCACCAATGCCAGCACCTAGTTTACCCTTCAAAGCAATTTTGAAACTCTGGAATAGCCATCAGAACTGTTGTCATATTACCTTGATGTCCTGAATGTCATCCAAATGTCTTCCTTTCAATATTTCCTTTATCTTCAGGTAAAGAAAGAAGTCATTGGGGGCCAGATCAAGTGAGTAGGGATGGTGTACCAATACAGTTACTTGTGTACTGGCTAAAAGCTTCCTCACAGGCAGGGCCATGTGAGATGGTACATTGTTGTGATACAAGGGCCATGAATTGTTCGTGAAAAGTTCAGGTTGTCTAACACAGCCTTTTCAGCACTTCCAAGTAGTAAAGTTGGTTAACTGTTTGTACAGTTGGTACAAATTCATAATAAATAATCTCTCTGATATCAAAAAAAGTTAGCAACCTTTGCAACAAGTTTGTGAACTTAATTGTCAGACCTCATGTGTAAGGAATTACTATAGCCATTTTATCTTTTGTTTTCTAGTTGCTCTGTCTCTCCACTGTTTCTTTTCCCTTGTGATTCTGTTTGTGAACTTAATTTGACTTTCTATGATTTATTTTCCTCTTTTTCCTCCTTTTTTGTGTGTTTTATGTCTCAGCTCTAGATTTTTGCTTTGTGGTTACCACTAAGTTTGTGTAAACAGTGTCATACAAAATAGTTCTTTTGCTTCTGATTGCCTCTTATCTTCATTCACCTATATCTGTTCAGTCTTTTCCTCTCTCTTTTTATGATTTTTGGTTAAAATTGTCTCCTTTTATGTTGTATATTTGTTACCAAATTGCAGTAGTTATAGTTATTTTCAATATCCCCTTTCCATCTTTAACCTTTATAATTAAGTATTTAATATCCTATTCTGAAGTAGAATTGTGATATCCTGCTTCTGTCTGTCATCAAAGTTTTGTATACTTTCATCTTTTTGCTTCTGGCAGAAGAGTCCCTTTCAACATTTCTTGTAATGAAGGTCTTATGGTAGTAAATTCTCTCAGCTTTTGTTTATCTGGGAAAGTCTTTATTTCTCCTTCATATATACAACATAACTTTGCCAGATGTATTGTCCTTGGCTGATGGTTCCTCTTGTTGGGGACCAAGAGACCCTCAAGGAGCTGTAAAGGAGGGGTGTTTGCAAGGCTCACCCCTCTGACTATTGCTTTTGCAAGACTGGCACAGCACTTCAGCATCTGGAGGAGACCTCGGTCTCTGTGCAGACAAAACACCTCAGTGCATGGAGGTGGTTTCAATACATTGAGTAGAGAACAGTCTGGGTTTGATACATTAAATACAGATATCCTACAGCTGACGCACGGAGCAGTCCCTGCTCAAGGCCATTGCCTCTTCTCTCCTTCCCCGCCGCTTTAACAAAGTCTATATCAATAAACCACAGCTGCTAGACCGGGTCACTGTCCTCCCAGCAGAGGAGACAGCTGTCCACCTAGCCCCCACTTTCAAGTACTTCGTCTGTCTTTCTAATCCTCCGTCACCCCCACTCCAGACCGTTTGACTGGCCGCGCTGGACGCAGCACTCTATTTCAATGTCTTGAATATTTTCATCCACTGTCCCCTGTCTTGTAATGATTCTACAGAGAAAGCTGATTATAATTTAATGGGGTTTCCTCTGTAGGTTACAGTATTTTTTCCCTGGGTTGTCTGGCAAATATTTTTCTTTTTCATTAATTTTTGAAAGTTTGAGTAAAATGTGTCTTGGAGAAGGTCTTTTTGCATTGATATAATTAAGTGTTCCATTAGCTTCCTCTATTTAAAGCCCAGTTCTTTCCTTTGGCTTGGGAAGTTCTCATCAATTATTCCTTTGACTAGGCTCTCTGTCCCCTTCCCCCTCTCTTCTCTTTCTGGTGTACCTATTATCCTTATTCTGCTCTTTTTATTTTTATTTTTACATTTATTTATTTACCTATTTATTAGAGATTTTATTGGAGAATTGGGGGAGGAAACAGTCTTGGAGAATCGGGGTAGGGGAACAGACAAGTTGCTGTCCTTTTGTTCTTCAGTCTAATTGTGGGGGTCGTCAATTCATGGCCCATGTCATATTGTGATCATTGTGCCCTTCCTGGCTGAGGCAGATCGGTCACCTGCCATTGAACGGCCGCTCGTGGTGGCTCACAGCAGCTCACGCATGTTGCCAGCCGCTCACACTGGTTGCCGGCCAATCACAGTAACTTATGGCAGTCCACTGCAGGCCCACTGCAGCCTATCCCATTGCCAGTGACTCACAGCAGCCCAGCTCCAGGTCAAGCTTTCGTTCATCATCTTAGCTATAGAGGGTGCAGTGTCACTGACCCATGTGAGATCTGAACCAGCTGCTGTTCAGAGCTTGTGTTCTCAAGCCAAATCTTAACCAACAAGCCACTCTGCCGGCCCCTATGCTGCTCTTTTTAATGCAGTGAGATAATTCTTTTTTTAAAAACTCTTAGTTCTATTATTTATCCTTGGTCATTTCTAGGCTTCTATCTTCAAGTTCGTTATTACTATTTTCCATCTGGTCTGCTCTATTTCCACTGCTCTCTAATGCATTTCTTATTTATTGAGTTCTTAAGCTTCCAAATTTCTGTTTTGTTCTTTTTTAGTTTCTATATCTTTGGTAAAGTATTCCTTTTGTTCATTTTTTTTTTTTTAAAACCTGAGCTCAATTAAACTGCCTTTCTAAGTTTTCTTGTATATCATTGAGTTTCTTTATCACTGCAATATTTAATGCTTGGTCATTTTAGTCATAGTCTTCCATGAGTTTGAGTTTCTGGAGACATTTCATTTTCTTTCTGTGCTCCCAAGTTACCTTGGCTGGTCTTGGTTTTTGATGAATTGTTTCTCTGTCTGCACATTTGAGGTAGTGATCTTTTTTTCTTGATCAATTACTGTTTTGCTTTCAACAATATAGCAAGCAAATTTTGTTTTCCAGTAGATTGTGTTATAGCACAAGTTTTTGTTTCTCTTACCTGCACTACTTGCACCTTTGGTATTATGGTGGAGTGGCATCAGTTTGGTTAATGAAAGTGTCACATACTCTTTGGGATGGTGGGTATACCCTCTGTGACCAGTTCACCTCTGTTACTGGGTATCATCACTATGGTGTGAGAATGTGGCAAGTGGTGGAGACCCAGTTTTATAAACTCCCAGAGCTACCTCCTTTTTACTAATGGCTGTTGGCCCCACTGTGTTTTTAGAGGTGTCTCCACTGCCTCTCTGGGGCTCTGCCAGGATAGGTAGGGCAGAGGAGGCAAGTTCTCTATTTCATATCTCCACATTCCTGCTAGCAAATGCTGTTAGCACTGTTGTGATGTTTAAAGCTTCCCAGATTTCTTTGCTGGGCTCTGCCAGTGAGTGAGGGACAAGGGCATCAATTTTGAGATTTCACAGCTCCTCCCTCCTGCCAGTAATGGCTTTCAGCACCGCTGTATTTTTTAAGGCTTCCTAGCCTCCTCTAGTCAGTTCTGCCATAATGGAGAAGAGGGAAAGATGATGCCTTTTCCTAGGGGAAAACTGCTTCTGTCCCTTTTATGCTTAAGGCTGTAGTGTGAGGGCTGCAACTGAAGTTCTCCTTCACTTCTGTTCTTATATGAGCCAAAGTGGGCACTGAACTGTGTCTGTGGCCATCATCCCTATCCTTCCCCTGCCTCCTTCCACTTGTTCCGATATGCCCACTTTCAGATGTTCTGATCTGTGGATCTTTCAGGCATGTTTATGATTCGAGCAGGGGATCCTTTGTTGAGTTATAGTTGTTAAACTTATTGTAAATTTAAAGAGAAACAATAGAGTGTTTTCACTCTGCCATGATGCTAATGTAACTCTAAACTCAGAATTTATAACTCACAAGTTCTCAATCATTGAAAATTTGGCTAAATCAAGAAAATCAAACCTAATTCATAACATTAATTGCACAGCTCCTAATGTTCTATTTAGCTCTGATAGCTATATTCTCTTGAAGAAAATGGCAATGATTATAAAAAGGTTATTCCTGTTGGCTCAGAAATTCCAAGTTCTTTGGGATTTTACCCAATTCCACATTTATTAAACATATTTTCCCCACTTGTTAGGAATAAGGTGCATTGGAAAATTGCCTAGAGGAACTTGGACTACTTTCAATTCAGTATCACCACAAATAAGCCAGAGCTATGAGCCAGGAAGGGTAGAAAGATTTCATTTTGCTTACCCAATGCCTGTTGCTCCTTAGGTCACAGCACCCACATTTATGTTGGGGATTTAATTCCCCCCACACACATGCTGTCTCAGTCTTGCTAGGACTATAAATTAAAGTGCTTTCTCCTTGCCTGTGAATCACTGTTGATGTTCTAGGCTAATGAGTTGTTCTCCACCTATGTTCCCAGATGTCCAGGTGTCCACTCATTCCTGTATCCACATCTCCAGAGCTATCCTTGGTTCCAAACATCACAAAGCCTAGTTCTACAATTTCCCATACATTCTGGGAATCACATGAGGGGCTTGCACTAAATCTCCTTTTAGATGTTATGCACAATGGGTCCCTGTTTTTATAACCAAAGAATCCTAACTAATACATTTAAGAAAATTTGTACTAAAGGGAAAATATTTAAATATCTCCCTCATTTTAATCAATGTCAAATGGCTATACTCTATCCACGTACAACAATGACTGCCTAATAACAGATGGACCCTAGGTGACTGGGAACAGTCTGCCAGCCAGCCTGTGTCTTGACTTTTCATCTATACACTGTGATCATAAACTACTAGCTACATTTTGTTATAGCCTTGCTATGACAGCAATTTTTTTTTAAAGGAAACAAATTGCTTTTCAAATCACAAAGCACTCTATAAAGTAAGGCACTTATTTACCTCTTATTATTTTAACAAACATTTCCTACAAAAAAACTGTTCCTAAAAAAATTACCATGAGAACATCGTAGTATTCACTGTGCATATTTTTTTAAAGTCAACTGTTTTCTAAAATATGTAATCTAAGTATCTGAATGTCAACAGTATCCTTAGCAGGTAAGGTGGCTGTTTATTTTGGTTTGGTTTGCAATAATATCTAGTATTCCCATTACTTGATTTTAATGTATATATATAATAGGGAGTATAATTTAAAAAATATTTGCAGGAAATTTTTTAGGGAAAATATAATAGAACTGTATGGAAAAAATGGAGTTATGGCTGATAATATTGATCAACAGTTTCTTTTTGTTTTTAATTTAATTTAATTTTTTGAATTTGTTAACACTTTTTAATTTAATTTAATTTTATTATTTTATTTATGTACAAGCTATTCATTAGGGGTGCCCTTGGACTCACACCTCTGAAAGAAAAGGGAAGGGAACATGATTATTTGGAGGGACAAGTTAAGTTACAATGTTGCAAACCCACAGGACACTCTGGAGCTAAAACAACTCTTTAGAACTGTATAGAATTTGACTGAAAAGGCTGGGGTCTTACAATCACATCAATCAGTTATTGTATGTGGGTTGCTGCTCCAACAAGAGAAATGCTTTGGGGCCAGAAAGCTTTGCAGCTGAGGAATTCTTGAAGGGGCTGATGTCTGGAGGCTTTCTGCTGATACCACTCTCTGCTGTGAGGTCAACATATCCTTTAGCATGGGGATCTGGGAAGTATACCTTAGCATTCGCCACAGAAAATATTATTGCCCTTATGTCCCCAACATCCCTCATCTCACCTCTCAGGTTTATTGCTAATTTATTCTCCCTTTTCATATTAAGTTTTGTGGGTTTTCTTTTTATTAGTTTCAGATGGACATCCCTCACAAAGTGATAGCCCTCCTCCCCCAATCTATGACCCCCTCTGATATCGTATACAGCTGTTAAAATTCCATTGACTCTATTCCCTATGATGTACTCCACATCCCATGACTATATATATATATATATATATATATATATATATATATATATATATCATGACTATATATATATATATATATATATCATGACTATATATATATACACTTTTCCATATATATATATCTCAAATATATATATATAGTTGTCAGAGTAATCATGATGTACTGTTCTATGTTTTTCGTTGCAAAAATGTGTTATGAATTTTCCGACAACTATATATATATATATATATATATATATATATATATATATATATATATATTAAATTAGATTTGACATTAAATATTATTTGGCTTCAGCTTCAGGTGTACAGTGTAGTGGTCAGACATCTACACAGTCTATGAAGTGGTCTCCCTAATAAGACAAGTGCCCATCTGACCCCCGACAAAATCTTTACAACATTGTAGTATTATTATATTTCCCAAACTGCATTTCATATACTGTGGCTATATCGCGATAACTGATTTGTACTTACTCCTCCATCCCCAGCCTCCTCTCATCTAGCAACTCTCATTTTTCCCCCCTGTATCTCTGTGTCTATTTCTGTGTTGTTTGTTCATTTATTCTGCTCTTTAGATTCTACATATAAGTGAGATTATATGATTTTTGTCTTTTTCAGTCTGACTTACTTCATTTATAATGTTCCATCCATATTGTTGCAAACTTTAAGATTTCATTCGTCTTTATGGCTGAATAATACTCCATTGTATAAATGTACCACAGTTTCTTTATCCAATAGTCTATCTTTGAGCATTTCAGTTGTTTCCATATCGTGGCTATTGTGCTGAAATAAACACAGAGGTGCATATATTTTTTGGAATTAGTGTTTTGGATTTCTTTGGCTAGATACCCAGGAGTGGGATTGCTGGGCCACAAGGTAATTCTATTTTCAACTTTTTTGAGTTACCTCCATACAGTTTTCCATAGTGGCTGCACCAATCTGCAATCCCACCAACAATGCATGAGGGTTCCCTTTTCACGACATCCTTGCCAGCATTTGTCGTTTGTTGATTTATTGATGATAGCCATTCTGACTGGGGTGAGGTGGTATCTCATCGTGGTTTTTATTTGCATTTCTCTAATGATTACTGAGACTGAACATTTTTTCATGTGCTTGTTGGCCATCTTTATGTCCTCTTTAGAGAAATGTCTCTTCTTGTCTTCTGCCCTTCTTTTAATTGGGTTGTTTGTTTTTTGATGTTGAGTTGTATGAGTTTTCTTTTATAAATTTTGGATTTTAACCCCTTATCAGATGTATCATTTGCAAATATCTTCTTCCATTCAGTAGGATGCTTTCCGTTTGTTTTATTGTTGGTTTCTTTGATGTGGAAAAAGCTTTTTAGTTTGATGTAATCCCACATGTTTATTTATCTTTTGCTTCCATGTCCTAAGGGCATATATCAGTAAAAATACTACTAAAGATAATGTCTGAAAATTTACTTCCTATATTTTCTTCTAGGAGTTTTATGGTTTCAGGTCTTACATTTAAGTTTTTGATCAATTTTGAATTTATTCTTATTTATGGCATAAGAAGGTGGTCTGGCTTCATTTTTTGCATGTGTCTGTCCAATTTTCCCAGCAACATTTATTAAAAAAACTGTCTTTACCCCAACGTAAATTGTTGTTTCCATTATCATAGATTAAATGTCTATATAGGCATGGATTTATTTCTGGGCTGTCTATTCTGTTCCATTGATCTATGTGTCTGTGTTTATGCCAATACCATGCTGTTTTTTGTTTGTTTGTTTGTTTGTTTTTATAGGGCAGTGTCACTGGCCCTCACATGTAGGATCCGAACTGAGGTCGCTGGCGTCCCAAGCCAGCTCTTAACCACCACGCCACTTGGTTGGCCCAATACCATGCTGTTTTGTTACTATAGCATTGTAGTATGATTTGGTGTCATGTAGCATGATACTTCCCACTTTGTTCTTGTTTCTCAAGATTGCTGTGTCTATTCAGGGTCTTTTATGGTTCCATATAAATTTTAGGATTATATTTTCTATTTCTGTAAAAAATGCCCTTAGTAATTCGATAGGGATTGCATTGAATCTATATATTGCTTTAGGAAGTATGGACATTTTAACTGTATTAATTCTTCCTATCCGTGAGCATGGTATATGTTTCCGTTTGTATCTTCTTTAATTTATCTCTTCAATGTCTTATAATTTTCTCAATACAGGTCTTTTACTTCCTTGGTTAAATTTATTTCTAATTATTTTATTGTTTTTGAAGCAATTATAAATGGGATTGCTTCTTTTTTAAAAAAAAAAAAAGATTTTATTGAGGAATTGGGGGAGGGGAACAGTGTTGGGGAAATGGGGGAGAGGACTAGCCAAGTTGTTCTTCAGTCTTCATTGTGGAAGGTGCTAGCCACCATCTGGCTTCCCGTCGGCAGCTCGTGGTCTCTAAGGTCAAGGTGCTGTGTTCAATCTTAGTTGCGTGTGGGCGTAGCTACCATCCCACATGGGAATTGAACCCAGTAGCCTTGTTGTGAAGAGTGCACGCCCTATCCACTGAGCCATCCAGGCAGCAACTCAGCTCAAGGTGCTGAGTTTAATCTTTTTTTGTAGTTGTGGATGGGCGTAGCCCACCATTGAATACGCAGTCTTGTTTTTACACCAGCTGAGCCATCCTGCCACCTGTTGGCAGCTCAGTGACAACTCAACTAGGGCGCAGCATTCACTGGCCCATGTGGGAATCCAACTGGCAGCCCTGTTGCTCAGAGCATGCGCTCTAAGCCAACTCTTAACCAACTGAGCCACTTGGCCAGCCCTGGGTTGTTTTCTTAATTTCATTTATTTCCATTTCTAGAGTTTTCTTCTGGACTTTTACTTGGAACATGTTTCTTTGGGACACGTTTCTTTGTTTCTTCTTTCTGGCTGTCATTCTGTGATTGCTTTGATGTATTAGATAGATCACCTAAAAAGAAGAAAAAGAAAAAGAAAAAAAATAGGAAAAAAAGAAAAGATGAAATAAAGGAAAAAAGAAAAGAAAGAAAGAAAAAAATGAGAAAAGAGGAAAAAAGGAAGAAAAGAAATGAGGAAAATAAAGAATAGAAAGCAATCAAGAAAAAAAAACTGGGGGGTGGGTTCTCCATCCTCTTTAATCTGCAGACTGCTTGCTCAGCAATAGAGAGTCTCTGGGTTACTCAGCACCAGCTGTTGGTGGGAAAGGCTTAATGTATTTTGTGCTGGCCTCCCTCTCAGGCTTGCAGTGAGCTTTCTCTAATTAGCTGCTGTGTGCTCTGGAACCATACTCACTACCAAAAATCCTCAGGTTATTGTGTCTTGTCTGCTGCTGCAAAAAACTGTCTGTGGCCCACGGAGGTGGGGGCCAGGGATGAGGGGCTCAGGATTCCCACAGCCCTTGGTGTTCAGGACAGGCTCCCAAGGCACCACTGGATGTGGTCAGTGGCCCCCAGCATGTCAGAGCAGCATGCACTCTGCACCAGCAACCAGCCCACACAAACTCTCCAGGAAGGTCCTGACTGGATCACGCAGGCACACAGCTCCTGGCCCAACACTCTCAGGAATACTGCCGGTCTCAGCCTGTCCCAATAAGCTGCTTGCAGATCAGGCTGTGCAGCCCAACAGCCAATCCACAGCCTGGCAACTCTGCATGTGTGGTGCAGAGCAGGGACCCAAGATGGCTCGCGCACTCCTGCATCTCATTGAGCAGCCTGTTGGAGCTGGAGCGCAACCTCCAGGTGTTTCCCTGACAACACAGCACAAGCAGGATGGAGGGTGGGAATCTAAGGCTGCATGCACACGCACGGAGACAAGCACTCCTGCGCCAATTTCACCAGATCAATGCCGGTCCCGGACCTGACCCTCTGTGGGAGGGCCCAACCCTGAAAAAATGGCTCCCTGCTGTACACTACTCATGTGCAAGCTCCACACCAAGGGAACAGTGGTCCCAAAAACCTCCAGCTCCCACGCCAAAGGCTCTCAGTTCAGTCCATCCCCTCAGGCTCCTGGGTCTGGCTCACATAGGAACTGGGTGAGTGCTCACTGGTGAGCAAACCCATGCACTGGCCCGACCAGTTCTCCAGCCACCCTCAGCCTCTCTGAGCCAAGTAAAGAGAGTCCTCACTAATTTCTACTACCAGCTATCATAGAACTCCCCTTCCTGGCAAAGCAACTCTGGGCTAGTGAGCTTGGTGTGAGGCCGGAGGGTCTCTCCCCCAACCAGAGAAGCTTCCTCACTGCTGTGGCGTCCCTCACGGGGTTCGCCCTCTCTCCTCTGCTCCCCTTCCAGAGTTGACGTGGCCTCCTCTTTTTTTTTTTTTTTTTTTTTTTTTTTTGAGGGCAATGTCACTGGCCCTCATACATGGGGAACCAGGGCCGCTGATTTCCCAAGCCAGCAGCTTAACCACTGCGCCACTCTGCCGGCCCAACGTGGCCTCCTCTTTAAGTCCTTCATTTAGAGGTTCTGTTAATCTAGTGTTCAGGGGACTTCTGAGGTTGAATGTTGTATAAATTATTTATAATTTTGGTGTGATCCTGGGAGGCAGTTGGCACAGCGTCCATCTATTCTGCCATCTTATCGGAAGCCCCGTTATGATTTATTTTTTATTTTTATGTTTTTCTTGTCCAGTTACTCTTTTGTATGCCAAATGTGATTCTTCATTTTAGTAACAATAACTATAATATTAATTACAATATAATAGTAATGATAGTATGATGGTTATAATAACTATTTTTACCTCCTCCTTCTTTTAGTCTATTGGGTTGTCGGAAAAGTCATGACATATTTTTTTCTATGTTTTTCATTGCAAAATGCATCATGACTTTTCTGACAACCCAATAATGTTCATCAGAAGCTTAAATGACACAAATAAGATAATATCACTCCTTTTCAAAGCCCTCCAGAAGCTTCCTATTTTCACTTGGAGTAAAATCCAAAATACTGACTACAACTTATAAGTTCCTGCTGATTTACACTTTGAGTGCTATTTAAATGTCTTTCCAAGAGCCTCACCTTCCATGCCCCTATTTCAGCCACCTTCACCTCTTCCTTGTTCTTTGAATGGCCCAAGTAGGTTCTCATTCCAAGGCCTAGGGACTTACAAGTTCCTCTGCTTTTCTCCTAATCTTTTCCAGACTGGTTCTTATTTCTTTAAGATTCTAATGTGATGTCATATTACCAGCAACCCTTTCCCTCACTGCCTTCCCTAACTAGCCCTACTCCATTCCACTTACTGATGGCCACTTGACATGTTTGCTCCTGCCATCTGATGTGCTTGTTTCCCTTCCCTCATTACAGTGTAAACCCATGAGAGACGGGCCTCTGTCTTCAGGCAGATACTGTTTCCCAGAACCTAGCACAGGGACTGCCACACAAGAGAGGATCAACATATTTTTGCTACATGAAAGAATAAAGTATTTGCTGTGTTCCAGGAACTATGAAAAGCATAGGTCCTCCAATGCTTGCAGTATTAATGAAAGCCCAGTTTTCTTGGGTCATGTCATTCTGTGAAATTTTGCAGGTGATGTTCTATAACCAGGGCTCTCAACCTCCAAAGCGTAGGCCCACTCCTGGAGGTTTTGAGAGACCAATGTATGTATACTTTGTGATGTTATCCTGGGGATTCCAGTGTGCAGCTGTGGTCAAAGCCCTCAGTTATAGTCATTCACCTACATTGCCCATATGGTGAGTCACTCAGTGACGGTGGTCAAGATACAAGGGATAAGGGTGGTCAATACTAATAAACATGTGTATTAATCAGGGCTCTCCAGAGAAACAGAACAAGTAGGATGCTATCTCTCTCTCTGTGTCTCTGTCATATATATGTGTGTGTGTGTGTGTGTGTGTGTGTGTGTGTGTGTGTGGTTTCCAGTTTGAGTTTGAAGGTCAGAGATGCTGTCAAATGAGGAAGAACTGATGTTCCATTACAAAGACTATCAATCAAGAGAATTCTTTTACTTGGGGGAGGGTCAGCCTTTTGTTCTACTTAGGCCTTCAGCTAATTGGATGAGGTCCACCCATACCAGGGAGAGCAATCTTCTTTATTCAGAGCAATCTTCTTTATTCAGTCTACTAATTTAATTGTTAATCTTCTCCCCAAACACTCTTACAGACATGCCCAGAATAATATTTGATGAAATATTTGGGTACTCCATGACCTAGCCAAGTTTATGCATAAAAGTAACCGTTAAATCATCACAAATATCATGGGTGGGCTTTGACTTTGTGCTTCTAGGGTTGTCTCATTCCATGTTCTAAATACTTCATTCTCATAATTTACTGTTGTTTTTTGCAGAGGAAATTGAGGCTCAAGGGCAAGTTACTTTACTTAGTTAAAACACAGCCCAGGAGAGGGTATGAGCCCAAGGCATGTTTAAACTCCAGTTACATGTTTTGTTTACTACATAAATGTGTTTTTTTCACAACATGTTCATGTGATGTGTAACAGAAATGGACATAAATAAAAGTTAAGTAGTTAAAAAAATTAAAAATAAAAAGTTGAGTAGTTAAGAGGCAGGTTTTTGTTGTTATTATTATTATTTTGTCAGTTTTGTTTTAGGGCTTTCTCTAGCTAACTAATTTCTTGGGAAATTTTCAGTATCTTTTAGGGACATTAAACACTCTTCTATTCAGATAGGTTAATAGGAATTTTGTCAGCATAGTCACACACATTCTATATAATAGCTTTCCACAAATATCTGACAGCTTAGGGCCTAGGGAAATCCTTAGCCAAGGCAATGGCAGTGCTATTCATATTTAGACATAAATACAAAGTTTTATTCACTATGAGTGCCAGCTTTTGGCTCTTCTTTGTGACAGCACTACAGAGTCTTTCTTATGTGTCCAGTCAAAATATTGAGTATTAGTTTTTGGCTCAGCACAGCTTTCTCTATGAATGTTTTTCCTCCACTGTCTTAAAGAACACTCAATGTAAAGCTATCTTATGGAACAGAGAAGGAAAAATAATTATTTAACCCCTGAGAATAATAATAAAAAAGACTGTGCAACCAAAATCTCCACATGAACCACATTAAATTCTATATTTACACTTGAAGACAAGATCATATGTTCCTTCTCTTCACCTAGAAATAAGAGGAAAGGTTTGAAATGGAAAAACAGAGCCTTTGCGGGAGAATAATGCCCAGGTACAATATGGGTTCTGGGCAGCTGCTACCATGTGAAGTTGTACTATTTGTCATCTTTCACATCAAAATGAAGGAAAAAACTTATAAAGGCATTAGTTCACAAACTCAACATGAATGAAGGATACTTTTGGTCTATTTTTCATGAGTGATAAGTGATGAGTGGGGAAAACACATTTGTGCATCATGGAGAGAGCAGATGGAGCCCAATTAGAGCTCACAGAACAGATGCAGTCCTGAAAGCACCTGCAGAGGGGCTGCTGGTGAGTACAGGCCAGGTGTGCTTGAAGTCTCTCAAAAGACCTCAGAAGAGGTACTAGATGAGGAGGAAAGCTGGGTCTGAGACCAGGAGGAGCATCTGGAGTGAGTGTAATAGCCGGACCGTAGATTCTCCTACTCTTCTGCTCTGGTTTACAAGGACCTTTTCCCACAAGGACACTAGAGGTTTATCCCTGCCAAAAATGAGGCACACTGGACACTAACTCACCAGGCTCAGAAAATGGTGGAGTGGAGATGAGTTGAAGAAATTAGAAAACTGAGAGAAATTTCACAGGTCAATGGTGAGATGCGCATACCACTCCCCCATTTGGTTCCTGGATTCTTTCCAGGTGGGACATTGGGTGACTCTTCTCTGGAGAAAATGAACATCCTCAGGGAAAAGGACTGATATAAGGGACTTGGGAGACCGCTAGCTCCCCCAGCTGATTTATCCTCAAGGAAGCCCACTACTTATTAGTGCCACCCAGCACAAAGAGGTTCCAATAGGTTTTTCAGTATCTCATTCTTAATTATGAATAAACAGCCAACAGTTGCCAGCAATAAAGTCATAAAGTCAATGATTGAAAAAGAGAAAGAAACAAAACAGAAAGAAATAAAGGAACTTAATGGGCCATTGGTAATAAAGATATTAGAATAAAACTTAAAAAAAAACTATATTTAATACCTCAAGGAAGTAAGAAGTTAAATTTTATTCAAGAAAAAATTATCAGCAAGCACAAACAGGGAAAAGAAAAAGAAAAACTCTGGATAACCAAATATGTGGGAACTGAAACTATAACATTCAGCTGAAGATTTGGAAAGTAGAGTGGAGAACATCTACCAGAAATAATGAAAATAATGTGTAAAAAGTGACAAATGGGAAAGATAAGAAAATAAGACAAATAGTCTGTGAGTTCCCATGTCCTTTAAAGAATTTTATTAGAAACGATGGAAGAAAAAATATTTTTAGTGTAGATTTTTTTCATTACCAAAGAACATTAGTTTTGGTGTTAAATGCTTTTTCTCCCCCTAACTTGACTGCTCAAGACAGTGAGAAATAAAGAAAAGAGTGTAAAAATATTGCAAGATTAAAATAAATGTTTAAAGCGAAGGCAGAATATTAGAATGCTCTGATGCTTCTGAAGATCACACTGGAATTAAAAAACTATAGAGACATACCTCCTAAGTTACAAAGAAAAACAATTCTACCTTGTGAAGGCAGAACAAAGATGACTCTATACAAAAGAGTTCTAAAAAAAAATTACCACTCAAATGCACTCCCATAGGAAAGAAAGTGTGTTCTCCCAATGCAAAGGGAGATAAATCAGAATACAGCAAGATACAGGTTCTAGAGAACAGGTAATGTGATGCAGATAAGAAGAAAAATGAAAGTCCCTGGGAGAACACTGTGCAGCATAGCTAGATATCTAGTTTTTATCAGAACATAAGCATGGAGCCTGCAGGGGAATAAGAAAACAAACTGATAAACTACTGAATGTGTTGGACTATATGGAAAATCATGTTCAGCAGAGTTTAAATAATATTGTTGTGAAGTTTCAGAAGAATTCATGATAGGGAATAGACATATTAAGCTAATGAAAAAAATGAGTCAATTAAAAATATTTTACAGTAAATAAAATGTACTTGTAGTACACTGATTGGCTCAGCAGTGAAAAATATCCACCAAAGGTCAATTGCATTTACACACAAAAAGTTGAGGTATGCTTACATTGGGAGGAAGGTGGAAGAAAAGTAGGGGTAACTAGGAATAGAGCACGAACTCCCTGCCATTTACATCCAGATGTTAGTAGACCATATCTAATCAAATTTTAAAAGACACTTTAGACAATATCTAATACTGGAAATACGGAGATAAATCTTGGGGTAACAGCTAAATGAATTGACTGTGGCAGCTTTTGACAAGGCTGTCCGGAGTAGAGAAGGGAGGAACGAGGCAAATTATTGGATTTTTAAATGTCATGTAAATGCATCCATTTGATGGCTCAAAAATTAATTGTAAATAGATAAGGATTTCAGTAAAAGTATAATTTCTTATGTTTAAAAATTTTTTTCTCGGGCCGGCCGAGTTGTGCATTGGTTAAGAGCTGGCTTGGGATGCCAGCGGCCCCGGTTTGGATCCCACATATGAGGGCCAGTGACACTGTCCTCTACAGCTAACAACAGCTCCACTTGGAGCTGGGCTGCGAGCCCTGGCGATGGTGTAGGTTGCAGCCCCTGCTGCAATGGGTTGCCCTAGGCTACAGTGAGTGGCCGGCAGCCAGCGTGAGCCACTGGCAGCCGGTGTGAGCTGCCAATAGTCGCGGTGAGCGACCATCCAGAGGCCGGCATCCCATCTATCTCATCTGGGAAGAGCGCAATGACAATACCAACATGGGCCAGTGAAGCAACGTCCTCCACAACTAGACTGAAGAACAAAAAAGACAGCAACTTTTCTGTTCCCCTTCCCTGATTCCCCAACGCTGTTCCTCTCCCCCAGTTCCCCAATAAAATCTTAAAAAAAAAAAATTTTTTCCCCTCTATTTTCTATAACTTCTTAAGTTAGAAAACTACAATAAAAATATTCCTCAAACTGGTTTTGTAGTTGTATATGTGTATCAGTCAGGGAATCGTCAGACTATTATTTTAGGAAGGTTTAATAAAGTGCTACTTAAAAAGGAGTGGGCTAGATAAAAGCAACCAGGAGGACTGTACCCAGACTTGAAGGGAAAGTCATAACCAGTCAGTTGTTAAGGAGAATTGGGACCTAAGTGGAGATATACCACTGGTAGGGCTGGGAGGAGCCAGGAAACAAAAGCTCAAAATCTTTCTCCTTTCTCCCTTGGATTCCTATTGGGGCTCAGGAGCTTATGGGAGTAATTCAGCCCTGATGGTAGAGCAGAGAAGGGAGAAGGGTACATTTGAAAAAGCACATTGAAGTGACCTAAAAGACATGTATGGGAACAAAGGAACTTAATTCAGGCATGACACCTGCAGCAGTCCCCAGCTTAGCTCTATGAGTGCCTGCCGAATCAGTACCATGACATCTGTGTTCATCACTGGACTCTATTTCTCTCCCTGCTCAGTCCAGCCTTCTAGATTTTGGTCCCTGTGCATCTGGCTTCATTTTCTAAACCTACGGAGACTGTTTGCCTTTTGCTCTACTAATCTTTTGTTGTGGGCTGCATCATTGGTCATGAAAACCTTGCCTGAAAGGCAGGCAGCCTGGAATGATGCAGGTCCTCACTGCCAGATCTCTGACTTAGGGAAATTGTTTAATGTTTCTGAGTCTCATTTTCTTCTTTTATGATTGGGGAAAATACTTTCTAACTTTTATATGAGGATTAAATAAGACAATTTATGTAAAGCAACTAGTATAATGCTTAGTAAGTCCTATTTCCTTTCTATTGCACACAGAGAAGGTATAAGATATTAAGAGAATATTTAATTGTGAGAGTAAGCTTGATGAATTCCAGGAATCAAAGAAGAAATAGTTTCATAATAGAGAAATTTCTAGTCCTTTTAGAAGAGAAGCAAATAAAATACTCTGAGAAGAAAGGCCTGGATTATTTTACTTAACAGGCAATGGGATAACTACTGTGCAAACTTTGGTTCCCTCATTTTAAAAATAAGACTCATTTTGATACCACTTACCTGCTTGGGTTGCTTTGAGGGTTAGATGTGCTAATACAAGGAGAATGCTTAGAGCAGTGTTGGGCACAAAGAACGCATGCCAGGTACTTGAATGTTCAGGTGGTTTCTTGAGCCTTTGAAACTTCCTCCATGCTCATCACTTTCCAAATTTTTGGTTGTTTTTTGGTAAACTGGTAAACACCAATATAATACAGTGTATTTCTCCTTTCTAAGACAGCAAGGAGAAAGGGAAATGGAGAAATAAGAATTGTCCCAAAGCCAATCTTTAAAGAAGGAAGAAGGTAGGGTGCTCCTTGAGAAAGGCAATGTGCAGAAAGGAAGGATGAGAGCTCCTTTTTTAAGGACCCAGAAATAAGTTGCTTTAGGGAGCCTACCTCACAGGAGGTCCAAGTATGACTTTCTCATTCAAAAATATCAACTGCCCATCTGCAGACTCTCATTGGCACCCAACTATCTTGTGTATTTTGAAAGTTCTATATCTAGTTCTGTGCATTATGCTTTAATGCAGCATACTAGCTGCATAATATGAGCTAGCTCAGTAATATGTCTTCAGTCATACCACCAGGGCATTGCTAGCATTTCTTCCACTAGAAGCACACTTGGAATAGTTATCTCCACCTTTCCCAGACTTCTGTGATGATGTGTTTGCATTTAGTCGTTGTCTATGGATCTCTTTGGTCCTTTGAGCAATGTGGCTGGTGAAATGAGTAGATTATGATCATGTTGGTGACTATGTTCACTGTGCAGTTAGCCTAACACATAATTATCAAGTAGAATTCAGTATAAAGAGAATATGAAATGCATACAAAACATTCATGGCATCTTTTAATTGTCTGAGGCTTTTCTTGCCTTTGAATTTTCATTGGTATTAGAAATTTTTCATCTAGTCATTAAGCAAATATTTATTGAGCATCAACTATATGCCAGCTACTGTAAGGCTGGGGCAAGAGGTTATAGGTATAGCCATGCCTCCATTTTCTTGAGGGTTTGCTGTCATATTCATAAAAATAGCTTTGGAATTGTGCATGTCTAATCCACTGGAGAAAAGTATGACATTCTTTCAACTACCAGGACATCAATTAATTATTTGAAAGTCTTCTCAAATCGGACCCAGAGAGTGGACTGTGTATTTCCCAATCTATTAATTTTGGCTCCCTTGAAGATCTGTTGAGTTTGTTACACAGTAGTCAATGTTAATTTTGTGAGAAACAGCTAAGAAAGTTTTTCTTAAAAACATTTATGTTTATTACAAGTGGTGATAAGGAGATGGAGACAAAAATACCACATTGAAATAGTCCTTAATTATGACTTTATAGGTTTTTCAGACTGAGCTTCAGAGTCTTTTAAAATCAAGTAACTGCTTTTCATTAGATATCCTTTTATTAAATATCCTTTTAATATTATGAATGTATTAAAATGTGTCCTTATTTTGAATAGTTGACTAGAAATACCTAGTCAGGGACATTGGGTCCTGTAAGCACGATGTATTTTTTAAGTTATAATAGCAGTGAATGATGAATTGTACTTATGTCTGAGATGAGCAAACAGTATAAAACTACTTAATCCTATTATCAAAGTGAGAGTTAACATAATTCAATTTAAATAGTGCCAGTTCAGAATTACTAGTACAGATCTGAATAATGAATGTTTACTCTAGGTTTTCTGGCTGTAAGACAAAAACACCTTGATTTCAAATGTTCCAATGTACTTCTGGTTAACTGGTGATCCACGTGTATGTGTATCTTCATTCAACATTAAATATATCCATGACATTTGACTTAGCTTTAATGTTTTCATCTCTGTTGAAAGAATGCAAATTCTATCTCAATGGTAAGCTTCTATTAGTCAACTAGAATTTAGATTCGTGATAATATTCAGGAAGAAAAATGAAATGTAGATGTTCATATGTTTGGGTATTGATTCTATGTCGACATCTTTGTAGTAAACACTTACTTTATTATTATTGAATAATAGTATAGTGTTTAAAGATAGGTTAGACACAGTTTCAGATTCTACAGAAAAAATGAGAGAATTGAATGTGGAGATCCAAAATGGTGGAGTAGATAAACACTGTGCCTGCTTCCTTCCATGAACATATCAAAATTGCAACTAAATTATAGAACAGTCAACCTGGAAAACCACCAAAGCCTAGTTGAACAGAAATTTTATAGCTAAGAATTTAAAGAACAAGTCATGTTGAGACTGGTATGAGTGGTGGAGATGTGAAATGGTCTGGCCCCTATCCTCCATGAGGCAGTGAGGCAGTTGAGAATCAGAAGAGATATCTCAGCCATGGGGGATACCCCCAGAAGAGCAAGAGACCTCAACCAGAATACTGGTGCTGGGAAAAAGAGCCTGACAACATTTTGCTGTGAAAAAGAGTGGGAATTTGACCATCCAGGTGGGACAGAAGGCTGTGGGAAAACCGCATGTCTTCTTAAAGGGGCCACAAACAAACTTACAGGCACTCACCCTGCAGTCTGGCAGAGGGACAATGACTGGGGGGCATTGGAGGTATATGGAGGGAAGACAGGTGTGTGGCTATAGGGTGAGTGTTTGAGGACCATTGTCATTTTCCCTGTGTGGGGTCTTTCTCCTGTGCACCCTGTATGCAGGCACCATCTTTTATGTGTTGAGACCTCCCGCAATGCCCATGGCCAAATCTGAATCTGAATTGATCTGGGGATCTCTGACTGATTGATTAAATTGAGGATCGATACGCAAGATACGCCACCACAAGCTGCTTAAGGGTAGATAAAAGGTTTATTATTAACAGAGAAAGAAATAAGGGAAATGGAAAGTAAAGTAAATAGTTACAGCCCACCACCAGGACCCCATCGGCATCAGCACTGGCAAAACATCACGGACATCAGCACCTGAAAACATCACCGGCATCAGCACCGGAAAGACATCACGGGCAAAATGCAGAGTTGCATCAGGGCAGTGGTAGCTCTTGCTGCTGCGGCTGCTGCTCAGGGACTTTTCAGCTCCCTTCCTATAGGGGTCTGGGCAAAGAAGGCTTAGTGCCAAAAGACAAGGCTTGGTGCCAAATGACGTATGCTCAAACACGTACGGACCCGGATCTGGCCAGGAGCCGGGGCCGTTGCGTGTTACTTTTATCTTGTTCCTGGCGTACTGCCCAGAAGTTGTGTCTAAAATTTATCTTATCCCAGTTCCTCAAGGGACGGCCAGTTCCTTGAGGGAGTGGGTGCATATCCAAGCTGTATCTTCTCCTATGACCCTGAGCAGGCCTTCATTCTATATCATCAATACAATTCGGTGCTAGGGCTGCGAGGGGGAATAGGCATAGTTCACATGTATGCTTTTAATATTTAACTTTCGATACATTTTCAAGATCTTTAGGTACATCCAACCATTACAAAAACACAATAAAATCAAGATTATAATAATGATCAGAATGGGGTAAAGATGGCAGTAAATTATTTGTGAGCAGTTGGGCTACGGAACAGAAAATCATACAATTATGGTTAGAATCTTGAGTGATAACATGTGATAGCCCTTCAATTGATTGGCAACTATAGTAGTGGCCAATCGGTGTTCATTTAAGCTTTATTGATTATTTGCTAAATGTTGAGACAATAGACTAGATTGCTGTAAAATGGTGGCTAGATCTAAATGTAGATGGACAGTCGGTGGTTGCAAATGACATGGTATCCATGTCAGGGTTTTATCATCCTCTAAATCAGGAGTCAGGTAAAAAACATCACTGTTCCAATAAAGCAACTCGAGTTGCTGCAGACATCCCGAGAACGGGGCAGGCAGTCCCATAGCATGGAGTTCCGTTGCAAAACATACGTGTTGAGGTTCTACTTCATATAGGACAGAAAAATTAGTTATTGGGTACACAGTCAAAATACATATATTGATAGAGTGAGATAATAAACAGGGTTCCATTATTCGGAGGAGCCCATTACACATCAGTCCTCCATCTGTAGATATACAATCAGTAAGTTTATAAGTAACATTATCATGATCTATAAAAGTTCCTTCTATTTGGGGTTGTAGAAAATAATTCCCTTTTATAATAGGTAAAGTATGGAAAGAACATAATACCTTAGTATCTCTAGGAAGGTAACATGTTATGGTGCCAATGCACTACAAAGAAGTACAAGTCACATTGGGTTTATTAGTAGCTATTCTAGAACTTTGGGGTATAGAAAATATAGACCTCCAGGTATTGAGGTTTCCTTGCATTAATAGGCATTGTGCATTTTCCTTTTGAATTAGTGTATATAATAACTGCAATGAACATTGGGTCCAATTAAACAACAAGCTAACATTAGTATCTAGTTTAAACTGATTAAGCCTGGATGCATTGAATATTTGTAACATTTCTTTCTGATAGGACAAAGTCTTAACATGAGGAAGAATAGTAGTTGGTAACCATTGAGCAGTAATAGCTACAGCTTGCAACACATCTGATCCAGTGTTTTTTAAGCGATAAGCTAAAGCTTCTAAATCTATAGAGTTTGCTATACCAAAACCTGATCCTATACCTCCTAACAAAGTATCATATCATACGCGACGTCTGCGGTTACATTTAGGCAGCATAGGGAAGGATATGTTGAAATGAATTAATCTTCGAGGGGCATCAATAGACACATTAATACAGGTTCTAGGAATCCGAACTATTTGAGGAGTTTGTGGTGAAACATTTTGTTTTACAGAAAACCAAATATATTGCGTCCGGCGGGTTTGGTTCCAAACAGTGGTACATACAATAAATTGAGACATTGTTATAGTAAAATTAGTAGAGGAATCTTCAGATTCGTTGGCGCAAGACTCTGCTTTCTGTAGAAGTTCCTCGCGAGGGGGAGAGTTCCAAGCCGTTAAGTTTACAATGCAACAACTGATGTTAACGGTGAAAAGTAAAATTTACAAAAATGGGCAACTTGCCCTCCAAAACTACACGGTATGGAGGGTGGGGCCCCCTCCACGTGGTTAAATTAATACCAGTGAAGGTTCCATTCATGAGGGTACAATTATGTGACGAAGGGGTGATCATTCCATTTGTTATGGTGCAGTTTCTTCTATTGAAATGCCAAGTGATACTTTCATGTTGGTCTGGACTCTTTAATTGAACACCAGAAGTCCACGCAGTAGTTTCACGAAGAGTCCACCGAAACAGGATCCAGTAGAGAAATACCTAATTTCGTAAAAACAATTGATTAGTGGGGTACATTTCAGGTTGCTATTGTCCTGGGAACATGACAACAACCACATTGTTGTCTCCTTGTGCTATAACCTCTCCGGCTCGCGGAGGGTCGGTGGCATGTTTCCTGACCCAAACTTTAGTGCCAGCCACATAATTAGTAGAGCCAAAACCACCATATCTGGTAGTAGTATTAGGGGGAGTATCCAATTTCTCCCAATAGTCAGTTGTGGCATGAGGAATAATCAATATTTGGGCTATTCTGGTACCAGGTAAGAAATGCAGAGTTTCTTGAGAAAGATTATGGAGTAGAACTTTGACCTCTCCCACGTAATCAGAATCAATCATTCCAGCCATAATCTGGATTCCTTTTTGTGCTAGGCTGGAGCGAGGGGCTATTTGCCCATAATAGCCTTTTGGTATCTGAATACCTATTCCAGTTGAGACAGTCTTGGTGGTGGAAGGGTCTAGCCAAAGGTCTTCCACCACATGCAGATCATACCCCGCTGAAGCAGTGGTACCTGAGTACGGCGCTTGGGCATTAGGGTGGATAGCCCACCACCTCAAGGTTGGAAACACATTTACCTTGCGAATCTGCAAATTAGGGGTCATCATCCTGGAGAGTGGGGTTCCACCTTCCCCCAACACTTGACTATTTAATTGTTGCAAGGCAGGAAAGAGATTATCTTTCCAATTATAGTAGGATTGAGACCCAGCTGAAGTTCCTAACTTCCTCAACTTTTCCTTAAGTAACCCATTCATTCTTTCTATCAATCCTGCAGCTGGAGGATAGAAAGGGACATGATAAATCCATTCTATACTTCTGAGTTCTTTTCACAGTACTCAGATATTGCTCTTCCTTTAAAACGAGATCCATTATCACTCTGGATTTGTAAAGGTAAAGGTACACCATAGTATAAAGCAATAATATCCAGAGTCTTGATGGTATTATATTGAGTGGCTCGCTTATATGCACAGGCAATCAGGACCCCAGAATAAGTGTCAACACGGGTACAAATATACCTACATCCTTTAGAATAGGGTAAGGGTCCAATATAGTCTATATGCTAGAATTATGCAGGGGCCTTCCCCCGCATTAACTCTCAGTAACAATTTTTGGTAATGGTCTTTTATCATCCAATTGACATGTAGTACATTGTTCTTTTACCGTCTTTAAATCAGACAGTGGGACACCTATGCCACAGTCCTGTGCCCACCTGTGCATAGCGGCGGGGCCAGCATGTCCTGTTTTGTGATGGATCCATTGGGCAAACGCTAATGTCTCTTCACTAATAGGAGTAGAATATTCCACCTCAGCTATGGCAGCCAGTCGATCTACATCAGCGTTATACTCACGTTCCACAGAAGCCTTCTTTGCATGGACATCTACATGGAACACAGACAAGTTAGTAATTTTAGCAATTTCCCATATATCTTTCCAGATATCGACTCCCCAAAGATCCTTATCAAAAATTTTCCATTGGTCTTTTTCCCATTTAGGCATCCAAGTTCCTAGGCTTTTTGCCACGGCCCAAGAATCAGTAAAAATATGACATTCTTTATCTCTTTCATAATTCATTGCCTGGTAAGCAGCTTGTAGCTCAGCAAATTGGCTACTCTTGCCTGCGCCGCTCGACTCCAAAACCATTTTAGTGACTGGATTGTAAGCAACAGCTTTCCAATATCGAGTGTTCCCTATATATCGAGCAGACCCATCAGTAAACCAGGTGTGTCTCTTTTGTTCAGTGGAAAGTGAGTTGCATCCATGATTATAGACTACTGGGGAATTTGCACGCTCAATTACAATCGGCTGAAAATCATCTTGAATAGGTGCCTCTATTATCTGTTCGTGCAAAGCTAGTACTCCTGCAGGTCCAGTTTTGGCTCTGTTTTGAATATACCATTTCCATTTGATTATACTAGCTTCTTGGGCATGTCCTATTTTATGAGACATCGGGTCGCTCATTATCCATTGCATAATAGGAATTCGTGGTCTTAAAGCGACCTCATGATTCAGAGTCAATTGCTCAGTTTCATTTAGTGCCCAGTATGCGGCAAGAAACTGTTGTTCAAAAGGAGTGTAATTTTGCCTGGCCTCAGGCAGTTTCAGTGCCCAGAATCCTGTTTCTGCCATAGACTCCAATTTACATAATCTGAATCTACAGTCACCATCAATTCCAAAGGCCCCTCCTTTATGGGCCATAAATCTAGGGCTGCTTGAATGGCAGCCTTGGCTGCCTCAAAAGCCTGAGCTTGTTCGGTCCCCCAATCAAACTCATATTTTTTTCTAGTCACCTTATAAAGAGGTTGCAGAATTTGTCCCAAGTGTGGAATATGATTCTTCCAGTATCCAAAAAGACCAATGAATTTCTGGGCTTCCTTCTTATTCTGTAGGACTGCAAAATCTAAAATTTTTTGTTGAGCTTTTGGTAAAACCACTCGATACCCAAAGTTCCAATGAATTCTATATGCTCAAAGTGGGTGGCAACTGGTCTCAATGTGCTCTGAGACTTTTGCTGAGTAGCTCAGGCTCAGCACTGGCACGAAACCAGAATTTACATTAACCTGGTGACCACAACTCTTCCCACTCTAGTGATTTTCTGAGGTCCTGCCTTACCCAACTTGAGTACCACACGAGGCATTATCAGTGGCTGAACCTTAAGGGAGCTAGCAGTTGGAAGCCAGCCTTGGGGTGTCCTGGCATTTTGCAGAGCTACCCCAGGCCTGGTACTGGTGGCAGACATCCTTGATTTGCAGCGTGGCCTCTCTCATGTACCTCCAGATTTAATACAGGCAGAGAACAACTGTGGATCACTTTGTAGCTCCTACCAGGTAGTCCCTGGCCAGTTATAGGCAATGGGTGACCTGGGCCTGCACCAGAGCCCCTGCCAAGGGGCCCCAGAACCAACATACTTGGAGGTTGGCTTCAGACCACAGCAGAGTATTGCCCAACTAGCCCCACAAGTGGCACTCACAAAGGGCAGTCTCAACAGACCCAAGAATACACTGGGGAAAATCCCACTCAATGGGGTAAGCTCCCTGCACAGCAGCCAATAAGTTGGATGTGGCCAAAACCCCTAGCCAATCAGCCTGAGGGTCAATCTCACCCACTGAAATGACAATAACAATTAAGGCTTAACTATAACATGAAGACACACACAGTCCATTCACGGGACACTCCTGGAGCACACAGAGCAGGTGACCAGGGAGATTGTGTCCCTGAGCTCCACAGGACACCTTCTATATAAGTCCACCTAGCCAAGACTGTGAGACATAGCAGATCTACCTAATACATAAAAACGAACACAGAGAGGCAGCCAAAATGACACAAAGAAATATGTTCCAAATGAAAGAATAGGAGAAAACTCCAGAAAGAGAACTAAATGAAATGGAGGCAAGCAACCTACCAAATACAGAGTTCAAAACAATGGTTATAATGATGATCAAGGAACTTAGTGAGAACTTCAACAAAGAGATAGCAAGAATAAAAAAGAACAAAAAAACATAAAAAAAAGAACCAGTCAGAAGTGAAGATTACAATAACTGAAATGAAGAATGCACTAGAAGGAACAACCAGCAGAGCAGATGAAGCAGAGGATTAAATCATCAATTTGCAAGACAAGGTAGCAGGAAACACCCAATTAGAACAGCAAAAAAAAGAGAACCTCCCCAAAATGAGGACAGTTTAAGAAATCTCTGGGACAACATCAAGCATAACAACATTTGCATCACAGGGTACTGAAAGGAGAAGAGAGAAAGCAAGCAATTGAGAATGTATTTGAAGATAATGACTGAAAACTTTTCTATCCTGGTGAAGAAAATAGCCATACACGTCTAGGAAGTGCAAAAAAGTCCCATACAAAATGAACCCCAACATGCCCACACCAAAACACATTATAATTAAAGTGGCAAAGATTAAAGACAAGAGAATCCTAAAAGCAGCAAGAGAAAGGCACTAATAACTTATAAGGAAGTTCCAATTAGGACTATCAGATGATTTCTCAACAGAATTTTGCAAGTCAGAGGGGATTGGCACAAAATATTCAATGTGATGAAAAGTAAGGACCTACAATGAAGCATACAAACAGCAAGGGTATCATTTAAAATCAAAGGACAGATAAAGAGCTTCACAGACAAGAAAAAGCTAAAGGAGCTCATCACCACCAAACCAGTACTGCAAGGAATGTTAAAGGAACTTATTTAAGGCGGAAAAAATAAATAAAAATTATAAATAATAAAATGGCAATAACCACATATCTATCAACAATTACTTTAAATATAAATGGATTAAATACTCCCATCAAGAATAGGGTGGCTGAAAATAAGACCCTTATATATGCTGCCTATAAGAGACTCACTTCAGATCGAAAGACACACACAAAAAGAAAGCGAAGGGATGAAAAGAGATATTTTATGAAAATGCAAATTAAAAAAAAGCTGGGGGTAGTAATACTTATAATACTTATACCAGACAAAATAGACTTAAAAAAAAAAAGACCATAATAAGAAAAAAGGAACCCAGAATCCCACTTCTGGGTATTTACCCAAAGAAACCCAAAAAGCTACTTCCTGGGGACATGTGCATTCATATGTTCATTGCAACACTGTTTACAACAACCAAGATGTGGAGGCAGCCTTGGTGTCTGTTGATGGAAGAATGGATAAAGAAGAGGTGGTACATATATACAATGGGATATTGCTCAGTCAGGGAAGGGAATGGGTTCTTGCTATCTGCGGTGGCATGGATGGAGCTGGAGGGTATTGTGCTGAGTGGAGTGTAAGACAGAGAAAGACAGATGCAATGTGATTTCTCTTATATACAGAATCTAAAGAACAAAATAAACTAAGAAAACAGAAACAAACTCATAGATACAGAAAACATTTTGATGGAGTGGTGTTTGAGGGTGTGGGTGAAAAAAGGGGAAGGGATTAAGAAGCACAAGTTTAGTGTTACAAAGTAGTTATGTAGATGTAAGTTCTAGCATAAAGAATATAGTCAATCATATCATAATTATTATGTATGGTGTCAGATGGGTACTAGATTTGTTTGGATGATAGATGGGAGGGAGTTAGGGGACTGGCTGTAAAAGGTGATGGGATTAAGAAGTACAAACTGGTAGTTACAAAATAGTCATGGAAATGTAAAATAAAACAGGGGATGTAGTCAATGATATAGCAATAACTATGTATAGTGCCAGGTGAGTACTAGGCTAGTCAGGGGATCACTTCTTAAATTATATAAATGTCTAACTACTATGCTGTACAACTGAAATTATTATAAAATAATATTGAATGTCAACTGTAATTAAAAAATAAAAAATAGGACAGAATGAATTTTAATAATTAAAAATGATGTAGAATAATAATAAAATATTAAAAATAGGGAAATCAATAAATTTTATAAGAATTCAGAATCCATAATCAGAAATGCAATGTATGGAGAATCAAAATATTTGATCTGGAAAATAAACCTGAGCAATAAAATTGATTTTCTATGATTATATCTTGAGATATTCATAACTAACCTTGTTCCAAAATTTAAAATGAGTCAACACTACAAAAAAGTATTTTGACCTAGAGAGCCCTTTTCTAGAGTAAATAAATATGACTAATTTTTAACACGTTTAAAATAAAATCAAATTTTAAATGAGGTCAATGTTTAATTTAGCACCACTTGTTAGAACAGTTTGATGATGTTGAACTGGAAGGCTCAAGTCAAGTATTTCTTTATTTTTTAATTGAAGGTTTGAGAGTATATATGAATAAAATAAAAATCAGATATCAACTAATTGAAATGGATTTTTGCCATTATCACTAACATTCATGATATGAAAATGATAAAAAATGTTTTTATAAAGTACAAAATAAAAGAGTTATGGACTATGTGGTACTTGAGTCAGTACTGGAATCTTTCCAATAGAAAAGTGTGCTCAAATCATGTAAACAATCCACAAAGCATCTTTTCGATAGATTTTCTGAATACAGATGACAATTTGTAAATGTAATTCCTCTGTTTTCTATAATACCTTTGATTTCTATTAGCACTCTCTTCTGCTCAAGCTCTGTGTGGAAGGTTGAGGTTATTTCTGTAATGCCACAATGTAGAATGAGCTTTGTGCCTTCTTTAGTATTAAAGGATCCTCTTTAATGCTACTACAGTAAAGTCATAGTTGGACTTTAAATTTCCTCTGGAAATAAATCCCTCAAGCTGAGTCTGTGCAATATTAAGTGAATGGTCTTATCTGGAAATTATTCAATTGGTAGTGAATAAAGATAATGCAATTCTCAAGGTAAATATTGGTGTATAACTGATTTAGTTTCCACAATTTTAATTAATCTAACAAATTTCATGTCAGACCAGAACCCTTTACAACTTGGAAGTTGACTTGGCAGCTTTTTGTTGTTTAAAATGTTTTCAGTTTCCCTTAAGTTGTCCCAACACTCAGGACAGCCAGGTGTTTCAGAATCTTGTACAGAAAACTCATTGAGTAACAACAGGTCTTTTACAGAGACAAGAATTGCTAGCTGACTCAGGGACTGGTACTGCACATGGCAAGCTCAGAAAAAACAGCTTGGGACTTGAAAGGAGGGAGGAGCGCTCTCCTCTGTGCTTGAGCCACTGGCTCCCTTGAGCTTGGGATTCTGCCTCTCAGTACTCAGGTGGGTTCACATACGTATGGATAGCCCTTGTCCTCTGTGCTGTTGATATCGTCTTCTTTTCCTAGCTGACCTCCAGATCCCTCCCACTGCCACTGCCACCACCACAAACAGGAGACATATTTAGCATGTTTCAGTGTTTTACTGCCTTTTCACTACTTTTTAATCCAAATTATAGAATTAAAGCTTGCACCCACTTTCCCCATGTCCTCACCCTTTAGCATATCTTGTTCTACTTTCCCAAAAAGCTTCTCCAGATGGTTGATAATAAATCTTGATAAGATTTCTGTCTTTTTCCTTCAGCTTCATTTTCATGCTGTTGAAATAGCACAATTTTATTATTTTCCATCCATAAAGGTAATTGTCTGTCCTTCATGTAAATTGTATAATCAATATCTCTCATTGCTTTTAATTCTTACAATTTATACTGGAAATGGAATTTCATTCCACATTTTTATAGTGAGTTGTCATTTACAGTGATCTGAGAATCATCTTTGACATCTCCCTTTCCTCACTGTTGATATCATTTTCTCCAATTGCCATGGATTGTCTCTATTCTTTCTGCAACTTAGTCTTGAGTCATAATCTCCTGTCTGTATTAAATCACAATAGCCTCCAGTCTGGTTTCCACGTCTCAGATTTTACCCTACTGCAATATATTTGCTATAATGTTGTTGGAATAAATGACCTTTCTAAGTCATAACTGATCCTGCTATTCTTTTGCCTAAAATTCTTTAATGGTTCCCAACTACACAGATTCTAAAATTCTTTGCATGAGAGTTGAAAACCTCGAGAACTGAATTCCTGCCTATATCTTAGCATACTTGCCAGTCACATTCCATGCTAACACTGGTGGCTTCTGAGGGCCTTGCTGCAGGTTTCACTGTTGTGTCCTCCACTCATGTGGATCCTCCTGCTTAGGGACCCCTGGCCCTGTCACAGGAGGCTTCCATGACACCCTTACTCTGTTCCTCTAGTGTACCTCACATAATATTTTCTTCTATCTCATATTGTAGTAGATTATTTTTTGCTTGTCTCTATTTCCTGTTAGACAAGGAGACTTATGGTCATGGACCATCTCCCTTTATACTGTATTTGTTATTGCATATTAACACATAGCAAATCCTCAAAATTTTTAGTGAGTTAACAATATATTTGTGAACATCCGAGGTCAAAATATATTCCCCACTATCGTTTTCTTTTTTTTTTGAGGGCAGTGTCACTGGCTCTCATATGTGGGACCCAAACCGGGGCCACTGGCTTCCTAAACCAGCGCTTAACCACTGCACCACTCGGCCGGCCCAGCCCCACTATCCTTTTCTCAAGTTATATAATTGCCAACCATTTTTGAGCAACTGTCATTATTTACATGTCACATATTTTTTTAAAAAATTGAGTTATCCAACAAGAAATTCACATCATATCATTATAGAGAAGTATAAACAGTAGGAGCTATACAGCACTGGATGGGTTGGTGTATATAATGCTATCTTGACTGCCAGAGAACACATGAAAAAGCAAAAAACAAAAACACACACAAAAATTACCTACCACTGGGTGTTATTTAAAAAAAGGCCATTACTTGTAACTCTGTATTTAGTTTCCGGCTTTTAAAAAATCTTTAAATATTAAATAGTTCTTTTATAGCTACTATGTTTTTTTCCCACTGAGTATATTTTCCCTTCTCCCATCAAACAAGGATGGTATGAAGATTTTGATCAGGATTATCTTGGCCTTTGGATTCCATTAGGGTCATATTTAGAACTTGGCTAGAGCAAAAATCTGGCTCCAGCACATCCCTCCCTAACCAGCATTCTGTTTGGCAAAACTTGCCAGGTGCATGATTGCACAGACAAATGGGATGGGATCACTCAGTGTGACAGTCAGGAGAGATTTCACAGATCACAAGTATTTGGAAAGACAAGTCAAAACCGAGCCATAGAAATGTGGCCTGCCATTTTCCCACTAAATAGGGGTGGCCTGCCAAGCAGGAATCCAAGGTCACATGGAAGCACTGCTCCTTTGGACCATGGCCCAATAAAAAGTGACACCTTGAGGTATACCACTGGCGTATATAAGTTTTTGAAAAAAATTCCAAACTCTATTCTTCACCTGGTCAGCCAGCAAGTACAGGGAAATTGGGGTTTAGCATGAGTTGGTGGTAATAAGCCTTTAAGTAATGACATTTTTACAGTTTGCCCTCAAAGGAGTACAATGCCAACTTTGTTGTGAGGCAGATGGTGGGGAAAAAGGTGGATGTGAATCTGATCATTTAGCAGGCAAATTAATTTATGTGACAATAACCAGCTTCCAAATTGGGTTTATTGACTCATTACATTTTCTCCCTATGAAATTTAGTAAAATGCCAAACTCTACATTTTAAAGGAGCTGAAGGTTATTTTCTCATTTTCAAAGGGGGCACATTCAGCATTAGTTAGTATCTATAGTAACAATATTCCCACAGCTTTAAGTTAGTTGCTGATTTTTCTGTAGTTTATGCATATGTTTGTAATAAAATTATGGTCCCCTAGGCAATCTTAACTAGTCTTAAAAAAATCAATTATTAAATTGCTGGATCATCATTTTTTTTTTAAGAATCCAAGTTTTCAAAACAAAAATAAAATAAACCAGTAAAGCCTCAAATCATTTTGATAAGTGGAAGAAAAAAAAAAAAAGAGCGAATGAAGGGAAAGGAGATTGAGGTGAAACGTTTAATGTCATTTTAGCTTCTCCTTGAGATAGAAAAGGTTGTTTGCTATGGAAAGTTTGTCTTATTTGATCTATTAGGGCCAAATTAATGAAAAGAAAGGATTTTTATTATGGGAAATCAAGGAGCGAAACAGAAACATAGACACTGTCGATCAAACTGTTCAGTAGATTGTGCAATAAATTCTTATAAACCTTACCTTAGAATTGCTGGCTAAGTCCCTTCTGGGGTATGCTGCCTTGTCATACTGACAACAGCCAAAGTCTCTTTGGACAGCTTCACCACACCAAGGCCCACCCAGCTGCAGACTCCTGTGTCTTCACTTTTTAAAAGCAGCATCTTCTCAAAGTTTTCTTCCTCTAACTTTACTTATCTCCACAAGCCAAGAAAATATGGCAGTGATTTTCTTTTTTTCTGCAAAACAAAAAAAATTGGTACAGTAACCATGTTTTTACATTTGTACTTTTGAACAAAAAAATACCATATAAATATATTCTTGTTGGCAAAAGTCTGAATAGTGTAGATAGCTACAGGCTAACAAGGGCATGCTCGTTTTTTCTCTAGAGATGATTCCAGATAGTTGTCTTTGTATTTACAAATGCAGAGGTATGCACATACTTATCATGTCATGTTTGCTTTTTAAGTAAATAAACTGGTATTTTAATGTTCTTTGACTTGTATTATTCCCAGAACAACATGTGTGTTCTTGGAAGGATGTTATCTTACTACAGAAACTCTACCTCAGTCTTTTCATAGTTGCATAATATTCCAAAGTGTGAATATACTCTGTTTTGTGTAGTCAGGCCTTTTTGTTTCCTCCTCTGAGATGGATGAAAGGGGACACATCTTGCTTGTTGTGAATAAAAATTCTAACTACACCATTTTCTTATGTCTTGCACAATGGGCAAATCTGGCAGGAGACCTAGGAAATAAGTATAACAAAACATAACAAGGATTAATAATCCTTAATTTATTTAAAAAGCTGTTTATTGAACAAATAATTTCTATAAAATGCTCTCTCAGCTGGTCTACCCAATATATCCTCTAAAACGCAATACTCCATTGTTCATTATATGCCTCCTCCTGGCCCCAGGGTCTGCCTAGTTGCCTCCCTATCCCCTGTTATTTTTGCCTATGCCTTGCCTTGAGCATGACCTCCAGCTCATTCTTCCTATAATTTGGATCATGACATCTTGTGCTCAAAGATCATTAACTGCTCTCTTAGCAATCAGATTTGGATGAACTTTGAATCTCTGCAATAATATTCATGGTCTAGTCTCAGTCGGAGCCAGGGGAATGTATGTACTGTCCCGTCCCAACCACTATCCAGCTTTGAAGTCATTGATCACATCAGTGACCCTTCCTGAATCTCAGTTTCCTCATCTGTAAAAAGGGGGATGGTGACAGCATAACCTACATGGTTACCACCACTGTAAGACTCTTAGCCCATTTCAGTGTTGATCAAAGAGCTGAGAAATTCTGTTTGTTGTGCCAACTCTCATGTTAGCAGTATATTTTATACTCACTTCAACACAATTTAAGATCTTTTGAAGGATTTTGCTTCCATTTTAAACATATGAATATTGATGTTTATTGAAATCTGAAAGCCAAATGGGACCTGGCTCATTTTTATATCCTGGAACCATTTGCAGCTAATGACATGAGGTGCTTTTGCCAGCAAGGCCTGTTTTAATCCAAAGCTTTCATCTGAATTGCAATTCACAATTTCTGGGTGGTAAAGAATAATTCTCTGCAGGATGAATGTACAAAGCTCTAAAGCTGAGCTCTTTAACTACTTTGGATGGGAGGTAAAACTTCTTTCATTGGACAAACTTGCATCAAGTGCTCTTTGCAAGTCACTATCCTAAAGTCATGCGATGACAAGGATGATGTTCCTGGCTTCATGTAGCTTAGAGTTGATAGTAGGTAAACCATGAATACTGCAATATGATAGAATATGGTGAATGTAGAAACATTATGAACTCCTAGAATTTTTTCCCTTCATAAAGGGGAGAAAAACACTCGTGACTAGGGTGAAGAGGGAAACATTCATGAAGCAAAAGGAATTTGTATTGCACAGTTTTGGTTGTTGTTTGGTTAGTAGCAGTTACAAGGGTTCTGAAGGGGGGAAGTTGGAACTATAATTTAGAACTATGCATTCATGTAGATTTCACTTTTCCTCATCTCCCCCCACTAGGTATTGTTGTTTTCATAAATCACAAGCAATCTAGCCACATCCAGTAAAATATTTTGTTACCACAGTTGAGGTTTGAGCAGTGATAATCACGCATACACAGTCTTTTCTCTAAGTTTGGAACCAGGGGATAAGTAGATGCAGAAATCAGACAAGAGGTCAAAACTACATTTTCTGTACTGCTGATAAGCCTTAGGTAAAGAATGCAGGTGGGATCTAATCAATAACCCCACACCCCCTTCTTCCTACTGCCTCCCCACCAGCATGAATTGACTCACCCTCTCAAGCTACAGGCCTTTCCCCACAGGCTGGAAGGTTGACTAAGTGAGGGAGCACAAGCTGCAAGCCAGGAGATCAGGCATGCAGAAGAAAGGGATGAGCAACACAGACAAGCTCAGTCTTTTCTCAGAATTCACCAATCAGGGAAGCCATGGCTCCTTTGGGGATAGTGAGCATGGGATAGAGACAGAGACAAGGAGCCAGGGGTGTTCTTCTAGTAGAACTGCTCCATGTTAATGAAAATCTTCCTGGAGGTTTCATTTTCTACAGCAGGCTTGTGGTTGATCCCTGGATGGAGGAAATCAGAAGTTTATTGTTTTCTTCATCAGCCTTGCTCCAGCTTTCATGAGATGGGTGCCTGGCATCCAGGTTTGCCTGCATCATTTTAGATATGCATCAGTTGTACCAACACAGTTATTCACCACACCACCTTTGCTCCACGACAGTGTTATTCCAAGAATGACAATTCTCTTCCTGTTCTGTTATCCAGCCCTGGTCTTGCCCAGCTGTGTGGTTGAGCATAGAGATCCAGACATTATACACTGTGACTGAAAGACCAAGAAAAAATACTCCCATTATACAACGCTAGCAAAATACGAATGCTCCAAATTTTACCACTGTGAATTTCTGTACATTAACAGATTTCTAGGGAGAGAGTAGAAACTAAAAATGATCCTCCCCATTTTTTATTTTTCTCAGCTTTGCCAGAAAGTCTTCATTGTGAACCCTGATAGCAACTGTAGCTCAGGCTGTCTCTGCCAACCCTACTTCCTTCAGCGTCTTAGAAGTAGAAAAAATTCAAGGTAATGCAAGTCTCTTATTGTTTTACTTTCTAAAGAATCCAGATAGCTAATAGAACATAAACCACACCACTAGCTCCATTCCCATCACATGCATATACACACATATGCATGCATATGAAGTCTGATAATTACGTTCATGAACTTGTCACCATGTGCTTATATTGGCAGCACTGTACAAACAGCTTGGTTTCATAACCTTGGTATATCGGTGTCTCATGGCTGTGTTCGTATTGACTTGCGGCGGTGTCTTGCTGGGTGGCATTCATTATTGTTGTTGCATGTTTTTGTGTGCCATCGCGAGAATGTCTGCGCTTCAATTAGAGCAACGAACAAACGTAAAATTTCTTGTTAAACTTGGCAAGAGTAGAAGTGAAATCAGGGACATGTTAGTCCATGTTGATGGGGATAATGCCATGAAGAAAACAGCAGTGTACAAATGGATTACATTTTTTTCTGAGGGGAGAGAATGCATCAATGACGAAGAGAGGTCAGGGCAGTCAGTAACGAACAGAACTGATGAAAACATTGCAAATATTCATTGAATTATGTCAAAATTGTCAGCTGACTGTGAGAAGCATAGCAGACTAAGTAAAGAGAAACAGGTAGAGAAATGGTTAGGAAAATCTTAACTGAAAATCTTCACATGAGAAAGGTGCAAAAATGGTCCCAAAGAAGCTCACTAATGAATAAAAGCAAAGGAGAGTCAAAAATTGCCAAGACCTTTTGGAGAGGCAAAATGCTGTTTTGGGCTGTGTTATCACTGGTGATGAAACATGGACGTACCAATACGACCCTGAAACAAAGAATCAAAGTGCACAATGGAAGTCGGCCAATTCTTCATGACCAAAAAAGTTCTGTCAGTCCAAATCAAGAATCAAAATGATGTTGCTAACCTTTTCTGATATCAGAGGGATTATTCATTATGAATTTGTACCAACTGGACAGTTAACCAAGTTTACTATTTGGAAGTGCTGAAAATGCTGCGTGAAAAAGTTAGATGGCCAGAACTTTTTGCCAATAATTCATAGCTCTTGCGTCACTGCAATGCACCAGCTCACATAGCACTGTCTATGAGGGAGTTTTTAGCCAGTAAACAAGTAACTGTACTGGAACACCCTCGTTACTCATCTGACCTGGCTCCCAATGACTTCTTTCTTTACCTGAAGATAAAGGAAATATTGAAAGAAAGACATTTTGATGCCATTGAGGACATCAAGGGTAATACAATAACAGCTCTGGTGGCCATCCCAGAAAAAGAGTTCCAAAATTGCTTTGAAGGGCAGACTAGGCACTGGCATTGGTGCATAGCTCCCCAAAGGGAGTACCTCGAAGGTGACTGTAGTAATATTCAGCAATGAATATTGCTTTTTCTAGGATGAGTTTGCAAACTTAATTGTCAGACCTTGTAATCTCGGTGACGTGGGGTTCAGCTTGGTCCTAGAGATGGATGTGCAACTTGGATCTTAGCATCTCACATGCCTGACAGCCATACCTTGTAGCTTTCAAGTGCGGTTAGTTTGCTGCTGGTGTCCTTGGAATTGTTTGCGACTCACAGAGCAGTATTTCCATTATTAACAGATGCCATAGGCACTTCAGAAATGTCAGAAGATATGCTGCAGCCTTAACGTGGCAGTCTTAGAAAGTTAAGGTGAATGTTTTCTTTTCAACCGAACATCCAATAATTTATTCCTCCTTCTGTAAATATTTGCCAGATAACTTTGATTCAGCTATAGTAGTTATATTCAGCTATAGTTAATATTTAATCAGAATTGAAAATGAGGATAAATAAAAACTATCCCCTTAAATTAAAACAAAAAGGTTTCTTTTATTGAGTGGCACCTTCTGAGAGCTCTTCCTCTGCCCATCAGTGAGAGCTTAGGCTTTGCAGAAGTGTTATATAAATGTTATGGACTAAATTGTGTCCCCTGCCCCCAACCCCAAATCCATATGTTGAAGTAATAAGCCTTAGTACCTGAGAATGGACTGTATTTGGAGATAGGATTTTTCAAGATGTAATTAAGTTAAGATAAGGTCATTAGAATAAGCCCTAATCCAATATGAATTGTATCCTTGTAAGAAGAGAAATTAGGACACAGAGACATCAAACCAGTGCACAGAGGGAAGACCATGTGAGGACAGGGAGAAGAAGATGACCATCTAAAGCCAAGGAGAGAAACAATCCTGATGACACCTTGATTTTAGACTCCTAGCCTCTGGAACTGTGAAAAATAAATTTCTGTTGTTTAAGTCACCTGCTCTGTGGTATATTGTTATGATAGCCCTAGTAAATACTAATAAACGAATACAGCAGGTCCTCAAATGTTTTTCTTTCTATGTCATTTTATTATAACACTGATTAAATGCCATGAGAACTTAATTCTTTTTTATATCAATTAGCTCATGGTAAAATTGGTTTCATTTTAAGTTGTTTCTCTTAAAGTTCCACAACCTATCAATGATGTTAAGAGAAGGCTTATTGAGAAGGACAAATACCATATGATCTCACTTATATGTGGAATATGAAAAACTGTATGAATGAGCAAAGTAAACAGAAACTGTCTCATAGATATAGAGGAAAAATCAGGGTTGCTAATTTGGAGAGGAATGGGGATGAGGGAGAAGGGGAAGGGATTAGACAGCAAAAATAGGCAACTACAATATTGCTACTGGGATAGGAAGAACAGTTTGGGGAATATAATTAATAATGTTGTAAATATTCTGTGGAATGTCAGATGATCATAGGTCTTGTTAGGGAGACCATTTCATGGCTGGAGTAGAGGTTTGATCACTGCACTGTATTACTAAAGTGGAGGTGGTATACCTACTGTAATTGAATATATATAGATAGTCACGGGATGTGGATTATACTGTGGAAGAGAGTCAGAGGAAGAGTAATAGATATATATGATATGGGGGTGTGTGGGGTGGTGTATTGGGGGTGGGGGGTTGTCACTTTGAGGGGTAAAATGTATAACTATTGCACTGTGTTGTACACCTGAAACTAATTAAAAATAAAATAAAATAAAATAAAAATAAAAAAAAAGAGAAGGCTTATTGTACTAAATAAATTAATACAGTAACACATACATTTGATTTTTACTTTTTTTCTGAATGATAGTTATAGCTTTTGTTATATTAATTTTAGGTTTTACCATTTCTGATTCTTTTCATTTGCTCTTTGTGGCTTTGAATTTCCATCTGGAGTCATTTCCATAGCTCAGTACAACTTTTTCGCCCACCCTCCTTGTTTGTGCTGTTATTGGCAAATATGTTACATTTTTATATATTATCAGTCCAGCAATACAATTATGTGCATCTTGTTCTATGTATTTGCATTTAAAATCAGTTAAGAGAAGAAAGGGGAAAAATATGCATTTGCACTCTTATAAATACATAATTACATTTACTAGAGCCCTCTGCCTTTCATGTAGATTCAAATTACTGTCACTCACTTTCAGCCTGAGGAACTTTCTTAAGTTTTTTTAAGGCAGGTCTGCTATCAACACATTCTCTATGTTTATTTATATGAGAATGTCTACATATTGTCTTCATTCTTAAAAGATAGCTTTGCTGCATATAAGATTCTTTGTTGAAAGTTTTTTTTCCTTTGGAAACTTGAAAATATTATCCCATTTCATTGTGATTTCCATTGTTTCAGATGATTCTGATGAGAAGTCAGCTGTAATCTTATCAAGAGCCCCTTCTCAGTAACAATTTGTTTTTCTTGCTGATTGGCAAAATCACACCTGGTCTACTCAGCTTGCTTATCCAGGTGTGGAATCTTTGCTTTATAAGCCAAGATGGGCTGAGGCATCTTGTATTTTCAGTGTCTGCACTCAAGGTAGAGTCTCCATCCCATAAATGAGCACTGTGTGGAAAAAGATAGCCCTCATATCTTGGCTGCACCCTTCTGGAACTGAGTTTTGCCACAGGTTGCTGGGGACAGGATGAGAAATACTGACATCTTGCCCCTTCCAGAAAGATACCTCAGTTTTCCACCTGGTTGCTGAGGAGAGAGGGAGTCTTGTGCTCTAGGATACAGCTACTTGAAGTGGATTTTCCATCATAGTGGAAGTAGAGAGGGGAGGGAGGAATGGGTAATGGTTCCAATGCCATATAATCTTGCTGTTCTTATTAAGTTTTATTAGGTGTTTGTGATTAAATGCTTCTTCATTTACTGTTTAGTCTTGAACTAGTTATAGAAGCTTTAAATGGTTGTCTTTTATAATTCTAACCAGTTCCACTGTAGAGTAGATTCATGGAACTCCTCACAATTTCATGTCCAATGTGGAATTCCTGCTCACTTTTCTTTGTCTTTAATCTTCACTAACTCGCCATTTACAGATCATAATTTTTTTTAGACAAATGTTATAGACTTAATTGGATCTCTCTCAAAATTCATCTATTGAAGTCCTAATCCCCAATGTGACTCTATATATGTATGTAAATATATATATATATATATTAGCAGGGCCATCCTGCTACCTGTTGGCAGCTCAGTGGCAACCTAGCTCGGGCCCATGTAGGAATTGAACCAACGACCCTCTTGCTCAGAGTTCGCACTCTTGTGCAAGCTCTTAACCAACTGAGCCACTTGGTTGGCCCTTAGAATGTGACTATATTTGAATATAGGACCTTTAAAGTGGTAAATTTTAAGTTAAATGAGGTTAAATGGGTGAGTCCCTAATTCAATATGACTTGGTGTCCTTAAAAGAAGAGACACCAGATATGCACATGCACAGAGAACAGACCAAGTGAGTATATAGCAAGAAGACACCCATCTACTAGCTAAGCAGAGAGGCCTTAGGAGAAACCAAGTATGCCAACACCTTGATCTTGGACTTCCAGCTTCCATAACTGTACAAAAGCAAATTTCTGTTGTTTAAGCCACAATCTGTGGTATTTTGTTATGACAGCCCTATCAAACTAATACAATAACAGGGATAACTTTTCCTTTTTGTATTAATATTTTTCTCCAAGAAGCCTGAGCAAACACCTTTCCATCCTTCCTATTGCCACACAAAAAAATAAAAATAAATAAATAAATAAATAAATAAATAAATAAATAAAGACAAATCCTAGCAATTTTCTTTTTCCAGCCTGCAGTGGAGGCGGTGAGCTACTGAAAGTGGTGAAAGGCATTTCTGCTTTTAAATGGTTTTCTTGTCTTTTGGGGCTAACTTCCAAAAGAACCAAACCTTGTTAGCTCACTTATTTTTGGAAATGGGGTGGTATTATTAAGATTTTGGAGGGTTTATTAACTCACCCTTTTCCCCCATCTACACACTATTTCTGTGGGTTGAGAAGCAAGTATGTTAGTCACTCAAAAATCCTTAGTATTTTTTGTCTTTATTTCTTTAACATTCTCTTTATTAAAGAGAATAAAGGAAGAGAATATCCCTCTTCCTTTGTAGGGGAACTCCTGCATGGTTTTAATTGTTTTTAAGCTTTGTTGTTATTCATTTTGTTCAGCTTCAGAAAACAAGATGTTGCCTTCTGGCTTTATTCTGTCATTATTTTATTACTTCATTCTTCCTTCTTGTCTCAGAAGAGCTCCTAAAAAAAAAAGATGGTACAAATTTGCCATTCTGTCAGCCTACTTCTTGAACGCTCTTCTAAGAGGCTTTGATTCTATCTAAGGAAAACCTAGAATATCCTAAAACTAAGCTTCTGTATTTCTGATAGTGGTCTGATACAAGTGTTACAAGATCCCTCTGTCCTACTGTATAACATAGCATCAAGAAATGTGTGGCCTTATGAAAACATACTGTTGACCAGCACCAGTAATGTAATCTACCCCTCCATGATGCAAATTTCTTAATTAGAACTAACAGTCCAAGTGTGGCATTGGTGCTCAATACCGCCATTGTGCCATCTGCTTCAATACCATAGTTGATATACATGATATATTGAAATATTATTTTAAAAGGTGCAGTTTATGATGAAGCCTTCTAATAGTGCCTCTTTAGTGAACCAATTTGATATTTATAAGTGCACAGAGGGAAAAAATCTACTGGAAGTGCATCACCACCTTCGGAAAAATTTTTTTAAAGGGCTTGTTTCACATTAATATTAATGTAGTATACAATTACTTTTGAGCTCTTGCCAGGAGTACCAGGATAACATAGGATTCAAATGTCCCCATGTGCCTGAAAATTATTTTGATTTACAAAACCCTACTCAAGCTGCTGATTGTAGATTTAAACTTGAGGGCAGATTCAGCAAAAAGGAGCAGAATGTTTGCCAAAGTGTGCAAATATGCCTCAGAATGAAACCCCAGGCTTATAGCACATTATACCATCTGAGATCACAGGGCCTAGGGAGAGACATTATATAATATTCAAAAGGACAAGACACTTCAGGAGGCTGTAGATTTTGCAGGAAAGTTCAAAAATGGCTATAAGATAAAGGGAAGGCATGTTGCCTAGATAGCTCCTTTTCATGGAGATCTCACATCTTTGCCTTTTTTTTGGTCTCTGTGTTGCTCAATTTCTCTCTCCTAGTTTCATTATCATTTTCTTAAATTGCAAAAATTAGCTTTCTTTGTTCTCCATCACATTCCAGATTATACCTTGGGGACCTTATCTTTTTCCAAAAAAACATACTTTCCTAAACTAAAAGTCATTTATTCTGAGATGAATTATGTATCTTCTCTAGTGCTCGAAAAAGCATTTTTTCCTTACAGTATATCATGCCATCATATTTTCATGTTTAATGGAATATTTTGCATTAAAATTTTATAAAGAGTGCAAATTATTATCAGAAAGAAATAGCATAACATTTCAAATATAAATACATAAAATTTAAATTTAAAACTTTGAACTGAAGCTAGTTTATCTTTGTTAATTATCTTTTGGATTACGCAGATAGTGTTTTTCCCAGGGGCAGCAAAACTTCAGTTTTCTCTGAAGTCCTGCTATCTATTGGCTAATTAATGCAATAAGAATTTATTCTAAAATGAATTCAAAAAAACAACCACCACAAAAAGTCTTTGTATTCATGGAATAGAAAATAGGTGCATTCTCTGTAAAATTATATAATTTTTTTCAGAAACAGTATGTACAATGAATAGATGAATATCAATTTCAGTGCTAGTGATTAAGTATAACTATTTTTATTAGAAAGATTTTGTTTTCATGGAAACTGTGGACCAAACTAAAGAAATATTAAATAAGCACTTGATGAATAGCACCAAATATAGATATGATAATACCTAACCAACAAAAAAATGTAATAGTCATGGTGATATGTGTGTTATTATTTCCATTTCATGAAAAAAGCAGAAGTAGCTTGCAGAGAAGTTAACATCCAAAATCACACAAAGAGAAACCAACAAAGCCAGGATTTCAGTCCATGTCTGCCTAATTCCAAAATTCATGCTCATGTCATTTGGAAAAGTAATTGTTTAAAGGCCCTATAATATTAGTGGTAGTCAAAATAGTCACTATGAAATATACATAAATCTAGAATGTATCCTTTGGCAGGCTGTGGCTTTCATTCTATGGCTTGAATAACTGACATGTAACAATATTTTACAGACATGGTACAGTCACCATGCCTACTGTCCTACAATGGGAGAGGAATCCCCTCCATCTAGAAATTAATAGTCTCAGTTGTGGAAAGAATAACTGAAGGATAAGCTTAGTTGTTTCAAAGACACCTCATTATTATTATTTTACTTAATCCACATCACAAGGCAGTGAAGCAATATTACATTCTCAATTCCTATGTGAGAAAATGGAGCATGAAGCTGAGACTGAGTCACAGAGTCAGTGTGGCAGACCTAGACTCTGACTCAGGTCCTTACACTAATAACATCCCATAACCTGTCTACCAATCAGATGAATGAATGACATTTGATTTTAATTCTGAACAAAAATGAAGAACTCATTGTTAAAACAAAAGTGAGTAAAACCTTGGGAGAGTGGTTGTTAAGGTATATATCTGTTGCTGCAAAACAAACTACCCCAAATCTTTGCAGCTCTAACCATAATCATTTTATATGCTCATGATTCTGTGGTTAGGAATTCAGAAGACTCAGCAGAGTTGTTCGCCCTATTCCCTGTGATGTCTTCTGGGACCAAAATGTTCAAGATGTTCTTTTCACTAATTTCTGGTTCCTCAGTTAAGGTGGCCTAACAGCTGGGGGCTGGTTGGGACAACTTGAGTGGGGTGATATGTCTAGGACTTTAGGATCTCTTTGCTGGCTGTGTTCCTCAGTTCTTTTCTGTGTAGTCTCAGGGTCTCTTTTCTCCTCTTCTCTCTTCTCCTCTCTTCTTCTCGCTCTGTTTATCTTTCTCTCTCACTCCCTCTCATTCCCTGTGGCCTGTGCATATGATCTCACACAAAGTTTCTTCACATGGTCTTTTCAGCTAACTTCTTACATGGAAGCTCAGGGGTCCCAAGAATGCAAAAACAGAAGCTCCAAGAACTTAGAGTAGGCACAAAACTGGCACAGCATCTTTTCCACCATATTATTTTGAATAAACTAAATCACAAAACCAGAATGGATTCAAGGGGAAGCATGTATACTGGGAGATGTGGTTGAATGGAGTGACTGATTCAACAGACTACTATAGTCCACCTCCTGACCTCTAACGATTCATGTTTCCGCCTTGCTGTGTCCTGCATGACAGGGCCGTAGGTGTTTGGAAGGGATGGTGAAAGGTTCAGGAACAGAAAAATAAAGAGAGAGACAAGTAAAAGAGAAAAAACAGTGCTAGCCAGGGAACTCAAAGCCTCTTGGACTAAGAATCCCAAACTGAGCCACTGTAAGCCTTTTATTAGGATACACACAAGGAAGTAGCATTGTTTTTTCCACGGTCTGTAAGTCGTATAGATCATACCAGAGAACTTAGCTCAGAGTCAAATCATCCCATGGCCTGCAGGCTGCCTTTACCGAAAGTCCTATGATATGTATACATGCACCTCCTAAAGGACAGAAACTTCTTATGCTGAGACTCACTGATAAGAATGCACGGAGCACAGATGTTATCACCTTTTTAGGTTATTTCACAGGCAAGCTGTCAGCACCTGAGACAAGGGGTCTTTGCCTATTTTCCTCAACTCTGTGATTTCTCCCATGGTACCCCCCATGACTGTGTCTGGTTTGGGTCTGTCTTAGGTCTGGCCCTTCTCATGAAGGGTCTTATCCGTCATTGACTAACCAGCCATCTTCATGGGGCCAAACAGGAAGATAGAGTAGACATGATGTTGAAGTAATATCTCTATGAGGATCTGTTGTTATGGGAAGGTGCATGGGGGCAGATGGCTAGACTGCTGTATGACCATACTGCCTGTGATATTGTGATTTATAATAAGAAATATATATTTGGTTTTCATCCTGTTTCTGGCTCAAAGCTTCTAAAATCCTTGGAATTTCCTGTGATAAATGTCATAAAGGTGTGTTTTGTTATGATAATGAGGTGACTTTTGGACCACACCTAAGGATGGGGGTTGGTTACCAGTGGAGTGCACCATGTGATTAGAAAATTGGAACTTTCAGTCCCCTCCACCATTACCAACCTCTAGGAAGGGAGAGAAGCCAATGATTAAGTTTAATCACCAATAGCCAGTGATTTAGTCAATCATGCCTATATAATGAGGCCTCTGTAAAGCCCTAAAAGGGCCAGGTTTGGGAAGCTTCTTGGTTGAACACATGCAGATGCTGTCAGAGTATCATTCTGGGAGAGGGCTTGGAAGTTCTGTCCCCTTATCATACTACCTTGCCCTATGCATCTCCTCCATCTGGCTGTTCCTGAGTTATATCCTCTTACAATACACTGGTGATCTACTAAGTAAAATGTTTCTCTGAGACCTGTGAGATGCTCTAGCTAATTAATCAAACCTAAGGAGGGGGTTGTTCAACCTTTGATCTATAGCCAGTTCATTAGAAGCACAGGTGACAATTTGCACTTGTATTTGGTGTCTGAAGGGGAGAGGGGCAGTCTTGTAGGACTGAGTCCTTAACACACGGAGTCTGATGCCATCTTTATGTAAATAGTGTTAAAACTGGGTCAAATTGTAGGAACTCAGCTGCTGTGGCAGAATTGCTTAGTGGTGTGTAAAAACACACATACGCACATTGGAATTGGTATCAGAATTGTAATATCACATATATTATACGTTCACCCCTATAATGCTTTCCAAATGTCTGATTCTGGCATGACATAGAGGTCAGGCCTTAGGTCCAGGATCTCCTTATCTAAATTAGGTCCAGATGAGACGCCTTGGCAATGGGCCCTCTCAATCTGAAGACCTATAAACTCAAGATTCAGATGATCTGTCCTCCAGTCCCCTATTGGTGAGACAGTGACAGGAAAAACAGGTATCTCTAATCAAACAAGGTGAAAATACCTGCTGTAGTCACTGATCGATAGCAATCCTAAAAATACCTGACAGGAACAAACTGCTTATTCTTTGATTAGGTCCCAGTTCTGCCCTCTGAAAGTGTTCTCCATGGCCCTTGTCTCCTCCCTTTGAGTCATATTTATTTTCCACAAGAAATGGCATTTGTTTGGAGCAAATACCTTTCACAGTCTATGTGTTGGAGGTCCTCAAGACCACCCTCAGGTTTAGTGATTCACTTGAAGGATTTGCAGGGATTGGAAGCTGTACTCATGGTCGTAAAACTGTTATACTCATGGTTATGGTTTATTACAGTGAAAGAATACAGATTAAAATCAGCAAAGGGAAAAGATGCATGGGTGGTATCCAGGAAAAAGCAGTCACAAGCTTCCAGGTGTCTTCTCTCAGCAAATGCACACAATAAAGTTAATCCTCCCAGCAACAACGTGTGATAACATGTTTAAAAGTTTGCAAATCAGGAAAGCTCACCCAAACCTTGGTGTCCAGTATTTGTATTGGGGTTGGTCATGTAGGCATACAGCACCTTAGGTACTCAGATTCAAGCCCCTCAGAAGCAAGAGCAGACATTTACCATTAGTCACATTGTTAGCATGAACTCTCTCATCAAACTGGTACCACATGGCCCAAGGCCTCAGACATATAGAATCACTCTTATCAGGCAGAATATTCCAAAGACTCATAGTTTATAACCCAAAAGCCAGCCAAGGTCCAGGGAATGTGCATGGCTTAATCATATTAGATCCACACAGGCCAAACCCTGGCCCTTGCCCTAGGCTATCTTTTGGAAAAATAATCATATTTTTATGAACATACACATTTAATATAGTATTTTTGTGACAGATACAGTAATGATATGTGTCATATAACATTTGGAGAGGCCAGTATGAGGTAGGGATAGACTTAAAGAAACAACTAATACATCATTTAAACCTATTATATACATATGCATATTTTGTACTAATTTGAGCACCTGCTTTTCTCTCTGATCTACTATTATTTGTCCCTTGTGCAGAACTATTTAACATAGAAGCCAGCTAATGGTTTGCTAAATCCAGCACTTCCTCAGGCTATTAATTTTCCACTGGTATTACATTCTGAAGAGGCTTTAAGTTGATCTCCCAATGCGTTTGATCATCAGTATCAGTATTATCGTATCACTTATTTACATAAGCTGGTTAAATTTTATCAACAATGCCAGTGTTACACCATATTGCAGTATGGTCATGGTGCAGTTCAATTTCGTTACAAAACAAATTAGCAAGAATTACAGAGGCATTTGTTATGCTTTCCCAACAGAATCATTCCTTGTCCACATACCAGATATAATGGTAACAATCGCCCTTGATTTTGTTATTTCTGGGTTCCAAGTTAGTTGGGGGCAAAGCAAGTTATCTTGCCTTAGTTCACAGGATTGTACTGGGACTGGTTTGCATTGTGTACTGTTATATGTGGGGCCTACCTCTTTCCTACAGGAATGACAGGTGGTATTCAGGATATTTTCTATCCCTGCTAACTGTACCACAGAATATCTCTTATTTTGATCTATTCTTGGAGCAAAGGAAGTCACGGTATATTGAAGCTAATTACAAGTACCTTCAAAGAATTTCCATAGGTTTGATGGTACATAAGTTTCCCATAGGTGTGCCCCTTGGACCTTAGCAGCTAAGACAGAGGGCTATTATCCCACGGTTACTTCAGCTATAGTTACAAGTCAAGAGGCCCTGATGAGTCAGGGATTCGCCTTTGTCAGTGTGAGGTCCTAGCTTCATGCAGCACTGTTTGTTGAGTTTGCCTGACAAACTTCACTAAAGCCTCATTATCTTTCCAGGGTGACTCCCATTTGTTGCCTTCTTTCTTGGAGAGAATTCCCTCTAAACTGCTTATTCTAGTTAATAAATCTTTTCCCTCTGAATGCCATTCCTCATTAAAAGCAAATTCAACTTGAAATGCTATACCTAAACAAGAACCAATCTTCCCCTAAATCCCTTTCTATCTTGTGGGCCAGTGTTGTTTAATCCATTGTGTACTATTGGCCCTAGTGCAGTTAGATACATGTTCTGTGTCCAAAAATGTTAGATCCCTCATACTAAGGTCAGGTGAGTGATAGTCACATTTAGATGTAACTTAGTCTTAGTATGACATAAGGCAACTCACAGCCTTCCTTGTCTTAAGGTGGGGCCATTTCCCAGGGAATTTTGGACCCACCATATGATACCTACTTTTTAGTTTCCATTATTGTTTTCTATTGTTTCATAGCTTTTCATCCATAAAAAAAGGCTGATCTATATTTGTGCACAACACACTGTAGCATGTCAAGCATGCAGCTACTATGTTTTATCCACTGTCATGAGGGAACTTTCAAAGCATTTGGTCATCAGGTTTATAGTTACACAGGTCAGTCTGCCAGGATTTGTATACTGCAAGGTCCAATGGGTATATGCAGAGTAGTCCCCAGAAATTCCTTCCCAAATGATATCTTTTATAATAGATGTAACCTGAAAAATACAACTCAAAAGATACTGACATATTACTAGAGTTCATTCATCATTAAAAATTAGTCTAGTTCAGGGCCGGCTGAGTGGCACATTGGTTAAGAGCTGGCTTGGGATGCCAGCGGCCCTTGTTCAAATTCCACATATGAGGGCCAGAGACACTGCCTTCTACAGCTAAGATGGTGAGTAGCAGCTCCACCTGGAGCTGGGCTGCTGTGAATCCCCAGGGTGGCATAGCTGCAGCCCCTGCTGTAGTGGACTGCCATGGGCTAGAGTGCGTGGCCGGCAGCAAGCGTGAGCAGCTGGCAGCTGGTGTGAGTTGCCAAGAGCTGCTGTGAGCGACTGTCCAGAGGCCGGCGACTGATCTGCCTCACCCAAGAAGAGTGCAATGACGATACCAACAGGGGCCAGTGAAGCAATGTCCTCCACAACTAGACTGAAGAACAAAAAGACAGCAGCTTGTCTGTTCCCCTTCCCTGGCTCCCCAATGCTGTTCCCCTTCTCCAATTCCCCAATAAAATCTTAAAAAAAAAAATTAGTCTAGTTCATCATCGTATTGTATGAACAAAATGTCTCCCAGAGTGATGTCACTCAGATTTGCAAGCTTCTGTTCAACCTTGTCAGATGTGGTCTGACCATTGTGGTCTTGGCAATATATGGTTTTACCCTTTCAGGCATCTGAAATAAATGAACAAAAAACAATATGATTCCTTGCTTTGAGCGTCTATTGAGGCAGCAATGTAATATTGGATTTTCCTCATTTCATAGTTCATTTATGCATTCATTTACCCTCAGCTAATATTCCTCTTTTTCTCTATTGGTCATTGACTTTTACCCAAACATTTCCAACTTTGGAAAGAACGACTGTGCTGGTTCAAATATCCATCAGCAATACTTGTCTAGCAAATGCCTCTTCCTCAGTCTGCTTCCATTGATATGGGTACGTTTACATACCTACAGAATTAGTGGACTATCTCAACCACTAGGTGATATAACTGCATTCACTGTCAACCCCAATTTTGCCAGGTGGGGTGAAGGTACCATCCACCCCATGAAGGCCTTGGAATTCTACCATAAAGGTTTAAAGGTAAAGTTCTTATTTAGGGATTATCCCTGCTTCCAGCACCACAGTTGTAGCTCTGGTTCTGGAAAAATTGAGGTGTTTTGGGGAAGAATTGATACTTGTGCAAGCATCCTCTCCCACACCTTCATTCTCAAATCTTGCAGAAAAGTATCAACTTGAACCTGCTTCTCCATTCTGTAACATTCAAAACCAAACAGACGGCCTAGGTTAATCACTCTCACAACCTATTTTAGTAAAAGCTCTTCAGAAAGTTGATTATATTAATAGTTTCTTGGTTTAGCCTTCCCTTACCACTTAGACTAGGTCCTAGAGGTACTACCTGTTTTTCCAGCATAAAATTTCTTTTCTGCCATGACCCTGAGACTAGAAGCTGTAGCTCAAACTAATTAAATTCTGAACATGGCACAGCAACAGAATAAGCCCCAACACACCTTTTTCATTCTCACTATCACAGATTGAAAACAACTAAGAAATTTTTTTTTTAGGTTGTCATTATTTTGCATTTCCTTATGTATCCAGTGATCCAATTTCTCAGGAATTGGGTCTGTCATCCCCAGATTATATTGATAATTTTTACCTCTAGTAACTGAGTGCAATGCAACAGCTGTCTCAATCCACAGGGTGAATTGGTAGCTATCCTGACATCAAAGGTTTGTCATGCTTCATACTACATTCCTGTCTTTTCCCGAACAATACTTTTATATGTTAAAGTGATCCAGGACATCCTAACAAATCCCATTTCTGATGTCCACTGTGTCAGAGTTTCCCAAGACTACTTACTCACAGATTTAAGGATTCACTAGAAGGACTCACAAAACTCAGAAGCTCTTATGCTCACGGTTTTGGTTTATAGCAGTAAAATGATACAGATTGAAGTCAGTAAAGGGACAATGTCCAGGATAAACCAGATGCACGTCTCCAGGTTTCCTGTGCCAGGAGTCATATGGACAGACTTAATTCTCTGAGCAATGATGCATAACAACATATATGAAGGGTTGACAACCAGGGAAGCTCACCTGTGCCTCGATTCCATGGTTTTTATTGGTATCAGTTATGTAGGCATATAGTGCCTATGTGACTTACTTCAGCTACTCAGAATCTACCCCCTCCATCAAAAACACTCACCATAAATCATGTTACTAGCATGAGCTAACCAATCTAATAGGTACTACATGTCCTAAGGCCTCAGATATACAAAACCACTTTTATCAGGCAGGCAGAATATTCCAGAGACTCACTCAGAACTCATCTCCCAGGAGCCAGTTCTGAAGACAGGTCTTTCTTGGGAATATGAAAATTTGAGGAATTCAGGTCTGCTAAGTTAACTTATTCCTGCATGGCCCATTTTCTTCGATGGGAAGCTGAAAGCCTAGAATTCTTTTTTCATTTTGAACTACCTCCAACCTTTTTAGTCCAATATAGTATAAGTTCTTTAAAAAGTTTAATAGGCCTTCCATGTAAGAAATTATATAACCACTCCATTAAATAAAAATCACACCCATAAATTTCTTCAACACAAATCTCTTTCTACTTTGAGCTGAAAGTCAGGTATGGAATAAATTAAAATTATTAGAAGCCCCAGTGCCTATTTGAGGAAGTCTAGAAGGGACACTCTTAGGATACTTAGAAACTGAAACTTTTGTGTTCCTGAGAGAGCTTGTGAGGTTAAGTTTTAACTTTTTCTGAAATATTAACAGTGCCTTACAGGTTTTTTTTTTTTTTTCCTGAGGCTCTTCTTTAATTGGCAGCACCTTGAATTTGATTTTTTCTTTGAGGAAATTTAGAATGTTCACAATATTTTGCTACAAGACACTAGGGATAAAAAACAGTTGTATTTTGGAACTCAGAAAGTCCTGGTTCCTTTATATTTTCTCTAAATTTGCCTGAAAATAAAACATTTCCTTCTTTATTTCTCCTGTATTTTAAATTAAGCAGCTAAAAGAAGCCAGTTGCATTTTCATCATTCTTCCACAGAAGTTTCCTTAACCACACCTGTAATTTTATTAGAAATGCTTTGTTGTTCATAACTGAAAGCAATGCTTTTGCTTATTGTTCTGACCAGACATAAATCAGCTCCCCATTTACGTACAGACCTTCCAGCCTTCACCATCTTGTGAGGCATCCTTAGGATTGTCTCATTGCCTGGCCTTGAAGTCAATGTGCCAAGGCTTAGTATTTGCTGATTGATCTATCAGTTTCTAATGAAGATGTATTACACTCTCTTACCATGATGATACTTTTAGAAATTTCCCTTATGATTCCATTGGATTTTGAGATTATCTATTTATTTGCCTGTCTATTTTTCTCACAGGGCCATTTTTTCAAGTACATACAAGTTCATGATTTCATTATATCTACTAGCTTAAGTTGTTATTTTTTATTATTATATACCATCTCACTTCATCTGTCTTAATGCTTTACCCTCAAAGTCTCTTTTGTCTTGTATTGATATCCCTGTACTACCTTGTGGTTTGCTTGGCATATCTTTTATCAATTTTTTTTTTTTTTTTTTTTTTTTTTTTTTTTTAGCTGAGCCATCCTGCCACCTGTTGGCAGCTCAACGGCAACTCAGCTCGGGCTGGCCTTGAACAGCTGTTGCTCAGAGCTCAGCTCGCACTCTTGAGTGAGCTCTTAACCAACTGAGCCACTCGGCTGGCCCTCTTTTATCAATTCTTTATTTGCAACATTTGTTTCTAAGATTTACAAAAGTAACATATTACTAGAATTAAAAAAATATATCTCTTTCCAGTAATAATGATTACTGATAGATTTTGGCATATTTCTAAGGTTTCAATTTGGGTTCTGTTTATCATCTCTGAGGACATGTCATTTGATCTGAGACCTTAAGGATGGAAAGCATCCAGGCATGGCATGAGCCTGTTGTGGGCAGAGAGAAGAACAAATGCAAAGGCATGAAGGCAGTAAAGAACTTGACATATTTGAGGATGAGGGAGGAAGTCACTGTGCCTGAAACATGGTAAAGGAGTCCTCTTGGGTGGAGTAAGGCAGGAACTAGATGGGGAAGGTCTTGTGGCTATGCTGAGAGTTGGGCTCTCCTGCGTCCCTGTGAAGGGAGTTCTCCATTAGGGGAATGCTCTTGGCTTCTTCTTCTTTTTTTCTGTATACAGTTTTTATTTTTATTTTTTAAATTAAAGTTTATTGGGGTGACAATAGTTAGTAAAGTTACAGAGGTTTCAGGTGCACAATTCTGTAATACATCATCTATATATCACATTGTGTGTTCATCGTCCAGAGTCAGTTCTCCTTCCATCACCATATATTTGATCCCATTTACCCTTATCTACCACCCTTCTTTCCATCCCAAGGGAACCAGTGAGTTTGCTGAATGGTGAGACTGGGAGAAGCAGCAAAGCATGCCCCTTTATGGGCTCTCTCCCTGTTGGGAGAATCCACATGCCTGCAGAAGTCCTGTGTAACATCTGTGCTCTGCCATGTGATTAGATCTACCTACTCTTGTCATGAAACCTGCGATCATTCAGCTGTGTCCAATCCAGGGATGTAGTGTCCATGGTCCCACTTGGCCTACACCCGGAGCTGCATTCTCCTAACAGTTCTAACAAAAGTAAAGATTGTGCATTTCTCACTATGTGCTTATCTCCTGTGTCTAGTAGAACACAAAAGTGTTATTTAGTAAGCCCATAAAAATCCAGCATTAGTAACTTAGTAATTTTTTTCAAATTGCAATGGGAAGGTTTTGAAAGGTTCCAAATCAAGGTTTGGGAGTGAAATGATCTGATTTATGTTCTATAAAGATCATTTTGGCTACAAGAACAGAATGGAATGTATACCCAAGAAGAAAAGTAGGTTAAATTGAGATCTGTTTAGATTGGATATGGGGAATGAGTGATAGGGAGGAGTCTATGGTTTTTAGGTTTAGTAATTGAATCGAAGGTGCTGCTGGGTACTGAGATGGGAAAATCTATGAGGATAATCTCTTTAGCAGCTGTATGTAAGAACTGTGCCTGAGATTAGTTGAGTTTGAAATGCCAAATAGAAAGTCAAATATGGATATGAGGTGTGCAATTGAATTTGATGTTGAAACTTAGGGTTACATCAGGGGTAGAGGCATAAATTTGGGAGTCATCAGTGAAAGGTGATATTTAATGTTTTTGGATTCTGAATAAAATGTAATAGGTGTTTGATAATTATAATTATGTGGTGAGTGAGTGTGATGTTATAACAATATGAGGTAGGGGAGAAAACGAGTGGGAATTCAGTTATCACAATTACTAACAGTAGAAATCATTGCTTTATAAATTTACATGCGCTTTTCACAGTTGAGATAATCAGGAAGGTGTTTGGCATCAGGCTAGAAAACCAATGTCAGGAATATTATGTTTAATCAAGAGGATGAACCACAGTCTCTGATTTTAAATGTATTTATTTCACTCTTTTATAATGTTTTGCTAGTGTACAATTTTATGAAAGTTATTAATTTCATAAAATAAAATTTCAAAAAACAGAAAGATGCATATATCAATACTTAAACCAGAAAACACAGATTTTCATGTTAATGCTGATTATATATATATATATATATATATATATATATATATATATATATATATATATTCAAAATATATTGGAGGAAAACACCCTAAACTCTCAGAGAACCAAAGTATATGTAAAATTCTATGCAAAATATGTAGTTTTCTTTTCCTTTTTTTTTTTTTTTTGAGGGCAGTGTCACTGGCCCTCATATGTGGGACTGAACTGGAGCCGCTGACTTCCCAAGCCAGCGCTTAACCACCGCGCCACTCAGCCGGCCCACAAAATATGTAGTTTTATTATTAAAGGAAATTTTGGACTCACTTGTAAAAATGAATAAAGGTAAAAGAAAAATGTGCCAAAGTCTTTGTCATTATAAAACTGAAAAAAATTTTAACCGTAAGAAATGAACAGCTTGATAATAACATAAAAGGATGAAATATATGTATTTTTAATGATACAAAATGGACTAAAACCATCATAAACACTTCCAGGAAAATATCTATAAACAGATTGTCCTCCTATTATTAGATTGGTGCTAATAATTATCCTGAAACCAAATGGCAGTTTGGAGAATTGCTGAAAGACTTTCAGACCAATTCTTCCTTTTGAGACATTCTGGGACTAAGAAATGTGTGGTATTGAATTAAAACACTGGTAAAGCAACTTATTTTCTCTTATCCATTACAAATAAGTTTACCTAGCATTCTGGTTGAGCCTCACAGCTGGGAGAGAGGGGAGAAAGAAAAGTGACATTTACCAACGTCACAGGTGCCCACGCTTGGTCAGTCAATGATTCAAGGGGAGTGAAGACACTCCCAGTTCTTGGGAACTATAGTGGTTACTTTTCCTCACAGCAGTTCCCCAGACAGATATAATAGTTCTTGTTGTATTAGAACAACCAGGCAGAGTGAAAGGACCTGGGAAGGTGAAGAGAGATTGCCCACGGTCTCCTCTAATGTGTGGTGATGGGGTGCCTGCACAACCTGGCTTGCAGGAACACAGGATCAGAAGCGGCAGACACTGAAGGTTTGCAATATGTTTTATGAGTGGAAGAGCATCAACAGGCATTTGTTTTCATTGATTCATTCATTTAACAAATCAGTGTATTGCCAATGTAGTCTAATACTAGGTATACGGAAGGAAATCGAAATATGATAGTGAGAAAAAATGTGTACTTTCTCTTTAGAATTTACAATCTAATAGGAGATAATAATTATGAAGGTAAAATGCAGTGTGGAAAATACTGTGACAAGAAATATCATGGGTGTCTCCACTTCATTCCTTCACAATTTACTCCAGTAACAGAACTAGCAAGATTCCTAAACCCTCTCAATCTCTGATTAACATGAATGTTGACTATCAAGGGCTTATGGAAAAACTTAACCAAATGGATAGGTCAATTAATGCATAATCGGTGGTTTATTCTGAGATATATATGATTCCTCTTATTCTAGTTCACTCATCATAACCCCCTAATTTTGTCAGGGAATACAAATAATTATTGAGGCTGATTTTGGTAACTGATTTCTGTATATGTTTCTTTAAAAAATACATAAAAATAAGTTTTAAATTACCTGTAGATTTCAATTATTCATGCCTTTTTGGCTTTTCTTTTTTTTCTAAATAGGTTTATCTACTTTTCTTAAAATTAGTCACAATATTATATGGAGTAGGTATAGTAACAGTCTTGATGGCTTTTAAAAAACGGAATTGACTTGTAAGCTTTAAAAATTAATTTTGAGGAACTTCTGGTAAGATGGCATAATAGACAGACGCTGTGCCAACTGCCTCCCAGGATCACATCAAAATTATAAATAATTTTACTACATTCAACCTCAGAAGTCCCCTGAAACCAAGATGAACAGAACCTCTAAATGAAGAGCTTTAAGAGGAGGTAACGTCGAGTCTGATGATGTATCTAATACATCAAAGCAATCACAGAGCAACAACCAGAACGAAGAAACAAAGAAACATGTCCCAAGTAAAATATCAGAAGAAACCTCTAGAAATGGAACTAATGAAACAGAGGTATCCAACTTTTCAGAGACAGAGTTTAGGACACTGATGATAAGAATGTTTCAGGATGGCCGGCGGGGTGGCACGTTGGTTAAGAGCTGGCATAGAACGCCAGCGGCCCCAGTTCGGATCCCATATATGAAGGCCAGTGACACTGCCCTCTACAGCTAAGATGGTGAACAACAGCTCCATCTGGAGCTGGGCTGCTGTGAGTCCCCGGGGATGGTATAGCTGCAGCCTCTGCTTCAGTGGGCTGCCATAGTCTACAGTGAGTGGCTGGCAAGAAGATTGAGTGACAGACAGCAGGTGTAAGCTGCCAAAAGCCACTGTGAGCAGCAGTCCAGAAGCAGGTGACTGATCAGCCTCACACAATTAGAGCGCAATGATGATATCAACATGAGCCAGTGAAGCAATGCCCTCCACAACTAGATTGAGACCAAAAGGACAACAAATAGTCCGTTGCTCTTCCACGGTTATCCAACACTGTTCCCCTCCCCAATTCCTCAATAAAATCTTTAAAAAAAAATTGTTTCAGGAAATTAGTGAGGACATAAAGAAGTATAGGGAAATCATAAAAAACAACCAGTTAAAACTAAACAATACAATAACTGATATGGAGAACACACTCAAAGGAATCACCAGCAGATTAGAGAAAGCAGAGGATCGGATCACTGATTTAGAAGACCAAAGAGCGGAAAATATCCAATTGGAACAACAAAAAGAGAAAAAGAATAAAAAACAATGAAAATAGTTTAAGAGACTTCTGGGACAACATGAATTCAAGAATGTTTGCATCATAGGAATACCAGAAGGAGAAGAGAAGACGCAAGGGGCAGAGATGTATTTGAAGAAATAATGACTGAAAACTTCCCTATTCTGGTGAAGGGAATTGACATACAAGCCCAGGAAGTGCAGAGAGTTCCAAACAAGCTGAACCCAAACAGGCCACACCAAGACACATCACAGTTAAATGGAAAAGGTTACAGACAAAGAGAGAATCCTAAAAGCAGTAAGAGAAAGACAGCAGGTTACATACAAAGGAACTCCTATAAGACAAATAGCTGATTTGTCTACAGAAACTCTGCAAGCCAGAAGGGAGTGGCAGGAAATATTCAAAGTGACACAAAATAAAGGCCTACAATGAAGATTGCTCTACCCAGCACAGCCATCGCTTAAAATTAAAGGAGAGATTAAGAGCTTCTCAGAAAAGAATAAGTTTAAGGAATTCATTACCACCAAGCCAGCATTGCAGGAAGTGTTAAAAGGGCTTTTTAAAACAGAAGAAAGGGGAAAAGAAGCTAACTCAGGAAGACAAGAAATACAAATAACAAAATGGCAATACATATGCATCTAACAATAATCACTTTATTGTGAATGGACTTAGTGCTCCAATCAAAAGTCATAGAGTGGCTGAGTGGATAAGAAAACAGGGACCATGCATATGCTGTCTAAAAAGACTCATCTCAGATCAAGAGACACACACAGACTGAAAGTAAAGGGATGGAATAAGATATTTCACACAAATGGAAATGAGAAAAAAGCTGGAGTAGAACTACTTATTTCGGGTAAAATAGACTTTAAAGTGAAGACTACAACAAAAGACAAAGAAGGGCACTACATAATAATCAAGGGATGAATTCAACAAGAGAACATAACTTTAGTAAACATCTATGCACCCAACATATCAGCTCTGAAATATATAAAACAGATTTTGACAGACATAAAGACCGAGATCAACAGTAACACTCGTAGTAGGGGACTTCAACAGCCCGTTGTCACCAACGGAGAGATCCTCCAGACAGAAAATCAACACGGACACAGTGGCCTTAAATGACACTTTAGACCAGCTGGATTTGATGGATATTTCTAAAGTGCTTCACCCCAAAACTACAGAATATACATTCTTCTCAAGTGCACATAGAACATTTTCCAAGATAGACCACATGTTAGGTCACAAAACAAGTCTCAACTAATTGAAGAAGATTGAAATCATATCAAGTGTCTTTTCTGACCACAATGCTATGAAACTAGAATCAATTACAAGAAGAAAACTGGAAAGCACACAAATACATGGAGGCTAAATAACATGCTACTAAATAGCGAGTGGGTCAAAAATGAGATCAAGGAGGAAATAAAAAGATACCTCGAGACAAGTGAAAATGAAAACACCATGACCCAAAATCTCTGGGATGCAGCGAAAGCAGTCCTAAGAGGGAAATTCATAGCACTGCAGGCCTACCTAAAGAAGGAAGAAAAATCTCAGATGAACAGACTGTTTTTACATCCAAGGGAACTGGAAAAGGAACATCAAAACAAGCCCAAAGGAAGTACAAGGAGGAAATAATAAAGACCAGAGCAGAAATAAATGAAATAGAGACAAAAAAAACTATACAAGAGATCAACGAAACCAAGACCTGTTTTTTTGAAAAGATAAACAAAATTGACAAACCCTTAGCCAGACTCACCAAGAAAAAGAGAGAACCCAAATTAACAAAATCAGAAATGAAAGAGGAGAAGTGACAACAGATAGCACAGAAATACAGAAAATTTTAAGAAAATACTATGAGCAACTATATGCCAACTAATATGACAATCTGGAAGACATGGATAAATTTCTAGAAGCATACAATCTACCAAGTCTGAACCAAAAAGAAACAGAAACTCTGAATAGACTGATTACTACCAAAGAAATTGAATCAATAATCAACAGGCTTCCAATAAACAAAAGTCCTGGACCAGATGGCTTCACAGGTGAATTTTACAAAACATTCAAAAAAGAATTAACACCTAGTGTCCTCAAACTATTCCAAAAAATGCAGAAGGAGGGAAGGCTCACAAGCACATTTTATGAGGCCACTGTTACTCTGATCCCAAAATCATACAAAGATATTACAAAAAAGGAAAAGTACAGGTCAATATCCCTAATGAACATAGATGCAAAAATCCTCAACAAAATACTAGCAAACTGAATTCAGCATCACATTAAAAAGATCATACACCACAATCAAGTGGGATTCATTCCTGATATACATGGGTGGTTCAATATCAGCAAATCAATTGATGTAATACATCACATTAACAAAATGAAAAATAAAAATTATATGATCATATCAATAGATGCAGAAAAAGCATTTGACAAAACTCAGGAGCCCTTTATGATAAAAACTCTTAGCAAAGTGGAAATAGTGGGATCATATCTCAACATAGTAAGACCATATATGATAAGCCCACAGCAAACATTGTACTCAATGGGGAAAAGCTAAAAGCTTTCCCCTTAAGATCAGGAAAAAGACAAGGCTGCCCACTTTCACCACATCTATTTAAGGTAGTTCTGGAAGTTCTAGGCACAGCAATCAGACAAGAAAATGAAATAAAAGGCATCTAAATTGGAAAGGAGAAAATAAAATTGTCATTATATGCAGATGACGTGATATTATATATAGAGAACACTAAAGGCTCCACCAAAAAACTGTTAGAAGCAATAAACGAATTTAGTAAGACAGCAGGATACAAAATTAATATTCAGAAATCAGTTGCATTTGTATATACCAATAATAAACTATCAGAAGAAGTAATCAGGAAATCAATCCCTTTTACAATTGCTTGAAAAACAATAAAATATCTAGGAATCAATTTAACTAAAGAAGTAAAAGACCTGTATTCAGATAATTATGAGACACTACAGAGAGAAATCAAAGAAGATATGTTGGGAGCTGACAGCCCCCCCAGTGTTTGACAAGGCCAAATTGAAGTAAAGATCCACGCTCAGCACTGGATGTTTAGGGTGCTGCCTTATGGTTGGTCATGTAATATCTCTTGCCTCTATGAACCTATGTGCCTTTCCTCTATATCGGATCCAATAGGAGACAGTACTCTCACTGCATTTATGGCAAGTTCCTGGTACCCCAATGAGATAACTACGCAGCCAACGATGGGTAAGATCTCCTAGAAAAGAGGGGAGACAACCTAAGCCAGGCGGTAGTTCTGTGGGGATCCCAGGACTGAGAAATAGGGGACTCAAGCCCCTTGGAAACAGAGGTTCAGACCCCTGGCTACATAAGCCAAAAAGCCTGGCTATGAGAAACTGATAATAACATCAATTCGTTAAGCTTGCTTGCATAAGATAATCACAGTAAAAAGTCTCCTTGGAGACTAAAAGTCTCCAGGTAATGAGTTTTGATAAGAGACAACTTGCTGACCATGAGCTATGTTAATCAATAGCCTCAATTGGATTCTTTGCTTTGTACATTGTTGTAGCAACAGACACTGAAGCTTTAGCTGAAGTATACCCTTCTGTGAGTCTTACTGCTGAATTTGGGACTAGGTAGTCATGGTAACTATTCTTCAGGTGATATGTAGAAACTGAGTCTGGGCCATAAAGAGATTATCATAGATGAGATTATCCTTAAATGTAGAAAAGGTCACAGTGTGCCCTGCGGAGAACAATTATAAGGAAGTAAAAACTGTAAAAGTCAAAGAAAATTACATCAAAACTATGTGGAACTTAAACTTGTGATTGGATAATGGTCAAAAGTCCCTATATAGGGGACATGCTATGGCAATAAAGTGTGACACTTCTTCTCTGAAACTCCCCCAGTGTCTCCACTGTCTCCCTTCTTTCTTTTCTTCCCTCACCAACGCCGTCTCCACCTGAGGGACCCTGGACTCATGGAGGCTGGACCCCCGCAAAGATACAAATAAATGAGAAATACATACCATGTTCATGAATAAGAAGAATTAATATAGTTTAAAAATCTCAGTACTATCTAAGGCAATGTATGGATTCAATGCAATTCCTATCAAACTACCAAGTATATTTTTCTCAAAAATAGAACATATAAACCTAAAATTCGTGTGGAACCATAAAAGACCCCAAATAGCCACATCAATCTTCAGAAATGAGAACAAAATCAGAAGTATCATGCTACATGACATCAAATCATACCACAAAGATACAGTAATCAAAACAGTATGATACTGGCATAAAAACTGACACATAGACCAATGAAACAGAATACAGAGCCCAGGAATAAACCCATCCACATACTGTCATTTAATCTATGTCAATGAAAGCAAGAATTTACATTGGAGTAAAGATAGTCTATTTAATAAATGGTTGTGGGAGAATTGGACTGACACATGCAAAAAAAAAAAAATGAAAATGGACCACCTACTTATACCATATACGAGAACAAACTCAAAATCAATTAAAGACTTAAATGTAAGACCTGAAACCATACAACTCCTAGAAGAAAACATAGGGAGTACTTTTGCAGACATTACCGTGAGTAATATTTTCACTGATATATCCCCTTGGGCAAGGGAAATAAAAGAAAAAATGAACATATGGGATTACATCAAACTTAAAAGTTTTTTCACAGCGAAGGAAATCATCAATAAAACAAAAAGGCAGCCTACTGAATGGGAGAAGATATTTGCTAATGATATATCTGATAAGGGGTTAATATCCAAAATTTATAAAACACTCATGAAACTCAACACCAAAAAACAAACAACCCAATTAAAAAATAGGCAGAGGATATGAGGAGACATTTCTCTAAAGAGGACATACAGATGGCCAATAGGCATATGAAAAAATGTTCAACCTCACTAATTATTAGAGAAATGAAAATAAAAACCACAATGAGATACCTAACCTTACTCCAGTTAGAATGGCTATCATCAATAAATCAACAAACAACAAGTGCTGGTGAGGTTGTGGAGAAAAGGGAACCCTGGAGCACTGTTGGTGGGACTGCAAATTGGTGCAGCCATTCTGGAAATCAGTATGGAGGTATCTCAAAAAGCTGGAAATGGAATTGCCATATGACCCAGCAATTCCACTCTTCGGTATTTACCCAGAGGAATCCAAGACACTAATTCGAAAAAATATATGCACCCCTATGTTTATTGCAGCTCTATTTAGAATAGCCAAGACTTGGCAACAACCGAAATGCCCATCGGTAGATGACTGGATTAAGAAACTGTGGTACATTTATACAATTGAGTATTACTCCGCTATAAAGAAGAATGAAATCATACCATTTGCAACGATATGGAGGGACCTAGAGACTATTATGTTAAGTGAAATAAGTCAGTCGAAGAAAGACAAATACCATATGATCTCACTTATAAGTGGAATTTGAAAATCTGAATGAATGAGCAAAGGAAACAGAAACAGTCTCATAGATATAGAGGAAAAACAGGGTTGCTAGTTGGGAGGGGGGTGGGGATGAGGAAGAAGGGGAAGGGATTAGACAGCATAAATAGGTAACTACAGTATTGTCACAGGGATATGAAAGACAGTTCGGGGATTATAATAACGTAAAAGTTTTGTAGGGTGTCAGATGGTCACATGTCTTGTTAGGGAGACCACTTCATGGATGGAGTAGAGGCTTGATCACTGTACTGTATACCTGAAATTGATGTTGTGTAATATTGTATGCCAACTGTAATTGAATATATAGATAGTCACCGGATATGGATTATACGGTGGAAGGGAGTCAAAGGAATTGTAATAGATGGTATGATATGGAGGGGACGAATTGGGGGGAGAATTGGGGGACGAGGGTTGTCACTTTGAGGGGTAAAAGTATAGCTATTGCACTGTGTTGCACACCTGAAGCTAATTAAAATTAATAAATTAAAAAAAAGAAATAAAGAAAAAATATATGCGCCCCTACGTTTATTGCAGTGTTATTTACAATAGCCAAGACTTGGAAACAACCGAAATGCCCATTGGTAAACGACTGGATTAAGAAACTGTGGTACATTTATACAATGGAATGTTACTCTGCTATAAGGAAGAATGAAATAGTAACATTTGCAATGATATGGATGGACCTAGAGACCATTATGTTAAGTGAAATAAATCATTCTGAGAAAGAGGAATACCATATGATCTCACTTATATGTGGAATCTGAAAAAGTAAATGAATGAGCAAAGTAAACAGAAACAGTCTCATAGATATAGAGGAAAAACTGATGGTTGCTAGTTGGGAGGGAGGTGGGAATGAGGTAGAAGGGGAGCATTAATAGGCAACTACAATATTGCCACAGGGATATGAAAGACAGTTTGGGGAATATAATTAATAATGTTGTAAATATTTTGTGGAGTGTCAGATGGTCACATGCCTTGTTAGGGAGACCACTTCATGGATGGAATAGAGGTTTGATCACTGCACTCTACACATGAGGCTGATGTTGTATAATATTGTATACCAACTGTAATTGAATAGATAGATAGTCACGGGATGTGGAGTATACTGTGAAATGGAATCAAGGGAATTGTAATAGATATGTATGATATGGGAGCAGTGGGGTGGCAAATTGGGGGAGGGGGTTGTCACTTTGAGGGGTAAAAGTTGTAACTATTGCACTGCGTTGTACACCTGAAACTAATTTAAAAACGTGTTTATTTCACAATAAAAGAATTTTAAAAAATTAATTTTGAAAGATATGAAAATATAAGTTTAGAGTAGTAAAATTTGAAAGTCCATATTAAAAAAGAAATATAAATGTATTTCGTTAACCAGAGATAACCATTGCTAATATTTTGCTATATTTTCATTGCTTTAAATATTCCAATTTTTCCTTAATACAATTTTTTTCTAGATGGATGAATATAATTCTAAATTATCACTTAATGGTTTATAACATTCTATTGTATGAATGTATCATGAATAACTATTCTGTTACTTAACAATGGAAATATTTCCATATTTTTCTTATAAACAATGATGCAGTTATCATATTTGCACATATTTCTATTTTATTAGGTCTATTTTTAGAAATAAAATTGCTGGATCTAAGATACTAACATTTTAAGGTTTTGATATATATTGCTAAATTTTCCTCCAGAATTGTACCATTTATGCTTATGATAGCAGTGCAATAGAAGGCTTATTTTCATAATCCCTTGTTAAGACTAGTTTTAGCTTTTTAAAATCTTTACTAATATAATGAATACAACTCATTGTTTTTAATTTAAAATATTTTGAACATTAGTACATTAACATTTTAAGTATAATCTTTTGATTTTTATAATATTTATGCAGATGGTCAGGAGACAGGGAAAATTAAACCTACAGTGTAAGCACTGAGCATGCAAGATTTAATTAATGCCTTGATGGAAAGATATTTTGATTTCATACCAGATATGAGGTGAGAAACACTAAATATTAGCCCTACCAAGGTTGAGTAAAGGCAAGTGAAGGGATCTTCAGCCTCGGTCACCATCAGCATTGGGCCTAATAGAAACTTTTTGAGAATAAAAGAAACTGGTAAATCCTACTATGAATTGTCAGGAGATGCCTGGGGAAGGAGAATGATAAAGAGTGGATACAGAAACACTGGGACAGATATCCAATAAGAAATTATTATAGAAGGCTAATTATAATGTTTATTAAAAGAAAAAAGTGAACTGGTGTCTATAGTTTTAGGCTATTCCTAGCTCTAGTCATTGTCTTCCTACCTTGTTTTCCTTCATCATTTCAATTCACCAGTAACAACAGCGGTAAAATTTATATAACCAAGTATTCATAGAGACCCTTTATATGCATGATTGTTTTCCCTTTCTCATGGAAAACAGTTCTGTGGGTTTGGAAAAATGTGACTTATCTATTGTCTTTAAATTAATCACATCAAGATCCATTAATACCTTTCTCTGAAATATTCATTGTGCATATTGGAAAAGTAAAATTTGTAATACTTGTGGCCTTTTAAACATTAGATCAGAGAGAGAGATTTTCCTATTGAACGTCAATCAAATATAGAATTATTAGTTGTACAATGGCTCATCATTTTTGTCCCAGAAAAGGTAATATTGACCTGTTTATAATACCTAAAAAGTCATAAGGTTACATGTTAAACCTTCTGTATTTGACCCCTATAAGAGGATGAGGCTCAGAACCAGTTTCGACTTTTGAAAAAAAAATAACAGCAACAAAAAAATACCTGTCTAGCTGCTGGCTTAATTGAGTCTAGCACAAGGCTGAAACTAATGTAAGTAATAGCCAAATGTTTAATAGTATTATTTTGGATAGAAGATAAATGGGTAATGGAAAACCCTTGACGGCCTTAGGCAGAAACAATATTTATCTTAGCTAAGAGAATTAAGACACCATTAATTTTTTTTTTTTTTTTTTTTTAGATTTTTTATTAGGGAACCAGGGAAGGGGAACAGACAAGCCGCTGTCCCCTTGTTCCTCAGTCTAGTTGCGGAGGACACTGCCTCACTGGCCCATGTTGCTATCCTCACTGTGCTCTTCCCTGGACAAGGCAGATCGTTCACCGGCCTCTGGATGGTCGCTCACAGTGGCTATTGGCAGCTCACGCTGTCTGCTGGCCATTCACTGTAGCCTATGGCAGCCCACTGCAGCAGGAGCTGCAGCCTACACCGTTACCGGGGCTCGCACAGCCCAGCTCCAGGTGCAGCTGTTGTTAGCTGTAGAGGGAAGAAGACACCATTAATTTGACCAACACTAAAGGCTTCTTCTGTCACAGAACTTTAAAAACCAAACTTGTGGCAGCTGAATTAAAATACAAAAATTACTCTTTCTCTCCATGAATAATGTCACAAAATGAAATTTTTTACTCATGGTATGAATCAGAAAAAAATTACCATTTGTTGAAGTTTATCTATTCTAACATTAGAAAATGCTCACCTTTTAGGAATTCCAATATTGTGATTTTTTTCTACTGTAAATTTGATATTCTAGTAGAATTTGTCATTACCAGAATGATTTCCCTCAGGTCATCTTAGAGAAGTGGCTGAAAAATCTAGAATGAAGATGTTGATTTGATCTATTCTGCATTAATAAGCTGTCATTTGGCTCAGTCCCAAATAGAAAATTAAATTAATGTGGAATTATTAGATTAAGTGAATTAACTAATTCCCGAACATTTTTTGATGAACATAGAATTTCTTTTGTTTGTTTCAATATGTTTTTTAAAGCAAACTCTAACCTCCTTAATTTAATTTTGATCTGACTTGTCCATTATAAACTATAGCCTTGACTAGATGGCTGCTGTTATATTAGCTCCTATTATCAGAGCTAGTGTAAAAAGGAGCCTCTTGGAGAGGGATACAAGAAACAGTGAGTGACAATAAGATGACTACAGGGGTTGAAATTGTTTCAGTAAAATTTTAATAATTTATTTTTAGAAGAAAGAGATACCCAAGGGATCTAATTCAACCTCTTATTTTATTGTTGTAGAAAGTTAAGCCAGAGAAAGTAAATGGCTTATCCAATGTTAGTTGCAGATCCAAGACTAGAATATATGTCAATTGAGTTTAATTCAATGTTATTTCTAACCTGATTGATATCAATATCATCTCTTTCTCTCTATCTCTCCATCTATACATATAGAATCTTGGTTCTCTTTCTATGTGTGTGTGTGTGTGGTATGTGTATATAATCTTGTCCTCTGAAAGTATTTAAATTTTGAAAAAAGTTTAAAACAGTTTCCCTCAGACTTTGTGACCTTGAGACTTGAAGTAAAGTAAGACTTTGAAATAATATAAATATGGTTTATTAAAAAATTTAAATTAAATTATTCTGAACTTGTTTTTAAATTATAAATCACCCACATTAACATTTTATCACCTTTATAATTCATAATTAATTTTCTATTAACTTAACATTTTGTTGCAAAGCCACCTAAGCTGCCAAAGAAATGAGGTTGTGGTAGCTTACCAAATTAACTACCTGTGGGAAAAATGCTTCAGAATGAGACATAAAAAAAAAATTAGGATTATAATAAATTATTGATAGAGTAATAAACCTCTGTTTATTAATTACAATAAGGTTAGTTAACATCTCCATCACTTCCCATGATTACTTCCTTAGTTTAGTGGTGAGAACATTTAAGATCTACTCTCTCAGCCACTTTGAAGTACATAACACCGTATTGTTAACATAGTTATCATGTTGTACATTAGATCTCCAGAACTTCCTCGTCTTGCAACTGGAAGTTTGTACCCTTTGACCAACATCTTCCCATTTTCTTCTCTCCCAGCCCCTGGCAACCACCAATCTACACTCCATTTCTGTGAATTCAAGCTTATATTACTTCTAAAGTTCCAACTCTTGTCCACATATTTACTAAGGTGAGAAGGAAGTCTGGGTAACTAAGAAGATTGAAATCCCTAGTGATGCAAGAGAACATCAGTTTTCATATTGTACTACAGTAGAGGAGATGAGGAATATTGATTAATTTAAAAAGATAGAATATGTCATTTCTCAACAACTCACTTATTCATTGACAAAAACTGAGGTGGAAAACAATCCACTATTTTCCCAGACAATGTGCTCAGAACTTTATATTTCACCTCATGTCAATTTTGAGAGGTCTCTACTGCTTTGTCTTATTTTAAGAAGAAGGGCATCTACTCTGGGTCTGTATGTTCAAGCCAGTCTATCCTACTCTATACCCACCCATGGAGCTCTCCTTGCTTGTTGCTTCAACCCCTCTTTCTTCTGATCTCATCTCTTCTTGTTCTCATCTCTGTCCTCCTTTTATCGCCCTACTATCAGCACTTTGGACATAGCATTGCACCTTCCTGGCTTGCTTTGAAGCTCCTTAAAGATTCTGCTATTACCTTAAAAGTTGCTTGGTCAATTTGGTCTGTGGAGAACTCGGTGGTCAACTCTGTGCAGTTCTTCTTGATAGCATGTTAATTCCAGCAAAAACCAAAGGTTTGGAGAGATTCAGCTAGTGAGTGGTTGATTAGACAGGGCTCTTTTGGTTGAAATGAGATAATTTTAACTCGAATGCAAATAGGATGAAAATTAATGATTGGAAAGGGTGCTGGAAAAAACACACCCTTAGATTTCCCTACCCTTTGCTCACCACCGAATTGTGCATCTCCTCAGATCTGTGGCTGCTATAATCTGCCAAGCTCTAAGTTAGAGTGAGGTCTTGGGCTCTGCTGAATATACCTTGGCAATTAATTATTTAGTGACATACTAGGCAGTCAGCTAGTCTGCAGCTAATTGATGAGGACTGGAGAAAAGAAGATGCTGGGGAGATCTTGGAGTTAAAGGGTTTGTAGATACACAGGGGAGATTGACATCATCCCAGTGTGATAGGCCCAGACTGATGCACTATTCTTTAAGACTGAAGAATGCAGGGAAACCAAAGAGCAAGAAGGCTGGGCACTAGGAATATACATATGTACCACATCTTCTTTATTATCCTTTCATGGACATCTAGGTTGCCTCCAATTCTTGGCTATTGTAAATAATGCTGCAATGAACATATGGATGCTTTCGAAGTAGTATTTTGGTTTTCTTTACAACAAATACACAGAAGTAGAATTACTGGGTCCTTCTTTATCACTTGTTATATATAGCCTTTGTTTTAAAGACCATTTTGACTGGTATAGTATTGCTACTACAGCTTTTTTGTTTGTTTACATTTTCATAAAATATCTTTTTTCTATCCTTTTACTTTCAGTCTACGTGTGTCCCTTGTGGGCAGCATATGTAAGGATTTTGTTTTCTTATCCATTCAGCCACCTAGTATTTTGACTGGAGGATTTACTTCATTTGCATTTAAACTAATTGTTGATAGATATGTAGTTATTGCCAATTTATTATTTATATTTTTGATCTCTTTTTCTTTTTCCCCTCCTCCTCCTTCTCCTCTAAGAAGTCCCTCTAAGTTTCCTTGTAATACTGGTTTTGGTTATGATGAACGCCTTCAGTTGTTTCTTATCTAAGAAGCTCTTTATCTGACCTTTCATTATAAGTGATAGCTTTTATGGGTAGAATAATCTTGGTTGTAGGTCCTTGCTTTGCATCATTTTGAATATTTCATGCCAATCCCTCTGGCCTACAAAGTTTCTGTTGAGAAATCCAGCTGACAGTCATATTGGCACCCCCTTGTATGTAACTAACTGCTTCTCTCTTGCTGCTTTTTAAGATGCTTTCATATTTAAGCTTTGGCATTTTAATTATGATATGCCTTGGGGTGGGAATCTTTAGTTTCATCTTGTTTGGGACTCTGCACTTCCTAGGCTTGTGTATCTACTTCCTTCTCCAGGTTAGGAAAGTTGTCTGTCATTATTTCTTCAAGTAAGTTTTCTACTCCTTGTTGTCTCTCATCTCCTTCTGGTACCTCTATGATGGGAATGTTGGTATGCTTGATGTTGTCCCAGAGACCCCTTAAACTCTCCTCATCTTTTTGGATTCTTTTTTTTTTTTTTCTGTTCTGATTGGGTGATAAAATGCTACCTCATTTTCTAAAATGTTGATTCCATCTTCTGCTTCAGCTAATCTACTGTTGATTTCCTCTAATGTATTCTTTATTTCAGTTATTGTACTCTTCATTTCTGACTGGTTCTTTTTTATGTTTTCTATCTCCATTTTTATGTTTCTTGTTTCTTTGTTGAAGTTCTCCCTGAGATAATTGAGCATGCTTATAACCAGTCTGGTAGATTGCTTCTCTCCAGTTTGTTTAGTTCTTTTTCTGGAGCTTTGTTTTGCTCTTTCGTTTAGGACATATTTCTTTGCCTCCCCATTTTGGTTGCCTCCCTGTGTTTGTTAGGGCTGCTATGCCTCCTAGTTTTAGTAGAGTGGACTTATCTAGTAGGTGTCCTGTGGAGCCCAATAGCAGTCTCCCTGGTAGCTCATCTATCATTATAGATGACCCTTGGTTGCTATTTGCATGTCAATAGGAGGGATTCACACACATGCTGATTGGTTGTGAGGACTGTCTGTGACTACAGTGGAGGAACTATTGTGCAGGAGCTGATTCTACACAGTAGGATTGACTTTAGCAGGACTCTGGTGCTTGCCCAATCCACCCTTTGAGTGTTTGATCTTTGCAGGCAGCCAGGTAGTGCTCTGGTGTGGTCTGAAGCTAGCTACTGGGCGTGCAGGCCCCAAGGCCTCCTGGTGGACACCCCCACCATACAAGCTAAGTTCAGCTACAGCTTTCCCCTGTCTGGGGCCACCTGGTATGAGCTACAAAGGTATCTGTAGATGTCAGCCACCCACCTGCACTATGCTTGGAGGTGCCTCAAGAGGCCAAGCCATGAACTGAGGTGGGCTGCCACTAGTGCTGGGCTTAGGGCTGCTTAGCAAGAGGTATGGGCATGCTGAGGCCAAATGCTGCTTATTTGGGGTTTGTGACCCTTTGAGAGATTTTAGAAAAATCCACAGCATTGGCCAAGACAGACTGTTTGTAAGCAAAAGCCATTGGAAGAGGCTTGGGTTGGCCCACAAATTGTGGGGCATGGGGTCTCAGGGAATCATCAGGCACAGCAAACAGTGTTAGCTAGGTTGATGGAGAGTAAAATATGTCACCCTCTTGTGTCTGCATGCTGGAAAAGCAGAGGACCCAATCAAGAAATAATGGCTTCTGCCAGTACTTCTTTTTTTTTTTTTTTTTTTTTTTTAAGCTGAGCCAGCTTGGGCTGGGCATCTAACTGCTGTTGCTCAGAGCTCAGCTCGCACTCTTGGGCGAGCTCTTAACCAACTGAGCCACTCAGCTGGCCCTTCTGCCAGCACTTCTGTCTGGAAGAAAGCTGCCCCTCCAACCCTCTCCCTGAAGCCAGACAATTCAGTTCCTCCCGGTATGCTCCTGGCAACTTTCAAGTTGCTGCCCCAGCACTGGAGCTCAGAACAAGTGAGTCTGTCAGCAAGTAAGTCTGTGCATGAGTCTTTTAAGAGTAATACCTGGGACTCCAGTAGCCCCTCTGTCTCTCTCAGCCACAATCTCTGCTGGTTTTCACAACCAGAAGTTGTGGGGACTTCTCTTCCTGTCACTGGAATGCTGGGCTGGGGAGGCTGGTGTGGGGCTGGGACCACTGACTTCTCCAGGGGACCTCTGCAGCTGAGATATCCCTCCCAATCTGTAACTGCCACTTGCAAGTGTGGGCCAGCTTGGTCTGCATCTCTGCCCTGCCCACCAGTCTCCACTTGGCTGCTTATGTATGTCCCTCGTTTTTATGGCTTCTGTTTAGCTAGATGTCAGGTGATTTTCAATGATGGTTGTTCTATAGTTTAATTGTAGTTTTACTGTGATCAGGAGGGGAGACAAACACAGTGTTTACTAGTTTGTCATCTTGACTGAGAATCTTGAATGAATTTTTTGACTTTAAAGATGGTTAATTGACAAAAGTTATACTTCATCATAACATTTTTGGGATGTTTCTATTACATTAAAGCAAATTAGAATTAAGGCCGAAAAGTTGGTCTTTCATAATATAATGGAAACTGTGACTTGAGAAAATAAGTTGAAGTCAAGTGATTAAATTTTTAAAATTCTAAACAATGATAGAAATTTATAACATCTAAGATAATTACATTTCCTGAAATGATTATTAGTTTAAAATACAAAGTATAATTTAGTACTTTGGGGTTCATTCTTTGAACATATGTAAAATATGTTTTGAATAGTTATCTGATTCGCAAAATTTTGAATGTAACATTGTAATTCACAATATTAGCACACATCTTACCTGAAAAGAAATAGTATGCCAGTGAGGCAAATGTATCAGGCCAATTTTTTTCTAGAATATATTTTTGAGGTATAATTGACATACAATAAACTACATATATTTAAAATGTACAATTTGATAATTTTCCACATTTTTATAATGTGTGAAAGCATCACTTAATCAAGATAAAGAAGACATCCATCACACCTAAAATTTTCTTGTGCCCCTTTGTATTCTTTCCTCTCCATCCCTGACCCTCAACCCAGTCAACCACTGATAATGTTGAATTTGACTTGAGCCCTGTGCTCCTGAAAAACAGGAAAGGTTAAGAAATCCTCCCATGATTTTATTTTTCAAAATGTCCCCTGTCTTTTGTAGTCCACAAAAGTGCTCACTATAAGGGACTGCCTGCCTTTTGTATTCTGAGATAAGACCCATCTCCATCTTTTCTTTTAATTCCCATCAGACTCTCGATGAATCTTATGTCTACCTGCCGTTCTAAATCTCCAGGCCACTGTCCTCTTATCTGAGATGTTTCTCATTAATCAGTGCTTTCCCTTTGTAATAGCCTGAATAAACTCATCTCATTATCAGGTGCATTTCGTATTTGACTCATAGTGATATGACTCCATATGATTCCTTTTGAATCCTTGTTTATTTGCCCTACGTAAGGAGGCCTTCAAAGTGCCCCATTCCTGATTGGCCATCGGGGGACTCAACAGCATGACCAACTTCTGATCCTGTGCTCTGACTCTTGTCAGAACTCTCCATTGGCAGCAGTGTAAGAATTTGATTGTGCTTTTGTGTGTGTGTCAGTTTCTTGACTGCTTTCTGGTGTCACTTTCTTTGGATTTATGACCTACCCATTTGGTAATCTCTAAATGAATTGATGCTTTGTAGAGATCTTGTGTCTGTTGGGTGAAAGACAATGAAGAATGTGATTTATTAGTTTGTGTAATTTGTCCATTTTGAGCTCAAATCAATTAAGGATTCATACCCATTTCGGAAGAAAACAGCTCTTTGATAAGAACTAGTGAGTTTGTAATTCTGTATTTACCTTTGACCTATAGCTGATATTTTGAATTGAAGCTATAAGCTTCCTCTCTCTGAGTCATATGTTTATATGTGTGTTATTCAGAAAAAGTTCTGAATGTGTAATGTTTTCCTGTCTCTAGATGGAATTAATAAATTAGATTACAAATCACTTACATGAAAGGAACTATACTCTGATTAGCTTAGAGATAAACAAGCACTTACATAAATTGAATATTTTTAAAATTTCAAGAACTTAAGGAAATTTAACTTCTAGTACTTCCAGTATTATAAAAAAATAATATTCTTATAGAAACCAACTTAAATATCCTCTCTATTACAATACACTGAATAAGATCACATCTTTAATTGTCTAGCACATTTTATCCTTGATACCACCAATCTACTTTCTGGCATTACAAATTAGCTTTTATTTTTTAGAGTTTTATATACATGAAACTTAGAGTTTTATATACATACAGAATGTACTCTTTCTTTTATGTCTGGCTTTTTTCATTCACCATAATGCTGTTTCCTGTATCAATAGTTCACAACCTGTTATTGCTAAGGAGTATTTGTTTATTCATTCATCTGTTGCTAGACACAGGGGTTATTTCAAATTTGGGATTATTACAAACAAAACCATTATGAACAATATTTTTATGGACATATACTTTCAATATTTTTGGGTCAATACCTAAGAGTGGGAAGGCTGGTACTAAACAAACTTTTATCTTTAGCTCGGTACTGATCCTCCCCTGTTAGAATTTTTTTTGAAATTGACTCTTCAGTATATGACTGAGGTCATGATTTTAGGCAGAAATGTTCCACGTATATTTTCCTAGGCTAACAAGATGACTATAACAATATTTTTGAAAAAAAATCTTATGAATGAAAAAAATCTAATTGCCTTCTAAAGTTATAGATTTTATAACTAAAAGACAGAATTAATGTTGCCTGCCTGTAACATCTATAGCTTCAAATAATAGTTTCAATAGCATAACATTATCATAATGAGATGCCATTAACAAGAAATTATACTAATAATTGTGATAAACACAAATTAATAGATTAAAAGTGTAATTAGTACAGGAAAGCAATAATATGAGTGTTGTGATATTACTGGCCAACTGAGCAGCACCAACCCCCACCACTGGAAAACTTTAATGTTTCCTTTTCTATAGAAATGTTAAGTCTCCTCCCTAGTTCTTTAGTTTCTTAGCTCCTGGGCTTTGATTGCTCTTCTAACCAGTTTGTGATTCTTAGACTGAAGATCCCCCTTGCTTCTTAATTGCTTTGCAAATCAGTTCCTGAATCTGAAACAATAGAAGTCTTCTACCCCTGCTTCCGATAACTATTTGAAAGCCTGAGACTTCCTAATATCCCCCAGGCCAGTAAGCTAAATGTCAAACCCATTCTGTGTCCAGACAACTGACGCCACCTGAGTGGTGACTGAATAGCCACAAGTTTTCATAAGAACTAACAGATTTATATTTTTGTCCTCATTCAGGAGCCTTGAGGATGCAGGGGATACCCCAACAAGCAAAGAAGCCAATGCGGTCTTCCAGGTGGAGTTCAAGACCCCTTCCTCTCATCTGAGATCAACTAGGGTGAGAGTTCCGTGAACCCCCAATAGGTAGGGACAGCTCCACGCCCCTGCCCAGCAGGAAGCAGATACAGAAAAAGAGACCTCCTGTCCCTCAGCTTCCCATAGATATTTTATGGGGATCACGTCTCTCAAGGAAAAACTAGGCAGGCAGTTAGAGGCAGGTATTGGGTCTCTGCATTCCTGCACGTCCCACAGAGTGCGACCCCCTGGGGCACATCCCCGCTCCACCCAAAACTCCCTGTTGTATTGTCATTACCTACCCCTGCGGGAAGAGCAAATGGGCACAAAATATCCAACTAGATCAGACCAGTCACTCGCACCTGCGCAGTACCTCCTGTCAATCACAGGTGCCAATCAAGTGGTCCTACGCCCAGAAAGAACAGCCCATTCTAGAGGAAAAGGATAAAACCCCCAAGTCCTGGGAAGCCCACGCTGCTGCTGCTTCTGCTGCTGCTTCTTCCCTCCCCCTTTTTACCGCTTCTTCCCTTTGAGCCTCGCCTTTGTGTGTGGGCCACTCCACACTCTTTGGTATGTAACTTCTAGTAATGGGCCCTTGACCCATCCTCTAGTACTCAGGTCTACTTTTACTCTAAATGTATTATCTTTTCTAATAAACTACTTATTCTACTGCTTTACTCTGGTATCTTGTTCAGTTCTTTGCTCCAGTTGCCAAGGACCTGGACTTTGCGCCAAGAAAGGCCCACTCTCTGACAACAGTGATAGGGGATGGGAAACATAGATAGCTGAAAGAAGATAAAAGAGGTTAAAAAGGATCTCAAGCTGTCACTCAAATGTATTTCTTTATACCAGTTCTTTTCCATCATCTTGTAATCATGTCCAAGCCTTTTTAATGAGAAAGAAAACAAAAGGATTCCTTTGAACCAGCTTGCCCTTTCAGCTTTTGGCTTGTCTCCTTTCCTTCTCTCTTCTGACCCTGACCCTAACAGTGCTAATGCTCTGGAAAAGTCCTAAATGACCCACTGATGGCCTTATTCAACAGACAGATTTCAATTATTATCTTATTGGACCTGTTTGCTACATTTGATATTGTTCATCATGTTCTTCTTAAAAATGTCTGCTTCCTTGGCCCTATGATACTGTTTTTCTCCCAGTGATTCTCCTACATTTCTGACTGTGAGCTATTGGTATATTTTTGTGGACCTTTCTCACCCACCTCTTAAACATCAGCTTTCTTCCTGCTCCTCTTTTTCTATAGACTCTTGCTTTAAGGCTATTGTAGGGACTTCAGAGTCCTATGAGTGAATTACAGGAGCCCCTTTAAGTGGATGAATTAGGATAAGGCAACCATTTCCTTTTGTGGCACAGCCCAGACCAGGGCACACAGTTCCTGAGGATTAGATTGCACCTTTATTCATTGCTTATTAAATAATAACAAACATCGTTATTGTTATTTCTACTAGAGGTCAGACAAAATAAACATGGCAAAGACTTTTCCCCTGTGTCCTTCATGAAATATAATAGAGCAGAACTATTTTCAGTGTATATTAAACAGCCACATGCTTTGTATTTCTCTCAGCTTTTTCAGGGTCAAAAGAAAATAAACCTACTTCTGTAAATTATATAGTTGATATTGTATCAGTTTATTACTCTGACTTTTTAAACAAAATGAATAGGTTTTGAATTAGTAACAAAATGGTAAGCATTTATAATGTTACATTCTTTACCCAATTGTTGCTAAAGTGACTAAAGATAGATGAAGTTTCATATATTTTTTAAAAAACATACTATGTGCAGAGAAAGGAATTTCTTTAAGATTCATATATTTGTAAAAAAAACATACAATGTGAATCAGAGAAAGGAATTTCTTTAAGATTCTTTTATAATAAGTAGGTTGCTATATGTCTTAGTAATGAACATATTTTATATAGTATATTATCTTCTTTAGATTTGTTACACATTCAAACTCAGTAAAAGCTCTACATGTACCAGGAAGTTTTCCCCATTCCCCCCTTTCCCATTCCCTGTCCTTGAACTATATAAAGATAGAATTGACAGGCTTGGGATCAGGAAGATGTGGCTTTGATTCTGGTAGCTCTGTGAACTCAGGCTAACTCATTAACTTTTCTGGAGGGCGTGACTGGTGTTCACAAATGGAGGAAATCACACGGAACAGGCCAGCTGTTGTGATTGCTTTGAGTGTTGACCAGAATTCGTGGAAGCAGGAATTTAGAGTGAGAGGCCACCAGAAGAATACAGCACCTCTGGGAATCCTAATATGAATTGGAAAAGGTACTGGAATTCCTGTAGGATACACGGTAGAGACTTGAGTTAAATCATAGTTTCCTTTGCTGTTCAAATTATTCAGAAACCAGGACTTGAAGATATTTATAACACGTTTAAGTACTGCTGCCCAGTGCTACATTTTATCTTGTAAATGATAGTTTAGTAAAACAGATCTTATATGCTAAATTTCAATCTTAAAAAAAAAAATATTGGGGAACAATGTGTTTTTTCCAGAACCCATTATCTCTAAGTCAAATTGTTGTCCTTCAATTTTAGTTGCGGGGGGTGCAGCTCACTGGCCCATGTGGTAATTGAACCGGCAACGCTGTTGCTCAGAGCATGCACTCTAACCAACTGAGCCGCCTGGCTGCCAACTAAATTTCAATCTTATTATTAGCTCCCTTGACCTCCTTTCCTGAGCAAGTGTCATTGATGTGTTATGGCTACTTATTGCAAACGCCAGAAACTTTCCCCTTTGTTAGTCTTTCTCCTTCCTTCTCTCATTTGTTCTATTCTTGTTTAGGTACCTTTTCTCCACTTTCCTTTTGGACTAGTTAAATCTGACCAATTGATGTTCCCTCCCGTGTCATCCTTAATTTTGCATATTTCATTCCTCTTTGCATGTTTCCTTCACTTAGACTGTCCATCTTCCATCCCTTTTTTTTCTCCAAAATTCTATCCATTCTTCAAATCCTAGCTCAAATATTACTGACAAATATCCATGACATTTTCTTTGGTTTCATCAAACAGAGTTAATCTTGTTCTCAAATCATACTGTTTTGTTATTTTTTCCCCTCTATAAAAGCACTTTATTCATCCTGCTTTGCAATGTAGTGATTTAGAAAGAGGGCTTCCTGTTGCATAGAGTATAGTTGAGGTGGGTTCTTGGTGCACCACCCAGTTCTTCACTACCAGGCTGAAGCACTGACACCTCTTCCCCCCAGCTTCTGAGAATGTGGATGGCCAGCAGCTCACAGCTGAGCCCATTGTTTGAAGTCAGTTGCCTTGGTCAGGCCATGCTTCCTTCTCAGGGCTGCTAGGGTCTAAGGATTCATCTACTAGGGCTGTATGGGGTTAAAGTCCCAACCCTTTCACCTGAAAGTGGAACAACTTTGCAGGCCATCTCAGCTCTGGAGCTCTCCTTGAGTTTGGCCGAGTTCTAGCAGTGAGTGTATTACAATTCAACTCCTCCATCTGCCCAGTCCTGCTCCAATAGGACTTGATCCTAAGGGTACACTCCACTAAATTTCCTTCATGCAAAACTTTTACCTCTGTGTCTGTTTCCTGGTATCTCACCGCTTCCTTATTGGATGCTGTTGGCAGCACCTGGCATGTGCAGTGGAGGTACTGACTGAGAAAATGTTGGCTGAACTGAACAGAAAAGAGGATTTTAGTTCTATCTGCTTTTAAAGCTCAACAGCAAAAAATAATCCAGTCGAGTTTTCGCTCTCAGAACAGATTTGCTTTGAGTTGTTTAAAGGATTTACATAGGAGACTGGGCCTTTTATTCCTGATGGGAATGCAATACTGAATTAAATTAAACCTATGCCCTATATAGTAGGAGAAAACGAGGCCAAGAAAAGTTAAACTCATTCCAGATGACCCAGCAGTAAGTAACAGAGCTAGACTTGCAGCCCTGTCCTTTCCTTAGTAAGGACAGCTTCCTACCCATCTCATAAACAGCCTGTGACTTCGAGTCTCTGAAAGTTTTGATGGCAGCGGAATTGTTATAAAAAATAATTTTTAAAAAATGAAATAAAATTGACTTTAGCTCCACCTTGGACTTCATGTTTGAGGCTCTACTTTGCCACTGAATTAAAATTCAAACTTTCCTTGTTGAAGTGGCTGGTGGGCTTCTTCTGTTCCTCACTTTCCTTTTAACAGTTTCACAGACTTTTCTCTGGAAACTGGACCTTTTTCTGAGTGGTCTAGCTGTTTTGACACTTTCTTTTGAAACTGGACTCCTCTGTCTCAGGCATCATTTGAAATTTCAGGCTTCCCTGTCTTGCAGTGAGTGCAGTGGTAGGATAGGAGCTATGAAATGTTGGGAGAGACAGAAGGTCAGTTTAATAGAGTCTAGGTTTCTATCTCCAGTGTTATAACCCCAAACATGTTTAAAATTGCCATGGACCTGCCAAAGCCAACAGGGTAATGTGGCTGGAACACATCCTCATGGATTTAGCATTAGATGCATGCTGAGAGAGTAGCTTTATGGAACTCACTATTTCCATCTTCCTTTCTGACAGGGTGTCATGCATTGCTTGACAGCTCATGGGCCAGTTGTACTAGATGAATTCTCCCCACAGTTCTAGAAGGAAGAGCACAGAAGGGAGTTGGCATTTCCTTCTGGCTTGAGAGGATACCCGACAGACAATTATCCCTGAGGAAGTTGCAAGGTGAGATGATGTCTGTTGGAGATCTTTTGGAGTACTGAAAAACTATGGTAGTAAATTATATTGGTGTCGGAAAAGTCATTATATATTTTTTCTGTTTTTTGTTGCAAAAATGCATCATGACTTTTCCGACAACGCAATACTTTTGTCTGATCACTTCTTTGGATTCCCCAAAGCTAATACTAATACCAGTAAATTGCAGTATGAGTCTTCGAACATGTTAAGGACTATTAAAAGACATTATTAAGATAAATTGTTCTGGGTCTACAAAATAGAGTGGGTATCAATTGATTATAAATCTACTAACCAGGGCTTTTGACTAAATTAAATGAGAGAATAAATTGGACAAATTTTTTAATAGAATATTGTGAAACTAGGTCACCATCATCATGGTCTATGAAATACGTGTAAATTCCCCTTTCTTATTTTAATGAGTTCCTCTCCAAGAATCTTGTAAAGCAACCCTTTTACTAAAGAATAAACCATTTATCTATATGTGACATAGCTTTCCTCATATTGTGTGCCCTAACTAAATCAGATGTTGGAAGAATCAAATACAGAAACACCCTTAAAATCATGAGGGAACATTTGGAAAAATGATATGCACTGTGATAGGAAATGAGTTTTGAAATTAAGAGCATCGTGGGTAATGTGCATAATTCAGTCATAGGAACAGGCTAAAAAAAGGCTATTGAAAAGTTGATTTACTCATTGTTTAGTGCCACATCCAAATGTAATTGCACTGGAGAAATTAGTATTAGATCGTTGCATAGCAGTTTTAAAAATCTGTGTCTTGGCCAATTTGTTTTTCTAAATGTATATCACATTAGCTGACATTTTTCCGGCTCTGTTTACTTTGTACCAAAACATTTAGATAGAAAGTAAAAACAAAAAACAAAAAAACTGTATTCATACAAATACAGATGTTTTTAGTTCTACACCAAATACCTCACCTATGTACCTTACAGTTTTTACTAATATGAATCATAGTTTTATATATTTTGGGTGAAAAAAAAACCAATTTGTCTGTTAAGTAGGATTTTGCAAAGTGTCATGTAGAGGGTGACAATCCTTTCATTGGGCTGCTCATGGGTGCCTGGCCCCTCCTTGCACCCCAAAATTAAGAGACAGATGTAGGCAGGGCTGTGAATTGGTAAGGCTGTGTTTGGCCATGCCTCATCTCTGTCCCCCATTTGTTCATTTTAGCCTTGTGGTGTCTTCCATCCAGAAGTCCCTGAGACCAGGATTTCAGTGAATATGATATTAGGGAATGTTCACAGGAAAAACTGGTCAGGTGGGGTTGGGAAAGGGGACAGGGAGTCCACATTAAGGAATGACGTTAAGCAAAGCCCTCAGAGACTTGTGCTGCATCACAGGTCTCAAAGGGTTCCCAGGCTGGTGCAGAGGGTTGCAGGGTTTCAGAGGAGACTCTGGTCTCACAGGTTGGGACCCACACTGAGAGGCACTTAACTTCCAGGACACACAGTTGATAAGTGGCAGGGCTGAGACTGAAACCCTTTCCTGTCTGATGAAGCTTCTATACTTTTTACCATCCCCTTCCTACTAGCCATAGTCTTCATATTTTCTAGAACATTAAATATGCATTTTCTTTATTTCATAGGAGAGGGAATTGGGATCTAGACATGATCTTTTTCTCAAAGGTCATGTAGTGTAAGTATGGTGTAAAGGTAAAAAACACCCAGAACCTGAATTTTATCACATAATGTATTAGATAATATTTTTCAGGACACCTCAAGCATTTGTAAAACTAAATACCATTACTGTACTGAAGCTTACTAGTAATCACAATTGCTATATAGTGTCATTATGATATGATATAATAATATAATATAATATAATATAATATAATATAATATAATATAATATAATATACTCTGTAAGTCTACTGTAAAGATTTTCCAGGTATTCTCATTTTAAAGATTTTCCAGGTATTATCATTCAGGAACCTTGAGGAAAACTGGGTCATATGTTATTTCACATTTGGGGAAATAGGCATAGCAAAGATCTAGTGACATTTTAGATGTGACTCACTTACTTAGCAGCTTCATTCACATATCCATTTAGTCATTCAGACTCTGGGGACTATCCTTCACCCGTGAAACAACAATGACTATAGTAGAGGGCTGCCCTCCTTTTAGCTGATATTTCATAAACAGTCATAAACTATAAAGTGTTTGGTGTGTCTTATATTGCAAGCTCATTCTCATTCCATGGATGGAAATTTTAACATCAGTGGAGAGTGTAACTCTGGGGTCAGTGTTTAGAGAAACTTGGCGTTTTCACCCCCTCAAACTGAGCCATACCAATAAGTGCATATCAAACTTTGGGCATACGCAGTCAATTTAATGAGTGTCCAACAATTGCAAATTTCCATTGTTTAGAAAGAAAAAAGATTTATATGAATTAAAAAATAATAAAGAGTATTTAAAAATGATGATTTAAAAACTTGCAGTGAAAGGAATGCTACTATTTGAAGAACTTTCACTCAACTCGACCCTCAATAAATGAGCCACACGTGTTTCTTCATATCATTTTGGCTCAGTGGTCAAGAACTAGAGATGACTATTTCAACATCTGTTCTCTTCCTACTGAGTAACAGAACTCTGACCTCTAATTATTAGCTATGTACATTGTTATCCAAAATAAAAGACTTCCTCTAGAGTAAGATAAGTCCATGTGACTAATTCTGGCCAATGAAAGTTAAGTACAAGTGTTATGTGGGGTATGAGATGGCTAATAAAAGGGATCTGGCTAAACTTTGTGGTTCCCTTTTATGCTCTTTTGCCTCTCTTTCCATCCTTTTTTTAGTATAGGATGCAGGTGAGATGGCTGGAGATCTAGCAACCATGTTGGCTCATGTGATAACCTTGAGGATGTAACCTAGTGATAGGATGGTGGGTTAGAAAGAGAAAAAATTAGAGCAGCAATTAGACTGCCATCCATCCAGCTTCTTGGGGGAGGGGGGAGAGAGAGAGAGAGAGAGAGAGAGAGAGAGAGAGAGAGAGCATGCATGCGCGCGAGAGAGCACACTTTCTATTGTTCTAAAGCTACTCTTAATGGGGCTTTACTGTCATGTTCAGGTGAACCAAATCTATTTGATACAATAAAGTGTATCACTCATTATTTCTATTAAATTAGAAAATCCCAACATGATGATCAGTCATTAAGATGACTGCAATTTTTTGGTGACCATGCAGGAAGTTCTGGATATTTAGATTGACCATGGACCCAAAAGTAATGGTGAGATTTTTTTACTCCTTACTAATTTCAATACTTCAAAAGAATTAAGGTGACAAAATCCTCACACAATGAGAAAGTTTTGTCAACTTGGACAACAACTATGAATAGATTCCTAATCCACTTCTTCATTGTATATGTCTCTGAAAGCATTTCTGAAAGTATTTGATCTTAGCATAGTTTATAAATATATACAATAAAGGACCATTGATCTCTTTCTCCACTGAGTGAAAAAATAACCAAGTGTTGTGAAAGTATTAACTTCAGGTGATCAAATTGTTTGATCCATAGTTGCTTTATTCAGAAATTATGCTATCTTATCCTCAACATTAAAATTATGATATTTTGACTTTAAAGTTATAGGTTCAGCATATTTAAGACTCAACATTAAAATTATGATATTTTGACTTTAAAGTTATAGATTCAGCATATTTAAGACACTGAATACCTTTGAGATTCAAACTTGGCAAAGCCACATGAAATCTTAGAGATGATTATAATAGCATTATCCAGATAATAGAGAAATGTTTTTGTCTCATTTTTCATTTAAAAAAATCTTGAATAGCATTTATACCTTCCCTTAATTAGATAGCACACTTCAGGATAAAAAAGCAAACTTGTTTCCTAGCTCTTCACAAAGAATGGTAAGAACATGTATACTCAGTGTTCAAAGATAATTTTTCAATTTCTACCATTTCCTTCAACACAGCACTAAGATCAAGAGGCATATTGCAATACCAGCTGCTCTCTGTGAATGAAGTAGTTTGTGGATTGGCATCCAGGTTGAACCAATTTTATTCTAGTATGAATGCCCTTCCTTTTTCACACTTAGCAGGTGCTTTATTAGTACTGAATCTAAGTATAAATAATGGCTTAAAATTTGTAATTAATTCAACAAAAATATCTCACACGTTTTGAGTGCTAATAGAAAAAAATCTCCCTCATTAACTACGTGGCGGTGTGTCATTGTGGGCTCCAGACCTGATCCACAATGGCAGAATTCAAATTCAAAGTCAGGAGCTCTGTAATCCTAGTTTAAGAAATCTCTACATGTTTCAGTTTCCTCATATATCACTGGGGAGAGTGTTTGCATCTGCCATATGGGATTTCTAAGTTGAAATATTTGTGTTGAAATTGTCACCTCTTCATTTTCATTTCAGCGAATCAATTTTGAATGCTGGATTCATTTTTGTATCAACAAAACAAGACAGTAAAAATTTAGTCAACTTAAACAGAAAGTATGATGGATATGGAAATACATTTGCTGAGAACTGTACCCCGTTAACAGAATGTTAGCTTGTATAAACTAATCTAGGCTATCCTATAGCTCTTTTGCAATTCTTAAGAACCCAATGATAAATGGGACTTCTGTGAAAAATAATAATTTAGATTATATTTCAAATTTTAAATGCCTTTAACAAGTTTGTTTCCCTCCGTGTTCCTCTAAAACTGTCACACCTCTTACAGATTATGTAGCTGGCCACTGGACCTCACTGTGGCCTGCTTGGCACACTTTAGAAGTCCCAGCATTAGCTGGTCAGCTAAGTTTCAGGGTTTTGCTCACTTGGAATAAAATAAACAAACAAGAACCATGATTACTAAGTGCACAAATTAAACCTAGGTGTCAACTTTCTTAGCTAATTTAAAGTTATAACAGTTCTACTTTTTGAGATGTTTCATTGAACTTGGCCTTCCTCTTTTTTTTTTTTTTTTGAGGGCAGTGTCACTGGCCCTCATATGTGGGACCCGATCCGGGGCCTCTGGCTTCCCAAACCAATGCTTAACCACCGCACCACTCGGCCGGCTCTTGAACTTGGCCTTCTTCTTAATTTTCCATACAATTGCCCTTGTTCAGGCCCTCATCATCTTTTCTGTCTTTGCAATAGTCTCCTAGCTGGTCTTCCCAACTTGATCTCCACCATCTACTTCACCTCCCACCGGGTCTGGTACTTTTCTCAATCAAGGATCAGTTTCACTATAAGGTGGGAGAACCATGATATTCGGAGTCAGACAGATTTGGATTTAAATTCTAGCTATTCTGTTAGCCAGCTGGATGATATTGGACAAGTTACTTAACTTTTTTGTACATAAACAGCTGCCCAGTGGTGAGAGACTTTTTAAGTACACATTTGGCTGCGTTTGGTTTACATTAGATATCTCTCCTCTGTTTCTGCCCCAGCCCTCTGCTCATCAATTTTGCTATATTCAAGGCTTATGGGTCTATCTGCTAAGGGAAAGGGCACTGTATCTATCTTTCTTTTTTTCTTTTCTTTCTTTTTCTTTCTTTCTTTCTTTCTTTCTTTCTTTCTTTCTTTCTTTCTTTCTTTCTTTCTTTCTTTCTCTCTCTCCTTCTTTTCTCCTTCTCCTTCTCCTCCTTCTCTTTCTCCTCCTCCTTCTTCTTCTTTTTCCTTCTCCTCCACCTCCTCCCCTTCGTCCTCCTCCTTTTCCTCCTCCTGATTCTTTTATTTTTATTAGTTTCAGGATTAGAAAGCACAAATTAGTAGCCACAATATTGCCACGGGGATATGAAAGACAGTTTTGGGAATAAATCAATAATGCTGTGTATGCTTTCTAATCAGCCCTTCTCAGATACACGAAATAAAGGAGTGTTGATCAAGGGGTCCAGGCTGAGCTGACATTACTAGTAGATAATGGTCTTGCCTCTGTCATATTTTGAGAACATGTCATGTCCCCATGCCTAGGAACTCCTGCTGTCCCTGGCTACCGGTCTCCACACCTTGCCTGAGGCCATCCCTATCAGCTCTGAGCCTCAGGATTCCTTAAATCCACAATAAAATTTCTGCAAATTTAACTTGGAGAGCAGAAACTACCCCATATAGCTTACCATATAAATTAATACAACTTTACCATAGCAGTGTCTTTATCCACATGTATTATTTCAAAAAATTCTGTCTGGTAAGATAAAGCTGCAAATCACTTTGTTCATTCCAGGGACTTCCCCAAAATCCATTTAAATGAACATTAGAGCAGTCAGTGTTTAATAGATAGCAAACAGTTGTTTACTCTCCCAAGACTTCCTTCCCAAGACTTTCTGAACTCATGTCCACTGATTGTAAGTTGTTATATCGCCAACCTTACTAAAACTTAGTTAGGCACTGCCATTGAAAGATCTGTCTTAAACCCAAGCTCACAAACTGTAAATAACCCATCATTGCCTTTCCCCTTCTAGGAGTGGTGCTCTCTTTCCATGACAACAATAAACTCAGGTTTCCCTATCAACAAAAGATAGCTGTTGCTTTAAGGAAGAGAAATCTACATATATTTGGTTCTCTAATTTTTAATAGGCTCTCTCAGCTTCTGTCTAGTTCAGCATTGTGTACTAAAAAAATATTCCAACTATTACAGTGATCTTTTAAAGCAGAATTTGGTTATGTAGAATGGTAATTATAAAAATAAAAACAAAACTTAAACAAGTTTATTCAGGTTGTGCAAGCATACTTAATATGTTTATAGATTTTATGGTGTGATTAGCCACTTTGTTTCTTGTCTGAACACATAAATATTTCTCAGATGTTCTCATATTTTGAGGAGTTCTCTCTCAAAAGACAAGAGGAGAAAAAAAGTATTGTGATTTCTGAGTTATAGAAACAGTAAAAAGTAAAATTTTTTTCTTTCCTTTTCTTTGAACACCTTTTGGCTTCTTGGAGAAGGAAGGGTCAGACAGCACTGTTCAATAGAAATTGAGTGAGAACCAACATGTAACTTTACATTTTCTAGCAATTACATTGAAAATAAGTAAAAAGGAAAATTAATTTAAAAACCATATGTTATTCAACACAATGGAACCAAAATATTTTATTTCGCCCTGTGGTAACAGCCATATTTCAGTGCTCAGCAGCTACTGTACTGGATGCTGCAGAAAGGTGAGATGAAAAAGTCACGTGGGAGACAGAGGCTGAGGGGGAGAGTGGGCAGAACAGAGCGGGAAGGCATGTGCTGATTGAAAGAGCTGAGGAAAGGGGAGGGTATAAAGCTGTCCTCCGCTGTGCACATGTTACTTAGCCACTTTGTGAGTCCTTTACAAAATGTGTATAATCATTCATAATTCACAGAACTGTGAGAATTAAATGTGTAAAGTACCTAGGAAATTCCTGGTGAACACTGAACACCAAATAATTGTCAATACCTGCCCCCGCCCGACACACACATTTAAAAAAACTGTCAAGAGTGCTTGGCAGTACCTGTGGGAACAGGGGCAGGCGTTGTGTTTGTCTGGAATTCACTTTTATTGACTTTTGAAAAACCATGTGCTACAGGAAATGATTATTTTCCTTATCATTGTTTCTTCTCTTTTCCTTACTCTCCCTCCTCCATCTATTCCTTTCATTTATTTCTCCCTTGTTCTTTTGATTGTTTACAATTTTATTGATCTAGCTGATTCTCTGGAGATGGAAAGGGCATGTGGGAGAGAGGGAAAACATTGTTTTTCTTTATGTTCACTGGAGTATCCAAGAAGGTTGTTGGAAATATTTAGGGTTAAGCTTTTAGGTTTCCAATGATTCAAAATTAAGTCTTTTATGTACCTGCTTACTGAAAACTGAGGAGATATATGCATGTATATATATTTTCATGGTTGTTTGTAGGAATTACTTGGGTTTGTCGAATGCTGCTCCCACAGAATACAGCCAAAATAATCTGTTGACACATAAAACTTTGTTCACTTTGACAGGGTCTTCACTTCTGTGGCGAAGGGCAGGAAAGGATGGGATGTCCATGTGGTTTGGATGGTCAAGTTTAAGAGGGCCTTTGAATGTGAAAGTGAGATTAGAATTAGGCAAGTTCACAACATAACAGTTTAGAAGACACGCACACAGCACAGCTGGGGTTTCAAAGGGTCTCGAAGAGAAAACTATCATTTCAGAGCATGTGGTCCAGAGGAGCATTTACTTTGAGAGTACATTGAGTAGTTCCCATTTATATCAATGTATTGTTAAGAAGTTCTTGGAACAAATAATGAAGATATTTTCAATTTTTATTCCCGGGTAAGAATTTCCTGGAAGAGCAAACTCATGTTAATGGAGACATGTGGATAGCTAAAGTGTGTCAGAGCAGATAGCATACTGTGTGGCCTGGGCATAGCCAGCTGTTTGGATATGGAGGTTTCTGGTTCTCGGGGTTTTGATGAGGCATAGTACTTGAAAGTTCTGTCAAGTACACTGGTCTTGGGGATAGGTAGTTATAAAGATTTCTAGTAGTTAAAAGTTTGATCTTTTAAACAATTATTAGAGTGCCATATTCCTGAAGAGCCATTATTACTTCAAAATATCTTGCCCATCCATCCAATCCTGGGTTTCATCTCAAACTGAACAAGACAATTGGTCACATAAAGAAAATGACATTTATAGATGACAATACATATTTGAGTAGAAAATTCTAAAACAACAGCTGTTGCTTAAAAGCAGGGAACTTTACATTTTCTTTGTAAATACTGAAGAACTGGTAAAGGTCAGTACAAAGCGTCCTTTTATTTATCTAAGACTAATCCAAAACTGTCAAGCATACACAAAGCAGCTAATGACAGAACACAATAATTATGTGGTTTTGCTTTAAAAACAATGGAAATAAGTTGTTGCATTTTCCTTATTTTTGGCTGTTATTACAACCACATTAAGAATTTCAACCCCAATTTGTCAAATAAATTATCAAGATGTCATATTTTTATGATATGCCTTAATAAGAAAAATATATCATGATAGTGTGACTTAAATGTGAAAATGATGCTTCTTTGAACAACTTTATCTGGAAAGGTGATTAAACTGACTGCCTCTGGCCCAATCACTATGATGTGAAGCACATTAGGAGGCTGGTCAGCAGGTTAGGGGTTGGCTAAAGACAGTAATAATAGCCTGCAGAGAAGACAGGAGCTCCTCTCCGGGGCAGAATCAGGTTGAATCCTAACTATGGAACTTATCTCTTATGCATCAAGCAATTTATTCTCTCTAAATCTCAGGTTTCTATCAGTATAATGCTGATCATAATACCCACATTTTAGTGTGGCTGTCAAACCACTATGAGGCACTCAGGAATGGTAAGTAGGCATTATTATTGTGTTAAGATTTAAGAATATTGGATATGTCTGAGCCCTATCATATATCTTAATATTAACCAATTCTTGGTTTCTTTCTTCTAGGTGAGATGCATCTGATGGGTAACTAGACAGATCCCCATGGGTTAGATATTAAAAATAGTGGGAAGAGTTCAAATCCTGGCTGTACCTTTTCCTAGTTTTATAGTATTGGGCAAGTTACTAACTTTTCTGAGCATCAGTTTCCTCATTAGTTTAATTGGGCATGGTGATATTTTCTCCATAAATTTGTTAGATTTCATGAGATGAAGTATACAAGGCATCATTGATTATGTCAGACAGTGTAGGCAGTTATTAGCCAATTAAATCTGCTTACTTTATAATTATCTGCTAACAATGAGAGGAAATAGCTAAGTATTATTCCCAGAACACAATAAATGGACATAATGTGTAGAAAGAGATACAGAGAACATTAGTTTTATGAGTATTAATAAAATATTTATGTACCATAACAAGTTAATTTTTAAAACTTTTTCTAACGAGGCAAATCAAAGATTTATTCACCCCTTCTTTTCATTCAGGACATTGGTTCAAGTATAAGTATTTAATTCTGTGCCTAAAAGTACCAACACCTTTCATGGAATGATGACAATAGTTTCTATATAGCAGTCTGAAAACAATTACAGCAAAATTATTGTCAATTTTTATTTTCTAACATACAGCAAAGATACAGCATTGAACATAGTTTTGTTACATTGATGTAAGAAATATTGATTGTTTGAATTGCTGGAATGAATTGTCTTTAATGGAAATCTGATCCTGTCATTCTCCGGTTTTAAATCTTTCTTTGGCATTCTAAAGGCCACTTGTAGAAATTTGAACTCTTTAGCATCACTGTTTATAATGACCTGCTCTCCCACTTACCTGAACCTTTTGCCTTTTATTTTCTCACTTTGCCTCAATTTTTTTGATATTTTAATTGCCTTCAACTGCTTGGATTTGTCTCATCACCATGACTTTCCACATGATGTTCCCGCCGCTTGCAAATCTTTTTCTCAAACTCGCCCAGCTCATCTGTAACCAGCACTTTTCCCAGGAAATCGGTTAGTTAGGTAACCCTCCACACTGTTTCCAAAGCAGCCTGTGTGTACCTCAGTCATAATACCTATCACTCATTTCATTGTCCCCTCTAGGCTGAACTTGCATGGAAGTCAGGAACTGGCCTGGCATAAATATCTTCCAATTAAACTTCTGTTGAATGAAGTTACTCATCATTCTATTCTTATCTCCAATAGAACTGGTATTGTTCTTCTGATATTTTGGGTGATAGGAATGCAGACCATGCTCGCTGATGTAAACTCCCAATCAGGGCAAGACGCACATACTCTGCAAAGGGTAAGCTAAGAAGCTGGCTGGCAGATTTGCATTTGCACAGGATGTATTATACATACATCCTGTACAAATACATTTGGTGACTAAGAGCAAGCTATATTGTGCATTGACTGCCATGTACCATTCCCTGTTACTTTAAGGACTGCCTAAGTTCCCTACCTCTTCTCTGGGGACCCAGACTTCCCTTCAGCCAACTTTGCTTCATTACATGGATTATATGGGTTTTGCCACATTGAGTATAAATGGCAACCAGTCCTAGAGATGTGTAAGTCTGAGCAAAAACTGGAATTTTTTTTATTAAAAGTATTGTGATAATATTGGTTAATAGCACTATATAAATTTCAGGTATACAACTTTACAATACCACATTTGTATACTCTATATTGTGTGCTCACCACCCGAAGTCTAGTTTCCTTCTGTCATCATGTATCTAACTGCCATTACCTTTTATCCACTTCATCCTTCCTCCAATCCCATTCCCCTTTGGGAACCACCATTCTGTTGTCTGTATTTATGAGCTTGTTTTTTTGTTTATTCCTGTTTGTTGTGTTTGTTCATTTGTTGCTTTTTGTTTTATATTTCACATATGAGTAACATTATACTGTTCTTCTCCTTTCTACCTGACTTATTTCAGAAACTTGAAAATTAAATTAAGATGACTGATAATAGGTGGGAAAAACACACAAGTAACATAGGTATTGTCAAGAAGTAATCATTATTTTTCTTTAGAGTTCAACTGACTCATATGAATATACAGATATATCCACAGCAATTTTGGAATCAGGGGGTGGGGCCTATTTTTATTGTGCACTAGATCCAGGTGTATTTCCTGCTAGTGCTGGTGCTTCTTGCATCAAAGGCACCCGCTGTTCTGTAGATGTGCACTGAATCAAGAGCTATGACGACTTGTCAACTGGCCAAAAATTCTGTCTACTTTAGGTAAAAATTAAATCAGGCAGACTGGTTGACAGAACCAAAATGCATCAGAATTGCTCAAGGACTCAGGTATACTCTACCCAGCAGAGATCCTCTGGGACAGTGCTTTTCATGAGATGATGATAATACTGTCTATATAGTAGCTTGAGAAAGATCACAGCAAAACTCATTATCAATTTTTATTTCCTACCATACACCAAATGTGAACACAATTGAACACAATTGAGCACTGAACACAATTTTGTTGCTTTGATGTAAGAAATATTAATTGTTTGAAGAAACAGTATACAAACTACTTGAAATTAAAAAAATGCATACATCATTGCCCTTTTGTTGTTTACAAAAGACCCAATTTACAGTATCGATCATTAACATAGTTGAAAAGAAAAAAATTCAGTGCACATTACAAAACACGTCAAGTACAAAGGAGGCAAATAAATACAAAAGTACTTCATAAACATCCTGCTCAAACTATGCAAACACAAATAAATTAACCCGAAGTCATAGTAAATTATAGTAATAAATACATAGGTGGGTAAGAGATTTCTTTTAAATTAAATAAAATATATAACAAACTTGTTAAAATATTTAGCAAATTAAAATTTTGTCTTTGTGATAAGTGAATTCATTTGTATACGTCTATCAAGTACTGTATAGCAAAATGTTTGCAAGTACATAACTTTAATAGAAAATTTTGTTTGGTGTCACATTTATAATAGACAGCACATATGGTAGCTCTTTTTCTTTTTAAATTGATTTTTAAATAAACACCGTTCCTACCTAAGAACAGACATCTTATTTTCACTAAACTAAGTTTAAGGGTTCAAATGAACCCCAAACCAAAGATAAGCCCCACTTAATACATAACAATGACCACAGTGGCATGGAAGTGGAATTATTGTTGATATTACTTTTCATTGTGCAGGTAATAGTAATAACAGTGAAATATATCAAGCCTGTAAGTGCCATCACATTCAATCTACATATCCATGAGGCTAATAAAAAATTAACTTTTGTTATGGAACAGAAAATTAAGCCCACACTAAGTTCAAGCGTTCATTTACACGGAGGCACATTGCACACGAGGTGTGTGTGCACACCAAAAAGGCAGTTTAGCTGGTTGTCTATACCTTTTTCTTAAAAAAAATAAATATAAAAAAACTTTTGAAACAATGCTTAACTACTTTACAATCCCTGAAATAGACATTGTCTTTACTATAGCAACTACTAAACTCTGATCCATCCAGAAATTCAAGATTGCAGATTCAATTTTATGTGTGTGTGTGTGCGTGAGTGTACATGAGAGTCTATATGTGGGTGTTTGTTTGCCCATGTGGGTGAGTGTGTATACTTTGTAGCATTTGTAATTCTACAGAAAGATTTTGATCAAATTGAAGTTGTCTTGTTGCCTAAAGAGGGTAAGACCATGTTGCCAGTGTTCAGACCGGAGTAACATTTTTTCATGTGTTACTATATTTTCCAATCCTTTCCAGTCAACCCAGTAAGTTAAATGCTATTTCAGGGGATATGGTATCTACAAAATTTTCCATTTGGATGTGTTTGTATTTACTAAGTACAAATCTACATCAATATTATCACTTGTATATTGTATCAACATATGGTAGGAAAACCTGGCTGTTCACATGAAATTTTATTTCTTATCTCAGAATAAGTGGTGCCAACTATCTGATATGACTTGAAAAACAAACAGACAAATCTGCATCACTAAAAAAGCTTATGTGTCTTTAAAACATTTCAAATAAATAGTTCTAGTTAGCCGAAACCGTATAGCCAAGTTGAATACTTTGCTGATTGCTACATTTAATTATTGCTACCAAATTCTGAACAGACTTTTCCAGTATACTTTGCTTCTGTGAGAGCGCATAGGCCACTAGTGGGCGCCATTTATCTTCTTCCTTCCATGAACCTTACCGTACCACAAGCCCACTTAGAAATACGAAAGCCAGTGAAATGGGGGAAAAAGAAGTGTGCAATAAATTCAAACTGGAGCATAGTGCAGTCCTTAGACAAGCATTTTCTTCATACTTTTTTGTTTTCTCATTTAAACCCAGAAAGATATGTGATTTGAGAGTAGTATTTCTATTTAAATTCTATTGGAAAATAAACAAACACACTTGTAAAAATACAGCAGACTTAAAAATGCAGTTAAAAGATAAAAAAACTCTTTGATTAGAAATAAATAAAATATAAAAATGTCACATTAATTTACATATACTTTACAAAGAAAAAAATTCAAAAGAGTGCAATGAAGAAATAAAAGAAAAACATATGAAAATAAATAAGATCTAATATTTGACAGCATTACTTTTAATCCAGAGTCTATCATAGCTTTCTTTTCTTTTTATGTCAGCTGGGGGAATAAATTAGTGCAATGTTGCAATTGTAAATGCGGTATGCAACCTACATGCCTTAGTTGCGCAGGAGCTGGGGCCCCTAGCAGATCCATCGGTATTACTGCTGTTGGTAGTTTCTGTTGCCTGGCAGTGCTGCGGTCCTACACGTGGATGCCCTTCACTGCCTGTTTGATACTTTCTAGCAGAGCTTTGCATTCTGGGGAATAGTCCCGTTCCAGATTGCTGTACATGTCTGTGAGTGTATTTACATAAGCTTCAAAATTCTGCTCACTGATAGGCCCCTAAATGAAGACAAAACACATTGAACCAATCACAGAAATTCAGAATGAGGCAAAAGGAGGACCAAACAACATGGAAGCATATCTGTGATTCTGGAGTCTGGGAAGGAAGGGTCTGGGAAGGAAGATAAGGATACATATGGCTGCTGGAGTTTGGGGAGATGGAGAGCGATAGTGTGCATTGGGATGCATCTGTTGATTCTTTACTCAATTATGTAATGGGATTAATGTGATTGTACATATTTTGTGGTCAGGTGGAGTCACTAAGGTAGATGCCTGGCTGCTGAGTTGGACCCCTCAGAGCAGCACTAGTTCCCTTAAGAGGCAGTCTCAGATTCAATTGCATAAACTCAGCATAAAATAGACCTGTTTGCAGAAGGTGAATGTCGGTGAGGTTGGGGAGGAAGACTTGCTTGTACCAGATGCTTCCTTTCGCAGCACTGGGTTGAATTAATGAATTTAAGATCTGAGCAAGCAGCTTGCTAACTAGTTGTCTGGTGGAAAATTTCCCTTTTCATCCTCGGACATCTCTTTGTCCTATTTAACCTTGCATCATCATTGTAATATGCTTTTTTATTTCTCTATCTCTCTTTCCAGGTAGAATGTGAAATTCACAAAGTCACAATTTGCTCATCCCCCCTCACCATTTTTCTTTTCTTTTGCATGTGTTTTGGTATTTCCTTTACCTAATGTGGTGCTTCAAAGAGAATAGACACTTGACATGTAGAAATTTTATGCGGTGTGAAAGGAAATGAATGACACAAAGGAACATTCTCCAACCATTCTTTGGTGTCTCCATTTTCCCACCTTTTTGAAAAATATGACATGTATCGTACTTCACAAGATGCTTACAGAAAAAGAGTTTTAAAAAGTCTAAATAATATAGATATAGGGTATGTTATTGTTATTATTGTTTAGAAGGTAGGCTTTCTAAATTTGAAGAATATTTTGCTGTGCTTAGCAAAGTACTGGTCGAAATTATTAGTGTTGTCTAACTGTGGTTTTCTACCCCTTTTAGCTTCTGCCTTTGTGGTGTCACTTGTTTCTTGGAGAGTCACATCATTGGACTAGGACCCAGGTGGCAGAGTGAATAAAGGCCACACTATAAAGTCAAGCCCACCTGACTTGTGCTAGGTTTGGAACCTTGATCAAATTGTATAAACTCTCGGAGCCTCTATTTCCTCAAGTATAAAATGAGAATCCAATGCTCAGTTCTTGGTGCTTTTGTGAACATTTAGTGTGATTAGCCCTAAAGTTACCACTAGAGTGCCTTTTGTGGTGACTGTACAAAGTACAAGTTATCTTGTGTGGTAATGATTATTTTTATGGCACTAATGAAGGAAAAATATTAAGGAACACAAATTTGAAGTATAAGATAGACAAATGTTAATAAATAATATTATAATACTGTTCAATGATTAATATTGGCTACAAAGTAATAATTTATTTTCATTTGTGTTCTTTATACATTATTGAATTTAAAAAATTATTGATATTTTTTTATTGTCAAGAGACACATTTGGAATTGGTGAAGATGACTGCTCCATGCTGGGGAGTTGGGAAAACTGAGGGACTTATTGTTTTTAGGAAACCAATCATATTTCTTTATTAAATTGCTGCTTCTTTAAACCACTCTATGTATAAAATTTGCAGCTTTAGAAAACTTGTTCTAAAAATACACGTACTGAATAAATTAAAGGCATTCAACAACATGCAACCTCTCTTTCAAATGTTTATTACATTTATGAAAATGTAAAGGAAACTAATTTTCTATAAGTTTTAAATAATTGTTATACTTCAAATATGTGTTTAGATTTTGGAAAAGGGATCCCTTACTAACTTTGGTGCTTTTTGTTCTATATGAGAGAAACTTAAGTATATTCTTCATACTTAGTATAAAGAAAGCACCAAGTTAAATTTTTTTTCTACAATTTTTGAGTTGGGTGGATGACACAAATGACTGGGTCTCAGATTTTGTAAGCTTTCTATTTGGAAACAAATGTTTAGCCAGAGAGTTTTGGCCTCCAACTTTTGTATTACATTATGAAAGAAGTTTCAAATAAACCCTCATCTTTAAATGATCCCTACAGGGCCGGGCGAGTGGCGCGGTGGTTAAGCGCCGGCTTGGGACGCTAGCGGCCCCGGTTCGGGTCCCACATATGCGGGCCAGTGACACTGCCCTCTAAATAAATAAATAAATAAATAAATAAATAAATAAATAACCTCTACAATATCAAAAACTCTTGACCTTAGTGTAACTTAAGTGTATGTATCTATCATGTTCCCAGTGAGGGAGGTTATTGAAAGTCATACATGAAGAAGCATGATGCCTCTGTGACTGCTGAGAGGCCTCCTCAGAGCTAGGTATTTCTGTCTGGCAGCCCTATTGGTGACTGCACACTGACACTGCAAACAATTGGAATGGAGCAGCCACATTCTAGCCCCAGACTTACCATTTGTGGGAGCTGGATGTCGGCAAGGCTTGAAATGAGAGCTTGGCTTAAACCTGCCAGCTCCTTGAGCAGACTTTCATTGTTTTGTTCTATAAGTTTATTCTCTTCCTCTATAGTCTTTAAGTTGCTCTCCATAGATGTGATCTGAAATGGAAATAACTTGAGAATATGAGAAGTAGAGTTTGGAAGGAGTACAAAAGGTTTTTCTCTGAAGGAAAATGCATCAGCTGACTCTAAATGCCTAGGAATGCATACCCTGTAACTTCTCTTCACAAAAGTGCAACCCCGGAAGACTGCTCTTAAATTTTGCATCACATTCCCAAATTTATATCTTTACCCCAGACTTCTCTCATGAATCACAGATACCACCACATCTCCACATGGCTGTATGATGGATATCTTAAGCTCACCATGTTTAAGAGGAAACTTTTGGTACGATTTCATTCTTCTTTATAGCGGAGTAATACTCCATTGTATAAATATACCACAGTTTCTTAATCCAGTCATCTACTGATGGGCATTTTGGTTGTTTCCAAGTCTTAGCTATTGTAAATAGCGCTGCTATGAGCATAGGGGTGCATAAATTTTTTTGAATAAGTGTCTTGGGTTTTTCAGGATAAATACCTAGGAGTGGAATCTGGAAGTACCTAGGAAAACTGGTATCTCAGTTTTTTGAGATACCTTCATACTGACTTCCATAGTGGCTGCACCAATCTGCAATCCCACCAACAGTGCAGCAGGGTCTCCTTTTCCCCACAGCCCCGCCAGCACTTGTTGTTTGTTGATTTATTGATGATAGCCATTCTGACTGAAGTGAGGTGGTATCTTATTGTGGTTTTTATTTGCATTTCCCTAATGACCAGTGAGGTTGAACATTTTTTCATATGCCTGTTGACCATCTGTATGTTCTCTTTAGAGAAATGTCTCTTCATATCTTCTGCCCATTTTTTAATTGCGTTGTTTGTTTTTTTGGTGTTGAGTTTCATGAGTGTTTTATAAATTTTGAATATTAACCCCTGATCAGATATATCGTTGGCAAATATATTCTCCCATTCAGTAGGCTTCCTTTTTGTTTTATCAATGGTTTTCTTTGCAATGATATGGATGGACCTAGAGACTATTATGTGAAGTGAAATAAGTCAGTCAGAGAAAGACAAATACCATATGATCTCACTCATATGTGGAATCTGAAAAACTGTATGAATGAGCAAAGTAAACAGAAACTGTCTCATAGATATAGAGGAAAAATCAGGGTTGCTAATTGGGAGGGGGTGGGGATGAGGGAGAAGGGGAAGGGATTAGACAGAAAAAATAGACAACTACAATATTGCCACTGGGATATGAAAGACAGTTTGGGGAATATAATTAATAATGTTGTAAATATTTTGTGGGGTGTCAGATGGTCATATGTCTTGTTAGGGAGACAATTTCATGGATGGAGAAGAGGCTTGACCACTGCACTGTACACCTGAAGCTGAGGTTGTATAATATTGTATACCAACTGTAATTGAATATATAGATAGTCATGGGATGTGGATTATAATGTGGAAGGGAGTCAGAGGGAGAGTAATAGATATATATGATATGGGGGGGAGGAGTGGGGTGGCCAAATGGGGGGGTTGTCACTTTGAGGAGTAAAAAGTATAACTATTGTACTGTGTTGTACACCTGAAGCTAATTAAAAATAAATAAATAAATTTAAAAAAAAAGAGGAAACTTTTGCTGTTTCCCCCAAACCTGCTCCATATACCTTTTCTTCCCAGATGGTGGCAACCTGAACGTTGCTCAGGCCTTAAAGGTAACCCTGAGGGCTCTCTTCCTCCCATACTTCAAATCCACTAGGCTCCTCCTTCAAAATATACATCCCAAAAGTATGGGATGACAGTCCTCACCTGACAGTACTGCTGTCCCCTGCGCCTAGCCACCAGACTGACTGACTGCCTTTACATAGGTGGCCCTGCCTGTGACTTTGACCCTCTGCAATCTATTCTTGGCCTATCTTCAACACAGCTATCAGTACACGTCCCTTAAAATGTAAGTCAGACACAGGTCAAATACGGTCACGTTAACCTTTGGCTCAAAACCCCTCAATGGTTTTGCATGCATTCAGAATAAAAACCAAGGTCTTCAAAATAGTCTAGGATACTCCATGTACTACCTCTGGGACTCATCTCCTTTGATTCTCCCCACATCACTTACCTGAAGCCACACTCACTCTGCTATTTCTCAAAACTCTGGGCCTTCTCAAGATGTAGGGTTTTTGCATTTGCTATTTTTACTCTTTGAAACACTATTCTCCACACCTGTTTGACAAACTCCCTCTGTTCCGGAAATGTTTCCTTTTTCCTGAGGACTAGCTTGGCTATCCTGTTTTATATTGAAATCTGTCTGCCTCTCTCTGCCCCTGTCTCTCATGCAACACAATTTATCATTTATTTTACTTTTTTTGTTATTGTCTGCCTCCCCCTTCTGGGTTTAAAGTTCCATCAGGGCAGAGGCCTTTGCTGTTTTTGCTAATAGATGTAAAGAGGAGTTCCTACAATTTGTAGGAATCAAGCTCTTTGTAGACCTGATCACTATTAATGGAAGATTATGATATTGGTCATGCTGTATAAAGAAACCAAACCTGTGTTTCAGATGAACTAAAACCTTCAGTCTTAAGCTGCTGTGAATGAGGACTACTGAGAGTCAGTAACCACAGTGGACTAAAAATCCTACATTTCAGGAGAGGAGAGAAGGGAATAAGATACTCTGGCCTATATTTGTCTCATTATTGTTTTATTTTTGATTTGTTGCAATAGAGTCATTATTAGTATTTAAAAAAAATCCTGGACTGAACTTTTAATTTCCACTCGGATAAATTTAATCAGAAATGGAGAAGGAGAATGAAGAATTGAGAAACTGCTTGGAATTTTGGTAAAAAATCTGTTCAGGAAAATCTCCAGAAAGACCTGTTTCTAATAAAAACTGACACATTCAGATATGTTATAGAAAAAAATTAAATTTAGAAAGTTGTTCTGTTTTACTTGAAGTACATATATACAATGGAATATTTCTTGGCCGTAAGAAAAGATGAAATGTTGTCTTGTGCGACAACATGGATGGATATTGAGATTATCATGCTAAGTGAAATAAGTCAGAAAAAGTTGAGAACCATATGATTCCACTCATATGTGAGATATAAAGCTGAAAGCAACAAATAAATAGACAAAAAACTCATTGACACAGAAAACAATTTAGTGGTTAGCAGAGGGTAAAAGGGTAAGGTGGAGAGAAGAGGGTAAAGGGGGTCAAATATATGTATGGTGACAGAAGGAGAACTGACTCAGGGTGTTGAACACACAATGCAATATACAGATATGTATATAGAATTGTACACTTGAAACCCATATAATTTTACTAACTAATGTTAGTAATAACAATATGTCAGTAATAATAATAATGTCAATAAATTTAATTAAAAAGTTGCTCTGTTTTACTTGGATTTTGAATAAAACTAAGTACTTTTATATCTCCTTATGACAACTTTTCTAAAGCACCACACACTCTACAAGACTGTAATTATAGGATGTTCTGCTTTATTTGCTTATAAAGCACCCAAAGCAAAAACATGCAGCTTTGCCTTTGGCTACCAAATCAATATTCACATTTTTACAATAATTATGTAATCCAGACATGCTCAGTATATTTATTGTAAGACATCAGAATACTTTTTTTTTATTATTATTACAAGGTTAACAGTTCAATGTTTGGCCTTCACTAACGATTGTGTTTACCATGAAGAGAACTTTGTTTTACCTGTGTCTGAAGTTTCATCATATCTGCTTCAATTTTAAGGTTGGATTCATTCAGTTCCTTTATTTCTTCATCCAAATGCCTAATTTCTTCATCACTCTCTATACCTATAAGAGTCAGAGTATCTTAGTTCAAAGTGAAAATATGAGACTGTGACAAATCTGAGTCATTTTACATTTAATTTGTGGTTTGTGAAGTGAAAATTAGACTTCAATTTAAAATGTTGAATTTTTAACCCAAACCCATATCCAAGATTCTAAAATGGTAGGTAAAAGGAGTTGCATGATTTTAATCCTTTGTAGGAAAAAAGGGTGGTACAAAAGTAACACCATTTAATGTTGCTTCATTATGTTCTGGGTGTGCTGCTAGACACAACCATTAATGTTTTCTCATTAAACTTCACTGCACCCTATGGGACATGTTCCAGTATACATTTTTGTGCTAATCACTGACGGAGGTGATATAACCTGTCTGAGTCCAAAGTATGAGGCAGAGCTGGGACTAAATTCCAAAACTCATGCATTCTCTCATGCACAATGCTGCAATGACAGTTAAGATATGAATTTTGTTTTAATTATACATTTGTTAACTGAGGGGGACTTTATGAACCATTATAGAGACAGAGCTGGGGTGCTGGCAGGTGGATCAGAGTCCAGTAATACACAATTTGGGTTATCTACATAGACTTGGATAAGGAGTAAATACAATCTAGGAGAAGAAAAATGGGCTTTGGAGTTTGATGCTGGCTTTGACCCTTGTTCTTGAATTTGGGAAACTTCCTTCTCTGTGCTTCAGTTTCCTTTCTGTAAAAGAGCATAAAATCTGTGTTGTGCAAATCAATGCAATGAAATATAAAGTGCTGAACATAGAGTAGTCTCTCAATGAATAGCAGTTATTTTCTCATCACTATTTTGTAGAAGGAATATGTATACATTTTAAACATTTTTAAAAGGTGGGAAAGGTAGTTTATATTAGGGATACCAGAAATTTAAGGTAATCTCAACATTCCACAATGATGAATCTAAACCAAAGAGATGCTAATTAAGTGGGATAAATGTAAACTTTTATATTTATATTTAAGAAGATCAATTTTATGAAAGCAAGATAGGGAGACTTGACAATTTGTTTGAAAGAGATCTAGGCTCTTATACTTTCCTGGTGTTACTACTTTGGAACACAGTTCACTATCTACTGAAGGCGAATTTCATAAGATCCAGCAATTCTAGTATTAGGTACACACTGGAGACAAACAGTTGTACATGTACAATAGGAGGCATGTGCAAGATGTATGTGGCTTATTGTTCACAAAGTTCAACCTGGAAACAAGCCACATGCCCACCAAAAACAACATGGATGACTCTTACTCATATAATGTTAAGAGAAAAAAAGTAAGCCCTGAAAATTGACATACAGCATGATAAAACAGGTAGCTATTTTGTACGTACTCCTTGCTTTATTATAAGTAACTAATTACCTGAATAAAAGTGGGCCAAGCAGGGACCAATGAAGAGAGTGTGTCATAAGATTAAACTAATACTGAGTTCTGAGATTCAGTAAAAAAGAAAAGCAAACCAACAACTGAGATTTAGATATTTTAGTACCTAGATCAACTTGAATATGAGTCAAGAGTGTGACATGGCTACTAAGAAAACAATAAACAATTTTCCAGGACTGCACTTATGAAAATATCTGGGAAATAGGACTTACTCTGCACAGGCCTTCTATATCTAGAGAATCGAATTGCATTCTCAGTACCACATTTTACTGGCTAGTGTGCTGATAGAGGAATCTTCTTTCAGGTAACAGGGATTGAAATACAGTAATACCTTGGTTGGCAAGCATAACTCATTCCGGAAATTAACTACTCGTATTGCAAGACATCGCTCATTTACCAAGTTAAAATGTATTAGAAATGTTTGATTATCTTGCAGCACACTTCTAAACCAAGTTACTTGCAAACCAAGGTTTTACTGTATTTGTTTTCAACAACTTCAGGGAGCATAGATTCTCAATTAAACTAGTATTTTCAGTGCTATCAGCACTTTCTGATTTGAGCAAATGAAAACTTCTTTTGCTATATTTCTTTGACATATTGTTTTTTCCTTTTTGCCTCTTTGGAATCAAATTCCACTTCAAGAAATGGTATTTTCTTTCATAATATCTGGTGAGGCAAACGATAAACAAGGAAATACTTATAAAATACGAAGAGCTTCAAAGGAAGCAAGCAGGTTACTATAAGTACCCTCACTGGAGAAACCTCATTTCATCTGAGACTTTACTCAAATGAAAGAGGCAGGCATCTGAAAAGCTAGTGGATGAGACGAGCATTCCAGGCAGAAGAAGCAGAAAGCACAAAGGCCTGGAATGGGAAGGAAATGCTCCTGGGACTTTCATAAGAAGGTCCTTGTGAATAAAGGCACAGTGAGTGAAGGGACTGGGTCATAAGGTAACCTCACAAGGAGCTTGCATTTATTCTAAGTGCTATGGGAGTCAGTGAAGGATTTTAAGTAGGGAGTGATGTGTTCTGGCTGACTTTTCGAAAGCATAACCCAGATTTTTCAGCAGAGAATGAATTGAAGAAGAGACAGAATAGAAGCAAGAAGACTGGTTAGGAGAGTAATGCTGGGGTCCTGGCTGGGTCTGATGACCCCTTGCCCCATGGCAGTGGAAGCAGAAGTAATAGAAGTGGACTTAAGATAAAACTTGAAGGTAGAATTTGCAACACTTGTGATGGATTGGAGGAAGGGGATGAGAGAATGGAGGAATCAAGGATGACGACCTGTTTCTGCTCGAGCAGCTGGAGAACTAGTGGTGATTCTGGAATGAGGAAGACTCAGGGAGCAGCATATTGTAGCAGGACAATGGAGAGTTCAATTTTGGCTAAGTTATGGATGCTTATGAGAAGACTGTTTAAGTGAGAATCTGGATTCTTGTACTGAGATCTACTTAGGACTATGTATCCCTGAGATCCAATGTTAGTGAAGATGCCCATGCCTCTTAACTAAGATGGGGCCAGTTAGAAGATGCCTAACAAGAAAAGGAGCCTAGATCCTATGGGGAAGGACTTCTAAAAAGAAACATTATGATAGAATCTAACACATAATAGGCATTCCACAAATTCCCATGAAATTAATAAATGAATGAAATATGTTTTCATTATGATTTCTGAGATTTGAATAGATATTTTAGCCACAGGAGCAATTTCACCCAATCTTTTTGTACCTTTTTCCCATGAATATATTACCTTACCTCTTTCACCTGAGCTACTCCTCTCAGTACCTATACTCTTTAAGAGCCTTCACCATTGAGTGGAACTGGGAAGATGACACCGATTTTGAATTTCACACTGTACTTGCAAATATTAACTCATTTGAGTCTCTTAAGGATACTATGAGGTAGATACCTCATTTTATGGGTGGGAAAACCAAGGCATGAAGGGGTTAATTAGTATGCTGAGAGCTGAGATTCAAAACGTAAGTTTTCTGGTTCCAGAATATGTTCTCTTAACCATTATAATGCTATCTTTGCACACAAGTATTTAGTCTGTTTTGAAAGTATTAGTAAAATATGTACACTGATGTTGCTTTACAGATACACTTACATAGAATGTTATATTAGCTAAGTATTGCTGTTGCAGGAAATCATATAAACTTTCCACTAAATATTTTACTGAATTATTCAATGGCCCTGTATCTTTATAGAGTACACCTGTTTAAGAGCATGAGAATATGCTTCTTTTCATTCAATAATTCTAAGTTTTACTTGATACTAATCTAATTTACATAATCAGGGATTATATAATTTATAACAAAATTTTCTTCATATTACATATAAACATACATGATGTATATATCTGTATATAACAGGTGTACTCATCTTGAAAGGGGCTTTAACAAATTATTTTTTCGTATCATACAGATGAAACAATTCTATTTCAAACAGATACTATATTTTTTGAGAGAATTTTTATTTTTTATATTTGGTTTACAGACTAAAATTTTACTTCTGTTTTTATTTCAAGGAAATAAGTTAACATAAAATTGACTATTTTTGTTACTAATGGGGTGAAAAGACAATATCCAGAAAAGAATGATGTATCAAAACAGTGAGAAAATACTATTTTGCTACATACAAATAACTAGAAGGACACTAAATGTAAAAACATATATACTAAATCTAAAAACATATATAACTTTTAGTTGTATCCACAAAGACTAGAATGACAAGCATTTGTTCCTGTACAGATGATCTATTTTATTATCAAGAACTAGTAATGGTCTTAAAAATTAGTGTGGCAATTTAATTATGGCAAGGTTGAAGAACAGAGATCAATTCTTAATGTAAATTTTTTGATATAGACTTTCCATGTTTTAACTGGTTTGTAGGTAATAATATTATGTTACCTAATTTGACCAATTGCATGAATGATTTGTATGCAGTTTAACGTAACATAGTAGTACACTAAGAAGTTGAAAGCCATGTACACTTTATATTTTATTGTGATTTGATTTTTTTCTTTAATGACCAAGGGAGTGTTGGCTTACACCTGCTTTATATAAATCATTCAGAGTATAATTATTGTGGCCAAGCTTTAAGGTAGGGGGCTATGGAGGTGGAACAATATTAGAGCATACTTTGAATCACTTTAGTTCCTCCTTGACCCTCAACTGATCACCGACCTGAATTCAAATAGATTTTTCTTCATGCAAAAATCATTAAAGGCTCTCAAGCTTAATATTAGCATTAGGCCCTAGCTCCTAACATTGTAAAAACATGTAATTTTCTGGTTTCCTGGCCCACCAAGAATAACTTCACGTCAGACCCTTGTTAATGTTTTCCACCCTTCTCACTACTGCTCCACATCCTTGGAAAGCTCAGCTGAAGATGCTGGATTTATAAAGTGCCCTTTGCAGGGCATGTGCTCAGTCCAGATGCTCCCAGGTTATTGTGACAGTCTACCAGTGGGTTCAGACAGACCAGCAGAGGAGTGTAAGTAGCCCATATCACTCTCCCCTATAAAAGCTTCATTGTAATTTGCTGTAAAGCCACTGGCTTGTTGTTTTGTTCTCATCTTTATTAGGACAGCCTGTAAGGTGTTGTTTGGGCTAGTATAATGAAGACTCATAAGGAAGTATTTCTTTGAGCACTCAGTTCCAGAAAAAATTTTGCTCTGAATTTACTGACAGTGTGATTCTCATAGTGATTATATTCTCCTTTTGCTTTGGCTTGTAAAAAGCTGAAAGTCAAATCTGAGATCCTTTGATACCACCATGAAATGGCTGACTTCACACATTCATTCTATTATCTGCAGGCTTGCCCCATCTTGCTTTCTTATCTTTGATTTTCTTCTATTTCATTTTTTTGAATTAAATTTTAAGTAGCTTTTTTTTTAAAAAAAAACTGTACCTTTGTACTCCCCTCTTTAAATATTGTTTAACATAAGGTGATGTACAAATAAATATTAACTCTACCAATTTCCCTCAGAATGTGTTAAGAGGCATTTGAGGAGTGGGGAGTATATCCAAGAACAACCAAAGCATCTGGAAAAAACACTTTTACTGAGCATCTGCACACTGGAGAGCATGAGAGTGGAGACCTGTTCCTAACATCCAGCACCTCTTTCCTCCTCCACAAGCATGCTGACCTCCCTCAGCTCTCAGGAGTGAGCATCCACGGAGGAAGTGAGCACCCACAGAGGGAGCACCCACTTTAAGAAATGCCTCTGATGGCCTCAGAGGGAAATAGCAGGAAGCTCGAGGATGCTCTCCTCCTTGGATATTGTATATCTTCTTTTTAAAAAAAATCACAGGCAAATTTAAAAGATTGAGTAATGTTTTCAGAGAAATAAAGTTACAACAGTTAACTTTTCTCCAGCTCAGTTCTACACAGAGTCATGTGCGAAAGACACCATCAAATAAACCATCCAAAGTAACATAATTGCTTTGCTATTGTGTCTCAGATGACTTAGTATGATTTTTGATGGAAAACAACACATGCCTGAGATAATGCTGATGAAAAATCTTAAGAAAAGCATAAATTATATAATATTTAACTACCATGCTGTATATCTGAAACTAATATAAAATAATATTGAATGTCAAATGTAACAGAAAAAAATTAGAAAAAATTAAACAAGAAGCCAAAAGTAAAATAATTTCCACCAAAAAAAGGAAAAAAGCTAAAAAAATAAAAACAGAGAAGAAAAGCACAGAAGAATCAAAGGAAAATTGGGGGATGCAAATATAGAATGCAGAAATTGTACATTAACTTTGATCAGAGACTAATACTAAATAAACATGTAGGAAATATAGATATAGATGCTAAATTTAAATGATCTGGATTCACCATGAAAATCATTTAGGGTATAGAACAAAATTTAAGGATTCAAATATAAATTATAGAAATTGTATTTCTTAAATCTGGTAGAGAGTTTACACGAGGAACGCACACACATGTACGCACACATACACGAGCATGTTCATGCAAGCTGTCACTTTGAGGACTGAGGGACAAAAATCTGTTTGATTTTCTCTGTTGGGGATCCTTATTAAAAGTAAGAAAAAAACCCAAGCTGTTCGTTTTAGATAAAATTATAATTTTAGTTCAAATGTGAGGAAAGCTTCCTTCTTGTATAAAATTACGCTCCCCACATAAGGAATAGTTTGGAATGCAGACCCTTTTGGGGAGCTAAGGTCTGGACCTCGGTGGGGATGGTGACTCCCGACCATGAGCTCTTACCTCCAGTTGCTTTAAGCTTAATGGTCATTAGTTCTTCTGAGACCTTGCCCTTTTTGATGGCTTGTGCATTTAAAGGACATCCAGATAAGCTGTGAAAATACAAATTACACCAATTTGTGAAACACTTATTATTTTTTATAAAAATTAACTTTTTATTAACTACTTACTATTTGTTTGTCTGCCTACTAATTACATTATAATCTGCAGTCCCTTAGTAGAAAATAACAAGTAAATATCTATTAAAAGAAAAGCAAAAGTCCCTGAAATAATGTAAAATGTTTTATGTTTTTTTTCTTAAATCAAAATAGAAATAGCTACTGTTGATATTATTTAATTAATTTTGTTAAAATGTTACTATTCTGCATTCATACAAGCATCTTCCTTTAGTAGTGGTTACTTTATTTTCTGTAAACATGAAATTGTACATATATATTACAAATAAGAATTGTTCCAAATTAGTCAAAATTTCATGAATAATAAAGCAGGATCTAGTTTTTCCTGTCTTTATATATACTGTAGTCTGATCATTACAGAATGACTTAAATTATTACAAGGTCAAAATGATAACCCTCCCTCTCCATGAAAAATTCAGTTTGGGTATGGGAAAGTTTCTAATTTATTCTTTAACATTTTTCCGGGACCACTGGCTTCCCAAGAAAGCGCTTAACCACTGCGCAACTCGGCCAGCTATTCTTTAACTTTTAAAACATTGTTTTTCATAAAAAAATCTTTACTCTAAAGGAGAATAAAAGGAACCATTATAAGAATATTCAGATACAATAATAGCTGAGACAGTGTATTGTCCTGTAGTGGTGTTTATACTGTTCCTTAATTTCACTCTTCAATAGCCCTCTTTTCCTTTAATGTCATCTGTTTTATTTCAATTGTACCAAGATGAAAAGGGCATTGATCAAAATTTGTTTTCTTTCTTTCTTTTTTTTTTTTTTAGTTGAGCCATCCTGTCTCCTGTTGGCAGCTCAGCTCAGGCCGGGAATTGAACTGGTGACCCTGTTGCTCAGAGCTCACACTCTTGAGTGAGCTCGTAACCAGCTGAGCCACTCAGCCAGCCCCAAAATTTGTTTTCCATAGCACACAATCAGATGATTTTGTGGTTTTAAGTACCCATTATTTTGTAATTTTGTTGTATTTTTGAAGATACAATTTTTAAATAAAATGAAAGATTATCCCAATCAGCCATTTAAAATTTGTTGTGCAGAAATTTGATTACAACTCATGTGTGAAACAATTACTTTCAATCCAAAGATTAGGCTACTTGGCCATGTGAAAGAAAATATTTCTGAAACAAAGCCCTTAATAAATGCTGAATGCTGAATAAATGTATTTTTAAAGAATTCTAAATTATTCTATATAAATATTATATAAAATATGAAAATAATATGTATGTAATATAATACATAAAAATAAATTTATGTGGCTTGCCAAAATTTGATAAATTATAAAATATTTTACACTGAAAAAAATAATGAAAAAGCCCAAACTGAATTTGAACCTGATTTTTCTATTTTGGAAGCTTCTCATTGTCAAACGTGGCCTATTTAAGCTTCAGTATCTTTTTTTTTTTCCTAAAAGTTTGCACAAGTCTCTCTTGTTTTATGTCACTTATTGTGTCCTCAGAAAATGGTCATCAACAGGATTAATATTTAGTTGGTAAACTGAATTTTAAAAGTGATCTGTAGTAAGTCTGTTTGTAACATAAGAGAAATAAATAGCTCGTGGACTTCTCTCTCTCCCCTAAAAGACCTGCTTTGTTCAGACAACACAGCAGTAAATGTCCAGTTGTAACACAGTGGTGCGGAAAGTGAATGAAGTGTCCAAAACTATGTAACTTAGAAGCAAAGAGTATAATTAAGCCATGAAAATGAGGCTTGGTTTCATAAAGGCCACCTGATATTTTGTATTTTCCAATGTAGTTATGTCTTTAAGGATATAAAGTGAATCTTAAATTTAAAAAAAAATTGGGGTGGAAAAATATTTAAAAACTATTTCGCCTGTGGAGGATGTCCTCTATGAGGCTCCATCTCACTGGTAGAGAAGAGGTAGAAGTTGGCTGGGGTGTCTCTGTCGGGGTTGAGGCTCCATACTGCAAAGGCCTGAAAAATGTGTCTTATGTAATTTTGACCAAATTTGCAATTCTATTATGGCATATCAAGACCATTTAACACTATATCTGCTTTGTTAAAGTAGAACGGCAGGTGATATATTTTATGTAATGGACATCACTATTTATAATATATTAATAAAACCTCAATAAAATTGCAAAGCTTTGACATAGCACTGAGTTCTATTAATCAGAGAACTTCTGGTTTTAGGCTGCAAACATTCATAATGATTGTGTGTGTGTGTGTGTGTGTGTGTGTGTGTGTATTGTAACATAATATCATCTGTCTTATAAGATTGCTATTTTTTCAAAGTGGAAATTCATAATATAAAGCTTTAAAGCAAGGCTTTAAAGTAATTAGTATGTAAACATAATACTGAATGTAACACATTAGTCAAATAGTTCTTAACAATTTTATAAGGTAAGTTTTGTCATTATTCCCATTCTGCTGAATCCTAAAATGGGAAAAATGACAAAACTTACCTTAGAGGATGGCTGAGGGAATTATGTATCTGGTACATGGAAGGACTCAAACTGAGGGAGGCATATGATACAGTGCTCACAAAAGGGGTTCTGGCATTCCAGTACTGTCTGCAGGGGCAGTTCCTGAACAGACCTGAGCTTGTGTCCTTTTCTGTCCACAGAGGATAATTACAATACCTCTGTAGCTCGCAGGGTTTTATAAAATTTTAGGGACTAAACTATGTAAATTGTTACTTAGAACAGTGCTCTCTGCCGGGACAGAAAGAGCCCTGAATAGATGTTAGTCAGCTATCAACAGTATTGAAAAGAGTCCTGAACAGAATACATAACACATAAAAGTGTATGGTAGGATAGAATGTGGTATTCCAGCATGTCATTCTTACTCTAACACATTATTGTATATATGTATATTAATATAATTTTATGAAAGAGAAAGGAAATAGACTGTATGGAACACCTATGATGTGCCAGGCAATAAGCTAGGAATTTTGTTATATTATTTTATTAAATTCTATATATACCAGGGTGCCAAAAAAAGTATACACATGACTCATATTCATCTTTTATTATTGATACATTATTGAGCATTACAATTTTAATGCAGTTTTTTCCTTTCTTAAAATATGTATAAAGTTTTTTGGCACCTTCTGTAGTTTAGAAAAGCATTCCACCTTAAAGGGAATCCCCCAGATTCAGTGTCTTACATCTTTTAAGTAGTAAGAAAAATCTCTAGTGAAGAAGAGCAAAATCTGAGTTATTCGATTGTTTAAATTCTTAATTGCTTTCTTTCTAGAAAAATAATATCTTAGCATTAGTGTTATAGCCTGTATTTTTTGAACTCATCATTTTGTTTTTTGTATTATGAAATACATAATAGCTACACAGATAGGTATAATATAGATTTTCAGTTTAAAGAATACTCTTAAAATGCATATCATTTCCTTCACACAGGGAGCATGCCTTATTATATCTTTGAAGCTCCCTGGGCCCCTCAACAATTGCTGTCTGCTGTCCCCTAAAGAAAACCATTAACATGAATTACGGGTTAATAATTACCTAGTTTTTAAAAATGTAATTTTGTTAAGTGTTTTTAACTCTTTGTAAACAGAATCATACAGCACATATTCTTCAGCACTGTTTCTCCCTCAATACTGTGTTCTAAAATTCAGCAGTGCTGTGTCTTCATTTTCACCACTGTGGGGTAGACTCTGTACACAGATACTGCTCATTTGTGCTCTTGACTGGTCAGGGGCCATGTAGGTTGTTTCCAATTTGGAGTGACTAGAGCAAGGCTACCCCAGACATTGTCAGACTTGTCTCTGGACTCCACCGTGCAGGAGATTTTCTGGAGCAGAAGCCTAACAACTTAGGCTGGGCAGTGGAGCCCATTCATCTACTCTTTAAAACTTGACTCTTTAAAGGAAGCTTGCTTCCTCAGATGGTTTTACCAATTACTCTTCCACCTACAGTTTTTGAGAATCCCTGTTGCTCCTCACCTTGATGTCATCATTTAAAATGTCTCCAGGATTTTAAAAGATAACTGTGTTGTCGCTAACTCACCATAGTACAGCAGTAACATTTCATTATCAGTGTTAACGTGGATATTGTTCAGGCCGTGATAAGAAAGCGAAGCTGCTGTGTAGTAAATGTGACATTAGGCATACTTGATTTGTGACTGTCATTTCTGAATATGATTCCAACTCGGGGTAAAAAAATGTGTACTATTGTGGAGGTTACGAGGCATTTGAAAATCATCAAAAAATAAACCACTTAAAAAGTTCAGGTTTTCTCCGTAAGCAGGTATTGCTGCATATCCACTTAAATCAGCAATTCCTGGAAGGTTTCATTTTCTGTTACCATTGATATGTATGGTTAAAAGTGAACAAATGTGAAAATGCCCCAGCTTTGCTCAATTTGATTCTGCTTATAAGCAAAACATTGGGGCTCACTAAAGCTTCATTGGATTTTAGCTCCACATCATGTGCAGTGGACCGCAAGGCTGGAAGGGTCCTCATTGGTTGGAGAAGTGTGTAGTGAATCTTCTAGCTTCTTTTTTTAAAGTAGAACGTAAACCAAAAAGCTGGACTAAGATCACTGTATCCGCCAAGGGCTCTGTTAAAATAGGTGACACTCAGTGACAAGGGAATTAAGTCATTGTGAAACTATGAAGGGTTTTCTAAATCTCTCTCATCCTGTTGTAAACTTAGTAGTCGGCGCTGTGTCATTTTCTTTCTGGCTGCTGGGGATGAGTCATATCTTCCCAGCAGCAAAATGGCTATAATTTGGCCTGAAATTGAGCTAGTTCCTAAGAAGGAGGGAATGACATAAATATGTAAAGTGAAAGTTTACAATTACACAACATAGTAGAGTTTATATCAGCATTTGGAACTGAAGTGAACCATAAAAGGCTAAACTATTTTTAAAAAGCAGCATAAACACTATTTTAGAATACAGAAAACAAATGCATAGTATCTAGAACACTTGAAAATTGAGTAATACATTTTCAGAAATAGAGAAGATATTTTTATTTTTCAAATGAGTCAAATATTTATCTGGCAAGACATTGTTATCTAAAGTGATATAATTTATGACCTTGAGAAAGGTAACTCCCATACATACATAAAGCAATCCTGGTGAAAAATAATCACAACAACAACACAACAAAAAGAGAACAAATGTTACCTTCTGTGGGTGACAAAAACATTATTTACATGGCCCAGCCCATTGCAGCCTGGCAAGGGACAGTGTGGTAGTTCTTGTTTGTTCAGTTTCCAGGAGAGGGGGGCCCCATTGAGAGGATTCTCCTTCTGTCTCTTGGCAGCCAGGGGACAGCCAGAAGCTGTGCGATGGGATGTGTATTTACCTGATATGTGACCTTGGCCGTCACACCCTATCACAGGACATCTAGAGAGACACAGCAGAGACATTACTAGCAGGGAGAGACTGGATAACTCACATGAAGTGCAGTAACTGAGTGAATAAGAAGGCAGTGGTGATTTTATACTATCCAGAAGGCAAATGGTGAAATTACAGTTTTAAAGGATGCCACTACAACTAGCAAAATAGCATTGTACTAGCAGTAGTGATGGTCCACTGACTCTGACCTAAGCAATTTTCATCTCCTGTAATCTTCACTGCAAATCTATTGAGCAAACAGTGCTTTTATCCCATTTTATAGGTGGGGAAAATAAGGCTTATTAAGTTTAGGTAACTTGCCATCCATTTCACAAGAAGTGGAGTCAAGTTTATGCCCACACTTTTTAGTCCTAGCCAACCAGGTAAGCTCTGTGGCAGACTGCCTCCACAGACCAAGAGTACAAAATGTTAACTGCCTTGCCCTGTTACATAGCACATTGCTCATAGAACTGGAATTTTGGTTTCCAGATGTCTAAATATTGGGCTTAGAAATGCTATAGAACAGACAATTTAAATTTCTGCATCTATATCTGTATATATCATCCAAAACTTGGTAGCATATAGCTCAGAAGAGGAAATTTAATTTAGATAAAATTTCACCTTAAGCAAAATTAAAGTTTCAGTGTAATATGCTGCCATTTTGTTATTCTATAGTGCTTTTGCAATGCTGCTTTCCTTTTAAAAAATTGGAAAAAATATGATCTTCCCCTTTTTTCTTTTACAGTATGTAAGAACTGTTGGAAACATAGCTAGGAATGGGAAAATTTTCTCGAACCTCCAAACACTGACTGCTGCTTCAGGATCCTGGTGTTTGATAGGGTACACTTTCCCTGAAATGTAATCAATGCTCAGTTTCATCCCCACTGAGGTCCTGCCCATTTGACCAGGAAGCTACTTCTGACCCTGAAGTCGCTACTTCAACTGCCACACTTACTTGAGGTCAGGGTCTTCTTTTTCTTCCTTCGTAGGAGTCATTTTGACACCACCTTTTCTGGCACGAGGGCAGCCGGACAAACTAAAATATGTACCCAACAAAGAACAAAACCAAACCATGTGATCTCCATGGCCACTGCTGCTGACACTCTGATTTTATTTCTCAGAAATGGGATCAATCCTACCTTCTGTGGGAAGCATAGTTTCCAGTTACGTGCCCTGAACCATCACACCCTGGTGTTGGACACCTGGAAAACATGAACAGAGCACAGGCCACATGGTTGTAGTGGAGGAAGGGGCATCATGATACATTCAAGTAAAACTAAAACAGAATGAGCTGCTTTTTGTGGGATACTTTGCTTAAGCATAATTACTTTTTGGCTAAGAATACATTTTTAAAGAAAATGTTAAGATATTTAATTATGGCATGATGCTTGGTAGACAATGTATTAGTTGTTATCCTGCATTCTATTCTATTCTTTTTTTTTTTTTTAAACCTTATTTTGGAAAGAATCAGAATTTTGGCCTAGAACTTACTGCTGGGCTTCTGTCTACATCATGCAAAGTTCCTATCTTTTGCTTAAGATTGTTTTTGTGAGTAATTTAGTTTCTTTGATATGTTCCACTACCATGATAATCCATTAAATTCAGATGAACAACAGTGGTGTATGTGAATTCCAGAGACTTGGCAGATTAATATGGTTGCCAAAGAAGCTAACTCATTTGCATCTGGTCTGTTCTGCCTCATGGCCCAACTTAAATAACCTTTTGGAAAGTCTACCGATAACTATTATTCAGAATCAACCATTAGATTTGCATTTTCAAAAATTTTTTTAGCTGAGCCATCCTGCCACCTGTTGGCAGCTTAACGGCAGCTCAGCGCGGGCTGGGCATCGAACTGCTGTTGCTCAGAGCTCAGCTTGCACTCTTGAGCGAGCTCTTAACCAACTGAGGCACTCGGCCGGCCCTTAACCATTAAATTTGGAATGAGGAGGGGGAAAGAGGAGGGAAAATCCATTTTTACTTGGAATGCTGATTAGGAACAGGTTTCAAAATATACTTGAAAACAATAATATATACAGCTTCTCACCCTTTTGTTGGCTTTTTAAAAATCCTAAATACTAATGAAAAACATAGAGGCTATAATAAATTGTTTGGTTTTCTGAAGGTTCTTATAGAAATTACTTTTGCTGTTATTTCAGTTGTATGCTCACCCTGGTTCAGATTTTTACCCAAAATAGAGTTTGAAAAAAATAATAATCTCAAGAAACTGTGAATATTATGTCTTTCTTAAACTCTAACTCACTAAACTTTCATGGAAATGCTTTTATATTCAATCCTGAGGCTGTAAATAGAAGTAAATGCTTTTTTTCAAATGAAATATAAAATCAGCATACATCTCTTTAAGCTAACCAGAAAAACCTGCATTGAGTCTTTAATCAAACATTTTCAGATACAATATGTAATCTATATTGTAGGAAAGGCTTGGGAGCTAGTCTTCTTCTATGAACATTTTTAGTAAAACAGTGGTTTACTAGCATATTGCAATTATGGGAAAATCTGTGTCAATTAACCTTATTTTAGAATTCTCCTTGAGTATCTAAAGAAGAGGTCAATGAAATGTCTCTTGTTTTTCTATGTATGGGAAAGATCCAAAACTGTTACTTGTTAGATGGTTGTATAAAACATACTCATATAAACACTGAAGATTACCATAGGACCTATCAACCTACATGTTTTCAATTTATTATCAACATTTTTTCCTAGAAGTAATGTTTTTAGAAAATACTTAAGAGAAATGATAATTATTATTAAGATATGGCAATGTAGAAGTTTGGAGCAATTGAATAAGACTGAATAAGTAAGTATTAAGTAAACTTAAGTATGCCTAGCACTTCTCTCTTTTCAATCTGTTATTTATTAGTCTTTACTTGGCATTCTTATATTTCAGTCTGGAAAAGTAGCAGTCAATAAAACAATTTTCAGAATCTACACTGATACAATCAATTGTATTTTACATCTAAAAATGAGAAAAGCTGTATGAGTATATTTCATAGTTCCTTTTGCTATGTATTTCCAGTACTAAAGTTCTGAATTTTTATATATTTTTCATACCTTCTGAATTTTTATATATTTTTCATACCTTTTTTGGGTAACTTTTAGATAAAAAATTTAAACAAATTATAAAATAGAAATACTAACAAAATATTAAGTTTAATATCTGAAATTTTACCTGTGATTTAGATACCAAAGTTGATTCTATTATTTACACAAATATTGTTTTATCACTAGACTTAGTTACACTCATTTTTCCTAAAATATTATTATTTGCAAGTAAATTTCATTAATTTTGTTTAATGTTATTCATCTTTTTAAAATTAATGCTCTGTTATATTTTTAAAGCATATAAGATAAATTAAAACTTTTCATTATTCTATATGTAAAATAATAAGATAGGAAAATAAATAAGTGAAAAATTTGGAATAAAAGAAGATAAGAGTAGGAAAACTAAAATCAATAAGCAAAAGTTAATATACATGTAACTTTGAGATTCTGTAGAATAGGTAGAAATGAACCAAAATGTGTCTAGCACCCAAAAGAGAAAGGCAGTCATGTGATTCAAAATGCCCATAAGGGAAAATATTATGCAGTTTTCTTAAAAATCAGATGACAAAAATGATTTATCACATCTTTACAAGTCTGCTTTACTATGTAAACTCTGAAATTAATAGAAAAAAAGTATTTTGTTTAACTATTACATCATTGTGTTAAAAACTACTGTAAAAAACAAAACCCCCAAATAAGTGAATTAACTTAGGGTTATTTGGTTTGGGCCATTTGAACTTTTTGGTGAAAGAGTGTGTTGGTTATAATTTAGTGAGACACAATTTACTACTTGTTAGTGACCACACTGGTCTTGAATGAGGAGAGTGCCAACATAGGGGATAAAAGGCAAGGAGGTCATGCTTCGGACACTTACTTAAGCTCCTGAGAGTTAGCAGCCATGAGGGATTTAAGAGTCTTATCTGCTAACGGACATCCAGAAACACTAAAGAGGGATGAGAAAAACAAAAACAAAACACACAACACTGACATATACAAATCCAACTCAAATGGCATCCTGAGTTTGTGAATATCTCTTAAATTTACCAGTGACTGGGGATTGAGAAAAAATAAATGGTTTGAATCTGGCTTTGCTACTCAAACCAGTCTAGGCTTGAGAGCACCTCAATTATTTCTCATAGACTCAGATTTGCTATTTATTAATTGAAAGGCTTTAACCCAACAAGACTCTCCAATTCTAGAATTAAAGGATATAATCATTATTTATGTGGAGTTCATTCTCATTACATCACCAACACATGGTGGCTTAAAGGTTTAAATGATCACCCAAAGAGAAAGCAAATCACAGTGACAAAGAAGGTAAGTGGAAAGATTAAACATAGGGCCGGCCGAGTGGCTCGGTGGTTAAGCGCTGGCTTGGGAAGCCAGTGGCTCTGGTTCGGGTCCCACATACGAGAGCCAGTGACACTGCCCTCAAGAAAAAAAAAAAAAAGAAAGATTAAACACAGCCTTTTGTCATTGTTTAACATCTCTCACATGTTGACTTATTATTTGCCAAGGGCCACATCCACAGGGCCACATCCCCAGTCATTCTGTTATCTTACCTTTATTTCACTTGAGTCCAAAAGCTAGACACAACCAAAGCCCTGACAAAAACTCAAATTTTTGGTTTGTAACCTGGACTACAGGATTAGAAAACCACTTTTGACCAAAAATCATGATTTCTGTATCACATAAGTGAAAAGACTAAAGATTTAACCTAGCTTTATTTCTGATAAACAAAAGAAACCAAAAGCCCACTAACTCTCTCCAATTCGCAGTCCAGATAATATCTTTCTACAATAGGCAAGAATAAGTATTTATATTAGAACAAGATGATGAAAACCTGTCTGCACACCAGATTATTTGGTACCTGCGATGGGATGCATAGTTTCCTGTGACATGGCCACTTCCATCACATCCTGGCGTTGGACAGCTGGGTCAATAAAAATATAGATAATTAGAGTCAAGGGCATTTTGTGAATTCACTGGCTCTGACTAAATTGTTAGGTAATTTCTCTTTTCAAGATCAGTTAACACAGTATAGGACATGCAGAAGCAACTGACTAAGGATTTATATAAGAACCAGTTGACTAGCTAAAAAAAAACTGGCATGATCTTAAGTTATTAGCTCTCAACATCACATCCAATTCTCTCATTCAAATAATGTAGGAAAGTCATGCTAAACTATATGTCCTAGTGATGTTGTGAGTCAATGATCAATGGTGTTTTATTTCTTTGAAAATATGTGTTATAAAAATAAATATGATAAGCCCATGCTTAATGATAGTGGCTCTTAAGAATACCATAACCAATTGTATAACAGATTTCAGAAAGGAATATTCGTGCGTTTTTAAAAGACAGGCAACATAGTAACTCCATAAACATTTTAGAAAATGCCTGAAAAAACAGCAAAACTTTGAAAATATTACATATTACTGAAATGTAAACTGACATTTTAGGTGGGAAAGTTGCTGACCATTCAGAAAAAGAGAGGTTAAAAGAGTTAAAAAGCTTGTGATCCGTTTCATCCAAAACTTGACCTCAAAAAAGTCAATGACTAATTAACAATTAACCTAAGCAATAGGCTCTCTGGGGAATCTGCTGAAGATGACTCTGTGCCTGTGTACTTCATTATATTTCAGAAGCTAGTTATATTCTGTGTATATCTTGTATGTTTTAAAAATAATATAACAGGATCTCGATCCTGAGCAGTTTTACATCCATAGCTAATAGGTTCCTCGGGTTCTCAGTCCTTTATTTTCCTGTGATGCTGCTCAAAAGTTGCTAATTGGAGTAAGCAGATTGACCCCAGCCTACTCAGAATTATTTGTGGTGGTGTTAATAGAGGAAGAATCTACATCATTCATGTTTCTGTTTTTCTCTGAACCCCTGCCTAAACTGAAGGCTTATCCATATGTGTAGAATACACAATGTACTCCTTTGAAGAGATATTTATGGAGAGATTGACAACATCCAAGATGTTCTGAAATGTCATCCTCTAAGTATTTTAGTTTTTCCTGTGAGCTGTCTTCCAATTTTTTTCAGGTAATCTAAAGAAACTATAAGAGTTAGAACTTTTTCATATCTCAAAGAGATGTCTGATTTTCAGGGCTTGATCCAAGAGGTGTCATCTAGCTCTTACCCCATCACTTTCCTAGATGGGATATCAGAAAGGAAAGTATGGAAGCTATAAATATATGTAAACAAGTAAAGAAAAAATGAACAATGACTAACATTTAAGCTGAATTATCTGGAAAGTGCCATTTTCCCACTAAATGGAGAAAGATTCTTTTCTGAATACACACAATCGAAATATCAGAGAAAAGATGTGTTGCAACGATCTGTTTTGGAATTCCCATTTTGGAAATACATTACCACCTAGTGTTCAAAAATAATATTGCATTTACTTTATTTTATTTGTATTTTTAAATTACTATTCCTCGTAATACTGCCAGGAAAGGCAAAGAAGTGTTAATAATTTTTTAACCAGTCAGCTATAAATTACTTAGAAAATATAATAATAATAAGGTGTGTACTTAATTATCTGCTAATTTTTTTTTTTTTTTAGTTTGGTGGTATAAAGAGGTCAAGCAACAAAGAAAGGATTGGGGGCAGTGTTGTAGTGGGGGGAAGCTTCTGTTTCAAGTTCTGAAAGCTGGCTTTAATTACAAATCTTCAATGAAAAATGTTACCCAACAACATGTGCCAATACCAGTTGGGTGATATATTCTGGGAAGGTTTGCAAATGAAAGTATCAAAGAGAGAAAGTATCACAGAGAAAAGAAACTAGCTAGTTCCCTCACTAAGTGGCATTCAAACTCTAAGCAAATTTATGCTAATCAACCAAATCAAAAAATTCTATTTCAACCACACAGTTTATGGTAAGCAAGTAAAGTATATTTTTCTGTTAGAAACATAAAACAAAACATAATAAAGACAGGGTGAAACTGTAAAGTAGAGAGACTTTCATAAAACCAGTGTACCAAAACAGACACATATATGTGGTATCCGCTCACCTATGTGTAAAATGAGGTGAGAACAAGGAGGTCTCTAGAGAGTTAACTTTCTAGGAATTCATAAATATATTCCAAAAATTGCTCAAAATCTTTTTAGAACTCTTCCTCTTTTGTGTTTCCCCTTGAGCCCACAAGGATACCCGTTACAAAATAATCAAACTTCATTTTTGTATCCAAAATGGTAATACAGATTATTAACCTTTGCACTACATTTAGCTGGATTGACTGACAATTTTCAAAAATCTATGCTCAAAAGACAAAAGTTTGCCATTTTGAAGATATTCAAAATAATATGCAGAAAGAAATGAAATCCATAAAAAGATTAAAAATTTTGAACAGCAATTCTATGAGGGAATAAATATATGTCTGACCCAAGTCACCTCTTGAGAAGAAACAGTGTTTAGTGAAATTTAAGTTCTAGTATGTTTGTTACCATTCATTATGTTTCTTCAGGTCCAGGTTTCAGGTGAATATTAAACTCATAAGGAAGCTTGGTATTTGAGCCAGTAAGGTTTGCCTACGCAATCCTTAAAGAATGCAAAGTCTATGATTATTTAAAAATCGCTCACATGTCAAGACAGCAAACTGACGTTGGACTAAGAATAATTTTATTGAACACCTACTATATACAAAGCCCTGAATTTGGCAACAGAGATTGAAATGTGTTCCTGATCCTCAGTCAGTGTCCATGTAGTTGGGGAAATAAGAGGCAGCACAGTAAATATGTACCAACAGTGTGTACATGGAAGAGAACAAAATGGACGAAAGAACAGTCCTGCCTTCCTGGCGTCTCCATTCTAATGGGGGAAGCAGACAGAAGAAAATATGGGTGAAGCAAAATGTATAAGTATGCTAGCAAGTGATATAGGCTGAAGGAAAACAATCTGGAACAGGGGATATGAGTATCAGGGTTAGGGGTGAGAGAAGGGACTATAGTAGCCATGACGACCTCTCAGCTAAATGACAGTTGCGAGAAGACCCGAGGGAGGAGAAGATAGCATCCAACAGAGATCTGTAGGGAGGGCATTCTGGGTAGAGAGAAGAGCAACTGTAAGGCCCTAAGGTCTTAGGGGAAAAGCACAGAGAAGAGGGTGGCTGGGGAGAGGAAGCCTTGTAGAAGGAGGCTCCTGGGGGAAAGGAAGAGCTCATTGCCCATGTGAGCTGTTGGAAATGAGTTCCGTGGTCCCAGCTGGTGATGCCAGCCTGGGAGTCCTCAGTGTAGAGATGGCTCTAACACTGAGAGTAGGGGAGGAGAGAATGTAGATAGAGGAGAGAAGACGATCCAGGACTGAGCTCTGGGGCATTCCCATCTTCGGAGGCTGCACAGGAGTCTACGAAGGGATAACAGGTGAGGTGGGAAAAAAAGTCTTTAGGTATGGTGTGCTACAAATCAAGTGAGAAAATAGATTGAGGATAAGCTCTGTCAAATTCTGCCCCATTGAGTAGGAACAAGAGGCCAAAGAACGAACATCCAAGTTGGGTTCCCTGGAGAACTTAAGAACGTTAAGAACTTAAGAATTGCTGGATCAATGAGTGAAAGCCAGTCTGAGAAAGATTGAGAAGAGAAATTCAGTCACACAAGTAGTGACAATTTTCTTGAGGAGTTTTGTTGTAAAAGGAAAGAGAGACAGGGGGTCGGTTGAAAGCTGGGCCAGGAAAGAGTTTAAAAATAATTTTTATTGGAAAAAATTAAACATATTTTTGTGCAGAAGGATACAAAAGAGAGAGTGCAGACGCTGGTGCCTAAGTGGAAGGGCTACTCTTTGCCAGAAACCTTCATTAATTGGCAGCTTTAAATATACTTGGGTATGAATATACTTTAATATTTAATCATTTACACAAGGAAAATATTTCCTGCATTTTACTCACTTACTTACTCATTCACATTAAACACAACCTAGCCAAGACTATACTACCTGCTGAGGATATAAAGGCAAAATACCCAAGGTCTTGTCTTTGCCTGAAAGGCTTCCTCTTCCTCTTCTTCCTCCCCTACTTAATGTCTTCCCTCGTATCTATTTCTACCTACCCTGAATGTTAACTGGAAACTGAGGTGGAGAAGGAGCTCAGGATTGCCTTCTGTCCTGGTGATGGCCCAGATGAACTTACAACCACAAGGAAGTTGTATGATTTGCACTTTACCTTCTAACCCGTACTCAGAGATATTCAGGGTTAAAAAAATGAGGATGTGTGAGCTGGGCGAAGTCCACAATCTTAGTTGTTATCATGGCAATAATTGGTGTCACCACCTGCACTGTGCCTGCATACACACTGTTTTGAATTTTCTTCCCAGCCTCTACGTTCCACCTGCTGCCTGGCCTCTATTATTTTATAGGACTCTTTCCCAAAGATTTGTCAAGCCTTTTCTGGTTTAACTTCTTTGAACTTCTGGAGTCATCTGATACCATCAAAGGCCCGGTTTTGGGATTTTCTGTTTTTAGTTCCCATTACAATTATTTCCTTAGTTCTCCTCCTCTGGGTGGTCTCATTTCTGTATTCTTTGCTTCATTCAGGTCCCAGCTGAATGTGTGTCCTTCTATTCTTTGTTGACCATTCTGTTCTTTTCTTTTTGTACTTCCACTCTCTACATATCACTTGAATCTCTACATCAACATTTGAGATGATCTTCCTGACTCCAGATAGCCTCAGCATAATTCCTCCTAAAATACTACATAATTAGTTTACTTTTCTGCTCAAATACTATGGAGCTTGTTCATGCAAAATCTGCCACCAGGACACTTCTTAGGGCCCTTGTCTTTCCTGCTGGATTCTGTGCCTGAACTTTCTCTCTCCAGGTCTGGCTGGTCCTCAGAGTTCAGCTCAGGGCCTTCTGTTCCAAGAAGCCTGGTCCCTGCTCTGTGTGTCCTGACCTCCCATCTCAAAACTCACCTGTAGTTTTAACTAGTGTTTACTGCCAGTGGGTGCCCTGGTCTTTAAACTTCTGAGTCACAGAACCCTTTGAAAATGTGTTGAAAACCATGACCTCCCTTATCCAAATAGCAATGTGCATTAAGTTTGAAAAGGTTTATAGACTCCCCGGAGCCCTGCCTTAGATAATCTGGGGTCAGTGGATTTCAGAGTAAGAATTTCTGATCAAAACATAAACCTTTCTAATTGTTTTGTTTTGTAATCAATTAGACTTTTAATTCTCTTAGCATGAGACTGTGTCATGTACACTTTTTTTTTTTTTCATAATCCTTATAGCTCTGAGTATAGGTTTAGGTACATAAAGAACATTTAACTATTGACCAGTTGAAATGGCCCTAAAACATTCCAAAGTCAACTATATAAGCCAAAATATTATTACTCAAAATTATAAATTTCAGTCTCTTATCTCCAGAATCTCACAGAGTATGCCATTTTGGATCACTTACGTGATTAGTTCTTTTTTGAGATCTCTTGCATGGAGCTTGGATTTAGGGCTTGGTATAGAGACCTCTCCAGGAAACTTTTTTTCCTCTAAATTTTCTAGAGAGCTCACTGGGTCTTTCTGGAAAAAAAAGAAAAAATCAGAAGCACAGAAGGCATTAGGGAACCCTGGAAAAACAGCTGTATCTGAAGTCATCAGTGCAAAATTTGAATTTTGGCTTAAAAAATTTAGCTGAAATTCTTCATAGGATTTGTACACAAAATAAATAAGATAATGAGTATAAAGATATATCCTGGTTGTTAGATATATTTATCCTCAGGGAAGAATGAGAAATTATAATTCATGGGGATACCTTTAAAAATTTCACATTTTGGTAAATATAACTCCAGGGGCATTTCTTGAACTACAGAAATTAATATTTTAATATAATTTAGGTTTTATTATATAATAAATGTTTTCTAGAGAACATAGAACTAGTTCTTTATGTACACATTGGCAAAACAAAAGAAATATTGGAAAAGTAAATAAAAACACCAATTTTTTTTAACAGAAAAGGAAGAAGTACATTTAGGTTAACAGAGTGTCCTTTCTAATATACAAATAATTAAGATTTAAATTTTTTGTTGAAGTATTTAATAATTGAGTCTACAATATTTAGGCATTTAGTTTATTTTTTCTGGATAATTGCTTTTATTCTTATATCATTTCCTACTTTTCTTAAGTTACCGCTTTTACTAAATAGGTATCTTGTAAAGATTTTACTTATTGGATGGAATTTCTTGTTGGATTATCACTAATTTCTGTGGCCATGTTGTAGGCTTAATAGTGATTTTGATTTAATAAGAAAGTCTCATTAATCCTTTCAAATCATTTATCTTATGGAAAACTAATGATGGTTGTCCTTAATCACATAATTAATTCACTTTATCATTAAGTTTATATCTGGTAAATATAATACTTTCTAGATTTAATATTAAAGTAAGATTAACCAGTATGGAAAGCTGTATTCTAATTCCCAAAAGTACTAATCTATTTAAGGTGATAAAAGTATTTTGAATTTTTCAAGATAAATCTTATTTAAATCAAATAAATATAAAAATGCAATGGCAAAACATAATTATAATAATCCTAAGCCTACTTTCATAAACAATGGAAAAACAAAATCCCAAAATTTTCCCAACCAAAAAATAAATTCTAAATCATGATTACAGTCATAAAGGCAAATGTAATTTCTTTCATTAATTACATGGATAACAATTTAATCAATTATTTTACATAAGACCATACAGTGGTAAATACATTGGTAAGCTATCTCACGTAGCATTATCTTTAGAACAAATTAATACATCTAGTTTTGTTAAATTTTTTTCTTTATATTACTTATAGTGCTTATAGTGCTAAGTGTTCCATTTTATTTTATTGATAAATGTGTGAAAATAGTAGCAGAAATTAATATAACATTTAAAAATAAAGAAAAATGGGTTCTTAATAATAGTTGCCTACAAAGATACAAAAAGAAGTGGTATTTTAATGGCTGCATCCATAGAATCTGTAGCAAAATTGATGAGTGATACTTACACTTTTCAGCTTTTATAGTGTACATGCCTAAAGTGAAGCAATTCCTAATTATAAGACTTTAAACCTAATAATACCACCATCCATTTCATTTGTGTTATCTAGATTCAGCATAGGCACTATGTTCCATTATAATTTATATATGTCTTGGCTTTTAGAAAGTATATACAAATGCTAAGTCCAATATTAAGTCTCAATGTGGAACAGCCTCTGTTTTTGTGTTTAGACACTGAATTTTTCACAAAAATGGCATGCAGTAAAAAAAGAAGACATTTTATTATTTTGTTAAAGTTAAGAACAAAGTATCTCTAAGGAGTCATGGATATATACCATGGAACATATAAAGGTTATCAGCTACTGTCTGATTCTGAATCTATACATTACGGAAAGCAAGGGGATAAGAGATTTTGAAAGAAAATACCAATTCTGAAAGTTTAAGTTATTATTCCACTAGAATGCATATAAATATAAAATCTTGCAGAACATATGGTATTTAATTTGGTATAGTAATATGTGGTAATTTTTTTTAAAGGTTTTATTGGGGAATCGGGGGAGGGGAACAGCGTTGGGGAATCTGGAAGGGGAACAGACAAGTTGCTGTCCTTTTGTTCTTCAGTCTAGTTGTGGAGGACATCACTGGCCCATGTTGATATCATCATTGCGCTCTTCTCGGGTGAGGCAGTCGCTTGCCAGCCATTGGATGGCTGCTCACAATGGCTCACGGCAGCTCACGAAAGTGCATGCCAGCTGCCGGCCAGCCCCACTGCAGCCTATGGCTTCACCAGTGACTCACAGCAGCCCAGCTCCAGGTCCAGCTGTTGGTCACCATCTTAGCTGTAGAGTGCGCTGGCATCACTGGCCTTCATATGTGTGATTCGAACCAGGGCCCTGCTGCTCTGAGCTGGCGTCCCAAGCCAACTCTTAACTAAGGTGCCACTCAGCCGACCCAATATGTGATAATGTTTTAATAAGATAATTATATTGGCTATGACCTTTTAAGTATTTTGTAACTTCTTTTAAAAACTATGGACTCTTATGTATATGCAGTTACATTATAAAATAATTGTCTTTTCCCTTTTTTCTGCTAGGCATACTACCCCTAAAAAACTTGCAAAGAGCATTATGTTATTATACAGGTGACCATCACTAAGAGAATTCTTCACTTTGTTACAGAAGCATTTTATAACAGATAAATTCCTAAATAGCACCTAGTAAAAAATAAACCAATATAATTTATAAGAATTTTTTCAAATTTTAAAGTATTATTTTGAAACTAATAATTTTATCCTATGGATATGGAAAAAAGAATGTGGTATATACATGTGTGTTTCAAGAGTATATGGGTACAATGAAATTCCTTTAATGTATAGGTAGAAGTTTATTTTGGTTTCAGTAAAGACCAGAACATAATGGTAACATGAATAACAGATAATAGCATCTGGCACTTTTAATATTTTAAGCCCTGAAATGTTTAGAGAACTGACAGTTGAATGAAACTGACAGCCCTAGTTATTTCTCAGCACTTTCCTTTCGAGATATTTTGAGTTTTCTCCAGATTCAGAATTTTTTTTTTTTTAAAGGGGGCACCTGGACAGGCTATTTCACTGAGAGAGACAGACAATATTTTCTGAAAATTACCAGCCAAATTAAGCAACTGTTGTGCATATGAGCTAGATAACAATGAATTAAAAATTATCGCTCAATTTCTGGTTGTGTGTATAAGTGTGTGTGAGTGTCATGTGAGGTGCCACATGGAGAGGTAGTGGAGGTGGCAATGGAAGGATGGGGGTATGGGAGCAGGAACAGACCACAACCCCATCTTCAATATTTGAATATATCACCAGGGCCACGTGTAGCCATCCCAGTCAATCTCACTGGAAATGACAAACCTGGACTAGTCCCTGTAACTGGTTGTGTGGTCACATCTTGTAGATCTAGGTCATGCTGTCCTGGTAAGCATCATAGACCACCGTTGCCTCCACCACACCCTACCATATACCATTTCTTCATTATTCTCCTTATTTCTTTCCTTTCTAACTTTTCTCAATATTCCTTAGTCATCTCCATTTTTTCTTTTTTTTTAGCTTTTCCTTCTCTCTGTTTTCTTCTTTCTCCTTTTTCCATGCTTTAGGGAAGACATGGTTCATTAATTTCCACATGACCAAGGACCAACAAATTTACCTCCTTGAGTATCAATTTTCTCCTCTAAGAACTTTAATAATAATCCTGCTTCTCCGGATTTTTAAGATAATGAGACACTGAATATAACGATCCTTTATCTTTATTCTTACTGAATGTGGTATCCTTCTGCTAACTTTGCAACAAGGACATTGAATGCAAACTACTTTTTCAAAATAGTACCTGTCAAGTATCACATTTCTCATTTTTAAGATTTAGAACAGGATGTGAAAAATATTCTCTATTAGTAGGTTACCTTGGCATGGATGAAGGAACAAAGAACAAAAGGTGAGAAATTGTACTTAGGAGTTACAGCGATCCAGAAGCACTCTTGTGTGTGCCCCCAGTGGCTATAGCTTTCCCCAGCAATGAGTCACCCATGTTCAGATAACTGTGATAACAAGCACTAAGCTTAAAAATATTTTGTCAACTCAAACCTAGGGCAAGCACTTTGACTCCAAGAACTCATTTAGTATCTCCAAATTCGTCTCTGTTATTTTTAATTTTCCAGTTTCTAAATTCCAGATTTCAGTATACCTAGGTTTCAAATTGTAGCAGTAAAAGTCTGTATACTGTCAGACCTGAAGTAAGTCATTCCGAAAAGAGTGGAAATCTAATCTAAACAAATTCATTTGCTTGGAATTTGCTAGGAAATAAAACACAGTCAAAGGTGTATAAGCATTAGATAAAAACACACTCCAGTGAATCCATAAAACGGCCCAGGTGAATCCAGATGATTTTTTGGAATTATGCAAAAAAATAAGTTTGTTACGAGATCTCATTTTCTGGCTGAGTGATAAGAAGTGTAGCCAAGGAGGTCCCTGAGGTACTAACTAGACCTCCAAATGGAAGAAGTCTCTCAGGCTATAAAAGATGCAATGTTGACATTGCTGCTAAGGGCACAAAATTATAACCAGTGCCAAACAACCCAAGACCCTAGATGGAAATCAGAGCTCACTTATTGCAAATTTGCTTCATGAGGACTCAGAACTGGATCTGTATGTCTGACACTGTGTACGAAGAGAAAGGAGATTTCTGGTGAACATTGAGCATGGCCCATTTATCGCAGTCAAAAGGATGAGGACAGAAAATCTGAGTCCCACCCTGCACATGACCTTGAGATACTCTCAAACATGGTGGGTTTTATCCTAGTAAGATTCATCCAAGAATAAGGATGCAGTTGTGTTAACATTGTAAAGCATTGTTCTTCATGTGCATATGACTTTTCAGAACCCTATGAACAGATTTTGTAACTAGGATTAGGTTCCCTGTCAGCGGTGTGTGTGTGGGGGGAAGGGGCATATGCCATAATCCTATCAGCAATCGACTGGCTGAAGACTAAGCAATCTTGTGAATTGGAGGGTAAAATCTCACCTTTTCTAAAGCTGACTTATATGGAACAATTTTTATCTCATCGTGATTGTGCTTGATCAGTTAATGTTAATATCAACAGATTGTACATTATAAAAATAGATGAAGTCAGGTGTAACTTCTATTCTTTTGCACAAGACAGAATGGTGGAGGGGTGGAATGGAGGAAAAGAATATATGTTTGTCATTCTGTGGTCATTACTTAGGGTAAACCAACCTGTTATACTTTGCAGATGTCAGTTTTGTATTTATTAAAGTCAAGCATATTGTAAGAAACTGTTCTAAAAAGTTTATGATAGATTAGGTATGACCATCCTTCAATACTTTAGGTGAATTTAAAAAAACGAAGCAGAATAAAGTGATTAAGGCCAGTATGACAGAATCTAATCAGAAGCTGCTGTTGTATAAATTTTCCTCTCTCTTTTCTGTGATGGTATGTGTGGTCATCACCCAGAGCCTGCCTTGGGTCCTTGGCGGGAGGGGGTGGGGTGTTCTATCCCCAATCATGCCACATAGAGTTGGCCATTCCTTCCTTTCTATGTTCTGTGCCTTCTCTTACTACTCCAGTTATCAGAGTATTTGTTTATGCATTGGTTTTCCTACCAGATTCTGAGCATACATGTTGTGGAAGCATGTCCTATTTGGTACTGCATCCTCAGGACCTATCTTACAGCCTGGACATAGAGATGCCAGTGAAAAAGTGTGCTCATGGAAGGAAGGAAGAAAAGAAGGGAGGAAGGGAAAATTGGAAGCAACCCAATCATGCAATCACTACTGGTTATGTCAACTTATGCTCTGAGATGTTAAAGCATATGTTAAAATCAAATTAGTCTTCCCCCAAAAGTCTCTGAACTTCAAAAAGCTGAAAAAGGTGGTGCACACTTCCAAAGAGAATGGCTATTTCACTTCTTTAAACATGTAAACTGGCAAGTATCAATACCTTGCCTGACAAACAGAAAAACAGAATCACTTATAATAATTGGGGTCATATTTGCAATGATATAGAGTCTAAACCACAGAGGGTTCTTTTGAATGACACTAAGTCATGCTAGTCAGGCCAAGCTGGGTGGCTCAAACTATGTGGCTGAAGGCTACATGAATTTCTGCATAGTCACACCATCTGGCTTTCAAGGGTGAAACCACCTCCAAGGTTTGTCCTTGTCCATGTCCTTGACTTTGGCATTGATCAACTCAGACATCCAACATTCATGATCCAATAACTCAGATAATGACTCTATACAGTAATCCTTCAGCATCTGCAGGAGATTGGTTCCAGGACCCTCCACAGATACCAAAATCCATGGATGCATAAGTCCCTTATATAAAATGGCATAGTATTTGCACATAATCTACACACATCCTCCTCTATATTTTAAATCATCTCTAGATTACATACATTACCCAATACAATGTAAACAATATGTAAATAGTTTTTATACTGTATAGTTTAGAGAATAATGACAAGAAAAAAAGTCTACATGTTCAGTTCAGACACAACTATCGTAAGTTTAACACGTCAGCAACAATGTAACTTTTTTTCTGAATATTTGCTATCCCCAGGTGGTTGAATCTGCAGATGTGGAACCCGTGGATAAGGAAGGCCAACTGTACACAGTTATGTTAACACAGTGCCTTCAGAAAACCAAGGAAATGAATTTGACATGATTCTTATTTGTCTCTGAATTGATTTTATTTCTATCTTCTGGTGCAGAAAGAATTCTTAAGCTGGCATTTTAGTGTTAAGTGATACATTGCCCCTTACAGGCTACCATACCTGAAGGGATATATAATATAATATCTCATGCAGTGCACACAACTGCAGCCATAATAGGGATAAAATTCACTATAAGAACATGTCATTTTAGGCAAGTGACAGGAAAAGCTGGATTCATTTATAAATCTCTTCTAAAATAGAAAATGATCACTTTACCAAAATCTAAAACAAGGTACAGAATTATGTATTATCTAAACAGGAATGTGAAAAATAATTTAGGAGGAAAAAGCTAGTAATACTCTCCAATCATGCTCTGTCTTAAACTTATTGACATATTGAAACAATACCTCTTTCTCCTCCTCTGTCTTCCCATGAGTTTTGCTATAGTTGATAGGAGTATCCCAGCCCTCTTGATCACAGAAAGCCTGATAGAATGCTGCATTGACCAAAATGCTGCTTGTTTTGAATGGGGAAGAGGAAGGAGTTGGAACAGAAGTGTTAGAGGAAGTTAGGGATGCAGCTTTGTCCAGGATTCGATTTTTTTTCATGCTTAAGTCCAATGTGCCATTTTCATCCACTTCTATCTCGGCTCCCTGGTATACAATAGGAAACAGAAAAACATTTAAACAGTTTGCAGTTATAGCCTAGCCATGTGGGGCTTTTAAGGGATAATTTTAAATACAAGCTTTTTCGTAAGTATAGCTGATTTTAAATATAGCTCTCTGACTTTCTGTGGCTAGTGTTCAGTTCTTACGCAGACTTTTAAGAGCAGCCCCATTAGTGAGCTTCGTGTTTCTAGGTTTAAACAAAGTAAGTCTAATATAAATAAGATGTTCCAAATACTAAATATATTGGCTAAACCTGTTATACATATTTTTAAGTTTAGCTTTAAATCTTCTTTGCTAGTTTACAGAATTCTCACTCCCAATTCATCATTTAAAGCATTAATACTTGAGCTTATAAAAAGGCACAAAACTACTTCCCTTCCCCTCTAATCACAATATTACTTTAACATGAGAAATATGCAAAATTAATCAGCTGAAAGGGAAATTTTATTGGAATATTAGATCAATATGAAAGTAGCATTTTACTTTGGGTTATTTGAACCAGAATAGCTTTGTTGAATTGTGTGTGTGAGGGGGGCAGGTTGGGAGCAGCAGACATGCAAACCATAATTCACTCTGGGGGCCTTTAGATGGCAACTGCCCGAATAACTGCCCAGAGTTTAAGTTGTACAGTGAAAACTTTAGAATAAAGATGGTTATTTTCTAGGTACTTAGTATGAGGCTGAAAACTAATTCTCCTTACATTTCTTTTTGGGATATCTTTGGCTACGCTTTTCGTTGTTGTTGTTTTTTAGGTTTATGTCCCAACAAACTGTCCATGTGCTTGGATACTTCACAATGGACATGCTATAGGATGCTTTTACGGCATCATAAATTGTGAACATTGCCAAACAACAATTCTTAGAATTTGGGAAGAACACACTTGTCATTTTCCTAAGTGGGTCAAATGAATAGCTTTCTGGCATTTTCACCATCATCCATCATCAATTTATATTTAACTTCTGGATACCTTCTCCACTCCTTTTCCTTTTTGCTGGCAAAGCAGGAGTCTTCTTTGGATGTGTTAGCATGTGGAAACAGTTACTTGCCCGGGGATTTATTTTAACTACCCATTTATACTGTGCCCACACCTCTCCACCATCCCCCATCCTTGCTCAACAGCTGCCATTGAGGTGTGGCCCACAGTAGCTGGGCTCAGTGCTTACTCACTGTTTGCCCCTGATTTAGAAAATAAAAGCACCTCTTCTGTTTGCTTGTTTTACCTGTGAAATTCCTATTTTTCAGTCTCTAAGCCTATGAGATAGATATGTTTTATTATATTTGTGGGAGGTAAATATACCTCTAATATGGTTGTACTAAGATGCTTTGGCCATATATTTCTGTCCTTTTTAGTAATAGTTTAATCTCCTGTGATAGTTTTAAGCCCTGAATTTGACAGTACAGCTTATCCAGGATAATAACTTAGTAACCACAACATCTTATGCCATCTGTATAAAATCAAATACATTTTTATACCAGCATTAATAAACCTTGGTTACAAAAATCCAAGATATTAACCATATCAATGCCACATGATCTCTTTGTGATATAATAATATATTCTGCCATGAGCATATCAAAACAATTTTGGCTTCATAGCTGATATGTAACTGAAGCAATGAAATATAGCTATAATAATCAAGTTTAATAACCAATGTAAAGTAAATTGCTAAATACTGTAGTTGCTGACATTTTTCATAAAAAAATAAAAACTTGGGTTAAGACTGCACATCCAACATGCACATAAAATTCCAGACCTCTGTGACAGATGGCTTAGGAAAAAGAAGCCATGTGACTGGGCTGCAGAGTTTTATAGTACAAAACCCATAAATAGTGCTGATTTGATTTCACTGAAAAAAATATCAATTATTCCAAGGCGACACTAATATATATTTTAGTTTTTACAGAAAATAATTCCAAATAGTAAATTTTAAAAAAAATTGGAGTTGTTATAATTATATATCTTGACTAATCATGTGCTGGTTGAAAAAAAAAATCCCTCCTAATGTTTAAAAGAGGGGCTTTTTACAGCCTGAGCCCAAGCCGGCTGCTCAGAGCACCTGACTTCACTGGAGAGAGCTGAGCTGCACGTTTGGGTAGCAGGGTACAGATGGGCTTTAAGTGAGCACACAGATGCATTCAACAATTACACACAGTACCAGAAAAGGGTCCCTTTCTGCCCATAGATGGGTGGATCACACGTTTACTGCATAGATTTTTATTCAGTGCAGTATCAATAGAATCACTTGTCTCTGTGCTTGAAACTCCAAATGGCAGGACAAGGAGAGGGTAGTGGGGAGGCTGCTGAAGCAGGCAGCAATAGCTCTACAGCTGACACGGAGCCCTGCCCCTCAAGACTTTTAATATTATAATTTCTCAGAGTGCTATTTGGGATCCTTATTTTATTTATTTAAATTAAAGTTTTAAGATTTCTTTTGAGGGTAGGCAAAGGTCTAACACTATTCACGTACTTTCCAAGTTTTGAGCATATCAAAGACCATTTATTTCATCTACTTTCAAGCTTCAGGTGATACCTATGATTTATTTATGCATTAAGTTGTTGAGAAAGCACTTAATATTTTCAAGCTACTATATTTTGGGGAAAAGAAAATGGAAAAACTATGTTGTTTCTGCCTTCAAGGAACTTATTTTATGCATATAAGATTTATAGTGAAAGGTAATTTAATAAATACATTACAAATTATTATTTAGCTGAAAATTGAGATAACTATTCATTATAATCCTTATCTGTACTATAAAATAAGAAGTGTCTCAGTTGTCCATCAACAAAGAAATAATTACTGAAATTATGCTACCTCTATTTAATGGCACATTATGTGACCACTAAAATAGTTATGAGGACTTTGTAGCAACATGGAAAAGACATATCACTGAAAACAGAAAACAACCTAGCATTCCTACTATGCTTCCAAGTAGGAAAAATAGATAGAAATTTGTTTCCTGAAGAAGAACAAAAAGGAAACTATAGAAATTATTGTACTTATATTTAGAGAATAGGCTTGTGGCTATTTTCCTTTGATACTTTCTAGGCAAATGATGATATTACACTGTTTCAACAATTAAAATTTTTACCATACATTCAAAGATGGTGATGAAGTTAAAAAAAAGCAAATTTATAATTTTTATTTTAAATGTTCTGATTATGAAAATCATTAATTTTCAAATATTGATAGAATAAGAGAGCATTGTTTTCTTTTTTGGCAAGTTTTCCATTAATACAAGATAGATCACCCGCCATCTTTTCTTTTATGACTTGGCTAAAAGGAAGTGTAAAATGAAGTGTCCCTCAGACTAGGTTTCTGCTGTAATTAACCCTGGCTTTCATCTCTCCACTCATTTGTTCATTCTTGCTTCAGGGTATTTGTTTGGGGAGCATCTTTCCAGGATTGAAAGCTATCTGAAATATGTTTTCAAAGCAGGCAGGGTATTAACAATAAATAAATAAAATGAAAACAGCTAATTGTTACTAAATAGTAATTGAGTATTAAAACTATTAAATTAAGAATATAAATTTGTTAAATGTTCTCAATGTACATAGAATGAAATTCAGAGGAGAAATGTGTCTGTCATAAGGTATCAAATTAAAATGAAATTTCCCAAAAATCTTTGTCTGGGACTTGGAATTATAGTCAGTGAAAACTGTTGGGTGGGCCAGCAGTCTGTATACCACGTAATGACAAGATCTTTAAGGAGATAAAAACAGGCATTAATTCAAATTTCAGCTCCCAAAGTTACAGTTGTGCCACTAGAAGAATATTATTTAATACCTCTGTACTATTGTTTTTTTCATCTGCAAAATGAGATAATAACTTAATATCTACTTCACAGAGTTTCTAGAAGGACTAAAAAGCATTAATGTGGGCAAAATGCTTATTTACAGTGCCTGGTACATAATAGGTATATAATAAATGACAACTAATAATAATAATTTGTTTGGGTTTTTGCATACCAAAAGAGACATGTCCCTATACTGCTATATACAGAGGTAAAGCATCAGTTACTAAATATCTACTTTTCCCTACACAGGTATTAGTCAGCTCCTTGAAATCTTTGACCAGAGTCCTTCATAACATTTCATTCACAGTATACAGTATAATCTGTCTTGATGTTAAAGTCACCAGAAAGGCCACTTTTGGATTCTAACCATCCTTAGAGCCACCAGGCTATTTCTGATATCAGGCAGCAAGAATGGTGATGTGATATCATGCTGTTTCTAGGCCTTGTTCAAGCACAAAACAGACTTTGAACTTTAAACATTTCAAGCAAGTGTCAATTTTTTGTTTTCTTTTAAGGCACGCTGTGCATATGCCACTTTGTCTAAACAGGTGGGGAAAACACCAAAACAAACAACAGAATGCTTGGCAAGCAGCAGTGATTAGGATAAAGATAGACTGTGAAGCGTGTTTCTACCTCTGTTGATGAGGGTGGGAGGAAGGACGGAAAATGGGGAGTGTCTCTGACAAGTGCTGGCACAGGCTTTCAGGAGGCTGGAAGAAAGCGCTCAGCAAACTCAACAAACGGAGGATGTTCATTCTGTCCCATTGACCGAATGCTGGGATCTTATCAGTAGCAGCAGTCACCAGACCAAAGGGGAAGGCTGTGGTTTATACATGTTTTACAAACTCATATTAATTCCAAATTAAAATGAAGGACATTATAGAAATCTTAGAAGCAATGAAAGTACTAGAATCAAGATGGCTCATACTTCAGACAAAACTAACTTTAACTATTATGATATATGCTAAGTATTGATATTACTATTTTTTTCTCCTGACTAGATTCCTCAAAGAGATGTTTAATACACATATAGGTTATCTTTTGCAGTTTAGATATGTTATGTAATGCTGGATTGTATTAACAAATAATTCCTTTAAAAATTAATGTTCAGAATATAATGGAGTTGAGTTTGGGCAGTAACGGGCCAGGTTAGCACTGATATCCTCAGCATAGTGTTGGGAAGGGGCTGATGAAGGGAGCGTTTTAGTATTAGGTGGATAACCTATTGATGCTGAGAAGCTTCGGAAGGAGAACACTTTAGAATATCCATTATCATCTGTCCTTCATTGTTTTTAGTGTGTACAAACTCAGAGTTCTCTTGTCCCTCTGAAAATGGCCTCTGCTTCCTTTATCTTCCACAAGAGTAGAAATTTTGCAAATCACAAATTCAGATCTCTTACTAAACTTGGAATCAGTTGAGAAAAAAAAATGTGTATTAGTCGCAAGTAGGTATGAAGGAAATTTTGAGGTTAGTGTCCTTAGGCTTAATTTTTAAAAGGCTATGCCTGTGTGACATCATGATCTGTAATTTGTTCTTCTATTAGGCTCTCTAAGCTACTTCATAGAAACTGATTATGTGACAGAAAGGACTGGATGGAGACAAACAGAAAATAAGAAATCAGCCTTTACTTACATTCTGATCAAATTTCCTGCCATGTCACCTATGCCTCCTCTGGACATGAGAAATGTTATCTCTGAAAACCTATAGCTCTTTACCTAAAATGACCATTTCTTTGGTTCCACTTTGTCTGTACGCTTAAAAGCAGGGCCTGTGACGGAATCTAACCTGGACTTAAGCAGTCCAGAACTTAAAGACCTCTTGGTTGGTATAGCTAAGAGTCCATCTGCCAGGCTGTCTCTCTAGTTAAATAAAAAATTATTGGCTATAGAAGTCAAGAGTAGGGAAAAGCTGTATATCTCTACATCCTTTGTTCTAAATAGGGAAATCAAGACATCTATGGATTTTTTTGCCACCAGAAATAAACATATTAACAACTTGACATGGAGGGAAAAAATCATAGTGGAAAGAGAATCAGGCTAATATTCAATGTGGAGGGGAAGATTATTTATTCTTAAGTAGAAGGCACAGAGCAAAGTGCAACCCTGACAACAGAAATGGCCCACATTGGGTACTGTTTGATCAGAGACCATTTTTCAGGATTAATTACTTTGCATTTTCTCGTTGTTTTTTTTTTAACAATACTTATTTTTTGTGGTTTTGGAATTTATGAGGTTCTCGTCTATATTTAGAAATAGGATCCAACTAGGACAGAGTTCTGCAAATTGTTACAGTTGTGTGCAAATGCATGCTTGGAAGAAGGATTCTGCACAAAATGACATTGTGGGGTGCCATATTTATGCTATTTTAATAATCACTATGTCAAATGAGACAATTTTCATGGGAAAATGGTTTTTAAAACTGCCAGAACAACAAACTTCTTCTAAAAGTCAATCTGTGCGCATTCTATCTCTTCCATCCTCATCATCAAATCAATGGTTTGGCTTCTGCAGTTAAGACTTGGTTGGTGAGCAAAGTAAACAGAAACAGTCTCATAGATATAGAGAAAAAACTGATGGTTGCTAGGTGGGGATGGGGATGAAGGAGAAGGGGAAGGGATTAGACAGCAAAAATAGGTAACTACAATATTGCCACAGGGATATGAAAGACAGTTCGGGGAATATAGTTAATAATGTAAATATTTTGTGGGGTGTCAGATAGTCACATGTCTTGTTAGGGAGACCACTTCATGGATGGAGTAGAGGCTTGATCACTGCACGTATACCTGAAATTGATGTTGTATAATATTGTATGCCAGTTGTAATTGAATATATAGATAGTCACAGGATGTGGAGTATACTGTGGAAGGGAGTCAAGGGAATTGTAATAGATTTGTATGATATGGCAGGGGGGAGTGGGGTGGAGAATTGGGGGAGGAGGGTTGTCACTTTGAGGGGTAAAAAGTATAACTATTGCACGGCATTGTACACCTGAAACTAATTTTAAAAAAAGAAAGATGTTTATTTCACAATAAAAGAATTAAAAAAGAAAAAAAAAAAGAAGACTTGTTTAGAAGTTTGGAGGCTGAGGCCTGCAGTGGAATTCTTGTACCCTGCGCAGGTGTATCTGCTCTATAGGACAACCCTGGCACAGAGTGCTCCCAACAGGAACATAAAAACATACACAGGAAATTGGGTATTTGAATGTTTGAAATGTGCAGATTTAACAGTCACTTTTCTGAAGAGAAGTGTATTTTAAAAGAGAAAAACATCTATTGATAAGGGGAAATGCCTTCAAATTTTAGTCATCTTTGTTTGATTTATTTTTTGGCTTTAGCAATTAGTAGAACATGGAACATGTAAAGGTTAAAGGCAGATTTCTGAGGAACAAAAAAATCTACATGTGCAGATGGAAAGCATTCAGCCTAGAACCATTTACTCAAATGATGTAAGTAGCACTAATCATTATAATATTGATATTTTTATTTTCATAGAATAGTCTATACAAACAAATAATAAAGTCATAAGAAGCAAGATATTTTAGTATTTCTCCAAATAGCTGCATATTAGAATATTCCTTTAAAAAGGAAAAATTTACTCAGGTTTTTACAGATAAATTTAAAAATAACTAAAGGTGCATTTTAAAGTACCCTAGATCATTTATTTATGTAAATAATTTTTTACTTTGATTTCTTTGTATTTGGATAGCTTGGTATTTTCTTTGTTTTTTAGAGGGTGTGTTTTTCTTTGTTTAAGAACCTCATTTGTTTAAAAATTGTTTTTGAGTGGTTTTTGGCCACCAACTCTTCCTGGGGCTTACTTGGCTCAGATTTGTCCAGAAGCTAATTCTGATTCTTCTGTCAAATGCTCCATGACACTATATTCCCACTCTCCTGAAGGCCTGGCACAGCACAGGTGAGCAGCTGACCACCACAGGGATGGGGCTGCGCTTAAAGGGAAAAAGAGAGCTATATCCTTTAATTGCCTGAGTCTCAGGGTTAGAGTTTAACCCAGGGCATCTTCCACTTAAAGCAGGGCTAAAATCCCTTTTCCAAATAAGCTTGCACACTTTATTTCAGCTGGCGTTAGCCATCTAAGTGGGGAAGTAATTTATTTTAACTGAGCCCTTTGTGTAGCTAAGAGTTACTGGCCTCTGGCTGATGACAGGAGCAGCTCCTACCCTTCCTCCAAGGATCCATGTGATTGTAATGATCAATCCTCCTCCTCAAAAGGCAAGACTTGGAGGATTCTGTTTCTTGTTTTCATCAAGGTATCATAAACATGGATATGGACTTGCTGTTAGTTGGAAAGGCAAGGTTATTGGAGATATGTGATTAACTTCCAGGGCTTCAGAAACATGGCATCCTCATAAATTTCACAGAATTTGATTTTGGATTTGAATGCCTTCAGTTCTCAAGTCCCCTTCAACTATCTTTTTGATTTACTATGTGTCCTTTGAGAATTCTATGGCAATTTAGGCTATCTTACGTTACACAGTAGGAACATGTGCAATAATAGTTTCATGAGTCAATGTTGCAAATGTTTTTCAAGTCACTGCTTAATCCAACATTTCCCACCATCTTTGATTTTCAGACAGCAAAAAGCTTCCATCGTTCAGACCGATTTGAATGGCAATCATCTTTTATTGTGTGCCAAACTCCTCAAGAAAAAATAGGTTTGAAATCTAAAAATCTCCCCAATGAGTCTCCATAACTCCCTTCTCCCTCAACGTTGGTACACTACCCTCAAGAACAGCCACTCTTTCACTCTTCCTGGAACCCTCCAAACTCAATCCTGCCAGTCAGTGTTCTTCTGAGCCTCTTCCTAAGACAAGGAGGAGCTGTGGGGCTTGGGCGGGGGTGGGGGGGTAGGGTGGGGACGGCGTGGTAGTGAATGTGGTTAGGAACATGAAAGGCAGTTTATTCTCATGGTTCAGTCTCTGGCCCACCCTCCAGGCTCTTGGACTGGCCTACCTTGGCATGCAGGCTCTGTGGTTTGTTGGAAAGGATGTCTGCAGCTTCCCTGCAGCGGGTGGAAAGGTTCAGGATGGCAGCAGCTGCCGCTATGTGGGTGTCTTCACTACACTGACCGTAGCTGTAAGAGCTGGCACGGCAAGGGCTCTGTGTGTGGGCGCCTGCACTAGGCAGTCGATTAGGAAATTTCCCTGGATTTGAAAAACGCCTTGCTGTTGAAAAGAGATTTGATTAGCAATTGCATGTATGTGGTTTTAGTCATTAAATTGATTTGTTTTAAAGATATAACTTCTTGCATTGAAATATGTGAAGAATAAGTTAAAACATCATCCATTATCCATTGGTACATTAAATGAAGGTTATTCAGATTGGTTTTCACAGAAGTTCACAGATCAAATGATGTGATTGCTGAGAAAGAATGCCTATTCTCTTAATATTTTTTGTATTTATATTTTTTATGACAAAAACTCCATAACTAATGTTATGGGGCAGGTGCACTAGCAACGTTTGTGGCAAAAATTGTATATGAAAAACCACACTAACAAAAAAAAATCATGGACTATAGAGGCATAAGGCTTGTACATGTACAAACTATGTATGTGTGAGAGCCAGTAATTCTAGTACACAAAAAATGTATCCTTTCGATATTTACTTTCACAATAACAAGTTATATTTAGACATAGAATTTCATTTTTATTATTTGATATGCAGGTTATCTTTACTTAAACCAGTAGAAGTTGTTCTTCATCTAACTAGATGGAACTAAATAGATGGCAGAGCCTTTAATGAGCTGGCTGGCATTTTGCATATTTAGGTAGAGCACATTGAGTAAAGGATGTAGAAAATGTTCTCAAGGTGAATAGAAAGGCAATTTACTTATCAAGGCTGAGCTTCTGTTTTATGTTTCTGTCATGGCTACAATGGCATTGCTGAGAGATAGAATTGAACATATTTCTCTTCACTGTGGGTGTTAGTACGCATCACTCAAGATTATAGAAGAAACACCCAAGATTTAATGTGGGATCATATAAAAGCATTTAGTTACTATTTTGCTGTAAATATCGTTTATTTTAAATATTTGATCATTGTTTTCCTTCAAACAAAATTTAAAACATTACCAAATGCTATGCCTATAATTATAAAAATATGAAACTTCACTGTTTTGCATTTTTAAACCAATATTCATATTATGAGTCTATATATTATCCTTATTAACTAGCTTCACTTGAATTAAACATATATATGTGTGTATATTTTGTGTATATATAATAAAACTGTATAAAACTATACATAAAATGTATGAATAGATAGATATGAAATATATTGTGTGTGTGTGTGTGTGTGTGTGTGTAATTTTTTTTTCCCTGCAGATTTTCAGAGTTATTAGTGTTGGCTGGGACCTATTTTTGGTAAGAATAGGTAAAGTATCTTTTGGAGTATAATGTATTTCTTATTGATGGGCAAACTCCTTTCAAGTCTGTTTATTCACTGCTGGGTTTTACATGGCATTCTTGTTCTTTGAAAGAAGTGATCAGCATCACAGAGTGAAGCACATACTCTGTATCCTAAGAGCACTCAGTCTAGGTAACTGGTGTGAGATCAAAGGGATTCCATGGAATTCTAAAATGTATAAAATTCATGGTCTATGGTGGACGCAAAATAGGGAATTATTTCTCTTCTTTCCTTATGATTAAGTTATCATAATGCAGAAATTATTCCTGGATATATTTCCAACATTTACTTTCTCTCTTTTTCATTAGAGTATTCAAGGACTCTAAACAACTTGAAGAAATGTGTTAGTAAAAACACCAAGTTTCATATGTTGTAGCATGTTTGCGTTATGAACACATCTTCTAGGTGAATGTGTTAGCATTAGAGTATTAACGCATTTTAAATGTTTCCATATCAATTCTTAAATTTGTGGATAAACATCTCTACCGCCACACACATTTTTTTCTAGTAAAAAAATCGATTCCTAAATGGTGAATTTCTTCTTAGACTTTTCACTTTTCCCCTACCTTCAGCCTGAATGTGTTTGCTGATTTAAGTAATGTTTTAAGTAGATTTTCAATATTTTATCTATTAAATTTCCATAGTTTCAATATGAAATAAATTACTTTATTATAATAGCTATTATAGTTTTCAATATATTAATCACAATCCCAGCCAAATATAAATGAAATATGTCTTTAAAACTACTGTATTTAGATTCAATAATGGCACCATACTTGTAGAATAATTAATGTATTAATTATTCACCATATTCAGTGTAACTTTATGTAAAATCAGTAACGCTGATCATTTTATCATTGTTTATTTTATTTCATTGTACAATGTGTTTTCTCTCCTTCCAGCAGTAAGTAGCATACTTGAGTATATGCATTCCCCCTCAGCACATACATATACATTATGCATTTTTTTGAATAAGTATTAGAATTCAAAGCTTACATTCAGGAAATGGTGGTGTTTCCTGTCCTTGGACTGTTTGTATGAGGGGGCGTTTACCAAAAACCTGGGCATCGAAGCTGGCATAATCAAATGGTACTTTTCCAAATTTCTCTTGCTCTTTTGACATCGTGGCTCTGGGAGAGGTGATGGCTTGTGATCGGAAATTGAATTCAATTTGCTTCACCAAGCCTGTCCTGAAGAGTTCAAAAGAAATGTGATGAAACTATGGGTGAGTGTATTAGCATCAGAATTTAAAGCAGGTCAGGTGTGTCATGCCTGTAGGTACTCGTAGAGACACTACTCAGTGGAAAGGAGCTGTCGTCACAGCATGACAGAGCAGAGAGCTCTGCACCAGGAGTAAGAGGATAGGGAGGAAGCACTTTGGGCTCTGGTGGTTAAGGTGAGGCTACAGTGAAAGGGAGATGTGCAATCTTCCATCTACCTTACGTAAATGCCATAAGGATCAATTATTTGATATATGTCAGCACTGTGAGCTCCTTAGAGAAAAGTGCCATATAATTATCATTAGGGCACTGACAAGGTGTGCACATTCCACTTCTCAGGGCTGTCAACCAAACTGGCAGTGAAAAATCATGATTGTAACTAGTGAGAAAAAGTCATATTCTGTTCAGAAGAAGTGATGCCGAGGTCTGTCTGCTCTGTTCAGCAGAACTGGCAGGAGCCTAACACCTAAAAGGGGCAGCATAGGTACCAAAAATTTGATTCCTAAATTGTGAGTTTCTTTTTAGGCTTCTTGCCTTCCTTGCTAACTTCAGTTTGAGTGTTTTTGTTAATTCTAATAATATTTTAAATAGTATTTCAATATTTTATATATTAAATTGCCATTATTTCAGTATGAATCAAAATTACTGTATTGTAATAATCATATTTTCAACAAAACTATCCCAATCTAAGCTAAATGTCAATTCAATATTCCTTTAAAATTATTATATTTGGATTAAACAAGGCATCAATAAACAGATGAAAAACTACCATTTATGACAACATGGATGGATCATGACATATTATGGTAAGCATATTAAGTCAGACAGAAAACATCAAGAACCATATGACTGCACTCACATGTGGGATATAAAACTGAAAGCAACAAAAGAACAAGACAAACAGACAAAGGAACAAAAACTCATAGACACAGACAACAGTTATTGGCTACCAGAGAGAGGGTAAGAGGGGTATGGCAGAAGAAGGCAAAGGGGGTCGAATATGGTGATGGAAGGAGAATGACTCCGGGTGGTGAGCACACAATATGATATATAGATGCTGTATTATAGAAATGTACACCTGAAATTTATATAATTTTACTAATCAATTTCACCCCAATAAATTTAATATAAAAGAAACTTAAAAAAAACATAAAGGCATAATATTTTTATAGTGCCAATTACAGCCAAGGAGAACACAAATGTGCTGTGGTCTAATGGCAAGCCAACATAAAAAAAATACCTTTATTTTATTTGCAATATATTGCTTAATAGAATTATATCAAAAAATATATATTTGTATGTTTTGTATTCTACCAAATCAAATCTGACCCATCAGAATGTCAAAGTTTTGATGATTTTTTTTGGATTTGGTAAAAAAGTTTTTAGCTGAAACATAAAAATATTTGAGTGATTAGTTGATCTTGTTATTGTATATATGACTTGGTCAATACTCCTAATGTTGCATATGTGTTCTAGTCTAAAACAATATTTATTTTTTAAGAAATGAGAAAAATAAAACTCAATGTTATTTCTATATTTGATAAATAATCTACTTGGAGAGAAACTAGAGAATACAGTAATATTAAAATCTTGTTATAAGATTTAAAATTGCTAGTTATTCAGGAATTCATGTTTTTCACTTGACATATAGTCTTCACTCATATGATTTGAATGCAAATTTTGATTCTTAATTAAGTATATAGATGCAGATATTAAGGAAAGTCATATCACAAAAATATTCCTACTATTTTGCATTTTAATGTGCAGTAAGAACAATGAAGATCTGGTCATGTTTTAATCCTGAAATCACTTGTTTCATGTATATTATTTTTATATTACATCACATGAAGTGATAACATACATAGTTTATTATTTAGCTATAAGTGAGGTCTTCCAAACTACTATATATTGTGAATATCTAGGACCAATAGGAAATATTTTATCAATAACTTATAACTCATGGGATAAATTTTTGTTTTAAAGAAACTATATGTATATGTGGAACAGAAGGATGAATACATAACATCACATAATTTGAGTGGGTATGAGTGATTTATGATGGCATTTTCTCTGGGCAGAAAGGTTAAGTCAATCATAAGGAAAAACTTACCTGACCAGTGGGATGGGTTTTATTTATTGTTGCAGAATTTTGATTAATATATGTTATCATATACTTTATTTCTTTCAGATTCATTCACATTGTGTTGACTTTGCATACAGATTAATTTCAAGTGAAACTTCTGGAGAGTCTAGAATTCCATTAAGTGACAGTATGATCGACTGGACCAGCCTCTCAAATGGATATTGGTAGCTGAGAATGAGGCCATAGTGAACTGGCACCTGAGGAGTGACAGAGCCATTGTGTAGGAGCATGGCATGAATAGAGTATCAGGGACATCATAGGAGGGTCATACCTGTGAATCTCATCAGGACACTGCTCGGTTTGGGGAGAATCAAGCTGACTTTTGTCTTGGGACATTGCCAATTTTTCAGCTGCAGCAATTGGACAACCAGAAAGACTGTTTTTTTAAAAAAAATAAAAGTGGGAGGATTTGAGTTAAAAAGATTTGCTTTGGCATGTACCTCACAACATACTTGGTATACACTAAATGTTAATTCATGTTAATAGTTCCCTTAGCACCATTCTCATACCAAGAAGATCCGAAAGTGTCCCTCAACTCCATCTCAGAGATGATAGATAACAAACTCATTTTTTAATTAAAATATAATATAAAGAAGAAATAACTAAATTATTCTGAAACTTCATAATATTTTAGGTGGAATGTGCTTACTCCAATTGCAATGTGTCCAACTATAAATGTTAGCATGATAGTTCCATGATTTATCTAAGGATATTTAGCAAAATGGTAGGGACTTAGTTTGATATCATAGTTTAAATTGAAAGAATAGAATATGAAGCCTTCTGGCAATATGCTTATAAATCAAATAGTATCTCAAGACCATATAATCTATACATGATATAAAATACACATAAAACAATAAGCATTTCACCAAAAATATTTATATATACACAGTACATTTGTACATAAATGCACACTTGTGTTTTTTAGTTGTGATCTCAATGAGATGACTCTCAAAGAAATGAAATAATTTTCATTTTCATTCTGGTTTACACAGTATATTGAAGCCCTTTTGGTACCTTTTAAATGCTAATTGAATGGGATTCAAGATAACCTATAAGCAACTCTTTTCAATGTCAAAATAGCTATGATGATAGTCCATAGCAAAAGAGAACATGTTCTACTTGTATGATTATATGAATGCATAACCCTAGTCTTCAAATGTAACATTTTTTTTTTGTTAGCATAATTGGCTGCTAAGTGAAAATTTCTAGGAAAGTAAATAATGAGGTCATATATATATATTTTTTTACTCTGACAAATACTTATGTATTCCAAATGGTAAGGTATTTGATACTGATCCAATAATTTTGAAAACATGTTTTTAGTTCCTTATTTTCTTGGTGGAAATTTTCTCTCACTTATTTTTGTAATGAAAAAGATGATAAACTCATCACAATTACCTCCTGTGGGTGTTGCGGTTGCTGTTCACATGCCCTCTTCCTGTGCATCCTGGGGTGGGACACTTGAGCACATTTTCATGCATGGCAAGAACTAAGCACAAAATATCACGTAATAGGAAAAAATAATATACCATAAATACATAAGACACTAACAAATTGATTTCTCAACTTTGCATTCAAATAAATTTAGTTACATAATCCATCATACTCCCTCTCCATAGACATTTGGGTTGAAATAAATGAGTACGTAAGGACTTCAAAAATTAAATTCAGCAAGTTTGTTCAAGTTTCAGTTTTTCTAAACTTCATGTTAACATTAGAGTTAAATGAGACTATTCTGCTTATATTTAACTTAAACCGAAAAGCTCATAACCTTCCTTTCACCTTTATGTGCTTTTCCTTGAAGTGAATGGAACCATTATATGTCAAATAGTAGTTCTTTCTATTGTTTCCCCACAATGTGAAGTTCTGACTATAGTTTTCTTTATTTCCTAAGAGATATCATTTTGAAACTTTGTCCATCGCCCCCTACACTCCACCCTCACTGCCATTCAATTGTTGGTGAGAGTGTGGTTGGGTGAACAATCAGGTAAAGAGTTTGTAAAACTGCTAATCCAATGGGACAGTGCTGAGATGATTAGATTCAGTACTTTAAAAAAAAATGCTTTTGAGAAGGATGATGTTGAGGACTTCCTAACACTGTGGTTTGTATGATCTAAGAGGTGTTTTAGTAAGTAGGTTCAAAAAGTAGAAGATGAGGATGTGGAGAAAAGGGAACCCTTGTGTATTGTTGGTGGGACTGCAGATTGGTGCAGCCACTATGGATAACAGTATGGAGGTACCTCAAAAAATTGAAAATGGTAGTTACCTTATGACTCAGCAATTCCACTCCTGGGTAACCAAAACACTAATTTGAGAAAATATATGCATCCCTATGCTTATTGCAGCGCTATTCACAATAGCCGAGATATGGAAACAACTGAAGTGCCAATCGATAGAAGACTGGATAAAGAAAATGTGGTATATTTACATAATGGAGTATTACTTGGCAATAAAAGAGAATGAAATATTGCCATTTGCAACATGGATGGACCTAGAAAATATTACGCTAAGTGAAGTAAGTCAGATTGAGAAAGACAAATACCGTATGATCTCACCTATATGTGAAATCTAAAGAACAGAATAAACAAGCAAATTAAACAGAAATAGACTCAGAGATTCAGGTAAAAAACTTATGGTTGCTAGATGGGAGGGAGGTGGGGGTGGGGGAGAAGGTGAAAAGATTAGAAAGTGCAAATTAGTAGTCATAATACAGTAACAGGGATATGAACTACAGTATGTGGAATATAATCAATAACATTGTAAATATTATTTAGAGTGCCAAGTGGGCACTGGACTTATCAGGGGAATCACTTCATAGACTGTATAGATATCTGAGCAATACGCTATACATCTGAAACTGAAGTAGAATAATATTGAATGTCAATTATAATTAAATTATGCATACATATAACTGCACGGGATGTGGAGTACAGCATAGGGAAGATAGTATTGTAATAGCTATATACGATGTTAGAAGGGTAGTAGATGGGGGGTTATCATTTTGTGAGAGGTATAAATATCTAACTATTACATTGCTTTGTACACCTGAAACTAATAAAAAAGAAAAAAAGTACAAGACGTGACACAGATACTTCAAAATTTAGGAGGCAGGCCTTTCTGCTTCCTTCAATTTCCTAGCACACTGCAGGGCTTTGGGTGGGGAGGCTAACTCAAGTTTGCTCTTGATCAGGGCCCTCAGCTGCTATAGGATGTCCTGGGACAACATCACAGACATCACGTGTCCCTAAGTGCAGAGTGGGCTGGGAGAACGCTGGCAATGTGATGCACTTCCCATGTTTAAATGATGCACTGAGGCTAACACTGCTTGTGGCCTCAGGAAGCTATGCCTCCAAGGGAGAAAGGACTGTGCAGTTCCACAGTGTACTAATCATGTCTTTTATTTTCTGTATTCTGATACTTGGACATCTAGGACTTGCTAACCCTGAAGAGACTGCCCCTCCCAGGGATACCTAATTCCTAGCAATAATAAATACTTTAGAGATACAACAAACCAATTCTGAGCCCTCAGCCAACTGCCTCCTTCATGGGACTCTTCAGGACACTCTCTACCTGCTGTAATCCCCAAGAGCCAGGAACCAGACAATTACAGGTAGTCCCTAAACCCCAGATCCCACTGAAAGAATTCAAACTTGCCAATCCCAAGCCTGCTTACTCTGCTCCTGCCCATGGAAACCACAATAAAGGCTCTTGCCCATAATTCCCGCCTCCCTCTGCCCCTGACTAACCCAGGTGCTTTCCAGGTAGCCCTGCCTGGTGCTGCCTGCCCCTCCTCTTGGGTAACAAATATTATCTCCTCAATGTAGTCATCTCTTGATCTATTGGCCTGACTATACCCCAAGTTTTCTATTAGTATAATATTTTTTAAACTGTATTATTATTATTATTATTAGTTACAGATGTACAAAACAATGCAATAGTTATCTTTTTCACCCCTTACAAAGTGACACCCCTCCCCCCTTCCCTACACCCCCACCCCCGATGTCATACATATCAATTACAATTCCATTGACTCCATCCCCACACTACATTCCACAATACACAATATTTTAAACACCAGCTTAGATAAAAACTATTTTGACACATAGAAAACTTGATATTTCCATTCCTAATTCCAAATTAGAGGAGAAAGAAGATAACATTGTGATGTTATTGCATGTATAACAAGGCACCTACTTCTTTAGGGATAAGCAGTACTCACTTTCCAGGGGAACCCGCACCTTGTGGGGGCACCCCGAAAGGCTGCGGTGGTGGGGGTAGAGCCCTGTCACATGTCCTGTGCCATCACACCCTGGGATGGGGCATTTGGTCTCCCTCTTTTCAAGCTTCGGTGAATCTACAGAGAAATTAAATTGAGAGATTCATTTGGTTATTCTTCTTTCCCTTCCCTTTCAATAGAGTGTCCTTGCAGGGCAACATTCTCACTTTATTCAGTTTTATCATCATAAACACTCTTCTCACATTGCCTTGGATAAGACCCTCAACTAAGACCTCTGGAAACATAAAACATGTTTTCAATATTCTTGGTTTTTTTCTAAGCAAAGGCCAACACAGGGCAAAGGAGTGTTAAAACATAGATGGTTTTAAATTGTCATGTCACAGACTGTAGTTAGAGCCTCATTATGAAAAATCAATTCCACACTATTGGATTCACAGGCTCTAATAGTGTGGAAACTGCTCCGACAAGAATTAGGACAGGGAGTCAAGAAGGCTATCTTGTGCCATGCCCAACTAATTGGCAGTGCTGCAGAGGCCCAAAGTTTCAAAAGGCCAGTGGGTAGCCATTTTGGATCAATATGAAGTGACTACAGAGAAGAAGCTGTTGATTTTACTCTAAATGCAGAAACTAAAAACAGAGGCAATAAGAATAAGGTTTGGCAAGGAATCATTCTTGTGGGAGACTTAGAGAGAATGGAAATACAGAGTGCAGGCTGCCTTGAGTGGCCTGGAGAGCAGATCGCTGCCAAGAACATGGGGTGGGGGTAGGGATCACAGGAGCAGCCAGGCAGAGAATAGGGACACCTCCCAACACATTTTGTGAGGCTGGCATGGGACAGCAGCTTAGAGGGGGAAGGCTAGAGATAAACTCAGGGTTTTAATTTTCTGGCACACACATTGCTGAGGGTTAAAGGGTTCTCTATAAGGTATAAAATTAACCAAGACTAACATGAATACTATGGATGTTAGAGCTAAAATAGAAGAGGCCTTTACATATTTTCATATCAGTGATTGAGATGGTAGATGAACTTAAAACAGAAATGCATTCTTATAGCGCAAACTGCCCCCTCACTCTTTCATGGAACAATACCAGTCACTGGGGTAACCTTGTTACTCAACATTCTGGGTATTTAGAGGAACCAGAAGAAAAACAGCTATCAGGGAAAGGAGCAATGTGGAATGGAAGCAGCTGCAGGCTTCTCAGAACATGAAGTATGAAGAAGAATGAACACACTTGATGCTGAGAGTGAGAATAAATAATTTGTACGATCCTGCTGCCAGAAAGCTGCAGACGATGGAATCCCGGGTGGAGTCGATTGCATGTATGCTCCTGCTTCAAATGTGGCACTAAGAGCAGGGCAATGTTGCGGGATGCGACAGCCGTCTCCAGGGCTAAATACTGCGATGAGCAGGCATGCCTCTGTGATGGCATGCCACTCCAAGTGTTGGATTATAAACAGTCCTGGGCAGATGGGCACAACAGGTTGTATGTAATGCAATTATTTTGGGGCATGGTTTCAGCAGAGGGGAGGAGCCAAGGATCCTTCAAGTTATTTCGCATGAGGGGTGGGGAGCATAGATAAAAGAAAGCTTTGTTATGACAAAGGAATGGCAGAAAGAGTTCCTTGAGTAGCAGGCATTTTTGTTTCATGAGAGACAGGATTTAAATACCATGATTTCGAGAATGTACTCCGTTTTCTGTAAGTGACAAAGGGACATATTGAGAGTTTTGACATGGTCTATGATTTTATGGATATATATTTTATTTAATCCAAAAATGTTGCAAAATTTCAAGTTGATTTGGGCATGAAATATCTATAGCTCACTAGTCAAAATCCTTGAAGTTTGATGATAGTGAAATACGAAAGTGAATTAGAAAAAAGGAGAAGCAATATGTATTTTGGTGCCCTTCCTTTTTTTGGACCGCATCCAGGTGAGGCCACATTGAAAGGTTTGGCATCAAGCATTTTCCCTCCTTGCCACACTATTTGTCTACAGGAAGCCAGAGAGGGTGAGGGAGACAAGGCAGGGCTGGCACCTGACCAGGTGTGGTCCAGTGGCAGTCCACCATGCCTTTTTGTTAGCAAGCCTCTACTCTGTGGGTGAAAAAAGATGCTGATGAAATAAATGCTCTATAGGGCAGAATCTGTTTGCAAGATAAGAAACAAGAGCTCCTGTGACTCTCAGACTTGGTTCTTCTTCTTTGATTTTCTTTGTGAAATGCTACATAATGGTGACCTTATATCCTGGTTTGCCTGGGACCGTCCTAGCCACACCTGATATACTTGTGTGATTGTTTATATCACTCCCCTCTATTCTAAAAGTATCCTTGGCTGTACAATAAATTGTATGATGACTCTACTTATATTGTGACCTAAAGTCTCACTAAATACTTAGTAGCAACAGGAGAGCCACACTTTTTTTTCTTTTCTTTTTAGAATTGCTGACTCATCTGAAGACTTGGGTAAAATGATATTTTAAAATCCTAGTGTTCTCTCCTTAACAGCAGAGTCACATGCCCAAGGTGTATGGAAAATTAGAATGGTATTATGGAGAGCATGGCTATCATTTGGGACAAGAAAAATGGAATGCATGTCAGAGAAAACAGTGCCTCTTGCTTAGCTGGCTCCAACATCTGGAACAAGGAACAGGAACTGAACACTTAATTTGGACTCTGCAAGCATCCTCTGGGCTAATTCTGCAGTTTCTCTGCATTGTGAGCGTCACTTTTTTCTTTTCTTTTCTTTTCTTTTTTTTGGTCTGTTTTATATTAGTGTGTCTCGATCTTGCATAGGCTTTTAACACCCCAAGCAGGATCATACCCCATACAATAAGACATACTATTGACTCATGCAGCCACATTAGTAATTTAGTAAGTCTCCAACATGAAGGGTCTATAAGTCCAGATTCTATTTCTTTGTTAATTTTGTAAAACAGAAAATTTTAGAAGTTCTACAAAAATAACCAAAGGATTGTCAAATGTTTTAAGCTAAAGCACAAATAGTTAAAGTTTCTCCAAATACTGGATTTTATTGGCTGGAAGTTATGAATTGTAAGATGAAACATCATTTTGTGTACTAGTAAGAAAAAAAAGAAAACTATTGAAAATTAAATCATGCCAAACCTTTCTGATTTAAGAGATGTTGAAATGGGAAACTATGTATCTTAGAATGAATGAGCTAGAGTACAGTGTAAACTATGGGTTGGAGGAATTTGAAGTAAATGTCATCTTTTTTTCTGATTTTGTAGTTCGTTAAAAAACACACACACACAGGTAAGTTCAACAGTTGCGTATTAGTGGAGTGCACTAGTACAGTGTTAACATTCTATCTCCATCCCAACCCTGGTAGGATGTGTGCATAGCATTATCTTGCTCCTCACCACATGACTATTTTATAAGCTGCAAGAGAATATCTGACAAGATTGGAGGTGAGTATTAAAATGGACTTAAAAGGGCAAATTATATAATTTATTTCCACATACATACCAGCAATTGGAACATCTAAACCATGCTAACACATTATTCTCATAAGCATTTTGGGGCCACAACCTTGATTTTCTCTAAGACACTCCTGCCTGAATTCTGTGGTTCTTAGACTTTAGGGTATCCAAGAGGCACCTTAGAAACTTGCTTTAAAAAAAAAATCAAGTTCTGGAGTAGTGAGTCTGACGAGATCCCAGAAATACCTATCTTCAACAGCTTCTAGGCACTTAAATATCACCAGTTGAGAAACTTCACTAACTGTAGGAATCATCACCAAGCCCACCCGGTACAAGGCTGGGAGGGCTGGGGAGGGGATTATCTTTATGAAAGAGGGAACACAATTTCCCTAAATTCTGAGGAATAATTGTAATCTCCTCCAAGTACATTTACTCTGTCATTCAAGTTTGGCCATGAAACTTGTAGGCCCTGGTTTAGAGAGCTTGTAAAAAGCATAGGCTTATAAAAGCATTAACATCCAGTTTTATCCTAAGAAGGATCAGATCATCTTGCTTGATTTGCAGATAGTTTGACATTATTTTGAAGCTCAAAGGCAATCAGATGATCCCAGAAAGAGGATGGGAAAAGAAAAAATAACTTTCTGGAATTGATTTGACTAATACAATGATTTCAAATCCAATAATATTAATATACTTCTAACATGTCCAATAAAGTACTTTTTTAAAAAAGCACTATGTATTTTTAAGAAGCAGTCAAATTAAAACAGAGGCAATGATCCTTTTATCGTGTGTGATAAAGCTGACTAGTAAATTTAATCTGAGAACAATCTAGAGAGTAGGAAAAAAATAAATTGTTTATTTTATAATATAAATTAGTTTTTAAATTGTGTCAAAACATTATTTGGAAAAGGTAATCAAATCTTACTAATTTTTTCCCCCAACCTTAAAGCAATTTTATTTCTAAAATAAATGTAAAAACATGTCTTACGTTTACTGCTAAAGATTTGTCTTCCACTCATGTCAATAACTTTGGTTTGCCTCCTTTGCCCTGCTAGGTGCTCCAGTAGAAACCTGTCCAGCTCTTTGTAGGTGTTGTGAAAAACACAACCTCGCTCAGCCTGCAGAGCAATTGCCTGCTCCAGCAAACTTAAGTTTCCCTTCGCTTTCTCCAGGTCAACAGACTCTTCTGTCACAGCTGCCAGGCACTGGTTATCATCTTCCTCAATCCCAGGGAAAGAGGGCTGGGCTTTGCCATCCAGTGGTTCCACATGAGCATTCTGTGGATCTTTCCTTTCTGTTTCAGAATCACATCTGTTTTCACAAGAGATAAATTTGTCACCTTCAGTTTTTATTTCAGGAACTTCTGATAGGTCTTTTCTATTATCCACTAAAATATACTTTGGGCCCCTGTGTGATTTGGTTTCTTCTGAGAAGTTGGAGCCACTGTCCCAACCATTCTCTGCACTTCCAGAGTTACTTTCATTGTCATCAGAGGAGCAAAACGTTAGCTGGGAGTCATCGATTTTGTCTTTTCTCTCGTCAGAATGAATCATAAAGCACTCATCTACTTCTTCACTCTCTGCTTTTAGAGATTGGATGTCACCGCCATTTAAGTTTTCATTTATGGTCTGAACAGATGCATTTTTTTCAAATTTCCCCAAGTTCATTAAAGATTTAGCTATGAGCTCTTGGTAACAGCCATATCTGTCTTCCTTCCCATTGGCGCTTTCTTGTGCAGTTGAATGAGGATTTTCATCCACAGGTTTTATCAGAATGTCTTCTATGGAAAAATAAAACCAATATTTGAAAAACAAGAAGAAATTTATTTAATAATTTAAAATTATTTTAGGAACTATTTTCAAAAATATATTAAGGAACTATATATATTATATATATATGAAATATGCGAGTATGTAGGCTCTGTTAATTTTTAAAAACATTGGGAGAAAAATATATATCCTCTTAAAACAAAACAAAACTTAGACCTTAATATTCTGAGAATTACCTTTAAAAAATGAGCTATTAGAATTTTCAGTATATTAAGTTCTAAGTACTTCTAGGGTACTGAAGTAGACACATAACAATAACAGAGTGCTAACAGTGAAATTATTGTTATTGTACCTCTTATATTTGCAAATCTTAGCCACAGAGAATAAAATTAAATATATATAATACTATACACTATAAAGGAAATATTCATAAGATTTCTCTGTTTGCATTGCAATACATTTTCAAAGTTTATTTGGCTTATGTTTTATGTTTTCTATTTTCATACTTTCAGATTTTATGGAATATTAGCTAAAATACATCTACATAGAAATGGTAACTAAAAAAATTCTGAAGCTTTCAAGACTTCCTGTCCACTTTTATAATTGTCATATGAAAATTCCATGCTTAGGAAAATGCAAGCAAATGGGAAAATTAGCATGATTAAATAATATCTTAAAGAGTAATACATTTTCTGGTCTGGTACTTGTGTGCATTTGTGTAAAAAGGAAATGAGATGGGGATGGTTGGAGGATGTTGAATGTTAACTAGTTCTCAGAACAGGGCCAACTGGCATCTTGACAGTCAAGGAGCCCTGTGATTAAGAACAGGCTCTCAAGAGCCAGTTTGTCTAGGACAGCCTACCGGATCTCTGTGGTCCCAGTACTGTTGTTAGTGTCACCCTCTTTTACTCTCTGCACTGTATATACCAAGCCTGTCCCAGTACAAACACACCAATTAAGGGTGTAGATTCTCTGGTGACCTAACCCTGGCCCAGCATGAGGTATCGTCTAGGGAACATGGCACCCAGAAGCAGGACCATTTCTGTGTTTCAAAAGGCAGAGTGGGGGAAGGGAAACACAAAATAATAAACCCCTTAAAGACTGCTAAAGATACCAAGTGAAGTGCATTCTGTGTTAATAAACATCTTTGGAGGGAAGAAAAGCACAGCCATCCTGTGTGAGGGTTGAGAGAGAGGGTGTCTGTGCAGAAGACAATGTGCCTTTTTTCGTCTCATTTAATTTTTTATAAACATTGTCTCTGACAAGGACACTCAAAAATACATCTCCATCATCTTCCTTTCTAGTAATTATCCCCCTAAATCAACACTGAACTGCCAGGATCAAGTAAATATTGCCATAGTAACTAAAAGCATTTTTGGATGAAGGGAAGAATTTAGTACAACACTAGCCCCTTTAAATAATGCTGATTATAGGGTGCAGTCTTTTGTTGGGATCTATTCAACATAAACTGAAAAATTTAACATTTTACTTCCTAGAAAAGAGGCTGGATAAACAAGCACATAATATTTGATAGGATGGTCTACCCTCTCCTGAATTCATATCAGAGGAACTCCAAGTTTAAATAATATATTAAACATAGTCTAAAACGCAAATGAAGTTTTTCTTAATATCATGGTTGGCAATTTAGAAAAAGTGTAAAGGGTTATGATAATTTTAAAGTATTATGAACTACAGAAAACAAATAAAAAGATTTTCAGTGAATATGCTCAATTCATTGAACTATTCTCTCACTCCACTTAACTACCCATATGTGTACAATAATGATTTATAGACATTATACCTAATTATGCATATTTGGGCTGTGTTAGAGTGCTAACAAAAGCTCTAGAAAGCAACAATTACCTCTGTTGCTTAGCTACATAGTTTAAAATATTCCTATTAAGTGCAGATCACCAGAGAGGTGGGAGTGACAAAAATGCACATGTGCACGACAATGCATTTCACTGTGCTGCTGCCAACTGCTAGCATTTTGGGTCATTTCCAGTTTACATAATTGTTTGGTTCAACTGTTTGTTATATGCTAAAAGAAAATATTTATTAATTGTTCTTCAGAAAAAGAAGAGTCCTGCTGATAGAGTTGCCTATGTGAATCACACATGATGGTTTCCAGGGATGCTCTGCAAACCTGCAAACCAACTTTTTATGTACCTACCCCTCCCTGGCTTTCACTGTAATTTTAAGAAAAATAAAAAAAGTTGAGTGAGGTTTTAAAACTGACAGATTTGTGACAAGGCACTTGTTTCTCCTAGCTTTGTAATTGGCTGCCTACATTTTTTATGCTAGTGTGTTTTTATTTTCTCCAGTGCCCTAGTGATTTATTGAGTTGTTAGAAAAGTCATGGCGTATTTTTTTCTATGTTTATCGTGGCAAAAATGCATCATGACTTTTCTGACAACTCAATATCTTGTGCTTTTGCCATTGAAATAATTAAAGGACCCCTGCCTTTAGAATTAGATGGACCTACGTTTGATTCTGGGCCTGGTGTTCATCTCTGTGCAAACTCTGACAGGTCCCCTAACCTTTCTGTTCCTGGTGTCCTCACTCACACAGTGAGGCACACTGGTCACATTGGAGCACATGGAAAGCAAGTGACACCCAACAGGTTTTCAGTAAATCATGGCTCTCTTCTCCCTTACTATTTTAGAAGATAGTAATGGCAGAGGATACGTAGGACCCTCCACATAAGTGAGATGGGGCCTGTTTATCATTTACAATAGAACTGTGTACTGTGAAAGGGCACAGTTTCATAGTACAAAGAAAACTCAGCCTAGGTCACTACCCATGCCACACATGCTATGGCAAAACTCACCAACTATCCGGGGAAACTGAAGGGTCAATGCACAATGAGCAACATGGAGGGGAAACCTCATGGCTCAGAGTCTGGGGTTGTGTAGCTGGCCCAGCACCACTGGCCTGTGTGACCTTGAACAGACTCATGTCTTCTGAATCCTGGGTCATCATCTTTAAAATGAGGATAATCCAATGGTCCAATGACTGGATGATCAAACGACATCCAGACAATAAACTAATGTATTTCTGGCATGGTGTTCAATACTTTATTTTGTTTAATCTACACAATAACTCTAAGAAAGGTACTTTCTACTGCATTTTACAGAAAGGAAACTATGGTTCTAAAGAGGGAAAGGCTTGCTCAAGATCACACATCTGGCCGCTAAGGGGGTGAGATCCAGAACCAAGACCAGGTGCCTCCCAGCTCTATAGTTGTTCCCTCTGTAACAGACTGCAAACTACAGCAACTGTTAGGAGAAACTGTTCAGAATACAAATAGACTATTATTTTCAAAAGTTTGAATATTTTTAATAGTGAATTTATGAAAAGATATTAGAATACAATTGACAGCTAACTTGCAATGAAAAACAATGATCACTAAATTGTAAATAAAAATATATAAAAACAAATATAAAAACAAGCAAATAACCCCATCTCTACTTTCTTAATACCACAACAATATAAGTCAAGAAATTCCTAGTGTCCACTTCTGGGGGCACTCAGAGAGTGGGACCAATACCAAAGAAAGCTCTTTCTTAGTCCTGGGTGCATCTCAAAGTGTAAGGGGCTGGAGCTTACACTTTCCTTGAAGAGTGGAAAAAATGAACGTTTTTGCCCAATATGCAAAAGTTCATATTTGTTTATTTGCTTTAAACCAAAGTCTCTACTCTGAGGTGTCCGGTAATCGTAGAAGGCTAATGCATTCTTGCATGTATATTAGCTGTCCTGCATTAAAATAACTTTAACAAAAGAAAATCCTCTGAAAAGCACAACACATTTTGAGTTGACTCCTTCAGTATAACTGAATTTCATTATAATTAGATTTTGTTCTGTTTTTATAACCATCTGAGTTACTTTTACAGATAAATTAGTTTTCCAGGCCTCTTTAATATGGAAATCTTGCTGGAAAGAAAAGCCTTACAAAAATAAATTTGTCTTTCAAAGTTCTAAAATTTGAGTGGCTTGTGTCTTATTTGCTATTTGTCGAGAGATAATGTGTTAAAAGTATCATCTCAGCCCCTTGCACTCCTATAACTGACAGATTTCCTTGAATCATGAGCATGTGGCCACATAAACTGGGGACTCCACATGGGTTAATGTCACTGTAAGGTGACCCTTCTTTTTCTTGTCTGCATTGGGAAAGTGTGTGCTTGTCCTACCTCCTGGTAGTACTTTGCAAGCTTGTCTTATCTGTGCCCCAGTGAAGGTGTATCTGCTCAGTTTTGTCCATTGTCCTTAATGCCCACCTGCAGCACTTTGAAAGACAACCAGTTGAGAAGATGGGCTGTAGTTTTGCCATTAAAAGGATACAAGCTCATGATCTTAGCTTTCATGAGCACTGTATCCTCTCTTCATCATCTGAACTGCCTGCTGAAGACACAATTTGGCACATACCTGGCCAGGTAAAGACGTTGGGGTCCCCAGAGTCCCCCAAGAGATGAAAAGCTATTGTTCTGGGCTTGGGCACTAACTTAGCTCTCTTTCCCTCCAGAGCGTGAGGGATCACTTGCTTAAAGGACTGAAGATAACTTAGAGTTTTTCTCTTTCGACCAGACATAGGAGCATCTCTGACCTATCATTTCTGGAACTGTGACTTTGTGATTTAAAGTCATAGGAACTTAGCCCAGTCTACTTTCTAAAGGTAGAGCTAGGGGATAATTAGATTATGGAGCATGGTTAGCTGGGAAATAATTTTTTGATTGTCCTTCAATTGTTTACTAATCATGTTCTTTCCAACACTTATAAGCTGCATTGCTTTAAGCATTAAATCTTTTCGGGCCTCATGATCTCATCTGTAAAATTATGACCAGGATCATACATATCTCATGTCATTGTTGGGTGGATGAAGTGATATAATTATGTATCTGGAATATATTAAAATTAAAAAATAATGGCCACTACTGTTATAATTTCAGCTTATTCATTGTTAGTAAAAGTGGTTCTAGTATTAAATATAAAAATGGTTAACATTTGAGAACCTGCAAATAGATGTCCATCAATGCTTATAATTGAAAGTTTAACTGAGTACATTTTGACAATATATTTTCTTCGTTAATATAAGCATCTATGATGATCACACAACTACAATAGAAGATGGAAAGTCAGTGGGAAGACACAGTCCTTGCTTGTCCTCATGGTACTTGCAAGAATGTGTTGGTGTAAAAGATACCCGTTTTCTTAAACATTTGGCAAATTAATGTCAGCTAGATGAATTATATGTCAAGTCTAACAATACTGATTCAAAAACTTTCTTGATTCAATCTGTAATTTTCATGAATCTATAAAAAGTTAACCAGCTCAAGGAAACAGAAAAAGTCATGGATAATTATAATTTACAGATAAGCCATGAGGCTTTAAGCAATATGCTAAACACAGAAAAATCAGAAAATTTACTCAAACACTATCAGTCAGAATACAACTTTGTTTGAACAACAGAATCTCAAACTACTTGAAAGCCAAAATTACTAGAGATCTAATGATTCCTATCTGAGATTTGTACTCAGTCAATATGCTTTTACATCTTTTCTATTAATAGTTACTGCTATTACTATAATTCAATATACAATAGATATTTATAATCTAAAACGCATTGTTTTTGGTTTGTATAATATATGCTTCTTTTCAAATTAAATAAAAATAATTTAAATTATTTTTTGAAATTAAAAAAAGATTAAATAAAAATAATTTATTTAGTATATTTTGATTCCTTATAAAGTCACATTCAGAAAAAACATGTGTATTTAATAGAATATAGGTACACCTAATTTCATTTTCTAAAAAGTCAAGGTTTAGGTTTCTATTTATTTACTTTTTCATAAAATTTTTGAGATATTTCTTATGTCCTTCAATTTCAGCCTCATGCACAAAGTAGTTGGTGATATATTCTGACTCCTAGAGGCACTAACTGCCAGGGACTAATGGGAGTAACTGTGAACTGGGTAGAAACACATCCTAAATTTTTGAAATAGTAACTACTTATCACTTAGCATGCAAACAGCATTTGATGAGGGAGTGAAGAATTGAATTCATGAAACATAATGTGTGCCTATAGGTAAATTAAAATCATTTATTTTGGAAATAATGGCCACAGTGATAAATTTTCTATAATGCATTATTTTCTGAATGAAAGAGACTCTAGACTGTGAACTTTAGGTCCCTTCTGCAAATCTATTGCTATAAATATTTGTTTTTAAAATGTTGAGAATATTAAGGTCACAGTCCACTGGTATCACTCCATGTTTTTATCAATTATATATTTTGGGGGGCTAAATTATACTACATAAATTTATAAAACAAAAATAAATATTTTATTCATATGTGTCATATCTTAAAGCTTAAATGTGTCCTTTTATTTTGAACAGTTCTTTCAGGCATTAGTCATCCATCCTATTAGGGAATCAAGATATTCTGCAACTTTTTGGCTTAGTACCTTTTATTTTCTTCAGAAAGGGGCACTGTCTAATCCTGTATCTTGAAAATAGACTCAGGTCAAGAACCCTCTGGTGCTTATTTTTAGACATTCCACAGTTACTGATAAAAAACAAAACAAAACAAAAAACAGCCCTCAATAAATGGATGTGAAATGTTTGGTTTTGATTCCAAATTGGAATATGCTTTGAACCACACAGGCTGTATGTTCTACATAAATTAAGGCTGAGTCTTTGGTGCCAGCAGGTATGGAAAGCTTGGGAAAGTCCTCCTTGCTACCTGTGGTAGGTTGATTGTTGGTTTCCAGGAGACCATCATCCTCCGCTGCTTCAGTCCTGGTGTCACATTCTTCCTTGCAGTCCCTGTTTGGGCTGTAGTGTCGGGGTTTCATTAGCAGGGATTTTCTCTTGTTGACTGGGACACCCAAAGCCTGCTCTTCAGCTCTCCTCTTCTTCGCCATGGAACAATCATATGCAACACTGTGGTGATTGAGACAAATTAAGAATGTAGTAAAACAGTTTACTGCTATTTGTCATTTGACTTTCCAGAAGTATAATCCAAAATCTGTGGAAACTTGGGCCTAAAGCATTAGGGTTCATTGTTGGCACTAACAAAACAATCCATCCATTGAATCAATTATAGATTCTATTTTACTGCCTATCAAAATAGTTTTTAAAAAATCGTCCTTAATCCTGAGTAAGCGTATGTTAATCTGTGCTTTGCTTGGCACTACACTAAATACCCAGGGAGGGATGAAACAAGATTTGCACTGGTTTGCTAATCCTAAGAAACAGCTAATGTGAAAAATATACCATCAGATAAAACAAAGCAAAACAAAACAAAACAAAACAACAATAAAAAATGTCCAGTATGGATAAATCACAAGGTTTTTCAATAGTTGTTTGCTACCTAAACTGTTTATCTCAGCCATAGTTGTATATCAAACTTTAGATGCCATTTACTGACTTTTGACTTGAAAGAAAGAAGCACAAAGGGAGGGGACAAGTTATGAACATTGAATCAACCCATCTCCAGTCACACGTACACACACAAAAGGTGAAAAGATGCTACATGGCATTTCGCTTTTTGAGTCTTATCCATTTGGTACAAAGAACAAACACATAAAAGGTGGAGAAATAAGACTGGAATTTACAAAAATGGACAACAGTTTATTCTTACTCCTGTTCTCATATGGTTTTATTTGGAAATGCTCCTGAGAGTGGCCCTTTCAAAATAGATTTTTTACATACAGCTCTCTCAGAAGTAATGTAGATCACTCTATGTATTGAAGTTAAGACAAACATTCTCTTGGCAAGATCCAACAAACCAGAGGATTTAGTATGAGTCTATGAGAGATATTTATTAATGCTCTAGGAACGAAAATGCAAGAGCTTTAGATGAAAAGATTCAGAGGAGAGAATCCTAGACTCAGAGTAAAAAGATATTACTCACTCCAGCATTAAAAATGATTAAATACTCAGTAATATTGCTAATTAGACAAAAACATTAAATTGTTCTCTTAGAAACATCAATGCAAAGATGGTGGCCCATTCATGAAAATTATTTTATTATAGTCATAGATGAAAATTTCAGAGGAAAAAAGTGTTATTCCTTCTAGGGGAAAAAATGATTCTGGAAAGAGAGGTAATTCAAGAGGGTTAGAAATCTCTCAAATTTAAAAATTGGGGAATTGAAAATTATTCTGAGGGAGCAGTGTAGTTACTAAATAAACAAATGTGCTTTTGCAAAATTTCTCTGATGAGCCCAAATTAAAAGTGACCACGTACAGAAGACGGAGCAAAAGAGAATATAACTAGATGACCATGAGAGCAAACACATGCCTTTATAAGGAGACTGCAGCAAATGAAGAACTACATGGCCTGAACCTGCCAGTTTGTCAAGGAACACAGTCTACAACATGCAGTTATGATGTAATGAGACTGAGCACACAGAAACAGAACTGCCTTATATTTGCCTCCTTTGTCAAGGAGATTAACCTTTGAAGGGGGAGGGACATAAGAAACATATCAAAGGGGAATAAATTTCCTAGTCATGTGAGAAGAGTTCAAGAAGTTCCTTAAACTAATTAAAGCCTTCTAAATCAAGTGAATTTCCATCAAAGATACTCAGAAAACATACAAGTAAGACCAGTAAACCATTATCTCAAACCAAAAGAATTTATATAAAATGAGGGAGACTCCTGGTAAATGTCATTCAGATTTTAAACCGGGAAAGAAAGTGGAAAGAGACTGAGAAAGGTTATGAAGATGAAGGTTTTCCAGTGTCAGCAAACATTGATCAATGATACCTGGGATGGTTAAAAAGAACTGGTCAGTCAGAAAAATATCATTTCTTTCCTTAATGGTTGGGGTGATGAATGAGGCTTCACATTTACCTGTAAGATACTTACAAACTTTGTCATGTTAACATTATTATCCAAATTTACTTAAAAAAGACAAATTACATTCTCCAAATCACATATCTGGTAATTGGTGGTGCTGATATTTGAATCCCATTCTGCTGGGCCCCAAGTCTCATGCTCTCCCCTTCATGTTGCCAGATTAGAACAATGAATTTGGATAATTTCCATCTGCATTTGACAACTGGGTGAAGTAGTTACCTGGATAAACCAGTCACCTCTCTAACTGGAAGGAAGCTGCCTATCACAGGACTTTATCAGGTGCAAATACATATGACACTCATTAGATCTGGAGATGCTATTGAGTTGCAGCAATGAAAAACATGTTGCAAAATGTAATTAAGACTCCAAAATGTCCATAGTCTGGAGCAGTAGAATGAAACTAATGAGATGACATTGAATGGTAATAAAAATCAAGTTTAGTACTTGGGTCCAAATAATATCTGTGCATGGAGGAAGGATATAAGGTTTTATCGAAAGTACAAATTTAGCTTAAAATAAATTATTGTATTTGATACTAACTGTGTATGAAGTTCCTTAAGTAATATATTAGCTGTTGTGACAAATAATTGAATTTTTTGGAACACCAAATTCCTTATCCATCAAACAGGGATAATTCTTTTTATATCACAAGCTGTAGATAAAGAAGATAACGTCTGTGCTGGTAAGGACAAAACTAGGTCAAGTTAGAGTTGTTCTGATTCCCAGCTCAGTGCTCTTTAGATTCCATCAACATCAGGCTGATGTTGCCACTATGCAACATTACAAACTCTCTCCCTGGCACACTGCGCAGAGTTATGCATGCCTGTATGTCCATGAATGCATTTTCTTTTTTTATACATTATTTATATTTACATAAATTATGTTAGATTTATACATAACATTTGCTTTAAATCTCACATTCTGCATTTTCCTCCATTGCAAAGTAGCCATGGCCCAGGCAGCAGTTGGAGCTACAATGAAAGGCTTTATAATAAATATTACCCTTTGTGTGTGCATGGAAAATAGTCCCTTTTCCTAGTTTTCCCTGAGGGCACACTATTTTGGCTTTATTGTGACACTTCACTGTGACACTGCAATGAGGAAAAGCCATGCTTTACATGTCACTGAAAGAAATGCCACAAAATGCTAACATATCTTCTCAAGGTTGCCAGAAATAATTTCCACTGGGTTGTGTTTTCCCATCTGTGGAGCTCTGAAATGTTAAGGAAATAAATGAGCTCTATTATCTATATTTTTCTAGTAGATGAGAAAGAAAGAGAAAAAATACACTCACCACTGCATTTATTGTTCTATTCAATCAAACTGTTGCTTTAAACAACCAGAGTCCTCCCGGACTTTATCAATGCACCAAATACCTTTCAACATCATATTTTATATCTGTGGATTTATTTTATTAAAATATTTTTAAAGGATCTGTATTTTTACCCAAGGGAAATTTTTGGTTACATATTGAAATGCTTCCATTTAGAAACTCAAATTCTAATTTGAAATCATATTCTATTTGACAAAAACATGTAGCTAAAATTTTATTAAAAATGACTGAGGGAAACAACAATTAGATAACATTAATAATATACTTAGTGCTGAAATTATGTTTAGAAGTCAAATTCATTAACCCTTTAAGTTTCAAGGAATACAACAAATTAGGAAACTGTGAAAGCCCCAAAACTGTCCAATAAGAACTGGGCTCCAACAGTTTTCCAAATTATTTTCCATAGTAATAAATTGTCAGTGCAGTTACTAGAACGTATGCAATAATTTTTTTTAAATGTAGCTTCAGCAATAGATATATTCTTAGCATACCCCCCGAAAAGAATATAACAGAAAAATAAATGGAAGTTATTAATCCCTGACTCTAAGGAAACTATTTGCAAGCTCTAATATTTCCATGGAAGGTTCATAGTGGGTATTTTACCGGTTTCTTCTAATTAGGCAGAATACTACAGATTCATTGAAAGGGGCCAGAAACTATGAATCTGAATTAAGAAGAAAAAAAAAACGGTATGACGATTAAAAAAGAAAAAAGTTGGGCCTGACGAGTGGTGCGGTAGTTAAACGCTGGCTTTGGAAGCCAGTGGCCCCGGTTCGGTCCCACATATGAGGGCCAGTGACACTGCCCTCAAAAAAAAAAAAAAAAGAAAAAAGAAAAGAAAAAATTGACTATTATTTTTTCAGAGACATGATTGAGGAAAACCCAAAATAATCTACAAATAAGATACTAAAATACGGAAGCAAATTTAGTGAGGGCACTATTAAAAATTTACTTGAACTTCTATAAACCAGCAATAAAAAATTTACAAAACTAATAAAAAATACAAAACCACTTAAAACACATAGAAATAAGAAATACTTAGGAATAAATATAACAAAGGATGTGTAAAACTTATAAAAAACAAATAATATTTTAAGAAAATTAAAGAAGACAAATAAATGGAGAAATTTAAAATGTTCATGGAATAAAAGACTCAGTATTGCAAGATTTCAATTCTCCAAAATTTATCTATTACATTCAATGCAATCCCAAACAAAATCTCCATAAGAATTTTTTTTAGGAATTAACAAGTTAATTGTAAATTTCTATGAAAATAAAAAGAACCAGGAACAGCAAAGACCATTTAGCAGAAGAATGACGACAAAGTTGGAAGAGTTACCGTCTTGGATGTGAAAGTTTATCATTAATCTATAGTACTTAAGATAAGGTGTTATTGGTGCAAGCATAAACAAATAGACCAATGGAACAGAAGGGATTCTGCATCTATTGCGTCCAGAAATAAACCCACACGTAGGAAGCCTGGCAATTAAGTTTGCAAACTTGTTTCAACAATGTTGCTAAACTTTTTTTGATATCAGGGAAATTATTCATTATGAATTTGTACCAGTTGGAATAACAGTTAACCAAGTTTACTATTTGGAAGTGTTGAAAAGGCTGCATGAAAAAGTTAGACGACCTGAACTTTTCACCAACAATTCACTGCTCTTGCATCACGACGATGCACCAGCTCACATGGCACTGTCTATGAGGGAGTTTTTAGCTGGTAAACAAATAACTGTATTGGAACACGCTCCCTACTCACCTGACCTGGCCCCAAGTGACTTCTTTCTGTACCTGAAGATAAAGGAAATTTTGAAAGGAAGACATTTGGATGACATTCAGGACATAAAGGGTAATACGACGACAGCTCTGATGGCCGGCCATTCCAGAAAGATTTCCAAAATTGCTTCGAAGGATGGACTAGGCATTGGTGTTGGTGCATAGTTCCCCAAGGGGAGTACTTCGAAGTTTACTGTAGTGCAATGTGGTATGTACCCCTTTTTCTAGGATGAGTTCATAAACTTAATTGTCTGACCTTGTATATGGTAAATTTATGACAAAGATGTCATTGGGGAAATGGTTATTTCTAGCTTAATTGGATATCTAGATGAAAGAAAGAGTCTTGACTTCTACCTTACAACAAAGAATTTCAGAAGGATTTTGGATTTAAAACATGCACTGTGAAACAATAAAGCTTCTAGGAAAAAATGTGAGACAATATCTTCATAATTTTAGCAAAAATCTCTTAAGCTAAAGAGGACTAATTTACAAAAAGCACTAATTTAAAGGAAAAAAACCCTGATAAATTAGAACATATTAAAATTAAAAGCTTTTATTCACCGAAAGATAACAACCAGTAAGTTGAGCTTCCTATCAATATTCTGTTTTTTGATCTGTTTATATAAGCATGTTCAGGTTGTGAAGATTCATTGAGCTCTACTCTAATGATATATACATGCTTCTATATGTATATTATACTCTTCAAAACAGTTTTTAAAAGACCAATAAGAGTGAAAAAGTAAGCCACAGAGTGCAAGAAGTAAGCCACAGAGTGCAATTCATCATATATATATATATATATATATATATATATATCATATATATATATATGATATATATATATATATATCCCAAATAAATAAGAAACTGACAATCAATGTAAAATGGGCAAAAGATGTGGGCAGACACATCACAAAAGAACTGATACACAAATGAAGAGGTGTTCAAGCTCTTTCACCTTCAGGGAAATGTGAAAACATACATTGGTTTCCTGGCTAATAAGGTGGGAACCATAAGTGGAATCCCTTCCTATTACCAAAATAGTAAACCCAAAACATTGTATTCAAGGAGGAATGGCAAAGATTTGTGCTATCCTTAAAACTTAGAAGATGCATAATTAGCGATCTCTATAATTTTTCTATTAAATTCACCAGTGTGGAGCCCAATAAGATTTATCCAAGTGATTAACATTGGCCTACCACAAACTAAAACAAATAATAATTCTTTCTACAGCTGCTAGACTAAAATATAGAATCTTTACTTTAGCAGATTAACACAGACTCAAATATGTGTTTTGCAGTCACTGACATAGCAAATATGTTTTTTTCTCATCTGTATCAGAGACCATAGCTGAGATGCTAGCTTGGAGGTGATACCCCAACAAGATGGGTGGGGTACATTCCTGGGAATATACACGTTTAATAAGCATTATATAATGCTATATCCTAGATAATTTGAATAGATGGGTCCAAGAACTAAGAGGTGAAATTAAGAATGGCTTGGTTTACCAGCCTCTCAGTCACTAACCTGAAGGATTTTTACATCTCTTGCTCAAGATGTTGGCCCGGTGGGTCTAATAATCATAGTCCCCAAGAGAAGAATATATTTGGCACCCAAGTGATATACTGAGGTGTCTCCTATTTCTTCCTGGCATACATTTGACAGAGAGCAAATCAACATGTTCTGCAGCCAGAGAATCTGAAGGTCATGGTGACCAGGGTCTCAAATCCCTTAGGGATGAAGTTCTAAATCAGGCCACAAAGTAAACCATTTAGATTAGCTGAGGTACTTGGCAAGGATAAAGGGAATGAATACAAGAGTAAATAGACAGTGAACTTAATATGCAAAGTAAGTGGATTTGAACTATGGAAAAACACACTGTAGTGGACTGTGGCATGCCACTAATCTCTTCCCACACAGGACTAACACTCTCACTGGTGAGAGTATTGAAAGCAAATAGATCTTAGTAGAATCCATTTCTGGGAGTTGCCCTCAGTCAGAGAACCCTCTACCTACAAATCACAGCCTCATGGGAACAGCCCATATTCCACCTTTCCTTAAAGGCAGAACAAACTGTGCAGAGCAATTTCAGCCCCGGAGCTCCCAGTAAGAATGGTTGAGACTTGTGCTGCAATTGTGTTGTAATTCAACTTCTCACTCTGCCCTGCCCTGCTTCCTTTTCTGCTAACAGGTGTTATTGCCAAGACCATGCCCACAAAAGCACCATGTTAAAATTCCTGTCTCCATCTGTTTTTCAGGGAACCTAACCTGGGGCAAGGTCAGGTACTGGTGACTAGGCTAGAAGTGCTGGGAGCTCTTGGAGCTTGCTCTTGACCTAGAGGACTTGGATATAGTCCCGCTTATAGTCTGTGTTCCGATGGCCTAGAAGGTATGTGGTCATGGCTGCGGTATGTGGGTTTGCTCTTTACTCCATTTGAAGCAAAAAAAAGGAGGCAGAATTCATTATTATTCATTTAGGAAACCAAGAGATATTGATGCATTTGACTTAAAAGACCAGTGGTGGAGGAACATGTTAGTTTATTTGACAACACAGTGTATTGTTTTGACATATGGTTTTCATACTGCTCTATTGGGATATCCATTCATGGTGAATCTTTGTCGTTATATTTTCAATTTTTTTTTTGGAGCCTGTTTTATTAACCAATAAACAATAAGTTTAGGATATAAAGTCTTTATTTTTCTCAAGTGAAAAAATGGATGCTAACTAAAGTTGATAATTTAAGAAATAGTAGTAAAAGTATTCTGGGGACCTCCAGGGTTGAATGCTGTATAATTTGTTTGTAATTTTGGTATGATCCTGGGAGGTAGTTAGCACAGTGTCTGTCTATTCAGCCATTTTTACCAGAAGTCCCCAAAATAGTAGTAAAAGTAGATTACTTAGAATTATGACAGCAACCACCAGAAGAAACAGAAAACAGGAACTAGGCATGAGGTGGCAGACTTAAGTAAAATAAGGCAGCAGATACCAAGATGACTGGGTTTACATGCAGTATGCCCTGTGAAAGTAAGGGTTTTGAGTGCGTCCACCTCATCAATTTTAAAATCTGAAAAAAAGTTGACATATTTCAGTGACTTTTCCAAGGAGCTTGTTATTATCTCAGTATAATAAAACATATAAAAGTGTGAGACATGGGCCGGCCAAGTGGTGTGATGGTTAAGCGCTAGCTTAGGAAGCCAGTGGCCCCGGTTCGGTCCTACATATGAGGGCCAGTAACACTGCCCTTAAAAAACTAAAAAATAAAAAAAAATAAAAGTGTGAGACATGACTTCTCTTTGCTAAGAACTCACAATCTAACTTATGGAGAGAAAGTAAACTCATGAGACAACAATACCTGACAAGAGAGAATATGCAATTAAATTTGAAATGAGAGACACAAGGAATATATGAAAGAGTAGGTCAGAAATGAAGTAGACAGGATAGATACTCCTCTAGGTGTTTTAACAGATAAGCTTTCTTTTTTTTTTTCTTTTTCCTTTTCTTTTATTTTTTTTATTTTTTGAGGGCAGTGTCACTGGCCCTCATATATGGGCCCTCATAAGCGCTGGCTTAACCACCGTGCCACTCGGCCAGCCCTGATAAGCTTTCTTTTAATTATCTAAAATACCACCTACTAAAATCTAAAACCCTCATTAAAAAAAGAAAATGTAATCTTAATATTATGCTTCAGGAAGTTGAGCTTTCAATATTTCCTCACTGTACATTTCACAAAATGAACAAATTATCCTAAATCGTTTCTGGTAAGAATTTAGGCAATGTATAGTCATTTTCCTCCCATACATGATGTCACATTTGATGCAATACTATATTCTCTCTGCATTTTTAAAAAATTTTTCTCACCTGGCACTCTGTGCTGTGGATACCCAGACAATCAGCAACCTGTAACAACTACTATTTGACTCCACTTTTAGGAAATCAAGAGCCTGTGGAAAAGTTAAAGTCACATGTACATTTGAAAGAAGGCTCTTGATTCCTAAGAGAGGTAAAGGTCATCAAAAATGACAAATTTATTTTTATGCAGCAAGGACTATAGAGGTATTTGATCATTCTGTGAGCGCAGTCCCTTAAGTTCATGAGTCAGCTCTCTCAGCTCTGTTTTAGAAACTTGTGACATGTTCATATTTACAGAGCTATGTAAAGCTATAGTGTGCCCAACAGTAAACCTATAATTTAAGCTTCTCCTATTATTCATGTCATAAATTCAGCATCTAAGTTGTTTCCATTTATTGATGGTTGGTTTGCTGTTATGGAACACTGATTCCATTGGCAAGGTTATTTGATAATATCAGGTTTATTAGAGAGGAGAATTTTTTTTCCCATAAGGCCAGAGCTAATAGATGTTTTCTCCTTATTTAATTGGGATTTGGTTTTATGAATGATAAATTAATTGCATAATATCCACACCAGCTTTTTAATAAAATAGTTAAGCTATTAAAAGCCACATCTTAATAATGATGATGATGATAATAATAATAGTAATAATAATAAAAACTTGCTCTGAATCATGAGGTAATAGTTAAGTAGAACTAAGAACACTCCCCACAAACCTCCTGCTGCCCTCCTGTGCCAGGGGAACATACCCTCCTTTGGGATGTCATTCCAGCAACATTGCCAAAACACATTGCTTCTATGCCACAAAGTGTTTAGCATTTAGCATGAGTATAAAATGTAACCCTCTGAACTGCAATTCTTTCTCCTAATAACCTGGAAACATCTACAAGAGAGCAGAGACTGTTTCTTGTCCATTTTATATCTCCTGTGCATAATAGAAGGCCTGTGTCTTTACACACACTTTGTACATGTTCATTGAAGTTGAACTCTACCTAGATGTGAGCATTTAAAAATGACTTTGCTGCAAATGGAAACCTAGAGAATTGCCCTTCTCTAGGATATGTCTCAAAAAGCTATCCATTGAATGTACAGATGATGTGGCTGGCCCACTCTCCTTGAAACAAGTGTTCACTGATCCATGTGAGATTTTGCAACTTGTTCCCCTCACCACTGAGGATGTGCTTTTTCCAGACAGCCAAAAGAGACACAGGAGGTAAGTAAGTCAAAAAATCCCAGTTGGTCCACATGAAGTTGACCAAGTAACCAAGACATTATGAACTGATCAATCCCAAACTCTGCTCTCCAGGAATGCAGAACAATCATATAGTTTTAAAGATAATTCAATCATTTCATGAACCAAAAAATTTTAAGGAAACAACTATTAAATAATTAATTAAAATACAAAATAATACACCAACATTAGGAGTACACTCTAATATATACTTTAAATTATCTACTTATACCCAAAGACAATATATCTCAGTTAAGTAATGAGGGTACCATTGAACTCTTTTTAATGGCCTAAAGATGATCAAACAATTCAGTTAATGTATAACCACATCTTACTCATGCAATATATAATATAAATAGTTCATTGGCGGGGCTGGCCGAGTGGCTTAGTTGGTTAAGAGCTCAAGCTCTGAGCAACAGGGTCACCGGTTCGATTTCCACATGAGCCAGTGAGCTGCACCTGAGCTGAGCTGCTGGTGAACTGCCAACACGTGGTAGGACGGCTCAGCTGGTGAGCATGTGTGCTCTCAACAACAAGTTTGATGGTTTGACTCTCACATGGGATGGTGGGCTACGCCTACCAGCAACTAAGGTTGAACACAGCATCTTGAGCTGAGCATCCCCGAGCTGTTGTCAGGCGGCCAGATAATAACTGGACTTGGAGCTGAGCTAGCTGTGCCCTCCACAACTAAGACTGAAGGACAACAACTTGGCTGTTCCCCTTCCCCAAATCCTCAACATTGTTTCCCTTACTCCAATTCCCCAATAAAATCTTTAAAAAAAAAAAAAAGTTCATTGGCCTCTTCAGAAACATAATATGATGGATCATAGTGATTCCCCAAAAGAATAGAAGTTGAATATAGTAAGATAAAATTAGAAAATTAAAATAACAAAGACAAGATCTTATGGATTTTAGAATCAGGATACAGAAAGAACTCAGAAAGAAGTTAAATACAAATGGATATTTGTTGTTGTTTGCTGGTAAACTTGGCTTCATTAAAGCCAGACTGTTTGTTATTTTAATTTACTTTCTCTTAAGTATAAAAGAAATAAAAAGTATATGTAGTCTCATATTAATTTTGTCAAATAGTATAAAACTAAAGGTATTAAGAGAAATTAAACATAAATTATTTTATTTTGATAATGAAGTAATAAAAAATGAAATTCCATAGTTCATAAGTGCTTTACCAAATATTATTATATTTGAGAAGATATTTAAAATACACTTTACTTAAAAAAAACTTTAAAAGAAGTTTGTTGCATCGTCTTAGTTGATCTATGATAAGCATTTTATTATAGATTATATCTGCTGAAAAATTAAATATGGTTGAATAGTAATAGAATCTTGACAGTTCAAGTTAAGTGCTTTTGTAGGATTGAGTTCAAAATGACTCTTTTTACTTTAACTAATTAGCTAATAATCTGAATTCTTTTTTTTACTCAAAGTTTGTATTCCTAACCGAAAAAATAAAATAAAATATTGAGAGATGTGAAATTCCATAATACAGATAAAAATATTGCATTTTTGCATATTATGTATGTGATAAACTTTATACATTCATTATTTATGTATTCACAAATACCTTGTTTATATCATTTTTTTTTTTTTTTTAGCTGAGCCATCCTGCCACCTGTTGGCAGCTCAACGGCAACTCAGCTCGGGCTGGCCTTGAACCGCTGTTGCTCAGAGCTCAGCTTGCACTCTTGAGCAAGCTCTTAACCAACTCAGCCATTCAGCCGGCCCTACAAATACCTTGTTTTAAAAGAAAATAAAGTTTGCCCTCATTTAATATCACTAGCACAGCATTTTATATAATTTTATATAGAAATTGTATTACCAGCAGAAATTTTTTTAGCAGCAAATGCTAGCAAAGATGGTTAGATTTAAAAAAGCAAAAAATTGGCCCAGTCGAGTGGTGCATTGTTTAAGAGCTGGCTTGGGATGCCGGCTCTGAGCAACAGGGCTCCGGTTTGGATCCCACATATGAGGGCCCGTGACACTGCCCTCTACAGCTAAGATGGTGAACCTGGAGCTGGGCTGCTGTGAGTGGCCACATCGGCATAGTTGCAGCCCCTGGGGCAGTCAGCTGCCATAGTCTACAGTGAGTGGCCAGCAGCCAGTGTGAGTGGCCGGCAGCCAGTGTGAGCTGCCAAGAGCTGCTGTGAGCGGCCGTTCAGAGGCCGATGACTGATCTGCCTCACCCAGCAAGAGCGCAACGATGATACCAACATGGACCAGTGAAGCAATGTACTCCACAACTAGACTGAAGAACAAAAGGACCGCAACTTGTCTGTTCCCCTTCCCCGGTTCCCCAACGCTGTTCCCCTCCCCCAATTCCCCAATAAAATCTTTTTTTAGAAAAGCAAAAAACGAAGGTACTGCTTAAGTAGTGGGTTGAGAAGTGCCCTTGCTCCTTCCTCCTCTCTCCCACTTCCCTAGGCTGGGTTTGCAAGACTGCACAGTCTGCCAGGGTACCTCTGTTTTTGGTGGAGGAACCAGACATGCTGGCTCAGCTTTTCCCTGGGGGTAAGGATTGTAAACTCCAAATCTCAAATTTGAGAGAAAAAGAAATATTAAATACAAGTACGCGTGTCTTCATATTATTTTTAAATCACCCCCATAAATGATGCACAAAAGCTTCATCTGTCCTGCCATTTTATCAACATCCTAACTTATGCTGTTTGGTGAGTAATGACATAAAAAATCCTATTTCAGCTCTCACTTTTGTAGGTCTTCTCTCTAAGTTTGCAACTTATTTATACTTTATGCTAATTTACACTTTATACATGTGTAGCAGTTTTGGAGGCTTCCTAGAGGTGATGGAGTATTTGTTGGGATCATCTAGGCACTATACAAGCACTTTCTGCAGTCCAAGGAGAAACAGAAGCCTTCCAGGCACACTTTTAAAGAAAGAAGAAACAGTTTACATCATAAAGCTTAGAGATCAAAATGAATTGCAGTTATTTAATAATCAGAATGACACTGCAGCATCATTCACGGTGGTCAAGGCACCAAAACAACCTAAGTGTCCTTCGAAAGATAATTAGATAAAGAAACTGCGGTATATATGTACAGTGGGATACTAGTACTCAGTCATTAGAAAGGATGAAATACTGCCATTTGCGACAATGTGGATGGATCTTGAGCGTATCATCCTAAGCGCAATAAGTCAGATGGACAAGGACAAGAACCACATGATTTCACTCATACGTGGGATATAAAAGAGCAACAAACAAACAAACTTATAGACACAGACAACGGTATGGAGGATGAAGAGGGTTAAAGGGGTCAAATATGTGGTGATGAAGGGAGACTAGATAATGGGTGGTGAGCACATAATGCACTATACAGAAGATGTATTATAGACGTACAATTGAAACTTGCATGTATTAACCAATGTCACTCCAATAAATTTAATAAAAAGTCAGAATGAGAACTTTAAGATTTAATGGAGATTGCTGAGTAGAATGCAGAACCACTATCCAGGCATAGGCAAATTTCCATTTCAAAAATCCTATTTCAGCTCTCATTTTTGAATGGGAACTTCAGGATGGAGTAGGCAACAGTGATTGCAAAGCACACATAGAAAAACATCTGCTCTAAATTAGTTTCAAACGAAAGTAGAAAAGGTAATTGATGTTTAATTTGTGGTCATGTGAGTAAATTCAAGATCATGTGAATTAGTCAGACAACTCAGAGGGGAAAAAATGTTTATTGTGAAAAACTTATAAAGAAATTATCTCTATTTAGCACCACATCCAAAACTATCAAATATCAAGTTCCTGTTTATGTTTGTGATGCAGACATCCTTATTAATGAAAATGATCTCATTTCTTCACAAAGTAAAAATCATTAACTAATGAGAGGGTTTGGAATTTCTTTATTACTGTGGGTCAATCACTCCCAAAACACTCAAGCTGGGGCCACATAAGTAAAACTGAGTTAATTTAGTAGGGCTTGAAATAAAGATTGGGAAACACAAAGGTCTAATTAGCACTGTAATGAATAAAGCATAGGTGTCCTTCTGTTCTCTCATATGAACATTTTGCTATTTTTCCCAAGATGCACATACATAACTCTTTCTAGAAGCAGTCTCTGAATGGTTATTGAGAATGACAAAGAATGGAGCTTAATATAAGTTTAAAAATTTGATGTAAGCATTAAATTTTTTACATGTAATAGATAATTATTACCATATCTTACATATTGGAAACTAATATAGTGACTTCTCTTTGAAATATAACTAATTCACTACTTCTAGGTAAAATTTATGAATAGTTTTTATCAGGTATTATTTATTTCGTATTTCTTTTTCTTTCTTTCTTTTTTTCTTTTTTAGGGCAGTGTCACTGGCCCTCATATGTGGGACCCGAACCGAGGCCTCCGGCTTTGGCCAGTCCTATTTCGTATTTCTTTAGTAGAAGGAGAGTCATATTACTTTTGTCATCTAGGACAAATTTTATTAATGTTGACCTTTTCATTATGTACTGGTTTCTTTTACTGGCAAATTTTGTTGTAGTTTCTACTCCAGATATTTCCCAATGTTCAAAAGAATGTGCTTCTCAATTTCAAGTAAGGTGGGCCTCGTATGAGCATTTAGAATAGAAATTTGCAGAAGAAGAGATAACTTGAAGAGAAGGAAAGGTGAGAGAGAGGGAGAAAGTGTGTGAGATCGAAGCCATCAGAATGAAGGAAGGCAGGGAGGCTGGGAAAAAGAAAGGAAACTAAGAGAGTGTGTGTGGTGGGGTGGAGAGGGCACAATTAGATAGTTAAAGGCTAGCAGAAATAAAGACTCTGAGAACAACTGAAAAAGGGGAAGACGAGGAGACACAGACATACCAACAGGAGGTAAAGATACAACCACTGCGGTGGGGGGGGAAAAATAGGCATATATACAAACACAAGATAGTAATATGAGTACTATGATAATTTTTTAGCTTTTAAAATTACAGACAAAAGACTTTTTAAGAGTATGTGGCTGTTTTTTGATTACTATCCAAAGTGCCAATTTTATTTCTTCACATTTACCTGAATGAAGATATTTGGTCCATAAATCTAGTTTGCTTCCTTAGTTTCCTGGACTAAAAACTAGAAAACTACAGATATATATAAGGGCCTTGTAATGAAGAAGAATTGTCTGATATGTGCAATGCTTCCATTTATCCTTCTCAACTTGCTGTCACACTGGAGTAATATTTAAAAGGAGGATCAAGTGTTAAAATAATGAAGTGAGTACTGACTTAGAAGTCACCTAATTTGATATACTAATATAATTATCTGTATATAAATGTATGTGTAATATCTCTATATATGTGTGTGTGTAAGTATATACATGTACACACACAAATCTGTGAAATTTTTTAGCAGCTGAGTATCCCATTGAATCAGAAATAACTTGCTTTTAAAGGCTGCACCTGATTTAGAAGTACTCAACTAAAAACGAAGTCTACTAGTTCCACGTCACTTCCTGTAACCCAACCTCTTCTATGCACACCTATGCCTTCCTTCCTATTCACCACCAGAGCTCCTGAGAAATTACGCCTCTTACCCAGCTATCCCAGCCCCCACCAAGTCAGACAGGCTTGATCCCAGCATGATTCTGCTATCTCCTAACCATGCAGGCTGGCCACCTTCCCAGGCCACTCACAAGATGCTGCTATATTTCCATTCACCAGTGGGGGTAGAAGTGAGTGACTATTTTGCCAGTGCATGAATCCTAGTTTAATATTACATCATAGGACCTTTTTAAAAACATTCATATTCTCATTCAGGATATTATACAACTGTGCTTTCCTAAGAATGCCAAAGCAACTGGAGACCCATTTCTGAGCCAGAGTTAACTCATCTAGACAATGTGGGCAGTAGCACCTGTCCATATCCTATAAAGCAGGAAGCTGAAAGTGTTTACACGGTTCCTGATACACAGACAATGATTCAGGGCATGGAAGGGCTTAGTACACTCACTTCACAATTTGACCCACACATTGGTTGTATGGACTTCTGGGAGCTAACCTATATATCATTATTTATATGGATATTTCCATGGGTAATAGGGATCATGAGGTTAAAAACCTGTTTGCAGGCTTGGTCAATAGTGTTGTCAAAAAATTGTCCTACATCTGTTTTAGATATAAAAATAAACTGAACATCAAAGTTTACTTCATTAAAGCACAAAATTATAAAAATTGGAGACATTTGGATTGTAGAGTATAAGCTTTCTTTTGATACATGACTTTTTATCACTTTTAAAAATATAGGGCAATCTTGTTAAGGATGGGTAAGAAGTGGGTTTGAAGTAATGGAGGGAACTGACCTTCACATACACTAAGGGACAATCTCTGGTCTTATTGACCCTTCCTCCTCTGACCTGCCTCAGCCACTGAAATCCACAGCAGGCCAAGAAAGAATCAGGCCACTGAAAGAGTTTGCCATTTTAATCTAATTTAACTCATCTTTATAGAGTGCCTGCTTTCTGCTGAGAGTTCCCTGCTTGGATACATTCTCATTCTTCCAGCTCAGGTCAACCCCCCAGCCAGAAATGACTGCTCATTCCATTGTGCTTCCTTACATACACCTTTTTATAGGAATTAGCACACTGTGTTTTCAAGATCTTTAGGCTGTTACCTTTCAAAAATTATGATTGCTTGTCTTATTCCAGTGCCTTCTATAGTACTCAGAACACATTTATGCAAATTTTTCCATTAGCACCTATATTGCATCAGGTACTATTCTGGATGTTGTGAATATTACCAATGAAATAAGAGATAACAATTTCTGATTTCCAAAAACTTACACTGTCATGTGTGGTGACAGATTAGAAACAAGGTAATAAGTAGTACTGCATGTAAAAACATGGTCAATTCTTTTTTCCCACTAAGAATAGAGAAAATTGAGAAATGAGGACTTGGCATTTTAAAAGCTAAGATTAGGGAAGGCTTTGGTCATTTGAATAAAGACTTGAGGCAAGTGAGGGAGGAAGACAGGCAATTATGCAGGGAATAACATTCCAAGCAAAGGGAAGAGCATGTAAAGGCCTGAGGCATAAGCAGGCCTGATTTAGGGAGTGCAGCAGATAATGGAGTGGTCAGAGAGACCAGGCCAGAGTAAGGATTTTGCATTTTCCTTTGAGAAAAGGGAGAACCACTGAAAGGTATTGAGAAGAGGGGAGATATGATATGACTTTCACCTAAAAAGTAAAAGTGTTTAAGGTAGTCATTCTGGCTGCCTTATGGAATGAACTGTAAAGGGCAAAGAACAGAGGCAGGGAAACCAGTCAGGAGGCTACTGCAATTATTCAGGTGAACAGTGATGCTTTGGGAGCATAGTAATAGCAACACAGATAGTAACAAGTGGTCAGATTTGGGTTTATCTTGAAATTTGAGCCATAAAAATATTCAGAGATTACATTTAGGGTATGAAGAGAGGATCAAGGATGGCTCCAAAGCTTTTTGTTCTTCCCAATTTACTGACACTTGAAAGAGTGTAGGATGTCCAATTTATAGAGGACTATGATTTCATTTTGGATGTATTAAGTTTTAGATATTCATTAGGGATCCATTTGGAGATTCTGACTACACAATTGGAGATATGACTTTGAAGTTCAGAGAAGACAGGATTCATTTACATATAAATGTATTGAAAGCCTGAAGGAGATCACGAAGGGATCACCAGCAAAAGGGATCAAGGATGCATCCTGGCATCAAGGTTCACTGTTTGGAAGTTGGAGAGCTGAAGGGAAACTAGCAATAAGAACTAAGAAGGCACAGTCAGGAGGTAGGAGGAAATTAGAGAGCATGTCATGTGGAAAGTGACATTTCTTTGAAAATGACCATAGAGTGAGCCTGCCAGACCTGCCTACGGTCCTATAGGACAGGCTGCAGGCTTTGTGTTGGATTTCACCTACAGGGATCCTTAGAGGCTCTGCAGCAATTACCGTAAACACTACGGTGTCTAGGAGTCTAAATTCTCTCTATTTTCACAGGAGCTATATAGAAGAGCAGAGTCTACTCTGTGATTCTCACACAGGGGGATACAGACAGAAGCAGTTGCCAGGGGTTAATCGCAATCATTTCCCCCTACACAAGTTTCACTCCCCTGGCCCTGATTTTGAATGAGTCCCTAGAGACACATTCCCCCATCCCCTTTGAAAATCATCCCCAACCCCATGTGTACCTCACCACAGGCAGTGTGAGTTCCCATGCCTCAGGCCTAGAAACAAGGTGACAATCTTTAAAGAAAACTTCCAAACTATTCTTCCTAATCCATACTGCTCTGTACTTGGTGGCCCCAGCCTTCTATTTCTTCTAAGCATTTGTATGTCTAGCAGTGGCTTTGTTTTCTCACCTTATGGCATCAGGCCACTCCTTTCTACAGGCTCACCTGGCTGAGCCCTTCATACAAGCAACTCAGAAATGGGCAACATGCATTTCTTTTCTAGTTTTGTTTTCTCTTCCTGACTGAAAATGACCAAATGAGATCAAGAAAGAAGTTAACAAAATTAAGAGCACCTCACTTTGATATTTGATAGTTTCATAAACTATATTTGTAGAGGAAGACACTTATTGGCAGTAGAAAAATGAATTAGTAATGATTATAGCTAGAGGATGCTGATTTGTAGCTAAGGGGCCACTGGAAGCTTTGCTGACTTAACAATCTTGACTTTAAAGGGACAGAACTAGCAAAAGAATCTAAGAATTTAGAAGCAAAAAGGTTCAGTCCCTTTAAAGATAGTTATAGAGAATCAATATATGAAATAGGAATTCCTTTACAATGAATTACTAATTATATTAGTTACTCTCAAAACATTGGTAGACAATATGAAATAAAATATTTCTCCAGTAACATCATGTATGTACTAGGGATACAACAGTGAATAAAATAGTCTTCTTCGGTTAATTTTTTTTTTTCAGCTGAGCCATCCTGCCACCTGTTGGCAGCTCAACGGCAACTCAGCTCGGGCTGGCATCGAACCGCCGTTGCTCAGAGCTCAGCTCGCACTCTTGAGCAAGCTCTTAACCAACTGAGCCATTCGGCCGGCCCTTAAAATAGTCTTCTTGTCCTTAAAATGTTGACAGTGTATCAAAGGAAGAATTATATATGATTAATTAAAGCATTTTTTAAAATAGTTTGCTCCTTTTTTATTGTCTCCCCAACCAAACTGTAAACTTAAAGGCAGAAGATCTGCTTTCTTTGAGTGGGTGGACAGATGGACGAATGAATAATAAAATAGCAATGATTCAAAGTAATAAATGCTTCAAGACAGACAAAAGAAGTGCTTTGGGTGCTCAATGAGAAAAAAGGTATTAGTCAGCCTGGGAGGTCATAGGGACAATTTATGGAGGAGATGACATTAGTAATCAGTCTTAAAGAATGAGTATGAATCCCATATGGGAAAAGATGAAGGAAAGAATTTTGCCAGGAATAGCTTTATTAGAATTGAGATGGAAAGAGCATTTTATAAAAAGAAAAATAAGAAGTATCTTTAGGCATGGGATTTCCTGGAGAAAACAGTATGGTGATGAGATTAGAAGAACAAAATTTGGGGGTGGAAAAAAGTCCTTTATCCTTCAAGGAGGAGAAAATAAACAAGGAGAGAGGTCATGCAAAGAAAAAAAAAAGGAAAAGGTAGCAAAGGAGAGGTTCAAAGGCAAAGATGACCTCAGAAGATATGTTTGAATAAAGCAAGAGGTGAAATTTAGCTATGATTTGAGATGGGGGAGGTGGGTAGGGGACAGGGAGGTGAATTTAGAAGCCAGAACTAAAGGTGCTATATAGAAAAAAGTTGCATTGTTAAGAATCAGCAAGATTTGACATTTGATTACTTCCCCAAGGTCACACAGCTAATCACTGATACAGCACCCAGAATCTAGGGCTGCTATGATCCCATTGTTCTTTCCAACACGTGAACCAGTCAAATTCTAAGTGAATGTTTGCAGTAGAGTTATGAGAAGTCACCCATTGTGAGAAAATATTGAAAATTAAAGCACACCATGCTTTGGTTGTAGGGTGTTGATCTGTCAACATTGTGGAACACATTTATTTCAGTTCACACTTATAGCAGGAAAAATATTACAAGATTCAGAAATATTAAATTTGCAAACATATAATATAATTGAAATAGTACTTAAATTGTTATAGTTTACTTAAAAGATAACAGCAAGAAATGAAGTGCTCTGCCTAAGGAGTAAAGTTAATGCATTCCTTCAAGGGGCATTGAGGGGAAACAAGAAATAGTGTTAACTAATTTTGTGTTGTGTCAGAGATGCTCAAGTGCACATTAGGGTGAGAAGACACCAACCAAAACAACAAATAAACTGTGAAGTGCTTAGCAGTTTAGAAGGAGCCTCAGCATATTGGTTACCAATTTATCAAAGTGGCAAGACAGTCATTAGACATACATTTATTGACAGGTTTTGGATTTTGTTTGAGACATAATAATTAAATATTCTAAGAATACACTCTAGATGACTAGAGAGTCATCTATGAATGCATATAAAATGGTCTCTTAAAAGTGTTCTGGGCTGGCCCAGTGGCTCAGTTAGTTAAGAGTTGGCTTGGGAGCGCGAGCTCTGAGCAGCAGGGCTGCTGGTTTGGTTCCCACATGGGCCAGTGATGCTGCTAAGGTTGTGAACAACAGCTCGACCTGGGTTGGGTTGCCGTGAGTGGCTGGCGACAGCTTAGGCTGCAGCTCCTGCTGCAGTGGACTGCCATGAGCTACCGTGAGCGGCCAGCAGTTAGCATGAGCATCCGGCAGCTAGCAAGAGCTGCCGTAAACTGCCATGAGCCCCCATTAGCCACCGTGAGCAGCTGTCCAATGGCCGGTGACTGACTGTCTCAGCTAGGAAGAGCACAATGATCATAATACCAATACGGGCCAGTGAAGCAATGTCCTCCACAACTAGACTGAAGAACAAAAGGACAGCAACTTGTCTGTTCCCTTTCCCCTATTCCCCAATGCTGTTCCCCTTCCCCAATTTCCCAATAAAAATCTTAAAAAAAAAAAAAAGTGTCCTTACATAAATTCTCTTTCTCTTGATCTATGATAAATATTTAAGGAAGATTTAGTTGATTTCAAGCACTTCCAGGAAGTCAAATCAAAGACTTGCAGAAGACCAAGGCTTGTGCTTTTTGCTACACAACTGTCAAAACTGTTTATTCAGAATTCTGCTGCGTTTCATCAAATAGAAATGCAAACAATTATTAACATTAATCCAAGAATTCACAGACCAAGAAAATTCCAAAGAAACCCAGACACTAGACTTTTCTTCCAATTGACACCATTGAAAATTAGCAATGGAGAGAAGAGGTTTTTCAGGTAAGTAGTAAAGAAGCTAATGTCTCTCAAACTTTTATATGCACATTAATAGCTTAGAGATTTTGTTAAAATGCAGGTTCAGTAGGTCTAGGGTAGGCCTGAGAGTCTGCATTTCTAATTAGCTCTCAAAGGATACCGACCATGCTGATCCTCTGCATGGGAAGGCTCCAGGGTTATATTTGATCTCCTAGTGGGAAGTCATCTCTTCCAAATGTCTGCAGCACTTTGCTTATATGACCTACATTGATGTCATTACATAATTCCCTGGGTTTACTATGTTGATGCCATTAATTTTGTCTGCACTGCAATATTTAGTACTATGCTGGTGCAGAAGTGTTGAATGAACAAATATTGAAGGAAATACTCATTTTTCAATCAACAGTGGCAAATTCTGCTGGGTAAAAAGATTTACATTACAAGAAAAGAAAGGCTAAATTGATGAAAAATTGAAGAACTCTGTGGGGGAGTTCTGCAAACCCAAAAACCACAGCGAAGTAAATCTTCATATGCAACCTGCAATGGTGGCATTTTGTCAGTTTTAGAAAACATCTACTTTCTAGAGATATTAGTACCTTACGCTCCTGTAACCCATTGGTTCATGTTGAGCACCAATATCCTTGTGATAAAACTTGAACATATAACAAAGGTAAAGTAAATAAAGCATATTTTCTTGTTCTTATTTTTGTCCGACAAACTTCACTCTAGATATTTTTCAGAAATGGAGACATGACAATTTAATACAGAGCATATAAATTAAGTTGTCCCATGTAATCATAATTATGTATGTTATAAATATTTAATTATATATTTATAATTATATATTATAGATTATAGATATATACATACATATATGTATGTGTATGTATATGTGTGTGTATATATATGTGTGTGTATATGTGTGTGTGTGTGTGTGTGTGTGTGAGGTTTGACAATTAAGTTCACGAACTCATCCTAGAAAAAATGCTACATACCTCATTGTTGAATATCACTACTGTCACCTTTGAAGTACTCCCCTTGGGAAGCTATGCACAGACATCTGTGCCTAGTCCACCCTTCAAAGCAATTTTGGAAATCTTTTTCTGGAATGCCATCAGAGCTGTTGTCATATTACTCTTGATGTCCTGAATATCATCAAAATGTTTTCTCTCCAATAGTTCCTTTGTCTTTGGGTAACAAAAGAGGACATTGGAGGCCAAATGAGGTGAGTATGGAGGGTGTTCCAATACAATTATTTGTTTACTGGCTAAAAACTCCCTCATAGACAGTGCCATGTGACTGATGCATTGTTGCGATGGAAGAGCCATGACTTGTTGGTGAAAAGTTCAGGTCATCTTAACTTTTTCATACAGCCTTTTCAGCACTTACAAATAGCAAACTTGGTTAACTCTTTGTCCAGTTGAAACAAATTCAAAAAAGTTTAGCAACATCATTACAACAAATTCTGAACTTAATTGTCAGACCCTGCCTGCATGCTTGCAAACTGGGAAACACATGGCTATTTTTACCTCTAAATTCAACGTGCTATGAAGGGACTGGACCCCATTGTTGGTGCATTTCTAAATGTGTGCCATTGGCCTAGGAAGATTTAGCTCAAAACCTGGGCAGCAGCATTTTGAAAAGAAAATGAAATAGAATAGATATTTGTATTATCTTCAGAAACTTTAACATAGATTTAAAATCACATAATCAATTCATGAAAAAAATCTAAATGGCAGTGCAAGCGAATAAAGAAAATGTGATGGAGTTACTTTGTAGGTCTTAGATATTTTGACTTGATATATTAATTAGTTGATACAATTTAAATTAATGTTTTCCAAAAAATGTGAATGATAAAATGGAATGCAGTTATGTCAATGTAGGTTCATCAGTTGTACAAATGTACCACTTTGGTGGGAGATGTTGTTAATGGGGGTGGCTGTGCATGTTTAAGGCAGGCGGTTTATGGGAAATCTCTGTACCTTTTGCTCAGTTTTGCTGTGAACCTAAAGCTGCTGTAAAAATAGTCTGTTGAAAAAAAAAAGAAGAGGACTTCCAGTCAAGATGGCAATGTAGATAAGCACTGTACTTGCTTTCTCCCATGACCACAGCAAAATTACAACTAAATTATTGAACAATCATCATTGAGAACCACTTGAAGACTAACTGAACAGGAGTCCTATAACTAAGAATATAAAGAATTCACGACTAGACTAGTAGGAGAGACACAGACACGGAATGGGTAGGTCTCACACCCATGCTATGACAATTAAAAATCAGGAGGGATATCTCTGCTGCAGAGGTTCCCCTTGAGGAGTGAGGGGTTCCAGCCTCACATTGGGCTCCACAGCCTAGGAAGAGGAGTCCCCATAATATCTGGTTGTGAAAACCAGCAGGGATTGGATGCTACTGATATGGAGGGCTGCTGGAGTCCTAGGCATTCCTCTTGAGGGACCTACACATGGACTCGATCATTCACAAACTCATTCATTCTGAGCTCCAGTGCAGGGGCAGCAGCTCAAAAAGTACCAGTGACATATGCAGAGGAAGTGAATAGACTAGTTTCAGGGCTAGGGCTGGAGGGGTAGGGGTCATGACAGCTCTCTTCAGGGATGGACATACTGGCAGGTGCCATTGTCCCTTTGTTGAGCCCTTCCCTGACACACACAGACAGGAGGTACAGGTGGGTGTCAAATCTGAGTTCTCCATTAACCTGGATAACATGTTTTGCTGTGCCCTAGTGATTCCCTGAGACCTACCTCACCCAACTTGTCCACCCAGCCTAAGCTTTTTCCAACAGCTTTTTCACACCAGGGCCTTGCACTGGAGACATCCCTAAAACCTCCCAAAGTTCCACAAACCCCAAACACCAACTGGTGTCAGTGTGCCCTGCATCTCTTGCTAAAAGTTCCCAAGCCTGGAACAAGTGGTGACAGATTTTAGCTTGCATTGTAACTCCCATCAGGTAGCCCAAGCCTGGAATAAGCTGTAGCCAGTATTGACTTGGCAACTGGCTTCACCTAAGTTGCCACAAACCTGGCACAAGTGGCAATTGACCTCAGCTCACACCATAGTGCCCAGCAAAAGGCCCCAACCACAACACTAGTGACAGCCTATCTTGGTTCACAGCATAGCATCTCTCAAGCACCTCCAAGCCCAGCACAGGCAGCAATGAACCACAGACCACTGTGTAGCTCTCACCACATGGCCCCAAGTTGGCCAATGGCAACTGATCTTGGTCTGAACCAAAGCTCTTCCTAAGAGGCTCTAGAACCAAAACACTTGGTGGCTGGCTTCAGACCATACCAGAGCACCACGCAACAAACTCCACAAGTGACATACCCAAAGGGTGGACTCAGCTGGCTCCCTGGGGTCAGCATCCCTCCACCATCCCCAGCAGCTTGTATTCTATGGACATATCCAATCCCTACAGCCAGCCAGCAGGAGGGTCAATCTCACCCAATGACATGCCAACAGCAATCAAGGCTCAACTGCAACAGAAAGGCATGCACAATCCACAGAAAATATACTCATGGAGCATCTGGCTCAGGTGAACAGGGAGACTGTGCCGCTGGGCCTCACAGGACACCAATTACTTAAGACCACTCTGCCAAGACTGGAAGACATAGCAGATCTATCTAATACATAGAAACAAACACAGTGATATGGCCAAAATGAAGAGACAAAGAAACATGTCCCAAATGAAAGAACAGATCAAAACTCCAGGAAAAGAACTATACGAAATGGAGACAAGTGATCTATCAGATACAGACTAAAAAACACAAATTATAAGGATGCTCAATGAACTTATGGGAGAATAGATTAACTTAGTAAGAAGCCTCATAAACAGATAGAACCCATAAAAAGAATCAGTCAGAAATGAAAAACACAATAACTAAAATGAAGAACATATTAGAAGAAATCAATAGCAGATTAGATGAAGTATAGGATCAAATCAACTATCTGGAAAATAAGGTAGCTGAAAACACCCAATTATAACATCAAAAAGAAAAAAAATGGCATAAAAAATGAGACTAGTTCAAGGGACTTTTGGGGCAACATCAAGAATACCAACATTCTTATCATAGGGGTACCAGAAGGAGAAGAAGGAAAACAAGGGAGTGAAAACCTATTTGAGGAAATAATGACTGTAAACTTCCCTAACCTGGTGAAGGAAGTAGATGTACAAGTTGAGGAAACACAGGGAGTCCCAAACAAGATGAACCCAAATAGGACCACACCAAGACACATCATAATTAAAATGCCAAATATTAGAGTCAAAGAGAGGATCTTAACAGCAGCAACAGAAAAGCAGATAGTTACCTATAAGATGGCTCCCATAAGACTGTCAGGTGATTTTTTTCAACAGAAACTTTGCGAGCCAGAAGTGGCATGATACATTAAAAGCGATGAAAATCAAATAACTACAACCAAGATTACTATACCTAGTAAGGCTTTCATTCAGAATTGAAGAAAAGATATATATTTTCCTAGACAAGAAAAAGCTAAAGGAGTTCATTACAACTAAACCAATATTTCAAGAAATGTGAAAGGGACCTCTTTAAGTAGAAAAGGAAAAAATATATAAATAAGAAAATATAGGAAAGAAAAAAAATTCCCACCCACTGACAAAGGCAGACTCTTAGTAAAAGTAATGGATCAACCAACTATAAAGCCAGTACAAAAGTTAAAAGGCTAAAGTAGTAAGACCATGTGTAACTACGACAGTAAATTAAGGGATATGCACATGCACACACACACACACACACACATACACACACAAAATAAAAAGTAATTTAAAAAAATAAATGTGGAGGGAGGGAGTGAAAATTGTAGTGATTTTAGAATGTGCTTAATCTTGAGTGATCATCAATTTAAAATAGACTGCTGTAAACATAGGTTGACATATTTGAAGCATGGTAACCACGAACCAAAAATCTATAAGAGATATAGAAGAAATAAAGAGAAAGTAATGCTGAAATAACACTATAGGAAGTTATCAACGTGCAAGAGAAGACAGGAAGACAATAAGAAAGGAACAGAAAAGAACTGTAAAAACAAGCAGAAAACAATGAATAAAATGGCAATAACCATATGCCTATCAATAATTACTTTAAATGTAAATAGACCATATGCTCCAATCAAAAGATATAGGGTGACTGAATGAATGGATAAAAATACCAAGAGCTGTTCACATGCTGCCCACAAGACACCGACTTCAGATTGAAAGATACACACAGACTGAAAGTAGAACAATGGAAAAAAGAAGTTCGTGCAAATGAAAATAAAAAATAAAGCTGGGTGGCAATACTTATATAAGACAAAATTTAAAAGAATGGCTGTAACTAGAGACAAAGAAGGGCATTTCAAAATGAGAAAGGGATCAATCCAACAAGAGAATATAACTTGTAAACATCTATGCACCCAACGTAGGAGCACCTAAAGTTATAAAGCAAATATTGACAGATATAAAGGGAGGGATAGACAGCTCTGCAGTAATTATAAGGGACTTTAACACCTCATTGACATCAGTGGATAGAGCAGCCAGACAGAAAATCAACAAGGAAAGAGTGGCCTTAAGTGACACATTAAACTAGATGGATTTAATTGATACTTTTAGGACATTTCACCCAAAATAAGCAGAATATACATCCTTCAAAGTGTACATGGAACATTTTCCAGGATATACCACATGTTAGGCCACAAAAAAAACTCAATACATTTAAGAAGATTGAAATCATATCAAGCATCTTCTCTGATTGCCATGGTATGAAACTAGAAATCAATTATAAGAAGAAAACTGAAAAACACAAACATGTGGAGGCTAAATAACATGCTACTAAACAAAGGAAGGAATCAAAATATACCTTGAGACAAATGAAAGCACAATGACCCCAAAAGCAGTTCTAAGAGGGAAACTTATAACAATATAGGCCTGCCTCAAGAAACAAGAAAAATTTCAAGTAAACAATCTAAGCTTACACATAAAGGAACTAAAAAAAGAACCAACAAAGCTCAAAATGAGTAAGAGGAAGGAACTAATAAAGATCAGAGGAGAAATAAAATATAGTCTAGAAAACAATATGAAAGATGACTAAAACCAAGAGCTGGTTCTTTGAAAAGATAAACAAATTGATAAACAATTAGCCAGATTTGTCAAGAAAAAAGAGCGAGAGCCCAAATAAATGAAATAGGAGAAGTGACAACCAACACCACAGAAATACAAAGGATTATAAGGAAATACTGTGAACAGTTATATGCCAACACGTTGGACAACATGGAAGAAATGGATAAATTCCTAGAAACATCCTATCTTCCAAGACTGAATCAAGAAGAAACAGAACATCTGAACAGACCTATAACTACTAAATAAAATGAATCAGTAATCAAAAAACTCCCAACAAACAAAAGTCCAGATGAAATGGCTTCACATGTGAATTTTACCAAACATTCAATGAAAAATTAATACCTATCCTTCTCAAACTATTCCAAAACATTGAAGGGAGGGAAAGCTCCCAAACTCATTTTATGAGACCACCATTACCCATATCAAAACCAGATAAAGACATTACAAAAGCAAGAATTATAAGCCAAGCCAATATACCTGATAAGCATAGATGCAAAAATACTCAATAAAATATTGGCAAATCAAATTCAGTAATATATTAAAAAGATCATACACCAGGGTCAGGTGGGGTTTATTCCTGAATGCAAGGCTGATTCAGTATCTACAAATCAATAACATGATATATCACATAAAAAAATGAAGGGTACAAATCATATGATCGTATCAAAGGAGGCAGCAAAAACATTTGACAAAATCCAATATCCATCTATGATAAAAACTGTCAACAAAATGGAAATAGAGGGAACATATCTCAGCATAATAAAGGCCATATATGACAAATTCACAGCTAACATCACACTTATCAGTGAAAAGCTGAAAGCATTTTCTTTAAGATCAGGAACAAGACAAAGACGTCTACTTTCACTACTGTTGTTCAACATAGTACTGGAAGTCCTAGCTACAGCAATCAGACAAGAAAAAGAAATAAAAGGCATCCAAATCCAAAAGGAAGAACTAAAACTGTAATTATTTGCAGAAGAGCTGGCAATATATAGAGAAAACCTTAAAGAATCCACCAACTATTATAAGTAATAAATGAATTCAGTAAAATAGGATGCAAAATTAATATTCATAAATTGGTTGCATTTTTATACACTGATAACAAATTATCAGGAAGAAAAATTAAGAAAATAATCCTGTTTACAATTGCATAAAAAAGAATAAATTACCTAGGAATAAATTTAAGGGAAAAAAAAAACATCAGAAAACTATAAGACATTGAAGAAAGAAACTGAAGAAGATACAAATAAATGGCGCATATACTATGCTGATGGATAGGAAGCATTAACGTCATTAAAAATGATTAATTGTCTCATGCCACTAAGTAGCATTGTCAACACCAGCCTTACCCATTGCACAAGGCATGGGTAAGAAAGATGGAGGAGAGCGAGCAACTGGACAGTGACACCTCAAGCATCCCCTAAATGGATACTTCTCTTCTTCAAAATTAAACCCTTATCATCACCTTCTTTGGTTATCAGTTCCACTTTCCCCTCTAAGTGGTTTACAGAAAAGTGGGTTTTCCTTAAAGTGTCATTTTCTTGGATTGTAATTTATAGGCTTGGCCATAATGTTCAAAAAACATATTGCTAACCTATATAGTAGGTATGTTATTGAAATATCCTAACATGTACTGAGCCCTGCATCTTGAAATCACAGTAATGAAATGAAAGGAAAGGGTCTTTTCTTTCTTTTATCCATCCTCATGATTAGAACTACTTATTTTCTTTAGCCCTGCTGACAGATTTATGGAAGATTTAATAATAGAAGTCAGTTTCTTTTCATTCGTTTTCTTTCACTCGTCATCTCCAAAAATTTGTGCAACAAGTAGTTCCAATAAAATCATGGCTACTAAGGAAATTTTCTACTCAAACAATAAATAAACATTTGGAAAGCAAACTATTAAGTATTAAGTAAAATGTTTAACTGATATAAAGACTATGGTAAATGAAATAAGAAGAAAAAAGAGAAAGTCATCTAAAGTTTGTCACAAATTTTTTCACGTCTATTAAATGTTGCTATTTTTTTTTTTAGCTGAGCCATTCTGCCACCTGTTGGCAGCTCAACAGCAACTCAGCTCGGACTGGGCATTGAACCGCAGTTGCTCAGAGTTCAGCTCACATTCTTGAGCAAGCTCTTAATCAACTGAGCCACTTGGCTGGCCCTAAATGTTGCTATTAAATCTATAGCTTATGGATTACAGAACTCCCCAAATATTTAACATTTTAAAGCTTACAAGAAAATGCCAGATGATAAATGAAGGAATATATTATTTTAAATAAAGTTAAAAAAAAGTCAACTAAATCAAAATTTTCATTATAAAACTTAAGCCAACAAATTGGTAAGCAGCGATAAGACCATGAAAGGACAGTGGGATTTGACTCTAAAATTCTTAAGAGCCTTGAATTCATTTGTGTCTCTAAGTAATCACAAAAGAAAGCCGTTTCAGAAGCTATAATATGTTTTCTTAATTAGAGGAAAGGGGCTAGACTGGTATGAAAACACTTTGCCAATTCATGAGACAATTACGAACATTAGTAGATGCAATAGCAGGAGGATCAGAGTAAAGATAAAAGCAATAAAACAAAAAAGCAAAGATAATATAATGGTCATGATTCAGAAAGATGCAAGAGAGCCTTCTCAGCACCACCTGTAACCTGAATTGTATTGGAGGAAAGACTGGAAATGCTAATAAGGAATGTGATTAAAGGTGGGCCTGTGGTTATAAATTGCTTTTTTAATGGTGATGATAGTAGCTGACATAGAGTATAATAAGAAGATGAGAATGTCAGTATCAATTTTTATTAGTGTCATGAACAATATACAGTATATTTAAATTAGCTTCATTTGTATTAGTGTTTTCATAAGTGGTAGCTTGAGAAGCAATAGCATGTCCAATATATTCTAAAAAGAAAAACTAAATAAAGTTGCCAATATTCTCTACAAAATAGCCAGAACTTTTACATTGGGGAAAACATGCCATGTTTCCTAAGGTAATCAAAATTCAGGCACACGACACATTCTGGATTATACATCACAACAAATCTAAGGAATAAACTGGAGGAGCAATTGTAGCAAATGGATAAAGTCTTACAAATTTGAAAAGATACTAAAAATATAACCTTACATATATTAAACATCTTTCCAAGATATACATAGAATGATAATTACAGTCTATACCTGGGTCAACTTAAACCAATTAAGAAATGGGGACTATTCAGCCTACGCATGGTCATTCTATTGAAAATAAGCAATTATAAAATTAACAATAATCAGTATTTTTTATAAACTAGATCTTATCAGAGAAAAATAGGTGAATCAGTTTTGTTTATGAATTTTCTCAGCAATTATCATCAGCTTTCTGATTCGGTCTAATGACAAATTAGGTAAAATTAAATATCTAATAAAAATATCTAATAAAACATAGAGAATTAGAAGAATAAGAAACCCTATTACTTTAATTAAAATATATTCTTTGTTTGAATTTCAGAAAACTAAGCTTTGAAAAGCATACCAGAAGGGTTAAAGTGTAGAATTTTAAAATGTACCTACTGAAGGTATGAACTCTGAACCATTTCTTTTTTATTTATATTCTAGACAGTATTAATTGTGTATGAGAGAAAGCATAGCCTGGTGGTTAAGAAGCTGATCTCTAAGTCAGAAGTCTGTTACTAGTTGTGAAATCTTGGGCTATTTACATAAACTATTTTCATTTTCTTCATCTGAAAATTGGAAATCTCACAGTTTCTACTTTTTAAGGTTATTGTGAGGATTAAATGAGACAGAGTGAGCAATAATGCTCAAGAGTGTCTGGCACACAATAAGACCTCAGTAAATATTAGTTTTTAAAATAATTATTAATGCCAATCAAGTATTTAAATAGAAGTTTCTATTTCTCCAGAAAGGTTATATTAAACATTTCTTCCCTCCAAAATGCTGTTCCTCTCTGCTAATTCCTTCCTTTTTCTCTATGAATTATATATTTCTCCTTAGGGCAAAACACACACTTATTCCTTCAGCATTTTCCTTTTCGAGTAATTTTTCAAAACACATTCCTCAAAAGGCCTCTCCCTACCCCTTCTGAATACTTTGATTCTCTAAAAAGACTGACTGGAAACAGTTATTTCAACAGGTGAGAGGAACCTGGGTGAGTCCCTGAGCTCTGCGTCTGTTCTAGACCACGAGGAAACCAATCCCTAAGATTGCAAGCATCTCACTCACTTTGAGCCCTTTATCATTTTAAACTTCTCTTGGTCATTCCACAAGGGACATAATGTTTCCAAACTGATGGGAATTTTAGATGAGAGCAAATTTAAAAAACCAAAATTTAAGTAACCCTGTCCCAATGTGTAGTTGTATTATATGTTCACTCCTATAAAAGTAGTTTAAAATGTAAAATTTTCAATGACAAAATTAATAATGTAGGCAGTACCATGTATTCTCTACTGACGAATTTCCACAGAGAAGAGCATCAGCATGAAAGCTTGTACTCAATCCTGATAGATACGTGTTCCACTAAATAGGTGGACCAAGCCTGACAGAATCATATGGAACACAGAAGTAACTAAGATAGCCCTTGCTTCAGGAAATCACAGTTGTTTGGGAAAATAACTATGTAAATTGTTAATGCACACATTATGAATTTCAATGTGTATCAGACATTGTTATGCATCTCCCAGTTTTCAAATAGTTCCCTGAGGAACACATATAGATCATTGTCATTTTCACAATGGGGGATAGATAGTGGGCTTGGGACTTTCTGTGTTTTGCAATAGCAAATTCAGAAGAGACAAGGGACTTATCTTGTTCCTGACACAATTTCGCTATAAAATATTACCAGTACAGAAAATACATTGTCAGTATGTGTTTCTTGTTAAACATATACTTAAAATAAAAACTATAACTCACAAAGATACTGTGAAAGAAAATCTAATTGGAGTTTATTCTGCAAAACTTATTGAGGTGTACTTCCCAGAATGTTACCTGAGGTGTATCTAAGATGGAAATGCTGGAATCCACATAAAAACCTATCAAACACATCATCTTCAAATGTCTACATTTTAAAAAATCATGTGGTTACCTGATAGAATTATCTAATTTTTTTTTTTAAATGGAGAATTTAGGACCTGGGTTATCTGTTAATCAAGTTCACAGATAAAAACTCAGTTCTTCACTTACCATCAGTGCAAAACCAAACCATAATGTGAGGTGTGTACACAGAGGCAGCACATATTCCATGGAGAAAACTGGAAATTTACTCACATTACAGCAAAATGCTACTGTTTTTAGTTATCACAATAGTGGCCTGAATTGTTTGGGATCAATTATCAATAATTTTTCCCTTTTTCTGCTTCTTTGTTGTATAGATAGAGGCTATGTGAAGTAAGTCCATTGGCTTATTCCTCATATTAAAACTGGGATTCTGAGGCTTGAAAAGTACAAAACATTTTAATAATTAAAGCATCAATATTAGAAAAAGTAATGTAGGGCAAATCTTACCTGAGCTCCTGGATTACAGAATCCATTGGCACTACTGAAAACAAACAAACAAACAAATGACTTTTAATTTTGAAAACTATATGACTGAAACTTTTAAGCCACCTAGATATAATGACCAATAATAGTTAGTACAGACACCACTTAATTTCCCTCTGGGTGGATTGATCTTTTCTGGTTGTGGCTCTTTGGAGAGAAGAGGACAAATGAATATGGCCTGGAACAGATGATTCTAGCTTTAGTGCCTTAGGTGATCTTGGGAACAGACGTTATGGATTGGACTTTCCAAATATCTGTCTTTAGAGATTCATTAAAAAGTTACAAGAGCACAAAGGACTTGAATTATTTTTAAATCAATTTAACCAATTTTAGAAAAATGTTCAAAAGAACCTTATTTATATTTTTATTGAATTTAAACAAATATATAAGTAAAATGGCAAAAGTTTTATTAATGATTATGTCCCAATATATTGTTCCATAAATTTCATACATAGAGAAAGAGAAGGATAAGCTTCTGCCTTCTCAATATCAACATCATTTTAAAAGTAAGAAATTTATAGAAAAAAGAGCTTTGATTTTTCTGACTGAAATGATGGTAACTAAAGAAGTTCATGTTTATAAATACCTGCCTACACAAGGATAAGCAGCATATTGAGAGAGATAACAGGTGGTTTTAAAGATTACTCAAGCTACATGAGAAACAGTTGTTTCATTTCTCAGAGAGCATTTTGGCTCAATTTAAGAGTGTATGTATGTGCCAAAAGAATTTGACATCCAAAAAGAATTGCAAACTAAAAGAGCCACATTTTAAAAGTATGGTAAAGTGGTGTGCTTTTAGGAGTCTAAACAAGAGATTTAAATAATCCAAATCCAGTTCTTTGAAGGCTGATATTTATGGAAGGCATGAGCATATCCTAAATAAAGATATAAACTGTTTTTCTTAAACCTGTATTTTATAGAGAAGTTTGCTACATACAAACTTAATGTTTAGAAATACCATATTCCAAATATTAAACTACCTGATGCAATTACTTCAAAAGTAACTTAAATTAAAAGTGAAAAATAATACAGTGTAAAATTTCTGTTTAGGTAAAGCCCCATATCTTCTACAGCATTATTCTGCACTTTGATTATCATGGCTAGTGATAACCATGGTTATATTTTAACTGAAAAAAAAAAAATCATCCTGGAATTTAGTAAACATTTTGGGATTCTAGGCTTTACTCAAAAGGAAATTATTGGGCCGGCGGAGTGGCGCGTTGGTTAAGAGCTGGCTTGGGACGCCAGCAGCCCCAGTTCCGATCCCACATATGAGGGCCAATGACACTGCCCTCTACAGCTAAGATGGTGAACAACAGCTCCACCTGGAGCTGGGCTGCTGTGAGTCCCCGGGACAGCATAGCTGCAGCCCCTGCAGCAGTGGGCTGCCATAGGCTACAGTGAGTGGCTGGCAGCCAGTGTGAGCTGCTGGCAGGTAGAGTGAGCTGCCAGAACTGCTGTGAGCAACCATCCAGAGGCCGGTGGCAGATCTGCCTCACCCGAGAAGAGCGCAATGACGACAGCAACATGGGTCAGTGAAGCAATGTCCTCCACAGCTATACTGAAGAACAAAAGGACAGCAACTTGTCTGTTCCCCTTCCCAATTCCCCAAAGCTGTTCCCCTCCCCCAATTCTCCAATAAAATCTTTAAAGAAAAAAATTATTTACCTTTACTACATATATAAACACGGTTAAAGAAACCATTCGATCTGATTAGCCGCTTTGAACTGTAAATCTCAAATTGTTTCCAAAGTATTGCACTATAGTTACCTGACTTAGCTCCTCTCAGCAACGCAAACTGTGAGAAGACTGAGGTGGGGAACAGCTTCCCAGAGTGTTTTCAGAGGCCATGGTGAACCTAGTTTCTCGTTTAGAATTAAGGGTTACAAAAATATAGCTAATTATAATAAAAGTTATTTTCCTTAAGGGGTATTATTGCCAGTCAATCCTGTTTTCCAGATGTTTAGATCATCAAGGGCCTGTTTATATTTCAATATTACATTACCATCTGTTGGTTACAAAAAGAGAGGGATAGCCGGCAAGTTAAACCTTTCAAACGTTTCTTTGCAGAGCTGCTGAAAATTCCCAGGAGGGACAAGCAAAATCAAACATCATCATTTTACTTGAACTAAGTTTACATTGGGAGCCACTAAACCAGATAACATAAAAATCAAAACCTGCTTTGGCAATAAACTAACAATTTGGTCTTTTCCCTTGGCCATTATAGGTCACTTCAATAATTTGAAGGTCTCCATGAGGCATTCTTCCCTCACTGACCCTTATGTCGTTTTGCATGATGTTCAAATCTATCATGATTGCATTTTGTAAAAATTAGCGTCATACATCATTGGGACTTTTCTAAGTCCTTTAACTCCTGGTTCATAATATTTTGCCCCTCAATACCATGATCCAATGTTCTAGCTTGATTTAAAAAAAGAAGCCCTGAGGATGTTGTAATCATTCTGGCTTCACATTAGGGACTGAGTACTGGTACTCCCATATTTCATGGAGTGGTGGGCACGGTGTCGTGGAACCTGCTTGCTAACTCACCCTTGGTTCCTTTAGAGCAGGTATGCAGCAATTTATCTGCAGCCTCTGCATCCATCTGTAACATGAACACAAGTCCTGAGGTCATTTCTTTGACATTGACCAAAACATGTAAACATGTCATTAGGAGTTCTGAAGGTCATTATGAAAAACGAGTAGCCTTCCTTGTTGTCGGATAGTATTCTGACTCTGCAGGGATACAACTTGCCCTCACACTCCATGAGTTTTGGAAATACTTCTATAGATGCTGGAACCAGAGGTAATAGTGACAATAGGGCAGATGTCCTTGTCCATAAGTGCTTGCAAGTGATTCAAACACTTTGGGCATTACAAAGATAGAATAAAGGATTGTCTGATTAACAGTGGTTGTGAAGGAGACAAAATCTCAAATGCCAAACTAAAAGATTTCAGACTAATTTACTAAAACCTGATTCCTTTACATTTTTAGACCCTGTCTGATACATACCTCTTGGTAAGTCAGAAAAAATAATTCCCTGTGTAAAAAAGCAACATGAAGGCAAGCCCCGAAAATGCCCCAATTTCAAAATACCATTGCAAATGTTGATCATCAACAACAGTATACATTTACTCCCAGAATTCCAGCATAAATATTGGTTATAGTCATCCAAATCTACAAGGAAGGTGAAATTTGAGTGTTGTGTGTGTCAGTAGCAAATTTCCTAAAACACCATTACTAAGTATTTTAGAAGTAATCAAATAAATTATCAAAAGGATGCAAAAAGTCTGTTGTTTTGGCCCATATGGAGATAGATTCTGACCTGAGTACACATGCATTTCACTAGAATCCCCAATAATCTCTTAGTTTAATTCACTTTTACACATTATCAGAAGAAATTCTTAAATAGAAAAAAGTTGTTTTGCTTCCTGAAAATCAGACAGGCTGAGGGCGCTCTCTGTGACTCCCATCCTTAAATACTGAACTAGACTAGCATGGATGTCATGTGGCTGCAGTGGTAATGGGAGATGCTTCTCTGCTCTCCGAGGCTGAGTTGTGATTGAAGGCACTGACCTGCCATAGACTTATAATAGGGGAGCAGGTGTGGCAATGATGGACTTTAATTTCCTTTAATAAACCTTTTATGTGCCACACTTTTACAGCCATTTGACGCTCTCCAAGGTCCTGCACATAATAGGTTCATTACTTTTGATTACTATAGTCTATTGAGACAAACAACTCCAGAACACACTATATATTATGTTCAGTTAAACCAATATAGACTATTTATCCATTGTGCATTTTTTCACCTGCAACACTACAGACAAAATTAAAGACAGTCCTCATAAGCTAAAACTATTAAAACCACCAGTACTCTTTTGTCATCATTTCATAATAAACACCACACCAATCATTGACCTGTTTTTTTTTAAAATTAGCAAACAAAAAGTGTTCACTGCTTTTGAGAAAAAGCAGTTGCTTTAGTCTAAATAAAATGGTTCATTTCTATGAATATTTTAAAATTATTCAAATAATAAGAGAAAACAATAAAAGAGGTGTGATTTTTTCCCCCTGCATTTTTTACTTCTTTTAAAACAACATGAATTTATGACAGACATGACACTGCCTAGGATTAATACGACTTGGTTTACTTAAGATGGTGAGCAATATGTTGTAAAATCTTCCTTCTCTGTGAATATCTCTGTTGCATGTAAAGTGGCTCAACTCATGCCAACTCCCCTCCATATGCTAAACAAATAACTTGATTAAGAAAGATCAGTAGCATGAGGGTTAAAATGATGAAAATCATCAACTGTTTCAGAGGAAGCTACTCCTGTGGGTGCGTATCAACTCAACTCAAGTCTAATGTTAGCCTGCCACACAGGTGTCATTAGCTCTTGCCAACCACTCTGAAAAATTCCCCCCAAAGGCAAGTGAATGTTGAACTCCATGAGTTTCTTTATCAAAAAAGAAGCACGCTCTGCAAAGAGTACCAGTAGACACAAATAAAAGTTCCAGAAACCTACTTAAATGTAACTTTATTTATAACAGCTTGAAGACTAATTCTATTTTGCAATTCAGCTACCCAAGGACCTGGCCATTCTGTCATCAACCCATGCAACCGCCTCCCCATTCAGGTGGTTGGAAGGGATGCATAAATATTCATGGACCTGTGCTTGATTGTGCTGGGAATGCTGGCCTTATAATTGTGGTTTGCGGAGCTACTGGCTTCTTTGTTGGTGTAGCATATAGGTCCTATATAAATATTGTAAAAACTGATACTCATTTATAAAACTAAGTTTTCAGATTTAACTTCTGGACCAAGTAGTAGGAGCGAAATGGATCAAGGCCATAATATACAACCTATGTATTTCACCTTCCTTCTCTTCCTCACACCTGAAGAAAAATAAAAGTTATGAACTTTAGTGTCTAGTCATGTCTTATAGCTTGTCGGGGAATAAGAACATCAGAAACCTAAAGCACATGTGCTTTTCTTTTGGGGGTGGGAGGTTTATGAAATGGCTCAGTCTCCTCATAGTTCTCAATTTGAAAATAAGTCTTTGTTCTCTAAAACCTTGAATATGGGGGTAGAAATCTCTAAGTGTTTTTCATTTGAATTAGTCTCATAGACTTTAATAAATGGTCAATGGGTAGACTTAATTTTTGTGGGGCTCACCATCCTTTCAAATACTCCTAGAGTTCCAGAAGAGGCACATGATTATGTGATGATTCAGGACATTGACCTAAATAACATGTGCTACAACCTTAAAAACTATACGTGTCATTGGGAACATTGTTTGTTTGTTTTTTTCTATTGGAAAAGGAGATTTGATCATCCTTATTGCTTACATCCCAAATACTATTGGCCAAATCTGCAATTAATTTTGTAAAATTTAATAAATCATTTCTTTTTTTCAAAACAGAGATATGATTTTCTAAACATATGTCCTTTGAGCCTTTATTTACCTCATTCTATTGTTTATGAATGGGAAAAAGACATTTTCTGAGATTCCTATAATGGCTCCTCCTGGCTTTGACAATCTACTTCTTAATAGAGATAAGAATATGAAAGGTAGGCTTTGGCACTCTTATTTTTCCTGATCTGAAACTGCCTTAATAAAACTTTATTTAGCATATAAATATGGATATATTATATATAATATTGTATAGAAAGGATAAAAAACATGGCTTTTGCTTGGCATGTAATTCACAATAAAGCTATGAAGAAAACTTTAAACACACTTCACTCCCTATTTGTCTGGGGAGAGAAGTCAATACAAGGAGAAATGACAGGAGGGAAAGAAAATTATAAACTAAAGAAGGCAAGGAAGCAAAGCTTGGAGGAAGGACTTGCAAGAACAAACAATGAAAATAAGCAGACAGGCAGTGAAAAAGAAAATGACCATAAAATAAAATTTAACTATTAATTTGAATTTGGAAGGCTTTCAGTTACCATTTTTATATACTTAGAAAATAGGTGTACAATTTCGTAGTTACTTGTACTTAACCATCTTTTCTGACTAATGCTTACGTAAGGGGAAATCAGCAGATCTCCTGTCTACATGAACCCCATGCATTGATCTGGTGCTTTCCTTTGGGCTGAAAACACAGTCCTGGAATTGACGGTTTGTGGAAGGGAGAGATTCAAAGAGCAGGACACAAAATTCATAAGCTTAATTTAGGTTTTATTCACATTAGTAAATTACTGGTATGTGAGATTTAGTTCTCTTTGATTTTATTTTTCACTCATAATCCTATTTTAACCTAATGGTTAAAAAAAAATCCAAGTAAATATTTAATCACTTCTTAAGAACTGGATAAATCAAATCTCTTGGTAATGTTTAAATTTTATTCCTCTTTCAACAAAATTCTAGACAAGGACATCCATACTATTTTTTTTTTTTTTGAGGGCAGTGTCACTGGCCCTCATATGTGGGACTCAAACCAGGGCCACTAGCTTCCCAAGCCAGCACTTAACCACTGCGCCACTCGGCCAGCCCATCCTTACTATTTTTTATAAGAAGACATGAGTTGCTTAAGATTAATAGGAAAAGGTATGGTCATTCTAATGTTCTGAGAACATTTTCTCAAAATCCTGTTACAATTAATCTTAATATTGTCTAGTTATACACAGTCTCATATAGGTAGCTACTTTAAATTTTAGAAGTCCTTCATATACACTCAACTTGTAATAATTTCCAGTTTTAACAAGTTTTTATTGTGTTCATCGCCTGAGATTTTTGAACTGGCAATGCAGTTTTGTATGTTGTGTCACATTAGCCTTGTGCGATGGCATTTCAATCCTGGGGAACTCATTGCAATGGTGAGAGGAAGTTCTGTGGCTGTTGAGAAGAGGTCTCAGCATCCTCTCTATGATGAACCCTTAATCCTCAGTGGGTGCTGCCTTTACAAAGATCAATTTAAAAAAAATGACAAAGAGAAACTCAGGAAGCTGGAAAAGGTTAAACCCAGAAAATGAAACAACGAGATGATGCCAGCACCTTGGAATAAAATTTGACCAGACTGAAGAACAAAAGACCCTACATTGAATGTCCTTTCTTTTAATAATCCTGGCATCGTTTTGTTTAAACATAACTTTGGGTTAGTCCAAAATGGCAGCAAAAGAATTTTCCCTGTTACACAGGGAAAAGATAGGGAAATGAGTTCTGACATTAAAAGAATATTTGACTTATTGAGATGAATACTAAGATGGAATGTTCAAGTATGGTTTTTCTCTGGCTTTACTTTTCTGGTTTTATTTTCATATATTTATTAATCACTCAGGAAAAGAATTTCATAAAAATAAACATTAAAAAATCTAAAGTAATAAAAACAGGGATTTTTACATCATCAGTGCTGACATACTAGTATGTATAATTTTCTGAACCATTTTTGAATCATTTATCCTAAATAAAATAAAATTTCCTGAATCTTTTATTTAGGGTACACTATCCCTGATTTCAAGTTTCTGCTCTTACCTTTCTCTTATTGTATTGTATTTTACTCTGTATAGAAAGCTGAAGAATTGCATGATGTGTGTGTACCTTTTAAATTTATGATATCTCTCCTTGTCTCCCCTAATCCCTCCCACCCTCAACAAGCACCATACCTAAGGAAAGAGGCAGATTCAATCCACTATCAGATTAACTACAGTTCTCTGAAAATAGCTCCTCCTGAGGGTCAAGTGCATGTACATTTCCCACAGATAAGGTGTTCTTTCTAGAGTCATTTGGAAATGCACTGCAATAAAAAATCTTAGGGCCAGCCGAGTGGCTCAGTTGGTTAAGAGCTCGCTCAAGAGTGCAAGCTGAGCTCTGAGTAACAACAGTTCGATGCCCAGCCCAAGATGAGCAGCTGCTGAGCTGCCAACAGGTAGCAGGATGGCTCAGCTAAAAAATAAAAAAATAAATAAATAAATAAATAAAGGGCTTTCTTGACTCCCCTCAGCTGTAAAAGAAATCTTAGACCTGAGACCAGTTGGGTAGCTTTAGAAGGAGGCTCATCTATTTTGATTCTTACTTCTCATTTCTGACTTGACACTGCTGTTGCATACTTCATCCTGTAACTTTGCACAACTGGCAATTCTGAATATAAACCAAAGCCATATGTTTGCATTCTTTTGCCAAAAGACTCCAGCAAATAGTTCTATTATTCCCTTAGGTAGTCAACATGTGCCAAGGATTTCTATTAGTTGTTGTACCACGGCCTCTGAGTCACAGCTTTGTGACATAAGGGGGCATTCACTGGCTTTATGTTTTAGGGGACATTATTTTCTTTGTACTTTTTTAGTATGTCCTGTTTAAAGATAACTCAGAGTAAGTAGCACCCTAAGGGCCTTAAATATTTTTTCTAGCTGGTATTTTGAGATGCATGTGTTGAAAAATATATAAATGTTAGCAAACAAGCTCCTTCATATATGGATAAATTATTTTAAATAGATTTTTTCCCCCCAAGGACAAACCCAATTCCTTTGCTCTTCAGTGTTTGTAGGAATTAACTTTAGAAGTTATGTATAGTGCTTTTTAAAACATGCTTTTGAAACTTATCACTTATTTACTCTTCATCCTTAAGTAAATTAATTTCTAATACAAATGAATTCAAATTGAAGTTTTAAAACTATTTTAACACTGAACCTTTAAGGGCAATGTGTGAGCAAATAACATACCAATCAATATACAAAAGGTTTGTAACTCAGAGGACATCACCTATTTCATATTTTAAAATATTAAAGTGACTGTGCTTCTGACAAAAATAAAAATTCTAAACTCAGCACTAACAATAATTTTTTTCAAAGCAAATCCACGAAGATAAAGCACTGTTATACAGGTGAACCTATATATAAATGCTTCAAATGGATTCATTTTCTTTCATTATATTCTACTTTTTAATAAAAATGTTGCCTTACCTCTCTTTCTCCAGGTAACTTGTATGCCAACTTGGTTTGTCCTGTTTCGTCAAAGTGACTAAATATCTTTGTCCACTTCAATGAGAAATCTTAAAATTCATTCTATTAAGATAAAAATAAAAGAAGGAAAGCATATTAGGTAAGGACAAATTAAATAGATCAATAATAAGCATTGAAGTGAACAATAAATGATGCAGTGACACTTTTACCTATAATTTAGTTGGACTATACTATAAACAGAACGACAAATTTTATACTATATATCAATAGTAAAAAGATTTTTAAAGGTAAGCCAAATTCATTTTTGTCTTTATTACCAAACTATATATATTATTTCTTCAATTTACTACGGAAATTGGATAAGAAAGACTTTCTACTATCACTGTTATTTTACTTTTAACCACCAAAAGAGAAAGTTCAGACAAAATTTGGAATGTGCTCCACTCAAGAAGTCATAAAAGACAGATTCAAAATTCATCTGTTATGTAGGGCTCTCTTTAATGAGGCTGTCATAAAATGCTACTAATGTGTTTTTTTATTTGTTGTTGTTTTTTTTTTTTTGCCAATGTTTTAACCTGTTTCTCATGGAAACAATTTGCCTTTGGTTTGTTTTTAATTTAGGCATAACACACAGAGCTGCATTACCTCTATTTGGTCCCAGGCTTGGGAACAGAATCTGTCTTCATTGATCCTTGAGAGAAAACTTTGAAATTCAGTGTAGTTCATTCAGTGTACTAGAGAGGGGCTATTTATGCAAACACCATGTATGTCAATGCACATTTAGAAAGTTTATGTCTGGCAATTCTGGTATTTTAAAACACAAGCTACCAACCTTCCTTGCAGAAGATTCTTCTCATCCTGTATTTTACCCTTTGCAGTAAATTGAAGTACCCAGCTTTTTAACCATAGATTTCTGTGTTACTTGTAAGCTTTGACCAGACATTAAGCAGATGCTTCTTCAACTCAAGTCCGCAACTGTAGTTCCTGTGGAAAAATAGGGACAAAACTCTCTCAAGTAATAGAGAAGATTACGGCACATGATGTAAGAATTGAAAAGTAGCATGGGAGCTTGGGAATTCTTAGTTTGTGTTTGATTGCAACTAAAAAAAAAAACAAAACAAAGCCTTTCTCTACAAATGTGTTTAGCTTATTCTACTCCACCCTCAATTCAGAAAGAATTCCGAAGCTTTCCACCTGCCTATTCCCCTTTGTTTGTCATACCCTAACCTAAAACAAAAGATCCTGAAAAACAGTCGCACTGGTGAGCAAAAAGCTCTTTCTAAATCCTCAAAGTAATGGCTTTTTGTCTAATACCCTATCGTGTTATGTATTTATTAGCAATACATTTTCCATTTATTTTCTCAAAGATTGCCAATAAAGAACTGAATCACATAAGGGAGTAGCTGTAAACCCTCTGAGTTCCCTAATGTCAAACTCATTAGCATCCGAATAAGCACACAGCAGCACATCATCTGCACAATTGCAATTTTCTACTACTTTTAATAGCGTTTCTCAAAGGGCTCATTTTCAACTTTCTTCAGTGGTTAGTTGGTTCTCAGGGGAAAAGTAGCTTCCTGATGCTTGCAGCTTCCACTCAACAAACCGGGCGGTTTGCTGTCAGACGCATCAGCCCTCTGCCCTAACCCCATCTGCTGTCTCTCCCCTCCCTGGGGAAGAGAGTTAAGGCAGCACAGCTGAGATCGCCTTGGAGAAGTGCACAGCGGGCTCAGACAAAAAACACAACTTTAGAAATATGATTTGACACTAAAGGGCTTGAGAAGTCCAGGTACACAAAAATACAAATGGAAAATACGAGCCCTTCAGAGGTTCCCCATTCCATGTGTCCATCAGTCCCATCATTACTAACTCCACCCACCTGCTTTTGGGAAACACTCTTGGCTGATACCAAAATGAGTCTACCACTGAAATCGGTTCCCTCTGTCCCCTGCATGTGTCCTACTATTATGTCAAGGAGACCCCTTCAAAAACCCATTTTTATTAATTGCCATACTTTAATGTACTTTGCAGATCTTAAACCATTTTATAAAACTTAAGGACTTACTAAAATATTCATAGAAAATACACATTTTGGAACACAGTTAACCTAAGACTTCGAATATTGACCAAGCTGACACATCTAGCAACTGAGTTAGTTCTATCCCCCATCTATCAGGATAAACGCATATTGAAGCTCATTTTATTTTTCACAAAACTGCAACCTTAAAAGATAAAACTAGGGCCGGCGGAGTGGCGCAGTGGTTAGGCGCTGGTTTAGGAAGCCAGCGGCCCTGGTTTGGGTCCCACATATGAGGGCCAGTGACACAGCCCTCAGAAAAAAAAGATTAAAAAAAAAAAAAAGATAAAACTATATGAACGAAGGTATAAATAACTTAATAAGCTACAAAATCCTTAAATGTGCTCTCTAAGACATGGCTTTACTTGTTAAAGTACTTCATTTGTATGCTTTACTATATGTCAATAATTAGGGACTCAGTTCTTATAGCTGTTTTATGGGTATCTGCTTCTGAAAATATATACACTGAAGTGGACAAAATATATACAATATCTATAATACAATGTAATGAATCTGCTGTGTTATTTAAAAAGGTGTATTAGATTATATTTTATTGTGTGTGGGAGGATGAATGACCTAAAGTGATATGATGTATATATCAACTTTATCCTTAAAGCAGAGAATCATAGATTTACTTATGGTTCAAAAAGAATGCAATATTAAGAATGTTCTCCAACTAAACTCAAAGTGATGATAGGGCTAATAAATTTAATAAGAAATGTATGTAGCACATGTAGCCCTGTAATATAACTAATATCAGCTCACCACAACCACCAGTTCCTTTTTGGTATTTGCTTACCATGAAACCAGACTGCTCTATTTCAGACAGGCTGAAAATGTACAGCAGGGTCCTCTCAGAAATTTGGAAAGTTAATACAAGCTCCAAAGAGCTCTCTCAGATTTAGCTTCTCAAGGAGTAAAATAAAAGCAGAGGAGTGTCACAGCACATTTACCTTAGCATTGCTATTGTTTGAGTTCCTATCTTCACAACTTCTAACAGTTTTAACCTCCTGATCATTCTTCTAACTTTAATATCTTCACCAATTGCTTATTAGTTGGAATGATGAAAAGGGGGGGTGGTCTCCATGCCATTTTCTTTTTTTTGTGTGTGAATTTTAGGCAATACCTTTACATTTCTAAGTTTCCAGATTTATTTTTATATTAATAAGTATGATAATTTAAGTTAGAGTCAAATTTTGTATAAACCTTAATGATATCTTTGCCTGGACAAATTCTTCAGTTTTCCATTTGCTATGTTGCTCTGTTAAATTTCTAATGAAAATTTAAGCCCCATATTTTGGAGTTTCTAATCAATGAGTTATACAATTGGTTTTCCTATCATAACAAGAGATTATATAAGAAATTGATGCATAAAAATTATATAAGCCTATTGCCACTTTATACTTATACCGTCAAAGATAACTTTTCTCTGCTTAGCTCTGCAGGTTGATTGTAGAGAATATACTTCATTGGCTGTAGCAGATGAAGAAAAGTAGTGAGTTTCAGTTAAGTTGTTTTTTTAAACACTGTTTATTGGCCACAAGCTTCACTTTTACCATCAGCCCATAATTAAGCTCCTGATCACAGAAGGATTAGAAAAAACGAGCTTCATCAAAACTGGAACTACTCTGCAGGAAGAAACATCTCCCATTGTAAAGTAAGTCAGTGGTATGCCTACCTTCAGGGAAGATGTTTTGGATTTTAAATCATTATATATTCAACAAGATTAATTCTTTGATATTAGCAATCAGAATGCTTTTCATGATCCATTTTGAACATTGTTTGCTTCCCCTAGTGGTTCCTGAAGTTCAAATATAAACAAAACTTGTTATCAGTATAGTTTGTCATTTTAAAAGAAAATAAGATTTGTAAATATACAAAATGTCCTCTGATGGATTTAATTGTTTTTTATTGGTTTGCCTAGCTTTTTGAAATCTCTGCTCTATAAAATCTTTCAAGGAATTTTATGTACAAGGAGTGCTATGGCAACTCTGATCTCCCAGAAAATGCAATTTTTGTTTTGCAAATTGCTGAAGTCCTGCAGAGCATCCAAATAACTTCTGGTTTCTACTGTACTATATATGAAGTAGTTATACTAGCAGGCATTATAGTATTTGTATTTGTCTTTCCAGCACCTGTCAAAATAAAACACAGGCCTCTTCTCCTTAAACTCTGAAGCAATGCCAATAACTTGCACAAAACCTATATTTCTCACCACAAGAGGATTTAACTTTCACCTGACTTAAGGAACAAAATAGCCCTCAAAAACACTTAAAGCCTTGCTGCAATTAACATAACTCCATTTAGATGCCATTCATGACTGATAATTCCAACACCTTGTGGTGAAAAAAAAGTTGCATGCTGTAAACATTATAAACATATTCAAATAAGCTTAACACAATCTGCCATGCTTATTTCTGCCTAGATCATGGACCAGCGAAATGGTTAATGCAAATGGATTTATAATTTGCTTTGGGGGGCCAGTTTCTTCTCCTTATTTATTAGCCCAGCTGATGGGGCAGATTTGATGAGGCACTTCTGGAATAATTGAGTCATCACACAAAGAAGGCTGCTAGCATTCAGAGTGGTTTTATCAGCAGCAAGCAGGCCTGATTACTGACAATTACACTCTGATCCGGTGATGGAGGAGAAAGAGCCAACGAGTGGGAAATGTCCGTGTTTCTATCCAGGAATAATTTCTACATTCATTTTACATGCTAAGTGTTTCCTATCTCTGCATAATAAACTGTAAACAGGAATAGATGGCACAATGTCCCTTAATATTTCCTGGTAATGAAGACACAAATGTACAGTGAGTGCTGATAAATATAGATGAAACATAAGCTATTCTCCTAGCCTGTATTGTTACCTTTAAAACAAATGCATTTTTGTGGTAAAAGCATAATCATAGCTAATGCAAAAAAATGACAGAAGATTGAAACTGTCCTTGTAACTACATAGAAACTTTGTAGAAGTCTTGTTAATCACTGCTGCTTTTAAAGGCTCGGGAGCTGAAAGTGAGATACTAGAAACCACATCATTTTGCTTCTCAACAGTCAACTGTGAAGAACTCCTTGGGTTAGACACAGCAAGGGACAATACTGAAAGTGACCTCCATTAACACTCACAGAGAGCATATCTCAACACAGAACTGAGAAAACAATAATGCTGGCACAAAGAAACATTTTCATTAGCATGGATTTCTATTTCCCTTCCATCAGGGCTTTCAATAAAACGTTGATCAAGCATAATAAAGTTAGACCTAAGACTGCATGACCTGTTACAAAGAGCAAGGTATTGCTGTTTTTTGCGTGACACTTTTCACCACTTGCTTATGTCGTGGTTTATTAACAAAACACTATGAGCAAAATGCATCTCACAGAGATACTTTAGTAAACTAGCTTTCCCTCTGACTCAGAATCTAGTTTGAAAGGCCCAGAGAAAGGGGATACTCAGTTTTCTTAATGTGCTGCTAGAGATTTAGTGGGAAAAACTTTAATTTCCTGTAATGCCAAGAGTTTCCTCTTTTAAATCAGGTGTGGAGACCCTATAATAAACCTACTTGGGTCTATTTGTTTAATTCTTTTCCTAAAGCCCCTTCTTGAATTCCAAAGAGGTAAAACCTCTGTTCTCTATGGTAACTATGGAAACTCTGTTTTATTAAACTAACCACTTAACTTCAAGGCTTGTGTTACAACTAAATGTTCTATTTTGAGTAAATCTATACTAAACAAGCATATAATGTCAAAACATTTTAAATAAAGTTCAAGGAGCACTTGATGATTCAAAAATGAGGCTTTTTGTTATGTAAAGGGAATTTTATCTTTGTAAACTATTTTATTATATAGGTTGTTATACAATATGCTTCATATCCGTAGACATTTTCTATTTTCTTTATTGATTTTTAAGAGGCTTTTTTAGAATTTTTTCGACAAGCCTGCTGTTTTTCACAGCAGTAACTGTTTGTTTTCCATTAAAATCTTCACCATGTTCTGTAAATTTGAATTAAGATAAAAGAATAAAGTCACTTGTCTTCATTATGTGACTAGGAAATATGGGAGGATCTACTGAAATTTACAAAGAAATTGACATGATTCTCAATTGTTGAGGATAATGGGGCACTGAATTTTTGCAGAATGATCCTTGGATTTTAATCTCATTTCAGTGTTTACTTTAATATGGATTCTCTTAATATAAGTATATTTCTTCTCAAAAATGTACTTATTATTGGTTCAATACAAATTTACCTATGCTAGACAGTGGGAATTAAAATATATGTCTTGTACTCATAAGTATAAACCACCAAATTGAGGATTCCAACATGATATAGAATGTATGATAACAGAGGGAGGCAGCAGGAGCAATGGGAGTTAAGGCTTAGACCACACTGGAAAAGCTCCCAGAAAATGATGATTACTAAAGAATTTATCCCTAGAGAGATTCAGATAACTTTGACTAAAATAAATAAATGTCCCTAATGACCAACTGGAAAGATACAAATGGTCAAAATTGTACTTGGCTTGGTTAAACAATGTATTATAGCCATATTTTTATATAGTTACAAAAGGGTCAAAGAAAACTAGATGGTCAAAATTAAATATCTAAAATTAAGTGGTTATAATTTGTCAATTTTATTTATAATTTCAAAGGAACTTTTCCGTTAGGGTCAGAACTGCAAAATCTATCTGCTGAAATGTGATTTATCGTTCATGTTGTGGTTCAAGTGATAGTATCTCACAGGATTCTGTATCCCAGCAGTGTTTTTGTTTTTTTTTTAATTTAATTTTTATTTTTTTTGAGGGCACTGTCACTGGTCCTCATATGTGGGAACCGAACCGGGGCCGCTGGCTTCCCAGGCCAGCGCTTAACTACTGTGCCACTCGGCCAGCCTCCCAGCAGTGTTTTGATGGCACTTTCATCTTGATTATTATGCTTTGCCTGATATTATATTCACTAATGCTCACTTACTTCTCCCTGTGCCAGTATAAGCTCATGGCAGTGAGAGGCTGTGTCTTGACCTTTTAACTCAATATAATGTGGCCACAGTAGGTGATCTATATATTATTATTGAATTGAATTGAAGTAAGCCAAAAACAATCCTCTTTAGATAGTTGAGATATTATTTTTAAATTGTATTTCAATACAAAACATCCCAGACACACAGCAGCTGGGACTGTATAGATTTAGTCTGTTTGATTGTTATGCCAGCTAAGGCGAATTACAATTTTGTCTCCTCTTACGTTGAAAAAAATCAGCTTCCAAAATTCAAAATAGAGTATGAATGAAGTATAACAGGTTTTACCCAACATCTATTTGAATTTATATGGAAAATCATAGTTTATGATTTAAATTGTCCCTTTTGTGGGAATAAAAACCAAAGGTAAAATAGAAACATAGTATTATTTTTTCAAATTTTGGCAAGAAAACAATCTAGGAAGATCTTCAACTCATTTAAGCTATATCCAGTTCCCAGATTTTATACCTCACTTTTCTCACTCACAATGGGTCAAAATGTCCTAACTATTATACATTTACACTTTATTTTAAACAAGGTATAGCCATATACTCCAAACTGATGACTTTTGTATTGGAGATAAAATGGCACTAACCATGAGGAAAGACAAAGTAATCGATTATTTTTTATCAAAATAGTAAATGACACGGTATTTTCTAACTGAATATAGTTCACCTTTACTGAACTTTTAACAAGTACTAGGCATCTTATAAGTATTTATAAGCACTCTTCCTTAGTCATAATGACCTGCCTATAGGAAGGTATTACCAATTTTACACATGAAGAAAGGGAACAAAATGAGCTCACTGCCTTACCCAGTGTTCCCACAGGTAGCTAGATGTTCCAATAAAACATGTATTCATTTGCGCTTTGGATGATACAGGCATTGTGTTTACCCAAATATCATATGGTAGATTTTTTGTTTTGTTTTGTTTTTTGGTATGGGGAAGGGTTTTGCAAAGCAGAAGACAGACATCTCAGAGTTGGTGACAATTATCATTAGGATCTACAAATGAATATTCCAATTTCTAAAAATAATTCATTAGTCTTGGCCTTTCAAGAAATTTTTCTCCTCTTCATTTAAACACAGGAAATTCTCCACAGAATTTATATTGCCAGCTGCAAGATATGTGCCATCGATTGACTGGCTGATTTATCTTCTGTATTAGTTTTCTATTGCTGGTATAACAAATTTCCATAAACTTAAAGGCTTAAAACAACACATATTATTTTCCAGCTGGAGACCCAAAGTCTGGTATAATCTCACCAGACTAAACTCAAGTCAGGCCACAGTCTTTTCTGAAGGCTGCAGAGGAGAATTTATTTCCTTACTCATCTGGGCTGTTAGCAGACTCCAGTTCCTTGCTGTTACAGGACTGGCATCCTGTTTTCTTGCTGGCTGCAGGTTGAGGGCTGTTCTCAGATTCTAGAGGCCTCTGCATTCCTTGGCTCACGGCTACCTGCCTCCATCTTCAAAGCCAGCAATGGTGGGTTGAATTTAGTCCTTCTCATATTGCATCTCCTTGACTCATTGTCTGCCTTTCTCTTAAGGATCATGTAATTAGTTGGGCCTACCTGCATAATCAAGGATAATCTCTCCATCTCAAGGTTCTTAATTTAATCACACTCTATTTGCCATGCAAGGTAACATATTCACAGGTTTCAGAAATTAGGATACAGATAATTTTTTTTTTCAGTTATTCTGTCTACCATATTCTTTAGTTACATATGTGAATTCTGACTATCTTAAAGTATTAATGATATTCATATAAGACACGTGAAGCGACAAATCAAGATGAACAAGCTGTATTACACTTCTCATAAAATATATGAATATATCCCAAATTACCATGATGATACCAACACTAACAAAGTCAATCATCTTTGTCTACTAAAATCACTTTCCTTAATGTCTCAAGTTTCTGAAGGGCCATTAAAATTTTTTAATTTAACAATTACTTCTTTTTAGCGGGAAATTTTAAATAGTGTTCACTTACCTTCCCTAATATCCATTGGATTTCAACTGGAGAATTTCCATTACTACTGCTGAGAAGCATCATAGAGGAAAAATGAAAAGAAAAACAGAGAGAAAACTTAATTAAATGGTAATCATCTACAGTTTACTGATTATATAAAACATCCTTTCAAGTAATTAACATACTGACTCCAAGTATGGACCAATCTTCAATAGTCAAACATAATATTTATTTTAAAAACTCTCCGTCAACAAGCAAAACAGGTGTCTAACTGTTATCAGGAAATGCTTTTTACAATAGATTTGAGCTTTTTTGTATATAAGTACATTTGAGAATATTTTCTAGGGACACACCTGAGAGTGAAAGTGAAAATTATCAATGACAGTCTTTAAAAAAAAAAAAAAAATCAGTGGTTTAACACTAATTTCTAATCAGATTCTACAGAAAGGAACAGCCCGCACGGCAGCTGTACTTTTCCCAGGGTTAATTACCTTTCACTGCTCTCTGCTAATGAGTCAGCTGTTCCTGTCATCGCACACTACACTGGTTCATCTGGAGCTCTAGCTGGACAAACACTGAGTGACAGTCCTATTTACATAGGGGGATGTTTGTTGTGCAAAAATTTCAAAAGGATTTTTAAAACTCCTTTAATTCTCATGTGTTTTCATGCTATAAATATTTTTAGAAATCAGACTTTGCTTGGTCAACTATTCTTTTCCTCCAGGCCACCGGATTCACCGCTAGTAAATGTTAAATGCCAAATGTTTGGAAAGAAGTAAACCTTATTTGCCTCCACAGAAAGCTTTCTTACTGATTCCTTAGGATCATAATAATTATCCTATTGGGATGAGATGGTGCCCTGAAAGTCTGCAATTTGACTTCATGGGTTAAAAACGCTTTCTAAAACGATTCACTACAGAGAATTAAATTCAAAGTTAAAAGAAATCTAATATAAAAGGCACAAAACAGGTTTATTCATACATGAAAAGTGAATTAAAAAATTGAGCATTCAAAAAAATTTAGGCTTGAATACTATGCTTTCACCTAATAGTCTAAATCATTTTATATATATATATATATATATATATATATATATATATACTATAATGGGTTATATATCATATACATACACACATATGATTTATTACCCAGATAATAGCTCTGCACCCCAGATAATGGCTCTGCTCTACATCTCATAATGTAGACACAGTGTGTCTTTATGTGTTTTGAGTAATGCAGACAAGAGGTTTACACATCTCTTCCTTTTTTTTTTTTTAATCCCAGAGGGAACTGAGAGGGATATACAAACAGTAAAGTATCCATTGAGTTCCACTTGGACAGCCCCCAAAATGCCTCTAAATAGAGAATACTCTCTTGTTGGTAATGTTGCTGTTCTAAACCTTAGATCAGTAGCTCTCATATTTTAATATGCATCAGGGCCACCTGGGCATCTTGTTAAACTGCAGGTCCTGATTCGGCATCCTGAGGTCCAACATTGCTAATAATGGTAGAGGTGTTCCTGCTGATCATGGACTACACTTTGAACAGCAGTGTCAGAGCAGTGGTTCTCAAACTTTCACTGGCATCAGAATCACCTGAAGGGCTTATCAAAGCACAGGTTACTGATCAGCAGTCTGGAACAAGGCCTGAGAATGTATATTTTGAACAAGTTTTCAAATGATGCAGGTGCTGATGATTCAGGGACCAAAGTTTGAGAACCACTGCCTTAGATATTGACTATTAAATGCATTGAAGAAATGCATTGAAGAAATGCAGTCCCCAAAGGCTAAATAGTCTACATGCACATGGAACAGAAGCACTCCCATTTTACTCTAGAGCTATTTATTTGCTTTGTTTTTTTATTACTTTATAATAGAAAGGAACAGATAAAAAGTGAATGTTCTGGACCATCATTTAAGTACATTCTGAGAACCACTTTATAGCTTATTGAACTTGCTCTTCCCATCAGATGAAGCCATTCATGTCAAGAAAGAAACTAATTATGTATTGCTTCATTACAGGTGCCATTATCAAATGTAAGCTCACAAATTACAAATCTAATACTGTATAAAATTTAAACTTGCCAAAAGCAAATAAAATATGAAAATGAATTAATTAAAAATCACATCATAAAACCAAATTTCAATGTCAAGCAATAAGACAAATTTCCTTGAGATGTTCAATGTTTTACCAGCCCTAGTAAATCTGAACATATTTTCTAAATGGTACGAGTTTCTCATATACACTGTGTGAAGAAGTGTTCTTTTTGATTTTTGCTGTTTTGAAGAATACATCGTCCTAAAAACTTCTTGAAGGATGAAAAAGTCTTTTAGTCTGATACTTTACAATGTAATTACACTGCTGTTCATGTAAATATCTCAGTGACAAACCTTTTACAAGGGCATTTTGCAATGTTATTCATAGGAATACATATATTAGAAAGAGGAGACTGCAACTAGTTATTAATAAGATAAATTATAGAATGAAGCATTGCTGAGTATGTTTTAACAGAGAGATGGAGGGTGATTCTCTAAACAGCAAATTACCTTCTGAGAAGTTAGGTACTTTAGCATTGATCTGTTCAGGCCAGAAAAAATTATTCATTGTTCTGAAACCTGAACTTAGTAAATACTTCTGCAATAAAGCTGGAAGAATATAGCTCAATGTAAGAAATATCAGTAAGCACATGAGAAAGATTTTAAAGGAATCAATGCCATTAATGATTCTCACTGCCACTTATTTGGTTTTGCTATCCCACTGGTATTTGTTACAAAGCTATTCCTAAAGCATCAATCTCATCTAAATATGAGAATATGATAATGTCACAAATAGGGAATTTGATTATATCAGTGAAACCACCGATTTTAGGATAGAACAGTATTATTTAATGAACTCATAATTTATTTACTCAAATCTTCATTAAGCACCTATTCTTCCAGAGACGAACAGAAACTGTTTATGTAAACAAGTGGAGTCCTCAGTAAGTGGAGAGGGGTGTATGGTGTGTGCAGCTCTAATAGTACAGATATTTCTGTTGTATAAATCAAAGAGGCAATAAAATAAAAATCTTTGATGATGTGGGTGCTGAACAGATATTTTGAGAACATGGGAGAACAATATGATGGGTTGGTAAGAACTCTCTTCCAAAAGTACAAACATCAGGGTATGCAGTTTGAGTAAAGAAGAATTCATAACCATACAAATTTGGATCAGAAATACACAGTGGGCTGAGCCTGCATCCTAAACTGATCTCTCTCCTTGGAGTTACAATGAATCAGACTAAATAAGTGCCTTTGATCATTTGAACATCTGGTTTTATTGTTGTCTCATGTGATTAATCAGAGGTCAGTACAGTTCACATCAGGTACTTTGTCCTCCTTATCCAGTTCTAGTCTATTATTTATTTTTTTTTATTTTTTTGAGGACAGTGTCACTGGCCCTCATATGTGGGACTTGAACTGGAGCCGCTGGCTTCCCGAGCCAGCGCTTAACCACTGCGCCACTTGGCCGGCCCTAGTCTATTATTTTTATTGGCTTTTATTGGCTAGTTGATTTCTCTCTATAACTCTTTCATTAGGTGTAAGCAGATGATTGAGGTAATCTGACCTTAGTTTTCTGTTAGAGTACCAGACTACATATTTTGGGGCTACATTAAATTTTTCTAAAAAAGCGTGTGCAAATAGAAAATGCCTTAGAAGAACTACAGAATCCCTGCTTTCAGAGGCCTAATGTACACAATGTGTTTTCAAATGCATAACAAGTGATCATGAAATGAAGACTTTGCTTCGGATGAGTTTCCTTTCATTCTGTTAAATCCTTTTGCCCCATGCCTGGGTTCCCACAGAAAGCTATGCCTATTCCTATAATAGCACCTGGCCCACAATAACGAACCAATGTTGACACATTCATCCTCTGCTCTAGATTGAAAGCTCCTGCAGGGTAATGATGATCTCCTCTCTCCTTCCCTTATATAGCCAAGGTTCTCAATGAGAGTGTTGACTATTGGAACAAAAAGTAATGCTGGTAACAACATACAGTTTAGATTAGCTTATAAAATAAATAAATGTAATGCTTAAAGTAGATTATTGCATTATTGATTTTATATATGCAAACTAATGAAGCACAAAATAATCTTATGAACAGTTTACTTGTAAATTGATATTAATTTTACAAATTAAAACAACGGACAAAAAAGCATATGTAAATACTGTTATGTCCTTAACACAACTATCGACTTTAATACAAAGAGGAGGGACTATTAAAATTTAAGGACTGTTACTGTCAATTCAATTGTATGTGAAAATTAGAGGAGTGACTGGCATCTTACAAATGCCAAAATAAAGTAAATTGGCAAGTTCTCAAATGACTAGAAAATAAAATTAAAATATAATAGAAGAAACAGTAATATTTATCATGAAAATATAAATGAATGTGATAAGAAATATACTGATCTCCAATTAGTGGTAGTGGTGGTGGTGTGTGGGGGGGTGGGGGTGGGGAGGGGAGAGGAGGAGATAGAAAGCAGTAGACAATGCTTTAAGTATCCAAAAGAGGCAAAAGGTAAAAACAAAATCAGATGAGGCTTTCAGCAGTATCTACCATTAATTGTGCATGGATGCTGAATCAGGGATTGGGCTAGGCATTTTGTGGTTAGTTTATTTAAGTCACACAATAGCCTAAGAGGTTGACATTATTATTCCCCATTTAAGTTGAGCAAACTTAGGTCACACTGTTGGTAAGAGCTAGTATTCAAAATCATGTCTGATGCCAATGTTTTTCTTGTTCTGTAACACCAGGTAAAATGTCAGTGTGTAGCTTGACAGCCACATGTCTTTCTTTGAGCAAACCATAAGACCCCCAATGATACAGTGGGAGCTCAAGGGATGTGAGCTTTTGTGCTGCATTTAGTCTGGATTGAATTTTTTAAAAATCAGTAATGAGTGCTAAGACAATGTAAACACTGAAATATTGTGAAAATCATAAAACCAGTATGTGGAGGAAACCAGCAATAAATAACTTGGGAAGTGCTTTGTTGATGACTGGAGAGCATGAGCACTGGCCCAAGGCAGCAGACTTAGAATGATGACATGCTTTGTCTCTGAACTAACACCAACATGTGTTTGAATCCTAATTATGACATTTACTAGTTCTATGATCTCAGAATTGAATCTAACCATCCTAATCTTCAGGTTCTTCACCTGTTAAGAAGATATAACAGAGCGTCCCTCTAGAGCTGTGAGGATTACCCGAGATGTCACATATAAAAGACAATGCACACTGTAGAAATTCTGTGACATTTCATGATCCAAAAAGAGATCAGTCCTGGGCCGGCGGAGTGGTGCAGTGGTTAAGCACTGGGTTGGGAAGCCAGAGGCCCCCGTTCGGGTCCCACATATGAGGGCCAGTGACACTGCCCTCAAAAAAAACAAAAACAAAAAAAAAACAAAAAGAGATCAGTCCTTATGCAAAGTCCGCAGGTAGGTGGTACCCAATTAATAACCTTGTGTGGTCATGGTGAGAATGTGTGTTGAGGAGACTGATAAAATTCTTGGAAATTAAACGGTTCCTTTTCCTTTCAGAGAACATGCAGTTAGTAGGAAAAATTCATTAAGTACTCATTCAAAAATATCTGTTGACTTTTTAAATTCCATTATTTCTTTGTTTTAGACACTATTATAAATGCTTTATGTATATTATATATTAACTCAATTTTACAAAAACTATATGAACCAGGGATAATTAATTATTCCCATCTTTCAAATGAGGAGATTAAAACACAGTGAAGTACTTTCCCAGGGTCACACAGCTAGTAAGGAGCAGCACTGGAAACTGGATTTCAGCTCCAAGGTCCATATGTTTAATCACAATAGCTTCCCATCATCTTGAGATAGGTGATAGAGAAGCAAGGATGGACAACATAGAAAATATATTCCAATGTGGGAACCAAACCAGAAACCAAGAAAACAATACAATAGAATGCAATTTAAAGCAATAATAAGTACTATGGGAAAATAGTGTAGGCTAGAAGATGGGGAAATATTTTAGTTTGAGGTAGGAATAATCTTTCATTTGAGAAAGAGTACAGGAACCATGTGCCTAAGGTGAAAATAGTTATAGCTCTTGTATCTAAAATATATAAAGAACAATTGCAACTCAATAATAGAAAGACAAATTACCCAATTAAATATGGGCAAAGTACTTGAATACACATTTCTCCAAAGATACACAAATGGCCAATAAGCACATTAAAAGATGCTCAACCATTATTTGTCATTAGGAAAATACCAATCAAAACCACAAGGAAATACCAATTTATACCCATGAGGGTGACTATAATAAGAAACACAGACAATAAAAAGTGTTGGGGAGGAGGTGAAGAAATTAGACCTTCATATATTGTTGATGGGAATGTTAAATGGTACAGCTGCATTGGAAAACAGACTGGCGGTTCCTCAAGTGATTAAACATGGAGTTACTATATAACCTAGCAATTCAACTCCCAAAAGAAATGAAAACATATGTACACACACACATAAAAACAAACAAACAAACAAACAAAAAACTGTACACAAGTGTTCATAACAGCATTATTCAAAATAGCCAAAAAGTTGAAACAAACCAAATGTCCATCCACTAATGAATGGATAAATAAAATATGGTGTATCTAATCAGTGGAATATTATTCAGCAATACAAAGAAACCAAGTATTCAAACATGATAAAATATGGATGAAACTTGAAAATACTATGCTAAGTGAAAGAAGCCAGACACAAAAGATCACATATTATATGTGATCCATTTATTCCATTTATATGAAATTTCCACAATACGCATATCTACAGAAACATAAAGTAGATTAGTGGTTGCCTAGAGCCTGGGGTGGAAGGGGGGTTGGAAGTGATGGCTAAGGGGGATAAGAGTTTTTCTTGTGGAAAATGAAAATGTTCTATCACTGTAGTGATAGATGTATAACTCTGAATATACTAAAGACTATTAAACTGTATACTTTAAGTGGGTAAATTGTACACTACATGAATTATGTATTATTAAAGCTGTTTAAAAAACCAGGTGGAGCCATTTTATTTTAAGTGTGATGGAATGCCCTTGGACAGCTTTGACCAGAGGAGCGAAAGCAGAAAAATCAGTTTCTAGACCATGGCAGCCATCTGGGTATAAGAAGGTGAACCTTGTCGGGAGTGGAGGTGGTAAATGTAAAGAGAAGGCTAACGGTTAAAGTTCTAGCCCCAGTGTAACACAAGGAAAAATACAAAAGAAGAGATATTAAGAGCAGAAATGTATCTGCTGCCTGCTATAATCTAAACTCATTACTCTCGACACTCTGACACGTGTCCTCTATGGAGAGAAGCCAATCTCTTCCCTCTCCATCTTCCTACTTCTTCCTCCATATGGCTCCAGAAGGAAGGATGCTCTCCACTTCCCCTTTACCCTTCTGAATTGTGTGCATCTTTTAAGACAGCTCAATCCAAGAAAATCCCTAGTTCTTCTGTTTCTCATTAGTCTCTGAGTTTCAACGCCATTATAGATTACAAATAACATTTAGAGTGTGGTAGAATCTTTTGTTTTTAATAATATGATGTAACTGTAATTTTTTAAAAAAACTAACATGTTAGAGACACTTGCAGTTTAAAACCATTGCACACAGAGTTGATACAGAATTTTGCTGCCTAATTTGAGAGAAAATTTTGAAGCTATCAAATCTGAATAGTCTTAACATTTCATATTTACAAACATATTTCCTTCTCTCTGCATCCTTGTTCTAGTTTTAGCAGACAAAGGTGACTCCTTTCTAAGATAGATTCTCCATTGGGACTCAATTACATTTGCTTCCTACTTCATTTAGTTTGTTTTTCTTCCATATCTTCAAACTTTTCAGATATCTTCTCTATTGTGGTACCTTCTCTGTGGTATATATATATATACACATATTCCTCCTCCATATATTACTATCTCTGTTCTTAAGTCCAACTTCTTAAAATTTTCACAGACTTTTTTTTTCGCTTTACTTTCCCTATACAACTTATGGCCATCTGGCGTCTACCCCAAATACCACTGAATTTTCTCTGGCTAAGATCATGTCCTATTTGGTATATCTAATGGTGCATTTTTAGTCTCTCTTCTGAGCAATTAAAACTACTGCTCAGTCTTCTGTAGAGAAATAGTTTATGTCTGTTTTCTCTGACTCTCCTGGCTTTCATCAGCCTTTTCTAAATTCCTTCTTTGTTGGCTCCCCTTTTTCTTTTTCTTTTCTTTAGATTACTCAAAAAGTTTACCTTTTTTTCCCACCCCTTTTTCTACCTTTCCATTAAATATTGGTACTCCTGGGGTTTCCTCATGTTGGTCCTCTTCTCACTTTATATATTCTTTTTGGAAACTACATCCAATGTCTATCTTTTCATCCCAGATCTCACTCTTGAATTTCAGCTCCATAGATCAACTGTATACTCAACATCACCACCCAGTTGTTTGGCATTCAATATGTACATATTTTTCTTCTAAGTAACCTTTTCCTTCTGAATCTCTTATTTTGTAATCATCTATCCTGTAGTCCGAGCCAGATGGCTATCATTTATGACTCCTAACCAGTTTTCAAATCTGTGTCTTGGGTTTGCCTCTTGCATAAAACAGTCCCACTCTATTGCAAATATCAGTTTGCTTGTGTCACCTGCTATGGTGTGAGATCTTACAGTACTTATGTCTGTATCCTCACTGCTTAACATAGTTGTTCAAACATAATAGATACTCAATAAGTTTATTGAATGCATGGATTCAAGAGTCATTAAATGGCTCTTCCATGAAATCTTCCCAGATGCTACCTCTAAGCAAAGGTGGTCATTCTATTCTTTAGGCCATAACTCTATCTTTCAGAGGGAAAACAGAATTGACTACTTCCTGGTGAGATGCTCCGACCCCATATAAGGCTGAGTGGTAGAGTAGAATTACACGTGGCCACAGTCTATTTTTCTTTGCAAAGGCTGCAATGGTGCAAAAGCCTCCCATGTTACATGAACAATGACTTGAACAAGGTTGGGACCTTCATCTACACCACTGTCCCCACTCTGGTTCATAAAATCCTTCAGGGCAGATGCCATGTCTTACACTCATTCTCTATACTTTTGGTACCTTCTAGGAACAAAAATATTTCTTAATCAACTGATTGTACAGAACCTAAATAACCTCTTCACAATTATTTAGTGCTGATAGTCATATTTTTCACTTCATTTCTTGGAAACTTTAGGACATAAAAAAGAGAAGCAACATCTTAAATCATATCCAGCTGGAATAAAATATTTTACTTTTTTCTGAACTTGATGTTATATCTACTTAGGAGGAGTTTTATTGTGATTAAAACTCTTCATTCATATATTCTTTCTTTTAAGAAATACTTGGTGTACTTCTCAATATGTTCAAAGTTTCTCTGCGAGATACTGGGAAGAATAAAATTTTAAATACAGTTTCTCTTCTAAAAGATTTTGTCAAATCTCATTAACTTGATTCTTTTTACTTAGTATTACATTTTCAACATGGTATTTACAAAAGATTTAAATATTCCCTCAGGTTAATCTACAATAATTTAAGGAAACTATGTGAGTATTATAATAGTAACAGTAACTGACTAATTGGAATCTAATATATAAAAATAAATACTACAATGTGTCTAAATATTTTGTAATCTGTGTTTTCAAACATGATTTTAAGCAAAGTGAAACTTTAATAAGTCCACAGAGGCCAAATGTGTAGTGGTTCATGCACACTACCCAAGGCCATGGTACTGAGGTGCAGTCGGGGCTCTGACACTCCAACCACCGAGTCTCCCATAGGTTGAAGTGCCTCTTCATAGTGCAGTCATTTATAAAAAGGGATGATAGCAGACCTTACCCTATAGGCTATTGCTCTGGTTGTGGTAATTGTGAGAATTAAAAGAATTCATAGATGTAAAATACTTAGGAGAGTGGTTGGACCTATGTCAATGCTATATTATTATAATAAAAAAATAATATTTTCTGCTTCACACCAAAATACTCAGAGGAAGAATTCAATTACCAGGTGTTTCTAAGTATCTGTGTTTATGTTCACAGAGCTAAGATTTTTGGCTATTCAGCCAAATGTTTAACTTTTGATCTGATGGAGCTAAAGTTCATGCAGTTTTTAGAATGACTGCTTCTGATATCAAGGTTTATTGGCATGCTAAGTATGTCTTCCAAAGGTATAATGAAGGCTTATGCTGTCTCTGAATTATTTTTCAAATTCATGGGATGTTTCAATCATAAAAAGTTCATAGAGCTTTAGAATTTGGGAAATGAAAGAGACCCCAGGGGTCACCTGCTGTAAACCTTATCATGACAGATGTTATCTATAAGGAAAATAAAGTGATTTGTCAAGTTACTTCATTGGGATCATTCAATTACTTAATGATATTTAATTATGACTAGAACCCAGGTGTACTTGGGACCCAGTGTCATTTGACACTATGTTGCTAAGAGTATTTTTTTCCTTGTATTTTGAGTGAATAGAGCATAGAGCATAGGGAAAGATTAACAGCATGGATTTGGGGAACAATTAGATTTGTGCTCAACCCTCTATTCTGCTGGTGAGGCTTCCTCTAGAAAAAAAAAAAGGTATCAATGGAAATACTATGACTATTAAATTATATAATACACAGCAACAACATAGTGCCTGGCACAGTATAAGCTTTTGGTAAATGTTAAAGATTATTATTATTGTCATATATATTATTGCTATGAAAAAAATTCATATGCACAATGTTTGTACCAGAAGTTACAAAAAGTTTAAATATTTTTCTTATTTTCCAAACCCTAACACCTAGTTTGGGTCAAAGATTTCAGAGGGGTGTGTGTGTGTGTGTGTGTGTGTGTGAGAGAGAGAGAGAGAGAGAGAGAGAGAGAGAGAGAGAGAGAGAGAGAGAAGAGGTATGTGTATGTTTCCATTATTTGACAAATCTAAGAAGTCCTGAAATCCTGACTTCTTTAAATTCCCCTCAGCTTACTTACCAACTGCCAAACCTCACCCTTGGAATCCCCTGGTTGATAAGGTTGATTATGAAAGAAACATTTCTAAGGAAGTACGTGAATCAGGTATAGAATGTAACCAAACTTCAAATGTTTGTAATAGCAAAGAAGGGCCCTGAGAAGATACATACCAAAGGAAAATCTGGCAAGTACATAAATTCATACAAAAAGCGCTTGGAAATTTGACCTTTAAGCCAAAAGCCTGTATCAAAATATACAAACTCTTCTACAATCTGAAATTTATGGCCAAAAACTTCTTCAATTGAGTGTGAGTATTTCAGAAAAATAACACCAGTAGAATATTCTATTAGTTCAAAAAGTCTAGGTGAAATGCCTTTAATGTACCTGTGAAAAACAATGTAAGCAATCTTTGGAAGGTTTTTATATTTGTTTGTTTTGTTTAGACTTAGAACCTGACTTTCAGGAGTACAATGATAGAACTTTAATCCCTAGGAAAAAAAAATTCCTGAATTCATCACAGAAATTAGGATAATCCCTCATGAAGTCAGAAGCCAAAAAAAAATAAAGGAAAGTAAGGGAAAAAATAACTTCCTCTACCATTAAAAATAACCACAACAGCAGCCCCGATCTCCATTCTTTCCTTTCCTCAGGTCTGACATTCTACAGATGACCGCCCTTATTTGTCCCTACATGTTTTCCAAAATATAAAAGTGAAATAGAGTCCCAAGGGCACTGTACTTGAAAGGTTATGAGAGTTAGAGAATTTTAACCATGCCTGCCAAATCAGCAGATGGCTTGTGATTATAATTATATGCATCAATAAAACGAATAATCTTTACAAAATTTGAATTTCTACTAAAGTAAGGGATTTAGTAAGCAGATGCAACAGAATGCATTTTCTTTAACCCTTTTGGTAGACACTGGTATCTTTCACACACACACACACACACACACACACACACACACACACACACACACACACAAAGACCAAGGGCTCTTTACATAATAGGTTGTATACTCTAATTTTTGCCCCCTTCCTACTGTAGTCATATTGTCAGCCTCAATCTTTTCTTGATTTCATTTTCTTCTTGAGCATATTTCATCCTCACACCCTTTTCACCCTTCAGGATAGAAATGTTAAGACTAATTCCATATCATTGTTTGATACTTGAAAGAAGAAAATTTAAAAAGGTAAATACCTTCATTCTAATTCCTATCAAATATACTTTAGAAACAAAAGAGCAAATAATGGATGCATCTTTCTAGTTGATGGTATTCTTTTACAAATTAGGTTTTCAATAACAAAATTTTTCAGTTTTTGTTTTCTTATTCTCTTTAATCTACATGCCCAAAATGAAAATACTGTTTATTCTATCTAAATAATTAACCATTTCATATTGATCTGGTTCTACATACCATGACAAGTAAAGATTAACTAAATTTTGTCTCATGCCAAACATGAATTTACTCATATAGAAATTTCATACATATATGATACATCTGAAAAAAAAAAAGGATGAGGCGAGGTTTAAACACTGACGTTTAGCCATGTTTCTTTCATGAGGAAAAACTCAATATTTAGAATATTAAATTAAACTAACTATGGTACTTTTACATTTTGGAAAAGGTGGAGAAAACGTACCACAAAAATTTGCAAACTTATTTTGTTTATGAAATCATAATGTAAATGTTTTTCATGGAATTACTAAATATAACTCTTCATTACAATAGTATATCAATTAATATATATTTTATTCCAACAAACCAACAAATATAATATTTAGGAATATTTGCGGAACATGTATTTTGTGCAGATATCTCTGGCATCTTCAGATTTACATTGTATAAATCAAATAAATTAAAATGTTCTAATCTACATATCAAGTATACTGTTGCAGTTAATACTATTTAATAGTATAAGTTACTAATAAGACTTTGAAGGCATTGGCATTTTAATGGACCAGTGCAATTTACCTGTGGATATAAGAAATACGAGATCAGGAATTCTTCTTAGCAACAAAATTCTTGCAAAGTTGCAACTTAAATGTATAGGCCAAACCATATCAGAACAAAATTCTTATGATCAAATTCTGAAGAGTTAAGAAACTAATAAATTCTTGCCCAAAAGGCTTATAAATTTGATGTCACATTTGACAGAACAATATTCAAATACTTGTAAAGAAATTTGTGTATCTCTTATTATTCACTGGAATGAAATTTTAAAACATTCAGCAATAAACTAGGTTCAAGTTCTTTACACAGGTGATACAATAAAATTCTTTCCTTGAAGAGGGAATTTTTTTCTTTTACCAAATCTAAAGTGTCAACTAAAAGAAATAATCTTAGCCAAACCGTGAAGTAAATCTCAAAGGGGCAAAATTAAGATATTAATTTTTGAAAAAGGAATGAGGACTAAATAATCTTAGTAGATAAAGACTTTTGCTATAATTAAATACTTAAATTATAGATAAACCATTTTGAAATTAAATGAAACTGAGTATTTTTGCTTATAGAAAGTTTAAGCTGAAATGTCATGAACTATGCATGATAGGCCAATTAATATACATTTAGTATTTTTAACTTGTTACCTTAGACTTGAAATGATCACTCAGCCATGTAAAATGGAATTTCCACAGTTCTTCAAGAAATCTCACAAAATTTAGGGCTCTGAAAGTAAAAACATGAGAAAGAGTTCTGTACTGGTGGAAGAAAATATGTAGGGAGTACACAACATGGTATTGGCCACTTACTATCTCAAACTCCAAGTGAAAGTTAAAAAACACTTGAACATCTACGATACACCGGGGGCTTTAGGTATATTATCTTATTTAATTTTCACATAAGTCATGAGGGAATATCTATCCTGGTCCCCCTCTAAGAGACTAGAAAACTAAGGCCCAGAATAGTTAAATAACTTATCCAGGACCACAGATTTAGTAAATGGAAGAACCAGGTTTCAATCATGTGAACTTGAGAAAGGAGTGTCGTAGATTCTCTTGTCACTGTATGTCACTCATATGGCACTAATAATGACTGCCTTATTATCTAGGAAATGTTTTATAGTTCTTTTTACATCACGATCGTTATGGGTGGGAATGAGGACCCTAGAGTACCCACAGCACCTAATGATATCCTTTGAAGCAAGTCATTTTAATAATACTTATTTGTTAAATAAGTGAATCTGAATAAAAGTTCAGTAATACAAAGTTTCCCTCTGTCAACAAAAATAAAGTTTCTCAAATTCCTTTAAAGAAGAAAGTTATACATCCGATAAAACCATTTTTTGAGGGTATTTTCATAGGTAGATTTTTAAAATCTCTCAAATTCAAGACCAATATTAGTGGCTACAAGTTCACGTAAAGCAAAAGTAATGATCTGTGCCCTTTTATCTTAATTACAACAGTCCTATTTTGTTTTCAACACTGACAATTCTATTTCTGTGAAAATAATTCCACTCAGTTTTATCCGCCTAACAGATTTCAGTCAAGTTTGCTCATCCTTTGCTATACTGGTGAGGACAGAGATAAAGTATTTGTAGCCATCCAAAAGGATTGTGTGTTTTCTGAACAATTCACTCCTATATTAACATGATGAACATTAGTAACTATAGAAAAATAAGTTATAATACATGAGATTCAAACTTAAAATGTTCAGTATTGAAAAATAAGCTAATATATCTGTAATGCCTGAAAGAGTGACTAGTTGTATAACTCTGCCTTAAACTAAAATTGTTAGGTAGCAAGTATAGCCATTTCAGAGAGCTTTTTTCCCCCCATGATTTCTACCACATTAAAGGCATGATGATGAGATTATATATTGGAGAAACCTGAATTTAGTTAAATCAAAGTACATCCTCCTTATATGTGTTTTACTTGAAATTAACAAGACACAATTATACCACTTTCTTCACAAAATCTATTTCTTTCAAATTCTGGTTACTATAAAATAATAGAGTTTGTAATACATAATATATGGTATATACTATACACATACAGACTTAAACAAATTGTATAAATAAAATGAAGAAGAAAAGTACTTTAAGACTAAAAACAAAAATGTGACATCTGATCACTCAGCTCACATTATCAACTTCTATTATGAATTCCTCATGAATATAATAATAAGCAATTTATTCTGTAGCATATATCTATGTTCTTACATAAATAAAAATGTTTCAGTGCAAATAATGTGAGTTAGCAGCTGATGTCTATATAATATGGAGTTTTAATTAGTGAACAGATGATTATGACATGCCATTCTAATATTAAATGATAGTGTCTTTAAAAATTTTATCTTTACGTGACATCAGGAATCCATCTATTTTAAAACTCCACACTTTATGTTCACAATACTTTTTAAATGTTTTCAATGAGATTGTCAGAGTTTTTTAAACCGTTGACGATCCACTTAACTGACAGTTCTCAGAATAAAGTATTTAATTTACCTGAATGTCTTGTAACAATATCATCCCCTTTTGAACTAAGTGTCCTCTGAGTACTCAAGTTTAAGGCAGACAGACAGACATTTCAGCAAGGCAAATAAGACTTTCTGGCAACTTCCTGTTGCCATATTTCTTTAAAAGGATCCTGCAACCTTATACTTCAATACTGCAAATACATTTTTCCAGGGACACAGTAAGCCAATGCTGCTCAGTGTCCTATAGCTTTGATTTTTTTTCCCCCCAAGTACAGCAAGCAAATAACCACTAATCCTATTCAATATTACAGATTTGTAACAATGATTTTATTTGCAGATTCAAGAGAAATGAAATACACGAAGAAAAAGGAGCCTTTGTTTTCTTGTTTTGTTGTGTTGGATTGCTTGACTTTTAAGACACTGATCAAAGAAATGATTATCCCATATATAATATTAAATATATATTAGCAGATGGGACAATTTTATACTGAAGAATGAAGTTCATACCCCAGGTCCAGGTTTTCATTCTCTTTTAAAAGCAGTAGGACTGACTAAAATCAAAGTTGCCGCATTCATCTGAAAGTTTTTCAAACCTGAACACAAACGTGAATGGTAGTCATTTGTGAAAGCATCATTTCTCCAATAAATAGCCTACCTCGCAAATTCAAGTTCACTTGCGTTTTGGAGTACACTTTACTTTTGAAATGTAAAAACTTTTATGAAATAGCAAAACAAAACAACAATAACAACATAAGAGCATTGACCACTGAAGCAATATTTCTAGAAGTGGTAGCAAAAATCCCTTCATTCTGACCTACTTGTCGAGAAACGGACTTTCAGCCCCACGGTTAGGCTACGATTTGTTCTACTTTCTCCCTAGGGCTTAATTGCCAGACTGACTTACCGGTGCCTCCTAGCCTTTGTTCTGCCTCTCACGCTGACATCAGGGAAGCAGTGATGTAGAATAAAGCAGGGGTGGGCTAGGTTAGTCCAGTGTTTGTGTCGTTGTGTGGTGTGCAGGGACACTCTGTGATACTCTAGTGAGCTGCTAAGCTTTTTTTGTAGGCTTTGTGTCATTTACTTAACGACCAATCTCATTAGCTGCCAGGGTACAATGGGCTGATGCATTTTCTATGTACATACTCTACACAGTGACCCTCAAGGTTGCCGAAGGTCTATTTAATCAGTCAAATGCTGAATATATTTGCAGTAAATCATTTAAAAAAAAAAAAAGAGAAAGAAAGAAAAGAAAAAAAGACTACCGAGGTATCTTACAGGCATACTATTTACGAGTGGTTATTCACAGGTAATAAAATGCATGCATATTTAGCCAAAACAAGGGTAGAGCAGGCAGAGATGAATTATCTAGTTTGCACTGGTGACCTTAATTTTGCAAAACTTTCAGAATCAAAGGTATTTTTTCTTTACAAGAAACCCAGATTTGAAATTTAATTTCTGTCTTAGTTTAATCATATGAGCAAAACAAAAAAGAATTGATTTCTTTAGTAGTTTCTCCTTACTCCTAAGTCACCCCCACCCCAGTCCTACCCCCTGCCCAAGCAGCCTCACAACTGGCAAAGTTGCATTTATGCCCTCTTTCAGTTACAAGGTAAAAATCCTTTTAACTCCTATGAAAAATGAAATGCTGAGAGCACTATGAATGACGACAGCTGTCCATAAGTATCAGGGAGAGTTCTATTGTCCAGCTTGTCCCTGGATAAAATGAATACTTTACAGCAGAGGCTGTTCAGCTTGGCTAAAGAGTATGGGGAGAAGGGGAGGAGGTCACTGGAGATTTCACACACTAATTTAATCTGGGAAAAGGACAGGCTCTGCATCTCCCTTGAACAGACTGGCAGCAATCTGGGCCCCCACAGAACTATCTCCTTTTGCCTGTGCTCTATTTATTCCTTATCTCTGTTTACCAACCGCTAGGTCCCTTTCATTCACACCACGAGGCCATTTTCCTACTATCAGTCAGCAGCTGACACTGTGGAAGAGCCTCAAAGGCAAAAAAAAAAAAAAAAAAAAAAAAAAGATCAAAACTAAACCAAAGCTATATAAACAATGCAACAGTACAAGTAAATGCATAAACCCTGATTCTTAACCCAACCCACAGGGTGCAAACACAACCTTTATAGTAAATCCAACAAACCCACCACAGTGAGCTATAGGCCACAGAGAAAGTAAAGTCAAAAACCATTCATGAAATCACCATCCAAAAAGAATTCCTAAAATGTATCCTGGCTGCGGAAACAGCCTTGTTTTCAGAGATGTTCTTATCTCTATCATGTATCAACTAACTGGCAACCAGGAAACATTTACCTCGCCCAAAAAGGTGACCTATGCATTTTGAAGGGAAAGCTCACTCTCATTAAAGTGTTAACAGATAAAAAAAATCCACCAATATGACTATAAATTAAGAATTTAACATTAACTTTTCCCATACCTCATCACGTTGATTAAATTTAAATAGTCCAAGAAACTGGGCATCAAAACTCCATTATTTTTATATAAAGATACTAAAAAGTCCTGTGCAACCAGCCAATTAAATCTTTTTTCCATGCTTTGTCAAAGTAGTTAGCATAGCAGAGGAGTTGGGAAAAGACTGCATACAACTTTTTATCTTTTGAAGTATTCTGCAAGGTGTGAATAAAAACAGAGACTGGAGCACCTAGTTTAAAGTGTAGAAAGAGGAGAAAACAAAACAAGTGTTACTTTGGAAACTTTTAAGTAAATATGAATTTTGAATCTGAAATATTCTTTACTTATATTGAATACTAATTTTGAATATTTCACCAAATTGGAGGAAACTACTTACTATAAGTAGTTCACTGATGTGATTCAGAATATATACACATATCAGAGTATACATGTATATATCATAAGCATAAATATACACACTGCTATCCATATATACATATACAAAATGAGAAAGTGCATAATTTCTAGTGCCTACTCTCTCCTAGTTTAAAAACTGACTTACTTTAAATTTTGCTGAGTTTTTTGAACTATTGAAATGATTGAAAATGATTGGCTATTGTCATAAAAATCAACACCGTATTGACTCAATCACTAACACCTTCACCAAAAAGGGAGGACAAAATGTAGCTCATTATCGAAGATGATCAATTGGACCAGATTTCAGTTTGTGTTTTCACCTATATGCATTATGAGCAATGAAGTCTTTACTACTTGGATCCTTTTTTTCCAAATGAATTAATGAATTAAATTTATCCTTTCACCAGCTGCTAGGCAGCAGATGGAACCATTTCTGAAGCCTTGTTGAATTCAATCCATAAAACTCATTTCCTAGGATTAGCAGTCCAAAGTTTCTTTTAATGTTTATATACCGCTTGGGATTTTGAATTTCATGATGTTAAACTTTCAATTTAACTATTCTTTTTGCATTTCATATCAAACAATTATGATCTTTTGGGTTTCTATAGCAGACATGGCATGCTACAAAAGGACAAGAACTAATTTCAAGAACAATAAAGTCATGAAAGTTACATTTTTTGATGTTTGTTCACATTGGCCTACTACCATGGAAACTATTTACACTGTGCTTTTATATTTTCAACCTAAATAATTCCATATTTAATAGCTTGTGATTTTTGTTTATTTACTCATAAATACTTTAAAGCTACAAACAGGAACATTCATTAACATTATGGAAGTTTAAAATTTTGCAATTTAGTTATAAGAGTAAGGTTGTTACATATTTGCAAAAGTTAATTTCTCTAATAAGAATTTAGTCCTGACCTTTAAAAATGGTAATAAGGCCAATTACACAGATTATATAGATAAGCATTTTATAACAGTTCACATTTAAAAGAGCCTACTACCATGGACAGCTCCAAACATATCCATTCGTTTTTTTACATAATTTGCACTTATAAATGTCTAATTTAGGAAGAACCAGGAAACTTTAAATCCTACTGGTTGATGTTATAGTAGAATAGTAACGGCCACTCTTCAAAAAGAAAAAATGGGGGGGGGCCTCTTTTAAACATAACTAAATGAGAGTCTCATGAAAGTTCCAATGTACTTTGAAACGTTTTAAATGCAACTACCTTATGCTCTCCAAGGTACTGTATATCCAAATTTAAAGTATAAAAGCTTTTAAGCTAAAATGATGCTGCTTCTATAACATAAATACAACTAAAAAAGAGTGAATCACTCTTATGTGCAACAGTGATTTCCGCTAATTTGGCACAAGAAATCTATATTAATCTAATATTGGAGTAAGCCAAGAAGGCCACATAATAATCACCACTGAGTAAATGAATATTTAGAAGAAGGAGAAAAGAGATCACTGGTAATCTTAGGTTACACACATAAAAGTGGGATAATAGGCAGATGTTATTTGTAAGGAAAAAAAGTTAGGTAAAGTCTAATTGCAGTTTTATTTTAGGCTATGAATCTGATTCCCTGGAACTTATTTTTTTTCTAACATAAAGACAGTGTACACAATTATGTTCAAAGATTCTTCATCATATTTTTCTTTTCAGTTTATTGGATTTTTCATTGCTAGTTATGGCATAAGATGAGAGCTGTAACTTTTTCTTACAATAAGCCACTTTCTTTTAAAAAATCAATATTAAGAAGTTATTTTACATACTTTGCCTATTAGCATTTTTATTCTTTGAAAATGAAAAAGCTCACTATACCCAAAAGGAGACTACTTCTGTTATATCCACATGTATCAAAGCAAACATATTTAATAAATACCTTGTGAGAATTAAAGGAATATGAGAGAAAGTACTTTTTATCAAGGTATTTGAAATTTTTCTCTATCCATTAGTGATATTTCATTGAACTCATCCTTCTGCAAAATTTTGTTCAAGGTTAGTCTTTCTCATTCTTCAGACTTTTCTAATTTTACTCTTTAACTTTCTAAAGAGTCTTCTGACATCTGCATTTATCAAAAATGAACTGTATCATTTTTAAGGAGACTGATCTCACTCAATTCTCTAAATATTTAAAGATAAGATTTTGAGTACAATGCTTATCAATTTAAATTTCTTTGCAACTTCCCACAAACTCTTTTCTTATGTGTAGCAATGACCAGAATTTTGGCTTTTCAAAAAGAATATGTGAAACATCTTTTTGATATTGTTTACTCATTTATACAAATAACTGATATTGTTGTGTTGACAACCTCCCACTTCAAAATATTTCTATTCTAGTGAGATGTTAGATTTGGGGTCTCAGTGGCAAATTTTTGTGATTCCAAAAATTATTTCCACTTACTTTTTGCAAAGAAAAAAGTATACTAAGTTTCATCTCACATCAAGTATTCTCTCCTGCAAAATTTGCACATTTCAAAAATGTATATGAACAAAGGCGTTACTGATGCAGTATAAATGCAATTGCACCATGACATTTTATTCTGAAATCCTTCTCAGAACAGATACTATAATTTTTTTTTACAAAAAAAGAGAGACAGAAACAGCATTTAAAATAATGACCAAGTATATATCACAACAGGAACCAGAAATCAAAGTTCAAGACACATCAGAAAAACCATCGACACACTTCTAAACATCAACCTCTAGTAATATATTTTTTTCCAGAAACAAAACTAAATGTTATGACATAAGACCATGAAAACTTACTAAAATTCTGAATGACTTAAACATCAGTGAGAGCTGTATGTGGTTCAAAAGTTTTAAACTTACTTTTTTGTTTGTTTCCAAAACTTATATTTCTCTCCTCCCTTGTGTGCTGAACGGAAACACTAAAGCTGTTTCTTTGAAAGGTAGTTCCCATGATATGACAACCCGTGCCTTTGACTGCTTAGAGATAAGCACCTGCGTTTGTGTCCCCTCTTTACGTCACACCTCCCTATTCAGATCTCAATATGATTCACATTTGCACATCAACAGCCTCATGCGCATACACAGATTTTTTTTCGGCTCTGGGCCCAAAACTTTCACTTTAATTTTCATCACATGATTGCTGTGGCATATGTCCTTCCAAACCTCCCATATATCAGTCATCATGCAAATGAGATGGAATATCACTCCTCTGCAGCAGATGGCCAGGGATGATAACAATGGCTCAACAGAGGAGATTCAATGTCCCTGACTTTATCGCCACGGCAACAACAACCTAAAATATATGTAATGGAAGTGGTGCTTATTAATTTTGCAGGCTCGAGTGTTCTGATTTTGTGAGTGAATGGGCTGAGTTAAAAAGGGGGCTGTGTCTTCCTGCCTCTAGAAGACTATCTATAAAAGCCAGGGACCTGGAAATTATTTTCAGTGACTAAGAAGGCAACAGCCTAGCAATTATTTGAGTAATTAGGTGTAATTCCTCCCTGTAGGCCTTGTACCCTCCTGTGCTTGCTTCACAGAAGCTTACGAATTAGACAGGCACAGATACTGAAAAGAAAAGTGCCTCAAGATACAGCAGGAAAGCTTGCAGGAGCCCTGTCACTTGGCCTCCACCAGGCTTGGTAAACACAAGCCCCAAGCTATAAGTAAATAGAGGCCCCACTTCACAAACACACACCAATTAAAATGACAAAAGCAACCACACTTCTGGGTGGAGCTTAGGAAAGCTTTATTCTGCACTAGACTCCATGTGAGTTGCACACAGAAGGGTCTCTTAGTTCAGAACACCAAGTGCTGTGTTTCCATTACTAACTGTCGCGACTGGACACTAGCTCACACCTCTCTGCCAGTTGTGCCGTTGTCACCAGGGAATTTTTTTATGTGGCTACTTTTATCCCAAGCTTTAAGTGGATATTCAATATGCACTCCTAATAGTATTAAATAAATTAAATAATGGAAAAACAATTCTTCACAATTTACAACAAGCCCTTTTACAGTTAAAGGCATGACTACCAAACTGCCCAAACAAGTGGGAGCTTCTATGATACAAGTATGGATGAAAAACTGAGTGAAAAGTCTTGTCTCCAAATATTTTCCTGGAAAGTATTTTTTAAACACCTTTTGCAGTATTTTCATGCCAACCCATAAAAAAAAAAAGATTTAACATTTTGCTTGTTTATAGGGTTGAACCACATATTAACATTTTTAAAAGTTTGAGTCTACATATTTTGTGTTATTTTTAAGAAAAACCACATGGCAGCATCATCTTATAAGAGCAAACCAGACTCTGTGTCTGTGCCGAAAGAGAGAGAGAGAGAGAGAGAGAGAGAGAGAGAGAGAGAGAGATTAATAAGAACTTACTGCTTTAAAAGAGGATAGTTGTTTATAAAAAAGAATTAAAACCTTCTCACACCCTTTCAGCATTCGACAAACTCCATAGACGACACGGTGCTAGGCTCTCTGCACAGAATGAGGAATGTGAGATAAATATCTTTGTTTTCTCTTCCAGCAGGACCTAAATAAATTATTTGAGATCCTTTCCTCCTATTGTTCTCTTACAGTGTTTGGTTTTATGAGAGGCACCTCACCACTGCCCACCTTTTTCTGGCTGGCCTCAACCTTCCCTTCAAGGAACTGGCAGCACATGCACAGAGATAAGATCCCCCTAGCCTATTATGTTAGTGTCCTGCAAGTCTGTATTAATCAAAACAAAGTAGCCTACTACTTGCTCAAATCAAGTACAATATTAAATGCTTTACAACTTGACTTTAAAGAATAGTTCCATTTCCCATATGAGGGGGTGTGTAGATTCACTTTTCTTCCTAACACTTGGGCTATCAATTCATCGTTTGGCATTGTAAATAATATAATTGCATAGTGCAAAATTTCATTGTGCTATTTAAAGGTAATACTCTAATGCAAGGGAAATTACTAGCAGCTAATGTCCAATCTGAAAATACCCACACTGGGAGTGTATAGTACTTAAACTCTACTCTGTGAATGAATCCCTTTACTGAGCCATCAGCTGTACCAATACAAGATGCAAATGAATCCACATAAGATGCAAATGTTGTTGCCACAAGGACAGTGTAGTAACAATATGGATTTCTAACTGACAGACCAGTCACCTGATCAATTTCAGTGACTTTAATAAATATTAACACTGACATAAACCTAATATTGAACATTTAAAAAATAACAGCTTTATTGAAGTATAAATGACATGCCAAATTATTTACCCATTTAAAATATACAATTCAATTATTTTTACTATATTATAGAGTTGTGTAACCATTGCCATAATTTTAGAACATTTTCATCACCCCCTCCAAAAAATACCGTAACCATTAGCAGTCACACCGTATTCACACACCCCCATTCCTCTCCTCCCTGGCCAACTCCCTCCTTCAGGCTCACGCAACCACTAATCTACTTTTGTGTCTATGAATTTCCCTATTTTGGACATTTCATAATAACCATATAACATCTTATCCTTTGTTACTGGCTTCTGTCACTTAGCATAATATTTTCAAGTTTCACCCATGTTGAGCATGTATTAGTAACTTTCTCTTTATTACTGAATGCTATTTCATTGTTTTGATGACCACATATTATTTATCCATACTCACCAGCTGATGGACATCTATACATTATGCTGCTATAAATATTAATATACGAATTTTGTGTGGAGATATGTTTTTATTTATTTTAGGTATATACCTAGGAGAGGAATTGCTGGGTCATTTGGTAGCCCTATGTTTAACTGTTTGAGGCACTTCCAGATTGTTTTCCAAAGCAGCTGCATCATTTTACATTCCCATCAGCAATATGTGTGTCCTAATTTCTCTGCATTTCACCAACATTTGTGATTGTCTATTTTTTTCTTATTATGGCAATTGTAGGGCATGTGAAGTGGTATCTTGTAGTAGTGATTTGCATATTCCTAATGACTAATGATACTGAGCATCTTTTCATGTGCCTATTGGTTGTTTGTATATCTCTTTTTTTGAGAACTGTCTGTTCAGATCTTTGACCCATTTTAAATTGGATTATTTGTCTTTTTATTATTGAGTTGTAAGAATTATTTACATATGTGTCCTAGATACAACTCCCTTATCTGATATATAATTTACAAAACTTTTCTCCCATTGTATAGGTTGTCTTTTTACTTTCTTGATTTTCTCCTTTAAAGCATATATGTTTTTAATTATAAAAAAGTCCAATTTCTTTGATTGCTTGTGCTTTGATGTCATATCTAAGAAACTATTGCCAAATTCAAGGTCACAAAGATTACATCTATGTTTTCTTCAGAGTTTTATATTAGCCCTAACATTTAGGTCAACCTATTTTGAATTAATTTTTGTGCATGGTGTAAGGTAGGGGTCCAGCTAAATTCTTTGGCATGTGGATGTCCAGTTGTTCAAGCTTTTTAGTTGAAAAAAATATTCTTTCCCCATGAATTGTCTTAGCATTCTTGAAGAAAATCAGTTTACCACAGAAGTAGGGATTTATTTCTGGACTCTTAATTCTTCATTAATTTCTATATCTATCTTTATGCCAGTGCCACATTATCTTGATCACTATAGCTTTGAAGTAAGTTTTGAAATTGTGAAATGTGAATCTTCTAATCTTTTTTTTTTCTTTTAAGATTGTTATGGCTATTCTGAGTCCCTTGAATTTCCATATAAAATTTAGGATAAATTTGTCAGTTTTTGCAAAGAAGCCAGCTGGGATTTTGATAAGGAATGTTTTGAATCTGTAGATCATTTTGGTTAATATTGCCATTTGACAATATTGAAATTTCTAATCCATGAACATCTTTTCATTTATTTAGACCTTTAGTTTCTTTCAGCAATATTTTATAGTGTTCGAAGTTTTATACTTCTCTTATTACATTTATTACTAAATATCTTATTCTTCTTGATGCCATTGTAAGTAAAATTATTTTCTTACTCATGTTTTGTTTGTTTATTGCTACTGTATAGAAATATAATTGGTTTCTGTATGTTTATTTTGTAATCTGAAACCTTACTGAATTTATTAGCTCTGTTTTTTAATGGATTCCTTTGTATTTTCTACATAGAAATCTATATACAATGTCAAGTCATCTGCAAATGGAGATAGTTTTATTAGTTCCCTTCAATCTGGATAACTTTTTTTTTTCTAATTATCCTGGCTACAACCTTCAGTATGGATTAGAAGTGGTGAGAGCAGACAACATTGTTTTGTTCCTGATCTTAGACGGGAAAGAAGTCAATCTTTTCACCACTAAACATGATGTTAGCTAATTTTGGAAATTTCAAAGCTCAGTTTAAAAGCATTTTAAATATAAAAGCTAATTGCTACTTGGCATAGTAAACTGCCCTACATTGGTGTAACCCCCAGGAAGACCAAAAAGAAATCCTCTACTCTCTAAAATTTTATAAGTACCTATTGTGGAATTTATGGTGCTGGTTACATTTCCCCCCTAGCTGCCTGCTTCCCTAAAATCTGCTGAGGTGTGGCTAGAATCATCTGACATAGGAACTCATTCTCTCTTGCTTGGCTTGCCTTGGTGGCTCAGAGCATCCCTAAGAAAGTCAGTGACAGCCTGTTAGAGCTAAGCAGCAAGATTTTCTTTGAAGTGTTTCAGGCTCTGATAGTAAAGGTCAGCTGGATCCCAAACTTAGTGACACTGTAGAGGCCAAACTATAGGTTTGACTCCTAGGTCTTCTACCTTTCATGCCAACATTTATGAACATGCTCTGTCAGATGTAAGCAGCACACCTAAATTCTACCAGCTGTCTGGAATTAAACCAAAGGACACCAATTCATAAGTATAATGCCCATCTAGTTCACACTGCCTGTTTTTCATCTCTTCATATGGACTCTGGGTATTTCTTATAAATATTTACAAAAGTAGAATATTTATAGCCAATAAAATGTAGTGGGCCGGCCGAGTGGCGCGGTGGTTAAGCACTGGCTTGGGAAGCCAGTGGCCACGGTTCGGGTCCCACATATGAGGACCAGTGACACTGCCCTCAAAAAAAAAAATATAGCAAAATGGAATCGTATTTTGGGAAAATTATAAAATCATACATTTTGATAATGAATGAAAGAAGAGAGAACCTCCCCGCCCCCAATGCGGCAACATGTTAGCTCAAATGATTCCTATAATGATGATGATATTATGAACAGTAATTGTAGCTAACATTTGTCTTACTGTTTATCTTATGGAAAACATCATTCTAAGTACTTTTCGTGGATTAATTTGGAAGTTGAGGCACTAAAAAAAATATCAATAAATTTCCCAAGTACATATTACTAGTAAGGTTTTTGGACTAAGGTTCATACTCAGGTGATCTGCCTCCAGGCTCACACTCTTAACCACGATGCAATACTGCCAATTTCCCCCATATCTCCACATCATATCAGATGTGGAAAGCACCATGGGGTCTGATAAAGAAACTCTCCAGAGAATTCTTTTTCCTTTTTTCCTTTGGCATTTTTCCAAGAAATTGATGCCAGCGAAAACATTTTCTAAAGTGGCACCTTCTAAACTTTTATAAAACTGTTATTCAGAAAAGTGAAAACTTTTCATGTAAAATTGATTGATGGAATCACTAAGAAATTTTAAAGCTCTTTCTTTTATTAGGTCATTCTTTTCATCAGGAACCAGATGAACACTATAGTTTAAAATATAATGAAGGGTAAAATATTTGCTGAGAAACATGGTATATATCTATATATCTATTTCTGTACTTGTGTGTGTGTATATATATATATCTTTGCCTATATCTATTTATATCACCTGTATTTGTCTCTATATCTATTATGTCTATAACTTTATATTTGCAATATGGCCTTGATATTAGATAGATAGTTTTGCTTCATCACCAAGCAACTGAATTGTATACAGTCCATGCATTTGGTGGCCAGCTAACTCATATTCTATCTTGTTCACACTCACTAAGTGATGTGGAGCACCACTCACCTGTGTAAAATCTGTGTTAAGATACCTTTATATAATTTACATGTGTGGTGAAATGGTGCCTTTGGATTGTGGACTTAGGTAATCTGAAAGGTTTGCCATGGTAATGTGCTAATCTGCTTCATCCCTCAACATTCTTGCTGGTTCTGGATTGTACGCCCATAGCTGAAAGTTCAGCATTGTGTGTATGCTAGGGATATGTAAAACCATTCTAGCTGTGAGGTCCTTAATTTCTCATTCCTCTGTATATTCCTTTTACACACACATACACACACACGTGTGTGCAGAACAACTATCCTATTTAGATAGATTTGTGCTTAATCTTAGTTCAAGTTGCTATAACAAAATATCAGAGACTGGGTGACTTGAACAGCAGACATTTATTTCTTACAGTCTAGAGGCTGGGAAGTCCAAGATCGAGGTGATTCAGTTCTTAGTGAGAACTCTCTTCTTGGCTTGCAGGTAGCTATTTTCTCATTGTGTTCTCACATGGTGGAGAGAGAGAGAGAGAGAGAGAGAGAGAGAGAGAGAGAGAGAGAGAGAGAGAGAGCTCTGATCTCTTCCTCTTCTTATAAGGGCATTAATCCCTCATGGGGGGGGCGCCTTCATGACCTCATCTAAATTTAATTACCTCTCAAAGACCTCACCTCCAAATAGCATCACATGAGGAGTTAGGGCTTCAACATATTTGGGAAAGGACACAAACGTTCAGTCCATAACAACTAGCTTATTTTCCTCATCACTGAAAGGCAAATCAGACCTATTATGATTCCACCTAGGAAAAATCTCATATTTTCTAGACTGGTAATTTGATTTCCAAGGTTCCTTCTCACTGTGATTTAACACCATAGACCACAATGTCTCAAACAAAGGATTCTCTGTGGTTTCTACAATTAGTTTTGTAAATGTGTTTGAAAGAAATGTCTTCATGACTGAACAGTTAGCATTTAAAACAACAATAAGCAAAGACAGAGCAAAGGGGGAAGGAGGGATTTAGAATGGCCCAAGCAAAGCAGACAGCCTGCTGGCTAACACTGAACATCCTGGGACTGGAGGTGAGGCTGACATGGTTCTCTGGATGCTCAGCTGCTGCCACTGACTTTTTAAAGAGGTGAGAAAAAACATCTAAATAAATCATCTGCAAAGACCTTTAAAATGTTGAACATGTTTCTAGACATCACACAATATTTTTCTTACGCTTTGTTGAACAGACATCATGACCAGAGATTATTCTGGACCTAATCCTAGGAAATGAGGCAAGGGTGACAACTATGATATGATGTGGGCTGTCTCAGATTTGGTGGGTCTCCTATTATTCAGTATTCCTCTCTGGTCTACAGCAGAGTCTAAAGGTTCTCAACAATGTGGAAATGCAGTTTGGTTAAGAAGCTTTCTCAGCCATTTTACTGGTCTAGGATTCAAGGTACTTTTTTATTCTCATTTGGATTAACTCCCCAAATATAAACTTTCTCAATCTTAGCAGGAAGTCCAGATTTTAAAGGTCTAGTCCTATTGAATCACTGACTAGTCATCTTGCTCATTAGTTTCCATGCTTCCAATTTTCTTTATATAACATGTCCATCCACATTACTTTCAGGAACCCCAGGTTCCAACAGCTCCTCTACCATTCCCACAGCTCCCCAAAGCCTTTTATGAACTCCTTTAATTGTATTTTCTCTATTGTTAACACCTTGTTCTAAGCAGTCATCATCCATTATCTGATCTCTTAACATATCCTAGTACCCAGTCTCTCTGACAGTCCCAGGGAACTGTGCCTCTTCTCAGGACATCCTTTCCCTGTCTTCAGCATTATTTTTCTATAAAGATATAGTTACGTCCATCTTTATGACTTTCGTTTTCTTCATGGACAAACAACCAGATCATGTCTTCCATCCTCCTTTGAAGTTAGGTGTGGCTGTGTGCCAAAGCAGTGAAGCAGCAGGATATGTTTGTCACTTACAGTCTACCCATATAACCCCCCAAAATTAATCTCCTAGCTCTGTTCTCTTCCGCCAGCTGCACAGATGACCGCAAAAGCTGTTATGCTGAAGATGGTAGAGCCCTGGCCAGCCTGAGTCCTGAATGACTGCATAGACCAAAGTTCATAACCTCCCTTACAAACCAAAACTTTTAAGACTATTTACATGATCAAAGATTGAACTATTCATGTGTGATATCATTGTACTTTTTGTGTGGATTTCTTATGCAGCTAGTGTTAGCCTAATAAATACATCTCTCGCCTAAAAGTCTCTTTTATATGTAGAATTAAGTCCAAACTTGTAAGTGAACTTGGGCTTTCTCAATTTTGTCTCAGCCTACCTATTCAGCTACCTTACCTACTACTTTATACACACAGACTGTACAGTTAGCTTCTTACTATTTACTGAAGGTATCATGCTCATTCTTATCTAAGAATAACTTTAATCTCTAGACATTGTTTAAAAGAGGCATTAAATGTGAGTCTGTCTCACACAATACTCCTCTCAAAAGGGGCCAAAATTTTTGTTACTGCTGTACTCAGCCTATTATGTGGGTTGTAGCTTTTCTCCAGACACCCAAGTCTATGGAACCAAATTGTTTGAGGCTTCAGTGTTTCTGTGAAGGGCTTTTTCTGTTTTCTTGGCTTTCAGTTACCCCATTTGGAGTGTCACAACTAACAGTATAAATTTCATGCTGTTTTTCTATTTTCCACACACATACAGATTGGGGAATTGATAGGTGATGAGCAGATTACAGTTTGGACAGATTGGATTCGTCCATCACATACCAAGAGGAAGTGAGTTTGCTCCCTCTTCTTATTTAAAACATCTCCCAGGTAGATATATAGATGGCTCAAAATACTTTGAGCTTTGCAGAGAAAAAAGTTAAGACAGATTCATGAATCACAGGAAGAAGACTTTGCAGTTACCTAAGGCAAGTATTTACCCAGACCTGAGTTTCACTAAACATCTTTGACAAGGATTACACTCAAGCAACTTTGAGGGAATCAATTCAATCTCTGCAAAACTGTCAGAGCCAAATGTTGTTCCTCATATTTGATTACTATTATGAGTCAACTTGGTGTTAACATTTTGCTGTGTATATTGAATCCTTCTAATTTATGATAACAACATATATATATATATATATATATATATATATATATATATATATATATTATAAGTGAAATCTACCAGGATTCCCTTTAGCTATTTTACATTCTTTAAAATAGTGACATTTTCCAATTGAATTTATGTCCAATCTTTTGGGGTGGGGATATCCTATTTCTTAAGAATTAAGAAATAACATAGTAAGAAAATTAATAGTCATGTGGAATTTATAAACAGTAAGTCTTTACAATGTCCTCATAAATGGAGAAGGAAATGTTCATTAAAGTGATTGTTTCAGTCAGGTCAATAATATTAAAAGTTCAAAAGTTCAAAATCCACTGATCCAAAAATGAACAAATTAAACGACAATACTTGCTGAACTTCCAATGAAAACTTATTTTTAAATTTTTAAAAATTTTAGAGCTCTTTTAGGTATTGTATAAGGAAATATTGGCCAAAGAGATTAACCTCTTAAGCATCATGTTGAGTAAGAAAGAACTGGGGCCCAGCTCTGTCAGTAAATCAATATATAAAATTAGACCAGACTTTGTGCCTTACTTTTTGATTCTATAATTGAGAAGGGTAGAAGCAAACAAATGAAAGGGTAAAATGTTGATAAGACAAAAAAAACACACACACACAAAAAAAACAAGGTGTTCTCAAGGATTGTTAAGGGGAATTTCTAGGCTTTAAAACCAAAAAAAGCTAGATGCAGCCTAACTTTTTCTTCTTTTCACACATTTATTATTGAAAGGGACTTTAAGAAGAATAGTGGATAATGCATGCATTATGAAAGCATAAACAGAAAAAGAAAATGAGTACAAGGTAACGGCTATGAATGAAGTAAAACTGGGCAATGGGAAAAAGAATGTGTGTGTGTATGGGGGTAGATTTATAATGCAAGGCATCACTGAAAACATGATGTTTAAGTTTAGATCTAAATGGCTACAAAGAGTCAGCTGTTGGTGAAGATCGAAGGATAGAGAATCCTAAGCCAAGAAAGAGGCAAGTGCAAAAGCCGTAAGGAGACAATGACCTTGGTATGTTTGAAAGAAAATAGGAAGGTTCTGTGGTAGAGCAGAGTTAACAAAGAAGAGAATAGGAAATAATGTTAAATGGACTTCACCTGTGGCAAGGTGTTTAGATTTATTGTAAGTGCAATGGAAAGTTATTGGTTGGCTCCAACTAGGAGACACAAATTGATCTATATTTTTAGAATATCACTTTAGTTGCTGTATGGAGAATAAATTGAAGAGACACAGAAGGCAAGCAAAAAGATAAAGTAAATGCTATGGAAATAGCCTAGCCATATATAAGGTAGCTTATGTCCTGGAAGGGAAGCAGTGGAGATAGAGAAATATGGTCAAATTGAGAAAATATTTTGGAGATAGAATCCATAGAATCTGTTGGAAGTGAGATAAGAATTACTTCTTATTTTGGGGCCTGAGCAATTATGGAAAGTAGTGCATTTAGTGATAAAGAAAAACTGAGAGGAAGAAGTTTTGATAGGGGTAGGGAAATAAAGAGTTGTCTTTTGGCCATGTCTAAATTAAGATGCCTATTGGGAATAATTCTGGATTTCAGTGAAAGGTCCAGTTTAGAAGATATAAATTTGGGTGTCATAGCCATTGAAGATAGTATTTAAAGCCAAAGGAACTAGATAAGAATACATAGAAAGAGTATAGCTATAGGAAAGAGTAGAAATCCAAGTACTACACTATGGAATAAGATAACATTTAGCAACAAGCACAAGAGGAGAAGTTAGTAGGAGAGACTGAGCAGGTGATATCACAGATGTCAAGAGGAAAGAGCTTATTAAAGAGGTGCATGTGGTCAACTATATAAAATACTGGCAAGTAGTCAAATAAGTATAGGACAGGAAAAAGTCCATTGAATTGGCAATTTGAAGTCAATGGTGACCAGGCAAGAGCAGTTTTAGGAATGGTAAGGATAAAATGAAGTGTATTGATGAGAAAATGGAATGTACAGAAGGGAGCCTTGGGCAATAATGGCTCTTTCAAGGTATGTTACTGTGACCACGAGCAGACTAATATAAATATAGTTAAAAGATGGAGGTCAAGGAAAATTTGTTTAAAAATGACATATCATTTTGTTTCATAGGAATTCTATACCAGAGAAGGACAAACTAACAATGAAATGGAGGGGAGGGTACTGTAAGAGGAGTGAACCCTTAAGAAAGTGGAAGGGGATGAAATCCATTGCACAAGTGAAGGAAATGTATAGATGGATTCAGAATGGTAGCATTTTCACAGGAGAAGGATGAGAGAGTTTCTATCTGCCAATATTATTTAGACAAGTAAGGGAGGGTTGATGGCTTGAGTAGAGAGTGACACATAAAGCAGTCTGTTCCTCTGTAGCCCTGTTTATCTGCCTGGCTGCTGGTGCAAAATTAAAGAGAAGTTGGCTCTAAGGAGGATTAATTTTTAAAAGGTTAATACAACAGAGTGAAGGTAGGGTAAGAGGGTTGGAGGTGGTTTCAATATTGTGTAATGAACTGTGGCAGCTACACTTGTAGAAGAAGAGAAAGTAATCAGGAAGAAGTAATCAGGAATGACTTCTGAGATATTGCAGATATTGGAGACAACAAGTTCACGGTATGAGGATGAGCTCTGAGGGGAATTAAAGGAAAGATCACTGGAGGTGGGAAGGTCACAAAAATGAGAGGCTGACATATGAGAAGGGTAACCATGTTGCCTTGATACCACTCTTAGAAGTGTGGTGAAGAGGAAGATAGTGAGCTGGTGCTAGAATGGTCTTTGTGCAAGGACAACAACGTGAAAGGGGTAATGAAGATAACATTAACTTCGTATAAATTAAAATTTTCAAAATTCAAAGGAGAAGAAATAAATTGGCAGTAGCAAGAGGAAGCAAGGCTACAACTTTCCCTCCAAACTCAGAGGTAAGTAAAAAGAAAAAAATTATAAAGAAAGAACAACAAACAAACAAAAACACAAAAACCCAGCCCTCCCTTTGGGGATAAATATTCAGGGATAATGATGTCCTCAAAAAATGGTACACTATAAGTTCCAAGTCCTTCAGGGTTTTATAATTGAGTGGGAAAATTATTAATTAACAAAAATAGAGTAATTACTATGTAGCTCATATTTAGCATACAAATTTTAAGAGGGATACTCATATCAACACACTTCACCTGGGAATCAGGAGTAACACAGGGTTGTCAGGCTCAGTGGCAGAGAACAGAAACATCTCTGGCTGTCAGGCTCTGATCTTATCTTGGAGGTATTCTCTTTGGGATCTTCTCAACTGCTGTCTCATTCCCACATTCCCGCATTTCATCTCTATAATCTAATTTATCTAGGCATAGATATCTGAGATCAGAGTGAAACTAAAGATGAAAACAAGCATAACAATCACAGTTTACCCCTAAATATAAACTTGGTGATTTATTATTTTTCACCCTCATCAGCAAGTTCCCTTTGAACCGAATAGAGAGCACTAAAGGTCCCTCACTACAATATTTGCTGATTATGACAAATTTCAAATATTGAGAAATAGTAGGGAGTGTTTCAGTCCAATGTGAATGTATCTGTGCTTATAAAAATGAATCCCCATTCCTCATTACAAAAATTGAGCGTTAATTTAGACAGCAACCACAAGCAACTTTCCTGAGTCTCTTCATATTCAACTGTTTACTGTGTTTTATTTACTGTACTGACTAAAATATAGACCAGTTCCTTCCTTCACTGGTCTTAAAATCTGGAGGCAGACCAAGGACAGGCATGAGGGAAGAGACCTTGCCCAATGTTCTGCAGGCCTGACCTCTTCTCAGGTCTCTGGATCATTAGGTGAAGCAGAGAAAGCTATTGATTTATTTACATATTTACTAATGTATTGTTTGATCCAGAAAGAAATTAAAGCAGTTTGTAAGAATTCATAAAATGTAAGAATGTACAATAAATGTAAAGGAGGAGTAAAAGAAGGAAAAGCCAAGTTGGGGATATAAAATTGAACAGGGTTGTGGCTGAAGAATGCAGAGAAGAAAGCCCTATTCCTTTGCTATTGATGTGCCAGCAACATTACTATAAGCTTCTTAGCATCAGTGCTTAAGGGACACCTGTGACACAGCTCACAGTACCTATGAGGTCACAACAGAGCCAATGCTTGGGAGAAGTACAGCTACTTCTGACGCTGAGATCAGCTGGACTTTTGCCTCATAAAGAAGACCCTGGATAAAACTATGGACAGTGTACTCGGCAACATCTTCACAGGATTCACAATGACTTTTTATATTGTCCCTCAGTAGAAACTAATGACATCAAGTTAGAGTGCATGGAGTACAAATTGGATAGTTTTGCTGCTATAACTCAATCTAAGAATAAATTTTAGAATATATAGACTATCCTTCAAGCAACCATCAATAATACTATTTCTATCAGAGAAAATTTAGACCAAAGCTGGTTGTGATGGCTTTGATGATACTCCCTCATGGAGTACAGCTCTGTAATGCTGTCAATTAAATTTGGAGGAAATCCAAATCCCTAACCAGGGCTCTGCACCTGCAAAGATTACCGAGTTTCCTCTATTTAGATGTAAACTGAAGGTTTACTCCTAGGAAACCTTTAAGGTGACCTTTGATGCACACATAAATGGGTGAATGCATTTTTACTTATGATGACTGATGATTTTCTCCAGGAAAATGGTGAAGAAAGGTATAATGTTAATTAATGGTTGCTGATGAGGGTAAAAATAACAATAAATCACCAAGTTTATACTTAGGGGTGAGCTATGATTGTTGTGCTTATTTTCATGCTCTGCTCCCCTTTAATTTCACTCTGGTCTCAGATATCTCTATGGCTCGATATCTTACAACTTGTCTAAAGTATAAGATGAGTATAGCCTGGAGTATAAAGTTTCTGAAAGACTTCTGCTGTATGGGCCACTGATCAGCTCCTCTGGTATGAGTTCAGTGAGAATATGTGTGGTTCCATGCAATTGGAAATCACATTTTAGAAGGGTGTTTGGGCACATTAGAGAGTATTGTGGAATGGCTTGAATCCTCCTCTAAGTGACTCTCCATCTGGAGATTGAGTATCAGTATTTTGCATGTTAGAAGAGAGTAACTCTTTTCTCTGTCTGTACTGCCAATTTCATGGTGGGATGATGGAATCAAAATGGGAGATATTTAAGGGTCCTTTAAAGTTACTTAGCACAAGTCTTTCATTTTACAGAAAAAGAAATTGACAGTAGTTGGTTTGGGCCAAGTTTACTGGGTTATTTATTAACTCTTTGACCCCAAATCTAATGTTTTTTCATACTGGCCCTCTCTTTAGGAATGTTCACTCTGACAAGTTCAGGGATGGAGACTCTGCTGAATGAGTCTGTGAAGGCTCTGAAAATCTTACTTAGTTAATCTTGGTAAAACCACACTTTTACCTGTTATAGCTGATCTTTATTTTTAATATTTCCCTCCCTAAGAAAATGTAATGTGTACCTAGAGAAAATTTGGAAAATTTTTCCAAATACAAAAGGACAATAATAATTTTTTATTTTTCTTCAGAATTTTTTCCATGAGGGGAAAAGTGTTTACTTCTTGTTTTACGTTGTTTGAACATAGTGCATACCTAATTTTGTCTTCTAATTTCACTTAACATCACAACATCATTTTTGAAATCTTCTAAAGTCTTCGTAAAAATCATTGTCATGGATGGAGTCGACAAACTTAATTGCATGGAATGTTAGTTCCATGGTATGCTCAATCTTCCCCTGCTGTATCACAGGGCCTTTTCAGAGTTTCTCCGTTATAATCGATGCTGTGGTGAACACTCTTGTTGAAAAGTATTTTTCCCTATTTAGGGTTTTCATTCAGAAAAGAATCTCAGAAATAAAAATATTGCACCCAAGTGTCTGAGGACATATAAAGTGTTTGGTAACTTCTTCCAGATTGCTTTCCACTACGGTAATACCAGTATATACTGCCACCATTAACTAACATATGAGAGACACTTGTCAATGTGTCCTTCCAATCATGAATCAGTAGTGCCGCTGAATATTTCTCGAATCTCACTAAGGCACTGTTCCCCATGACGCTTAGTATCTAGTGACTTATCAATGGATACTCAGTACTACCACTTAATATCTTTTCCCCAACCTCTTGTTCCCTTAAAGCTCATGGATTCATGACATCTAAGGTTTTTGCAGGAAACAGATCTTTAAAAAGTCATGTAGTTTGTAACAATATTTCCCTTTTTGGTTCTCTGTTTTCCACCAGTGCACTATTAATAGTTCCAAATGACATTCAGTCTACTATTTTGTCGTTTATATTCCTTCCTGATATATTCCATATTAAGTTATCATCTCCCCGAGAACAGGTAACTATCTTTTATACATATCCTGTGCTTTTATACAAATCCTGAACAAATGCTTTCTTAATTGTGTTACAAGTAACTTTTTTGTCTATCAACTTCTTCAGTGCTAAATTTAACTTTATAAATCTAGCCATCAAATGGAGAAGAGTAAAAAGAATGTGCCTAAAGCATTTGCAAATTAAGATAGAAGTATTCAATAAATTTTTAAATATAGGACTATTTCGAATAATGATTTAAGGGTATCTGGAGAATTTCAACATAACAGAAGAAAATTCGCAAGAGTTGTAAGTGACTAAAAACAGCAGGTTTTGATGAAAAGCATTTTGAAACCTGGCACTCACTTCCCCAAATGCCATTATGGCATAATGACTTACATTTCTTAAGCACAATAGAATGAGTTAACTGAAAACACTACACTATTCCTAAGAGTTGCAGTTCAACTGGAACATTATATGCATTCAGTTTTTTAAGCTTAACAGGATATAAGGATCTGTCAACAGAAGCCCTTTATTTCTTACAACAAGAGAACACTGTTTATAATGTGACACCAGCTGCTCAGGCAAAATGGGTTCTATTAGAACTAATTTAATTTTACATAAGTTGATCTATTTGCATTTTGAGTCCCTAGTTAGATGACTAGGTACTACTTTACAGACTGATCTTGTTTCAAGCTCCAGTGTGTGGACAATGCTTAATCAGTGTGTACATCAGAAAATAAACATAATCATTAAGTACACTAATTATGCCTAGAAAATGTTGCAACATGCATACAGTGAATGGATTAACAAGGCAATTCATTAAAAATCTTAATTATGAATACTATATTTCTCATATATTTTACTCCACAATGCTTCAGATGAGGTCAGCAGTTCTATAACCCATTTACACTACTTCCTTAAGTGAATTTCTTTTAAATCATGACACATCTGTGTATCCTCTCTACATTGAAGGCCTCTATAGAATAACACTTCTCCCCGTCAACCAGATAACTTGACATCTTTTCTTACAGCAGCTAAAGAGTAATTTAACTGCTAGTAGACACACTGAAAATAATTAAAATTATAAGATGGAAATATATCAAATGCCATAATCACTAAGCAGTATCTCACTTCTACACATTCACTCTTGAAATGTAATATTTGATGTTTGTGGGCTATACAGATTTCCTTTAGAAGAGAATACATCAAAACAGGTAAATATAAAATACATATTTAGGTAAAACACACACATATATACATATATACGTTAAATATGTAAAAACATATGTATGTGAAATAAATATGTTTTTCACCTGCAAACTTAGTTTTTGGAAATCAGCATTTCTCAAGCAAAATTCCGTTAATGAGTATAACACAAATAGAAAGAAAGAAGAATGTATAGTATTTCAGTGACACAATCTTCTTTGTTCTGTCAAAAACCAGATAATTTCCAATAACATATAATAAATAGAGGGAAGGAACTGAGGGATAGACCCCGTTTGCTCCATTTTATTAAACACCTTAACTATAAAAACCAAAACCAAAACCAGTAATTCCCTGTCTCATGGCAGCAGTGTATTACATTCTAGTTGCAAATAGTTTTTATATATAATAAATCGATTTTCAAAAAACTTCCTATTAACAAATAATCCATTTTTTAAAACTTATCTAGGTCTACAGCCATGTTTTGAAGTTTGCAAAAAATGGTCCAATTAATTTCATACTTTAACAATTGGTGTATTATTTTCTATTTTGCCAAATTTTTAATTCATAAAAAGCTATTTGTTTATGAAGGAATTAAATTGTCTTTAAATTTATGTATTTATTTGTCTAAATATATGAAATACATAGAAAATTGTTTATTTTTTATGTTATGCCAACCCATGTACAGAGCTTTAAAACATTTTAATTTTGATTTTCTTTTAATAAAAATGTTACTTTTTCCTCGATATTGAAAAGTTGCTTACATCAGCAGATTTGGTTTATATATATCATAAAGTCAAAACCCTAGATATTAACTGATATAAAATCTAAATTTGAATACTTAAAAATAATTTAATGAGGATACTTCTATGTCTTTTTCATAACTACAAGTAAAAATGTATAATAACCCTGATTACTGAACCTGCAAACTATATAAGTAAATAAAAGCTTTTCAAACTTGTGAATAGCATTGCACACTGTCTTCTACTATCTAGAGTATAGTATTTTCTCTTATGTCCTTTTAAAGAGTAAGTTATAACAAAAATGAAATGAATGACTTGTTAAAGTTCACTTCAAGTTTAAATTCATTTGTCTCAGTTTATCAACTCTGAAGCAATTTTGTCTCAATGCATTTGATGTGTCATATCATCAAGCTTTGCCAAAGTTAATCCACTATCATTAAAGATCCAAGCAATAATAATTTCTTCATCATTGAAATGCAAGTATAGTGCAAGCTGATATTTATCTGTGGTAAACTATTATCCTTCTAACCAAAAAGTTGGAGGAATTATATAAAATATGCTATGATTTCTAGAAACTAGGCAGATTTCTCTGTAAGATAGTCTTTTATAATAAGTCATTTAATATTTTTTAGGGTGAGGTATTACAAACAATTTTGTGAAGCTGATAAAAGCAGTAGACCCTATTCCTCAGCAAATTACTTACAGGTGTAAACAGATTTTTCATAGCACAGTAGCACAGTGCCTCTCCTGTCCAGACCACATAAGTAAGATGAAAGAAAAAGCTGGAAGTTTCTAAAAGCTATAAGGTCAGAGCCCACCAATGTTTCAAGAAACAAATATGAGAAGCACTTCTCTAGGGATTCATGATTCCAGGAAAAAATAAACATATACACAGTAACATGCACACACACACACACACACACACACACACACACACACGAACATGATGTTCTCCAAGAAACTCAAAAAGAAAGTTACTTTACCAATTAATTTAGATAAATTATAATTGATATTCCAGGACCCTATATTTTGTGGCAGGAAGCAAACACTTGCCCCAGGCAAGGAATCCATTTCTCCTGTTGGTCCCCCTCCAGGTTCTCTCTTAGAATCTGCACCAACAACCCCATGCAAGTGATCAGCTCAGTCACTGTTGATAAAACCAATTCCATAATTTCTAAATCTGTAGAAAATTAAATAACTTATTTTGATAGTAGAAAACAAATAATTATTGCCCAAATTACGCTCAAAGCTATAAAATCCCTCATGCTTCAGCTGTATTTGATACATTTTTAGATCAGAGGATATCTGAGGATAGATGAGGATATAGGGTAGCTTGGTGCTGAGCAATACCTCAAAGAGTGGCCTAAAAATGTCTGGGCATAAAAAAGGGACACCAATAGAAAACACTCATAATATTATGTCCCTGCTCATCCTGAGCACTATTTCTTGGCAATGTCACAAGCCAGCACGAGTCCTCTCATACTTTAAGTCCCCCAAATCATGATCATGGTTTTTTTTTGTATATCCTAAAATAAAATAATACCCATAACAGCAGAACTTGGTACTTTCCTCCCCTTTCCTAGACCACAATGTTAATATTTCAAACCAAAAAAAGGATTTCTCATCTCATGATGTTCTTAGATTTCAGAAGAAATTTATTAAATATCGTTTAGTCTATGTTTGTGGTTTTGATTATATATACTGTACCTCACCTGATAGAGAATTTGAAGTAATTATGACTATGATTTTTAAAACATGATAAAAATATAAAATAGTGTATTTATTCATCAAGGTTAATACTAGCAAATTAAAATTTTAAGAGCAGAAACAAAACAAGTAGGTTATTAAAACCTTACCATCAGCAGTACTTAGGAAATATTAAATAACAAACTATTTTTGGTCATCCTTGAACTTCAAGATTACTTTTAAAATTCATATTAAGATTTTTGGGGTTTGTTGCTGAGGTAGATATATTTTCACAAAAAGAAAGAAAATGAGCTTTTGAGACCATTTTATCTTGTAACCCTTAATTTTCTCTGTTACAAAGACAACCACATAGAATTTATAACAATGTCATTATTGAAATAAACATGACATGCTATCAGGTTTTGCATAATATTATATAAATACACAAAATAATATAACATTAATTATTTTGTAAAGATACTATGTAGACAAAACTTCCTAGCTGAATACTACTACTACATTTACTAACGCTTATGGTACCCACAAATTTTGGATTGCTTATCTTGAGCTAGAGACTATGGGTTTTAATCTAAATGTTGACATTCAGATTAACTAACTGAATGCTGCCCAAGAATGAACATAGTGACTGCTCTCAGCATCATAGTGCTCTGGGAAATAGTTTTTCTTTTCCTTTCTCTTCTTTATGCAGAAGATGAGAAGGCATTATGTAGATTCTATTTGCTATTTTAGAGTCAATATTTAGTGTCAATAGTATTTTAAAAATAGAGATCTGGTCAAGATGGCAGAGTAGGTAAACAATGACCACAACAAAATTACAACTGAACTACAGAATAGCCATAATTGAGAATCATCTGAAGTCTAGCTGAACTGAAGCCCTACATCTAAGGTCATACAGAAGAAGCCACCTTGAGACTGGTAGGAGGGGCAGAGATACAGAAAGGGCTGGTCCCACACCCACATGTGACCATTAAAATTTGGTAGGGATATCTCGGTGCTGGAGTGAGGGGTCACAGGCCCACACAAGGCTCCCCAGTCCAGGGTTTCACTGCCAGGAAGAGAAGTGAAAAACCAGCAGAGGCTGTGGCTGTGAGACAGAGGGTGGCTGTACTCCCAGGCACTCCTCTTACAGAGACCACACACAGACTTACTCAGTGACAGTCTCACTTGCTCTGAGCTCGGGCAGCAGCTTGAAATGTGCCAGGGACTTAGAGGGAAAATCTGAGTTGTCTGGCTTCAAGTGAGGGCTGGAGGGACAGTTTTCTCCTGGATAATGGAACTGGCAAAAGCTACTTTGTTTAGCCCTCTCCACTCCTGGTTTTTGTTTGACCTGATGCCCTGAGACCTGGCCCTATCCAAATTTTGGGCCCACCCAAGCCCCTTGCAGAGGCTTTTCTGTATAAACAACCTGCTTTGGCTCATGCTGCAGATTTCCTAAAATCTCTCAAGGTTCACATACCCAAACATACAGGATCTGGCTTCAGTGTGTCCTGAATCTCTTAATGAGCAGCACTAAGCCTGGCACTAGAAATAGTCCTTCTTGGTTTGTGGTTTGGCATCTTAAGGCACCTCCAAGCCTACATGGCAGCCATCTGTGGGTTGCTTTGTGGTTCATGCCAGGTGGCTGCTGGGAAGTGCATAGGCTACAGCTGAACTTGGCCTGTAGTGGGGCCTCTCTCAGAAGGTCCTGGGGCAGGCATGCCCAGTGGCCAACTTTGGGCCAAGCAAGAACATTACTTGGCTACTTCCAAGGAAGACACACACAAAGGACAGACTGTGCAGGAACCAGACCCCTGCTAACGTGAATCCTGCTCCATAGGGTCAGCCCCTGTACAACAGCTCCTCCACTGTAATCACAGTCAATCCTCAAAACCAATTGGTCAAAGGATCAATCCCTGCCACTGATATGGAAACAGCAACCAAAGTTCAACTACAACAGGACAGCACACACAACCCACACAAGAGACACACCTGAAGTACACAGCTCAGGTGACCAGGGAGACTGTGCCACTGAGCCCCACAGCATACCCACTACATAGGGCTACTCTACTAATACTGGGAGATAAAGCACCCTTACATAGAAAAAACATAGGAAGACAGCCAAAATAGGGAAACAAAGAAACATGTCCCAAATGAAAGAACAGAACAAAGCTCCAGAAAAAGAACTAAATAAAATGGAGACTAGCAATCTACCAGACACAGAGTTCGAAACATTGGTTATAGGATGCTCAATGATCTCAGGGAGAACTTCAACAAAGAGATAGGAAACATAAAAATGGAGATAGAAAACATAAAAAAGAACCAGTCTGAAATAAAGAATACAATAACTGAAATGAAGAATAGAGACAATCAACAGTAGATTAAAATAGATGAAGCAGAGGATTGAGTTAGCGATTTAGAAGATATAGTAGCAGAGTATACCCAAACAGAACAGCAAAAAGAATCCAAAAAAAATGAGAATAATTTAAGAGGCCTCTGGGGGAACATCAAATGTACTGACATCCACATCATTGTGGTACCAGATGAGAAAAGAGAAAGCATGAAATTGAAAACTTATTTTAAGAAATAATGATGGAAGACTTCCCTAAACTGGTGAAGGAAATAAATATATAAGTCTAGGAAGTGCAGAGAGTTCCAAACAAGATGAACCCAAAGAGGTCCATACCAAGACACATCATAATTAAAATGCCAAAGTTTACAGACCAATAAAAAATCTTAAAATCAGCAAAAGAAAAGCAGTTATCTACACAGGAGTTCTCATAAGACTGTCAGCTGATTTATCAACAGAATCTTTGCAAGCCAGAATGGATTTGCAGGAAATATTTAAAATGATAAAAAGTAAGGACCTACAACCAAGATTATTTTACCCAGCAAAGTTATCATTTGAATGGAAGGACAGGTAAAGGGCTTCCCAGACAAGAAAAAGCTAAAGGAGTTCACCAACAACAAATCAGAATTATAATGAATCTTAAAGGTAGTTCTTTAAGGTGAAAAAAAAAAAGAAAGATAAAAAATATGAATAACAAAATGGCAATAACTATATATCTATCAATAATTACTTTAAATGCAAATGACATAAATGTCCCAATCAAAAGTCAGGGTAGCTGACTGGATAAGAAAACAAGACACTTACATATGCTGCCTACAAGAGGCTCACTTCAGAGGCTTATAGTAAAGGCATGGGAAAAAAAGATATTTCATAGAAATGGAAACAAACAAACAAACAAACAAAAAGCTGGGGTAGCAATATTTATACCATGCAAAATAGACTTTAAATCAAAGGCTATGTCAAGAAACAAAGAAGGGCCCATTAATCCCACTTCAGGATGTTTATCAGAAGAAACCCAACAAGTTACTTTGAGGGGATGTGTGCATCCCTATGTTCATTGCAGCATTGTTTACAATGGCCAAGATGTGGAGGCAGCCTGGGTGTTCATCAATGGATGAGTGGATAAAGAGGAGGTGGTACATATATACAATGAAGTCTTACCCAGGGGAGAAAATGGGTTCTTGCATAGATGGAACTGAAGTGCGTTGTGCCAAGTGGAGTTTGTCAGACAGAGAAAGACAGATGCAATGTCATTTAACTTATAAGTGGAATCTAAAGAACAAAATAAACAAACAAAACAGAAACAAACTCATAGATACAGAGAACATTTTCATGGTTGCCATATCATATGGGTTTGAGGGTAGGTGAAAAAGGGGATGGGATTAAATAAAAATTGACTGTTACAAAGTAGTTATGGGAATGTAGAATATAGAATAAAGAATACAGTCAATAATATTGTAATAACTATGTATGATATCAGATGGGAACTAGATTTGTTGGGGTGATAGATGGGAGGGCAATAGGAGACAGGGTAAAAAAAGTGAAGGGATTCAGAAGTACAAATTTGGGCCGACCAAGTGGCTCATTGGTTAAGAGATGGCTTGGGAGCATGAGCTCTGAGCAGCAGGGCTGCCGGTTCGAATCCCACATGGGTCAGTGATGCTACACCCTCTATAGCTAAGATGGTGAACAACAGCTCGATCTGGAGCTGGGCTGCCATGAGTGGCCAGCGATGGCATAGGGTGCAGTGGGGCTGCAATGGGCTGCTGTGAGCTACCGTGAGTGACTGGCAGCCAGCATGAGTGGCCAGCAGTGAGTGTGAGCTGCCATCCTATGGCTGGCAACTGACTGCCTCAGCCGGGAAGAGCACAATGATCACAATACCAGCATGGGTCAGTGAAGCAATGTCCTCCACAATTAGACTGAAGAACAAAAGGACAGCAAATTGTCCTTTCTCCTTCCCCAATTCCCCAATGTTGTTCCCCTCCCCCAACTCCCCAATAAAATCTTTTTTTTTTTAAATGTGGCTAGTATTAAATGAATGAAATTACTTCATAAAAAAAAAGAAGTACAAATTGGTAGTTACAAAATAGTCATGGGGATATAAAATAAAGCATAGAGAATACAGTCAATAACATGGTAATAACTATGTATAGTGCCAAGAGGGTATGACACTAGTCAGTGGGATTGCTTCTTAAATTACACAAATTCTAATCACTGTACTGTATACCTGAAATTAATATAAAATAATATTGAATGTCAACTGTCACTGAAAAATTAAAAAGGGGTAGAAAAGGTAAAGAAGAATAAGAGGTTCAAATTTCTAGATATAAACAAATAAGTCACGGGGATGTCATGTACAGCATAGGGAAAACAGTTAATAATATTGTCATAGTGTGGTACAGTGTCAGATGGTTGTTGGGTTTTATCATGGTGATCACTATTTTTAAGTATATAAATGTTGAATAACTATTGTGTACATCTAAAACTAGTGTAATATTGTACGTTAGCTATATTTTAATAAAATTTTAGAAAATAGTATAAAAATATATATCTTCCTGTGGGGGGGGGATACAGAATATTGTTAAACATACTCAAAGTGGTTAAAGAAATAAATAACTTATATGTGAGCAAGAGACGGTGCTGACAGACATATTGAGGACATCTGCCAATCCCTGGTTCCCTGAAGCTTTGGTTTTAGTTAGCCATGCAGAGAGTGGGAGTAAAGCCTATAACTATGCAATTTGGGAAGCAGATTTGGAGATAACACCTGCCCCCACCACCACCTGCTTGGAAAGCTTGAACTCATGGAAAGAAATACACCCAATAAAAAGATTAACTAGAAAAAAAAATCAAGGGGAACTGAAAGCAACTTGCCTGCCTTGGACCTGGCTCTGGGTGAAGGTGGAAAATAACCATCAGGTATGCATGGTGAGCAATTCTACTTTCAAAGAATAACAATGACTTGTAACAAGAATTAGTCCCTCATGTGGGTTTGGTACTAGAAGACACCTACCGTGTGGCATCCCCCAAAAAGCCAAGTTAAGAATTCAGGTTAAAGTGGTTTGGGTTGCCTTCTGGTGGAAGAAAGCAAAAAACTTTCCCAAAGGAACAGACCTTTAATCAATCCTCAGAGACTCCCCACCGATATGGCTCCAAAGTAACTGAATGCACAGTTTTTCAAAGGCAATAATAAAATAAATGAAAAACTAACTTAAAAGTATAAAAAAAATGAATCAGAGACAATAAACAGAAGAAAAAGATGGCAGTATCAGACCAATAAAGATTGAAAATTGTGAAAACAATGGCTATAAAACATATAATATATTTAGAATAATTAAAGCAATAAATGGACATATCTAATCTATGATTAAGGAACAAGAAACTATCAAAAATGACCAGGCATATTTGATAAAGTACTAACTATAGCATCTAAGAATGAAAAATATAGCAAAATAAAAACTTTAATAGGTGGACTAAGCAACAGATTAGATAATTGAATGAATCTGAAACAATTACTCAGACTGTAACTCAAAAAGATAAAATATTAAAACAATTAACAGACATTGAAGATAGAACGAGAAGGCCTAACATACATCAAACAAGATCTCAAAAGAAATATCAGAATCAGGGTCTGATCAAATTCAAAGAGAAATTGGATTAAAAATTCCTCATATTTCTGGATTCCAGTCAGAATAAATAAAACAAACTCTATACCTGCATACATGATTGTGAAAAATGTAGAAGATTTAATAAATAAGCAAGAATATTTGAAAAACAATCAGAAATTACTTGAAAAGAAGTGCTAGGAACCATTAGGAACCTTCTCCACAACAGAAAATGGAAGCCAGGAGTAGGTATCTCCAAATGTTAAGAGAAACTAAGAGAAAATTACTACCAAGCTAGCCATGGAGAGTGAGCAATTCTATCTTCAAAAATGAAGGAAAAGAAAATCATTTTCAAATATTAATTAAAAGACTTTACTACAAATAGGCTCTCCTATAAGGAGCCTTCTAAAAAATGTACTTCAGGAAGAAAGAAACCATCCAAATGAAAGTCTGACATGCAAAAGCACTAATAAAGAAGAGGGTTCACATGTGGGCAAACCAAACAAACACTGACTCTATAAAGCAATAATAATAATAACTAATTTGGAGAAAAATCATTAAACCATGGTTTGCAAAAAAAAAAGGAGTCAGGAAGGGTTGGTTTCATTTAAAGAAGCCTATGGCTGTTTTGTCTGAGAGGATGGTGAAGGTACTGATTAATTTTAAACTCATTTTTTAGAACATATATGTGAAAGATTCTAGGGTAACCACTAAAAGAATGAAGTATTTTTTGAAGAAACAAAAATTTATCATTCAAATAAAAGCAAGGAAGAAGAAAAAGAAAAAGCAGAGCAAAGAGAAATCATGAGATTTCTCTTTATCATTTGTCATTATATAATTTAAAAAATTTAGTTTATCCGGGACATATAACAATTCTGGACTTGTAAGCCTATTAACATAGCTTCAAAATATGTAACGCAAAAATTAAAAGAGTTTTAATAAAAATTGGCAAATCTACTATCACAATGTGGAGTTTAAACTAACTCCTTCAGTACCGATTGATAAAGCAGACAAAGATCAGTAATGCTGTAGATGATTTAAACAATACATAAACTTGAGCCAACAGACATGTATAGAACCCATTCTTTAAAAACATAAATAGACAACAGTTTAGTGGTTACCAGAGGGTAAGAGAAGTCAGGGGAGTGGTAGAAGAGGGTAAAAAGGGTCAAATATATGGTGATGGAAGGATAGCTGACTCTGGGTAGTCAACACACAATATGATATATAGATGATGTATTATAGAATTGTACTCTTGAAATCCATATAATTTTACTAAACAATGTCATTCCAATAAATTTAATAAAAATAAAAAACAAAAACAAGAAAAAATAAGTAAAACATACATAGAAAATTATGATAATGACAATGTACTAAAAAATAAATTTCAAAGAATTAATATCATACAGACCTTATTCTTTAAGCCTAAGGTAATTAAGTTAGAAATCAGTAACAAAAAAATAACTTGAAAGAAAAACAATCATTAGAAATTTAAAATACTTCTATATAACTCACTCAGCACATGGCAATTAGAAAACACTCTTACAGAAAGATAAAAATATGAGCTATTAAACCTGTGGGATATAGAAAACGTATCTACTTAGGCTTTAAATGTATGTATACTTTACCTAAGAAAGAAGAAAATCTAAAAAGTAATGAGATAAAGAGCCAGTTTAAGAAGTTACAAAAATAAAGAACATAATTGTAAAGGTAAGAAAATAATAAATAGCAGGTATTAATGCAAATGAAAATGATAAAATTCAGGGGCTCAACACAGTCAAAGTTTTTTAAAAAAAACAAAATTATAAAAGGGAAAACTCAGATGAGAAAGATCAAGAAGAGTAGTACAAATAAAAATATTAGAAATATGAAAGAGGAACTACTCATAGAAGCATTAGGAAAGTGAATACTATGAACAACTTTATTCCAATATAATTTAAGACTGGATAAACAAATTCCTCTAAAAATATAAATGATTAGCCTGACTCAGGATTATCTAGATTTCAAATGATCTCATAGCTTTAAATTGAAATGACATGTTAAATTCTCCCCTGAAAAGCAAATAAACAGTTCCAGAAGGTTTAACAAATGAATTTTACCAGAACATTAACAGATGATTACAATCATATGTAAACTCATGCAGAGAATCTCATTTTATGAGATTAAGTACAATAATGATACTAAGGCCAGGGGCGAAAAAAAAGTAGGAGAAAGAAAATTTCAGGATAATCTTACTTGTGAATTTAGACAAAAAAATCCTAAATAAAATATTAGTAAACTCATCTAATAATGTACTATAAAAGGCAATC